>CM072802.1:29985000-32385000 GCA_037013495.1 Hippophae tibetana | reverse complement strand
ATTTATATATAATAATTATAATACTACGTCAATTAAGGATCTTGGATAATTAAATGTATATATTTTTATAATATTTATAAAATTAATAAATAAGAAAATAAAAACAAACCACAAGTACGTATAAAAATAAAAAGTTAAAATAATATTTTAATATGAAATTCAAAGGTTTATATTTGAATAATAATCAACTAGAAGCAACAATTGTCTACAATTTGATGTAAAAGTCATAGAAAAAGATATATTATTAGATGAAAAATTAACGTCATTAACTAGTCATAGACATAAGTAAAGATATGTTAAATTTTAGAGATATTAGTGATATTTTTATTTTTATAAATAATTATTTTGGATTAAATTATATTTTTTTCAAAAAAAAAACAATACTTATTACTAATAAATACAATATTTTTATGTACCTTTTTGTAAAGGTAAGTTCCAGCTTATACCAGAAGCATTATGAATGAGTTATTATTAAAAAGTTACAGACCTAGCCTTTAGTTATATTGGAAATAAAAATATCAATAAGGTATAATCAGTGTGATAAGATTTTATTTGATTGATTTGTTTTCATATATTAGTAAAAACATTACATGCAATAATTTTCTGATAAATTTGTAATTACAATTTTATTTATGAGTTTATAAATATATCACATAACTCTTGATTTATAAACTATTATAATATTTAAACTCGTGATTTCATTTTTAAACCTTTTAAAATATATATTTATCATGCTATAAAAAATTATGTTTAATGCACTTATGAGATCTGTTAAAAATATGTTCTTCGTATTATAAATATATATAAATCTAACATCGCACTATTTTGGTTAGTTTTTAAAAATCAATTAAATAATTGATATATTTGTGATAAATATGATACTAATATGACTAGATAAAACTAAATTTTAATGGTAGTTAGATTTGATAGTTTTATTTTTAAACTATTAGATCTTTTATTTTGTAAGGATATTATCGTAATTTTTAAATTTATTATTAATATTAAATTAATTCATTAATAATTATTTATTGGATGTAAATTAAACAAAAATCAACATCAATAAATAATAAATACATATAAAATTTATATTATAATTAAATTAAATATTTTATATATTTTTATTAAGATGATAAAAAAAAATATTTTGAAACTATTAATATTATTATTTTTATAAATCATTAAATACAAATTTTAAGAGGTTGAAGATAAAGATTTTGTAATTTACGTATGGATGATGCAAGCGATGCGTAAGAGATGATAGAGGAAGAAAAAGGGAAAGACCAGTCTTAATTCCAAAGTTATAATAATGACAACAAAAAATAGAATTTATTTTTGGAAGGCTTTAAGCTTTCTCTTTCCCCAATACGCAAGAATCCATGTCTAAGAGCACAAAGAAAAAAAGAACAAAACTGAGAATCCATCTCATTTTATATTGATCATTAACATAGCACACTCAAAAGCAGGCAGAGAGAACAAAGCAAAGAGGAATGGCAGTAAAAGGCACGTTAATAATTGATCTTCTTTTACTTTTCCAATTCAATTCATTATTGTTTTTGTTCTCTCACTAATTAGGAGTCATATATAGAATAAATTATTTATTATTTTTATTACATATGATAAGTAGTATTTAAATTAATAAATAAAATTTAAGATTAATCTAAAAAAATTAAAAAAATAAATATATAATAAAAATTATAGAGATAAAATAATCTAATTGATAAAAATATATTTTAAAAATAACTCATCATTACTGCAGGGTAAGATAACTTTTATGAAACAATAGGATCTTCAAAGTTAGCACAAGATATATATGAGAAAAAATAAAACCCGTAGAGAGATTAATTAAGTCACGTTAACATCGTTCTCCCCTTTAAAATTAATTTAAATAAACCATACACCTTGAAGAAAAAGAAAAAAAAAATAGATGTATAGAATTTTACTATGACATAATTACGAAATCATAATTGGTATTAATAAAATAGATCCTTATTTAAAATTTTGTATCCGGAAAATTTTGAAGAAAAATAAAGAAATTGTTAAAGTTGTAAATGGTCAAAAAGAGGGAACAAAAATTGAAAAGATGAGAAGTGTACTGATAATCATGTTTCATACTTACGATGAACAGGTGCATCATGTAGTGCTTTGTAGAAGGTTGGAGGACATGATATCAATTTTTTATTTAAAAAAATAAAATAATATTTTAAAATTTACAAATATTAGTAATTCTTATGTTTTATTTATATTATTTAAAACTCCAAACGCGTGATAATATTAAACATTTTTTTTATTACTCCTAAGATTTATAATATCATCAAAACTACTGGTATAGTTTTAAAAAAAACTATAATAAATTTGAGGTATCTTTTAAATATCATTAATATTTAACCGAAGTAAAAACAAATTATGAAAAATCAATAATATTGTTACATAATGTCTATTCTACTCCGTAGTTTTTTTATGTTATTGTTGAACCATCGATAATATTATTTGTAAATATTCATTAAAAATATTCTTATCGTAATAACTTGTTAATTTATGTTCATTAAAAATACTCTTACTCAATAACATGCTATAAATATTCATGAAAAATACTCTCCTCAATAACCTGTTATAAATACTCATTAAAAATACCTTTGTTCAATAATAAGCTATAAATATTCATCAAAAATATCTCTTTTTTTAATCCAAAGTATATTATTCAATACATATTACACATTCACACTCACGTTCACATACCATATTAACTTGCTCAATAATAATTAACATTCACATTCCACGTTCACATCTACATATTACACATCTATATCCACATTCCATACTGCTCAATAACAATTCACATCTACATTACATATTACACATCTATATCCACATTCCATACTGCTCAATAACAATTCACATCTACATTCACAGTCCATATTACAATCTAAGTGTAGAGAACACCTTAAATGAGTTTAAATACACAAAAAAGGTACAAAGTTCATGTCATATCCCTCAAAACCTGGTGTATACATGAACTTTGTGTTATAAAAGATTTCCTTTTAAATCATATTCATTGTTCCATTTATTTACATATTTTAAACTGAAAATTATAGAAAAAAATAACATAAATATACGTGGTCATCTATAATGAAGCAATCAAATCAAAGTTTCATTTTAAAAGGCCCACTTTGACTTATTGACTCTTTCACCTTTTACTTTTTGTTGATTCCACCTTTACATACCATATTAACTTGCTCGATAATAATTGATATTCACATTTCACATTCACATCTATATATTACATATCCACATCTACATATTACACATCCACATTTACATATTACGCATCCATATTCGCATTCCATACTAATCTATTTAATAACAATTCACATCTACATTTATAGTCTATATTACAATCTAAGTGGAGGGATACCCTAAATAAGTTTAAATACATAAAAAGTTACAAAGTTCATGTCATATCTCCCAAAACCTGGTGTATACATGAACTTTGTGTTACAAAAGATTTCCTTTCAAATCATATTCATTGTCCTATTTACTTACATATTTTAAATTGAAAATTATAGAAAAAATAACATAAATATACATCATCATCTATAATGAAGCAATCAAATCAAAATCCTATTTCAAAAGGCCCATTTTAACTTATTAACTTTCCCATATTTTGCTTCATATTGGTTGCATCACTGTTGTCTATTGCCTGATTTTTGAACAATAAGTTAATTCATTGTATAAAAAGGAATGCATAATGAATATGTTATACAATACATTACCTGAGTTTGATTAGTTCTTTTGTTTTTTTTTTTGTTGACCACTTTTCTTTGAAGGTGTTTCCTAAATACAATTTAACTTAAATATAATAAACCAAATATATTTAATAAATGAATAGTAACAATTTTAGTTGAGTTTCATTAGTTAGATTCTTTAACTTCTCCTTATATGTCCTCTAATTATGACCAACTTGATTGCAATATCCACATTTGAATCCTTGCGACCTCTTATGTTTCTCTATGTCTCTCAGTCTGTGGTCTAGTCTTCGTGAAATATAGATGTATATAGTTCTCAATCTTATACTTTCTAACCATAATATAGGAAACACTATGCTTATAGGGTAAACCATTCAATTGTCATCCAAAACAACTATATATCCACTTATTTTAATTAACCAACATGTTGCAACCATCCAATTCTTCAAAAATTTCATCTCCAACATAAAATACCTTTAAAAATATTCCTTCCTCTTATCTTTGAAGAATATATTTCATTACATTTGGTGGAAAAGGAGTAGTCCACTTCAAAGCCTCTTCTTTTCTCTTCAATATTAGTCGCATCATTTTTCTTCCAAACCTCTTCAAATAACTCCACAATAGGTCTAAATATCACTCTTTTCAACCAATTGTTAAAACTTTTAGTCATGTTATTGGTCACATGCTCAACCTTTACATCATCATCAAAATCATGTCTACTCTAATGTGAAGCTTAAATCTTACTTAAATATTCATGTGCTTTATGCTCTTCATTCTTAATTTTATTCATCAACCCATTAAATTTAGTTATTCTAGTTGCTTTAAATGTCTCCCAGAACAATGATCTCATTTTCATGCTACGATGCTTACATTTCAAGTTGGCATAAATATACCTTGCACAAAATCTCACATGAGAAGTTAGGAAAAACTTATTGATTGGTGCAATGAGACCTTTTGTCTATCAGACATGAAGCACATCCTTCTATTTTCAAACTCCCAAATATGTTGGTCCAATAAAGCCATAAACCATATCCAAGTTTCACCATTTTCAGATTCTAAGCAACTGCAATTGGAAACAAACTTCCATTAGCATCCAATTAAAAAACAAACATCAAGACACTTTTATATATGCCCTTTAAAAATACATCCATCCACACTAAGAAAAGGCCTACATCCACTTAAAATACCCTTATTTTTGGAATGAATAAGCTAATAAAACATCTCCTAACACAAGGAATGACATTTGGTAATGGAATATGAGTATCTACAACTCTTATTGATCATGTGTTGCTTCTTATAACTCTATGACAATATTGCCTTATTTTTACAAAACTACCAATATGGTTACCCAATTCTTCATTACAAGCAATTTTTCTTGCTCTATACAATGTTAAGTCAGGTACAGATATACCCCATCTTCTTTTACACTCAGTAGTGAATACAAGGACACTTATATTAGAGTTTTATATGATTAAGTCCTTCAATTGAGAAGCTAACTAAGAGGAAGTTACATATCTTTGTTTTTCAAATTTTTGACAACAATGTCTCCCTTTTTCTTGTCTAGTGGCTTAAGTGTCTTAAAGATAAAGGTTTTCTTATCAGTTCCAACAGAAGCGTGTACACTCCAACCACAATAAAGTGCTTTACACTTTCCAGTTACTCGGGTTGCATCAATTCTAACCTTCTCACACTCATGATCTTCTTCATCGTTTATAATATCATCATTCCATTTAGGATCTTCCTCATCATTGCTCAAAACAAATTTCTCAGCTCCATCATAATTTTCATCTTCGAATTCAACAACTATCCATGCTTTATATTTTTTCAACCTTTCACAATTCCCTGAAGGTTATTGTTCATTTTGGCTATTCCCTATCTTCATGTATACTTCATCATCATGGGATTGTTAATTAGTAGTTAGGAATGGCTCAAATGAGTCAAGGTTAAGGTCATCAATGTCAAAGTAAGGACTTTGGATATTATTTGGGCTTAATGGCGACTCATTCAAATCATTAAAAGTATAACAATAATCATCAAAAGCTAGTTCATTTATTGGTTCAAAAGGTCGTTCATTTTGTGATTGCTTTGGTAAAATAATTAGTGGTTCCTTAAAAGGCTGATAATCTAACATGGAAGGTGAGAAAACGACTTCCAAATGATTGAATTCCACATACAAGTCTAGCCTTTTCTTTTTATTATCCCTATAATCCTTCATCAATTCTTGTAATTCATTATCCGTTTTTAATACACTTTGTTCCTCACTTCCAACTTTCTTTGCTTCAATCCTAAATTCTTCTTTTTTGAGCGTCAACCCATCTTTCATAATATCCCTCTTAGCATCATGAAAGCAACAAATAAGACGATATTCATCAGTAGATATATAACCAACCCATCTAAATTTACCAAATAGATGGAAATACACACTAACTCATTCACTCATTTTTATTTCCCTATATAACAATCAAAAGTATTTTCAAAAAATGCATTACTCATGAACATTAACACACAATATCAAACATATGATTTATAAACTTGATACAAAACAAAGCACATGATATTATACTCTTACAAAACACACAATCAATACAAGAGTGTTTAAAGAAAGTAATACTAAAATGATATATACTTCAAGATTGAATTATAAACAATTCAACTAAATAAAGCTAAAAAAACAATCAATACAAGTACATACATGCATGCATCATGCATGAATCCCAACAAATAACCTAAAAAACATAGAAAACAAGTACATATATGTACAATATACATAAAAATCAACTTCTAATATAGAATAAATATAGAATACATACATATATTATAAAATAGAATACATACAATATAAATACATAATCAATACAAGTAGAATACTTAATGACCATAAGTTTGTAAAACATGCCGAATAAATATAGAATACATACAAATATTGTGAACCAATATAGGTTTGTAAAAACTAGATTATACAAGTGTGATTAAAAACTAGATTAAAAACTAAACGAACCAAATACTCAAATAAAATTTAGAATATGTTTGAAATACTAAGAAATGAGTAAACTTATACCTTTTATTTTGGAACGATGGCTTCTGGAAATATGGGTCACATTAGGGCTTTGGTGAAACATTGTATTATTGATGAGGATGGGTCGCGTAAGGGATATGGTGAAACGATGGGTTTGCATGAGGTGCGAGGGTGAAATTGAAGGAGTCGGTGATTGGAAAAATGCACCCGATGAAGGAGTTGGTGATTGGAACGATGCGTCGAGTGAGGGAGTGGGTTAGTGGAACGATGCATCATGTGTGATTGAGAGACGAGGTGATTGTAACAATTCTGATGAGCTTCGGAAACAAGGACGATGAGGTTTCGTAAGGAGAAGAGGTTGGTGTGTTAGGGGTTTTGAGGAATGGGTATTATGCGAAAGTAATATACATTTGGAGGAGATTACCATTTTGACCTTAGACTTAGACGATAATATAACGTTAATAATACTGGAAGGAATTTTTGATATTATTTAAACCTTAGGGGTAGTTTGGAAGATAAGTTAAAACTCAGGGTTATTTTTGATATTATTTCCTTTAATTAGTAATTTTATTACTATTCCTTTAAAACTTTTAACGAACACACAATTATCCAACAAAACACAACAAAATTATATATATGTCTAACTAAAAGCTAATGACCTTACTTTGGGGACATATGTCCAATTTTACATAACATAATTCAACAATTGTCCAACCAAGTATATGAACAAAGTTAGATAAAATATTTGTAATAAGTTATTCAAATACATATTAATCGACAATTGTGATCACATGTCGATTACAATTTGATTAGTCGATCATGTGTCCAAATTGGCTCTTGTGAGTATCATTACTGACCAATCATAATCCAACTAGTTAGGCAAGTATCTAGTTTAATTTGACATGTATCCAACTCTGCTATGACGAGTAGGATCACCGGTTGACCATGTCTATTTAGTTAGACATGTTTCTATTTCAATTTTGACTAGTAGAGTTATTATTCTATCAAAATCTAACAAGTTAAACAATTATTTAATTTAGTTGGATATGTATCAAACTCAACTCTAACAATTAGGATCATTAATGGACCAAACTTCAACTAGTTGTATAATTGTCCAATTCAATTAGACATCTTATGTAAGAGATTAGATGCATAATTTACATTAATAATAAGTTGTTTATTTTATGTTAATTTGATTTTTGTTCTTGAATCTTTATTAATGGATTTTGTCTTTTAATGGAGTTTTTAGAAGAGTGTATTAGCTTTGAAGTTACATTGAAATATTTAATGAAATTTATATTGAGGTTTTCCTCTCAATTTTTTAATGAACTATTTTCGTGTTTGAGTTGATGAATTTAATCCTTATTTGAAGATTATTTAATTTATTCTAATTAAATTTTCGTCTTCAACATTATTAGAGCTCGTCCGAACAATGGCCGGTGGTGGCAACAACTCCATCCTAAACACTCTAGTAACTTACCTACGCGAGCACAGCCAAAAGGAGGAAGAACGATTTCAAGCTTTTTGCCAATAACTTCGTCAAATTTTCCAGCAGTCCCTATGCCAAATTCTCGAGGAATGGTAACTGAAGACACCCAACCCAATTCATCGGCACACCAAGTCCTTCCATCGCAAGCCATCTAGTCGTCAAACCCAGTTCCAGGTTCTCCCATTTCCAATACCTATAGAGGTTTCACTCCCAAAGAACCCATTATGACCCCATTTTATCATACCCAAAATCATATCAAGCTTGCCCACAACCCAAAATCATCATCGCACCTCCTTACCGACCACTATATCCAGCTTTGCTACTCTTCAGTACCTCCAAAATCAGTTTCAGAAACCCAACCAATATCAGCACTCACCCTTCGCATGTCGACAGCCAGCTACAGACACAACCCAGTTAGCTTACGATCCACTCACTAAAACCACCTTCGTTGAACATCATCATATTCGATACCCAAAAACACCATTAACCAAACATGAACTTGTGAAGTGTTGCAAGTATGTTAATAATGGAGATAGAGTTCAGGAGCGTTCCCAAAGTACAATTTATGTTGTTAATGTTGCACGAAATGTCTTTGAAAATGAACAATTTGTGTTAGTTGTTAAATTGATGGGTCATGCTTATTGATTAGACTTAAAAACTCAGATCTAACTCTGAATCCTAACTCTGAACCCAAAAGTTAGCTTGTGAGTTAGAGGGTTGTCCAGACTTATAAGCAGCATTGTTATCTTACCCTTAGCCAATGTGAGACTTAACGTCACCTCTCTACATCGGCTAGAGTCCGGATTTATGGCACGAGAGTCGATGGGAGTACAAAAAAGCCAAGAGCCTAGCTCTGATACCAACTTAGAAACTCAGGCCTAACTCTGAACCCAAAAGCCAGCTTGTGAGTTGGAGGGTTGTCCAGACTTATAAGCAGCATTGTTGTCTTACTCTTAACCAATGTGGGACTTAACAATTAGCAATCCTAATTTGACAACAACATTTTCTAATGGATCTAATCTTCTCCTTTTATTACAAATACTTCATTATACCCCTAGTTGTCTTGAAGGTGCTCTTCATGATCTATTTACATCAGAATACAATAGAACATACTTGGGTAGTTGCTAAACATGGTGGAGGAATTTACATCCTTGAGCTTCCGCTATCTTTGTTGCAACCTTTTGATTGGGGGTGCTACTTAGACAACCAATGCAACCTAGGGTTGCTATAATACTAGGAAAATTTCTTCCTTGGGTTTAGTGTCAATTATTCAGGATGGTCCTGATGAATCTGTCATTAGTGCCCTTAAATTGACTACGGAGACACCAAAACTTGTGTGGACACTTACAATGACAGTTTCTTTGTCTACATAACTTCATACTATGACTGTTAAATTGAGATTCTTATGTTTTTTGGAAGTTGATCTCACTATTATTGGAGAATTAATAATCTTGAACTTTACATATTTTCTTTCCGACTCCATAATGAATTTTAGGGCTATGGATGGTGTCTTAATAAGTGCTTCTATTACTAATTTTGTTGATCGAAAAGGGGCCATGAGAATATATACTACTTTCTGTGTTAGCAATAATTTTGATTCAGTAGGAGTTTCCTCCGGTGTTAGAACTATCACATATGCTATTCTTCAATTTATGGACACTGGTATTGGTGCATCCTTGGTTGATGGAGCTGCAATTTGTTCGAGTTGAGTCAATTCGAGTTGGTTCAAACTAAATCAACCTAAATTGATCCAATCCTAGATCCATAGAAATTTAATTCCACTTAATAAAGGTGAGTCCGAACACAAATCAAACACAAATGAAGTGTCTCAAACTAACCTAAATTAACATTAATTATTAATTGTATATTTTAGTCAATTGAACATTTTTTCATAAATCTAAAAATATATTTAATGATTAAAACTTATCATCTTAAACAACATTACATGAAACACCAAAAATAAAGAAAATAATACTACAATAACCAATCTTTATAACAAATGATAAATTAATATTTAATAAATAACTCACGTAAATAACAAAGTTTATGGATATAATATAACTCCTCACGTATACATGTTATATTACAATTAGTTAATTACAAAACACAAAGACTAATGAATATAAGTTAAAAAAACTAATTCTTAAATCAAGAAATTTATTTCTAAATAAATTCGAGAAATATAAATGTCATCAAATCCCTCTTATGCAAAAATCAAAAGTCGTTGTATGTTCATAGAACTCATAATTTGAACAAATTTTTTCAAATCTCAATAAAATTTTACCTAGTTCTAAATAAAGAAATATATAAATAAGATTAAACAAAGAATATATAAAAAAAACTATCTTAATATTCAAGTAGACTATACAACAATCATACAAAAAAAACCATCTTTTTAGGGTGATATGAAAAATACTTTAGTTTACTTCAATGGACGTAGAAGTATTACTGGATAAGAGTGAAATAGTGTTAGACGTAAGGTTGCTATTGAAAATGGATGTTAGAGAAGTAGAGAGTTGAGGAAATGAAACTAGATCGGTCGAAAATTAAGAAGAAATGTGTTTCTCTAAATTTAAGTTTGTAACCTAACATATAAGGTGTAATATTTATGTGTTATAGCTTTTTTAAAAAAATTACTTCAGGCTAACGAACTGGGTCGAACTCAACCCAACCTAACTCATTTTTTTGATTTATTTGAGCTAGCTTGAATTTGACCCAAATTTAATTTGATTCGGTCAATCGAGCTTTGACACAAATTGTCACCCTACATAGAAGTATGGAAAATGTTTATCCAAGTATACAGAGAAGGTCTAATGGTGCTATTATTTTGCTCATAGAGTTCATCCATTTACTAAATTTCAAATGGCTTATAAAATAAACACTATTTTTTCATTAATATTGCTCTTTTATGTTAACAAGATTTGGGATCGAATCTTTTTCAAAGAAAAGGGGAGTTGATGTAGAAGATTAAATGCGCAATTTACATTAATAATAAGTTGTTTATTTTATATTAATTTGATTGTTGTGCTTAAGTCTTTATTAATGATAGTTTAGAGAACTTTAATGTCATATTTGTCATGTTACAATCATCTTTTAACTATAAATATAAGAGTGTGAGTTTTAAAGTTAGATTAAAATATTGTTTGAATTTTGCATTTGGGTTTTCCTCTGGGTTTTTATAATGAACTATTTTTGAGTTTGAATAGATAAATTTAATCCTTATTTGAAGATTATTTAATGTTTTCAAATTAAAATTTCTACTCCTACTTAAACATTTATCCAGTTCGATTTCGATCTCACTCAATGACCAAACTCTAGATAATTGAATAATCGTTCAATTTTAAACATCAAATTAAATAAATATTTAATTAAAATTAAATTATAGTTAATCAATAAAATAAAAGATATTTTTATTATTTTGTGTAAAAATAGAATAGAATGGATCATATATGATTATTGATTAATATAAAATTATCAAAATATATAACTCAAACAAAAGAAATAAAAAAAATGTAAAAAAGAAATTCGCACATGGAATGATCATGATTAAAGGGGGAAAAATTTGTACAAATAAAGATTAATACTTTATTTTGGATGTTTCTTTAAAGATCCTTTTTTGTTCTTCTTTGCGGGTCTACTATGCTATCCTCTAAATGAGTTGCTCTAAACTCACCGGTTTCCAAAAAGAAAATAAAAGATGTAAGTGTTTATATTTTAATCACATTCATTTTTATATATATATAAAAATTATTTTTTATTTTATAAAAAAAATATATATGAATATAAAAGTATTTTTTTAGATAATATAATCAAAAGACAGAAAAAAATTATAAAAAACTAAATTTTTTAAAATTTATAAGAAAAAAAATAATACACAATAATATTAAACGAATTTTAATTAAAAAATGTTCATTATTAAAAAAGTCTACATGGTCATAGTTTAATTTAAATAGTGTCTAACTAGACACCGTTTAAAGTATAATGATATATGATATATTTTTTAGCAGTAAATATATATGAGATAGATATAAAGAATATTTTTTTTATAGTTATAATTTTAATAGTATTATTTTATTGTTTTCTTAAAAAAATATGAATAAAATGTAAGAATTGGATTTATTGATGATGAATAAACGAATGTTTACAACCTATTTATACAAAAGAAAAACAAAATTGTAATAATTAAAAATAAACACAATTATGGAGAGGTATGTTCTTGGACAGTCTATCCTTCCCCACCAACAGCTTGGTAGCTGCTTCCAACTGGTATGTTGGTTGTCACCAACTGGATATCATGTTCTTTAACATTCACCCTCAAGTTAGAATATATGTTAATTATTCCTAACTTGTTAAGTAAGCTTGAGAACTGTGGAAAACTCAGGGATTTGGTAAATATATCTGTTGGTTGCTCTAATGTAGAGATATGATAAGTTTTGATCATTCCAGCTTGAATCTTTTCTCTTACTAGATGGCAATCGATCTCTATGTGTTTGGTTCGCTCATGAAACACTGGATTTGATGCAATGTGAAGAGCTGCTTGATTGTCACAATATAACTTGGTTGGTTGGGAGTGTTTGATACCCAAATCATCCAGAATATATCGTAACCAGGTTATTTCGCAACATGTTGCTGCCATAGAGCGATATTCTGCTTCTGCACTTGATCGTGAGACTGTATTTTGTTTCTTAGTCTTCCAAGAAATTAGCGAGTTTCCAAGAAACATACAATATCATGTGGTTGATCGTCTTGTATCTGTGCATTTTGCCCAATCTGCATCACAAAAAGCATTTAGTTGTAATGAACTAGTTGCTGAGAAAAAGAGACCTTGCCCTGGTGTGTTCTTGACATATCTAGCACTCATTGAGCTGCTTCCAAATGTGGTTGTCGTGGTTTATCCATATATTGACTGAGAATGTGCACGGCATACACTAAGTCGGGCCTTGTGATGGTCAAGTATATTAATCTCCCAACAAGTCTTCGATAGGATGTGGGATTACTGATGAATTCCGCTTCAACCTTGCGGAGGGATAAATTTTGTTCCATAGGTGAATTGGCAGATTTGGCACCAAGATAACCTATGTCCTCCAATATTTCAAGTGCGTACTTGCGTTGTGATAGAACAATTCCCTTCCTGGAACGTGAAACTTCTATGCCCAAAAAATACTTTAATTCACCGAGATCTTTAAGCTTGAATTGTCTCATGAGATGATTCTTAGTTTCTTCAATGTCTTGTATATTGTTTCATGTTATGATTATATCATCTACATAGACAAGAAGAGCAGAGAAGGAATTACCACGGGTTCGGACGAACAGTGAGTGATCATACTTGGATTGGTTAAAACCAGCTAGTTTAAGTGTTGTTGATAGCTTGATGAACCACTGTCGTGAGGCTTGTTTGAGTCCATACAAAGATTTATGTAGCTTACATACTCGTGTTTCCCCCTTTCGTCCGAATCCAGGTGGAAGGGACATGTAAACATCTTCATGAAGATCACCATAGAGAAAAGCATTGTTGACATCAAGTTGTCGAAGATGCCAATTTTGAATAGCAGCAACGGCAAGGAGAAGCCGAACAGTGATAAGTTTGGCTACTGGTGCAAAAGTTTCTTGGTAATCAAAACCTTCAATCTGACTGTATCCTTTGGCCACTAACCGAGCCTTGTATCGTTCCACAGAACCATCAGGATTATACTTGATTTTGTAGACCCATTTACAACCAACTGGTTTCTTGTTTGGAGGAAGCTGTTGAAGCATCCAAGTGCCATTAGTTTCAAGAGCATCCAGTTCTTGTTTCATGGCAAGCCGCCATTTTGGATCATTGAAAGCTTCAGCAAAAGTGGTTGGTTCCCTGAGAATGGAAATAGAAGTAGCAAAAGCACGATGTGCAGGTGATAATTGGTCATAGGTAAGTACATGAGATAAAGAATGAGAAGTACCTTTGTCTTTGGACGATGCTGAGTGAGACGAAGGGAAGGACCGAGAAGGTAGGGAAGCTTCTACATGATATTTTTGAAGGTAGCTAGGAACATTGGTGGATCAACGAAGCCTATGTGTGACTGGTGTTGGAGGAGTTATGTGTGGTGGAGAAGTTGACGATGATGTTTCTGGAGATGAATTTTGAAGATGAAGAGTGTCTGAGTTGATTGTTGGAAGGACAGATGGTGTATGATCAAGTGATATATTTGGATTGGTTGATTGACGAATGTTGGGTAGGTCATCATAAATAGTATCTTCTGATGGAGGAAATAGAGTTGGAGTGTTGACAGCGGAAGTGAAATAAGGAAATACATGTTCATGAAAGATAGCATCACGAGACACTAAAGTCTTGTCTGTTTCCAGATTGTAGACACGATAACCTTTGATCCCAGATGGATACCCAATGAATATGCATTTA
Source organism: Hippophae tibetana (assembly GCA_037013495.1). Classification (NCBI taxonomy): domain Eukaryota; kingdom Viridiplantae; phylum Streptophyta; class Magnoliopsida; order Rosales; family Elaeagnaceae; genus Hippophae; species Hippophae tibetana. The sequence goes on along the minus strand of CM072802.1, from coordinate 32,370,358 downwards.
TGTGACCTAGCATCAAACTTGGTAAGTCGATCATGATGTGTAGAGACAAAGCAAAGGGAACCAAAAACACGAAGGTGTTCATACCTAGGAGTTTTGTGAAAAAGGACTTCAAATGGTGTTTTACCCTTGAGAACAGGTGTTGGAGTACGATTTATGAGGTATGTGGCTGTAAGAATGGAATCTCCCCAGAATTGTTTAGGAAGATTGGCTTGGAAGTGCAATGAACGAGCGACATTGAGAAGATGACGGTGTTTACGTTCAGCAACACCATTTTGTTGAGGGGTAGAGACACAACTAGTTTGATGAAGGATTCCTTTGGTAGAAAACAACTGGGTCATAGAGAATTCTGGTCCATTGTCACTACGAATGACTTTAACTCTGGATGAAAATTGTGTTTCAACAAGATTGATGAAGGTGGTAAGAAATGTGCGTGTATCAGATTTAGTATGTAAGAGATAGACCCATGTGCATCTTGAGTAGTCATCAACAATAGTGAGAAAATAACGTGCTCCATTAAGTGCTGGAATGTGATAACCACCCCAAATATCAACATGAATCATTTCAAAAGGTGCTTTTGTATTGATGGAACTTAAAGGAAATGGATTACGTGTTTGCTTAGCTAATGGACAAATAGAACAATCACTAATGGAACAAAAATGTGTGTTGATGGAAAGAGAAATTACACGCAAACTGTTATTAGATAAATGACCAAGTCGTTGATGCCATAGATGAGAGTTGGTGGAAGCAGTGTTTGAAACAGAGAAACATCCAGCCTTATGAAAAATAGTCAGGTAGTAGAGTCCTGCTTTCTCAGTTCCCATCCCAATCGTCTTCCCTGAGCATTTGTCCTGAACAAAGCACATACTATTAGTGAAGGTGGCATGGAAAAATGAGGTTTGAGTTAGTTTGGCTACTGAAACTAAGTTTAATTTGAAGGAGGGAACACACAAGACATTATGGAGTATGAAATTATTTGAGAAATGCACAGTGTCAATATGTGTGACACGGGCAAGAGAATGATCAGGTAAATGCACATGCCGATTAGTGACTGGAATGCTGGAGCTCATAAGGTTTTGGGAACAGACCATGTGATCAGTTGCCCCTGTATCAAAAATCCAACGAGTTTCTGAATGGAAAACAGTTGCACATAATGTGTTACCTGAAGAAGTAGTCACTTGATTTGTCATGCTACCTGATTTGGATTGATTGAGAAGTGTAAGGAGCTCTTGATATTGGGCAGATGTAAGATTGTGGGATGGTGTCTTTGTGTCGGAGCAGCTTTCCTGAAAGTCAGTATGATGAGCTTTGGAAGGGAAGCCATAACTTGTGTTTCTCTTATCTTGAATTACTCCTTTCTTCCGACACATGTTGATGTCATGTCCATTTAAACCACAGAAATTACATTTGAGACGCTTTCGGCAGTTTTCAAAAATGTGTCCATTGAGACCACAAAAATCACATTTGAGGTGACTTCGGCAATTCTCAGAATTATGGCCTATATTGTTGCATCTATTTCACTTGAGATGTGGGTTCCTTGGTGGGTAATTTTTCTGAGGATATTATGGACGAATATCTCTGGCAACAAGTGCGGCAGCTTCTGGCATCCTTCCTATGCTTTGAGTGGAGACAACTCTTTGCTTTTCATCTTGAACAATAAGTGAATATACCTTATTTACTGTAGGTAATGGTTCCATGAGCAAGATTTGTCCGTGTGCTGATGTGTAAACCGTGTTAAGGCCCATGAGAAACTTTATGGTTCGCTGCTTTTGTTGATATTCTTGTAATTCCCTTCCGACATTTCCTCCACAGTGTGGAAAAGGACATAATGCATCACGACTATCCCATAAACTTTTCAATTTGGTATAGTATTCTCCAATGCTCACACCTTCTTGCATGCAATCATGGATCTCTTGTTCAATGTGGAATAGGTGCACGCTGTTGGTGTGCGAAAAGCGTTCCTTTAATTCTTCCCATAGCTCATATGCAGTATCACTATACATGAAACTTTCTGCAATTTTGGGTGATATGGTGTTGAGGATCCATCCTTTGACAAGAATATTGCAGCGAGTCCATTGTTTGATTTCTGCTTCAAGGTTTGTTGATGGCCTTTTGATTGTGCCTTCAATGAATCCTTCTTTGTTTTTGGTTATTAGAGCCATCAGCATTGCATGACTCCAAATGTGATAGTTTTCTTGGTTTAAGGATTGAGCTACAAGAACCATGCCTGGTTGGTCTGAGTGGTGTAGATATAATGAATGACTAGGATTATCATACCATTTTGGTAAAGTAGGGTTGGTATTGGTATTCATAGACATTTTTGGTTGAATAAATTTGAAAGAACGGGATGAGTTTAAGTGTGTTTTAGACAATAATGACTATTTATGAAATAAATAATGGACTGAAATATGCTTTATCTTATAGAAAATGAGTCAAGGATTACAGAACCGGAAATTTCAGCCGCAGAACCGGTCGGAAAGTGGGTGAACCAGCGTCTGGAGTGGCTGGAACGGCGGCTGCAACGGTGAAGCACTGAACCGGATGAAGACCGAACCGGACCGAGGACCAAACCGAGTGAACGACGCGTCGTTTATTTCAGCGTCGAGCGAACAACGTGTCGTTTGTTCCAGCGGGCGAGCGACGACGTGTCGTTGGAGTCGTCTTCTTCAGCAGCTGGCGCGTGTTGGAGCGTGCGTCTCCGGCGAGGCGCGTGGAACGCCGGCGAGATTAAAAAGGGCGTGTGGAGAGGTATTTTGGCTTGATTTTAATTGCAGATTGCTCGGATTTTTCTGAATAATATGCTGGGATGAAATTGAAATTATTTTGGGAATCGAAATTGGTTTTGGAAAAAAAAACAGATTGAGAAAAAATTGGAAAAAATTTCTATGAGCTAATTTTTCTGGGAATTGTTTCCTAAGCTCTGATACCATGTAAGAATTGGATTTATTGATGATGAATAAACGAATGTTTACAATCTATTTATACAAAAGAAAAGCAAAATTGTAATAATTAAAAATAAACATAATTATGGAGAGGCATGTTCTTGGACAGTTTATCCTTCCCCACCAACAGCTTGTTGGCTGCTTCCAGCTGGTGTTGTGGTTGTCACCAGCTGGATATCATGTTCTTTAACATAAAACTTAATTAAGTAATAAGCAAATAAAATGTGAAATATAAAAATAGCATTTAAGTGATTAAATTGGAGTCATTTATAAATTTAGTGACAAATAATTATTTTAAAGAACAAGGAATATAATTATGTGAAAAGATAATAATATAAAGATAGACTGAAAATAAAAAATAAAAATTAATGATCAAAGACACACACAGGAAACAACATGTTGACGTAAGTATCAAAATCTATAAGCTTGTTCTTTGCAAGAAGAAAAGGAAACAATACATAACTTAATATAAGTTTATATAAATATAAATTTTGGTTAAAGTTTGAAGATAAATTTTATAAAATAATTAAACAAGACAATAAATCATACCCAATGAAAATGGATATTGTATAATATTAGAATTTATTGAAATAATTTAAAAAATTTAAAGACTATTTGAATTATTGTAGCTAATTGATATAATATAAAATATTTACTTATTTTTTATTTTTATATAGTCCTAGTATAATTTTAATAAATTGTAAATTACTTTTATTGATAATTAGTTAATAATTTGATATGATTTTGGTAACAACAATTTTAGATATATATGATACAGTTTTAAATTACTTCTATACTAATGTATTTTTGTATCGTATACGCGCAGAGGATTTTATAGTAATTAATAGAGTTATTGGCTAACCATTTAAACTGCTATTCCTAATATAAAGAATTTCATCAATTAATGCTGCATTGAATAACACTTGTTTGTACGCTTGCGCTGTCAGATACCGACCTATAGATAATAGATGTATTTTTGCGTTATTTATTGTTTTTAAAATATATTTTATATTAATTATTTTTTTTTCTCTTTATTTTTTATTAAATATTATTACTTTAAAAAAATAATATTAATTTTATGTCTTATCGATCTAAAATATTAAATTATCGTATACTAAGAATAATTACTCACTATGATAGAAGATAGATGTCGGTTGATATAATTTAAACATAAAATATTCCTCATCATGCACGGGTGTCCATGCTCGCTTTTGGCTTTGTTATTTAATTTTTTTTATTTAAAAAAAATTAAATTTTTTTATTTGTAAAATATATGTAATTGTTTGTAAAAAGTATTAGATAATGATAAAATTAAATTTTTATTAAATTTTTTGTTAAATATAATTAAATAATATATGTGTTAAATGTATGTTTATATTTTTAAATAATTATATATGTAAAAAATTAATATTTAATTTAAAAAATTACTCATTTTTTTAAAATTTATTTTAAAATTAAATTTTTTTTAATAAATCTTCAAAAAATAATTCATTTTCTCATATCCAAAATCATATATTACATAATAAAAATTTAATTTATATTTGATCAAAAAATTTGAATAATTTTTAATTAAAAATTACTTCGTTAAGTATATGTCCATTAAAAAAATAAAAACACTTATATATCATATATACTATTCAATTATATTTACAAAACATTAGATAAAAATTTAATTTGTCATTATTTGACACCATATTCATTAAACAAAAGCAACAACCCCTAAAATATAAACAAAGATCATCGTTACCATTTTCACTAAATATTATTTACCTAAAATATGGTGAAATTTTCATTCTTCCTTGCAAATATAAGTTCCAATCACATGATAAAAGTGAAAGAAGTCACTTATATGAGCAAGGGTACTTAAAATTAAAAATAATAATAATAAAAATAGACTTTAATAATATAGAATGAAATTTATTTTAAATGTATTCAATACTAAACTAATCTAAATAACTATAGTTCAATTTAAATAACGATCAAAATGAAATGACATATCAAATTTTTTTAATAGTAAAAATATATGAGATTAATATAAATAATGTTATTTTTATATTTATAAGTTTTATAGATATTATTTGTAAAATCCCAAAAAATTATTTATATATAATTAAAGTGTCTAAAAAAGAATTTTTAACAATATTCTAAAATAAAAAGGGACTTATTGAAAAACTTTTGTGTGAAAAATTGAATCGAACAAAACAAATTGAAAAACTTTTAAGTGGATCGCTAGACCATCGTCACACAGATTATCGGATTCATGCCAAGCCTCACCTTGTCCTCGCCGAACCCTTACCAAGCCACCAGCGAGAATGGTTCGCGAGGTGCAAGTTTGGTCTATAAAAAGACCAAAAATCCCCCCATTTTTCTCACACCAAAAAGTCTTCCTCTTCCTTCTCTCTTTAAAAATTTTTCTCTCATATTTTTGGGTTTTTGGAACATTTTGAAGTGTATTTTGAGGATAAATATCTCAGAGTTTGGGCACGTTCAGATAGGGATTTATACTCTAAACTTTTTATTCATGCATTTGTTTTTAATAAAATTATTATGCATTATATGTTATGAATAAAAAAGAAAAACCAACTGGCATGATTTTATAATTAATGTTATAAATGTTACTAAAATGAAATACTTGTTGCAAATATTTTATTATGTATATATTGAATTTTTTTTTATAAAAACGAAGTTTTAATTTTGATATGAAACGAGCATTAAAAATATATTACATGGCATCTGAAATTTTTATACATGCATCATAAAATGATTTTATTCATGAGAAGTATGCATGTATGTTGTTTGTCAGAGTATAGTACCCATGTGCTACTGGTTGCAGCAGACTATTTTTGACGGATTACAGATATGCATTCACATCACATGTATTCTGAAGTTTCTTCATCTATGGTGCCTTAAATTGTTGACTACACACATGCCTTAAAATTGAACCTCCTATTTTGTCTCGGAGTTTAACTACACATGGGCTCGTAGTTAGACCTTCATTATGTTTTGGAGTGGACATTCCATAGACAAGGGCCCATATAACATTGATTTGACCAATATATGTGTCATATGTATTATGATTGTACATGGGTTTGAGGTGGATCTACATGCATCTCAGAAGTTATTTACACATGTGCCTATGTATTTTAGTGACCAATACATAAGTTTACTTTATTTTATTTATTTCATTTGTATCATATATGATGGAAACAATGTTGAGACATGATGTAAAATATTTCACCTTTCAATATTTTAAAATGTTATATATTGGATATCTTCTATAAATAAAATATTTTTTGTTAAATTGTGATATAAAAAGGGATATCCTAAATTTAATATAAATTTTACTAGAATAAATCTTTTTTTAAATACAATTTAAAAATTGCCCTCTTACTATCTCATCTACCTATTTTTCAGGGTGTTACATTATTTTCTTGTTTTTCCAATTTTTTTTAAACAATAGAAACTAGTAGGAGTGAGATTACACAATTGTGATGCATGATGTGTTAAATAAAGGATAGGTAAGGATAGAAAACACATAAAAATATCTATATTTAGTTTATAGATATATATAGTATAATTTTGTTTGGCCCTTAAAAAAATATCACCGTTAATATTTTTGTCAATAAAAACCTAAAAATTGTATAAATATTCCTGGCCCCTATCTTTTTTATTTATATATCACCCCATTTTTTATGAGAAAAAGTTAAAAATAATATAATAGAAAATTAAGGACAATTTTCTTAGGTATAATTGGATTACAAGTTTTGTAAAGTTCCTTCCTTTAGTGAATAATGCAATGAAATTACATGTAATTTCTATTTTCCCCAACAACTTGTATTAAAGTCTTGATAATGTATTTTGATCTAAAGGCAACCATATTTGAGTGGGAGTGATAGCTGTAAATGAAGGTAAGGTGAAACTCAAAAAGTTTGATGGTGTGGATTTCATATTTTGGAAAATGAAAATATCATACTAACGATATCACGTAATGCTTCTTTCAACATAGTAAAAGAGAAGACCATGGAAGGTCTTATAGCTACTCAATCCAGGTTATAAAAGAAGGCATTAACCTTAAATAAGGTACATTTTATGAGATGGTTGTTCAATTTTTGGATGATGAAAGGTGCATTGATGGCTCGATATCTGAATGAATTCGGTAAAATTGTAGCTTAATTGAGTTCAATGGAAATTGAATTCGATGATAAAATTTGAACCTTAATTTCTTTATCATATCTACCATATAGTTATAATGCTATAACCACAATGATGAGTAGCTCGGCATGAAGTATTAATTTAAAATTTAAAAATGTATGAGAACTAGTCCTCCATGAAGAAATCTGACAAAGAGACTCAGGTGAAGCATCAACTTCTTCAGTTTTTCATACAAAGTCTTAAGGAAGAACTAGAGGAAATGGACGTGATAGATCATGTTATCTAATAGATTAAAGGATATAAAGTCTAAATATAGAAATCCCAACAATGCTTAAAGCTAAGGACTATCGAGTGTTGGAATCGAGAGTTGGAATTATAGAAATACCAAACACTACCAAAAACAGTGCAATAGTGCACCGAATAATTAGGTGATAAAGGTAAAAGAAAATGTTACTTCCATCTCAAGAAGAAATGATTCACTAATATAATTTTAGAGAGAAAAGAAAGAGTATTGGGTATTAGATTCTAGAGCATTGTTCCATGCTCTACTTCGTAAAAGGAACTCTTTAAGAAGTATATCCTTGGAAACCTTGGTAAGGTGTACCTTGAAGATGACCAATCATGTGATATTATTGGAAAATGTGCAATGGAGATTAATTTGAATGGGTCTATATAAGAGTTGAAGGATGTTTGACATATTCTTGACCTAAAATAATTTGATCTCGATAAGGCAATTGTCTAGTGAAGGTTATATCACGTTTTTTCATGATGATGATTTAAAGATTTTAGAAGGTGCAATGATGATTTGACATGGAAAGAAAATTGATACTCTTTATATGATAATAGAAGCCTAATGTTCAATTCTAATAATCCAAACTTATGGAACTAGAGACTCAGACATATCAGTGAAAAGGGAATAAATATTATGCATTCCACCGGGAAAACAATTTGGCTCTCAATCAATTGAAATTGATATGTGTGAAGAATTCATACTTGAAAAGCATAAAAGAGCTAACTTCCAGACAAATTCCAGAACCTCAAATAAATAGAGGTTAAAGATTGTTCACTCTAATGTTTATAGATTATCGACTATCTTATCCATTGGAAGTAAACAATATTTCCTGACATATATCGATGCTTACTTTTAGAAGCTATGAGTTTACTTTCTAAGATACAAGTTCAAAGTATTTGATGCTTTTAAAATATGAAAAGCTATGGTTAAAAATGAGACAGGTTTGAAGATCAAAAGTTTAAAAACGATAGTGATGGTGAATTTAAAGACATTAGATTCAGGACATTTTGTTATAGAGTGAAAAAGATGTAAAACTCTCACATCTAAATTTGTTTGGTTACATATTATATGTGCTTATTTGTGATCAAGGAAAGACATAAGTTTGATGACAAATCTAAGAAGTGCACCATCATTGACTATATTGAGGATGAGTTTGGCTACAACATCTAGGATGATGAAAATAAAAAGATAATTTGTAGTATAAATGTCATATTTAATGAGAAACTGATGTACAAAGACAAACATACAATATATGCTAGTAACTAAGAGAAAAATGTGCCTGTGCATTCATAAGTGTATGATATCTTAGATAATCATATGACAAAATAGATAATTGAGAATGCTTAACTAGAGGATCTTGTTGGATAGAGTAATGTTAACAATCAGATAAACCACAACCTCCTATTTCAGCTCTTGTATTAAGAAAGTATTCTCAACCACACGTGCTTAATAGAAGATACATAATTATTTGTTGCTAACAAATGAGGGGATCCAGAATGCTATGATGAGGCTTGTTAGAGATGCTAAGAAGTGTGAGCTTGACATGAAAGATGAGATAATGTCTCCAACTTCTAATCAAATATGGAGCTAGCTAAGTTTCCCATAGGGAAGAAAGCCCTTCATAAATAATGGATGTATCGGGTGAAATAGAAGCATGATGGTTCTAAGATATACAAATTCTGACTAATTATCAAGATTCCAGCAAAAGGAAGAAGTGGACTACGTTTATATTTTTACTCCAGTTGTAAAATGCAATACTATCATATCAGTATTGACTATAGTTTCAATGAAGACATTTATCTTAAGAAATTGGACATGTAGATTAGATTTCTACATGGAGACCAAGAGGAAGAGATATACATGCACAGTTAAAAAGTTTCTTTGAAAGAGGAAAGAAAAATATAGTGTATACATGAAAAAAGAGCTTGTATGGTCTAAAACAAGCCTCAAGATAGTGGTATATAAAATTTTACAAATCCATGCACAAAGAATATTTCCATAAGTGAAATGCCAATCACTGTGGACACTTTAAGGGATATAAGTCTAGTTATGTCATTTTACTACTTTATGTTGATGACATATTAGTAGCAGGTTCAGATATGAATGATATTAAAAGATTAAAGTAGTAATTATCAAATGAGCTTGATATGATAGACTTGGTTCCAGGAAAGAAGATTCTTATGATGCAAATCTATAGAGATAAGCATAGATGGATTTTGTAATTATCTCAAGTAGATTACATTAGACATATTTTGCAAAGATTTAACATGAGTAATGACAAGTCATCCAACATTGGAAGAGAGAAAATTCATGGCTAAAGTTCCTTACACATCAAGCATTGGAAATTTGACATATGCAATGGTTTGTACAAGATTATTCATAGGCCATGCAATAGAAGTCGTTTTTCACTTGAGATATCTATGAGACATTATAGATAAGTGTTTTTCACTTTTACAAAGTATATTTGAAAGTACAAGTTTGTATAAATGCAAGCTTTGTAAGAGAAATTGATCACCCAAGAAACACTATTAGTTATATATTTACGGTAAATATATATTACAATTGTTAGTTGGATGTCGTAAATACAAAAAAATTGTTGCACTATTCATTATAAAGGTTGAATATGTAACAATGAAAAAAGTTAGTAAAAAGATGATATGACTTCAAAGATTGTTAATTGAGTTGAGATTCAAATTATAGAAGAATATTTTGTATTATAATAATCAAAATGTGATACATATAGTAAAGAATTTAGCATTTCACACCATAACCAAGCATATCGAAGTTTGTTATCACTTCATTAAGTCTCCAAAAAAATAATCTTTTAATATTTAATATTTTCATTATTTTTAGTAAAAGAATATAAAAAAAATTTCAACAAAATATTAATTTTATCTTTAAAAATTTAATATAAATCTTTTGGATAGACTTCGTTCATTATTTTAAAAGAGATAAAAAAAATGTATATATATATATATATATATAATCAAAGAATACTGGTAATTAATTCATTTGACTTTTTTATTCAAACGAAAGAGAATAAAACCAAAGAATACATAATTAATAAATTTGAATTTCTTATTTGACAGGAAAGAGAATAAACCCTAATTCACCAAAATTTACACGGGTGAGTAATACGTAACTCTTATAACTTTTATTAAATGAAAGATTTATTTATTTTATTTTTAGATCGAATAACTTTTAAAAATACACTTTAATTTAAAACTATATATATATTCGATTAAAATCAACATTTTAAAAATTAAAATGCAACTTTTTTAAAACGTTCTATATGAAAACTGCTAAACCAAAGTGATCATTTCCTACGGACCATTATCACCCCTCCCCCAAATTATACATATATCAATGTTGATAAAGTTTCATTGATATAGATATATACATATATACATAGATGTCATGGGAATTTGAAAGGTCAAGTCAAGCCCTAGTTTTATTTGTGTGCATTTAATCTTCTGTGGTAGGTTGCCTTTAATAAGTAAGAAGAGAAATTTGCCCCGGATGTATCCTTTTTGGATTTTACAATATTATACAATAATTGGCTCTGCCTTGCTGGTCCATCTTTATGCTTTAGCTCCCACCTTTCACAAATTGCCTGCACTATATATACGGAGGAAAAGTAATTTTAATCTATACATATGGAAGTATTCAATAATTAATAAGACTAAATAAGATGTAGCCTAAGTTTGGTCTTATATATGCTGTGAAAAGTCTTTAAGATTTACTAAAGGCGATTTAGAAAACAAGCCTAATTTAATGAACGACAAGACTAATCACAAAAAAATGACTTGACTCTCTTTGATCATCGAAAAACAAAAGAAAATATATTGATATTTTTTGGAAATTAAATCTCTCAAAATCTTAAGATATCGAGAAAAGATTTAATTATCTTTTTACATATTTATTATTATTTCATAAATATTAACTACATGTATCATATAGGTCAAATATTTATAATTTAATAATTAATATTATTGATATTTGAAAACATTAAATTCAATTATGATAATAGATAAGACGTTATTAAAAAATTAATTCTCTTAAAAATTTAAATTATTGAAAAGAATGATTAATATTATTTTAATATATTTATTACTCTTCTACAAGTATGATTATATGTAACATCTAGGTCAAACATACTTATAATTCAATAATTGATATTACTGGTATTTAAATACATGATCTCTAACTTTAATATCATTTTAAAATTTGTTGTAAAATCAACTCTTTCAAAAACTTAAAATATTCAAATAAGTATAATTATATTTTTATATATTTTTTACAATAATATATGGTGAAATCATGTGATGTCAAATGATTTGTGCTCATCTAATTCTTTTTGGTTCAATCTATTTTAGCTATATTTTATAACTTAAATTAATTTTTCTAAATTTTATAATAGCTTTATCTTAATTAGTTGTGTTCAATAATTTTTAAATGCCTTTAACTAGTAACTCACAGTTTGACACACATTTATATTTTAAAATATATATATATATATAAATAAAAACAATATATATTTTATCTATTTTTGTAAAACAATTAAAAATGAAAACAATAAAGTGTTTATTTCAAAATATTACTAATATGTAATTATTTTTATAGTAACATTTTGTTAAATAACTCTCGAGTTGTTGGTAAATTATAATAAATTGTTTATTAAATAAACCTTAAATATTAAATGTACAACTCATTTTATTTAATCATTTCCTATCTTCGAGTTTAATTAAGAAACTTCTATGAACTAATATGAAACATAGATCCGAATAGAGGTAACTTTTTATTGTTATTATTATTTTGATATTTATCATTTTTTAAATTATTTAATGGTATTTTAAGTATCTACATTTCCAAAATGATTTTTATGCAGAAGAGTAATTTAATTGTTTTAAATTATTATTTTTTCATTTTTTAGTATTTTTTTTCTTTTTTTCTTTTTCATATCTTGTTTTCTACTTTTTAATTTATATCTATTTTATTTTTACAGCTTTATATTTATACTTTTTTTATTTTTTCTACTCAACTCTAATTTATAGACTCAAACTTTGAACATAAATCCCAAATCATATACAATAAATTATACACTCTAAATCCTAAATCTAAACATTAAATTCAAGATGAGAAAATGTAATAAAAAGAAAGACTAATAAAAATAATAATTTTAAATAATTAAATTTTTATGCATGTATTTTTTTATTATCATATAAATATCTTTTAGATAATTAATGTATATTTAAAATATCAATTAAAAATTTATAAAATAATTTGTTAATTATCTTATAACTGAACCACATGTGTCAACAAGATATAAGATGAAAGTTTGGAATTCAAGATTTAAAAATATAAATACTAAAAATTCATAAAAAATTATACAACAATTAATACTAAAATATTTATATTGATTCTAATAAAATATCATATCCTAATTCAAGAGTCCGTTGACTTTGCGACCGTACGTACCTATGTATATGTAAAGTGTTACTTGGTCCTATGGATGGAATGCACAACGGTCATTTTAGTTTAACTAGCCATTATACAGTAAATTTAATTTAAAAATATATAAAATTTAATAGATAATTATTTGATTTTTTATCTTAAATTTATGATATCCAAAATCAAAGTATTGAGATAAAAATATATATAAAATAAAGCAAAATTACTTATAATAATTAATCCATACTAAAAGCTATAGACTTTTGAAGGATAACAATGATATTAAATAATTTTTATAACTTTAAAATTTATTAATTAAATGAAGTTTTATATGATTAAACAATATATTCAAACTAAAACATACAATATAAAATTATTCTGATATCATTTTGTTTGTTTACAATAAATGTATTAATACCTCAGCATATTACATTTAAAATTAAAAATATGAAAAATTTTAAATTTTTTAAAATATTGAACGTATAATAAATTATAGAAACGACTAAAAAATAATGTTTATTTTTATAATATTTTTAGTCACAATTTTCATTTTATAATTTTTTAATATTTTATAGATTATAATTTTTAAGCATACTATTTTAAAACATATTTAAGAGACTTTTGATGTTATCTTTTAATAAATTTTAGGGGTAATGATATTATCACAATACTTTTTTATTACCACAAAAAAATGAATGAAATATTCATTTTATTTCTAATATTAATTAAATATTTAAGAGACTTTTAATTTTCTTTTTTAATCATGTAAAAATAGGCAATTATTATAAATGAATTGTAACAATAATTTTGTTATTGACACGCTAAAAATGAATGAATTATCCATTTTACATTTAGCATTAATTACATGTTTGTACCACTAATGTTAGATAAAATTGATATTAATGATTTATTCTTATAACAATAAAAATTTACATTTTGACAATATCATTACTTTTATTATAATGTTAATGAGTATTTTTTGTAATTATCAATTTCATTAACTCTTTCACGTATAATCAAATATTTTAGCTTTTTTCTTTTAATTCTTTTACTAAAAGATAATTATTAATACAATGTAATCATTATTTTTACACTATATATAATTGAGAAAATAAATTAAAATTTAACACATACTTAAAAGACTTTTAATTATATCTTTTAATTCCTTAATAATATACCATTATTATAATAATCAAGATTCTTTTGATTTTTCGTTTTAAATTTTCAATAAATGATAATTTATAAATTTTAAATTTATTTAAACAAAACCAATTATTTTGGAAGTCTTATGATTTTCTCTTTTAACTCCCCTTGTTAAAAAATAATTAATATATATATATATATAGTCAATTATTTTTTACACTAAATATAATTTTCAAAATAAAATAACTAAAATTATTTATAATTAAATTATGTTATATAATAACATGCATTTGTAGTACATTCATTATATTTTATTAATTAAAATATGATATGTTACTTAGTTATAAGGTTAATATGTTCATTTTCATATGAAAGTAAAAATTAACTTCTTTATAGTAATTGTAAAATTTATTAAGTAATTATAATTTTTTATGCAATGTATTCCTATGTTTTTATAAATAAATGCATAAAAATAATTTAACATTTTCAATTGTCCATCCAAAAAGCATAGTTAGCGAAATACGTGATGAGTAGTATTCGAATAAACTTACATATGAATATAATATGTTTCTTTTTAAATAAAAATAGGTTAAAATTTTAGTATAAAATATAAACACGATAAAAATACAAAAATATAGAAATGAGTATAATTCGTTTAATTTTAAAAAATATTTTATTAAAAATATGGTAATAAGATATATATATATTATTTGATTTTTTATAATAATGTAAAATAATAAATTTAATATATATAGATAATAAGTGAAGGTAAATTGATTACTAACATCAAATTTAATTCAATATTAAAATCGTGTGATAAATAAGATTGTTCATTTAAACTAAAAGTTTGAACTATATTAATTCATGTTATTTGATCTTATAGGATCATGATGATCATTTTCATATAAAAGTATAAAAATAATTATTTATAATAATTATAAGATTATAAGATAAACAACAAATGAGCTTGAATGAGCTTGGAGTCCGCGATCATATATGTACAATAATAATACACATTGATTTTATAAATATTTATGAGATTTTATTTTTTCACGTAATTTTAAATAATAATTAATTAAGTTTAATTTTTTAAAATTTAGTGTTTTTTTTGGATAAAATTAGATTTATCTTTTTTTAATAAAAAAACAATAAGAGAAAAGAATGAGAAAAAGATATATTCTTCTCATGCTTAGTCTCAGTCTCTCTAGCCAAACACCTGACCGACATAACTAGTGCATCGCCAGCATCATTACCACCTCGCTTCAAACTATGATGAAGAAGAAGGAAACAAAATCAAGGAGACGAGTAGGAAGGTGAGAAAGAGCATAAGCAGCAGCACAGTCACAGCTGCAATAACAAAAAAGCCAATTCTTATGCAGTTTATCACTGCAAAAAAATTGATCTGCAGGCATCAAGGGATCGAGATTATACATTGTTGCATAATAAGCAAGAGAGTAGATGGAGTGAGAGTCGAGAGAACAACATTTATGTTTCAATTTTGTTTTTTAAAATTAAAAAAGAAAAAGAAAAAAATATAACTAAAATCATTTAGATAAGATAATTTATATTGTTGATTCTTTAAATTAAAAATTCTTTCATTTAATCTTATAGCTATTAAAAATAGAGCCTATTAACAATAAATTATATTATTTTTTACCAAATAAATAAACGCGATTAAAATATAAATCTTTAACAATTATGAAGTGAAAATTAATATGAAATTTTTTAACAAAATATTTGTTTTAATATTTTTTATCACTGATTTATTTTAAAATTTTATTTTTTATTACTATTTTTCTTAAATGATTTAATATTAAATTCACTTTAATCTGTGTTAAATGTTTATATTTTAATTACATTTTAATTATTTCATACTAAAAATATTATAATAAAAAATTATTAAAATAATATAATTTGTTCAATCAATCCATTTTTTTCAAATCAATGGAGTAAATGACATTCTTAGTTCACGACACTCAAAAATAATAATATTTTTTTAAATAGTATTTAGTTAAAGAAGAGAGAATTTTAATTTTATTCCAAAAAAAAATTAATTTAAAAAAATAGTATTTAGTAGACTATAATTTTAAATTAATGAATTAAATAAACTTACTTAAATACTTATAATATTAAAATAAACTATCTTATACATACATGATCTTAGTCGGAATAATATAAAAAATAACCTTGAAGTTTATCTTATCTTCGAAACTACCGTTGAGATTAATATAATATAAAAATATTTCTCCAATATTATTAACATTATATCACTATTTAAGTTTAGGGATAAAATAGTAATCTCCCCCTAATGTATATCACTCTTGCGTAATCCTCAGTCCTCAGGACCCTTACACACACAACCTCATCTTTCTCATTTCCTAGTCTCATCGGAAGAATCTTACAATCACTTTATCTTCAAGTCTCACTGGATGCATCATTCTAGTCACCCATTTCCTCACTAAACGCATCATTCTAGTCACCCACTCCCTCACCAGACGCATCGTTACAATCACCAACGCCTTCACCCTCATTCCTCTATCTTACGAACCACCCTCGCTCTCACCCTCACGCCTCACGTCTCATGTGAACCCATAGCTTCACCATATCCCTTACGCGACCCATCCTCATGCAATAATGCAACATTTCACCAAAGCCCTAAAGCGACCTATCATTCCAGAACAAAAGGTATAAGCTGACTCATTTCTTAATATTTCAGACATATTTTGGATTTTATCTGAATTTGGTTTGTTTGTTTGGTTTTTAATCTGATTTTTAAGCACACTTATATAATCTGGTTTTTACAAACCTATACTGGTTCACAATATCTATATGTATTTTGTATTTATTATGCATGTTTTACAAACCTATGGTCATTAAGTATTTTTCTTATATTGATTATGTATTTATTTTACATGTATTCTATTTTACAATATATGTATGCATTATGTACTTATTCTCTATTTGGTATTTATTTTTATGTATATTATGCATATATGTACTTGTTTTCTCTATTTTTAGGGTTGTTTGTTGGGATTCACATTTGTTGGTATTTGTTACTAAAAAATATTGTGTTTTTCAACTTTGCTTAGTTGAATTGTTTATAATTTAATCTTGAAGTATATATCATTTTAGTATTAATTTCTTTAAACACTCATGTATTGATTGTGTGTTTTGTATGAGTATAATTGTGTGCATTGTTTTGTATCAAGTTTATGATCATATGTTTGATATTGTGTGTTAATGTTGATGAGTAAAGCATTTTTTGAAAATATTTTTGATTGTTATATAGAGTGATAAAAATGAGTGAATAAGCCAGTGTGTATACCCATCTCTTTGGTGAAGTTAGATAGATTGATCATATACTTGCTTATGAATATAGTATTATTTGTTACTTTCATGATGCTAGGAGGACTATTTTGAAAGAGGGCTTAACGCTTAAAAAAGAAGACTATAGGATTGAAGCGAAGAAATTTTGTAGTTAAAAACGAAGTGTATTAAAAACGGATAACAAATTACAAGAATTGATGAAAGATTATAGGGATAGAAAAAAGGCTAGACATGTTTGTGTCATTCAATTCTTTGGAAGTGGCTTTCTCACCCCACATGTTAGATTATCATCTCTTTAAGGAACCATCAAATATTTTACCAAACCAATCACAAAATGAACCACCTTTTGAACCAACAAATGAACTAGCTTTTGATGATTATTGTCCTACTTTTAATGATTTGAATGAGTCACCGCTAAGCCTAAATGATAACCAAAGTCCTCAGTTTGACATTGATGACCTTAAACTTGATTCATTTGAATCATTCCTAACTACTAATAAATAATCCCATGATGATAAAATATACATGAAGCTAGGGTATATCCAAAAAGAACAACAACCTTCAAGGTATTGTGAAAGGTTGAAAAAATATAAAATAAGGCAGTTGTTGAAATCAAAGATGAAAATTATGATGGAGATGAGAAATTTGTTTGGAATAATGATAAGGAGTATCCTGATTGGAATTATGATATTATAAAAAATGAAGAATATCATAAGGGTGATAATAATGAAGGAAATGATGGTCAAATTTATGATACTGATGATAGTCTTCGGGACTTGAGGGATGAAAACAACCATCATATCTGTGATATTAACTCAGAAGTTTGTCAAGTAAAAAGTTCTAGGAAAGTTAGCAAATATTTTGAAGGTAGGAAATTTAAAAAAAAGAAGTGATGGTAGCATTGAGTTCAGAGTGTAAAGCACCTAATTATGGTTAGAGGATACACGTTTATGTTGGAACTGATAAGAAAACCTTTATGATTAAGACACTTGAGCCAACAGACAAGAAAATGGAAACATTGTTGTCAAAAAGTTAAAAAAACAAAGATTTGTAACACCCTTTTGGTTAGCTTCTCAATTGAAGGACTTAGTCTTGGGAAACCCTAATGTAAGTATCTTGTATTGGTTACTGAGTGTAAAAGAAAATGAGGTATATTTGTACCTAACTTAACATTGTATAGGGTAAGAAAAATTGCTTGCAATGGAGAATTGGGTGACCATATTGTTAATTTTGCAAAAATAAGGCAATGTTGTTATACAGTTATAAGAAGCAATCCAGGATCAATGGTCGTTGTAGATACTCATATTCCAATACCAAATTTCATCCCTTATTTTAGGAGATGTTTCATTAGCTTATCCTCTCCAAAATAAGAGTATTTAAGTGGATGTAGGCCTTTCCTTGGTGTGGATGGATTTTTTTTAAAGAGCCCATATAAAGGTGTCTTTATGGTTGTTGTTAGATTGGATGTTAATGGAAGTTTGTTTCCAATTGCCCTTGCTAGGGCTAAATCTAAAAATGGTGAAATTTAGATGTAGTTTATAGTTTTATTGGACCAACATATTAGGGAATTTGAAAATAGAAGGACGTGCTTCATGTCTGATAAACAAGAAGGTCTTGTTGCAGTAATCAATAAGTTTTACCAACTTCACATGTGAGATTTATGCTAGGCATATTTATGCCAACTTGAAATGTAAGCATCCAAGCATGAAAATGATATCATTATTCTAGGTGACATCTAAAGCAACTAGAACAATTGAATTTAATGGGTCGATGAATAAAATTAAGAATGAAGAGCATAAAGCATATGAATACTTAAGTAAGATTCAAGCTTCATATTGTAGTAGACATGTTTTTGATGATAATGTTAAGGTTGAGCATGTGTCTAATAACATGATTGAAATTTTTAACAATTAGTTAAAAAAAGTGAGGTCTAGACCTATTGTGGAGTTATTTGAAGAGGTTAGAAGAAAAATGATGCAACTAATAATGAATAGGAAAGAAGAGACTTTGAAGTGGACTACTCATTTTTTGCCAAATGTAACGAAATACATTTTTCAAAGACTAAAACAAGGAATATTTTTAAAAGTATTGTATGCAAGAGATGGAATATTTGAAGTATTGGATGGTTGTAACATGTTGGTTAATTTAAATAAGTGGAAATGTAGTTGTTATAGGCTAAAGACATATTTCTCTTTGATTCATCCTGTTCCATCTAAAGAAGATTGGGTTATGATGCCAAGTGTGCAACAAATACTTTCACCAATATATAAATTAAAAAAAGGTAGACCACCAACTGAAAGACACAGAGAAGCTACTTACTCAGAGAAACATAAGAGGTTGCAAGGGTTGAAATGTCGGTATTGAAATCAATTTGGTCATTATCAGAGGACATGTAAGGAGAAGTTAAAGAATCTAACTAATGAAAATCAAGTAAAAATATAACTATTCATTTATTAAATATATTTGGTTGATTATATTTAAATTTAAATTATATTTAGGAAAAAAATTTAAAAAAGGTGGTAAAAAAAAGTAAAACAAAAGAACTAATCAAACTCAGATAATGTATTGTATAACATATTCATTATACATTACTTCTTATACAATGAATTAACTTATTGTTTTATAAATCAGGTGATAGACAAAGGTGGTGCAACCAACAAGAAGAAAAAGATGAAAGAATCAACAAGTTAAAGTGGGCCTTCTGAAATGAGACTTTGATTTGATTGCTTCATTACAGATGACCACATATGTTTATATTATTTTTTTATAATTTTTACTTTAAAATATGTAAGTAAATTAGACAATGAATATGATTTGAAAGAAAATCTCTTGTAACTCAAAGTTACTCTATGCAATAAGTTTTGGAGGACATGACATGAACTTTGTAGCTTCTTGTGTATTTAAAGTCATTTAGGGTGTCATTTTCCCTTAGATTGTAATATGGACTATGAATATGAATGTGAACTGTTATTGAGCAGGTTAGTATGAAATGTGAATGTGGATGTGAACTGTTATTTAGCAAGTTAGTATGGAATATGAATATGAATGTGAATTGTTATTGAGCAAATTAGTATAGACTTTGAATATGGATGTGTAATATGTAATTGTGGAATGTGAACGTAAAATGTGAATGTCAACTGTTATTGAGCAGTTAATATGATATGCGAATATGATGTGTACTATATATTGAATAATGTACTTTGGATTTAAAAACAAAGGTATTTTCAATAAATATTTATAACTTATTATTGAGCAGAGTATTTTTTATGAGTATTTATAGCAGGTTATTGAGTTGGAGTATTTTTTTATGAACATAAACTAGTAGGTTATTATAATAGGGATATTTTTGATGAATATTTGCAAACAATATTAACGTTGAACAACAAGTAATATTTAAAAAGCTATAGAGCCGAGGAAGAACATACATTATGTAATAGTGTTACTGATTTTTTTATAATTATTCTAATTTATGTTAAATATTAAGAATATTTTTGAAGATGTCTTAAACTTTAGGGATATTGTAGTTTTTTTTTTACAAACTATATGAGTATTTTTGAAAATATTGTAAATCTTAGGAATATTTTTTTTTTCATCTTTGTGACTGAAATCCATTACGAGTATATTAACTTTTTTTTGGGGAAAAATAAAAAATAGATTACAGCTCCTTATAGGTAGAGTATTAATTATTGTTTTGTAAATATCTTATAATTATAATTATAATATATAAAATATCATATTTAAAGAAAATATGTATATTAAGTATTTCAAATGATAAACTTAATTATCACATCTATAATATTTGTAACAATAATAAATAATTATCTTATTGTAAAATTACTCATATAATTTATTCACGAGTCAATTTAGTTGGTTTCTTAATTGTGTTAACGGATATAAGAGTATAAGTTTAAATACTATGTTAAACGATAATTTGAGATTTAATCCTTGATTAATTCATACCATTTATATAAAACATAGAGAAAAAAATTGATAAATAAGTAAAAAAATTATATTAGAATTATTTTTTAAAAAATAAATGACTGCTCATGCAACAACATTTTATTTAAAATTGCACCTAAGTTTATTTATGGCTGAATATTAGCTAAGGTTTAAGTAGCATTATGTGTTATAGTAACGTGCAACTTCAAGCACCCAATATAAAATGTTTTAGTCTTGTAAAGTTGCTATTTGTAGTATAAAGGTATGGATTTGGAAATTCTAATTTTGAACACGTAACAACATATGACACCACATCTCTTATAAAAAAGACAAAGGGTATGAGAGAGGATGGCCAAAATGTACGGCTTTATTCTTATAATTTCATCAGTATTAACTTATAAAATTATTAGTCCTTTTTCAATTATTTTAATATTTTTTTGAGAGATTTGTTTATCAAGTTCTTTTAACGTGATATTAAAATTAAATGTGTTTTCTTCAAAACCTAGCCGTAAGAATGGTCAAATTACGAATATTTAATTAGTCTACAAAAATTAATACTTATAAAAAATAAAAAATATATAAAAATAATATTAATAATTCTCGTAATAATTAACTCACTTGATAACAAACTTTTTTCAACATTAACTTATTTATATATATATATATATATATATATATATATATTGATTTTGTTTCATATCTTTTGAAAAATATACTTAAAAATTGAAGATAATTTTGAAATATATAATGATTTAACGATAATACTCACTATTATTTCAAATCATAACTTTAAATTATATAAAAATATTATTTGATAAAAAAAATATTTATTTTCTTTAAACATAATGTATATATATTACTCCATCGATCAAGAAATTTAAACTTTACTTAGACGATATATTTGTTAAATGTATTTTGATAAGTTTATATATTTTTAATTTAACATATATTTCAACTTATAGCAAGTATATCTAGGTTAAAAAAGCAATATCTAGTACAAAATTAACAAGTCAATTTTTATTAAACTTATATACTATGTAATAGTATTTTTCATAGTTTGTTAAACTTTTAATTAGGTTAACTAGAAACAATCGATAAGGTTATTAGAATTAAAGATTACTTACTCAATAAAAAAGGTATTACACAGGAAAAGAAATCAACGTGAATTGAGTAAACAGCTTAGGATATGTATGAGAGATTCTTGAATTGATAAGTGGTACAAGTTGTTCATGTTAGCTTTTGATTTTTATTAAAAAAAATACATATATAATTAAATCAATAATTAATATTAATAAGAATAATAACATATATATATATATATATATATATATAAAACAAATTACTGGAAGATAAACTCTAACACTTAGTCAGAAACTGAAATTGATTAATATTCTCCTCAACAAGTCCCAATTATTTAATGCAAAAGGTATATATAATGTGCTGTTAAACTTTTGATTGTATATTTTCCAAAAAGCATTTGCCAATATATATTTTGATAAAGATAGGCATTTCATTTTTATCATCACCTTTCTCCTGTAGTCCTGTGGGGTTAAAAGTATTAGCAAACTATAACCTGTCATATTTTCCTTCTCCTTCTGTGAGGAATACTAGTGTTCGCACAAAATATTTTTAAATTATTGTAAAAGATTAAATAAATTTTTTTTTTATATATTTATTAATCTTTTACAAATAATTACTCTACCTATCATATATAACAAATACTTACCATTCAATAATTCGATATATAATTTTTAAATATAAGATTTTAACACTGATATCATATTAAAAATTGTTACAAAAACAACTCATTTTTAAAAAATATCAAAACGTTTCGTTTTACTAAAACAATTTTATATATAATTAAGAATTAAACAATACATTGATAAAATATTTTCTTTTCAACAACAAATATCCACATTTTCAAATAATTTTACCGAAATATTTACCGTATAGTATATTAATTACAGATGCATTGTCCACCGAAAGTGATCCAAAAGAATTGAACTACAAAAAAAAAAAAAAAACTGTTGATATAAGTTAATGGAGTTGTAGAGAGGATTAAGAATTGAAATTGAACACTACCCACCCACACTCATTTCCCTTTCCCTGGATAGAAAGCTAAGCTTCTCTTTTCCATCATTATTACCCTCAACACTTCCGTTTTCTCACTATGTCCTCTGTATTTTTTCTTTGACCTTCTCAATTTACTTCTTTTCAATAGTTCTTCGAAGCAGAGCTTAACATAGAATTGAAAAAAAGATAGAAAGCAAACTATATTATTAATATTATAAAGACAATAAAAAAGATGGAATTTGATCCTCAAGACCCATTAAAAAGTTTCCAAGAACACAACTCTAATTCTATATCAGATCTATTTGCTGCGGAAACTGATTATATTTCTTCAGACAATTTCTTCAGTCGCTTTAAAAGCAGAGATTTTTATGTTTGCTTTCGAAATGAAGCTGTTGCTCTCATTTTACAGGTGATTTTTAGCTCTATGAATTTGATTAAAGCACTCTCTTTTAGTTTCATTTTTATCTGACTTGTTTTAGTTCAATCAGGCACAATTTTCTTTCAAATTGGACCCTTTCATCTCCTACCTTGCTGTGAATTATATAGACCGCTTCGTCTCCAAGCAACAAGTTCCGGTATTTATTTATTTATTTCCTTTTCAAATTTTTTGGTATTGTTGGAAAAATCAATTACTTTCTAGGAAACCAAACATAACAATAAGTGGTTTGTTGGGCATCTGATTAAATCTTTCGAAATGTAGCTAGGCAAGCCTTGGCTTTCAAAATTGGTTGGAATTGCTTGCCTTTCTCTTGCATCAAAGATGAAGAACTCGTCCTTTTCGCTCTCTGATCTTCAGGTACAAATTCAATTTCATTGTGCTAATTATATTTTTAAATATATAAAATATGAATGAATGACTTTGAAATCAAATGGAAGAATCTAAATTATTTCATAAATAATATTGAAACAGAGAGAAGAAGGTTTCGTTTTTGACTCGGAGAGAATTCAGAAAATGGAGCTTCACATTCTGGATACTCTAAACTGGCGAATGAGATCGCCAACACCCTTCTCATTTATGTGTTTCTTTCTTTCATTGGTTGAACTAAAAGACCCATCAGTGGCGCAACCTCTTAAATCTCAAGCTTCAGAGATTATCTTTAATGTCCATCTTGGTACTTTTTCTTTTATTTATGTAGTCTACCATCAATAGCTTTAGCTTTATTAAATATAACCCATTTTTATTTTATTTTAATTTTTGCCTAATTTTCATATTGCAATTGATTATGATAAAAATTGACAACATTTTTCATATTTCATTTCGGAAAAGAAATGAAATTTTTAGAGTTTAAAGCATCAATTATAGCGGCATCTGCAATCCTCTCTGCATCTCAAGAGTTACTGCAAAAAGATGAGTTCTTTTCTTTGAAAGCTTCAGTTTCAGCTTGCCAATACGTAAACCATGTAAGAAACAATAACCCAAGTTTGTTTGTATATTTTTGTTGTTTTTAAAAGTACGTTACACCGATTAAATAACACATGTTTGAAATTTTTAATTAGATTTGGTTTTGTGTACTGAAAAGAGGAAACTTATATTGTTGTTAATGGGCAGGAGAAGTTGATGAAATGTTGGAACATGATGGATGAAATGAAAGAGAGTGATTCAATAATAATGTGCACAATTACACCAATGAGCGTGCTGGACAATGACCTCACCAACTCAGAAAGCGATAACAAGAAGAGGCGTAAATTGAATATATGAAAAGTGTTATAGATTATTATTTGTGTTATTTAATTAATTAACTTATAATTAATATTATTTATCCTTTTTTAATTTTAAAAAAAGTTATCGATTAATTAAAAATTATTAAAATAATATATTTTTATTTTTAATTAATCTATTTTTTTTAAAATAAATTAGATTAAATAACAGGACTTTCAAGATATAAATGAGCTCCACGGCACACTCCTTTGAAAGTACAGTTTCATTGCGTAGTTATGGCAGGTTCCAACTTTTGCAAGATAAGTTATAATTTGTGTCCACATAAATAAAATTGGATCAGAGTTTTTTGATTTAAAGCTGAAGAAAAATCGATTTGTTTCATAATCTGTAATTAGCTGTATAATATAAGAATATCTTTTATTTATGTGCGCAACGAGTTAAAGAATGTGAGACTTGATTGGCCCTTCTAGGACAATAAATACAAGGAGATCGAAAGTGAGAGGCAATAGCTCCAATATCCGTTGCAATGTGGTCGTATCGTTAAACTTGAATATTTATTATTTACTGGTTGGACAACTTGCCGAGAGTACTACTCCAATATAATGTCTTGACAGCCAATATTAATGTTAAATAGTAACGCACACCACATTGCATAAAGTTCATCTACAATAGAGGAAAATGATGCTTTGGTTATGGTCAACCATAACGCCAAAAACATTACCAATAGGCAATAGAGTCTCAAACTATGCATTCAAAATCTAATGCATTATCTGACATAAAGATAACACATCAACATTTATCTTAAAAACACCAAGCGGGGGAGCAATGAATGCTACTAACTTGAGCTGTTTTCACTTTTTTCAAGTCATGTACACGATGAAACTCTTCAACCGTTGATATTTTTATGATATATATATACATGATTCAATTAAGAAAATCAAGTAAACAATCACAATTTCCAAGTTTTAGCTAAAAACGTGACGTGAGCTTGTATACTTTTAGCCATGTGCATCACATTGAATTTTTATTATAATATATTTGAATTTATAAAAGTATTTTGATAGTAAAATAATATATTTGAATTTATAAAAGTATTTTGATAGTAAAATATCTTTAAATCAAAGAAGAAAATATTTGTTGGAAATGATCTCATCCTCCTAAAACACATTTTACGGTTCTTAATAGAAGCATATATAAGGTTTATTTATTTATATTTATTAATTCACACATAAATCAAAAATTTTATTTTCGTTGTATTTATAAATCTTTGGTAATCTTTCTTCCTAACAACTATTTTAGAGGGATAAAAAACCATGAATTTTTACATGGTATCAGAACTGATTCTTTGACTTCTCATCGATATCCAAGAACTTGGTGGTACGTTCACTCTCAAGGCACAACTCTGATCACTCAAGTATCGACTAGGACTACCAGTTAATGTAGAGAGAGACTGTTAAGTTATACATCGATCAAAAATTATGTTTTCATTACATTTATGAATCTTTAATAACTCTACTTCTTTAAGAACTCTTTTTGATAGAGTTAATTAGGCCATAAATTTCTACTATATTCATTAGACTATAAAAACACTTATTATAACATAAACAATATTCATATTTTATTTTCTGAATTTAATATTTAATTTAACAATCACTTTATGCATATAAGGAGAACAAAGTGATTATAGTATACACTATTTCCAAATTCTTCTAACGGGGAAAGTGAAAAGAAAATTCAGCTAATAATACTATATTTACATTTAAGATCAAGATTTTATCCGAAATAGTTCTTCATTTTAACTTTGATACATAAACCTTTTCTCTTTGTTCATTACATTTATTATATGAACCCTTAAGTACATTTATTTGGTTGATGCGTACAAGTCTTTAAGTACATCCCGCGACTTTTCTAAACACAAGCCTTAATAAACATGTGATGCTCTGTCATACCGTAAAACATTTTCGTAGAATAATTGAGAATGAGATGCTTGGATTTATCTATTGCATTGACTCCCCCGAGGAAAAAAAACAGAGAATCTTATTTCATTTTTGTTGTAATGTTTTTAGATACAAACATAAATAAATAGATATACAAATTAATATAGTATTTTGAGGTAATATCACCATCTTCATCTCTGTCGAGAGGAAATCAAATAAAACAGACCGTCATAGAAAAATAAGCCTAGGTGGTGGTGGGGTTATAATTGGTATGTGTTTGTATCATATTTATTTTGTCTTTTGTCGGATTGTTACTAATATTTTTTAAATGTTATAAAAAAATTAAATTATTTATGTATAATTTTTTTAAAATTAAATAATTTTAGATTACATAAAAATTAATAATTAATTTTATTTAAAATGTAATTACTATCATGTTACGTCAAATTTGTAATTAAATTGTCTTCATCAAAACAATTATGTACTACCTTTGTCATCGGAAAAGTTTCATACAACAGTTGCCTCCTTTAATTGGACAGCAGAGGAGAAGAGAAAGAGCTTCAAAGGGTTTTGTCATGGAAATTTTAAGATTTAATGGATTAAAATTATTGGATACAGTAAAAGTATAAAAATAAATCAAGAAAATAAAAACATAATAAATTAAAGTAGTTTAATGAATTGTCTAATCTATACACAAAAACCTTTTATATTTCATTAATATTTATTCTTGAATATATATCTTCTTTCAAAGAACTAATATATCCTATATCTCAAAAATTAAAAATAATTTTCAATAAATAAAAAATTTAAATACACCAAATTATTTTCTCTATTTTAATTCGTACAGTTAAATTATATACACAATTTATTTTTTTTATTTTTGGCCATGAATGGGTATTTCAAATAAAGCTGTCATGAATGGGTATATATAGAGCTTACTCATGAAGCTGTTTGGCTTCTACCCATACGATCAAATGAGTATTAATCCCATTAATGACTCAACTCCATGCAATAAATTAACTGATGCTATTAAGAGTCTTTTAACTCCGAACTTCTCATTTTTCTATTTTAATTCGTGCAGTCAAACCATATACATATAATTCTCCTATTTTTATTTATTTATTTATTTATTTTTTCCCTTGAGTGGGTATTACACATAAAGCTGTCATGAATGGTATATATATAGCTTACTCATAATGCTTTTTTCTTTTACCCATACGATCAAATGAGTATTAATCCCATTAATGCCTCAACTTCGTGAAATAAAAACTCTTATGCTATTAGGAGTAGGAATGGGCACGGGGACGGGCGGGGACGGTTTTTGATATAATCGTCCCCGAACCGAATTATATAACCTATAACTGAAACCGCCTGAAAACCGTTACGGTTCGGGGACGATTTTTTACCCACGGGTAACGGTTCGGGACGATTATGAAAAAACCCCGAAAGAAACCGAAATATATATATAATTTAATTTATTAAATATATATAATTAATTTTTTATTTATAATTTAATATATAATTTAATTAATTAAATATAATTAATTTCGGGTACTGGCGGGTACGGTTTTTAGTATAACCGTAACCGTTGTTTCATATTCGGTTTTTACCCAAAACCGTCCCCGTCCCTGAATTTTACCGGTTAAAAACCGAACCGTCGGTTCGGATAACCGCGGATAACCGAACCCGGGATTTTTTTGCCCATCCCTAATTAGGAGCCTTTTAACCTCCTAACTTCTCAAATGAGTATT
Organism: Hippophae tibetana; assembly: GCA_037013495.1. Taxonomy (NCBI): domain Eukaryota; kingdom Viridiplantae; phylum Streptophyta; class Magnoliopsida; order Rosales; family Elaeagnaceae; genus Hippophae; species Hippophae tibetana. The sequence continues at coordinate 32,341,694 of CM072802.1, read as the reverse complement.
AAATGTCATTTACTCCAAAAATCTTTGCCTTATCTTAAAAAAAAACATAAAGTACTACATCATAATATGTCTATATATTTTCATTGCACCTCATTTATGGTTAAGCTGTACCCACCAATTCATTTTCATCTAAAGACAATTTTATTAGAGCTTGTTCTATTTGAAAAAAAATACCATACTCTTAACACTAAAACTGTAACATCTTTATTAAACTTTACATATTTTTCTCGTCTCTCATTATCATCATTAATGGAAGAATTTAAATTTAACTTATCACTAATATTCACCTTACTATTAGCATTGGCTATAGCTCCACCTCGAACAAGATGTCCAATAAATTTGTACAAAATTTAATTCTTTGTTCCTTTCATTACGACAACAAAGCCTTTTACTCACACATATAGATTCATTATTTGCATAAAAGTCATAGTAAAGAGAATCAAGATTGTTCAAAGAAATGAAATTCTTTCTTAAGTTAGGAATAAATCTTACATCACTCAATGTTTGAATAACTCCATCATATATCTTCATCTTGACAGTTCTTTTTTCAATGATCTTACTCTTTGATCCTGGCCATGATAACATCGCCATCATTACAAGGATTGTGACTATCAAACAATTCCTTGGTTGTAAACATATGGAAATAACATGCGGAATCCAAAACCCAGTCATTCAAGGAGTCTTCACTTATAATCACACATATGAATTCAAAATCAGAATAATAAGTTTTAGTGACATTTACCTATTTTTTTATCTTTCCTTTTCTTTTCATCAATACTTATTATATCTTTCCATAGTCAACGTAGTCTTTCCAATAAATAATGTTGTCACCAATGTATTATATGATTTTGGAAATGAGCACATTAAAATCATTGCTTGGTCTTCATCATCTTTCTTCACATTAACACTCAAATGCTCAAAAATACATCTATTGAATATGTTTAGATGACTTTTAATGTCATTGCATTCACTATATTCAAAGTAAACAATTGTTTTTTCAAATAAAGCTTATTTGTAATAGAATTTAACATATAATGTTTTTCTATTTTTTTAAAACTTTGATAGAGAAATCTCATTTAGCACACTATATTATACTTCAATAACCAAACTCTAGAAAATAGTGCTTATTGCTTTTGCTTCCATTTTTTCCAATCATATTCCTTCATGTCTTTTAGTTTTATTTCCTTCAATGCCTTAAGAATATCTTGTTGTACCAGTGTATCCTTCACGTTGCTTTGGAAAATGTTGAAATTAATTTTTTCCCTTCAAATATCTCTATCTCAAATTTTGTTACTCCCATGTTTTTTCAATAAACCTACGATCTTTGATTCTGATACCACTTATTGGGTAAATGGGAAATGAAAAAGTAAATCATGAAAACAATAATATAACAAATTAAAGTGGTTTGGTCAATTTTCTAATCCACACATAAAAACCTTCTATATTTCACTAATATTAATTCTTAAATACACAATCTTTTCTCAACAACCCAATACACTTTATATAACAAGAATTAAAAATAACTCTCCAACCCAATATCACTCTCACACATGAAATTCAATAAATAGAGAAACTTAAATACACTAAGTTATTTTCTCTATTTTAATTTGTGCAACCAAATCACATACACACACAACTCTCTTATTCTTTTTAAAGTGAATAATGTTTACATATATGTCATGAATGAGTATATGAAAATTTAAATTTATTGATCTAATTAACTTAAATAGGTAAATAATATAAAGCATAAATAAGTAAGAACTTGACATATCATTTTTGGTGGAAACAATCTAGGCGATAACAATTACCTAAGAAGAAAACTACAGGTCCACCAAATCGCTTAACTATTCACTATGAAAATCAATGTTAAATTACAAGGTCAGATCTTATGCTACCCTCAAAGATAAAGTCTTAAAATTAATCTATTGATGAGTCTTTTCTTCTTTCATATTCTCTATAAGATAGGTGTACAAATCCAAACCAACGTTCCGATAACTTGAGTCACACAAGCAATCGAACCTATCAAACTAGCACAATAGCATAAGTGTAAAGTATGTCTTATAGCATATTCAATAATGAAAAAAGCCTAACTATAAGATTCAAGATTAAGTGAGTAAATTTAACATCTAGTAACCCTAGAATATAAATTGAAGTACAATTTCAGTAAAGATAGTTACTTTAAAGTTAAATAATTATGATCACACACAAAATTATTTGATCCAAACATTCAAGAGCTTTATCAAGAAGAAGCTATATAAATGTAGTCATAATATCCTCAATTAAATAGACTTATTAATCAATTAAACATAATTATGTAATATTTGATAAATTAATTAAAGAAAGAGGCCTACAAACAAAATATGATTACGTTTTTGTAAAGAAATTTGAGAGAGAAAGAGCATAAAAACAATTAGAAAATACAATAAATGTGGTTGGTTAAAATATGGAGCACTAGGTTATTTATATAAAAAGATGAAACCCTAATGCTAGGTTAATGACTATTTACCATTATTTGATTAAATAATTCATAGAGCAATAATTAATATAGAAAATATAATAAAAAAATAGTTTGGCTCAAGTAAATAAATATGTTATAAGTTGAAATCCTAGTTGGTCGATCAATCCATTCTAAGCTTGATCAATCGAGCCTATAAAGTCAACCGATTGAAACCTTTTTCTATTGATCTAGAAATGATTAAAATAAACCTAAGATCGGGTAGATCGAATATGATCGATTTTCGATAGATCTAGTACCACGATCGATTGAACCCAACTTTGATCAATCTAAACTAATATGAAAATCAACCTCATAGAACATTGATCGTATAAGATCAATCCTCGATCCATGTAACCCTTTGATCGATCAACCTACCACTTCCATCAATAATATTCCTAACTGTGTAATATGTATTCTAATATGGTTAAGAATAAGAATATACTTGAAACATATTGACCTAAAGCTCAAAATTTCTTTGACTTAAATAGCGAACATAAAAACGCGTCTAAAAACTAGTTTATATTTATATATTTTATCTATGAATATCGCAAATACTCATATACCTTACAATATATATAGAGAGTTTAAGACTAATATAGGTTTTATTTACAATCAAGAGTAAAATGAATTAAAATATAGGATCAGTAATTATAAGGCATATTTTAAACAAACAGAAAAAAATTTGTCTTACTAGTAATATCCCTTTATTAGTTGTTAAATCATAAATCTTAGATCTTAAACTCTAAATTATAACCCTTAAATCCTAGACCGATTAGATTGAGATTTATTTTAATATTTTACATATATGTGTGTGTGTTTTTTTTTAATTTTTTAAACTGTTCCATTCAATTAATAAACATGATACTTTTGTCATTTTTACTGTGAGATATAAATATCTATTATATTATATATATAATACTCATAAAGCTTTTTACCTTCTTAAGCTTCTAACTTCCCACATCACAAAAAGGCTTAAAACTTTAATGCATAGAAGGCAAAAGGCTTTTTGAAAATGTTGGTATTAGTTAGAGATGTCAAATGAGCTACTTAGCTTATTTAAAGTTAGCTCATTGAGCTAATGAGCTAAGAAAGACTAGTTTACTTAGCTCACAAACTTAAATGAGCGGCTCACTTGAGCTCATGAGTAACTCATTAGCCCATTTGATAAAAACATGTTAAATTAAAAAGCTAGCAAATAAGATATAAAATAAAGAAGTTATCACAACATAATTATTTGTTATTGCTACAAAGTTGACAAAAATGTTAATATTAGTGAAATTAATAAATATAAAAAGTAATAACTAATTTTTTTTAAATAAAATAAAAGATAAAATTAAATTAAATTTATATTAAAATATTCTAATAAATATAGAATTCTAACACAAATAGTAACTTAAAAAACAAATATAATATAATTGAAATTAAAATGATGATCATTGACTCATATTTGAAATTTAAATTATATTAATTTATAATATTTTATAAATAAATCTATATATTATTGAAAAAACAAATAGTATATTTTATAAGAAATGTTACATTTTAAAATTTTGAGTTGTTTAAAGAAGTTATGCTTATTTTATTGAATATTGCTCATATATTAAACATTTTTGAAATATAAATTGTACTAACTTAAAAAGTATTATGACTCATATATATATATATATATATATATATATATATATATATATATCATTAGAAATATCTAAAATTTTAGTTTTTAAGAAATTTCACCATTTGGGATTTCGAGTTCTATATAGAAAGTTATGTACATTTTGCTAAGGGATGTTCAGATTCAAAAGAAATTTATTACTTATTTTTAAAATATAAATTTTACTAATTCACAAATTTTATAATAAATCATTTCATATATAATTAAATAATTTTAGAAGTCTAGTTTCTAATAAATTTTATAGTTTATGATTTTAAGTTTTTTTTTATAGAAGTATGCATATTTTACTAATGATTGTTTAGATTTTAAAGAATATTTTTTACTCGTTTTTAAAACATAAGCAATAATAATTCATGAACATTTATGAATCATTTCACATACCATTAGAAATCTCTAAAAGTCTATTTTCTAATAAATTTTAGCATTTGTGATTTCGAGTTTTCTATAGAAAGATATACCCATTTTACTTATGATTGTTCAGATTTATTAGAACATTTTTGACTTTTTTTGAAATATAAACAATACTACCTCACAAAATATTATGAATTGTTTCATATATCTTTACAAAGTTCTAGAAGTCTAATTTCTATAAAAAATTATGATTTATGATTTCAAGTTTTTTTTTTATAAAAAGTTATACTATGCCAAGCACACCTCAACTTAAAAGGTTCAAAATTGAAAATTATAAATTAATTATCAAACAAGCAATATACAATTTTCAATTTCTACTTTTCAAAAATGAACCTAAAAATTGGTCATTAATAAGTTCTATTATATACACATTTTTATATCAATTCTTTTACATTTATATATATATATATATATATTCTATTTATAACAAGTTAAAATTATTTATTTTGTATTTATGAAAAACAATATTAATTTTTTCAAAAATTTTAAGATTTTTTTAAAATTTTTATGAAATTTTTTATGATTTTTATTTGATAGGTATATATACTTAAAAATATCTATGTATATACCTAACAAAATTGGATGTACTTAGCATGCCCGTAGATGCACTTAGAAAAAACCCAAAACATTTGCTCTAACCATCGCTACGAGAATTGTTCACCTCTTGATCTCCCAACTTGACATGTGGCACCCTTTATCCTCAATGCTCGATTTTTTAGCCACGTACCTTTTTTCGCATGAATTGCGATCCATTGGTCCTAATATAACTCAAAAATAGATTAGTTTTTTCAATTTATATTCAAAATAACACCCTATAAAATAAAATCAATATCAAAATTGCATGAAAATTAAGAGAAATTTTTTTACAGAAATTATAGAATTAAGCTAGATGTAACAATTGAGAAGAAGATTATTTAAAACGTAATTAAAAGAGTTGAATTTCATATTCAAGAATAAAAATCATAAGATTTCTTTCCCTTTTTAATTGTTTTCATGAATAATTTTCTCAATTTTTTGTTTTCTATAAATAGCTAATTTTATAATTGATTATGAGTAATTTCAAAGTCTTAAACATAGATTGTAATATTTAATAAGATCTGTAACATTCTATTCAACTATTCTTTTTTATTTAGTTTTTATTTAGGCATCTCCTTTATTATTGTAGAAACATATTTGAGTCTATTGCATGAGCATAATTCGTGAGGGAGAAATCTTATCTTTAGATCTTGAAATTGAGCAAACTTTGAGATCAATTAGAAAACAAGTTGTCACCCAAGAGGAAAAAATGACTAATCCATTAGAAATAAAAAATAATAAGCTAAATTTGAACAATCATATACTTTTGATGGATGATAGGGATAGAGCTATGAATGAATACACAAAACCTACATTAGAAGAGCTAAATCCAAGTATTACAAGGCCAAACATTCAATCTAATTAGTTTGAGTTAAAACCAATGATGTTTCAAATACTATAAACAGTTGGACAATTCAACAGATTTCCAAGAGAGGATCTTCATCTCAAATTGTTTATTAAAGTTGTAGATTCATTTAAGTTTAGTGGTATGACCGAGGAGGAATTTAGGCTTAAATTATTCTCTTACTCTTTATGAGACCATGCTCGAGCTTGGCTAAACTCTTAGTCACTTGATTCCATTACAACTTGGAATGATTTGGCCAAGAAATTCCTGATAAAATACTTCCCGCCAAGAAAGAATGCCAAACTTAGGAAGGACATTACTTCCTACCAATAATAAAAGGAGAATCTTCATATGAAACATGGGAAAGATTCAAGGAATTGCTAAGGAAATGTCCTCATCATGGTATTCCTTTTTGGATTCAAACGGAGACTTTTTATAATGGTCTCAATGCTCAAACAAGAACTATTATTGATGCATTTGCTAATGGAGCTTTGCTAGCCAAATCTTACAATAAAGCTTATGATTTACTTAAGAAAATGGTTAGCAATAATTATCAATGGCCAATTGACAGAATGACAGCCACAAAAAGAGTATCCGGAGTGCATGAGGTAAATGATATCACAACACTTATAACTCAAGTGTCATATGTGGTTAATCTTTTGAAGGCTCAAATCTCAACAGTGAGTATAAACCAAGTCCAAAATTCAAAAGTGTCATATGTGTTTTATGGAGGAGCGTATTTGTTTGATAATTGTCCAAATAATCCTAAATTCGTATGCTATATGGGTAATGTGAATCAAAACAATAATACATACTCGAACACATATAACCTAGGATGGAGACAACATCTAAATTTCTCTTGGAATAGCAACAATCAGGGTGGTAATCAATTCAACCATCAATCATTTCAACCATCTAGTTTCCAACAACCACAACAATTACAAGCCCAAGAAAAGAAGCCACCTACTGAGAACAATAAAAATGTCTTAATGGGGATGATAAAAGACTTCATTCAATCATTTAGTGCAAAAGTGTCAACTCAAGAGACTTCAATTCAAAATTTGGAGAATCAAATGGGAAAACTTGCTCAGGCTATAAGTCAACGACCTCAAGGTAACCTTCTACGTGACACAATTGTAAACCCACGAAGAGAAGGTAAGGACTATTTCAATGCCATAGCCTTAAGGACTGGTAAAAATTTAGAATAGAAACATAAGATAGAAAAGGAAGAGGAGAAATAGAAAATTAACAAGGATGATGAGGAACTAGTGGATAAAGAGAGTATCGAAAAAGATATAATTCAGCCACAAAAAACAACCTTTATAACCCCACTATTCCTTTCCCTCAAAGATTGCAAAAAAAAATTTAGATAAATAGTTTTCAAATTTTTTTGATGTCTTCAAGAAGTTTCACGTAAACATACCATTTATAGAGGAACTTGAACAAATGTCATCTTATGCCAAATTCATGAAAGATATACTATCAAAGAAAAGTGGGCTTGGAAATCATGAAACAATAACCTTGATTAAAGGTTATAGCTCCATCATTGATAGAAAACTATCACAAAAACTAAAAGATCCAAGTAATTTTGACATCCCTTGCACTATTGGGAACATTCGTTTTGGCAAGGCACTATGTGATTTGGGTTCTAGCATTAACCTCATGCCATTATCAATCTTCCAGAGATTGGGGGTTGGTAAAGCTAAACCCACTTCAGTAACATTGCATATGGTAGACAAGTTTTAAAAGACCTTAGGATTTGGTAGAACATGTGCTAGTAAAAGTAGAAAAAATCATCTTTCCAGTAGACTTCATTATGCTAGGCATGGAAAATGATCGTGACTTTCCTATCATACTTGGTCGCTCATTCTTAGAAACTAGAAAAGTACTCATTGATGTACAAAAAGGTGAACTTACAATGAGAATGAAAGATGAACAAGTAATTTTTAAAGTTTTTAAATCATCTGAACCCCCTGACATTGATAGTGCTAATGAATGCTTAATGATAAATGTTACTGAATGTGGGGACAACTTAAAAGAATCTATTGAGTCATCCACACTTAAGATTGTTACACGCGATGCTATGAAAAAAGACATAAACTCACTAGAAAACAATTCAACTTGTTTTAACTTTGAAAGTATGGAATCGAAGGTTGATATTGTAGACTGTGTGAACGTTTTGGAGGATGTGTCTCTCATGTGTGTATCAAAGCGATTATGGAAAATTTTGAGATAAGATCTAAGTTTAAACCATCAATTGGAGGGCCAACAAGTTTAGACCTCACACTTTTACCCTTCCATCCCTAGTCTAGTATGAAATTGAAAGAGTTTAATAGAGAGGTGAAAAAGATGCTAGAAATATATCAATTGGATGAGTTACGATGAAATGCTTAAAAATGCCAAAAAGTTCAAAAAGAAAACAAAAATATGGCATGAGAAGAGAATTTAGCACAATGTTTGAGAACCAGAACATAAGGTATTATTGAACAAATCAAGACTCAAATTATTTCCAGGAAAACTTAAAAGTAAATGAATAAAAAAGGATGTGCCTTAGGACTTGATATGATCGTCTAGTTAAGGACATTAAACGTGATGTTGTTTGGGAGGCAAACTAACGTTATTTTACTTATATTTTCATGTTTTTGTTTTTTAGGTGAATAAATGTAGAGAGTGATGGCACAACAAGAATGAGCATTTCAATGACATATGTGGTATGCCAAAGCTAAGTGAGTTTCTTTCCTTTTACCTTTTCATATTTATATGTGCATATTGAGAATAATATGTAATTTAAGTTTGGGGGAAGAAACTTCATTCTCCATATTTTTTTCTACTATAGATTTTAAATTTTTAGGAATTTATTTTAGGGAATTTTTTAAAATTTTTAGGATATTTGTAATCATGATTTGTGTAGAAAATGAACAAATATATGGAAACTAAATGCATGCATGCTTGATACAGAACATATGAACTCAATGATAAAAATTGGTTGTCATGACTAGGATAAGTAATGTAACATATTTGTTAAGATATTTACATTAATCATGTGATATGCTTGCTAGTTTTGATTGAATTGATTCAAATTTTTATGCATATGTTTATGATTGATTTTGGTGTTCTTATTAAGAGAAAATTTGGAATGGGTTATGCGAGTTGATGAGATCTACCAAGTTTTAGAATCTATTTGATCATCCTTTGAGGCTAAATCCTAAATATTATTTAGCAAGAGAAATGATTTAGGCTTTATTTGGATTAATTGAACCTTTCGAGCTAACCATTATTAATATCCGTACTCACTCATTTGAGCTTAATAAAGAACCATTTATATCTTTAAGCAACATTTTATGCTTAACCAATAAGCATTACCTTCACCCTTGCAGCTTTAGCTTGTATGAAAAGAAAAAAAAAATACAATCATGTGTTATGCTATAGAATAAGGTGAAATGCAATGCACTCTATAAAAAAAAGAGAAAAAAAGAAGAAGAAAAACTCACAACATAATTATCCCTCTATAGAAAAAGAAAATATAATTGAAAATAATTTTGAGGGTGTTGTGAAGTTACAAAAAAAGAAAGAAAAAAGAGACGTGGAATAAAAGAATATGAAAAGAATAACAAAATATGGTGCATTGAAATATCAAGTTAAAGCTTAATTGCAGTTAAAAAGTCCATGACGAAAAAAAGAAAGCTAAGGTGTGGAAAGAGCCTAAGTATCTTCATTTATCGACCCTCCATCTAAGCCTTACATTACAACTATGTAAAGTCCTTATTGATCTTGAGCTAAATGCATATTTATATTAGGGGAGAAGGATGTGGAAAATAGACTTATGAGACTTGTTCTAAGATTGAATTGATTAGCATGCTCATATAGGTTGATTTCATGAGTGCATTGGATGATATCATGTGTAGCACACACACACGAATCAATTTATCAAAAACCTTGCAGATATTTGTATTGATAGAACGTTGATTGATGAATATGTGAACCTTATTATCATAGCATTGTACAAATTTTGAGAGAGATATTTTTCGTGAAATATGCATGTACTAATAGAAGTATATTTATGAATATACTACCCATGTTATTTTATTTAGTTATACTTGGCTTTACTTAAGGACAAACAAAGAGTTAAGTTTGAGAGTATGATAACTTTATGAAAGTAGAGTCATTAGCACAATTGTTTACTTAATATTTACTTATTTTATTCAATAAATAGTATTTTTTTAGGCTAAAACTATTAAAATATAAAATCTCTAGTGAAAATGGGTGAAAATATAAGTTTTGGAATTTGTTTGAATTTTTATGAATTTTTATGAATTTTTAAACATTGGGTCAATTAGAAGTTGCCACGTGGCCTGCCACTTAAGCATAGGAGCTGACTGAGCAAGCCATGCAAACACCATACAAGTAGGGACAACGAATCGTAGATCTCTGCATGCAAAGAGTGAAGTAGAGCGTGCCCCGTGTTAGCATGGTGTTTAATCCGAGTTCGGAGCATGATCAAACCTTCACACCATATGTCATCATTCAATTGCTTTCTGAGTTCCACCCGTGCACCACCCCATCCATTACCCGAATCATATTTCACCACATGATGCTGACTCAACGAGCGTTGACTTAGACTGATCTTCTCTACCACGCATTGTGCTCTGATTCGCCCAGTAAATTCTATGTGCCACGTGTCGTCCTGTGATTGGATGTTGATATTCATTTTGCTTTTTTGATCTCATCCCTTGATATGAAGCTAATATGACTGTCCAAATTATACATGAGCTATATTTAAGCCACTAATCACCCAATGAACCCTAATGAGCCGCCATTAGCATAATTTTGATAAGTTTTTGGAGCTAAAAAAAAGAGAAAATATAAAAAAATTCAAAAAGAGATGCAATTTTGGTGAAGATTCAAAAGTAGATTAACACTACAATTCAAGAGATTGATTTTTTTCTTTATCAATTTTTACGTCTTTCTTTATGAAAAATATGAGTTTTATGAACAAAATTATGTCTAGTTAATTTATTAATCTATGAATTTTATGAACCCAATTTTTACTATGTGATAATCTAATATTTTACCCCAATTATAATTATAATTTAATTATATTATTTAATCTAATTTTTATGCTATTAATTGTTTGACCAACAATTTATCTATAGAGGTAATTAAATAAATTTGAGAGAATTATTTAATTATTTGTTTTGATTAAATAACATGTATAGTTTCTAGGTAGAGATGTATGTGATTCATAATTGATTAACTTAATGAGTAGTATGCAATTTAATTGCATCAAAGTAATTAATTACTATATGATGTATAATTGAGAGAGAAATACATGTTAGGTTATATTTAATTGATCATGTAATTTATTGATTGATGATTATATTGGAGGGATTTTAGCGATTCACATGTTTAGAAAATTAGGAGATTAAGTATTTTTACATATTTTCTCATATATCTTCTTAGTTACCAAAACTGATTTAATTAATTATTGGTATTTACTTTTAGTTATTTTTAATTTTGTTTCCTTAAAATATAAAAATACAAAAAAAATTAATTTTTATTTTTTAGTTTTAAAAATTAGATTTTCATAAAATAAACATTTTCTTATTATTATGTTAATTGTTGCGATACATATACTTGTGTATTCATTGCACACAATTTATGTGGAAGAGTTCGATAAGTGCTATTTTATACACATTTTTTATATTAATTTCTTAACATTTATATATATTTGATTATTATAATGAGCTAAAATTATTTATTTTATATTTATTGGAAAATATGAATCTTTTTTAAATTTTTTGAATTTGTTTTGGGATTTTTATGATTTTTATTTGACACGGCATGTATTTTAAAATATGTGTGGATGTACTTAGCATACTCATGGATGCACTTGGAAAAACCCCAAAATGTTCATCCGTTACCGTTCACCTGGCCATATGGCACCCTTTATCCTCAATGCTTGATTTTTTAGCCGCATACCTTTTTTTGCGTGAATTACAATCCATCGGTCTTAGTACAATTCAAAAATATATTAGTTTTCTCAATATAAATAAAAAATAGTAGTCTATAAAATAGAAATGGTATTAGAATTGCATCAAAATTAACAAAAACATTACAAAAATTATAGAATTAAGTTAGAGGCAACAATTGCTAAGAAAATGATTCAAGAAGCAATTAAAAGAGTTGAAGATCAAATTCAAGAACAAAAATCCTAAGATTTCTTTCCATTTCTTGTATTTGTTTTCATGAATAATTTTCTCAATTTATTGTTTACAATGAATAGCTAATTTTATAACCAATTATGGGTGATTTCAAAGTCTTAGATGTGTAATATTTAATAAGATCTTAAACATTCTATTCAAATATTCTTTTTGATCATGTATTAATTCTCAATTGTAATTATTATATGAATTTATTTGATTATTTAAGTATAAAATTAAATAATCAAATTAATCCATCATTAATCAATTTAGTTGAATAGGTACACAATCGCTTAATCAATTTAAATAACTAGTGATAAATTGCTTGTGATGAAAATTAATACTCAAGATAATTAAACTGAGTTTGTGTATTTAATCTTAATATAATTTATTTCTTTAACAATTAATGTTTTAGATAGATTAAATTTAGAGAGTTTAGTTCAGGTTATTTATTAAAAACAGTTTGTATTAAGAGTTATTTGTATTAATAATTTGTTTAATTCAATGAATCTGTAAGAAGAGGTAAAGATTTTTGCATTTATTAATTTCGTTAAGTTAGTATAATAAAAAAAATAGGAGAATATTATATGATTTTATTGATTTATAATATATGTTAGTGGTGGAAAATGATCCTCAAATCATTTTTTTATTTAATTTTTTTATCATAATCTTATATTTTATTTTTATCATTGTTAATCTTTGACTGATAGATTTAAATTTTATTTACAAAACCGTAGGAATTAGTTTTCAAAATTATCTGTGTTCAAAATCCTTAATGAAAGAATTTTACTTGTTATTTATTAATTTATGATACCTTAAGCAATTTAAAGTAAGATTTAAATTGAATTTTCATCTAAACCTCAAATAACTTTTTTTTTTCCAAAATATTTTAAAATCAAAAATTTAATTCTAAAACTCAAAAATTATAAATTAGAAATTGAAATGGTTATCAAACATGTCTTAAATATTTAAATATTTAAATGATTTCAATAAAAAATGTAAATAAATTTCACATTTTAACTTACATATAAATGAGATAAATTCAAGTTTAAGTAATAGATACATTGAAATATAAAGGACAAAACAATGTAGATGATAGAAGTTAATCTGACCACAACTTTTACAAACTTTACATATTATATTTATGATCCAAGGTTATATTTTGATTTTTACGTTAAATCTTCCGTGAAGGTTGAGATCAAAATAAGATTATTTGATTAGTGAATTTCAAGTTGACGTAAGGGATACATTTTTTATTTCAATTGAAATATAAAGGACAGAGCAGTTTAGATGATAGAAGTTAACCTAACCACCTGGTAACTTTTATAAAATTTACATGTGGTATCATCAACACAGTCGAAATGCAACTCTTTTATACTCCAACAAAAACTACTTGTAATCAAACTTCTATATATAAAGGTTTAGCATTTTTTTCCAAGATGTCATTTAGCTAATGTGAAAAAAGGGATCAACATTCAACCATTACACGAAAGAAGAACGTAAGTAATCAAAAAGGGGGAAAAAAAATAACAAATAGGAGAAAAATAACAGCAGATGAACACCATTTTATTGAACAAAGATGAGTCTATTACTTACATTTCCCATCAATGAACAACAAGCTAAAGCATACAAACAGGGGTCATATTCAACCAAGAAACCCTACTTCATAGATATACACTAATCATTTTGTAGATTGACAGATAAATCATTCTGGTTAAATAATCCTAGGCCTATCATCTTTCCCTTCCACGAAGACCCATCAATAAAACAACAGCCCCAGGCAGTGAAAGGCAGACTCTACTTCCTGAATCTGGCTGCGTAAAGCCAGTAATCCGAATTTGAGAAATTTTAACTGATCCAGATCCTTGATAAACTCCACTATTGTTAAATATAAATAGGAAAATCCATTCGACGTTCTCGTAAACACTATAAACACTACTTGTTTGACAACAAGAGACGACTTTGAGAATGTAATACATTTTTTAAGCTCAAAAACAATCAGCTGCATCTTATTTCTTGATATAGGGTTCAGGGGACATGGTTGAAACTATAGGAGGTGGTTGAAGCCCAAAGAATGCTTTTCTCGCTTCAGGAAAGCTTCCGATACATATTGTATCACCCCGACCATGCCAAGTGCCATCTTGAACATTGTTCATCTCAAGCGTTCTGGATTCCTGTTCCGTAATTACCTATCATTAGTCTCGACACTCGTTGAAAAAAAGTAAGCATAAGTTTAAACAAGGACCTGAGATAGTGTGCAGCAGGAACAGACAGTATGAAAGAAGCAATCCTCCATGGTACTATCACTTCCCTGAAAGAAGAAAAGATTTAAAATATATATATATTCAATGAGTACAACAAACATAAAAAGGTGCAAGAGAAAATAATTGTTTCTTATAATTATATATTTAGAATGTTCTTCATCAGTAACAATCAAAACAGCTTTAAGGTGCCTCAAAAAACCACCAAGATATTTTCTGCCCAAAAATGTGGTTGCTAGAAGCAAATAAATATACTAACAGTAAATATTCATCTGAATAATGTATTACCTGAAAAAAAAAACTAAGAACTTTCTTGACCACTTAAAGTGGGAAGGAAAAAACCAAAATGCAAAGAGTAACCAATACAGAGTTCATAGAATTGTGGCTAGGCCATGACTTCTCAGAGTCAGAGAGTTGCTTATCCTAAACAACTATAAGAGAATTAGCAACAAACAAATCATTTGCAATGAATTTATGAAATATGAACGACACAGGGAGACATTCACAAATAACAAAATAGTTGCACGAAAAAAAGTACTCAAAAGGCTCAAACAAGAATCAGCAGTGAGTCCAGAAAGAAAATGGAAGAAGAAAAGAATAACGAACAAGCCATGAGGAGAAACATTAATAGAAATATGGCCTCAATAAATATTCATTGCACAGAAGAATATATAACTATCAACCAAATTGGCAGCAGAACAAAAAGAGTAGAAATAGGGTAATTCCGTGAAGTTTGCATTTCCTATGCATATAAATACTTCTAAGATAAGAAGAAACCTTATTGGTATCTCCAAATACACAAGACATGAAGTTACTTTTAGTTGCCTAGTCTAATCCCGTTTTCTTCCAGAAAAATTATGTATAACAAGAAAATACCTCTTCTTTTGAGCTTTGTGAAAGCTTTTATATGTAGTTTACTAGTCTTGCCATCTAAAAGACAGGAGTATTTTGTAGTAGGCAGAAAATTTCTTTAGTTATGCCCTTTATTTTGGAAACATGTACAAGAACTGAAGAACTTCTACAATTTTGCAATCGAAAACAGTGACAGGTAAAATTGAACTATTAACCTATGAGAAAAATAATACAATAGGCAAAATCATCAGGGAGTAAGAAATATAAAATGAAGATAGAGAAGAAAACTCACCCTAATGTTAAATTTCTTTCTCATTTGGGTACGAAAAAACCCCAAATATGTTGCTAGTGAAATGATGAAAGCAACTGCAAGATATAAAAAGCACTTTCTTTTGGTGATAATAAAGGCAATGAAATTGAGGAGAGCAGAGGAAGCAAGAACAAAATATACACTTCCCTGAAAATTTAAAGGAAAATACAATTTCAGTAAGCAGCGTTCTATTAGAAGATACAATTAGAAAACAATGACAGCGAAGCAGACAGGTCTTTGTTATTTTAGAGAAATGTCACTCACTTTTGCACTCACTTTTGCACCACCTCTTATATTGTGTCATGTGTCAAAATTATTTTAAAAATTGAAAAAGATTCATTTTTTTGTAGATAATACTGACACATGTCACAAATGAAGGATGTGTGAGTGAGTGCAAATTTATATGTAGTTAGCATTCCTCGTCATTTTATAATATATAATGTATACACACAAGGTTGATGCATAAGTAACCTGTAAAAAACAAGAACAAAAACCAGCTCGTCTCATGTTCTTGCCAAATCGATAGCATGGACAACTGCAACATCAAATACAACCTCAAATTTCTCAAATAAGGAAAGGAGGCAAGGAAAGCCCTGTTAGAAACTTAAGTATAAGATTAGTCAAAGCAGCAGAGAAAGCAGCTTGAAAGTTCATAGAAAGCGAAGTCAAAAAATTTAGACCCAGAAAAGGAACAGAAAAATGAAAATGAACTGATTAAGAATTCAAACAAAAGAACAGCATATTCGTTCTCGCCCAATATCAATAAAAACATGGAAGCACAACTAAAATATATACGAAAATGGGGATACATATTTTTTTAAATACAGTATCCGTCAAATTGAACAAACCAGAAAAACAAAAACATTTTTTTTTATCAAATAACAGAAAATCGACAATATAATATAAGAAATCAAAGTATAAGCGAATGACTTCTTGCCAACAAAAACAAAAATTCTAAAATTCTCTTTGATCCTACAAAGCAACAATATTTTTTCCCCGAAATGATTTTTCTGCTAAATAAAATTTATGACAAGCCAAACAGAGACCGTTTATTAAAACAATCAAACAGAAACAGAAAGTTAAAGGACGAACCAAGCCGATTCAAGAGCAATACGACGATCATCGAAGACATTGAGGAGTTCACCTTCCCACATCCTGAAAATACCTCCAAAGCCCCCGCTATCTCCATCTTCATCTTCTCCAATTCTATCAAGCTTTCCCCATTTTCCTTGTTGAGTCTGCAACGCAACCGTCGAACATAAAAAATCAAAATCCGAAACAGCCATTCCCTCCAAAAGTAACTCATCCTCTTCCTCTTCCGCTGTTCCACACATAACCACCTTCTCTTGCTTCTCCAAATCCCCCATTAGAACAAAAAGAGAGAAGCTAGGGTTTCACTTTTCGTTTACTTTCTCTTTCTATGCTCAATTTGTATCTCTCCCTCCTTCTCTTTATGTTTATTGTTTTCTTGAGCGCTGGTTTTGTGTTCTTATTTTTTTAACGAATATATGGTAGAAACATGTTTGACTGGTTGTTTTGCACTTAAAAAAAAGAAAACCTTCTTTTCCTGAAATATTTATAAATAAAAATAAAATAACTATAAATATCAATAAACTGCCCAAAATAAGAATAAAAAAATAGAGAGAGAATCGAGGGGTCGAAACAATCTTATTATTTTTAATAGTAAATATTTTTATCTTTGTTATTTGTAGGTTAAATTCAGTTTATTTTATAATTTTTAAAAAAGCACTAAATAAACTTAAATCGTAATTTTTTATTTATAGAAGATAAAAGAATTACTTGAGAGACTGATGTTCTTTATTATGAAATTTGGAGGAAATTGATATATTTTTACACTTAATAAATTATAATATCTTTAAAACATGTACTTTTAAATTGAAGTTTTTTTTGTTCTTTGTAAAGTAAGAAAAGAGACTCCAAATTTTTTCTTATAATAATATATTTTTTAAAAATTTAATTGTTTCATCTTGAAATTACTAATTTGACTATAGTAATTAAGCATGGGTAATTGATGTATTTTTTGTTATGTAAATTTGGTTACTTTTATTGAATTATTCAACTTAATTAATCCACCTAATTTAATAACTACATAATATATTTATTTTATAATAATTATATAATTAGATAATTTATTTTAAATATTTTTTGTTTTTCACTTTTCATAGATTTTTAAAGAAGTGTCTATGTATCTTTAATATTATCAATAAATATAATTAGACATGTTTTTGTTACCTTAGTGTTGTTATAATTTTATTTTTAGTTTTTTTCACTCTTATGTTTTAATTGAAATGTTAATGATACATATATTTAATAAAATATATTAATTTAATACAATTTATTTATTTATTAGAGATTCTTCATATATGTGTGTTTAATGAAATATATTTATAGCATTTTTTACTTTTTCCTCTACCAAAACTTTAACAACATATTTTCTAGCTATTTGAATCATTAAATACATGTTTTAGTATATATTTTTACTCATTTTATATTTTCTTTAACATCTTTTCTTTTTCTATCACTTAAGAGCTCAAAAATAGTGAAAAGTCAAATCAAAATCTTAAAGAGAAAAAAAAGAGAACCATATAGTCATAATGTAATTTCTTATTTCCACGGGAATAATTTAATGATAATTTTATTTAATATCAGTGATATTAAGGTGTAATTAATACTAACATTATGTTTAGTTTGATGAAATTTAATGTAATCAAAATTGATTCCTAAAAGAGAAGTGATCTAAAAGAGAAAGAATTAGAATTCATTCTCCTTTCTAAAGAATTCACATCTCAATTTTTTTTAATTTTATCTCAACTCTAAATATAACTCTAAACCCTAAACAATAACTTGAAATTAGTAATTTGATTATAGTAACTACGTATATGCGTAATTGGTGTATTTTTTTCTTATGTAAATTTGGTTACTTTTATTAAATTATTCTAACTAATTAATCAATCTAATTTTATAATTACATGAAATATTTATTTTATAATAATTATAAGATTAAATCATATTTTTTAAATATTTTTTGTTTTTGACTTTAGATAAATTTTTAAAAAAGTGTTCATATATCTTTAAGATTATTAATAAATATAATTAGTACTGTCTTTGTTACCTTAACGTTATTATAATTTTATTTTAAGTTTTCTTCACCCTTATGTTTTAATTGAAACGTTAATGATACATACATTTAATAAAATATATCAATTTAATGTAATTTTTTTTATTTTATTAGAGATTTTTCATACATGTGTGTTTAATGAAAGATATTTGTAATATTTTTTACTTTTTTCTCTATCAAAACTTTAACAACATATTTTATCGCTATTTGAATCACTAAATACATGTTTTAGTATATATTTTTACTGATTTTACATTGTCTTTAACATCTTTTCTTTGAACTAAAAAATAGGAAGAAATCAAATCAAGATTTTTTTTAAAAAAAAGGTAACCATATAGTCATAATGTAATTCGTTATTACCACGAGAATAATTTAATGGTAATTTTCTTTAATAATAGTGATATTAAAATGTAATTAATAATAAAGATAAAATAATATTTCATATATCTAAAAACAAGGATATGTATCACGAATATAATCTAATTCTCCCTATAATCAAAAGAAATATTAGAGAAAGGATGAAATCCTCTCAAATCCAAGAAATAATTATGATTTTCTAATTTGGCTTGCTGTAGAACAAGAAATAACTTGTCTTTTGTGATTAAATAGGGGATTGTTTATGATTCATCCGATTGCAATTCACTGAGCCACCTTGAACTTCCAGCACCTTGTTATTATCTTCAACACTAGCTAAGATGTGTTAGAATACAATAAATGTGCGTAGTTTGTTATGCTTCTAGTAATAGTTAGTTACACCTATAGTTGTTGCTATATGCCTAGCCACTAGGTTTGTTATGCTATTACACTATATAAACCGAGTGTGTACAACTATACTACTATGATTGAATACAATGAATTGCATTTGCTATTTCTTCTTCTTTGGTCCTTTCTTTCTCTTCTTTACATATCTCTTTCATCATCCTTATTTCCTCAAAGTCTTTCATAGTATCAGAGCCTTTAATGGCTCTTTACATCATTCCACTTTCTTTGATCAAGACTACAAACTAAACATCTTAGCAATAACAAGTAACACACCATCTTACATAACAAGAAATTAACACAACAAATACAACAATGAGCAGAGCAATACCTACTTATCCCACATATCTTATCAATAGATTAATCAAATTATCTAATTTGGAAGGAATAGCTTAACCAAGTCATCACAGTTTTAAACTAGACAACTTAATTGAAGGATTTACCATTTCACCATGATGACTTACAAAGATCTTTATAGCAGTTGAATCTAATTGCACTCTCTCATCTAGAGAAATTTTTGAAGAAAATTCAGCATATCTCTTGTGGTATGGATAAAGACAATACTGTGAAAAACTAGATTTATTCATCAGTTTTCACAAGCTTCTGGAAATATCTTATTGGTAATAACACAATAATGGAGTATTGGACTACCTTATCTAAAGCATTTGATGATGATTCTAAAGCAAGAGTTATGGATCTTCCATGGAGGTTCCAAACATTAAGCAAAAGTACTCTAACAATAAAGCAATATATAGGTACTTCTAAAGATTTTGTCAATCATATTCTTAGAGCAGATGACATATTCAGTGATAGAGAACATATATTATAAGTTCTTGGTGGATTGGATACAAATTTCTTCTCTCTTATCATACCAATCACAATAAAAAAGGGTGTTGTCATTAGATGAAATTTTTACTAGGATGAGAATACATCAAAGACAACGCGATATAGTAATTTTTCCAAATTCTCATTTAGTTCAAGCTAACTATGTTCAACATTCTCAGCATGTCAAGTCTTATTCTAATCCTAAAATATGTACTTCATATAATCCTACTAATGTTTCTTTGACCTTGTCTGCCCCTAATAATAATAACACTTACATTGATAAAGGCAAGGATGCCAAATTTCAAAATGTTTAATTCCAAATATGTAAAAAACGATAGGGCGTATAGTAGCTAGATGTTATTTTAAGTACTCACAAATAAAGAACAACGGACCTCATTCTTCACAAAAACTTCAAAGACCTTAATTTCAAGCTCATCTCTCTCAAACATAGAATGTGAAGATAACTCAAACATGAATGTTTATCCTTAGTATATTCCATAGTCCTCTAGTGTATAACCATAAGCTTTGCTAGCCTCTACAATAACCACACCTTCAGATATGAACCATTGGTTTACGAATACTGGTTCAACATATCATCTTACCTGATTGATCAGTTCTATAACAATCTATTCCTTATACATGTGAATAATCATTTATGTTAAGTAATGGATCCATCATTCCTATTACTCATTTGGGTCATGCCTATTTATGTAATGCATCACAATCACTCATATTAAACTATCTCTTGTGCATAACTCAGTTGGATAAGAACCTTATTTCTGTTAATCAATTATGTGATGACAACAATGTTTATGTTGAGTTCTTGTCTGATAGTTCCTTTATGAAGGCTCTCACTACTAGGAATAATCTTCTAACAAAGGATGCTATAAATGGCTAGTATAGAGTTTATATTGCTAGAAATATTATAATGCAAAGTGGAGACCAAGTTTTTTTGTGCAACAAGGCTGAGCTCTTTGGAGCATTATGGCATGCTCACAATTTAGTAGTTCAACATTTTATTCATAATATGAATAATATTTTTCAACCTAATAGTATACTAGAACTATTTAGTGCTTCTCAATTTGGAAAATCATATAGATTTCCTTTAGCAAATGTTCATCATAGTTCCTTTAATCCTTTTGAAATTGTTCATGTTGACTTGTGGGGTCATTCCCTAATTGTTTATGTGAATAATATGAAATATTACCCATTATTTTTTGATAATTATACACATTTCCAATGGCTCTATGTTCTAACAATAAAACTCGATTTGCTCAACATTTTCTTCATTTTGAGTCTTTGGTAGAACGATAGTTTAAGGTTAAGATTAAATGCATTCAAGGAGATGTGGTACTAAAATGAAATCTCTAGAAACTTATTTGTTTGAAGGAGGGTACATTAGGAAGACTTCTCGTCTTTATACTCCTATTCAAAATGGAATAGTTGAAAGCAAAACCAAATATATTGTGGAAGATGGTTTGCCAATGATAATGGGATCTATAATTCCTATTAGCTATTAGGAATATAATTTTAAAACAATTATGCATCTCATCAACATGCTTCCTTCCAACACTCTTGATTTTTCTAGCCTTTTGAGTTATTGTTTCACATTAAACCTGACTAATCTTATTTAAGAGTTTTTGGCACTTTGTGTTTTCCTTTTCTCAAACCCTACAATCATCATAAATTAAGTCACGCATCTTAACTTGTAGATTTTAGGAGTATGCTACCAATTACAAGGGTTTCTAGAATCTGGAAACAAAGTCCAAAATTGTGTACATCTTAACACATGTCAGGTTTAATGAAAAAGAAATTACATTCCACTTCTTATCTACTAGTAACACAGCTTCACAGACTCAATCTATACCACAATCTAGTCGTATTTTTGTCTCATTACTTTTTTAGTCTAGTTTTGCACCTGTTGGTGACACATTAACTGTTCCTCAGTCTTTACCATCATGTGATACACCCAATGTTTCATTTCCTATGTATATTTCTTATATACCTTCACCTCCACCATCCACCATTCCTTTCACTTTTTTCTAAACCATCTTGTGTTCCATCACTATCACCTCAATTGACATGTCTTATTCTCTTGTTGTTTCATCTGATTCCTGCCTTATCTCCTCTTCCCATAATGAAACATTTCATGTTTTAAATCCTAATGGCATCAATATTTATGTTGATTTTCCTATATCTGATCATGATATCCATTTCCCTCCTAATTTTTCTAATACTCACGACATGTTCACAAGAGCCAAACATAGTATATACAACTTAAAGCTCTTTTGTCTCGTATTCTTCCTAAACCTACTTATGCTCGAGAGGCACTTAATTCGAGAGTGGAAAAATACCATGCAAAATGAGTATAATTCTTTAATCGAGAATGAAACATGGGAGTTGATTATTGATGCATAAAACCTTGATTTTTAAATTTTGTATTTTATAAAAAGCTCGCAAGTGCACGAGTCACTTATAATAAATGATAAGTATACTCACAAGGTCGATCAAGAGAGAAACTACGTTGTTTTAAATAATTCAATAAATCTCTTAAAAACAAACACACGAAAATTAACCTAAACATTTTGTCACAATATTTGGTTTTAAAAATTATAATTTAATAACAAATAATTAAAACAATAAAAGATAAGAATAGGTTTGAGCCAAACAACTTCAAGGAAAATAAACAATTAACAATCAATGGATAATTTATAAAAATAATTAGCTAGTTAACCATACTTGATTACATTTAATTATGTTATTAAAGATATAAAAATTAAGGTTATATATTTTTCTTTTTTGTACAAAAATATCCTTAGACGGGAATTATCTTTGTTAATCAAATTTATTAATATCCTTAGGTAGTGATCAACAGCTAATAGATTAAATTATATTTTCTTTCCAAGAAAATAACAAATCATTTAAATCATTGTTTCAGGTGGAGCACATAATTTAAACTCTTATTCAAAGTGTATATAAAACCTAACTTTCATATATTAAATATTTTACAAAAAATGTGTCGTTAATAAATTAACAAATGGTAATTTTTGTAAAAATCTTGAATCAAGAAATAATCTAAGATTATTTTTTAAATATATTCTTTTAAATTAATTTTCACAAACATGGCAATGAAACTAATTTTTCATAGTAATAATCAGGTATACATGCTTAGATTTAATAAATGATCAGTATATGTATTCAAAAAATACACTAAGGTTAATCTGTATATAAAAATAAATCAAAACAAATAAGATCTATAATATCAATTAAAGATAAACTAGCATGTCCTATAATTGTGATCTTGATTCTCAATGTGTTCTTAAATATACAAATATCTTCTATATTTTGCATGATATGAAAAACATCTAAAAGATATGCCTATTACTTTTATATGAATCTAAACTATCGTAAAACGCTAATAACTAAAGAAATAAAAAGAAGAACAGAGCTCTGATAGCTCTAAAGAAAAGAAAAAAAACAATTCTAACTCTATCGAAAGCTAACTGCTAAACTAATGAACATAAAAACATATATATATATATCTAAGGCTGATGTTAGGACTTCAAGCCAAATTAAGGGAATGTGCGCTATATCCTGAGATATGCATATGTTCACCCAAGTCAATCCCGAATTGGTCATGCCACGACACATTATTTTTTCACCATGGCACAGAACGAAAAACATTCCTAATAACTTTACACATTCAAGAGTACGTTGCAACCCACTATTTTTAAATCGTGGCATTCAATACTTCACTTAAATTATAATTTTACACCCTTTACATATTGGTTGGTTCTTCATATAAGGTTTACGTGACTTATTCCTTTAAAATTTAAGGTGCAAATGAGTGTTTCAGGTGTAATTCTTTATATGGTGATCAATTTATACATTTGAAGCTAAAAGTAGTTGAAATAGAATAGAAAATATTAATGATTTCAACCATACATATTTTCTTAAATAATGATAAAAATATGCATATTTAAATTTATTTATTACATTTAAGTGTAATAAAACCACGAAATATCCAAAAAGTAGTAAAACTATTGGTAATAAATCAATTTTGGAACTAAAATTAAAGCAAATCTTGCTCTTGATAAATACAAGTCTCGGGTGGTTGCTAAAGGTTTTCAATAAAATGAAGGTATTGATTATATTGAGACTTTTAAGTCTTGTGGTTAAACTAATAACCATAAGGCTTCTTTTGAGTTTATAAGGATGTTTATATGGCATAACCTATTGATTTTGAGGACCCTTAATTTCCAAACCATGTCTGCAAGTTCAAAAAGGCCTTTTATAGTCTTAGACAAGCTCAAAGAGCTTGGTGTTTAATGTGAAGTGGTTGCCTAAGTGATTTGGGGTTTCATGGTACCAATGTAGATGCTTCCATAATGATTTATGACCAAGCTAGAGTTTTTGTGGTTATACTCATTTATATCGATGACATACTACTCATAGGTAAAATGATGAGTTCATTTATGACTTAATTGTAAGATTGAACTCCCACTTTTCCCTTAAAGATCTTGGTCTTTTGAACTTTTTTCTAGTTATAGAAGTAACATAATCTAGTGAAGGCTTGCATTTAAATCAGGCTAAATACATACATGACTTGCTTGTTTGTGCTTAGTTGCATGAAACTATAACAATGTCTGCCCCTATGGTTACTAGCCAACAAATGTCCAAATCAATTGGTATTCTTTACCTGATACCAATCTTTATAGAATAGTGATATGTGCATTACAATATTGTACATTACACATCCTTAAATTAGTTTTTCAATGAACAAATTGTGTCAATTCTTCCAAAAACCAAGACGCTTTCAAATCCAAGAAATCATTACGGTTTTCTGGTTTGGCTTGCTATAGACAAGTAACAGTTTATCCTTTGTGATAGATTAGGGGATCATTTATGATTCATCTGACTGCAATTCCTTGAGCCACCTTGAACTTCTAATACCTTCTTATTATTCTTCAACATTGTGATATGTTACATATAACAAGTCTGTAAAGTTTGTTATGTTTCCACTAATAGTTAGTTACACATATGGCTAGAGCTATATGCCTAGTCACTAAACTCGTTATGCTATTACACTATATAACATGAGTGTATGCAATAATACTACTATGATTGAATACAATGAATTTCATTTACTTTTTCTTCTTCTCTGATCCTTTATTTATCTTCTCTGTATACCACCTTCTTCATCCTTATTTCCTCTAACTCTTTCAAGGTATCATAAGATATATAGCATTTCAACTGTTGATAAATTCTTGAAAAAAAAATATTGATGATGAATCCAAATTAGCGTTGATATAAAAAAGTTAGAAATTAATTCTCTCAAAAGCTCAAGAACATAGAAGGTGACCTTAACAATCATTTATACTCGTCAATATTCTCTCTCAAGTGTGGGCTACTTTGGCTTTACCAAGGTCCATTACTTGAACTCTCTTCAAAAGTGGGGGTTTTTTTTTTACAAGCCCATCAAACTTGAGAATTTTAATTAACATTTATGGTTACCCAAAGATTCTATCCCAGGACCTTTTTGCTCTTATACCATATATCGGTGTTGGACACCTATCACTACTACTAAAGTGGTCATTTAAGCTAAGATTTAAAGTCGTTTTTGGTAAAAAAAACCGACTTATAGTGAATTTAAAGTTGATTCGCTAAAAAACCGACTTAAAACACGTAGATTGTAGCGTTGGTTGATGTGTTAAACAGACACTACACGTAGGATGTAGTATCGATTCTACGTGTCAACTGACGTTACACATGTGGATAGCATTGGTTGAAACGTAGGACCGACACTACGTCCTATGTGTAGTTTCGATTCTACACGTCAATCAACACTACATATGTGGATATTTTCCTTTTATCTTCTTTCTTCTCCAATATTAGACAGAAACCAGTGTTGCATGTGTTTACTCTCAAATACCCAAAACTGACCAACACTCTTTCTCATTTTTCGACCACTAAGGACCACCAATTCTAGCGTTGTTTAGTGAGTTTTCTTCCTCTCTAATTTATCTTCTACATCACCTATTTTTTCAACGAAATACTCATTTTTTTATATTCATATTTCTTTATTGTTTTGTATATTATGTGTTATTATTTATGTGTATAATTTTTTGTATTATATGTATGTTCTTATTTTTATTATGTAGGTTTTGTATAAATTTTCGTAATGAAATAAATTTATATATTTATGACTGTGATTTAAGGTTGATTTTTAATTTATTTATTTTTGTTAATATGTAATGGGAAAGACATGATTAAACAATATGATGCTCATTAAAAATTTAGGTTTGAAGCAATGTGTTATTTAAAACAAATATTAATCATTACAAAATTATTATATAAATTTTGTTTTATAAATCTTAAATTTGAAATCAACTTAAATGATATGACATATTATTAATAATGATTATAATCAATCTCATATAATTATATTTATGTGTATATATTTGTTATGTTTGGTTTTTATGTATTTATTTTTATATGATGTTTTGATAAATATTCTAATAATTAGGGAATTCATATATAGTAATATCTTAAATATATTGGTTGGATACATATTTAATATGTTTAATGTCATTAATAGAAAATGGAGAAATCTTGGATGTCAAAGTGTAGAATTGAGCAGGACTACATTTATGGAGTTGAAAGTTTCTTAGAATTTGCTTGTAAAAATAGTAATAATGAAATTAGTATGATTTGATGCCCATATGTTAAATGTAAAAATGAGCGATTTCATGATGATGACGAGGTTAAGTATCACATTATCCGTAGTGGTATTTTTTTTAGTTATAAATGTTGGTATTATCATGGAAAAAATATTAATAATACTCATATGGAAGAGATAAATAAGAATGTGAGTTGATTATATACATCTTATCATAATGTCCAGAGAGAAAATATGTTTCATGGTGTTGAAGATCAACTATATGAGGATGAACCCGAAACCTTTAAAAAACTTGTAGAAGATACTGAAAAATAGTTGTATCCAGAATGCAAGAAATAAACTAAAATGTCGGGATTGGTTCATTTGTATAATGTGAAGGCAAAAAATGGTTTTTCTGATAAGGGATTCACAGAATTACTAAATGTACTAATAGATATGTTTCCTGAGCGTATTGAATTGACATCTTCAATGTATGAAGTGAAGAAATATCTTAGTCGATATGGCATGGAATATCATAAGATTCAAGCTTGTCAAAATGATTGCATTCTTTATAGAAAAGAATATGAGACATTAGATGATTATCCGATGTGTAAAGAATCGAGATGGAAGCATACTACAAATGAGACAACACCTAATAAAGGTGTGCCCGCAAAGGTTCTTTGGTACTTTCCTCCGATTCATCGTTTTCAAAGGTTGTTTAAAAGTAAAGAGACATCGAAGATGTTGACTTGGCATTTAGATAATCGATTTGATGATGGGGTGCTACATCATCCTTGTGATTCTCCAAATTGGAATGTAATAGATAATTTATCACCTCAATTTGCATTTGATCCATGCAATCTTCATCTTGCCATTGTTGTTGATGGAATTAATCCACAAAATTTCCTTAATAGTAGATATAGTTATTGGCGAGTAATTATGGTAATATACAACCTTTCTCTCTGGTTGTGTATGAAAAAAAAAAATTCATAATGTTAACATTATTTATCTTAGGACCGAAACAACCCGGTGTTGATATTGATGTATATTTACATCCTCTAATAGATGATTTAAAGACGTTGTGAAATGATGGTGTAAATATTTACGATACATATAAAGAAGAACACTTTAACTTGATGAGAGTCTTTTTATGGACAATTAATTATTTTCCTGCCTATAGGAACTTATCAGGAGATGCAACAAAAGGTTATATGGGATGCCCTATATATAGTGATGACACTTCTGCAACTTATCTTGTTCACGGACGAAAGATGTCTTATAGAAGACATAGAAGATTTTTTCCATTTGGACACAAGTTTAGATACAAAAAGAAAATCAACAAATATTAATTTATATCTTTAATAACCTAAATAATACGAGAAAAAATAATTAACTTAATTATTATATCCTTAAATACTCCACTATTATGAATGATAAAATTTGCATTATTGTTTATTGAATTTATATCTATGTTTATATTTATTTTTATGTTATTAGATTAGGAAACAAACAAACCAAAGTATCATGACATGATGTTTAGGATTTAATTTTATTTTTAAGTTATGAATAATAAATTAAAAACTACATATATTCCTTTCTTAGATCGATCTTGAGAGTATAATTATCATTTACTATAAAATGATTCGTGCACTTGCGAGAGTTTTACAAATAATAAAACCACAAAGAGTATTTCGCAAGATTGGTATTTGTAATACCGATCTTACGATTCATTCATCCATCATGATGAACATAAATGAGAGCTTATTAATTGGATTCGCAGCCATGTAAATTTCACATACAAGAATTCATTAGTACTACTATGCAATGTTTTAAAACTTTTTTTAAACACATTTCATGTTTTTGTATGCATAGATTCGAGTTGAACTCAACAAACCCAATCATAAAATAACATAAAGTTTAGAATGGCTTACAAATGGTCCAAAATTCGATGTCAAATCATATTATAGTTTCACAATTAATGGATCGAGGATTACGACTCAAGCGAGGGACAAAGTCCGAGTAAATCAGAATAATGGTATGAAGATGGTTGCACAAACTAGAAATTTTCTAGTTCAAAAATATGGTAATCCTATACTTTCTAATAGAACATATTATGGTATAATTCGAGAAATTTGGGAACTCGATTATTAGATCTTCCATGAAAAAGTATTATTGTGTGATTGGGTCGAAGATGTTATTAATGTTCGATATAAAATAGATGATTTTGGATTTACCCTTGTAAATTCATCCCAGATTAGTCACACTGATAATCCTTTCATGTTATCACTTTATGAAAAACAAGTATTTTACATGAGCGATCAAATTGACACAAAATGGTATATTATGTTAACGCCTCCACAAAAAGAGTTATACCATTGTGATGCTTTAAAATATGATGACATGCTTGATACATTATCCAATATTAGTCATTTCTCAAACAAATTGCCTAATGTATGTGATGATCTAGTTGCTTACGATGATTCTTTGTCATGGACTCGAAGTGATTGTGAAGAAATATATATATACGATTAACAACCTAATTAAACACAATGTATATTCTATATTATTCTATTAACTCTTGCATATTTATATGTTTGGAATTAAAATTGCCAACTAATTTATATTTCATCATTGTTTACAAATATTTTCATGGGTCATAGAGTACCAAAGATTGTAGATCTAAATGATCCATTAGGGAATTTTAAAAGAAGGGGTTGGGTGAATATACTTGATGCTCTACTTAACCCAGATGATAGTGTACTTGCTCTATTTGATGCTACTAGTAATCCATGAGGGGAAAATGACCAAGAATTCAAATCCTCTGTTAGTATACTTGTGAATTCAAGTATACCAATCAATATAAATGATTAGACTAAGGTTGACGAAGCTAAAAAGTTCAAAATATGGAAAACCATTTGTGTAAGTCTCTTTTATCTTATAACTAATTATATATATTATATCTTTTTGTATTATATCTCATCTTTTGAAGTGTGTTTTTATAGAATGGTTATAAAGTCCCTGACACTTGGATGAGAAAGTGTTATAAGATTGCAAATAAGGCATGGAAGGAATAAAAAACTTCTAGATTGGTTAGAAATTATGTGTTTTCATATTTGGAACCACTTGATGAAGTATAACTATACAAAATCCCTGAAAAATACCCTGAGATTGAACCCCAAGTTTGGAAAGACTTCATGGATTATAGACATACAGATAAATTTTAAACTATTAGGGAAGAACATTAGAATATACAAATGCATAATATATTTCCTAACCGTACTAGGAGGTCTTCAAATCCTGAAGTTAGAAAAAGAATGGTATTATTAAGTTGTTAATTTATAAATATTTTTTTATTTATTTTCCTTAAATTTAAGTTGATGTCATGGTTAATAAATTTATTTAATTTATGTAGGAAGCTGAATTTGGTAGATCAGTTACTTGATCTAAATTGTATATAGAAACAAAAACGCCCAAAACGAAGAAGTTAAGACCAATGACTAAACAAGGAGAAAAATAACTAAATAAGTTGGTTAGTAATTTAACTTGATACAAATTCCTTATGATTTTTTCTAATTGATGTAATAATGTATGATATGTTTGTTTGCTTTATTATTTGTAAAGATTTGTTCAAGAAAAAATAGCCAGGGGTGAAATAATCGAATAACTAGGGAGAGATGCTATATATCATGCATTCAGATGCAAGCATTCTGGTGGTGTTAGGGGAGGAAGCCAATATGATGGTTATATGGAGTTTTTTAACATTCCAAAACAAAGCCTCAGATGGTTAGTAAGGAGAAATATTGTAAAATTGAAGAAGAACTTAGCTCTTTTAAGGCTTTAATGTTAAGTGAGATTGCCACTTTAAAATAATATGAATCATAAAACATGTCAGGTATGACAGCATACTACAATCAGGGCATGCCCTATTGGTTAGGCATGTAACCATCCATGCCAGTCATACCACCATTTATGCTAGGCATGCTACCTATGCAATCTTATGATGCCCAATTTATATCTTGTATAGGATGTAGTCATCCTATTGGTCCTCCCTTTATGCCAGGAATGCAGATGCAATCAGGTAGTGGTTCATCACATTACAATGAACGTTTTGATGAGAATGTACTTACAATAGCTACCCCACATAGAAGTCCTCTTCTATTTGATGAATCATTTGTGGTAAGATTTAAAGTTTATGTAAATAGTCTATTATTTTATTTATTATATATAATGCTTAATTTTTTTATAGAATATGAAATGTTTATTGAAACATCCTTCATCAACGGACTTTGTTTCTATTGGAACGGTACAACAATTGAGCAATGATCGAATGGTTCATAATCAATATTTGTCAAATTATTGGAAAATAATAATTGATCAATCATTGATCCATGATTGTCCACTACCTGTGCCTTTTGATGCTACCATAGTCCAAGAAGCGGTTGGACAATATGTGACTTGGTCGTCATGTCAAGTTGTGATTAATTTTGATATTGTACTATTTTTTACTTAAAATAACATTTTTTACTGTTATTATATTATTATTCTTTTATTGTTACTAACATATATAATACTTATTTTTTAGTCTATTATACCAGAATTAGTAAGTGTGGCACATTTAAGAGATACAAAACAAGTATCTCGTGGTAAATCTATGTCTAATGAGAAATCATCGCGCACTAAGTCATTCAAGAAGAAGCCATGGAAAAAGTATAGTTATGATTATGCTATAAATTTCAGCAGCAATCTTGGCACTTTGATGACTATTTTTGCGAGGACATCTAGCATAAATTATGGATGGACTGTGCCACTTCCTATAGAAATTTCTGGTGTAGACATTCGCTAAACATATATATCGACTAAGTCCATATTGTAGCTAATTATCAATTTAAGTATAATTCAAGTGTGGACAAGGAAAGTCCTCAATCGGTAAATAACTTTCATTTATGTAGAACATATATAATTATATTTATATTATCTAATTATTTATATATATTTCTTTTATATAGAGCATGTTATTATCGACTTCAAGTTAATCACTCATCACATTTAGCAATGTTCTATGATTATTCATTTGTCAATCAATATCAAGAGAAGAATGTTAACATTAGAGCTAAACAATTATGTGATAGGGTATTAACATTTAACAGAAATCAGAAGTTGATAATCCTTTGGCTACTAAAGTTTGAATAAGGCCAAGATCATTGGATCTTGGTAATCATTTATTTATATGGAAATCATGTTTGGTACTGTGACTCAGCTTCAATAGAATTGAATAAATCTACAAAAGTAGTTGTTGAAATGTAAGAGTTATAGCTAGCTATTTTTCTTCTATTATTCTTTGTAATATTTAATAAAAAAACTAATCGTTTTAAACTTTGATAGGGCGTGGAAGCTGTGGAACAAGAGTAGGGGGCATTGCCCTTAAAAAATCTCATAAGCTTATATGGGACAAAATTATGGTATATACAAGCGAATATTAATAATTTAATTAATTTTACTATTGAATAATAAAGATGTTCAAATATAGAAAATAATGTACACTTGTTTTTTGTAGGTTCCACAACAAAATGATGGAGTCATGTGTGGTTACTATGTCATTAAGTTTATGAGAAAAATCATCACAAATATCAAAATTCCAATTAAAGATATGGTAATCTCTTTTTACCAATATACGTTTTTAACATATATGAGTATTTTTTATGAATTCATTAAATTACATTCTTATTTTGAATTTAAATACATGTAGTTATTTGGTTGGAACAAGTCGAGCTATGACCCGCAAATTTTTTATGATTTACGAGAGGAATGGGCAGAACACATGGTTCAAATTATATCATCACAATAAGAATCAGAAAAATATTCTAATGATCTTGAATAGCATATGACAACATCATAGTAGTTTTTATAATGCTTTAATTTCTCTATTCATGTGTATGAAGTTTGGGCAACTTGTTTGATAGATGTTTATATGCTCATGTATTTGGGGGAATGAATTGTTATATGAACCTATTTTTTTCCCAAACTTCATCTCACCTATCTTGCCCAGTCCCCTGGTATGACAAAATCATGGTAGTCATTGGCCAGTCAAGTATAAGAAAACCACTAAGAATCATCATTCCGGTGTAATATCACGAATTCACAACAAATAACTTATATATATTAAAAGATTAGTAAAAGAGATTACCACATCGACACCGGAGTGATATAATAATAATCTCATCCTTTCGAAATCATATTAACATTGTATTGATCTTTTGTCTATAAATATGAAGCTATCTAGAATCAAGCTATTATTTTTAATGCTGTAATGAGCTCTAAATATGAAGTCAAGTGTAACTCTGATTTGTTACTTGGGATGGTTGGGTAAAAAATAGTTGTTCCATAAGTTTATGGGTACCAAAACTTAATCAACTCAAGTAACAAATTGGAGTTACACTTGACTTCATATTTAGAGCTCATTATAGCATTGAAAAAACTAGCTTGATTCTAGATAGCTTCATATTTATATACAAAAGATTAATACAATGCTAATATGATTTCAAAGAGATAAGGTTGTTATTATATCACTTTGGTGTCGATGTGGTAATCTCTTTTACTAATCTTTTAACATATATAAGTTATTTTTGTGAATTCGTGATATTTCATTCTTATTTTGAATTTAATTACATATAGTTCTTTGGTTGGAACAAGTGGGGCTATGATATACAATTTTTTTATGATTTACAAGAAGAATGGACAAAACATTTAGTTCAAATTATAACATCAGGAGAAGAATATAGGACAACATCATGGTAATTTTTATAATCTTTTAATTTCTCTATTCTTATGTCTCAGAAGTTTGGACTGCTTGTTTGATAGATGTTTACATGCTCATATATTTAGGAGAATGAATTCTTATATGGATCAACTATTTTTTGCCCAAACTCTATCTCATCTCTCTTGCCTAATTTCCTAGACACTATGTTGGTGATTCTAAGCAAATCAAGCTTGCTCTCCTTGAAATAAAGTGAGAATATCACAAAATCCATGACAAAAGAAACGACATAATTTTATTTGTAATTTAAGTTAAATATATATGTATTATATAAATGATTTTTTGTAATAAATTTAGTTCTCAAGTAATTAATTAATATTTAATTTTTCAATTATTTTTATTATTTAAACTATTTGTTAAACAGATTATGGTTTTTTTTACTATTATGTGATCGAATACAAGTTTTGAGTATAATAAAAAATGTTGTAAATTTTTTTAAAAAATTTAAGTCAGTTCAACGTGTGAACTGACTTTACGTTTAAAATCGGTTCACCAAATCGACTTTAAATTGATTTAAAGTTAGTTATTAATTGACTTTAAATGTCGTTTTTTTTACTGAATTCTCTTAAAAGCTCAAGCTTGTGGATGGTGAGCCAATTAATCATTATACTCTTCAACACTTGAAACTATAGTAGTGACATTAAAGTTCCCATTGTTCCATAAGAATTTCCATAATATGGATCATGATTCACCTTATCCCCTACACCTATGTGTGATCAATCACTATAGCTTCTAGAACCATAACAAGAGTGTAGAACCATTGTTGAAAATGAAAAGATTTCGGTAATAAATTAGGGGGTTTGTTAGCTATAAATAGAATATTAGTCAATGATATAAAATAGAAAATTAGTTAAGTCTCTAATTTTATTTTTAATTTACTGATTTTATGCTTATAGTCTCTCCTATAAAATAAACCCAAGTAAAGCCATAAATTATAAGCAATACACAGAAAAAGTTACTTATTCTCTACTCACTTTTAAAAGCTCAGATGGTATCAGAGCTACCCTAAAAAAAGGAAAAAATGATTTTGCTTTCTTATTCACTGAAAAATAGAGAGCTAATCTTTCTTAATTTCCTTTTTCCTTGAAGTAGTGAAATAATCACTTTCCCTTTCTTAATTCCTTTCTCTCTAATCCTCCATTTTCGGCCATGTTTGAAGTTTGAAGAGAAAAGAGTCATAGACATGTAATGTTAGGGAAGAAAAATACTAGCGAGACTATTGAGACTTATACTCTTATTAATGATGAGGCTACTACTAATAAAACAATCAATTTTAGTGAAAATAGGAGGAGAAGCTGTGTGATCACTTCAATAAACCACACCATACTCGAGAGACATTCTGAAAAATCCATAGAAAACCAACAAATTGGAAGAGCAGCAAGCCTGTTGATAGATAAAACAACGGTGATAGCTACAACCATGTGGTTCCAACTGTCAATGAAGTTGAGACAAGTCCTTTCCACAAGGAGCAGATGGATCACCTTCTGAAACTATTGAAATTTAATTGATTATCTAGTATTTCTAATGTTTCCCATACTGCACATTCATATAGTGCACCTAGTGCCCATTTTGGTTGTTTAAATTTAGCTCCATGCATCATTGATTCTGGAGCCTCTGGTAATATGACTAGCCTTTCTAATCTTTTTAGTACTCATTCAATGTGTTTTGGCCTTAATAAAATTAGAATTATAAATGGTAGTTTCTCACCCATTACAGGAAAACTTTGATTAAATTATCTGAGTTTAGATCTTAAATTTGTTCTCAATATCACTAAATTAGCCTATAATCAAAAAGTCCATGAGTAAACTAATCGAAGAATCTAATTTTTGTATAAATTTTTGTAATTCTTACTATAAATTTCAGGATTGGAGCTCGAAGACAAAGATTGACATTACTAAGCGAATAGATGGACTTTACTACTTTAATGATAAATTTTCCAATAATAAAAATTCTCAAGGCCTTAGTAGTGTTAGTTCTAATTATATTTATGAACAAATAATGTTTTGTCACTTAAGACTAAGACACCCTAGCTTTCCATATCTTAAAAATTTGTTCCTTTCTTTATTTAAAGGTTTGGATTGTTCATCCCTTTATTGTGAAAGAAGTTGTTTATCTAAATCATTGTACTACTTATTTTCCAAAACCTTATACTTCTCCACAACAATTTTATTTAGTACATAGTGATGTTTAAGGACCTTCTAGAGTCACTATTATCTGTAAGAAAAAAATGGTTTGTTACTTTCATAGATGATCATACTTGTTTATGTTAAATTTATTTGACGATGAGAAGTCTGAGATTGAAATTGTTTTTAAAGAATTTTACAACTAGTTGAAACTCAATTACAAACAAAAATAGCATTCTTCAAACTAATAATGACACGAGTATTTTAATGAATGTTTGTGAAGTTTTTTGAAGTGAAAAGTTGCACGTCATCAATCTACTTGCATGGATACTCACCATTAAAATGGGATTATTGAACAAAATAATAAACATTCACTTGAAGTAACTCATGCTATAATGTTTTCAATGAATGTTCTACAATATTTTTGGAGAGAAGCTATTTTAACGTCTTATTTGATTAGTACAATTCCTACACATTTTTTAAAATATAATACACCTTTATAAAAAGGGATATAAGTGCTATAATCCCCGAACAAAAAAATGTCAATATAGATGTCTTCTTCTTTGAAGACAAACCTTACTTCTCCAAAAATTCATTTTAGAGGAAGAATAAGGTGATGGTAGCACATTTTTTAGATTTATCCCCTACTCCTTAACCAAATATAATTTTAACTACTTCACCTCATCCTTCTAATCCTATTGTTATTCCAGAAAATCAAAGTCAAGAACAATGTGTTATAACCAATGGAAACAATGATGGAAATCCTAGTCATATAGTGCTAAATATTGTTGTATCTAAAATTGAGGGAGAATGACTATAACCTAGTCAAAAAAGAATCTAATAATGAGCCTTAGGTTTATAATTGGAACAAACCTTATCAAAAGAGTCAAAGTCAACCTAGCCATCTTAGAACCGATTAATCTCAATCTTCGAGAATTGGACCTCTAGGTAGAGTTATATTTCAAACTCATCTTCAATTCATGTTGCTTTTCCTAGCTAAGAACCATTAGATCTTGATATTTCTATAGCTATTCATATAGCTATTAGGAAATGAACTAAACTACTCCTACCATAAATGCAAAAAATCCCATTACAAATACCTTTCTTATAAAAAAACTCTCTCATACTCATAAAGCTTTTACCTCCAAAGTCTCACACGTGTTTATCCCAAGAAACATTAAGGAAGCTCCAACTGATCCGAATTAGAAATTAGCAATGATAAAGGAGATTAATGCTCTTAGAAGATGTGGTACTTAGGAAATAGTTGATTTACCTAAAGGAAAAAAATAGTAGGTTATAAGTGGGATTTTACTATGAAATTTAAATTTATGGTAGTAGAGAAAGATACAATGTAAGATTAGTAGCGAAAGGGTTCACCCAGACCCATGTGATCGATTATTAAGTAAATTTTGCTCTCGTATTCAATCAAAATATTGTCATCTTTAGTTGTAAGTTTCAATTAGACATTAGACACATTAGATGTAAAATAAAGTCTTTATAAATAGGGACCTTAAAGAGAAGGTTTTATGAGTCTTCCACCTGGGTTTGAGGGAAAATCAGGACCAAACAGAGTCTACAAACTAAAAAATTCCTTATACAGTCTCAAACAGTTTCGCGTAGCGTAGCGTTGGTTAACACTTGGAACCGATGCTACGTCCTACGTGGATAGTGTCGGTTCTACATTAAATCGACTTGAAATTCATTATAAGTCGATTTTTTCCAAAAATTGACTTTACATATCGACATAAATACTTATTTTTGTAGTAGTGACTATGAAAGAAAGTAAAGGCTTTAAGTAGGTTACTTCGGAGCATTATCTATGACATGTAGTTTGAGTCATAGTCTTATAATCAAACATATTTTCATAGTGTATTGTTAGGTGAATTTGTGGTTTTACTTTTAGATCATTATTATGATTTAGGTAATTTTTATCTAAAAATCTCATATATTAGTTTGTATTTTTGCATTATTTTAATCTATATGCGATTACATGTTTGAGCGTATATGAATTTTTAATTTAATATATTTTTATTAATTATTTATTTATCATTTCTAGTTAATTAGATTTGTAACATAAACACTTTTAATTTATATTACTTATTATTGTTTCTAACAATCTAAACTTTTTTTATTCATTATCTCTCAAATTTATCTAAATACTTAGCCGACATTTTTGACCCAAATATAGTTATGGATGTTATTGGTTTTGTAGTTATTGAATTTTAGCTACGTAATCATTTTGTAATTGTTTTTGAAGTAATATATATATATATATATATATATATATTTATAAACTTTTACTTAATTAAAATATAATATAAAGTTAACTATTTTGATAATGAATATTATTAGTGGTATTAAATGTTCTTATTATTGTTGTTATTACGTGTGACCAAAAAAACATAAAACTAATTCAGATTTCTTAGAGAGATAGCCCAAATTAGTTTAACACTTAGAGAACATTTAGAAGGGAGAGACCAAATAAGGAAAACAATTATTAAATATAAAGGAAATGGTTGGAACAAAAAAAAATGAATGGAATAAAAATAAAGTAGTTAGAGATGAAGAAAATTTCTATAAAAGTTAATTGTCATCCTTTTGTTTTGAAAAACAAAAAAAACTAAAATTCAAATAAAAGATTTATTATTGAAAAGTCAAAAAAATTTCTTTTAGTTTAAAATATACTTTATAATCTAACTTTTTATTTTTATCAATTTTATTATTAATGAACTAACCAAAAATCCATGGTAGGTACCAATAATCTAAACAAAGGGACTAATTTTGGCGGTTCACCCTTAATCAAATTGAGAGTTTTGATATTGGTACACTAAGATGTTAAATAATACTCTCCACCAAAAGCGCCCTATATCCAGGAATATGACCCTTATATAGAGGTATACACCCCAATTGTATTTTCCTTCACCAACTTTGTTATTGTATGTATAACCTTAATTAATATGAGACGTTCAACTCCAATATTCACTTTCAGATTTGAGACGCCCAAAATTGTTCCTCCCATCTACCAATGCCTCAGCCGCTGTTAGGTCTGACTCATCTTGTTAAAATGCATCTTTCACCATTGCCCCTCTTTATCTTTGACTCGATATCTTTAACTTTCTCCAGGAGGCTTTTGTTCTCCTTGGACTCACATTCTCTCTAGGTTTCCTAGTGGAATTAATTATATTTTTTTAGTTTCTGGTTAGATGATTGTCTAGAAGGTGGAGGATACTGATGCCGATGAGGATGATTCTTCTGGCGATCAACGGTTGGCAGCCCTCCACCGAGTACTATGAAAGGGAAGTTTGCAACCCTCTATTTCATGGGGATAAGTGTTTATGTTTGATTTTATTTTTATTTTTCTTTTTGTTTGCTTGTTTTACTTTGTTGACTTACAGCTCAGAGCCTCAGAGTATGGCATTTAAGTCACTTGCTAGATTAGTTGTTTTAATCTATCTTTTAAAGTAAGAGTGTATGATTGAATTCCATCGATATTTTTTTTATATTAGATTTAATTTATTTGTATTATTTTTAATGTATTATTATATATGTTATTGAAATGAAAAAAATATATGGACAAAATGTTGTAAAAAAGTTGACAAAATTGCATAAAAGTGCCATTTTATATATATATATATATTATCAATTATTAGAGGTAGTTAGATAAAATAGCACACAAAAAGTAATATAAGAGACTGAAGTTTTCTCTTGTACAAAATGGATGCTTGTACACTAAAATATCGACCTAACTTTTTCATTTTAATTTGTCTGAATTTCATCCATATTTTATTACAATATATATTTCTTTATGTGTCATTTTTAATTTTAGATAATTTTATCCAACTTTTTACTTTAACTATACATAATGTTATTATTCTATAATATAAAATTATTTTATAATATAAATAAAAAACAAAAATTAAATATAGTATTTTCCTTAAGTATAGTCCTATGATTTTATTTTATACCTTTCAAAACTTTTTCTTTCTCAATTATTTATCATTTTTTAAATGCAAAATTATTAAAAAGAAAAATTAAAACTATAGACTTCATATTTTGTAAAAAAAAACAGATTTTACTGTAGACTTCATATTTTGTAAAAAATAAAAAAACAGATTAACTCATGGATAATTTACATTATTTTAAATATTAAGATAAATAATTATTTATTTAAAGTATATAAAATTGATATCTTTTATTATCTCCAAATTTTCATAATATTTTTTAGAATACCATTATCTTTTAAAAGTTTTTCTATATATTGTGTTACATTTTTTGGTTTTCTTTTCTTATTTTTATTTTATTCCTCTTTAGATGCATTTTGTTAGAAGAAGAATTTTGCAAACATTATAATTCTTATTATTTTTAGTATTCTTAGAAATTTATTTTAATATTTTTTAATGATTTTGTCACTATTTTGTTAACATATTCACCATGTAATTGTCCTAATTTTTTATTCTACTTTACATAAATAAAATAATGTTAAAATTAATCAATAACCTTATTTTTAACCAAAAAAAAGTTATATTTTTATCTCATATTACACCTATATTCCCTTTATACTTTATTATTGTATATAAAGTGAATATATGAAGGAAAAATATATTTTCTTACATAATTGTCCACAAATCAATTGCATATAAATCACTTACGAATAATTATATGGTTGCATTTAATTTTAATTTTTTGGTTGTAAATTTACTTTAAGAATTTATAATCTTGTAACTCATTTCATTAGAATTATTTATTTTTAAAAGTATGCAATAATTTATTTATTTATTTTTGCTACAAAGGTATGGGTTATAGTTAAAAGTAGAGGTGTGCAAAAAATCTGATCATCCGATTCGATCCGTTAATTTTTCATCCGATCTGATCCAATTTAATGGTCGGATCGGATGGAAAAAATTTCCATCCGTTAAGTGCGTATCAGATGACGAATTTCACTACGATTCATCCGATCTGACCGAAATTAATTATATATTTAATTAATATATATTTATTGAATTAAATATATATATATATAATTAATATATATTTATTTGATTTTTTAATGTTTTTTAAGTCAAATAATTTTATATTATGATTTATGTGAAATTTTAAAAAAATGATTTAAAAATACAAAAAATAGAGTTAATTAAGTTTATTTGATCAGATTGATCGGATGTCATCTGAATAATTTACGGATCGGATTGAGCGGATGTGAAAGGTGATCGGATCGGTTGCGGATTAGGATGTTTTAATCCGAACGGATGGTCAGATCAGATCAAATAGGTATAAAATCAACAATTTTGATCCGATGAACAACCCTAGTTAAAAATAGAGTGAAGAACTTAATTAGTCCCTAAACTATTACTTCATTGATAGAAAAGTCCCCAAACAAACAAAAAACAATTAACAATTTCAAGTAACAAGTAACAATTTCACGTCCAAAAGTTAACAAGTTTTATGAGCTAAGTGTAACATATTAGTCATGTTTTGATTCCCAAGCTTCAATTTAGGACTTATATTTTAAAATATAAGATATTAGGACAAAAATGTCAACTTTTTTTCTTGGAAACATTCATGTTAAGGAATAATCTAAGTACTAACAAACCCTTTATCTTTAAAAGTAAGTTATTTTTTAAAAAAAAATTACATGTAAAAATTAATTTTTTTATTAAATCAACATAATCTTACTAATTTGTCAAATAATGAAGAAGTAATAAAAATAAAAGATAATAGTCTATGAAGTAAAGAAAATAATCTTTTTTATAATTCATATCATTGTCATCCCTTCAAACCTATAAAATTTTATAATTTTAATCAATTAGGGTTTCAAAACCTAGATATATATTATCATCAAATGAGAGAGAAAAATATATATACTTGTAAATTTTTTAAAATTAATTTTACAATAATAAAATTAACAAAATGTTTATAATATTGATATGTTTAAAGTTCTCATGTTTTGTTCAAAAAAAGGTTTCTTATAGTAACAATATATTCTTATTTTTTCATTTATTTTATGAATATATTTGTGATGTATTGTCTTCAGTATTCCCTTTGAGTCTTTAAGTTACGTTTTTAAGCAAAAATACTTAAGAAAAAATAAAAATATCTGTGAGTTCGAAAAGACAGATTTATACAAATATATGATAAAATCATATAAATATATATATATATATATTTAATCAATTAATGTGCATAAAATTATGGTAATTTTAGTGTTTTTTGAGCACTTGTCACCATGTATTCAAACCTATTCAAGTTCATATTGATTTAGTGAACACATAATAACACACAAAATTACAAACATACGTATTCATGTACTCAATTTTTGACTTTTTTGAAGTTTGGACTTTTGGACTACTTTTTTTTAGTTAATGGACTTGCATGTCAACCAAAATTTAGTAGATTATTATACACTTTGGTTTTAATTAGTGAATCATTGCTTAAATTTTGGCCTAAATAGATTCATTTTTTGATAAAATTAATCATTTTTTCTTAATTAGTAGCAAGTTGTCTCAAAACTTATAGTTTTACATCAAATTATATAATAAAAAGATTAAAAGATTCTCATTTTATAACTTCAATAAAATGATATCAAAGTTACACCCACAACATCTCTAGCAGTCACCATCGATAACCCTTTAGAGCTCCAGTTACCTCATTTGTGCTCGGAAAGTCATCATCTATGATTCTATCAGATGTCCAATGAATATAACATATTACGTACAAAGATAGATATATATGAAATAGGTTGCATCCAATAAATCACTGAAATTATGATAGATATCACATGTTATATTCAATGGTTCGTTGGAATTACAGTGGATGTAACTGATTACATATAGAGATACATTCAGTGGATTATCGGAACTCTAATAAGTTGCCAGAACTTTGGTTGGTCACCATCAATAGTTGCTTGAACTCTATCAATGGTGAATATAGCAGATATCATGAGATCTAATTTTTTTTAATTATGTTGTAAGCATATTTTAATATTTATGGATATGAAACTATGAGTTTTGATATAAATTTTAGTGAGATTGGAAAAATTGATCGACAAAAGCAAAAAATACACTATATTATATCAATATATATATATTAGAATCTTGTTGGTAAAAAATGATTTGGATTAATAATCACTTACATAAAATATGCATGAGAGAAAATTTTATAGTATTGAATTACTTATTTGAATTATTCAAAAGGGAAAAGGGAAACAAGTGGAAATTGGGAAGGTAATCCTCAAAGGTGATAAGGGTTAGATAAGTGTTTTTTTATTAAATTATGTAATTTGTTTAAAATTTATAACCATCTTTTAGATTAAAAAGTATTTGGTGTATGCTAATCAATTAATACTAAATTTCAGAATGTATGCTACTTTTTTTCAGATGTTAAGAAAATAAAATTAACATTGGGACATTAATATTGGAAATACATAAAGTGGTTAATTAGTGTTAATTTCTCTAATAGTTTGAAGGATTAAAAATAACAATACCCAGTTAACGTTTATTATCTAATTTCTATAAAACCAAGGGAGCTTCTACCTTACATTCATGTGTAATTTACATTTTACCAAAAAAGAAAAAAATGTAATTTACATTCCATACGACTATGTTTAGTGCCCAGTTATTGAATAAACAATCATTTTCCCCCTAAATAATCGATAGATAGTTGGGATTAGTTTAAATAAATTTAAAAGTTGGAAAAACAGAAAGCTAAAGATGGTGTTGGATTAAACGCATGGATGATAAATAAATAAAAAATTGTGGTCTGGAGATGAATAGGAAGGATAAGTATGATGAATAGGAAGGTTATGTGTGAATCTAATTTGCGAAAAAAACTTTGGAATAAATATGGATGATGAATAGGAAGGATAAGTATGAGACAAGAGGATGGGCAAACAAAAGCATTTGGTCAGGAGCTTTCGGCCAACCCGCACTCAGTTCTATTAATATCCTTATTTGTATGTCTCTTCTTATTTGTGAATGTTTCATAAGCCTATCCAATAATCTAAGTTGTTGCACGGGGATTGAGCATCAATTATTCATCACATATTCAATACTGTTTTGATGTATTACTTTAAACCAATTAAATTAAGATACATGTATAAATT
Source organism: Hippophae tibetana (assembly GCA_037013495.1). Lineage (NCBI taxonomy): Eukaryota > Viridiplantae > Streptophyta > Magnoliopsida > Rosales > Elaeagnaceae > Hippophae > Hippophae tibetana. The sequence continues at coordinate 32,297,655 of CM072802.1, read as the reverse complement.
TTTTTTATTAAAAATCCAATTTTACTGTTACTTTTACAAATAACCTAATAATTTCGTTAATTTAGAGAACCAACACAACATACTCTAACTTTAATAAATAAATTCTCGAGGACATAATATCTTCTAGGTGGATCTTGTTCCGATAAATCTTAAAATTCAAAATATATTTCTCAATTAGCGTGGTCCGTTTGACCGTGGGTTACCCCTTGGTTTGCGTGATACATTGTAGATTATATCCATGTGTTCTAGTGGAACTTGAATTCTAGGTTAAGTATGATAGGCTGGATAAAATGTTATTGATGCCTCCTATTGACAGTTATAGCTTTTGGTAAGGATGGTTAGTTGATGCTCTTTAATTTGGTATCAAAGTCTGGTCCCGGGTTTGAGTTCCAAAAAGCGCAAATTCGAGGACAAACTTCTCTTATGGGGGGAGTGATGCATCACTTGTTTGCATGTGGGCCACCCCTTGGCTTGCGTGGTACATAATGGGTCATATCCATGTGTCCTGATGGAACTTGAATTCTAGGTTAAGTGTGATGCACTAGATAAAGGGTTATTAACCACTCCTATTGATAGGTATAACTTTTGGTAAGGATGATTAGTTGATGTTCTTTAATTTGGTGCATGAACAAGTGCATTCGGATACTACAAAAATATATAATTTAACTTACATTATTTAAAGGATGTAAGAGCAAAATAAACTTTTTAAGTTTTATGAGCTTGATCGGTTCAAAACTTACAATTCGATTAATCTAATTTGATTAGATTTAAATAAGTTTAATTTGACGATATCAAGATGCATGTGCATAAAACCAAACACTTTTAATAATATATCAACATAAATTACAAGTTAAATTATAATTTTATAAAATATGTACAATTTTGAAAATTTCATGAAAATTATTTATAATTTATTACGTTCTTTAAACGTGCATGGTTACAGAATATCGAGTAATTTCAAGTTGTTTATTTATCTATTTTATTTATTGTTAATAAATTGATGTATTTCTTGTTTTGGTTTGCATTCATTTCATGTCTTTAGAAATGTGACGAGGCATTGGATAATTAAATGGTACTAGTATGTTGTAGTGTTGTACTAGGACCGTATGATCATTGTTGGTAAAACGGTGAAAGAGTAATTATATATAACAATATTGGTATTATTAAAATACCAAAACTAGATGAATAGATTTATGATCATCTAATATATTTCATTAAAATTCAAGAGACCGTAAGTTTGTAATATGTAAGTAGTATTGAGGGGAAAAAATCAAAAATATCCCTAAGGTTTAAGGAATCTTCAGAAATACCCTTTAGGTTTTGAAAAATTCAAAAATACCCTTAAAAATATAACAGAAGTTAAATTTAACACTTATCAAGAATATCCCTAAGGTTTTTATAAAATAAAAAAAATGGAAGAGGAAATAAACCAAAAAATATTGGATATAGAAACAGAAGACATCTCATGATGTTTTTCACAAGAAATGGTAATAAGTAAAAAGAAATTCAAAAAGAAAAATTAAATCTTAAAGAAGGAGATGGATTTAAAGACCCATCATTTTTATTAAGAAAAATATTTCCTAGAAAAAATATAATTTATTATGGTATAAGTAATAAAGAAATGAGTATTAAAATTACAGATGCAAAAGGAAGGTATAACATACCATTAATTGATAAAGAAACTATAGTAAACAAATTATCAAAAATTCCTAGTAAGGATAAAGGAAAAATTGGATACATCCATTTAGGAGGAATCCAAATACTAATAAAAGCTCATTTTAGAGACGGAATAGATACACCAATAAAAATAGCACTGTTAGACAACAGAATAATAAATAGACAAGATGCTTTATTAGGAATGATCCATGGAAATTTAGGATACCAAAAACTAAAGTTTACAGCATATCCTAGATTTGCTATAAATATACAAGATAAAAATTTAAACCAAGTATTAAGCCTAGCTTATAAATTCAAAAGAGGAGATTTAATGAAAGAAGAAAATCACCCATTTTCAATACATTATCTAATGGCATATTCTTTAACAAATAGTCATAATAGTTCAATATATGGACAAAATGAATTTATAGAAATAGATAAAACTTTTAAGGAATTAGGACAAATAATAAAACCAGAAATACTAACTGACTTTGAAATACCAGAAGAATGGAAATTAGATATTAAAGAAAAACCCTTAATAACGAGAAGAAGTAATAAAACTAATAGCATACCAAGATTTACTTTTATAGACCATGAAGGGGAAACTTCTAATCAAGAAGTTAAAAACCTAGAAAATGAAGTTAAAATAATGAAGGCACTAGTTCATGATTGCATATTAGGGAAAAATCATGTTTAAAGAAAAAATAAAAAATATACATTTAGAAATAAATGGAAGCCTAGTAGGAGTGGCAAAAAATCAAGCAATATTATTTGAAACTATACAATTATTAACAGAGAAAATGGATCTAGTCCAGGAATCAAACACAAAGTATTTAAAGGAAATAATAGATATACAAGGAGAACTATTAAAGGAAATAAAAGAGTATGGTTGTAATAAACTACAACAAAATATGCATAAAGAATTTTTAGAATTAAGGAAAGATGTATACAATCTAAGAATAGATCATAAATACGATCCTTTAGAAGGATTGAAAGAGGAACCACCAAGGAAATCAGATTCTTTGATTCCTAAAAATGAGAAAAGAAAAAATGAGGAATAGTCTAAAAATAAAGAAATAATTCCAAATTAATGGAATATAGAAAGAAATTAGAAAAAGAATTTATGAACCCTGAAAATAGGGATATAGAAACATTGGTGAAATTGTTGACATTAACCAATGAAGAAATAGAAGAACATTATATTGGAAAACTTTGTACTAACAAAGAAGAAGATGATATGACAATAATCAGTGAAACTGATTCAGAACCAAAAAATATGATCCCAAAAGGTCATATGAAACCAATTTCATTACCAGTCTCTTACCAAGAAGAAACATCTGACCCACATAAAGAAGAGAGAAATAGACAAAGATCAGAACAACCTGATACTACATATAGAAGAAGTCAACCACCTAAAATGGAGGAAGAGTTGCATTGGGGAACTAGAAGTAGTATCCCACCAGAGTTCAAACTCCATGATAATTATAAATCTGAACTTTTAAATTTAGATTGTATAAGAGATAAGAAAAAAGCTTTATATGAATGGTCTAGTGGAATGAGCGTTCTTATACAAACTTCTCCAACTACTCAAACAAATCCTTCAACTTGTAGAGTGCTTATAGCACATAAAATGACAGGAAATGTAAAAGTTTGGTTTTCAAACTTAACAGATCAACAACATTTATTAATGCAAGGAAATGCTTTCACAGGAAGAGAATACTTAGATACAGTAATAAATGAAATATACAAAGAATTTATTGGGAAAGATAAAGGAAGGATTATCACTGAGTCCGGTGAAAATGAAATCAATGAAGCTAAATGGCATCTAACAAATATGGAAATTTGTAACATGTGTTATATAGATTCTTTTATTTGTGAATATGAAATGTATTACCATAAATTACCACCATCTATTCAAACAATCTATAAAGAAATGTTTTTTCAAAAATTACCTGGAACATTATATAAAACTTTAACAGAAAATTGGGAACAAAGGAATAGAGAAACTATACGAGATACTCTAGGAGGAAGAATAAAAAGTCTTAGAGATTGGATCATTATAAAATGTCAAGAAAGAAAAGAATATAAACAAATAAGAGGAAATGATAAAATTTGTTGTGATACAAGAGATTTTAGAATGCCAGGAAAATATGGGTGTAATATAAAATCTTATAAACAAAAATATAAAAAATATAAAAGATTTTAAAAATATAAATTTAGAAAACAAAATTTCCAAAAATATAAAAAGAGATTCAACAAAGAAAACTACAAGAAAATATATTTTAGAAAAAAGGTTTATAAACCTTCTGAAAAAAGGAATTATTGCCCTTCAGGAAAAAGAAATGCAGATGTTGGATCTGTAATGAGGAAGGACATTATGCAAATGAATGTCCAAATAGACTTCAACATAAAAAAAGAATTTAAAAAGGAATTTTCACAGAAAGCAAAAATCTTAGAAGAAGCTTTCAAGATGAAATTAGAACCAATTGAGGAATCTGATATAGATGATACTTGCAGTATTTATCTATTAGAAGAAACTGAAGAAGAAATAACTAACTCAGAATATGAACATTCGGATCAGGAATATTCTTCATTAGAAAATGAATGATTTGTATAGTATTACAAATCCAAATAGTACTTACATTAAATTAGGACTAAAATTTAAAGGTTATAACACTTACCACTTACATGCATATATAGATACAGGAGCTAGTATGTGTGTAGCTAGTAAATATGTATTTCCAGAGGACAACTGGAAACAAGCACCAAAAGATTTGATTTTAAGAATTGCTAATAATATTACAATAAAACTTAATCAAGTATTAAAAGATACTTACATAATAATAGGAGGAGAAAAATTTCATATTCCTACAATATATCAACAAGAAACAGGTGTAGACTTGTTAATAGGAAATAATTTCTTAAATTTATACCAACCTTTCACACAACATTCTGACAAAATAAGTCTTACAACTTTAGAAGGAGATACAATATATGTCTCTAAAGTAAGGAAAGCTCTAACTATCTCCAACCCAACTTTTATGCAACAACATAAAAAGCGAAAATGTGGTGAGATAGAAGACCAACAAAAATAGAAACCCTGTTTAGAAAATATTTCATTAGATATAGAAGAAAAATAAAACTCTTTTCTTAATGAAATACAGGAAGATAAAGCCCTAACAGGCATTAAAAGACTATTAAAAACAGTCAGTTCAGGAAATCCTTTGGATCCAAAAATAAATAAAACTAAGACAAGAGTCAAAATAGAATTAAAAGATCCTAACAAGGTCATAAGAGTAAAACCAATGATTTATACTCCAGAAGATAGAATTGAATTTGGAAAACAAATTGAAGAACTTTTGGAATTAAAAGTCATAATACCAAGTAATTCACCTCACTCTAGTCCAGTATTTTTAGTTGAAAAAGAAGCTGAGAAAAGAAGAGGAAAAAAGAGAATGGTAATAAACTTCAAAGCATTAAATAAAGAAACCATTGATGATGGATACTTCATTCCAAAAAAGGAAGAGCTACTATAATTAATAAAAGGAAAGAAATATTTCTCAAGTTTCGACTGCAAAAGTGGATTTTGGCAAATAAGATTGGATGAAGAATCCCAAAAATTAACGACATTCAGTTGCCCCCAAGGACAACATTATTTCCAAGTATTTTTCAAAGATATATGGACAACATTTTTAAAAATTACAAGATATTTGTTGTGTTTACATATATGATATTTTGGTTTTCAGTAATGAATTAAATAAACATTATTTGGATATTATCAATATATTACAAGAATGTAGAAAAGAAGGCATTGTACTCTCTAAAAAGAAAGCAGTACTTGCTCAGCAAAAAATCAAATACTTAGGATTAGAAATTGAAGATGGAAAACATAATCTACAACCTCATATATTAAATAATATTCAAGGTTTTCCTAGTGAATTAAAAGATAAAAACCAATTACAAAGATTTTTAGGATGCTTAACATATGCAGAAGCCTATATCAAGAAACTTACAGAAATGCGAAAACCATTACAAGCAAAATTGAAAAAAGATCATGTCTGGAAATGGACAGAAGAAGATACTCTATACATGGATAGAGTAAAAGCAAAAATAAAAAATTTACCAACTTTATATCATCCAGGACCAGATGATAAAATGATAATTGAAACAGATGATTCACAAGAATATTGGGGAGCAGTCCTCAAAGCAAGAGTAGATGACAAAGATGAATATCTTTGCAGATACACATCAGGGTCTTTCCAAGGGCCAGAATTAAATTATCATAGTAATGAAAAAGGATACTTAACTGTTAAAAAAGCTATTAAGAAATTTGCAATATATGTTATAAGTTCTAGATTTACTATCAGGACAGATAACAAGAATTTTGGCTATTTCTTAAGAACTAATATTGCAACATCTTTCAGGACATAAAAATAGCTTAGCTGATGCTCTTACCAGAGAATTAGCGCCTCTAACTATTTTTATGATTGCAGGAATGGAACATCTTGATATAAAGATCAAGATAAAAGAAAAGGAGATAAAATCCTACAAGAACAACTCGAGTTGCTATATCTCGAGAAATCTCTTAAGGAGACAGGAATAAAACAGGAAGAACTTAATTGTTCAAAACAAAGCAGAACCTCAAATGAGGAATCTTTGTTAAAAAAGGAAGAACCTAACAGTTCAAAAAAAACTTCTAAACCTAATTGGGCAGATGAAGCTGAAAAAGAAGAACAGAAAAAAGTTTATGTGGTCTATAATGGCCCAAAACCAGGAATTTATAACAACTGGGCAGAAGCCAGCAAATCTATTCTAGGAATTAGTGGAGTAACTCATAGAGCCTTCACCAACAGAATAGAAGCAGAAGGTAGTTATGCCAACTACAAAACACCAAAACTAATAACTCTAGAGGAGATAGTAAGAAACTATTCTGAGGTACTACAACAACAACCAACAATTCCAAGCATATTGACAAATCTTGGGAAAATAGCAAGGCCTACAGTGCTATTCAGAGAAACATCTCCACCGGAGACATCAAAAATAACAAAATATTCAGTATTATTCAAGGAGACATCTCCTAGAACTACACCATTCATTAAAGATGAAAAAGACCAATACAGAAACCTCAGCAAACCAAAATGGTTAAATCTCTATAATTTAGCCAGAAAATCTACCCAGGAACATATTAAAGATATGAAATTCTATACTACAGACAAGGAATTTCCTACAGGTAGTAAATTCAATATATTGGAAGGAGTTGATCCAATTTTTGTGTATAAAGCATTTCATGCAGGATTAATAGAAAATATATATCCAGAAATTAATTTAAGTGAATTAAATTATTTTGCAGAAAATTTTAAAAGAGCAATTAAGAATTTCCGAAGGAAAATTAAAGCAGGTGATAAACCTGTTTATCTTAGATTTTTTAGTTCATTAATGGACTGGAATTCAGAAGGAAGTATTAGTCCCTACCACTTCATCAAGATAGGGATTTCCAATATAAACAGAGAGGTTCCCAAACCAAGGGCACTTCCAGAAAAGGAATTCAACACAGAAGAACTTTGTGTATTAAGAGGACAAATGCTAAGCCAAATTTACTATGAACTCAGAAAGATCGACAATTCTACTGAGATTAAAGTAAATTATTCAACTAGTAAAGTTATTATCATTTCTCACAGCATCATGGCTCTGTCAGAAGGAGATGGTGGAAAAATCACCAAATATGAAACCAATTTTAATTGCAACAGCCTAGAGATTGGTCAAGAAACCAGGAAGGTATTTTGCTTTTATGCCAGAAAAGCCACCAAAGACCATAGATGCATTCTCTGCATCAAAGATCGAGAAGATGAAGATGCATCATCATCAACGTCATCAAAGGAACCGTCGGCAGAAAACAACAAAGAAGAGTAAGAAAGCAGTTGTCGGTAGAAGACTACAAAAGAAATAAAGATGTAGACCCCACATCTTAGTCGGCAGCATATGCCAAGGAAAAAGTAATGGTTATCCTTTTAAAAAGGAAAAGCAGATGAATTATTAAAGCAAGGGTAAAATAATAATTTTAGTCTTGTAAACAGGGATTTCTTATTCTATAAAAGGAACTCTTATTATCATAACAAAACACATAGAAAAATACAGAGCTCTCTACTCTGAAATACTCTACCCAGAGAAAACCTTTCTAGAAAACCCACAACCAATAATGTTGTACCCAATAACTATGAGCGACTAAGTAACCCTTTCAAGGTTCTTAGTTAGCCTTAAGTTGTAATCATTATTATATTTTGAATAAAATGAAATTCTATTACTCTTCTCCAGTAAGTCAACTATTGGACACCATTCATGTACGGATGCAGAAAGCTCACCATTACCAGAAGGGTGTTGAGGTGTGAACGAAGCTGAGGCATAACAGGTATAACAAAAGAAGATGAACAGAAGGGAAGATCGTGGTGGACCCATTAAATTCAGGTATAATGATTATAGATTTAAGCTAATTAAGGATCTTGATTGTTGAAATATTCACTTATAACAAGGTATAATATCTTTAAATAGGAAAATAAGATTTAAACAATTAAAAATATGAATATCGAATCATTAGTACATAAATTAGAATTATTAGATTTAACAAATGAAAGAGTAATTTTTAATTTTAAAAGATAATTAATAGAATCAGGATTGGAATTAAGTAACTAACATAATGAAGAACATAACATACTATGCAACTGTAGTGAATACAGAAAAAAATTAGATTTATATAGGAAAATAATAAGTTTTTTAAATAAATTATTATCACCAACCAATATACAAAGGCCGTCAAATAGGTCAATTTTAACTCTAGATTAGAAATCTTAAATATTGTATCGATCCTATGAAAAATGGTATCAGAGCTAAGGAATAGTAAAAAATTCAATGAATAAGAAAAATTTAAGGAATAGTAAAATTCAAACAAAAATGAATAGTAGAAACAGTAATATTGGACGGAGGATTAACAATATTAACACACAAGGGCATTTGTGATATTTAATGAACTCCAGGGGCATAACTGAAGATATAACAAACCTCAAGGATAATTTAGAAAATGTTCCAATATTGAGTGGTATAGTAGTATTGTAAAGTATTTTCCTTCCTAAAAAGTAGTCCAATAAGTTGGTTTTTAATTTTTATTTTTCAATAGAAGAGTAACAATTCATTGAAAATAAAGGATAATGTCCAGACCCATTACAAACAAAAACAACAAAACCAACTCAAGCTAAGACACTCACAGTCCCAATCATAAACTGCCAACACAGGCAGCCTAAGGAACTAAAGAAGTAGATCATATCTCACAACAAAACTAGTACCAAAATTCAAATGGAGTTTCAAGCCTTCACTAATGCAATCCTGCATCCACAGATAGGGAAAGAAAACAAGCCCTCAAGAACAAACACACCACTAACACAGCCATACCAAAACAAAAATAAACCAATACCAATGAACAAAGCCAACATACAACCATATAAAAATCAACTAAAGAACCAAAGATCAAGGAAAACAAGGTAGACACAGAAAATAACAACTCCAAACCAGCAAAAACTTCTATCTACTAACATTTCAACACAAAGCACCAAAATACCAAGCACACCATCCATAGACTCGGCAACCTATGTAGTTATTGAATTCTCCATATACGAGACCTCCACACTTCCTGAAGAAGCCTCCTGACCTAACATAATAGGAGCATCCTGAATATTCCCCAAAAAATTCACTTCATCCAAGGATTTCCTCACACGTTTGCCAGCCTTAACAGCCCCCATATTACCTGCACTCCTTCATTTTCCTGAACCATAAACAATATTCGTATAGCCCCTACCCACAGCCCTTCCTCCCAGCTTCTTCTTATCATACACATTGCTATAACCAAAAACAAAGCCCTTAGAACTTTTCTTCTTTAAGCCTTCATCCCTCACTAGAACAGGAACCTTTTTATTCATGTCCGATCACAGCCACTGACCATACTGCGCATATTTTTTCCTATACACACACCTGTAGGATTCTCATAGAAGCTGCTCTGATGAGTTTTCATTCCACAATACCAACAAAACTAACAATCCTCCTCTGAATTGCCCACGCCCCAATCAATTAGAAGATCATGTATCTAAATTCAAACAGGAGGGAAATCAAAAGAGACATTAGTAAGAGAAACCTGAATCAAGTTTTTAACCACCATTAGTGGGTGTTCAAAGCTCCATAGAGCCTTCTTCAAAACCATTTCCAGTTCAGCAACATCTTCAAAATAGAACACAAAGGTATTCCGATCAATCTCTTTGACATCCAATCCACCAAATTTAATCTAGCTTTTGCGATGCACGCAAATTAGAGCCTCATCATTAATAAACTTTTTGAGATAATTCAAGCTGCAAGCGCTAGATTAGATGATCCATACTCATCCTAAATCAAATCCCCCACATTGATAGTCAAATCAAGTTGAGCCACACCATTACGCAAGTCCTCCATTTCTAGGGTTACAAAATCAGAATCACATATAGAAACACCATAGAGCTTGAAGCAATCGCATAGAGATACGAGAGGAATTGAGAATGGAGGCGAGAAAGATCAAGAGATTTTGAAAAGCCAACACGAGGATGGGACCTTAGCTCTCCAAAGAGGTATTCTTTTTACTTTATTAGATTGAGCTTTTCATTGGAGGTGATATTATATCTCATACATTTTAAGAGATTCAATGACTACAAACAAAAAGTAGCACAACAATAATCCCAATAAGCTGAAGTTGATGGATGAATAATAATAGCGGCAAAAAAAAAATGAAGGATAATATAGCCATACACTTAGAATGATCAAACGCTGCTATCATACAATTAATAAACGAAAATAAGGAGAAACTAACGGACAACAGATGAACGGAAAGGTAAAGAAGGGAAGCAAACAGAAGCATTTTTTTTCCTGGAAGAGGTAATTGGTATAACAGTGACCAAACAGAATGTTAATAGTCAAGTCTTTGTGGGGGGTCTGACAAGCCCCAAACCTGAGCCACTCCCCAAATGCTTAAAATCTTTTGCTTCAAGTTTATCTCCATGACCAGAAAAACCTGTTCCTCCTTTTTCCAAATTTATCAAATTCCTCTCTTTACATCCCTTGTTGCAGACGAGGCAAACCTTATCAACTGGCATAAACTTGTCCGCACACTTCTTACAGAATACATGTCCACACGAACTGAGGGCCACAAGGGTTAGGGTGTTTGTGAGAGTGACCTTGCAACTAGGACAGATATATGGCTTTTCTAGGGAAGAATATTTTTTCTTGTCGTTAACATCCTCCCTAAAATAGATTGGAAAAAGAGACTTTAGCTTGAGTTTCTCCTTGCCTTCAGGACATATCGTACTGGTGGTGGGGGCCTCAACTTTAACAGGAGCATTTGGTGTGGCAGAGGGCAGCCAAAATGCTTTCATTGTCCGAAGCGCTTCTTCTTCATAGGAAGTAACCTTCACACTATTTGCTCCATGAAAGCCATTCTTATCTCGGCTATAGTTTTTATCACTGTATTGTGGCACTGCACCATGGTTTTGCTGATCAAATGCCTCAAGTTCTCTAGCTTTCTGCTGCACCAACTTTTCATCATCTTCTTCCTTTTCTTGCTTTTGCTGTGCAGCATGTGCAGCTAGTTTTCTGTCAAATTCAAGAGTCAAGATGATTAATAATACAACAAGAACAAAATTAACTATAAAAAGAAAGCTAATAATAAAGTGATAATGTTCTAGTAGTTACCATGGCTTAGGATTATAAATCATTCTACCCACTAGCACTACTAAAATTGTTTGTTCAAAAAATAATTGCAGTAATCCTTTCTACTAAAGTCCTTTTGATTCTCAATGCAAGAAAATAGTGAACTTGTCTTAGATTATGCACACCATAGAGATGGCAAAAAGATCTACCGCATAGGAGCTCCATGGATATTTACTCCATGTGATACACTCGGGATCAGATCAAAATGGACCATTTCGGATCGAATCAAATCAAGATCCACATACAAGATCAAAGATTAGATCGGATCATGATGGATAGATTCGTAGATCGGCCAAATCGGATCGATCCAATTCTAAAAAAAATTAAATATAATTTTAGAACTAAAAAAAATCACATATTCCTAATATACTTCCCTAATTTTTACAATTATTTATTTGAAAAAATTTACATTATAAATAATCATTTTTAAAATGTTTTTCTCACATTTTTATATGTCTAACTTTTTCTCTCTTAACATTTTTATAAATTGTTAAACATAAATTCAAATCTTACCATATTCATAACTATTTATTTATTATATTTATTATAGACGATATTATTTTTCAATTTATCATAATTTGTTTAAAATAAATAAGAAAGTCTCTAAAAAAAGTAAAAAATGTTTTCTTTTCAATATATAATATTCTTTTTTTTTTAAATTTATCAATCTAAAATATGTAATACACTACATCAAATAAATTTTTATTTGTAGAAGGAAAGAATTTTTTTTTGAACAATTCGGATTGATTCATGAATATCTATTAAACCACAGATTAATACTTGATCTGATCCATTTGATCCACGAATAAAAACAGATCCGATTGAATCTTTTGAATAACATATCAAATCGGATCATCATCAAATCAAATCAGATCAATGCGCCCATATGAGTGTGGTTCTCTTAAAATAGTTTGAAATGAAATTGTTTCAAGAGAAGCATTTACATGTTTAGCATAAAATTGTTAAATGCAACTTTGAGTGTCGTTTTAGCAATTAATTTTAAGAAGGGCGTATACGTTGCCAACTACTTTTCTCAATAAATATTGTTATTTTCTCCTACAAGAACTAATAATGTCTCTCAAAATTTTGAAAGCAAATCGCATAGATATTGCCAAACACAATTAGTAGTGGTTTGGTCCATTTGAAAGCAATTTCAACTTAAAAGAGAAGCAGTAGAAAATGGAACCTATGATCACAATCTGTAACAACTACAAAGAAATTAGCAAAATGTTAATCTTCCTTCAGGACAGGGTGATGCAATCTAGATGACATCCATAGCCACCTTTAATATGGAACTCTGAGCTTCCAACTATAAGCAATTTCAACTTAAAACATTCACCTCTCAGTTGTTTCTGCTGTTTACAGAAGCCTAGTCTTCTACAGCTTTAAAAACGTAAATCCCTTTTCCCATTCTTTGACAGCAAAAAACCCTCGGTCATTTTGAATTCAGAATTTCAATTTAATTCCTTCTTTTATTAAATCAAAGACACAAGATAATAGTCCTATACAATAGATTATATGTTACGTAGTTATACCAATTACACGATTTACAACATCAACGACAAAGAAAAGGCTCATTTCATAAACAATAACCAATTATTTGTTCACCTCTTGGCAGGAACCCAAGAAGTATATAAGAAAGCAATTAATAAAAAAATGTGGAGGATAGAGTGATAAGTAGGTACCTCTGAATGTCTTTCTTCTGAGCTAGCAAGCACTCGAGAATGCATTCTTTGCAGAAAACATGACCTTTTTGACAACACAAGGGGTCAATAAAGGGCTTCAAGCACAGAGAACAAGCATCGAACGGCTTTATGGAATCCTTTCCGAGTCTCTCCTTCTGCGTCCCAAATCCTAGCTTCCGCTTCTCATCGTAGGTGAAGAAAGCTAGATCGTTGTTGTTCTTCGAGTGCCTCTGAGGCATTCTGTCTCTCTTTCTCAATCAGATTCGACCAAGAAAACCCCCAATTCAAATCGACAAGGTATCCGACCAAATCAATCGAACAAACAAAACTAAGTAAGAGCCCTAGAAATCACGAGTCGAATAGCTAGAAGCATATGCACCGGGCACCGAGTACAGTCATTACTTGTTATTTTTGTTTATAAAGCAATTACTTTTAATAAATAGAATTTTTTACATCAAATTTGAAAGATTAATATAAAAATATTATAGAATTTTAATTTTTTACTTTTATACTATTAAATTTTCAAAAATTTAAAAATATGTTATTAAAATTTTTTTTGTTACTTTTATACTATTAAATTTTATAAATATAGATGATACTTTTGAAAACTAACAATTTATTAAAGTGTATTTTAAATTTATGTGGTAGATATACAAAAATAACTTTATTTTAATTACCTCTTATAAATAATGTGACAATTATTTATTAATTTTTTTAATTTTAATATCTAATTATAATTTTTCATAAAATTTACTAACTATAATATTTAATAAATTTAATATAATAATTATAAAATTAATATGTATTTATCACATAATAATAAGACTTATAATACATTTTTTTTTTCCTTATGGATATAGTAGTGTCCTAAAAAACATTTTGTCAAAACAAACCCTAATTGAATAAGAGTATTAGATTATTATTAAAATTTTGAAATCATAGTTAATTGAAACTAATCATATGTTAATATTATATTTCTTATATAAATATAATTACATAGTTAAAGATACTTTTAATACTAAACACACAAAAAAATTAGATTAAACTTTATTTATTTTTATATTTTTTTATTTTACCTATGATAAATAGTTATATAATATAAATATTTTAAATAATTTAATATAATTAGTATTATTTTGACTTTTTAAATTTAATTTATTCATTGTATTATGATAATAAAATATAATAGTTAAATTAATGAAATTGATAATTTCTAACCTATATTTAAGGATTCAACAAATTTTCATACTTAACACTTAATATATAAGATATTCAACACTTTTAAGCATCAAAAAATTATAAAAAAAAAACTCTTACTTTCTTCTCTCATTCCTTCTCTCTAAAAGTTATGAGAATAATTTGTATGCTAGGTTAAAATTAGAACAAAGTTAAATATGAACTTAATTGTATAGTTCTTCTATCTTATTCTTTAACTCTTATAAATGATTTTTAGAATATAATTTTGTTTTGAGAAATTATTGTGTTCATCTATTGTTATATTCAATATATTATATTCTTCAATCTCATGATACAAATTTATAATTATTATATTTATTTTATAAGTTGATCTTTTACTCCGATATTATTATTTTGATATATTGTCGATCTTAGATTACTTATAATAATAAATTTTGCTTGTTCTTTAATAAAAATATATTTTTAAAATAAATACATCATTTTTATCATTGGTCTCCCAACTTTATTTCTTTCAATTATTTGTTTAACATGTGAAGTAAATAATTGAATAATAAATAAGAATCAAAGTTGCTAGTAATAAAATGAAACAATTAAGTGAATCTCAAAGTCTTATTATTTAATATTGTTTTCTTTTCTTTCAAAATTCTTAATTTTAATTCTTATTTTTTTTATTTCTCAATTGCAATAAAAATCACAACTTACCACTTTAATTATAAAACTTAATAAATTTATACTAACTTCATAATTTAGCAATAAGCATAAATAAATATTAGACTAGTTGTACACTTAATCTAAGACTTATCATGTTTTGACATTCAAATACAAAATTAAGTACATCAAGAAATCAATAATTAAAACTAATAATAAATCATGACATATTTTTAATAAAATCATAATCTACGACTTAAAACTTGCCCATAAACATATTACAAGTTTAACTATCAATAGAAACTAGAAGAATCAATACGATAGTCATGAAAACTATAAGAAAACAATTAAAGAAAGTTCACGAAGAACAATAGATGGAGATAATGTAGCTACAATCATCAATCTTCAATTAATCTTTCCTTCAAAATACTTCTCTCCAAAAGTTTCTCAAGATTTTATATTTGTTCTTTCTTCTTCTTTTCCTTTATATAATATGTTTTGGCTAACTTAATAAATTTCCTCACATTTGATTTAATGATTATGATTAAAAATTGGGGTTGAAAAAGTCATGTTTGCATGCTAATTAGGCTACTCGATCGATTGATTCCCAGTGGTTGATAGATCAAGTTCGAAAAAATTTCCTTTGAAAAGCCCTCAATTTATGTCAATTGATCGAGTTAGGATAAGTTTTCTAATATTTGATCTGAGGGTCCTTAATAGATCAAATACCTTGATTGCACTCTAAACACAAGTTTTTGCTTGTTTTGGTTCCAACGTATACCAAAATATAATTAAACACATAAAAAGTATTTGAAACACAAAATAAGTATAAATATGGTAGAATTTAATATGTAAAATATGTATAAATTTATACCTATCAAAAAAATATTTATTATCAAATTTCTATAAAACCAACTATCATAAAGTTAAAGTTTTATCTCTACATTCACGTGTCACTTACATTTCATACCACTATATTTATTGTGTAGTTATTAAATAAATATTTTTTTCTCTAAATACTGATAAGTAATTTTGATTAGTTTAAAAAAATATTATATACTTTATATAAAAAGTGTAAATCATATTTAAAATAATTTCGAAAAAAATAAACTTAAATTTTAAAATAATAATATATTTTGTGTTTCATATTTTATTTTATATTTTAGAAGGAAAAAATAAGCTAACTAGTAAACGTAATAAATAAAAGATTCTTATATATCATGTTTTATACTTTTTGAATAGAAGTCTAAAACATATATTAATGAATTTACTTTTAAAATGAACTTAAAAATTTAAGAAATTTAATTTTGTTTTTATTTCAAGTATGTCGTAGAAATTAATTTAAGAGAGAAAAAAAATTAATAGAAGTAAAATAATTGATGTGAAAGGTGTGAACTTTTACCTAGTAAATTTCAAAGTTGGAAAAATAGAAAGTTAGAGACGTTGGATTCATTGCATTGATGACAAATAAAAAACTATAGTATGGAGAACTAAATCTTGTAGATTTAATGGTTCTTTAGTTTTCATGTGTTTTTTCTATTGAACTCAAAGATCTCATATATCTCTCTCAATCTCACCCATATGAACTTAGAGAAACATAGCAAACAACAAGCATAAAGAAGAAATAGGAGAACAAAGATTAAAAGTGGTTTGGTTGCCCAACGTCCACGGAAGGGAAAAGCATGAAAGCTCATTGTATTGATTATGGAGTTTTACACGGATATTATAAACTCTTACTTTGATTTTCTCCTCATTTTTTGCCTAAATAGTATCATTTTTGATAATTTGATAAATTTTCTCTAATTAACAATAACTCCTTCAAAAAGTCAGTTTTATATCAAATTATTTAATAAATAGATCAAACTATCTTTATTTCATAAATTCAATAAAATGAGACCAAGATAAGACCTCATTACATCTTTAATAGCCATTATCGACATGGTGTTAGATGTTATATCTAAATATAGAGATAGATATAACATGTTACATCGAAAGATATAAGCCAAAAATTAATTAAAATAAAAATTATTAAACATAAAAGAGTCACAATTAAATAAAAAACTAAAATTTAAAATAAAAAGCCCACAATTCACTAAAATAAAATTTGCTAAACATAAAAGACCTATAATTAATTAAAACAAGAATATTGTTTCTTAAATTAATCATTATATCTAATTTATTATTCCAAATCTATCCCTGTGTAGGATCTTGAGAATATCTGTAAGATGTTGATTTTCATAATACATGCATAAATTTGGTTAGCATCTCAATCTCCATTACCTTGGCTAGTTCCAAGCAAAAGGTTATCTTACGTAGCTCCATAGAGTCTGAACATAGGGTTTTGGCTAGCGCATCCACTAATCTATTACTATTTAGATCACTGCTTGTTGAACTTCATGTTATGTGCTCCTTCATTCTCATCATTTTATGTGACAATATGAGTACCAAACATTAGCTCAAAATCCTATTCTCCATACAATCACCAAAAAAATGGAGACTGACCATCATTTGTGCATGATTTGGTTGTTTTAGGTGCACTTAATGTTCAACACGTTTCTTCTACTAAGCAATTGGCAGATTTACTCATAAAGCTCCTAGACACAACGCAATTTCAAAATCTATATACAAAATGCATGGTTATTCCTCGATCATCATTTTGATAGAAGTATTGAAAGTATTTCCTTGCTCATCAAGCTTCACCTTAGCTAATTAGTTTACTTGCATATTCTTTATAAATAGCTTAGTTATTCTCTTTAAATGGTAGGCTTACATTTGTAACTTTACTTCTCAAACTCAATACACATATAAACATTTTAAAATTTGCCTTGCAAGCTTGAAAATGTAACTCATTAACTAAAATAATATAAGTATATTTAATATACATTATTAAAATAGTGATTTTTGATCTCGTAAATTTAGCCTTGATCTTTTTGAAAATCGAGATCATAGAGTTTTAGTTACGGTCTAATAGATTATAATATATATATATATATATCTTCGGTTTTTATCAGTAATCGTTACCATAAGTTAAGCTACAAAAATGATTTAAATATAAACAAACTTATATAATTACGATTATTAAATAACCGTGATCTAATTAAAATAATAGAGTTCTTAGTCTTTTTAAAACCAAAATCAAATAATGTATTGTGTACGTGTATTATTTATTTAAAAAATACAAAAAATATTTTATAATTTTTTCATTTCTCTATTAATTTAAATTTATGTATTTTATTTTTTTACTACACATACCAAATTTCTATATCAAATTTTGTTTTCTTTTTATATATTAATTTTTTTTCTCTTTCCTTTTTTTTCCCATTTCCCCACTCGCATTCTTATTCTCTAAAAAAATTGTAAAATGGTTTAGCTCGAGTAAAATAATTTCTTATATCATAAAATTGATTCATCTCTAATGACGAAGTCATCGATGGCATCAGTTAGATTTACACTCGAAAGTCCCAACAGTCTGTATTCAGAGAGTGCAAGGTCAGTACTCAATTTCTAGTTCTCTACTCGAAAAGTATATACTATTCGGCCCAAAGATTGCAAGCGCGAGAGAGAAAGATGTTGAGCGCTTTGAAATTACAAGCATCGACCCCTTTTGCGATTTGGTAGAGGTTTACCCTAATTCTCGTCGAAAGAACTAAGTTGCTCAGATATCCGTACAATCTTCGGCTACTAGCTCAGTACCCAAGATCTCTTTGCACTCACTCACAACACTATGCGGTAGAAAATTCGTTTACATCGCATTTCACAACCAATGTCAGAACTTCCTCTTTGTCATCGCCTTCTCAATCGAATTTCACCCACCGTCACATTGTCCTCCTCAATTTCATTGCTTGCGTGGTAACATTATATTTTTTCTATCTGTATTTTTGTTTATATGTCCTTGTCTTCCAAAAATATTTTATCTTTACTTCTAACTTTGGTATAAATAGAATCTTTTCAGCTGCAAAACAAGAACACCCAAATCGTATTTTTGATGTCAATTATGAAATATGAATGATGATTGTTAACTTTAGGTAGCTTTTTCTGCAACATGGATCTAGTACGAGTAAATTTTAGAAGGGTTGAGGAAAGAAGAAGAACAGTAAGAGAGGAGCTGATTTATGATCATTTCTGATATCCTTTATTGAATTCATTCGGGCTAGATATAGCCTTACACCACACATGCATTACAAGGAAATTAAGCTAACTAATTTGGTTATTTTCTAATAGAATCCATGGTCCCCTCTTATTATGCTCGCCTGCCTTGCTGCTCCTTGCACCCCGTCCTACCTCCACGTGCGCCAACTGCTCATCGCAGTGCAACCACTAATACTCGTATCATTCCTTCCCCTTTTTAGAATCCTTGTCCTCAAGGATGAAGTTGGAGTATGACAAAATATGAGCACCCATTTTATAAATGAACCAATTTCAAATTCATAAGATCTCCTTATCAAGACAATCACACTACCTTTTTTTGACCCTTTGGTCCCACTATTGTAAGATTATTTCTTGTTGTGGCCTTCCAATTTAAGTGTTCAAAAATAGTTATATTAGGCCTTGTAGGGTGGGAGGAACTGACATTCCTAGACTGTATATCTCTTATAATAGTAGTAACCATAATCAGATTTGGATCATTAGGATCAACGACTGTTTTTCTTTAGGAAATACCAAAAACTGACCTGAGTGCTTAGGATCTTTTGAAAATGCCTGGTATAAGAGCAAGAGTTTCGGCTAATGCAATTGCAGTGATTATCAATATCATAAAGGATTTCCTCATGTCCCTAAGATTGGAGTCTCCCTACTTGATTAAAATTGATGCATACCATAGGCCAAGTGTATAAGGACAAAAGGCAAGAAGTTGTGTCATTCCATAGCCAAATCTTATATTTGACCGCTTTTGAATGCATCCCTTGGTTGGTTTAGTTGAGAGGAAATTTGAATAAAGTGTCTGTCTTCTGCACCAAAAACAACGACAATACATATTTTTGTGATCGCCTCTGGTGCCAAAGGATTTTCTGTTGAGTACGCATTGTGGTAGTCTTATCCAAATCCTTTGAGAAATAATTGCTCAGTAATGTTAGCTTCAATAAGTAAGAAAAAGGGAAGCAAAAACCACCACTACAATATGCCACCCTAATATGAAGGAAATCATGAAAGCAACCACCACAAGAGCTATGTCTTGTACAATCATAGATAAACAATCAATGACAACACTTTGAACTTGTGTTGCATCTGCCGCTAAAATGGGTGTCAATGAGCTTGTCTTATTCTCATCCAATTTAAACCAACTCACTAAATTTCTAAGGATAGCGATGAGCATTAACAAATGAGCTCGACAAGTGAGTCGGTCTCCCATCCATGTACAAAAGTAGTGTGGTAACATATATATTGGAATTGTGACTACAACTACTGCAACCAATATGAGGGCTATCTGTTGAACCTCTTGCTTGATTTGAGAATCCCGAGAGAAATGAAATGCGGTCAATAAATGTGTGATTCCAAGAGCGAGAAATGGAGTTTCCACTCCTGCTATAATTGCACCCATTGACCCAAGTGTTGTAGAGGGCCATTCAGCTGCAAAAGGCAATATAATTAACTTAAGCTTTTCTTGATCGTGTGGGAGTCCATCAATTTCACGAAAGTTAGGATGCTTTGAAGTATGAGAGTAAGACAATGAGCTAGAAATCCCAGCTTGTTCAGACACTTGAAGGCTTTCAAGATTTGAATACTCTTCTTTCTTGGATATCAAAATTAGATGTGTGCCACTTCCCATAATTTCACCCTTGTTCCAAACAATGATTGTATCCATATCGGGAACGGTTGATAATTGGTGAGCAACAAAAAGTGTTATTTGATCTATCATTATCTTGTCTAGAGCTTGTTGAATGATGAGTTCAGATTTTGAGTCAAGTGTACTAGCAACGTCCTCTAGGATTGGTATCCTTGGGTTTCTCAGCACTACTCTAGCTATAGCAATTATTTGCCTTTTCCTTCCTTCTAGCGCCATTTCTTGATAGAGCTCCTCATAACATTCCATAGCCTCATTATCCATTCCCTTCCAGTAGTATCCTTTCATCAAGTTGCCATAAACAACTCCATCTTCAGAAAACCCTCCCATTTTTCCTTTAACTCTTCATAAAGCTTAAAAAACCCATCTACATCTGAATTCTTAACACAACCGACCATCAAATAATGATGAACAATAGGATCTGCCTCTAACCCTTTTACACCCATTTCATCTTTCAACTCCATTACCTTCTCCAATTTATTATTATCCACCAACCCTTTTATCAAAATCACGTAAGTTGTAAGTGAGGGATTCAAAGGAGCATCACTTATGAACTGTTTGTAAGGTTCCATAACAATGTCAGGTTTTCGGAAATCTAAATAAGTTCGAAGAATCAACTTGTAGGTAATAATATTTGGGGTCATACCTGCTTGGGTAATGGATCGATGAAGCGAAAAAAAGGTCTGCGTACTTAGATTGTCGAAGCTAAGCATTGAGAATATCATTTCTAGTCAGAATGGTGGGTTTGCAATTAGAATTGACAGAATGACAAGTATAAAGAGCAGCCTCTTTGAGGTCATTCTAGCAAATA
This sequence comes from Hippophae tibetana, assembly GCA_037013495.1. NCBI lineage: Eukaryota > Viridiplantae > Streptophyta > Magnoliopsida > Rosales > Elaeagnaceae > Hippophae > Hippophae tibetana. Next base: position 32,276,105 of record CM072802.1, on the reverse strand, counting down.
AGATTAAGGATCTTGTTATGGAGGTAGAGACAATCTCCAGATATCTTCTCCACACCTTCAGTTGAGTCACTAATGACAAGGGCCATTTCTGGAGCAGACTCAATACTTTGACCACGAGCCCTAACCAGAGATGGGATAGCAGAGGTCGCCATAGCCGATACCAGAGCGTATCATTGTTGTTTAGTCTTACAGTGCCATCAATGCTAGATCTTACCTGGATCAAACATACGACCACCTCGACCCTTGTTCTGAATAGCTCTTTGACCACCTTTGCGAGCACCATCACCAAAAATGCATGGGAAGCGAGATTTTGCGAGTATGGTATCGCAATGAATTAAGCCTCTGAACTAATTGGGCTTCTCATCACTAACCTTATCATTTGGGGCTGCTTTTTCCTTATGGGCCGGAACTATAAATCCATGTAATGGCCCAAATTCAAACTCATAAGCTAGAGAAGGAGAACTTGAGTCATGGATCGATTTTGGAGGCCTAGGCGGTGGTGACTCATTACGATGCAACTCTGTCTTGGAGTACGTCATCGACATTTCTTCTGTTAACTCAGAAACCAAATGGTCCTCTTAGGTTGGGATTTTCTCTTACTGTTCTCCGAACCAGCACCAAAGATAAAGGATCCCGTGGTTGGAACCTCAGATTTCTCGAAGGTCTCAGATGTTGCACGAAGGTATGGGAGAATGTGGTTCTGGTGAGCTGTGGGAGATGCGAAGAGCTCATAGCTCGATCAACATCATTTGTAAGTCAACGTTTAATTGCTCGAAGGTATCAGATTCCTCATTAGAGGTCTCTGTGTTGGATCAGTTTCGGTTGTCTATGATTAGAACCAGCTTTGATACCAATTGATACGAGTAAATTTCAGAGGGGGTTGAGAAAAGAAGAACAATAAGAGATGAGTTGATTTCTGATCATTTCTAATATCTTTTATTGAATTCATTCGGGTTAGATATAGCATTACACCACACATGCATTACAAGGAAATTAAGCTAACTAATTCAGTTATTTTCTAGCAGAATCTATAGTCCCCCCATTCTTGTGCTCCCCTGCCTTGTTGCTCCTTTCACCCCGTCCTGCCTCTACGTGTGTCAACCGCTCGTCGCGGTACAACCACTAATACTTGGATCAGGATCTTCTGCTCAGTGATTCCCACTCTTCTAGTTTGTATTTCTGGCATTTTTACGCCTATTTTATTAGTACGTGTGTGATTGTTTATAAATAATAAATTATGTTGGTATGCACTTTCTAGTCATTTTCTTGAACATTGGTTTGTGTTACCAATTTCGATGCTGAAGGCTTTCAAGAAAGCTGCTGAATCCCTCGAGAAGCTTATGGATATGATGAAAAAAAAGCTTCCAGATACAATGGCTGCTATTCGATTATCAGGGATGGAGATTAGTGATCTTACTATGGAGCTTAGTGATCTTGGGTTTGCTTCAAGATTTCAACTTTTTTAAGCTAACCATATGTTCCTTTTCTTTTCTGGCTTATTTCATGACGCATTTGGTTGTTTATGCAGGCAAGAAATTACACAAAGGGTGAGGAGTTCAACACGAGTTGTTTGAGTTGCAGAGGAGAGGTTGCAACACTTGAAAAACATTTCTCCCTCAGGTTTTCCTTTTTTCTATGACATTTGTCTTGGTGAATTGGCAATTTGTTTCTAGAACAATGAATTTTACTTGGTGTTTACTTAGTTAGCATCTATGCAGGAGGTAGCCAATCTAAAAACTGAGACTTTAGGGTCGCTTGTTGCTAGATATTCAAGGGGCATAGGGAAAGCATTGTTAAAAGTCGTGCCATTTTGCAAGCATTTCTCACTCTTATCCGATTCTCTATGCTGATGCTTAACTTTTTTAACAAACAGCGTGCTAAGCAACTGGTAGGCTGAATAACTCTTCAAGCTTCTTGATAAGTTTCCAATTTCAAATTTTCTTGATCTACATAGCTCCCTTTTCGTTTTGCAATTTTACTTGTAATTTCGAGAGTTGTATATTTGAATGAGACAGTTGCCTTTAAATACATCTTTTAGTTTATGTTTGTTAGTCGAGAAACATGTTATGTTTGCTAAATGTTTTGATTGCAATTGACAATACACTTGAATTGGTAAAGTGTTAACAATGTTTTTTGATTCTGTTCTAAACGAGGATAGATTAATTGGCCTATAAATTAGCAATAACTCAAGAATGATCTGGAATCTTTTGACCAGACTGGTGTATTCCCAAGTGATTGAATTGTATTGTACAACCTTTGTTTGAACCAATTAAGGTTTTGCTCTTTTTTTCCTTTTGTATTAGGGAGGGTCACATTATTCCGAAATACCTCCTTGAAACAAAATCTTAATTAAATTAGGATTTCTTTAATTGCTTGTATATTATGTTATGGAAAATTTGTGACGGTGATTGAAAATGGAAACAAATAGGTGTGGGAAGATAAGAATGTTTATATTTTGATTATTGGATGTGGCATAAGCTTAGCATGCATTTAGCTGTAGCTTAAAAGGAAAAAATTGTGGTAACTGATCCTAAGAAAAGGAATACTCTGGAATAGTGATTCAAGTAGGTTGTACACATATTTTAAGTTTCTTACTTGATTGATTGAATCGTGAGTGGCTATTCTTTATAGATATTAGTAATCTTCTGCTGCATTGTTCTTCAATCCATAAGCTTAATCTTTAGTTGATTTTTTTTCTTGAAATATTTTGTAATATAATTTATACGTTTGTGTAATTTGCAAGCTGTTTGAGGATACCCACTTGTGACATTGACTTGCATTCCCAAGGAGTCCTTCATGAAAGTTTGAGATGGTATCATACATAAATTAGTGCATATGTCAACACAGTTACAGATTTGAGATGGTATCGAACCTTGATGAAGGTTTAAGATGGTATCATACGTAGATATGTGATCATTCGTTTTTGTTGACAAAGCTACAACTAGAGGATGTCCATGTAGTGGAGAAATTAACAATACACAAAGTAGATGCTGGCAAGGAAGAAATTTTTGAAGAAAAGCATGACAATGTGTCATGCAAAATATCTTTTATATTGATTTAGATTGTCAACAATTTAATTGGTATTATTATTGTTAAATTTTTTGCATGTGTTTCATATTTTGGAACACTTTAATTAGTTAGTTATAATAAGATTTATTATGTTTTAGTACACATATAAATTCTCAAATGTAATTACACTCTTAATTTTAATATAATAACTTTTAATTTTCTCAAAATTTATAAATTTATTTTAATTTATATTAAAAAACGAGATTAATTGAGATGTATATAGTCATGATTTAAGTATAATCAAGACAATAGACATATCATTTTGTTTCGATCTTTTATAAGACCGTAATCAAATGACATATCTATGGTCTCGATCTTTTAAAAGCAGTAACCAAATGGTAGGTTTATAGCCTCAGTTAAAAACCGAGATCATAAGTAACAATTTATGGTCTCTCTCCCTTAGATCTTGATTTTTATAACTGTGATCATAGACCTACGATCATAATTAAAAATCAAGATCATATATCAATATTGTAGTAGTGATATTACAACAAAATAGAGATAAAAGTAATATTTTAAATATGTTAGATCACAAAATGATAAAATTTTAAGTTATATTAAGAAATTGGTCATTGTATATACAAATATAAAGGTCATGAAACATATTACATTAAAAAATAAAGATAAATGTAATATATTACCTACAAATATAATGATGAATATAATATTTTATATGAAAATATTGAGGAATTTGAAGTGTTTTCCATGAAACTTTAAACTATAAATTCCTTTGATAATTGTAATTTCTTATAATCCTCATGTCTAACTAAAATTATTAAAATAAATATTATAATTTTAGAAAAAACACTACAAACTCAATTATCAAAGTATTAAATTTTTTACATATTATAAAAAAATTAATTGAGATAAAATAAAATAAGATGATTAAAATAATAGATTTTTTCCCCAAAAAAAATGTTTAGTACAACTAGAACTCATGCTTATTAGAGTCTTGTTCAATAGAACATTTCAAACAATAAAGTTTTTTTCCCTAGATTTCAAGTCTTTATAAATCTAAAAAAGTTCATGATTAAAAAACTAAGACTTGTAAGCAATCAAAGTGAAATTAATTTTGTGTTACATTTAACATGTAACATGTTATATACATAGGTATAAGTGGATGTAATAAGTTACATACAGAGATACAAGTTGTTGCATCGTGTTATATTTAATAAGTTACCAGAATTACAGTGGGTGTAACAGGTTATATATAAATATATGTATGAATATAACAAGTTATATATAAATATACATATAGATATAATATATTACATATAAATATACGTGTAAATATAACATGTTACATTTGTTTAATTAGATTCATTTAATATTGAAATTTAGTGAATTAGACTCTCTTTATTGTCATTAAAGTATTATTTTTAATGTTATACAATTTATGTGTTACTTTATCATAAAAAAAATTAATTCTAGATGATCAGTAGTCTTTTGAGAAAATAATGGTAGACATATAGGTAAATAGAAAACGCATAAAAACATATAGGATATGTAATAATATAAATTTCTAATTATTCATAAATTTAATGATAAAATCATATATATATAATTATAAATCATTTTAAATAAATATAAAGGTAAATAAAAAAAATAAAAATAACATATAATGATGTACGAAGACTAAGATAAGAGATATAATACGCACCAAAGCACTAAAAAAAAACTAGTCTTAAATCTTCTCCTAAAGTTTCTTATGTCACTTGAAGAAAGACCTAAAAAAAATTCAGCATAATAAGATTACGAATTGAATAGCCACCAAGATAAATAGAAAAGGTAGATTACGAGTTTGTGCATGAATCTAACACATCAAAGAATCCTATTGTAATCACATATAATATGAAGCAAAAAAATGAGGACTTTATTAAAGATTTTAAATTCACACACAAACTTGAAATATGTCTCTTTCTATTAATTGTACAAAACGATGACATGTGTACTATAACAAGTCAATATTTTCACTCTCTCACTCTCTGGTAAAACCAAAGCCCCTTGGCCTTTACCCATTCAATCAACTCGTGAGAGATTGCAAAGTGCTTAAAAAGCCCACAATTTATAAGGCTTTCCAAAAATGACTTAAATAACCCTTACTCTAAGGCTTAATTGGTCACACATGTAGAGATACAATTGGTGTCCAAGAACAACTAGTTACAAGAGTTACAAGGTTGCAACGGGTCTCCTAATCCTCATAACTTAATAAAACAGTATATAGTTTTGTTGTTATACACTCAGTAGTCAGTACCACAATAGGACTTAATTATTTAGTGTCAAAATTTCAACAGTTTAGATAAACTTATAGGTTAAGTGCGAATCTAATTTGCCGAAAATCTTTGGAATAGACATGGATGATGAATACGAAGGATAAGTATGAGGCAAGAGGTTGGGCAAAGAAAAGCAGTTGGTCAGGAGCTGTCGGCCAACCCGCATTGGGTTGTATTAATATCCCTATCTATATTGTCTGTCTTGCTTTAAATATTGACCTCAATTATTAATTGTTTTTAGGGAGCGGGTCCTAATGGTAATTATATCAGGTTATTAGTGGAATAAAATAGCATGAAGATATTATTTACATTTAACAATATAAATAATTAAAAGGTATAATTAAAAAATAAAAACTTTACATATATATATATATATATATTGAAAAGATTAAAATAAACTTAAATCTAATCTATTTATCATTTATGATTTAAGATTTACTATTTAACAACAAGTAAAAAAGTACTATTGGTAATTTAATATTTTCTTTTTTGTTTAAAATATACATTCTAATTATTGATTCTTTATTTTTGTCCATTTCGATATTGACAATAAATAACATTTATATGAATCTTAAACTCGTTATTAGTGTTGTTTGATCTTTTAAATTAAAAATTGTGTCACTTAATCTCGTTTTAAAATAAAGTTAAATAAAAAGATAACACATTATTTTAATAAATTTATTACTAAAATATTATTTTTGAAGTAATATTAAAAAATTAAAAAGTATTTTGTTGTTAATTTATCCAATTTTTTTGAAACTAAATAATTAAATGATATTATTTATAATCTAAAAGATTAAATAATACAAATGATCTAAATATTTTTCTATTTTTTTATTTGTGAATATTTGATAGAAAAAATCTATTTACAACAACTCTATTATATAATAAATTATACAATACATAATAATATATCAAAAAAATAGATCCTACTTTTTAACTAATACATAACTATTATATTAGTTATTATTTATAATAACTTATTATAAATAAACATGTTGAATTTTATAAGCAAAATCCCAAGGTGTTTTGTGAGATCTTGGGTAACTAGGTGTATTTTGCTCGGATAAATCTTTAAATTTCAAAATATATATTTTTCAATTAACCTAATGCACATTTACATAATGAAGATATTATGATGTTATATAGAGTGATCGGTGAATTTCATAAAAAATAAAACAAATATGAGTTAACTGTTTATATGTATCAAACTAAATCGAATGTTTAAAATTGAGCTAGTTCAATTAGAACCATTTAGAATATGATAACTAAAATATATTTTGAAACAATTCAAATACTATCATCAATCAAATAGTAATTTTTAGTTTTTGGCACGTTATTGATCTCTTTTATCCTAGTTCAAAACATAATTACTCAAACAAAGATAACATTTTTATTTATTTATCTATTTTCAATTAAAAAAATTGTTATTCTTAAGTATTAAACTTGAAAACATGTACTATTATGTTTGTAAAATATAAATTATAAATATAACAATGTAAATAATACAATCTAATTTGAACAATTTAGATAGATTGAATCAGATAATAAATCAAATTTTTTAGTCTCATCCTAATTTTTTTTTATCCAACCCTACTACTACTACCACAAATATCCAATTAGGTAGGCTAAATGAACTTTTTTTTATATATTTTTTGGAGTTTAAGTAGATTATGTTTTAGCTGGCTTTGATTAAAACTCAAATGATTCAATTTAATTTGACTTAAATAAAATCAAATTAGTTTTAAAAATATTCGGCTCAATCCTACCAAATATTTTTATGGTTGGCATATGGTTAAACACTTTTATTATGAGATTGACTTGCAATACGAGTTGAATTAAATTTTATAAAATATATACACATTTGATAATTTTATGAAAATTATTTTATAATCTATTACATCATTAAATTCGAATACTCAATTAAATTAATTCAAAATTCAAAATTTAAAAACATTTAACTTTGAACTTACCAAATCTAATCAAATTTATTTTAAAGATGAGAATTGGTAACCGAGGTTTTTATGGATTTTTGGCTTGAATAGTTTTATTTTTGATAAATTGATAATTTATTTCTAAATAGCAACAACACATCTCAAAATTAATAATTTTATACCAAATTATATAATAAAAATATCAAAAACATTCATTTCATAACTTCAATAAAATAAGATCAAGATCATTCCCACCACATATCCAACAGTTACCATCGTCAACCCATTGAAACTTCGATGACCCCACCAATGCTCCAACAACCATCATCGATAATCCCATCGAAACTCCAATAGATATAACATATTACATACAAAAATATAGATAGATATAACAACTTACATTATATAGGTTGCTAGAACTGTGGTGAATGTAAAATAATACATTCAAATATACATATAAATGTAACATGTTACATCCGATAAATTGTTAGAACTACGAAGATATAACTTGTTACATTCAAATATACATATGAATGTAACATTATATATCTTAACATCCGGTGGATCGTCAAAACTACGGTGAATTTAACATGTTTATACAAAAATGCATATAGATCTAAGATGTTATATACAAATATATAGATCTAACATTTTAGATAAAGGTGTATGATTACTCATGGGTGATGACTCTATGAAAATAGAGCCATTAGCGCATTTTTCTACATAATATTTACTTGTTTTATTTAGTAAATAGTATTTTTATGGAAAAAAAATTAAAATATAAACTTTTTAGTAAAAATGGATGAAAATATAAATTTTTGGGATTTTTTATGAATTTTTAAAGTATGACCAATAAGAAGATGCCACGTGTCATGCCACACAAGCAGCAAGTTGACTGGGCAAGCCATGTGGATGCCACACAATCACAGAGAGCGAATCACGTCGCACCGCATGTGAGGAGTACAAAACATGCACCACGTGTCACCATGCTATCTCTCCACGCATTCCACCCGTTGCGCCATGCCTTGGTGACTCGGCGAGCGTTGACTTTGACCGGTCTCCTCTACCATGCGTCGTTCTCTGATTGGTTGAAATTGTCAATTTTGCTTGTTTTGATCGTAGCCCTTGATCTGAAGTTGATCGGACGGTCTAGATCGCACCTGAGCTTTTATTTAAGCCTCTAATCACTTCATAAACCCTAATTAGCCTCCATTAGCATAATTTTGTCCAATTTTTAGAGCTAAAAAAAGAGAAAAATTTAAGAGAAGACACAATTTTGGTGGAGATTCAAGAGGAAATTAATTCTATAATTCAAGATATTGATTGTATTTCTTTTTCTATTTTTTTTATTTATCAATTTTTATGTATTTCTTTAAGAAAAATATAAGTTTTATGAACACAATTATGATTAATTAATTTATTAATCTAGGGATCTTATGAACCCAATTTTTAACATGTGATGATCTAATATTTTTTTCCAATTATAATATTAATTTAATTATATTATTCAATCTAATTTTTATGCTATTAATTGTTTGGCCAATAATTTATCTATAGAGTCAATTACATAGATTTGAGATAATTATTTAATTATTTTTCTTGATTAAATAACATGCATAGTTTATAGGTAGAGATGTATGATTTTTATATATGTGATCTATAATTGATGAACTTAATGAGTAATACGTAATTTAATTGACATAAAAGTGTGATTAAATTAATTGCTATATGGTGTGTAGTTTACTTGAAAGAGGAATACATGTTAGGTTAGATTCAATTGATCATGTAATTAATTGATATTATATTGGGAGATTTTAGCGATTCACATGTTTAGAAAATTGGGGGATTAAGTATTCCTAGATATTTTCTCATATATCTTTTTAGTCACAAAATCTGATTTAATTAATTATTACTATTTACTTTTAGTTATTTTAATTTTGTTTTCTTAAAATATAAAAACATCAAAAAAAATTGATTTTTATTATTTTTAGTTTTAAAATTAGTTTCTAAAAAAATAATCTCCGTGGAAACGATCTTTACTTATCATTATATTACTTATTACAATACGTATACTTGCATATTCATTACACACACAATTTGTGTGACAATCAAGTTTTTGGCGTAGTTGCCGGGGATTATTAATACTAGAAATTAATATTTTTTTAGTTAAATTTTTTAATTTAATTTTATTTAGTTTAATTTTAATTTTAATTTACTTATTTTTTTACTAACTTATTTATTTATTTATTTAATTGATTATTTTATTTATTTTTAATTTAGACATATCATTTAGTGATATTAGAAGCATAGAGTAGAAAATGGCTAACAATAATTATCCATTGTCAATGAATGAAATAATAGCCACAAAAAGGGTAGGTGGAATGCATGAGATAAATGATATCACAACACTTACAACTCAAGTGTCCTCTTTGGTAAATCTTTAGATGGTTCAAAACTCGTCAATGAGTATAAACTAGGTCTAAGATTCAATGGTGTCTTGTGTGTTTTGTGATGAAGTCCATTTGTTTGATAATTGTTCATATAATCCTGAATCGGTCTTCTATATGGGTAATATGAATCAAAACAATAATTCATACTCAAACACATATAACCTAGGATGGAGGTAACATCCAAATTTCTCTTAGAATTACAACAATCAAGGTGGTAATCAATTCAACCATGAATCATTTCCACCACCTAGTTTCCAACAACGACAACAATTATAAGCCCAAGAAAAGAAGCCATCTATTGAGGACAATACAAATGCCTTAATGGGGATGATGAAAGACTTCATCCAATCATTTAATACAAAAGTGTCAACTCAAGAGGATTCGATTCAAAATTTGGAGAATCAAATGGGACAACTTGCTCAGGTTATAAGCCAAATGCCTCAAAATAACCTTCAAAGTGACATGATTTTAAACCCAAGAAGAGAAGGTGAGGACCATTGTAAATCATTAGCCTTTAGGAGTAGTAAAATTTCATAGCATGAAGATGAGACTCAAAAGGACAAGGAAGACTATGAAACTAAAAAGGATAAGGAGGAACTAGAAACTAAAAAGGATAAGGAGGAACTAGAGAGTAATGGAAAGGAAATAATTCAGCCAAAAAAGAGCAATCTCTACAAACCCGCTATTTCTTTCTCTAAAAGACTGCAAAAGCAAAAGGCAGATATGCATTTTTCGAAATTTATTGAAGTATTTAAGAAGTTACACATAAACATATCATTTGTAGATGCACTTGAACATATGTCTTCCTATGCCAAATTTCTGAAGGACATCTTGTTTAAGAAAAGGAGACTTGGAGATAATGAAATAATAACCTTAATTGAAGGTTATAGGGCCATTCTTCCTAGAAAACTACCCCAAAAGTTGAAAGATCTAGGTAGTTTTGACATTCCTTATACAATTGGGAACATCCACTTTGAGAAAGAATTATGTGACTTGGGTTCTAGCATTAACCTTATGTCATTATTGATCTTCAAGAGATTGGGGATTGGTAAAGCAAAAATCACTTCAATAATATTACAAATGACAGATAGATCAATTAAGAGACCTCAGGGTATGGTAGAAGATTTGCTAGTAAAAGTAAACAAATTCATCTTTCCGGTGGACTTCATTGTGCTAGACATGCAAGAAGACCATGAAATTCCTATCATACTTGGTCGTCCATTCTTAACAACCTGAAGAGCACTCATTGATGTACAAAAAGGTGAACTTACAATAAGAGTGCAAGATGAACAAGTAATGTTTAAAGTTTTTAAAGAATCTGAACCCCCTGATATTGATAATGCTAATGAATGTTTTAAGGATAAATGTTACTATTTATGGAAGTAGCTTAAAAGAATCTATTGAGTTGTCCACATTTAAGATGGTTACATATGATGCTATGAACAAGGATATAAATTCACCAGAAAACAACTCAACCTATTATAACTTTGTAAGTATGACATCGAAGGTTGATATTGTGGACAATGTGAACTTTTTAGAGGACATGCCTCTCATGTATGTATCAAAGGAAATTATAGAAAATTTTGGGATAGGATTTAAATTCAAACTATCAATTGAAGAGCCACCAAGTTTAGACCCTACACTTTTACCCTTCTATCCCTAATCAAGTATGAAAGTGAAAAATTCCAATGGAGAGATGAAAAATCTATTAGAAATAAATAAATTGGATGAGTTACGAAAAAGTGTTTATAAGAATGCCAAAAACTTCAAAAAGAAGACAAAAATATAGCATGAGAGAAGAATGGAGCACTATCTTTGCAATCCAGGACACAGTATTATTGAACAAGTCAAGTCGTTGTCCTTAGGTTCCGGGCCTACAGTCATCACTGTTGAGGAGTCTCGCACGCCCACACATGGTGCCAATAAAAACCGCGCATTAGATTCATGTGCCTCACACACCTCACTCTAGTCCTATGACGTCATCAGTGACACATCCCTAAGGTAGACGTCATCATTGCCTTCAACTGACATCACACTTGATCGTATCATTGATCGTTGACTTTTTGTAGTTCAGGTCCTCTATACCCAGTTTTTCGTGTAGACTTCGTTTTTGCAGTCTGTGTTTTGCATATTGCGTTTCCAAATGGATAAAAATTATGTTTTTCTTCCTTGCCCTATCAATACTGTATTAGAGAGGACTAAGAATTATTTATCATGGTCTCAAGCTATACGTAGTTTTCTTAAGGGTCGCATGCTCTAGCATTACTGTACTGGTGCAATTATCATTTCTGTCAAAGAAGCAAGTGAAGAAGATGCTACCTTCGTTAGTGGCATGATTGAATTGGATAGTCATAACCACATGATCCTTACATGGATTCAGAATACTTTCATTCCTTTCATATCCAATCTGTTAGGCAGCTTTGATGATGTTAAATCAGCATGGGATATGTTGCCCAAAAGGTACTCCACTACTTATGGATCCATGAAATATCAGTTAGTAGTTGAATTACATCAACTTTGACAGGAACCAGAGTAATCCATCAATGAATACTATGATCAACTCCGCTTCCTTTGGAACCAAATTGACCTTTGTGATCCAATTTGGGCATGCTCAATGGATACTCAGCAATATGCTACAGTTAGGGATGAATTTCATCTCTATGAATTCCTGATGTCACTTCACAAGAAATTTGAGCCCATCTGAGGTTAGCTTCTTAATCGCAGTCCTCACCCCTCTCTTGATACTACTGTAAACGAGTTGGTTAGAGAAGAAGCTCGGCTTGCAACCCTTCAAGCCCAGAATAAGTTCAATGTTTTGGCTATTACTTCTTCTACTCCTACCATTGAGCAACCTCAGTAATCAGGTGATTCCTCTGGCTCTAACAATCGTCGTAGGAAGAGCAATAAAAGGTTTTACAATTATTACAAGCATCATGACCATACTATTGAGACTTGTTACCGTCGCAACAAATATACTGATGTTGCTGCTAATACAGAGCCTACTCTACTGATACCTTCCAATTCAGTAGGATCCCAATCTTTTGGATCCACTATCAACCTCCCCCTCACTGAACTATAGATGATCATAACTCAGGATGTTCAAATGGCTGGTAATGTATCTTTTTCCACTACTCTCTCAGTTTTGCCCAGTAAGTCTCAAACTTGGCTTTTTTATTTTACATGTTGTAATCATATGACACCTCACTCATCTTTATTCTCCAAACTTGACCATGTATCACATCCTCTTAATATTCATATAGCTGATGGTTCCACCATGCATGGGAATAGTCTAAGTTTTGTTTCGACCTCTAGCCTCTTTGTTCCTGGGTCTTCCATGTACCTAACCTATCCTATAATTTATACTATGTGGGACAATTAGTTAAACTAGGATATCGACTTATTTTTTACTATTCTGGGTGTATTGTGCAGGATCCGATGACGAGGTAAGAGCTTGGGATCGGTCCTAGGGTCAGGCATATCTTTCCCGTGAACAATCTTCATTTTCCACCTGTTACTCCTACCTCTGTTACTACTACAGCTGCTACAGTTTCTTCCTTACCTTCTCTCGCACTTTGACATTCTTGGCTTGGTCATGCCTCATCCAATTGCGTACAACAGTTAGCTTCTAAAGGTCTATTGGGTTTTGTATCCAAAGACAATTTTGATTGTACTTCATGCGAGTTAGGAAAACAGTCAGCTTTACCTTTCAATAATAGTGAATCTATCTTTAATAGTATTTTTGAGTTAATTCATTTTGATGTTTGGGGACCTTCTCCTGTTACTAGTATTGATGGATCTTGATATTTTGTTATTTTTATTAATGATTATTCTCATTATAGTTGGATCTTTCCTATGAAATCTCGTTCTGAAATCTTACCAATATACAGTAACTTTGCAAAAATGGTTGAAACACAATTCTCCAAACATATCAAAACTTTTCGATTTGATAATGCTTTTGAATATACTTGAAATGCTTTTCAAGATCTGTTACATTCCTATGGAATTGTACATCATCTAACCTGTCTAGGCACCTCTCAACAAAATGGTAGAGCCAAAAGAAAACTTTGTCATATTCTTGACATTGTCCGTGCTCTTCTTCTTTTTGCCAAAGTTCCTGCCCTATTTTGGGGTTAAATCACTCTTCATTCTATTCATGCCATTAATCACATTCCAAGCACTATCATTCATAATCAGACTCCGTATGAGTGCCTTTTTGGGTCATCCCTTAACTATCATTACCTTCTCTCATCCAGATCTGCCTGTTTTGTTCTTCTTCAGCCTCATGAACACAACAAACTTGAGTCTCGATCTAGACTTTGTTGTTTTCTTGTTTTCTTGGTTATGGTGAAACCCAAAAAGGGTATCAATGTTATGATCCTGTCTCGTATCGTCTTTGTGTTTCCCGTAATGTTGTCTTTTGGGAACACCGCTTATTTGTTGAACTTTCTCACTTTCTTTCTTCCCTAACTAACTCAAATATTTTATAAATCTTTCCATATGAGTCTCATGTTCCTTCTACAGATACTCTTGATCCTCCTTTGGACTTCTCTATTCAATCTTCAGATATTTTTTATGATTCTCCTAGACAGGTTGGTGACGAGATACCCCACCTTGAGTATAGGTCCTTTACTCCTGCTCCGCCTGAAGATCCTCTACAAGACATTCCACCTCGCCACTCAACCTGGGTAAGATCCATCCCTACACATTTACTTGACTATCATTGTTACACTGCCCTTACTACACTCCATGAGCCTCACACCTATCGTGAGGCATCTAATAACCCTTTATGGAATATTGCAATGAAAGAAGAAATTGATGCATTAACCAAAAACCATATTTGGGATCTGGTTACTTTCCCTCCTTGTCAGTCTGTGGTTGGTTGTAAATGGATCTATAAGATCAAAACTCACTTTGATGGGTCCATCGAGCTCTACAATGCTCGTCTTATTGCAAAAGGTTTTACACAAGAGTATATGATTGATTATGAAGACACTTTTGCTCTAGTTACCCGTATTTTCTCTGTTCGTACATTCTTAGTTGTTGTCGCTGCTAGTAAATGGGTCCTTTTTCAGATGGATGTTAAAAATGCATTCCTTAATGGGGATCTACATGAAGAATTCTATATGCAACTCCTTCCTGGTCTTTCTTTTGAAAAAAAACAAGGTTTTTCGCCTTCAATGTGCACTTGATGGCCTTAAACAAGCTCCACGAGCATGGTTTTCCAAGTTCAGCTCCACCTTCGTTCGCTTGGATTACATTACCAATCCTTATGATTATGGCTTATTTTTTCGTCGCAATGATAAAGGCACCATTTTTTTCTCCTATAAATGGATGATATGATCATAACTTGTGATAACCTCAATGGAATTCAAGAACTCAAGGATTTTCTTAGTCAGCAATTAGAGATGAAAGACCTTGGACATCTCAACTATTACTTGGGTCTTGAGATCACTTGTTTCATAGATGGTATTTATATTACTCAAGTCAAGTATGCATCTGACTTTTTATCTCAAGCTGGACTCACTAACAACAGGATTGTTGACATTCCAGTTGAACTTAATGTGCATTTGACATCCTCAAGGGGGGAACCATTGTCTAATCCCTCTCTTTACAGACGATTGGTTAGAAGCCTAGTTTATCTTATAGTTACTGTTCATCAGGTGAGCCAGTATCTGTCTGCTCCACGATCGACTCATTATGCTTCTGTTCTACGCATTCTACGATACTTAAAAGGCACTTTCTTCCATGGCCTTTTCTACTCAACTCAGTCTCCTCTTGTACTTCATGCATTCTCTGATGCTGATTGGTCAGGAGATCCCATTGATTGCAGGTCCACTACAGGTTATTGTTTTCTCCTTGTTTCTTCTTTGATTTCTTGGCGAAGTAAGAAATAAACTTTTGTGGCCCGCTCTAGTACTGAAGTAGAATATCGTGCTCTTGTTGATACCATATCTGAGCTCATTTGGCTACGGTGGCTTCTTAAAGATTTAGGTATGTCCACATCCTCTGTTACTCCCATTTATTGTGACAATGAGAGTGCCTTTCATATTACTCACAATGATGTCTTCTATGAATGGACTAAATACATCAAGATTGATTGTCACTTTATTTGTTTTCATCTTGCCCATAGTGCTCTCAAGTTTTTTCCCGTCTCCTCCAATGATTAACTTGTAGATATCTTCACTAAGGCACTTCCTAAGGGACGTACTCGTAATTTTATTAACAACCTCAAACTGGTCTCACATTCATCTTGAGTTTAAGGGGGGGGGGGTTGTTAATGTATATCTATTAACATATTAATGTATATCTGCTAATATATATCTAGTTTATTTGTAACGCCTATATAAAGGCACCATGTATATTTCTTAACTTACAGAATATAATACAAGCATTAAGTATTTCTAACAATGATGAACCAAGACCAATAAAGAGAAGGATATCATTGCCTAATTACTAAATGAAGAACAAGGGTTTTTTTAGAATACATTTGGAGTATGGGAAAAAAATAATAATGTTATAATATTTGGAGAAATTTTATGAGTGAATTAAAAGGAACCATGGTCTCAATTGTAGAGAGGATTTTGAGGAAGGGTATGTATTCATTCTTTTGGTAGATGAGACTAATATGTTTTTTTTTTTATTTATTGATTGAAATATCGATCTGTCTTCTTTGGGTGTGGAGTCCATAGAGTTTGCCACAAATATTGATGTTCAACATACTGCAAATAGCATTATTTATTGATCTCATAAAGTGCAATTTTTTTGGCCTACTTAACTTTGCTCTGGAGATCTTGGTACCATCCCATTGTTGGCAGACATCCAGATTTTTTTTTTTAGAGTTGGAGATTGGTTGGGGAGATATGTTAAAAACTATTAACATGTAAGGTATGTTGGTAATGGTGAGTTGGGGTGAACATCGAATTGAAATTGTCTATTTTTGATTGATCTGAATCTTATCTAATTTGAATATATTTGAAGATTTTCAATTCGAATATGATCTAATGATATAATCAAGCTGAATCTGATTTGATTATATAATCAATCCGAACCAATCTTAATCCGAACAGATCGAATTTTTCGGATTGTATAAGGTCATATTAATATTAATATTTATTTATAAATTATTGTCATATATAAAACACAACATACACATTTAAATTTTAAATTGATATTATTATAACAAATATTATTATATTTAGTAACAAATAAAAAAATCAAAAGAATAAGAAATATGTTTGTACAATTATTAAATTATTATAAATATTTTTATTTAGTTTTAAGCTAAAATAATAATCTAATATAATTATGGTATGCATAATATTTAAATATAACATATTATAAAATAACATATGTATTTATTTATAATTTAATAGTAAGTCGATTCGGATCGGATACAACAAATTATAAAATCTATCAATCCAAATCAAAACGGATTGTATAATTTTTTAAATATGAATCTGATCACACTATAAAATTTATCAATCCAATCTGATTCGAATCCGATGAATCAGATCAAATTTCTCAATTTTAACAAATTGATCGGATTATTTGCTCATCTTTGATGGTGAGTTTGAAAGTGTTTTTCTAGTCTTGCGTACGTAGAATTTTGAGGTGTTAAGAAGTTTTTTTTTTTTACAGTTGTGATTAAGGATGGATATTTTAACTATGGATAATTGAAATTATGATTATTTTTTTAAAATTCAACGATTTTTTCTTAAAAATAATCATAACTGATAAGGCGTGGAGCGATGATAGTTATTTCAATACTAACACTGTGGTTAACCAAAACTAGACATATACTAATATATTTTTATATATATTTATAATCACATAAAAATATACTTTTAATAATAAAACATATAATACTTAAAATAATTACATTGGATTTTATTTATTCTTACTTTTGTATATATTTTTATTTTACTTTTAAATATGTGCTAAATAGTTAAAAATAAAAATTAATGTCTAATATTTTAAATAATGTAATAAATGAATGAATATTTTAACATTTATTGTTTTTAGAACTAAATATATTTTTAAATAAATATTTAAAAATAAAAAGCATGATTAGATTGTAGAAAACTACTATCAATTTATAACATACGTTTATTAACCGAATGTACTTAAAATTGATGCAAAATTATTATATTTATACTAAAATTCATAACATATGTTTATTAATCGAATGTAATTAAAATTGATATAGAATTATTATCATAATTGTTCCCATTCATTTAAGCTCATTCTTAATTGTGACATACTTCTATATTTTATGCCATATATTAGAATGATCGGCTAAATGTTAGAAGAAATTAAATTCGATTAGTATCTTATTACCAATGATATTTCTCCAGATAGCATCAGTCTAATGGAAAATATGATAGTCAAATATAATAGCAAGTCAATAATTAATTTGTGAAATCCCACGTAAGCAAGCGTATTTATTTCACAAATAAGCAAGCATAGCGTTTGCAAAATACATTTTATTATCCTTATGTTATAATTGATCAATTTCTTGAATTAATGGAAATATCATTCTTTTTTAGGTAAAAAAAATATACTGGATACTCCGTAACCAAACTTCTCTGGATTTTTTATTCCCTAACTTTTCTTGATTGTCAAAAAATGATAAATCCTTTAGGAGAGGAAGAACATAAATGCTTAGAAAAATAATACTTCTCATGTCCCTAAAATATATAATAATAAAAATAACACCATTTATAAAAAACTCATAATTTTACTTGAAAGAAAATCTTCTACCCAAAAATTTCACATTAAATACCATTTAATTCCAACTAATTATACTCATTTAATATAAAACTTTAAATAATTAAAACTCATTCAATGTTATTAGAAATATTTTTATTTTTATAAATTTTAGTGTATTATTTTATAAAAAAATTCAAAAACTTTATATGATAGATCTCAACCCATCCCTTAAGTTCCTGAGAAGAAGTTGATGAAAGAATAAAAAGAAGTTGAGGGAAGAATAAAATTTCTACAAAAAAAAACTGAAGGGTAATCATGGCATACTTATACACCTAATATCTTAGGAATAAGGATGATTTAACACTTCTTAGGTAAAACAGGCAGGAAACTGAAGCAATTTTTCGTTTTTCCTGGTAGATGTAATTGGTATAACAGTGACCAAACAGAATACTAATAGTTAAGTCTTTGTTGGGGGTCTGACCAGCCCCAAACCTGAACCACTCCCCAAATGCTTAAAATCTTTTGCTTCAAGTTTATCTCCATGACCAGCAAAACCTGTTCCTCCTTTTTCCAAATTTACCAAATTCCTTGCTTTACATCCCTTGTTGCAGACGAGGCAAACCTTGTCAACCGGCATAAACTTGTCCGCACACTTCTTACAGAAGACATGTCCACACGAACTAAGGGCCACAAGGGTTAGAGTGTTTGTGAGAGTGACCTTGCAACTAGGACAGATGTATGGCTTATCTAGGGAAGAATATTTTTTCTCGTTGCTAACATCCTCCATAAAATAGATTGGAAAAAGAGACTTTAGCTTGAGTTTCTCCTTGCCTTCAGGACAGATGGTACTGGTAGAGGGGGCCTCAACTTTAACAGGAGCATCTGGTGTGGCAGAGGGCAGCCAAAATGCTTTCATTGTCCGGAGCGCTTCTTCTTCATAGGAAGTAACCTTCACACTATTTGCCCCATGAAAGCCATTCTTATATCGGCTATGGTTTTTATCACTGTATTGTGGCACTGCACCATGGTTTTGCTGATCAAATGCCTCAAGTTCTCTAGCTTTCTGCTGCACCAACTTTTCCTCTTCTTCTTCCTTTTCTTGCTTCTGCTGAGCAGCATGTGCAGCTAGTTTTCTGTCAAATTCAAGAGTCAAGATGAACTATAAAAGGAAAGCTAATAATAAACTGATAATGTTCAGATAGTTCCAATGGCTTAGGTAGAGATTATAAATCCTTGTATCCACTAGCAGTACTAAAATTGTTTGTTCAGAAAATAATAGCTGTAATCCTTTCTACTAAAGCCCTTGTTGATTCTGAATGCAAAAAAAATAGTGAACTCGTCTTATATTATGCACCTGTTTGGATGTGGTTCTTCAAGAAAAGTAGTTTGAAATGAAGTCGTTTCAAGAGAAGTATTTACACGTTTAGCATAAAATTGTTAAATGTCACTATTGAGTGTCATTTTAGCAATTATTTTTAAAGGGGCATACATTCCCAACTACTTTTCTCAATAAGTATTGTTACTTTCTCCTAAAAGAACTAATAATGCCTCAAAATTCTGCACATCACTTGGATATTGCCAAACACCATTAGAAGTGGTTTGGACAATTTGAAAGCAATTTCAACTTAAAAGAGAAACAGTGACAAACGGACCCCTATGATCACAATCTGTAACAACTACAAAGAAATTAGCAAAATATTAATAGATGCAATCTAGAGGACATCCACAGCCACCTTCAATATGGAAATTTGAACTTCCAACTATAGACAATTTCAACTCAAAACATTCACTTCTCAGTTGTTACTTGTTTCTGCTGTTTACAGAAGCCTAGTCTTCTACAATTCAAAAAAAAGTAAAACCCTTTCCCATTCTTTCACAGCAAAAAACCCTCTGTCATTTTTTATTCAGAATTTCAATGTAATTCCTTCTTTTGTTAAATCAAAGACACAAGAAATCCTATACAATATAGATTATATGTTACATATAGTCACATCAAATTACACGATTTACAACATCAACGAAAAATAAAATGCACTTTCCTAAACAACAACCAATTAATTGTTCACCTCTTGGTACGAACTCATGAAATATATAAGAAAGCAATTAATAAAAAAATGTGGCGGGTAGAAAGAGATAAGTAGATACCTCTGAATGTCTTTCTTCTGAGCTAGCAAACACTCGAGAATGCATTCTTTGCAGAAAACATGACCTTTTTGACAACACAAGGGGTCCATAAAGGGCTTCAAGCACAGAGAACAAGCATCGAACGGCTTTATGGAATCCTTTCCGAGTCTCTCCTTCTGCGTCCCGAACCCTAGCTTCCGCTTCTCATCGTAGGTGAAGAAAGCTAGATCGTTGTTGTTCTTTGAGTGCCTCTGAGGCATATCTGTCTCTCCTTCTCAATCAGATTGGAATAAGAAAACCCCCAATTCAAATCGACACGGTATTCGACCAAATCAACCGAAGTAAGAGCCCTATAAATCACGAGCGCAAGGTCATTCAAGTTTTGAACACTGGGCACGGTCGTTACTTGTTGACTATTTTTATAAAAAATTAATTTTAGAAAAATATCAAATATGTATTATTTGGTTTGACAAAACCGACATGGTTTGTTTGACACAGGATACCTAGACTTTGGTCCGGGTAGTTTTTAAAGTTTCGCATTACTAAATTGACAGTTTAGAATAGTATAATTTTCTAAAATTATTGAATTAGAAATAATAAATATATAAAAATAATATTGATCATTCTTTTATTAAATTAAGTTTTTAAAAGAGTTTATTTTCTAATGAATTCTATTATCTATCCTAAACATATACACGAAATAAATTTTAGATTCTAATACTATTTGATCATTAAGTTTATTAAATGTCAATTTTTGTACAAAAAAATGATGATACATAGGAGAAATTATTCTTTATGTTTAAAGTATGTAATGACATGATATTATAGGTTAATGAAGTTCTAGCTTAATTCAACTTTTTTTTTTTCTACTTGGCCTCAAATGGTGTAGCATTTCTTAATCTTGTGGCATAATGGCTACAAAATTGTGGTTCCACTTTGAGCAAACTTTAGGGATAGAGCCTTCATCCTAATTATCATCTCTAGCATAAAAGTACTTGTCTTTTTATTTGTTTTGACTTTTGGGTAATATGATACCAAGTTGAAATGACATATATGTATGCACGATCTACGTCCCACCTATTCCATTTATATAGTATATCATCTTGATTTTATCAAGTAAAAATCAAACTCACCAAAAACCACAATCAAACTTAAGAGAGTTCTCTACCTATTGTACTAGACTCTATACATGTCATCATTACCCAATTTATTTGCAAATTTTTGGATTTGTTTGTCTTTGATTCTATTGGTGGAGCCCCACTAGCACTTTTAGTGCATACATCGAGAGTACTATGTTGGGATACATCGAATTCACAAGGTAAAATCGAGATGAAGAGTGCCAAAATTGACCCTGAGTAAACACATCACATTTAACGTGGATTTATTTATTGCATTCATCGTAACTTATAACAATAGAAGGAATTGCAAGCTTGAGTTTAGAGAAAGTACATATGGCATAACCTCTAAGTCATGAAGTGTACTCTTGATTATAAACAATTTAAAATCACATAAAAAACATTATTAAGAAAATTGATGAAAAGGAGAACTACATGTAAAAATGGCACCTTAACTAAGTAGAGTGATTTTGGACAACGGGAAGAGATGCTTGAATCAATGGACTGATATTACTAAAGTATTGAATTGAAAATTTAAGGTCATAGTTTGAATCTCTTTTAGATGGGATATTTTTCTAACTAATAGACACAATTTTTATGGAGGAGTGGGAAAATTTAGAGAATTATAAAGGAGTGAAACTAATGGATTCATTTGAGACACTAATATGCCTATTTTAGGGATCTAAAACCATCAAAAAATCCTAAAAGTTAAAATATTTTGTACCTCAAAAGAAGTTAGGTTTTATGACTTAAAAGTGGAAGGTTTTGTGCCTTAGTAGAAATCAAAAGATTTTATACACCTCGGGAGTTGATAAAGTACGCATAAGCACTAGTCATTACTCGATTATAGATACTGCATTTTTTACCTTAATGTTTAGACAAATTATGTATATGACTTCGATACCTACAAGCTAGTAAGTGGAGAGCCCTTAAGGGATGACAACATAACCTGCTTCGGAGAAGACAACATGACATGTTTAAGAGAAAACAATACGACATGTTTAAAGGCTTCAAAGAAATTGACTTAGTATAGACTTGAACACACCACCCATATTAAAAAAACATTGGTCGTCCCAAAAAATATTGACCATAACTAGAAAATATCCACTAAAGTGACCTCAACTTAAGATAATTAATATGTCTTCTCAAAATCAAAAATAAATTAGTAAATTTAGACATTAACATTATAAGTGAAGATGTTTATAAATATATATCTATTGTTTAGGGTATTTGATTTTATCTAATAATTTTTTTGTAGGAATCATAAAGCATTTGTAATGAGTATGTAAAAAAAATTAAATTAAAATGAAAAAAATTTATAAGTATAAAAACAAAAATGCACAAAGTTGAAGAATAACTTACTTTTTGGCTTTTAGTCATATGCACGCAGATTAAAAATAAAAAGATAGCACAATTTTGGAGAATATAGAATCCTAAGTACAATCAATTGCAACTCAAATATCTTTCTCTCTCGTCTCAGCAATTCTTATAGAATACATCAAGTGATCACAACCACAAAATAATACTTTTCTCTTCCATAATGTCAGACAATACTTGGCTATAAGCTATCTCATTTCTTAGCTCTCTTTTTTTTTTTTTTTCTTCTTTCTCACATTGATTGATTCCTTCTGCTGTCACAAATCAAAATATGTGACTTTTATAATTAGTAATAAACTAATAATAACTCCTAATCAACTTGCAATTAAAATATAATATTTCAAATACTTCAATCAACTAGCAATTTAATATAAAATGTTAATTCATGATTATAGTAGCTAGGCACGTGGGCATGTTTTAGAATTTGATCCCACCTCTCGTTCTTAAATGGCCTATCAGCGTATTTTCATATGATCATATATTAAAGCATGCATTCCTGTTGATGGCAGGCCAATTCGCAAATGATCATATATTAAAGCATGCATACCGGTTGATGGCAGACCGATTCGCAAATTGGTTGCATGACAGGTGATAAAGATGTATTTTTATTAAATATATTTTTTAAAAGAATTTTTTTGACTAATAACCTAGACTAACAAGTTGATGTACAACGGTAAAAAGAAATTATAAAAAATTTAAGCAAATGGATATGTTTATAATAAAATAAGGATAATAATATTTATAAAACTAATTTATTTATTACCACGATAAAATTATATAAATTATATATTATATTCGTATAATTAATTAATTTTAATGTTATTATTATTAAATAAAATTTACATTCGTAGATTATTATTATTACAATAATAATTTAAATTATATCTATATAACACTCTAAAATAAAAAATAATGTTATATATATATATATATATCGTGATGTATTAATATTTGATCAAATGTTTAATGTCAGGATGAAATAATATATTAAGAAAAACAAATTATATTATAATATATAGATTGATGCATATATTAAGTTGTGATAAAAATAATTTCTTAAAATAAAAGGTAATATATAAAACAAAAATAAAGGAATATAATGTAATGTTTTTTTTATTAAAAATGTATTTATTTTTATAAAATATTTTTTATAGGAAAATTATGCCTTTGAATATATAAGTGTATTGTTTCTTAGTTATTTCTTTTTTTATGACTTATATGTATTATTTTATTTTAATACTAATAAGACTTATTTTATAATTAAAATATAAATATTTTTGGTTGATTTTATAACATTACATCTAAGCATAAAAAATGATTTACTTAGATATTGCTTACGTTATGTCAATTAATACTTAAACATCATATTTTGTTAATTTATTTTTACCTAAAGATTAAAGTAACTACTTTGATTAACTCCTATATATTTTGTAAATTTCTTATTTTTATATACCAATCATGAATAATTAGATTTCATACTCTTTTGCACGATTTAATAGAAACTGTATTGATCAAGTAACAACTTTATTTTTTTCAATAGGATAAGAGTCACAAAAGTAATAAGAGAAACACATGTAAGGATTAAATTTATTTTATTTATATACATAGTTTTAATGTATATAAATTATTAAAATTTAATAATTTAATGTACTCTAATTAATTAAATATATTTATATTTGTATAATTTTATTATATTTTTATATAAATTTATGTTTTCGGAATCATGGATATTTTTGTTCAAAAATAACTTAAAAGACTAAAAAAAATACTGGAGTCAATACATGACAAATATGTTGAGAAGAAAATGAGTAAAAGTAAAAAAAAAAAGAAAAATTGGACAAAATGGGTCAAAATGAACAAAAATGTCAAAAATATCGAGTCTTGCGCGCGCACGTTCAGCACACGTCTGCACCGTGTTCCACACACGCCAACATATGCCCATGCTTGTCCCGCACATGCCAACCCTTGTCTGCCACAAATCTCACCCAAACACATCCCAAATCAATTTTTGAGATATGTTTTCACCTTTTTCGGCATTTTTCCCATCTATAAAAGTATCATCTTCCCCATTTTAAAAATCACTCCTCAAAATCTCTTCTCTTTCTTTCTCTAGTTCTTATCTTTTTTAGTTTTAAAGTTCTCTTTTTGAGAAGAATTACTTATACTTTTATAAATTTCTAGTTTTTGATTTAATAAATAAAAATACAAATTTTTTTGGAGGTTTTTTCAACAACAGAATTAGCACTAATGTTATATAACAATTCTTTTGAGATATAATTTTAAAATGAATTCTTTATAGTTCTTTTTTATGTTTTATTCTTATATGTTATGTTTAATTTGTTTGTAATTAAATTTAACATAGCTAGCTATTTGTAAATATAATATAATAATAACATTATTGTACTTGCGATATATTAAATAGGTAAAACATTTCTATAAAATAAATTTATTTTGTTTTTATTAAAGATTTTATATTAAAGATGTTATAGAGAAATATATTATTTTTCATTACAAACTTAAATATGAAAATTAGATTTTAAGATTTAATTATCCGATCTGATTTAGAGTAGTATTTTTTTATTTGTTGGTATAATCACTCGGTAGTTAGAGTGAAGTTTTATTTCAATTTTTTTTTATAAAAGCTATAATTTGGAAATGTATTGACAATGTATTTTCAGTAATGGTTTTAAAACTTGAAAGCTAGTACTCGGATAATTAAATTATTAGGTTTAATTTGGACACCTTGAATAAAATTTAAAATGTTTAACCCTACCAAAGGTGGCATTTAAATGGTTCATTTTGAATCTCTTAGAAAAAAAAAATTAATTTAATTAACCAAATTGTATTATTGTTTATTGAATCCATATTGTTTAGGATTTAATTTCGTTTTTAAAAGTTTGAATAATAAATTAAAAACCACATATATTCCTTCCTTAGACCGACCTTATGATTATACTTGTCATTTTCTACAAAATAATTCATGCACTTACGAGAGTTTTACAAACATAAAACCAAAGTATCCCCAAGATCGATATTGCTAACCTGATGTCAGTCTTGTGTTCATTATCAAGTTTTTGATATCGTTGTTGGGGACTTGATTTTGATTCATTAAGTTTTTGGTGTCGTTGTTGGGGACTTGATGTTGTGCTCATCATTCTCATATTGTTCTTCCATTGTTTTGGTTTTTTTAGTCAAATTTATATTATAATGTAAAAAATAGATTTTTAAAGCACTATTTTTAATAAAAATACAAATAATAATATTAAAATTATATATTTTGATAATATAAATACTTGAACTTTTATGTTATTTTTCTTCATTTTTTTGTATAAAATACTTTATACTTAAAGATTATATAGTTATGACTATGTCATTTAAAAGTAATTTTTTAAAACACTAATTTCTAATAAAAATGCACACAATAATAATACTAAAATTATATATTATACTAATATCATTAATTCATCATTTAATTTTTTTGTGTAGAGTACTTTATTAAGTTATTTATCTTCTCATAATACAAATACATATAATAATAATATCAAAGTTATGTATTGTAAACAAAGATAATATCAAAACTTTTAAGTTTATACTATAAATTTGAAAATTAAATTTTTAAATGTAATGTGTATAATGACAATATCAAAACTTGATCTTATGCTTTTAAATGTGACACTCTACACTTATCACTTGAATATAAAATCATGACTAATTTTTTTTAAGTTAATAAATTTTAAATATTAATTTTTTAAAGCATTATTTGTGTAAAATAGGATTTTTAACAATTATTTGTACAAAATAATAATAGCAAGATACTTATATTTATACTAGAAAGTTATAAAATTATATTTTCAAATGTAATGCATATAAGGAATTAAGACTTATAATTATGCTTTTAAATGTGACAACTGCATTTACAACTTGACTATAAATTATACTTAAATAATTATTTTATTTGTTGAATACCTAAATAACTTTTATTTTTATTATCTTTGTTTATGTTTTTTCATTTTTTTACTTTCTCACGTGCTAATCTTTATTAAATAAAATGTATATAATAACAATATCAAAACTTAAACTTACGCTTTATATAAAACACTTACATTTACTACGTCATTATAAAGTTATGACTATTTTTTATCTAACTCGTGTATTAAAGATCATTTGTACATAATAATAGTATGTAAACTCTTAAATTTATATTATAAATTTTAAAACATTATACTATAAGTTTTAAAAAATTATACTTGTAAATGTAATAATTGGTTTTGTCATCATTGTCTATTTTTTTAAGTTAATAAATCTTAAAAATTGAATTTTTTAAGTACTACTTATGCAAAATGATAATATTAAGATTTTTAAATTTATATTATTAATTTAAAAAATTAAAATTTTAAATAAAATATGTATAATAACTATACCAAGACTTAAACTTATGTTTTATATGAATATTTTATACTTATCACTTCACTACGAAATTATAATAAATATACAAATATAAAATAATGTTATTAAATTATTATCCAAAAATAAAGTAATATAACTTAACATATAATTTTATTTCTTGTTTTACTTAACTCATAATATATATATATATATATATATATATATATATATATATATATATTACATTATAATTATTTAAAAAAAGAAATATTACTACGATGACGTTAAGCTAACCACCACTTTTAATATAGAATAAGATTCTTGTTTCGTGTTTATATGTACACTGTATTATTTTTACTCTATCTAATATAGTTATAATTTCGTGCGTGTAGACACGAAGCAACAATTTTAATCTATTTTAAAAGTGGTGGTAAGCATTCCTTTATCAACGTCATCTAGTAATGGTTCTTTTTTTATTAATTGTAATGTAAAATTTATATTATAATAAAAAATTAGATTTTTAAAATATAAATACAAACAATAATAATATTTGTTTACACATATGAATCGACTTGTCTAACCCAAACTCAAAAGACAACCCTAATCATAAGATGGGTCACCCCAAAAGATCTTCCTTAGCTCGCATCCACGAATACATTTGTGGGAGAAACCTGTCTTAATGAGCTTTGGAATTTGGAGGGTTGACTACCAATTTGGGCCATTCTTGACACACTTATATTAGTATATTTTATGTAACTGATACTAGTGCGTATAAAACTCTATATATACATAGATTCTCTAAAAGATCTACACATTTCACAAAACTCTTTAATTTCTCTCTAGTTTCTTTTTCTATAAATCATACAAATCCCAACATTTTGATATCCAATATGGGGTTCAAATTCTAAGGTCGAGCTTTGGCTTTTAATCCATACTTCAAGGATTCACCCCAAGTTTTGAGAGAGACTTAAGAGACTTAACGTTTGTCTTACACACCTTAAGAATCACAATCATCATGGTAGGAACACACGTTGAAGGATGACTGAGGCAAGCAAACAAAGAAGCAGCGGTAGCAAAGGATAACACCTCGCCAACCCCTAATGAAGTTTGAATGAAGAATGACCTCCATCAGGAGTTAGCTCGTCAACTTCTCAAGTTAAGAAGAGAGCTTGAGGAGACCATACGAGAAAAAAGGACGTTACACTCATAGTCCAATTTGAGACCCTCTAATGGTCACACCATTGATCTGGTCAGTAGAAATAGATCAGATTATGTTGTGCCTGAGCATAACTAATAAGAATGCAAAGTTGGGTGTGATCCCCCTTCTAGTTTTGTGGTAGCTAGTAACGAGCAATGGTTGTTGGAAAGAAAAAACTGGGAGGCACGGTTCTTGGCTTTAGAAGAGGTCAACATAAAGCAAGACTAGACCTTAAGAATGACCAATGAAAAACAAGTAAAAGGTAAAGCCCTCTATGATGTAGATAAGGACTGTGAGCAACTATGTGTCTCACCAATATTCTTTGATGAAATAGAGAATGACGAATCACCAACCAGGTTCAATGCCACCACGTGTTTTGACTATCAAGAAACTAAGGACCCTACGACTCAAGTGCAGCACTTCAAAACAGGCATGGCCTCTATGAGCCTTACACATGGCAAAAGAGACGTCATGATGTGTAAATATTTTGTTGCCACCCTCTGTGATGGTGCCCAGAAATGGTTCAATAACCTGGCACTTGCACCATAACTTCATTCTCATAGTTTGTAAGGTTATTTATCACCAATTACGCCAGTAACAAGCCACTAAGAAAGGAGTTTCACTACCTCTTCTCAATCATTCAGGAAATGGGTAAGTCTATCGAAGCATATATGAAACGATTTAGGGACAAGAAGTTAAAAATCTCTGACTACCTTAGCTCTATAACTATAGAAGAATTTAGGCAAGGTCTTCTAAGGAATTCTAATTTATTTATAGAGCTAACCAAGATGGTCCCTCAAACTTTGGAGGAGGCATACAGAGAAGCAATAAAATTTGTCAATCTTGAAAGAAAGCTCAACCTAGTCAAGAATGGCTAGGCTAATGTGGAAATTGGAATTTAAAAATAAAAAGAAGGATAAGTCCTGATATGACAAGTCAATGTAACATAATCAACAAAAACAAGCGCTTCACACCAAATAACAAGGCAACCAGCCAATGGTGAAGGCACAAGGAACTCTGGGGGAGGTCGTTATCTTCCTTTAGGGGCTCACCCTTGAGAGTGGATTTGGCTCAACAATGTTAAGGATATAAAAGGAACTAAATGTTAGGTGGCCCCCGAAAATGAAGTCTCCTATTAGAGACACATCTAAATGATGTGCTTTTCACAAAGATGTGGGTCATGAGACAAGAAATTGTAGGCACCTAAAAAAGGAAATGGATGAGTTTTTGGCCAGAGGATATTTAAAGGACCTTATGGAAAGTATTAACAGAGGAAGAGGGCATCAAAGTGGACATGAAGTACCAAGGTCACTTACTCTCTCAAATAATGGAAGAGTACACAGAGGCCTTCGAATCTTAGAGACCTACAAAGTACCTTACACATATACACGTTGGAAAAGGTGTGATCCCCTGTGGAAATCGTCTTTACTAAGAAATATGAAACCTTGTCTCATCATAAAGACCCTTTAGTGATAACTCTAAGAATAGGGTCCTACGATGTTTAACGAATCATAGTTGACATAAAAGCTCTTTGGATCTTCTCTTTATGTTCATAGTAAAATCCCTAGGTGTAAAAGAAACTAATATTGTAAGGATTCAGTAGTAGCACCACTTACGCAATCAGGACCATGGTACTACATGTCATGGCCAAAGAGGCAATAGTAATGACTAACTTTGTGATCATTGATGTCCCGACTCATTACAACGCTATTTTGGGTAAGACATAGATACATAGATGAATGTGGTCTCATCCATCTTCCACCAGGTGATCAATTTTTTGACCGAGGGAGGTATAGAGGATATAAGGGAAGACTAAGAAAAGGCCAAGAGTTTTTACAATGCCACTATGAAAGGGGTCGTTCCCAAATGGCAATCACAACAACGCCTCTCTAGAAGAAGGCCAAGGAGTGAAAGTTTAGCACAATCTATCAACATAACTGAAGTATGAGACCTATTAATGAGAGATAAGGAGGAGAATCACTTTTTATAACTAAGTACAAATTTGACAATAGAGATGGAGGAGCAATTGGCCTAATTCCTCAAAGCAAACTTTGATGTTTTTGCATAGACCCCTATAGACATGCCTAGGATTGAACCAAAAGTTATAACCTATCGCTTAAATTTGATTCAAAGTCTAGAGCTATCCAACAAAGAAATAGGAATTTTTCCAGGGGTAAAAATAAGGTGATTAAAAGCCAAGTCACCACCCTCAAGGAGATAGAGATCATAAGGGAAGTCAACTACCCTACTTAGTTATCAAACGTGGTATTGGTAAAGAAGGCATGTTGATCACCCTATACATGTGTGACCTTTATGGACTTGAACAAGGAATGCCCCAAAAATTGTTTCCCCCTTCCTAGTATTGACCAGCTAATTGATGCCACCGCCAGTTTTGGGGATTAATGAGTTTTTTGGATGCCTACCATGGTTATCATTAGATCATGTGGCATCCAGAAGAAGAGGAGAATATGTCTTTTATTACCAAAGATGGAGCCTTCTACTTTACTAGAATGTTGTTCGGGCTAAAAGATATAGGTTCCACAAATATAACACCTCATCAACAAAATGTTTGTAAATCAGTTGGGAAAAAACTTGGAGGCATATGTTGATGATATGGTGGTAAAGTTAGCACAACCACTAAACCACGTCAACAACTTGGAGGAGATTTTTGTTGTAATAAGAAAGTATGGTATACAACTTAATCTTAAGAAATGTGTCTTTGGTGTTTCCTTTGGAAAATTCTTAGGCTACATCGTATCTGCCCGAGGAATTAAGGCTAACCCAAACAAGATAAAGGCCCTAGTGAGTATGAGGCCTTCTACCAATCAAAAAGGGATCCAACAATTAAACAGAAGGATAATGGATTGAAATGGGTTCATCTCCAAATGTATGGACAAGTGCTTATCGTTCATCAAAGTGCTAAGGAAAAGCACGTTAGTTTTCTGGGATGAAGATTGTGACAGTGCTTTTGAAGGAATCAAGCAATACCTTAGCAAACCTCCCATCCTTGTCAGCTTTTCCCAAAAGAGACACTATATTTATATTTAGTTGTGGCCCCCACTCCAAACTTGTAGTGCCATACTCCTTTCCAAAAAAGACAAGGTCCAACACCCAATCTATTACATCATCCAAATCCTGATAGATGTCCAAAAAAGATACCCAAGGATTGAAAAGTTGGCCTTGGCCCTAAAAATCAGCACATAGAAGCTCAAGCATTACTTTGGCTCACACACAATGGTAGTACTCACCTCTCATCCACTCAAAAGCATTTTTGACGAGACTAGAAATTTTAGAAAAAATTGGCACAAATCGCCATAGAGTTTGGAGAGTACGATATTAAGTACATGGCTAGAAAAACCATCAAAAGTCAAGTAGTGGCTAATTTTATGTTAGAATTTAGTGAGACACTGAAGGTTATTGGTGATGGGGCACGAGAAGAGGTGTGTGCTATAAATCAAAAAGAGATGCCATCTTGTAAAGTATTCATTGATGGCACACACAACTTCAGTGGAACTGGGCTAGGGGTGGTCATAATTGATCATGCCAAAAATGTTTAGAGTATGCTATCAGGTTCAATTCCCAGGAAACCAATAATATCGTAGAGTATAAATTGACTATATTTAGAGCCATGGCGTCAAAGAAACTCAGGGTGGACCATATCACCTTGTATAGTGACTTTCTACTAGTGGTCAACTAGTACTTGGGAACATTCGAAGCCAAAGATGGTAAGAAGAGAAAATATGAGGAAAGGCTAAAATGTGAATGCTCTAAGTTTTCTTACTTCGAGATCAAACATATAGCCAAAAATGATAATGGTCACGCTGATACATTGGCTAAACTAGCATCTGTTCAAGAATCCAACCTTACACATATATTGTCAATAACAATCCTGGCATAGGCAAGTTTGGAGTAGGTTGAAAGAATAGTCGGGTGTGTAAATGCTCCTACCAACCTATGGTTCACCCTAATATTTAACTTTATAGAAAGGGGAGACCTATTCGAGGATCATAAACTTACACTTGGATCCAAGCTATTTGCATGGCCAATGAGGGATCTGAAAGAATAATGTTTGAAACATATGAAGGGGAGTATGACTCTCATTCAGATGCAAAGAGGCTATCCTAATGAATTATGAGGCAGGGCTACTATTGGCCCACTTTGATGGAAGATCGTACAAAATACACTCAAGATTGTGATAAGTGCCAAATATTTTTCCCATTATCACACACACCTCCAAACACTATAACAGGGGTGGTATGTCCTTGGCCCTTCTGTAAGTGGAGGCTTGGCATAGTTGGACCTCTACTCAAGCAAAGGATCAAAAGAATATTTTACTTATGGCCACTGATTACTTTTTCAAATAGATTGAGGCTGAACCTTTGGAAAGAATATGAGGGAATAAGTGATTTGATTTATCTAGAAATATATAATTTTTGGGTTCAATCTATCTAAGGAGTTCGTTATCGATAATGAGAGGTAGTTTACAGGTCATAACATCAAAGAGTTTACCATCAAATACAACATTAAGATGTGTCACTCAATGCCATATTATCCTCAAGCCAATGGTTAAATATAATCTTCCAACAAATTAATAATCAACCTACTAAAGAAAAGGCTAGATGGTGTGAAAGAAATATGGGTTAAGGAGCTTCCTGGAGCATTATAGGTTGTTATGACTAGTCCTTGATGGAACACTAATGAGACACTCATTTCCCTAGTATATGGGACTGAAGTAATGATACCAACTAAAGTTACAGTACCTATTTTGAGGTGTATCCTAACAGAAGCAGAGAATGATACGAGTAGAGCAATCAAATTTACACTCATTAAGGAAAAAAAGGACGAAGCCTTGAGGAGGATATTCGATCAAAAAAGGAAAGTATCATATTATTACAACAAGAATATGCATTTCAAAGCTTTTTCCATAGGGAATTAGGTTCTTAGAAGCGTCTTTCCTAACAAGAAGGAATGGATGGCCAGTAAATTGAGTACAAATTGGGAAGTGCCTTATCAAATAGTTGAGACAACACCAGAAGGGACCTACTTATTGAGAAGCATTGAAGGAGTTGAGGATAGCACAAGTTGAAATGCTCGACACTTAAAAAAATACTACTTTTATGTACATCATTGTATGTATACATATGAAGTGAGTTCTTTCAAGAAATGGTTCCCTCCCAGAAGTTTCCCACTACTACATGTTGCGACTAATCACCTTGCTCAAGAACTAGGTAGAGCACCCTAACACTTGTAAAAGACATGAGTTATTCACCTCGGTTAAGAACCAGTAGAGCACTCTGGCACTAAAAGAAGATTCGAGCACCTTGGTCAGGAACCAGGTAGAATGCTCTCTCCTACTAATACATGTCATAGGTTAATCACCTTGGTTAGGAACCAAGTAGAGCACACTAATACTTGTAAAATCTATGAGTTGATCATCTCGATCAGTAACCAGGTTGAGCACTCTAACACTGAAGGGAGAGTCAAAGACCTTGGTTAAGAACAAGGTAGAACACTCTCTCCCACTAATAGATGTCACAGGCTTATCACCTCGATCAGGAACTAGATAGAGCTCCCTGAAATTTGTAAAAGCCATGATTTTATCACCTTAGTCATGATACATGTAGAGCACTATGGCATTGAAGTGAAATTCGAGCACCTTAGTTAGGAATTAGGTAGAACGCT
The DNA here is from genome assembly GCA_037013495.1 of Hippophae tibetana. NCBI lineage: Eukaryota > Viridiplantae > Streptophyta > Magnoliopsida > Rosales > Elaeagnaceae > Hippophae > Hippophae tibetana. The sequence continues at coordinate 32,241,788 of CM072802.1, read as the reverse complement.
CTCTCCTACTAATACTTGTCACAGGTTGATCACCTCGGTCTAGAACCAGGTAAAGCTCCTTGAATATCAAGAACCAAGTAGAGCACTCTGACACTTGTAAAAGTCATGAGTTGATCACCTTAACACTTGTAAAAAAATAGAGAAACAAATGCACATGAAAATGGAAATATACATTATTTTGACAAAGTAGGTGCATTCTATTAAAAATATTTTCATTGTTTGATCTTACAATGCTCTTAAAATATATTAATACATAACATGGTATCCCAAAGTTAAAAATTCCTTAGATGCTTAGACACACGACTAGTGTTCAGGTCATCTATTTCATCTACCAAGGGTATGAGCTCGACTTGAATCTTGATTATTTTATTTTGTGTGTTGACCATTGTTTTGGGAGGGATCAAACTCAACACAATCACAATATGCTCCAATTCTTCAATGACCCCCATTAGCTTGAAGAACACCCCTTCAGATTGCTTCATATAAAAGTATGCCTAATAAGGCTCCCTATTCACAAGGGTGATCATTTTAGTCATGGTCCTTCTCTCTTGAGCTTGAGTTTGGGAGATATGCTCTTTATAGGAGGCGAGTTCACACTTAACCTCCTCATAAACTTTTAACTTATCCTCCAGTTTAGACACCTTGATTTTTAATTCTCTTACCTTGGTCTTAAGCCTATAATTTTCCAATTTCAAAGCTCAAACTGAATGTCTGTTTTCCTCGTCAAAATGCATAAGGTTCAAGCAAGAAATATGGAGAAAGAATTGGTAACTATTTCCATAATATTTTTTGAATTTAACAAGTGTCCTTAGCCCTATTTTTTAAGGGATGATCTTAAGAAAAAGTCTGGTGACACATGTCCCAAAAACAAGTGGGTAGGTCAACGTCATAAATAAACACTACAAGTGATATAAATACACAATTAGGCAAGTAAATTGGTTTTCATTGATAAAGTTTAAACCTATAAAAAATTTAACTCACAACCACACAAGTAGAAGTGGCATTGATCTAAAAAAAATGTAAAAATCATATAGGGCTAGGATTTACTTCATTAGGATGCTTGAGCCATAAAAGATTAGTAGTCTGTGACCCCACCTTCTACATTTGTCACCTCGGGCACGTCACCACTCTTAGTTGAGTCTGAGTCTTCTTCCTCGTTCCCCTCTTGAGATTGCGTAGGCATATACTAGGGAGTGACCGAGATATCCAAAATCCAATAGAACTACTCCCCTAAGTCCCTCTTTTTGGCCTCCATTTTGAAGGAGTCCATAGCCAACTCATACCTTATCTCAATGCTCGAGGTGAGCTATTTAGCCATCACATCGAGCTCGACCTTTGCCTTCTTTTCTGTCTTGACCAACCTATAGTTGCATGCCTAAATATTGACCTTGGCTTTTCTTTGGGCCTTCTCAAGCTCAATAAATGCCTCAAGTTTTCATTTAACTCGGCAATGACCTTAGACAGTTTTTCCTCCTTATATATGGCCTCACCCTCCCACTTGTTAGCCTTTACCAACAACACTGCATACTTGACCCAAGTAGAGGCATAACCTTCTTTTTCTTGTGTCAACTCATGCTTCAAATATCACACACCTTGAACCTTGTCTAACCCATAAAGTAGCTACAATGAAAAAAAATCTATACACTATAAGGTTAAATAAAAGAAATATACATAGTAATAAAAACAATTGTACATAAAAAGCAAGGTTAGATTAACACACCTGGTACATGAGGTGACTGATCACAACCTCAGAACCTGTGTCCTCACAAATGGAATCAAGCTGCTTCTCATGCTCCATAAAAAAATGTGGCACATATAGTAGTCGAGCTATTTTGATGCCATACCTCGATATAAAGCCACCTCATCCATGTCGGTAGCAATATTGTTGACAACACCCTTCCCATTCCTGGAATCCCTTATAGAATAGTCAGGTTCTTGAGGATCAGAAGTGGGAAATGGTGAAGTGTATTAGTCCTTGGACTTGAATAAAGGCTCGAAGACGTTCAAGGGCTTCGGTTTGAGCACATGCTCAATTATGGTCACTTTTATCTTCCTTCTAAATGGGATGGTGAGGCTTTTCTGTCTAGAAGACTTGCTCATTCTCTTCTCTTAAGAGGAGTTCCTCCTTGATATAGGAGGTGTAGTCTTTTGGGAGCTTTCCTTTGGTGAGCGATCTTACTCTTAAGTTGAGTCAAGAGAGATGCAACATTGAACTCTATAGTATCCACAAAAAAGGTTGATGAGGTGTTAGTATTATCGGGTCGAGTCTAAAAAGAAAAGGAAAAATTTCAAGTCTTAGGGCTAGTTCACAATAGTCAGCAACCACCTCAAACCTTTCCCTATAGTTTGTGGGAGGGGTCTGGGGCTTAGAATGAGAGCGAGGTTACGAATGATCCTATGAGAGGGCTCTATTGAACCTTGCCTTATTAACCCACATGCAACAAAGTGTGGGGTGTTTAATAGTTATTTCCATGGGGTTCACTCAAGCAGATAGTTCTGGATATTAGTCAAGTGTTACTCTGTGTCCTCACTTAAGGTCTTTATGAAGGAACCCATGTTTCTTATCACGGCTTATATGTCAGTCTAGGTACTTATTATTAGCCTCATGTCACTAATAAGAGTCTCCCATTAGTCTAAGACGTAGAATAAATATTCCTTCCAATTCTTCTTATTCTTAGGAAGGGCAACGTTTATACCTCGATTCTACTTCACTATCATGTATACCCTCCTCGAATCTATGGGATTCTACTTTAACATATAGGTTTTATTAAACTCTGGCATCTCTAGATCCACCCTGAGCGCTTTACATATCAGTGTAAGGAAGAGCAGGTACCTTCAACCATTAGGCATCAATTGATTTGGTACGAGTTAAGTTTTGGCTAAAAACCTTCTTATAAAAGGATATTAGGGAAACCTGGCCCCTAACCACAAAGCTTTCTCATGAAAGATCATTCATCTAGTCGAGGATGGGTCTCTATCATGGGCCCTAAACATTGGATCATAATTTGAACTAAGGCGGGGATGTTGTAGGTCCTCCTCAACCTTTCCTCCTCTTGAGGTGACATACCACTAGTCTTTACCTTAGTCGACCAACCTCTGGTACGACCTGTGGGTTCCCCAGTCCCTAGATTCCTCATTTTCTTCCTCCATGATCTAGCGACTCATATATGATTATGAGGCATGTTCAACCTAATAGTTGGTACGACCCATGGATGAAAAGTAGAGGTTGAAGGCTTTGGATAGGACGGAACCTCTTCACTCGAAGAGCTCGTCTCGTTAGAAAACCCTGTGTTGTCACTCTTTGCCTGACCTAAGAAGTTGGGATATTATGGGCTCTCCTAGGAGGTCGAGCCTGAGGTTTCTTCTATGTGCATGGTCTCTAAAAAATATCAAAAAACATAAAAAAAAAATATAAGGTACGAGAAAAAGAGATTACTTAAGGTCGAGTTTGAAATAAAAAGGAGAACGATTCTTTAAAATTGACCAAAAAAGAAAATAGAAAGGCATTAGACTCAAAGAATTTTTTTACTTTAAAAACTCAAACAAGTAAGATATGTGCCGAGCTACTTTCTTACCATCGAATTGAAAACTCTTTATGGCTCAAGTTGAGGCGATATAGCATTTTTTTCTTGATTTTTGTTTGATGGGCAAGAAATGATAAGATGAAGCTCAACCCAAGCACCTCTTTATATAGAGATTCAAATTTCTCTCTCCAATTAAATAACACGCATTTATTAAGGGAGTTGAACGATTCAAATCCATTGCTTGAGTATTACTCTTCCTTCTCAGTAAAAAAAGTAGAAGGATTGGTTGTTTAGACATATGGATTGACTTGGAGTCCGACTTAAACCCATAGAATAGTCAGAACCGTAAGATGGGTCACCCTCAAAGACTTACCTCAGGATGCATCCATGAATACACTTGTGGGAGAGACATATCATGTGGAGGTTTGGCATCTAGAAGGTCGACAACCAGTCTAGGTTATAAGCTGATCCACCAAAGTCTATAAATATACTTGCTTTTACTTTTATACTACTCTTGACACATTTTTATGTGTATATCTTATGTAATCGACACCTATACATGTAAAACTCTATATATACATGGACTCCTTAAGAGATCTATACATTTCACAAAACTCTCTTACTTTTCTCTAGTTTCTTTCTTTGTAAATCGGATCAATCCTAACAATATTATAATTATATACTATAATAATATTAATACTTAAATTTTTAATTTTTGTATGGGGTACTGGATTTAAATCACCATTTTTTAATTATAATGTAAATTTTATACTATAATGAAAAAATTGGATTTCGGAAGCATAAATTTCCACAATAATATGTATTATAACTATATTAATAGTTGAATTTTTAATTTTTAAATATGGCATATAATTGGATTTAAATCATCACTTTTTAATAAAAAAAAATATCAAAATTATGTATTATGATAATATTAATACTTGAATTGATGTTTTTGAAGATGACACTTTATACTTATTAATTAATTATGAAATTATAACTAAGTTTTTTTTAAAATTAATAAATTTAAAAAATTAGATTTAAATCACCTTTTGGGTAAAAATTGATTTTTTAAAACACCATTTATACACAATAATAACATTAAAATTCTTAAATTTATACTATAAATTAAAAAAAATAGATTTTTAAATGTAATGATCCTCACTTTATCTTATCCCTTGTATTAGAGTCAAGCACCATTTTGTATCAAAAATTTTAAATTTATATTATAAATTTAAAAAAAATAGATTTTTTAAATGCAATGTGTATAATAACAATGCAAAGACTTAGAATTATGTTTTATATAAAATATTATACACTTATCACTAACAAGTTATGAATATGTTTTTTTATCTAATTTATGTATGAGTTAACTTATAATTAAATTTATTTTTACAATATTATTATTTAAACTAATAGTTTCCTTGTATAGACACTACTACATAAATAGGCATTAAAGTTGATTAAAAACTGATTTTAAACAAATTTAAAGTCGGTTCAGCGAACCGACTTTAAATTTAGAGACTTAAAATGTACATTCTCACCAAAATGTTCATCTTGGTTTGATTTATGGTAAGAATGTGCAGATTGCATTGGAGAAAATGAACCACTACTTGATTACATATGCATTCCTAGCATATAGTGAGGACCAATAGGATGGCTATATTCCATACTGGATGTAGTTTGAGCGCAATGAGATTGTGTGGGTGGCATGCCTGGCATGGAAGGTGGTATGCTTAGCATGGATGGTTGCATGCTTGGCCAATATGGCATGCCCTGGTTATAGCATGATGCCATGGCTGACAGTTGTTGTGATTGATGTTCTTTTAGAGTAGAAATCTCACTCATCAACTGAAATTACTAACCAACTTATTTAATTGTTCTTCTCCTCGTTGACTCATCGGTCTTGCATTCTTCGTTTTGAGAGTCTTTGTTTCTATGTACAATTCAATTCGGGTAACAGGTTTACCTAATTCAGCTTCCTACATAAATTAGGAAAATTTTATTAACAATGACATGAAATTAAATTGAGAAAAATTAATATAAAAATATTTATAATATTAAGACAAATTAATAATACCATTCTATATCTAACTTCAGGATTTGAAGACCTCCCAGTACGGTTAGTAAGAATGTTATGCATTTGGACATTCTGATGATCTTCTCTAATAATTTGAAATTCATCTAAACGTCTATAATCCACAAAGTCTTTCCAAACTTGAGGTGTAATCCAGGGGTGTCCTTCAGGGATTTTGTAGATCACATTCTCATCAAGTGTTTCCAAATATGGAAACACATAATTTTTTGCCAATCTGAAAGTCTTGTATTCCTTCCACGCCTTATTTGCAATCTTATAACACTTGTCCTTCCAACTGTCATCGACTTTGTAACGATTCTATAAAAATACAGTACAAAAGATTAGATATAATACACCTAATATAATATATATATTGATTATAAAATATAACAGACTTACATAAATGGTTATCCATATTTTGAACTTTTCTGCATCGTCAACCTCATACCAATGATTTATATTGATTGGTATACTGGACTTTGCCAGTCGACTAATAGAAGATTTCAATTGTTGACCATTTTCCCCTATTGGATTACCAGTAGCATCAAATAGAACATGTATTCTATCATCTAGATTAAGTAGAGCATCAGGTATATTCGCCCAACCCTTTCTTTTCAAATACCCCAATGGATTATTAGTGTGACTTATCCTGGATAAATTTACAAGGGTAAATCCAAAATCATCTATTTTATATCCAACATTGATAACATCTTCGACCCAATCACACAAGAAAACTGTTTCATGGAAGACCTCATAATCCAATTCCCAAATCTCTTGTATTATACCATAATATGTTCTATCAGAAAGTACAGGATTAACATCTTTTGAACTGGCAAATTGCATAGTTTGTGCAACCATCTTCACCCCACTATTTTGATTTACTCGGACTTTGTCCCTAGCTTGAGTCCTAAATCTCGATCCATTTATTGTGAAACTATGAAATGATTTGGCATCGAATTTTGGCCCATGTGCAAGCCATTGTAAACTTTCTGATATTTTATGATTGGGTTTCTTGAGTTCATCTCGAATATATGTATGCAAAACAAAAAATGTGTTTAGAGCAAAGTTTTAAAACATTGAATAGATCTAGGAAGATACATGCATGAATTTTTGTTTGTGACATTTACATGGTTGCGAAACCAATTAATAAGCTCTCGCTTATGTTCATCATACAACCATTTTTCTCCTCCTTTTTTTTGACGAGGATCGATCTTCAATAAGTTTAAATGCATCCTGTAATGTTATTAAATATATATTAAGTTATATATCATCATTAATAGTTAAATAAGAAATGATTTTTTCAATCATGAAATAATGAACATCACTTACTCTATGTACGCTTGTGCCTCATTATTATTTACCAAAATGATTCAGTGTGCTGTTTCCCATCGAGTGCGATCAATAAATAATTTCTTACTTCTACCAAGCATAAAGTTACCTACTTGGATCATGTGACGTTCTAAGAACAACTTGTGCATAGGATTCCCAATTTCAGTGCAACCACTAAAGTATTCAGAAAAAAAGTCAATGGTCTCTTCAGTAATGTAGCATTCCACCATGCATCCTTCAGGTCGATATCTATTATTTACATATCCTTTAAGGACTTGTATATCTCTCTCAAAAGGATACATCCACCTTAAGTAAGTAGGATCACATAATTGAACCTCTCGAACTAAATGAACACATAAGTGAATCATTATATCGAAGAAAGAAGGAGGAAAATATTTTTCAATTAGACAGTTTCTACAATTTCTTTCTGTAAAGAATTTAACTCACCAATTGTTATAGATTTCTTGCATATTGTATTGAAGAATGAACAAAGCCGAATTATTGATATTCGAACATGTTTTGGAAGAATTGATCTAATAGCAACTGGTAATAATTGTTGCATTAAGATATGACAGTCATGTGATTTCAATCCATACAGTCTCTTATCGGTGATAGACACAAAATTTCTTAAGTTGGATGAGTAACCATCAGGAACTTTCACACCTTCCAAACATTTACAAAACACATCCTTCTCTTTTGTTGACATTGTATATGATGTTGGTGGTAAGTATGTTCGATTCTTATCATTTTCTACCCTTGGTTCCAATTCAGGTCGTATGCCTAGTTTCTTTAAATCCAATCTTGCTTTAATGTCATCCTTTGTTTTTCCAGGTATATTAAGTAAAGTGTCAATCAAGCTCTCACATACATTCTTCTCAATGTGCATGACATCTAAGATGTGACGAATGTGTAGGTCTTTCCAATAAGGTAATTCCCAAAATATTGATTTTTTTTCCAACAACCATGGTAATTCGGTTCAAACTCTTTTTCATTTTCACCCATTTCATTAGTTGACCTCTTTCGTTTCCCTACCTTGGTGAGTTTTTTTTCATCTTTCCATATCGTTTGAATGTCATCCCATTCAATTGTCTTAATATCTCAATACCTCGCAAAGGTCGAGTTGCATGATCATGATCTTCTTCACCATCGAACGGTTTCTTTTGGTATCTAAACTTGTGTCCAGATGGAAATCTCCTATGTCTTCTATAAGACATCTTTCGTCCGTGAACAAGATAATTTGCAGAAGTTTCATCACTACATATAGGACATCCCTTGTAACCTTTTGTTACATGTCCTGATAAGTTTCCATCGGCAGGAAAATCATTAATTGTCCATAAAAGGACCCCCTTCAAGTTAAAGTATTCTTCTTTATGTACATCGTAAACATTTACACCATCATTCCACAACGTCTTTAAATCATCTATCAGAGGCTACAAATATACATCAATATCAACACCGGGTTGTTTCGATCCTAAGATCAATAATGTTAACATCATGAATTTTCTTTTCATACACAACCAGGGAGGAAGGTTGTATGTTACCATAATTACTGGCCAACAACTATATCTACTACTGAGGAAACTATATGGATTAATTCCATCAGCAGCAATGGCAAGACGAAGATTGCGCGGATCAGATGAAAATTGAGGAGATAAATTATCTACTACTCTCCAATTTGGAGAATCACAAGGATGACGTAGCACCCCATCATCAGATCGATTATCTGAATGCCAAGTCAATATCTTTGATGTATATTTACTATTGAACAACCTTTGAAAGCGAGGAATCGGAGGAAAGTACTAAAGAACCTTTGTAGGCACGCCTTTCTTATGTGTTGTACTCTCATTTGTACCATGCTTCCATCTCGATTCTTTACACATAGGACAATCATGTAATGTCTCATATTCTTTTCTATAAAGTATGCAATCATTAGGACAAGCGTGAATATTATGATATTCCATGCCAAATCGACTAAGAGATTTCTTCACTTTATACATTGAAGATGGCAATTCAATACCCTCAGGAAACATATCGACTAGTAGATTTAGTAATTTTGTGAATCCCTTGTCAAAAAAACCATGTTTTGCCTTCACATTGTACAAATGAACCAATCCCAAAATTTTAGTGTATTTTTTGCATTTTGGATACAACGGTTTTTCGGCATCTTCTATAAGTTTATTAAAGGTTTCGGGATCATCCTCGCGTAATTCATCTTCAACACCATTAAACATATTTTCTGTCTGTACATTATGATAAGATGTATGTAATCCACTTACATTCTTATTATACTTTTCTCCGTGAGTATTATCAATATTTTCTCCATGATAATACCAACATTTATAGCTCAATAGAATACCATTACAGATAAGGTGATACTTAACCTCATCAAATTCATGAAATCGCTCATTTTTACATTTAATGCATGAGCATCGAATCATACTACTTCTAGTATTACTAGTTCTACAAGCAAATTCCATGAAACTTTCAACTCCAGAAATATAATCCTGCTCAATTCTACACTTTGACATCCAAGATTTGTCCATTTTCTACTAATGACATTAATTAAACATATTACTTAATTATGTATACAATGAATATATTTCAAGTATTATTATATATAAATTTCTTAATTATTAGAATATATATCAAAACATACGTAATGCAAAACAGTTATTATTTTAATCATTTTACAAAACTATTTCTATACAAATTAAAAAATAAGCAACATGTTTAATGAATATATAAAAACCAATCACGCGGTTGATTCTAATTTCTAAGCATGTTACTATATCATAATTAAAAAGTAATATTAATTATACGTATATAAATAAATTTATCCACGCAAACGCACACAACATTTCATATATTATTGAATACATACAATAAGTCAAACATTATTACAAACAAACTAAAAAACATAACTAAATCAAAAATTTATACAAAATATAAAATAAACTGATCGAATAATAAGCTAGTTGCATTCTGCATAAACTAAGTCAAACATAATAACAAACAAGATATATACCTAAATCAATAACAGAAAATGGGTATAATTTTTTTTAATATTTTGCTCAAAAAATAGAAGAACTGACAGATAATGTGAGAAGAGAAATATAACTTACAAAACGATGTTACAAATGGTGGTCGGAGGTGGCCAAAAATTTAGAACGAAGGTGGCGCACGATGTAGATTTTGGAAGAAAATGGAGAAGAGTGAGGAATAAAATAGAGGAGAGAGGAAGAAAACTGGATTCTGTGTAAAAAAATGACCCGAATGTAAATATATTAGGTAGATAGCATCGGTTAACGTGAAGAACCGACTTTACACAGCGATTTATATACTCTTTTTTTATAGTAATGAGATCAATGATTTAAGTTTTTTCTTATTTCATTGAACAATTAAATGCACATACAGTTTAAACATATAATTAAAAATAAATTATATTATTAGAAAATTTATAATGTTGTTTTTCCTAAACAATTTATAATATTATTTTAAATTTTCTATTGTATCATTTATATTATTTTTTATTAAATAATTATCTAAAAATAAATTATATAAATTAACTTATAAGTTTACTTGTTATTTTTGTTAGCCTGTAATATTATATTTTACACGTAGATATTAAAAAATATAATAACTTTGGAGTTTACATATTATATTATATATATGTGTGTGTTGTATCTTGTTTTTCACCCCCTTATGGGTTTAATTTCGTGCATTGAAACAAGCAATCTATCCTGGCATTTGTCTATTAAGCAGCTATATAATATAGATCCATTAAATAAACCGATAAGCATTTGATTAGTTGAGATCAGCTATATTAAGACCATAGTTCATAAACAAGCAACAACGTCCACATTTCCCACTTCCCCAAGTCTTATCGTCTCATCTCCAAATAGTTTCTAGCAATTCAAAAAAATTGTGATACTTGCAAAACTTTGTTCACAAATTGTGGTGGACTAATCACTCTCTCACATGTGACAGATCGGCAAATATGTAAATTAATATAAAAAGTTAATTCTTTAATTTTTTAAATATATCTTATTAATTATATTAATGAAACGACACTAATTAAAATATCGAATTTATTTATAATATATTTAAATAAAAATAATAATAATAAAAATTATATATATTTATGTTAATGCTTTAATTTTTAAAATATATCTTATTTTATCTAACTTTATTAGTAATGAGACGAGATATTAATAAAAAAATACTAATAAAAATATTATATTTATTTATAATATAAATTTAATAAAAAAATTATAATTTAATAATATTAAAGTTCTAATATAAATAAAATAAGATAAAACAATATTGTATAACAGATCCATTAAAAATATTAAATAAAACATGAAATAATAAGATAATATCTGATTTACATCTCAATAGTTGCCATCCACATAGACTACCACCTCTCTAAGTGGCAAGATGAGGGTTTTAGCTAGCCTGTGTCTTTTACAGCTTGCCGAGTACCAAAACTTTTCTTTAATGCATTTTCACAATAAAGAAACAGAGGAATATTATAGAAATTGAAGCATACATGAATTATATAGCATTAATAAGAGTACTCGAATTATATTCACTATTCAAACTGAGACTACAATTACTAACAGTACACATTAATGGAAAATTAGTCCGTGAGAAAGAAGAGTTGTTAATTAAACAGCTTTGAACCTAATTAACCATAAGACCTTTCGTTTTCCTCATGCCATTCTCTAATCTGGTCATCACCGTTCTGTTAGAGTCTTTGTGTTGCTTTAATTTTTGAAAAAAAAACTCTTTAGATCTTAATTAATAACATCATGAGAAAATTAAAGTAGAAAACATAAATTGGAGAACCTAATCCTTGTTTCATAACTGTTAGAATTTCTAATTTTTAATTTTTTTTATTTCTGATTTCATATTAAATAAATAATTTGGTTATTTTTGATTAGGTGTTTGATAAGAGTTTCTACTAGTTGTTAAACTCAGTAGACATTTTTTTTTTTTTTTTGCTATTAACTCGATAGTGATTATTTATAAATATAAAAATAAAAATAAAAAATCATTATCAAACACATAATTAATAAACCACTTGAAAAAATCAAAAACAAAAATCAAGCCAGCTATTAGATTAAAGACATACTTAAGCAAACGAGTCCACATTATAACTCAACTGCTTCTATGAGAATGCTGGTTGTGGTTTAGAAAGACTAATATCTTCGCTGGTTGAAGAACTTGAAGCAGATGGAGGAGGCATAGATGACCATGGGACTACTTGATTTTCTTCGTCTTCGTCTTCGTCGTCGTTGTTGTGGTTCTCGTCGCGGTCTTCTCTTTGTCCTTCAAAATCATTTTGTTGACCATCAAAATGATCAGGATCATCATCATCATCATCTCCACCATTTTCTTGGTTTGAATCATCATTTTGGTCCCACCCATTAACGCAATTTTCACAGACAGAAACAGTAGGGCAGAGTTTGGGACCAGAACCATTCCAGGGGGTTAAAGATTGACAGATATGACAAAGTAGAGTTCTTGAATGCTTAGATACAAGAAAATTTGCACTGTGAACTTGGGCATCACAGTTCCAGCAAAGACTAGCCTCATCAGATTCGCAATACATATTTGCACTTGAATCGCAGAGTTCACATTTCCTCATTACTACTCTCTTTTTCATCTACAAATTAATATTATCTTTCTTTATTTCTCTTTCTATCTCAATCTTGAATCTTTCAACACATTTAATGGATTATTGTTTTTATATGCGGTATTTGCATTTTTCTTAGAGCCGTAGACATAAAAGGTAACAATTGACAAAAAAAAAAGAAATTTTAAATAAAATACATGGTGCAGAGCTACTAGCAACTATTTATATAATAATAAAAATAATAATAATTAAACTTTAAAAAAAAAACAAAACAAAACTGGGGAAGCTTTTCCCAGCATGCAAAGATCACCAATAATATTTCGCAAAATGTATGGGCCAAGTTTGAAGGAAAATAGACAAAACAAGGGAAAAAAAAAAGTCATAGGGTAACCATACACGGACCATGATTAATCTTAACTAGGTAGGACCATGGGTAATCCTATGGTGAGTAACATATTGAAATTGTTTTATTTTATTTTAATCTAATTCCATTCAAATATATTTAAATATTTTTAATTTGAATTTGATGTAATAATATAATTAATTTAAAATAATTTGAATTAAAATCGAACAAATTGATATCAAATAATATTAGATTGATATTAAAATTTATTTATAAATTATTAATATATATAAAACATGACATATAAAAATTTAAATTTTAAATTTAAATTTTTGAAACAAATATTATTATTTATAGTCAAAATTAATAAAATCAAAATAATAAGAAATATGTTTATATAATTATTAAATTATTATAAATATTTATATTTATATTTTAAGTTTAAATAATAATATAATATAATTATCTTATGCATAATATTTAAATATAATTATTATAAAATAAAATATGCATTAATTTATAATTTAGTAGTAATTAAGTCTGAATCGGATATAACGGATTATAAAATTTATCGATTCAAATCTGAATGTATTTTATAATTTTCAATTCGAATTCGATCAAACTATAAAATCTATCAATTTAATCCAATCTGAATTCAATAAATTGTGTCATATTTTTTATTACATGGTTAGTGTCTTTAGAAATCAATGTTTTTTTTAGAAACCAATCTCCATTTGGCTTAGGTTAGAGTAACACTACTACAACATCCTTGTTGTGCCTGTTTTCACAATATTATTTATAATTTATTATAAGGTTAGTGGCTTTATAAATCACTTGTAATTTTAGAAACCATTCTCCATTTTGCATAGTTAAAGCAGACACTACTACACTATAGGCTTATTGTGTCACTTTTTTAACAAGTGCAAAATGGATTTTGAAAAGATGCAGTTTTAGTAGGGCACAAAACGTTGCGTTGGTTTTGTAAAACATGTGCAAGGTTTCTTCAAAAATGTAGAATATTACTCTATAATATTTGGTTTATCTAAACAATAAGAGCCGGTAACACCTATAATTTTTAATATCTACACATAAGTCAAACATTTCATACAAGTTAGCATTAATCATTATAATAAAAAAAATGTCAATTACAGTATTATATTACCTTTTCGTTACCATAAGCCTTGTAAATTCTTTTGAAATTTTGAAGCTAAAAAAAATTTAGGATATGAACTAATTTAAAAGAAAAAATGCAATAAAAAATGTAAATCATTACAAAGGAGGAATAAAGCATGTAAAATTGTGAAAGTGATTAAATACAAGATCTCAGTAATATATTGTAGATCGATATCATAGCCATCAGAATAAGATGAGGTAAGAACTGATAAAAAATATTCTTGCAAAGGATTCGTGTTAACGAGACTAAGACTTATACATAATAAATTTTTAAGGTTAAGCTTTTGGGTTCACACAATAAATGAGCTTAGATTAGCTCGACAAGGAAGAGATTCATGGGGATTGGACAGTTTTATTCGTTCGATTAGAATTGTGAGAACAATATAATGAAGAATAGTACCTAGTAAAGAGGTTAATATCAACTAGTTAAAGTTATGAATCTACTTTTATTTTTCTAGTTCACAATTGGTTTCTAGTTGTGATAATAGTATAGTTTTGTTAAGTAATTAAGGTATAAACGAAGGTGTTTGATACGTGGATTTTAGTTTATAATATTTGTTTCCTAATAAGCACTATTACAATACATACATATGGTAACGAAAATTTAACTTCAGTTTTTTTAAAAACTTAGGCCAAAATCCTATGGCCTCAACCGAGGCTATAGATATACGTTATCAATTTTCTCTTCTTTTAAATCAATCATCAAATTTTTCTATCATTTTTTTTTTATTTTTCTCTCATTTTTTTATTTTTCCCTTAGCTCTCATACACTTTCTCTCTTTCTTTTACTCCCAGCGAATATTATATTACTACCATTTAATTTTTTTCCCATTTCTTTTCTTCTTCTTTTCCCTCAACTCTCTCTCCTCTTTCCTTTTTTTCACTCCTTAGCGCTCATCAAACCCTATATTCGATCTCCATTCTTCAGAGCCATCCTAGAGCAACCCTAGCTCAGCAAAAATGTTCAAGGGTTGATGAGCACGACCCTCTCCACCGATCTCCGCCAGAGTCTATGCTAGTTTGCAAGGACGATGGGGTTTAAGTGGTTTGAGACACATACAAGGGTCATGACAGAAAGGTTGTTCAGGTCTATCGTCTCAAGTGGGTCATTCACATTGAGTGAATCACTCGTGGCGAGAGGGAAAACTAGCAACTGTCCTCAATGTTTTTGAGAATCAAGAGGTCGCTCCTTCCTAGAAAGTCGAGTTGAAAGAGTTCAGTAGCAAGAGTGGATATGATTTCAATAGAAATGACGAGTTTTTATTTAAGAGTTTTTCCCCTTTTTTAAAGATTTTTTTTCCAATTTTTTATATTTTAAATTTATGAAATAATGTCATTTCCACTCTATTATGATAGAATTTGCATCTATTCTATAATAAATGGCACAAAATTGAGCCTATTTTTCACAAATAGACATAAATGTTGTACCTATTTTTCATAAATAGACACAAGTGTTTGTGCTTGTATTTCACAAACATGCAAAACATCAATTTTTGTCTATTTTTTTTATCAAAACAACATTAAAAAAAATCTCAACGTGACAATATTGAAATAGTGAAAGTAATTTTGTTTGAAAAACTATGCATCATAATAAATTGAAAAATGCATAATCAAAAGGAAAGAAAAATTTAGTTTGTATAAGTAAAAAATAATAGGTAAAGATAAAAAGGAAGCAATAAGAAAATAAATAGTACACAAGTATTTAAATAGTTTGATATTTTAATAAGAAAAACTTATATTTATTGGCAATGACATGCTAGGATATTTACAAGTAACGAAAAAGAGAGTACGAATACTAAATTCTAAAAGACACTTAAAATTAAACCCTAAATATACTCAAATATCTCTCAATATAGGTAGCAAAAATGATACAAAATAATAAAACACAACTAATCTTACAAAGGAAAACACCAAATTGCATATCTGATCGGTGCAAAATTGTAAGTGCACAATATCATAGTTTTATAGTAAAGTGATAAAAAAAGTATCGTACTTAGGGATTGGTAACTTACTTTTGACAAATACCAAAATTGTACTAATCTTAATTTTATCTAGAAAAGTCACTAAAATTATTGTAATTTAAATTTTAAATAAAATATTTTTAAAGAAAATATGTAAAAGAAAAGAAATATATTGTTCAAAGATCAAATTAATGGGAAGAAAACTTCTAGAAAATTTATTTTACATAATCCCTCAATACGCTTTACTCATCTAGATAATAGAATTTAATTTTCTTTCTCTTTGTTAGCAATCTCCAAAAAAAAATTAAAAGCATCTTTCGATGGTCAATTAGAAATATTATTGTTCATTAATTTATACAAGAGTATGCAATTTAATAAAACAAGAAAGCATTAAGACCAATGATTTTAAAACTACACAGGTTCATACAAAGTCTTTTTATCTTTATATTTACCTATGCCAAAATATTTTAGATCTATTCTGTAATTCTTTTTTCGATAGTAAATCATAAGATTAAAATCATCTAATTATATGCAAGATAATTAGAAGCAACAAACTCATAATAAATTAGACAAATATGAAGATAAATAATTCAAATTAACATAGAAAATCAAGCATAGAAAAGTGAACGCTAAAAATTAAACTTAACATAAACGAATACACTATAATTCTTTTGAGAAGAATCGAAAGAAAAGTGAATGCTGAAATATCTACTTTTGTGTGTAGAGTCCAACTTTTTCTTCTATTTTTCTCTCTTCATTCTCATGTGATGTTATTCTTTTTTTCTATTTCGGATCATATTCTCCATGGCGTCGTTGTTTCTTCCTTCTTGTTTCTGCACAACTTTTTTTTTCTTGTTATGTTCTCTTTTTTTTGTTTAGCCATCTATCTTTGGTTTATATATATATATATATATATATAGAGAGAGAGAGAGAGAGAAATTTTAATTTGATTTAAATAAACCTTCATTTAAATTTGAGAGTCCTTAGATGATATGCTTCTAAAATTTTAGAATTTAATTTTTTTCAAATATGTAATAAAATTTAAATAATAATAATGAAGTATAAAATCAATAAAAATAAATAAAATTAGACTACAAGTTAAAGTTGAGAAGTGATAAATTATTCCAAATTATGTAAGTCATCAAACACCCTTAAACTTAAAACTTTTTTAAAGTGTTAAGGATAAAGAAGTAGAGTAGAGAGAATAAGAGGAGTCTCAGGAAATGAAATTGATGGAGACATGTCAGTCTCTTTTAGTGTATCATCAACAATCTCCTATTTTTCTACTTTATTATTTCTTTGGCCATTGTTTGGAGCTATAGAGCCGGACTCAGTTTCCTTTGATGGTAACCTCTCAATTTCTCTTCCATTCCTAAGTGTAATGGCCTTACATTATTCCTTTGGATTCATTTATATATTTCTAGGAAAAGTTCCTTTTTTGGGCATTGATAGTCGTGGCTAGTTGCCCACTTTTCATTTCAATACTTTTCATAGTGGCTCCCATATTTCTACAATGAGTCTTAATGTTATCCAACCATGAGTCATTCTTTTTAAATCTTGCTTTTGTCTCCTTAAAAAAGAAAACCATGGTATCATCAAGTGACATCTTCTTCTAGCTTGGTTAACTATCAAACCTTGGAGGTGGTTGTAGGACATTCTTTGTGTTTTCATAAGAAAAATTCTCATGATTTCGAAGCCCTGGATGGTTGATGAGTGCTTAAAAAGCACTAAAATTACCATGATTTTATGCACATTAATTGATTAAAAATATATATATTTATATGTTTTATTATATATTTATATAAATTTGTCTTTTTCGGAATCATAGGTATTTTTATTGTTTTTCAGGTATTTTCGCTTAAAAACGTAAATTAAAGACTCAAAGAGGAATACTGGAAGCAATACATCACAAATATATTAATAAATAAATGGGGAAAGGTCAACAAATATGGAAAAATTGGAAAAAATGGGTCAAAAATGTCAAAAAGGAGAACATCGCACCGCCGCGCCGAGCCCAGCGCGTAGCACGCCCCAGTCCCACGCCACGCCACGCGCGCAGCTTCCCACTCCCGCGCACACCGCTGACATCATCAATGACCTCAGCAATTGCCCTCCGCGTTTTCACAATTTTTTAACATTTTTTCACTCACTTTTTCTCCCCATCCTCACCTATAAGTACCCCCTTCTCTTCACTTCAAAACACACTTCTCTCTTCTCTCTTTCTCTCCATTTCTTAGTTTTTAGTTTTTCTTAGTTTTTAGTTAGTTTCTCTTAGTTTTAGAGTTCTTCCCTTTTGGGGAAGAACTAGTTATGTTTTTTGTAAATTATTAGCTTTTTGATTCAATAAATGGGAGTGCAAATTCCGCTTGGAGGTTTTCCAGCAACGGGAATAACATCGAATTTCTGTAAGGATTTTATTTTCTTTACAGTTATTTTTTATGTTTTATTCTTACATGTTATATTTAATTTGTCTGTGATTAAATTTAATTTTGCTGGCTGTTAGTAAACATGATGTAATAATAATGTTATTATGCTTGCGAAATATTAAACAGGTAGAAATCTCTAAAATGAATTGATTTTGTTTTTATTCAAGATTTTATATTAAGAATGTTAGAGAGAAATATATTATTTTTCATTACAAACTTAAACCTGAAAATTAGATTTTAAGGTTTAGTTATCCGGTCTGATTTAGACTAATACTCTTTTATTTGTTGGTACAATCGCCCGGTAGTTAGAGTGAAGCTCTATTTCAAAAGTTTTTATAAGAATTATTATCTGAAAATGTATTGACAACATGTTTTCAGTAGTGGTTTTAAAACTTGAAAGTTAGTACTCAGATAACTAAATTCTTAGGTTTAATTTGGACACCTTGAATAAAGTTTAAACTGTCTAACCCCACCAAAGGTGGCATTTAAATGGTTCATTTTCAATCTCTTAGAAAAAGGAATTAATTTAATTAAGCAAATTAGTTATCAACCTCACCCATAGGTGTTAATTGATTTGTTTAGTTAACAAAGAATATCTAACCCCACCAAAGGTGGTATTCATACAAAAAAGGGAGAATCAATAAATATCAATTCATATCTTTAATAACCTAAATAATATGAGAAAGCATAATTAACTTAGTTATTATATCCATAAATACTCCACTATTATAAACGATAAAATTTGCATAAATGTTTATTGAATCTATGTTTAATTTTATGTAAGTAGATTAAAAATACAAAACCCCAAAATATCGTGACAGGATGTTTAGGATTTAATTTCGTTTTTAAAAGTTTGAATAATAAATTAAAAACCACATACATTCCTTCCTTAGATCGACCTTGGGAGTATACTTATCATTTTCTTCGAAATGATTCGTGCACTTGCGAGAGTTTTATAAATATAAAACCAAAGTATTGGCAAGAATCGGTGATGCCGGTTTTCGCTCATCAATGGTAGTAATGTTTCATAGTATTACCAGGATAGTTAAACTTCCAATTGCTGATGTATTAAACTTGTTCTTGACTTGCTTCATTCATCAGAACTATCATACTTGAATCTACAACATATTCTACACTTTGTGGTATTCTTTGGGTTGTCAAGGCTGAAATATAATGATATAGAGAAGCTACTTGAGTTGAAAGGGCAATAAACGACTCCAATTCATAAATCTTGACAACTTTCTTAGCCATAAATATTTAATTTGGCCATTGATAGTTATTTAAGACTATTTCTTCCAAAAGAGAAGTAGCACCTTAATCTGTTTTTGACATCAAAATTCCACCAGAAGCACCATTAACTATGGTTCTAGTTTGCCCATTTAATCCATTATAGAACATCTAAATTTGCAACCAATCCGAAAATCCATACTGAAGGCAACACCAAATCATATCTTTATACCTTTCTCATGCTTCATAGAGTATCTCAAAATCATTTTCTCTAACTTGACTAATCTCACTCCTAAGTTAAGTTGTTTTTGCAGGTGGAAAGAAATTAGTAAGAAACTTTTATATCATATCTTTCCAACAAGTGATGATTCTCTGTTGTAGAGATTATAGCTAACCTATATCCTTGTCCCTCAATGAAAAAGGAAACAATCTCAGTATAATGGTGTCTTTAGTAATACCATTCATCTTTACAGTATCACAAATCACCAAAAACATCGCCAAATGAATATTGGGATCATTAAGTAGGGATCCACTAAATTGGGCTTGTTGCACCATATTGATCAACACCGATTTGAGCTCAAAATTATTAGCATTAATGGTCTAGTGTCTTACACCTAATTAATTGTCATTCACAATTGGCCTTACATAATCCTTCAAGGTGTGTGGCTATGCATTTTGTTATCCTTCAACCACAAATAGTACCTTCTTCTTTCTTCGTGATCTAAAGGTTCTTTCAATCTCCGGATCAAAAGTAATAATGTTTCGAGTTCTAACACGGCCCATCCAATGTCTAAAACACACCTAGAGAAAAATAAAAAAATATATAAATATAAATATAAATGAAATAAAATATAATTCTAAATTAAAACCAAGATTACTTTGTATCGAAATTGGCAAAAATAAGAAGAAATCAATCCTTAGTACTAGCACCAAAAACTTGATCGGTGCAAAACTACAAGTGCATAGTATCGTAGTATTAGAGTAAAGTGATACGAAGAGTATTGTTCTCAGATATTGGTAACTTTTGAAAAATACCAAAATTATAGTAATCTCAATTTTATTTAGAGAAGTTACTAAATTTTTTGTAATTGAAATTTAAAATAAAATCAATTTAAAGAAAATATACAAAAGAAAAGAAAGATATTGTTCAAAGATCAAATTAATGGAAAAAAATATTCTAGGAAATCGATATCACCTAATCACTCACTATGCTTTACTCATCTAGCTAGTAGAATTTAATTATCTTTCTTTATTAGCAATCTCTAAAAAAAATCCAAAAGCCTATTTCGATAGTCAATTGGAAATATTACCACTACTACAAAAATGGGTATTTAAGTCGATACGTAAAGTCGGTTTTTTCCAAAAACCGACTTTAAATTAGTTTAAAGTCGGTTTGATAAAGAACCGACGCTATCCACGTAGCGTTGCGTCGGTTGACACCTAGAACCGACGCTATCCTACGTGGATAGCGTCGGTTGACACCTGGAACCGACGCTATCCACGTAACATAGCGTCGGTTCGACACGTCAACCGACACTACACACGTGGATAAATATTTTCTCTTCTTTCTTCCCAGACAGAAACTATTTTCAGCGTTCCAGAACTCTAAAAAATCGAAAACCTCCTCCTCCATTTCTCCTCCACTCTTTCTCATTTTTCGGCCACCTACGACTACCATTTCCAACATCGGTTAGTGAGTTTTCTTCCTCTCTAACTAATCTTTTAGATCCCCTATTATTCATATTTTTTTCTGTTATTATGTGTTATTATTTATATGTATAGATTGTTGTATTATATATGTAGGTTTCTATTATAACATAAGGAGAAGAATATGACGATCTTGAATAAAATAGAACAAAACCATGATAATTTTTCTGTTATTAATTAATATTTTATTTTTCAAATATTTGTATTATTTGAAATATTTGCTAAACTGATATTGATTTTTTTTTCTGCTCGAATACAGGTTGAATATGAATAAATTTAAAAAAAAACAAAAAAAGTTAAAGTCGGTTCACCGCGTGAACCGACTTTAAACGTAAAGTCGGTTCACACCTTGAACCGACTTTACACTTTAAGTCATTTAATTTAAAGTCGGTTCAACGAACCGACTTTAAATTAGTTTAAAGTCGGTTAAAACCCGACTTTAATGCTCCATTTTGTAGTAGTGTACTGTTCATTAATTTACACAAGAGTATGCAATTTAATAAAACAAGAAAGTATTAAGACCAATGATTTTAAAACTACACAGGTTCATACAAGTCTTTTGATCTTCATATTTACCTATGCTAAAATATTCTAGATCTATCCTATAATTCCATTTTTTGATAGTAAATCATAAAATTAAAATAATCTAATTAGTGACCAGTTAATTAGAAATAATAAACTTAGAATAAATCAGACAAACATGAAGAGAAGTCATTCAAATTAATATAAAAAATCAAGCATAGTTTGAAATTAAATTAATTTTTTTTGGAAAAAAAATTAATTCATGCTAAAAATTAAATTTAACATAAATGAATTCACCATAATTTTTTTGAGATGAATCGAAAGAAAAGTGAACGCTAAAAAAATTACTTTTGTGCACGGTGTCCAACTTTTCTTCTATTTTTCCCTCTTCATTCTCATGTGTTGTTGTTCTTGTTTTATTCTTGTTCTCCCTAGTGACACTATTTCTTCCTTCTTGTTTTTGCACAACTTTCTCTTTTTTCTTATTCTATTATCTCTTTATGTTTAGTCCCCCCTCTTTGGTTTATATATATATATATATAGAGAGAGAGAGAGAGAGAGAGAGAGAGAAATTTTATTTAAATAAATTTTCATTTAAATTTGAGAGTTATGCTTCTAACATTTTAGATCTTCATTTTTTTCAAATCTGCAATAAAATTTAAATAATAATACTGAAATCTAAAATCAATAAAAATAAATAAAATTTAACTAAAGTTAAAGTTGAGAAGTGATAAATTATTCTAAATTATGCAAATCATCAATACCAATAATAAATGACCAAAAGAGAGTAACCATGGTTAAAGAAGGGCTTGGTTCAACAATGTAGCTTCAAATGCTCTATCCACGAAGAGCTAATGAATGTTGCTTCGATGTTGAATATGTGACTTCATCATTATGATGTCATGAACAAGGTATATATAAGGTTTATTTGTTAAATTATATTAGGAAACCTTGTAAAAATAGCATCCTCTATTAAAAACAACACATTTCATAATCTTAATGTCGTTAAGAATACAATCTTAATTATATTATCATATTTTGAAGTCAAATTAAATAACAAATCTCAAAATTGACTCAAAATGAAAACAAGTTCTTCAAACACAAAATTTCTCAAAGTAATTTTTTTTAGCTAAATCACTGAAGAGCGATCACCTATTACAAATACCAATTAAGTCCAAATAATTCTTGTACTCACTTAGCCAATAAAATTATTATAATTTCTATAGTAATTATCTTTATGTTAATAATACAACTAAAAGATATAATTTCACGAATGAAGTAATATTTGACTCAAAAGTATTTAGTCTTCTCGTGATTCATATTATTAGTCAACTATACCGAATTTTATCTGTCATAAAATACAACAAAATTATTTTGCCATAAACTCATATTAGAAACAAAACATCCACACAAAATAACTTTATTCACCGTCTTTGTTACTGTTATATATAGTTTGTCTCTATAGTAGACAAATTAACCAATTGAAGACTATAAAATAGTCTCACAATTAACATAACAATAAGAAAGAGTGAAGACAAAAAATTTCAAAAATATTTTAAAACAATTACTAGCCAAATAGAGACTATAAAACCAATAACATCATAATTGGTGTTAAAATGCATATTAAAAACCAAACCAAAATTTAATGTATCTCTCAAAACCCATTTTACATCTTCCAAATGACCTTAACAAAAGTTACCGTTTAAAATGATTAGCAACATACGCTGCATTTGAAATTGTAGGATAAGTACAAATCACAACATGCATCAAATTACTAATGATACTAGCATATTGTAGAAAAAACAAGAAATAACTCTACACAAAAGAGCTCTCTAGTTTGTATTTTTTTTTGTTTTCATTACAATTGTATAGCTATTTATAATGAAATTTTACTCCTTCAATTACTCTTTAAATTAAGTATTCCTTGATTTACTCCTTGAATTAAAGATTCTTTATTTTACTCCTTAAATTAAGGTCCTTGTTTTACTCCTTGAATTAAGGTCCTTGTTTTATTCCTTGAATTAAGATCCTTGTTTTATTCCTTGAATTAAGATCCTTGTTTTATTCCTTGAATTAAGATCCTTGTTTTATTCCTACCTCAAGATGGATCCAGAAGGTTTATGAATCCAAACTTGGACAAAAGTCGTTGAAACTGATGAGAAGCCAAGGGCTTGGTGAAGATGTCAGCCAGTTGGTCGAAACTTTCTTGTATAATGTGTCTAAATCACCTGTGATTGAACTTGTTCACAAATGTAATGACAATAAACTTCAATGTGTTTCGTCCTCTCGTGAAACACTGGGTTTGATGTTATATGCATGGCTGCATGATTGTCACAAAATAAGGACATAGGAAGAGTTGTAGGAACACCTAAATCACACAGAAGACCTTTAAGTCATATCAACTCACACGCAGTTGAAGCCATTGCATGATACTCAACTTCGGCACTTGATCTGGCGATGACAGTTTGCTTCTTACTCTTCCATGTGACCAAGTTTCCACCGAAAAATGTACAGTAGCAAGTGGTGGACTTGCGATCGATTGCATTCCCTTCCCAATCAGCATCACAATACCCCATGATTTGTGTGTTGTCATTCTTCTTCATGATGATACCATGACCCACTGATCCTTTTAACTATCGTAAGATCCTTTTAACAAGGGTCAAATGCTCAAGTGTCGGGGAGTGTATGAATTGGCTCACAATACTTACAGAATATGTGATGTCAGGTTTGGTGATTGTTAGGTAGATCAATTTACCAACCAGTCGCTGGAAATAACTTATATTCATGAGTGGTGCGCCCTTTAATTTAGGTTTGAGCTTGCTGTCAAGAGGGGTAGTGGTTGGTTTAGCATCACTCATGTTAGCTTCCTTGAGCAAATCTAGGACATATTTTCTTTGGTTAAGAAATAGTCCCTTGTGCGAGGTTTCCATTTCTATACCAAGAAAGTACTTCAATATCCCAAGGTCTTTAATTGCAAACCTTTGTTTGAGGGACTGTTTGAGGTTGAAAATTGATGAGTGCTCAAAAAGCACTAAAATAACCATGATTTTATGCACATTAATTGATTAAAAATATATATATTTATATGTTTTATCATATATTTATATAAATTTGTCTTTTTTCAGAATCACGGGTATTTTTATTGTTTTTCAGGTATTTTGGCTTAAAAACGTAACTTAAAGACTCAAAGAGTAATACTGGAAGCAATACATCACAATATATTAATAAATAAATGGGGAAAATCAACAAATATGGAAAAATTGGACAAAATGGGTCAAAAAGGTAAAAAATGTCAAAAATGAGAAAATCGTACCGCCACGCCGCCCAGTCGCGCCGAGCCGCGCGCCCAGCTGCCCTCCGCACGCGCCGACGCCCTTTTCTCCCCATTTTTCACGTGCAGCCGCCCCATGACGTCATGTTGACATCATAAATGACCTTAGCATTTGCTCTCTGCGTTTTTACATTTTTTTAACATTTTTTCACTCATTTTTTCTCTCCATCCTCACCTATAAATACCCCCTTCCCTTCACTTCTAAACACACCTCAGAATACATTCTTTTCTCTCTTTTCTTAGATTTTTAGTTTTTCTTAGTTTTTAGCTTTTCTTAGTTAATTTCTCTTAGTTTTAGAGTTCTTCCCTTTTTGGGAAGAACTAGTTATGTTTTTGTAATTTATTAGCTTTTTGATTCAATAAATGGGAGTGCAAATTCCGCTTGGAGGTTTTCCAATAACGGGAATAGCGTCGAAGTTCTGTAAGGATTTTATTTTCTTTATAGTTATTTTTATGCTTTATTCTTACATGTTATATTTAATTTGTCTATGATTAAATTTAACTGTGCTGGCTGTTTATAAACATGATGTAATAATAACGTTGTTATGCTTGCGAAATATTAAATAGGTGAAAATCTCTAAAATGAATTGATTTTGTTTTTATTCAAGATTTTATATTAAGAATGTTAGAGAGAAATATATTATTTTTCATTACAAACTTAAACCTGAAAATTAGATTTTAAGGTTTAGTTGTCCGGTCTGATTTAGAGTAGTGCTCTTTTATTTGTTGGTACAATCGCCCGGTAGTTAGAGTGAAGCTCTATTTCAAAAGTTTTTATAAGAATTATTATCTGAAAATGTATTGACAACATGTTTTCAATAGTGGTTTTAAAACTTGAAAGTTAATACTCAGATAACTAAATTCTTAGGTTTAATTTGGACACCTTGAATAAAGTTTAAATTGTCTAACCCTACCAAAGGTGGCATTTAAATGGTTCATTTTTAATCTCTTAGAAAAAGGAATTAATTTAATTAAGCATATTAGTTATCAACCCTACCTATAGGTGTTAATTGATTTGTTTAGTTAACAAAGAATATCTAATCCCACCAAAGGTGGTATTCATACAAAAAAGGGAGAATCAATAAATATCAATTCATATCTTTAATAACCTAAATAATATGAGTAAGCATAATTAACTTAGTTATTATATCCATAAATACTCCGCCATTATAAATGATAAAGTTTGCATAAATGTTTGTTGAATCTATGTTTATTTTTATGTCAGTATATTAAAAACACAAAACCCCAAAATATCGTGACAGGATGTTTAGGATTTAATTTCGTTTTTAAAAGTTTGAATAATAAATTAAAAACCACATACATTCCTTCCTTAGATCGACCTTGGGAGTATACTTATCATTTTCTTCGAAATGATTCGTGCACTTGCGAGAGTTTTACAAATATTAAAACCAAAGTATTGGCAAGAATCGACGATGCCGGTTTTCGCTCATCAAAAATCCCGTCAGCATTATCACCTGTAATTATCAGATCATCTACATAAATCAGCACAACCAATTTTCCCATAGCTCTTGTGCGAAAAAATAGTGAGGAATCGACATTGCTGCTTTTGAAACCAATACTAGTGAGAATTGAGCTTAGCTTGGCATACCAAGCTCGTAGGGACTATTTCAAACCATAAATGGATTTGTACAATTTGCACACTAAATCCAATTCATTGCTTTGAGGATGCCCGAGTGGAAATTTCATATAGAATTCTTCTTTGAGATCACCATGCAAGAATGCATTCTTCACATCCATTTGGTACATAGACCACCTCTTGTTTATAGCCACGGACAGTAGCACTCTTACTGTGTTCATTTTTGCAACAGGTGCAAATGTTTCTTTGTAATCCACCTCGAATGTTTGAGTGAATCCCCGAGCCATCAATCTTGCTTTATACCTCTCAATTGATCCATCTAACTTGAATTTGAGCTTATAGATCCATTTGCAACCCACAACTTTCTTGCCTTTTGGAAGTTTGGTGATGTTCCATGTGTTGTGTTGATCTAGGTCTTTAAGTTCTTCTTGCATGGCTTCCTTCCACACCTCTTGGCTGTTGGCCTCATGAAAGTTTTGAGGCTCACTGTAACTCAATATAGTGCTGAGGAATGCGGCATGGGCTGGTGTCACTCTCTTATATGACACATAATTTGAGATGGGATGTGTGGGTTTGTAGGTGACAAAGTCTTGAAGTCTTGTGGTAGGTTGCCTAACACGTATTGGATTATGTCGTGGAGCAGGAGGAGTTATCTCATACTCGTTCACATCTTGTACCATATTGTGAGGATCATCTTGATTATCACCATCTTCATGCAGTGTACTATTAAGACGAGACCCTTCATTGTTACTTTCAGTGAGAGATGCATCAATGTTGACATGGCTGGGATCTTGTTGTTGTGTAGCCTCAAGTTCAATTCTTGGTAATGGAAACACATCCAAGATGCCATCCCTTTGGCTTGTGATTTCATGTGAATTGCTGAAAAAAAGGTTAGTTTCATAAAATCGAACATCTTTAGACATAATTAATCTCCTAAGTTGGGGATCATAACACTTATATCCTTTTTGTGTAGATGAATAACCAAGAAAAATACATTTAAGAGCTCTAGGATCCAATTTATCTCGATGATGAGATTGAATATGTATAAAATAGATGCAGCCAAAGGCTCTAAGGTGTGAGAGGTTAATTTTCCTTCCTTTCATGACCTCTAGGGAAGACTTGAAATCCAAAACTCAGCTGGGTAATCTATTGATGATGTAAGCAGCTGCCATAACCCCTTGGGACCAAAATCTCTTTGGTACATTCATTTGTAGCATCAATGCTCTAGTTTTTTCAAGTAAGTCTCGATTTTTGCTTTTAGCTACACCATTTTGTTGAGGTGTGCCAACACAACTTGTTTGATGCATAATGCTATGAATGCTCAAATATTGTTTCATGATATGGGACATGTATTTGGTGCCATTTTCAGACCTTAATGTTTGAATTTTAGAGGAGAAGTGGTTTTTAACAAGGTTATGAAAGTCCTTAAATACTTCCATAACTTCATTCTTAGACTTTAAAAGATATAACCATGTGACTCGAGAGAAATCATCAACAAAAATCACAAAATACTTATAACCATCAAAAGATTCATTAGTTGGTCCCCATACATCTGAATGAACTAGTTCAAAACACTTACTAGCCCTAGACAAGGAAGAATTAAAAGGCAATCTAGTGGCCTTAGACAAGTGGCAAGTTTCACATGCAATTGCATCATTTCCTAAGTTTGGAAACAAAGTTGACAAAATTGGTAGAGAAGGGTGAGCTAAACGTTGATGCCACAATTGATTATCTTGGATAGGGTTAAACTTGGCTTGAAACCCTCTGGGATTGCTCTTGGATATGTAATAGAGACCATCTAAGTAAAACCCTACACGAATCGTCTTTTTGGTAGCACAATCCTGAAAAATGACATTGTGAGGAGAAAAAATGGCTAAGCAATTCAAGGTATTTGTGATTTTTCCTACAGACAAAAGTTGGAAGGGAAAGGAAGGTACATATAAAACCGCCGACTTGATTTCATCTGACATTAATTTTATTTTTTCCTTTCCTAAAACCTTTACATTCTCACCATTTGCAATTGAAACTTGAGAAGGATTTGCTAATTTTTCAAACTTATGAGACTTTGACACATGGTTTGTCATATGATTTGTGGCACCTGAATCTACAACCCAAAAATCATGCAACATATTTATTTTAAGAGCAGTTTTAAAGGCTTTTATGATACCTTGCATGTCCTTTTATGGTATGAGTTTTGTATTTGCCAAGAAACCCGCAAACTTGCCTAGCAATGCTGTTGAGTTTCCTTCTTCTATGTTATCCACACAGTCAATTCTAGCTCCTCCTGTCTTGCTTTGAAGATACAACATAAACTCATTCATGAGTTCAGCTAGATTCGTTGTGAAGTTCTTGAATGGATCAGACACATTAGAGGTAGAGACAAAAGCATGATTTGCACGGTGTGTAGTATGATTCACTTTTTGTAAACCCTTATCCTTTATAAAATCAGGTTTTAATTCTGGATGTAGAATTCAACATGTGTCCTTAACATGGCCCATATAGTTGCAGTGTTGACACTTCAAGTTTGGATGCTTCCCTTTGTACTTCCTCTCGTTGGTTAGATAGGCTCTTGCCTCAGGTGCACTAGCCATTGTACCCTTGTTCATGACTTTCCTCCTTACTTCTTCACGTTGAATTGTCGCACATACATTGGTGAAGGAAGGAAGTTCAGTATTCATAAGTATGTGGCATCGTATATCTTCATATGTTGAATCGAGACTCGATATAAGTTGAAATATCTTATCTTCTTTCGCTCTCTTTCGTAGTAGAGCTATATCGGTTGTATGAGGACGATATATTTCCAACTCATTCCACATGCTTTTCATGCTTCCTAAGAGTTGTACAAAAGGCTTGCCATCTTGTTTCAGATCTGAGATGTCCTTCTTTAATTGAAAAACTTGTGCAACATTGTTTTGACTACCATACATTTCCTTGACCGTCTCCCATAGTTGGTATGCAGATTCAGAATAACTGAATATTTTAGCTAATTTACGTTCCATGGAATTTAGGAGCCATGACATAACCAGCTGATCCTTATTAAGCCAGGATTCATAGGTTGGTGAGAAAACATCAGGTACTTCGATGCTTCAATTTATGAACCCTAACTTGGACCTTCCACCTAGAGCCAGAGACACTACTCTTGACCAAGGCAAGTAATTAAACTCATTCAACAAGATTGAGCTTAATCTTTGATTTGGGTTGACATTCACCTCATGCATATTCATGAAGGAAAACACTGATGAACTTTCAGCTTCTGATCCTAACGGCTTGTCTTCAGCCATTTCAAAGATTGAAGATGCTAAGATAATAATAAAGCAGAAGCAAATTAATTTTCCTGCTCTGATACCATGTAGAAAAAACAAGAAATAACTCTACACAAAAGAGCTCTCTAGTTTGTATTATTTTCTTTTTTGTTTTCATTACAATTGTATAGTTATTTATAATGAAATTTTACTCCTTCAATTACTCTTTAAATTAAGTATTCCTTGATTTACTCCTTGAATTAAAGATTCCTTGTTTTACTCCTTGAATTAAGGTTTCCTTGTTTTACTCCTTGAATTAAGGTTTCCTTGTTTTATTCCTTGAATTAAGATCCTTGTTTTATTCCTTGAATTAAGGTCCTTGTTTTATTCCTTGAATTAAGATCCTTGTTTTATTCCTTGAATTAAGGTACTTGTTTTATTCATTGAATTAAGGTACTTGTTTTATTCCTTGAATTAAGGATTAATATCAAATACATATGAAATGACATAACAAAGGAGCAACAAATAAACAAATCAATCAATAAAAAGCCTTTTTTACTTTGATAATGTTTCAAGTCACCTAAGATCTTGAATCCAACCTCTTTTAGGTATTCCTGTTGCTTTTGTTGGAGTTAAATATTTGTGTCATAACTTATTTTTACAAAGACAAAATAAAAGTAGAGAATTTGAAAGAGTTATTGACAACCTTATCTCTAAAATTGATAGGCCACTTCAAATAAATTCTTTGATTATAAAATCAAGCCTTCTGATTCCTATATTTAGAAAGGTATTTGTTTATTGAGATCACTTCTCAAAATTGGTGCTTGTTGTAAAATAAAATATAGGAAGTCTATTGATATTTGGAGAGATACTTGAATTCCTTGATATCCTAATCTTCTTTATCTAGCTTCTTTTTTTGATCTAAATCCACTCAGGTGGTGTGCTACTAAAGTTCATGATATCCTCGATGCTTAAGGTAATGGTTGGTATTTCTAGTTGATTATTAATATATGGGATTTTGTCATGTTCTCTTATCTTGCAAAACTTCCTCTGCCTACTACTAATAATTTGGATTTTTGATTTTGGATATACAATTAAAAGGGCCATTTTGATTTTAGATCAGTTTATAGAAAAAATGTCTCTATTAGATTTTCAGTTTCTTAATCTCTTCTTTGGAAAAAATTTTGGAAACACAAATTTATGATAGGATAAAAGTTTTTTGTTGGAGAATTTTTTCCATTTGTCTTCCTACTAGAGGTAATATCAATCAAGAAAATAATTTTTCAGACATCTCTTGTCCTCTCTATCATTCTACCATGAAAACTTTGAACCATCTCTTTACTCCCTGTCAATTTAATATCTCTCTTTGATCAAGCTGGTATCCCAATGCTATTTTGGCTAATTCAAATTTATGTTCCATATATGATTTTGTTCAAGAAGTTTTTAATAACCAAAATCGTTTTAGACCCTCTATACTAGCTCATCCTGAATTCATTTTATTTGTGTGTGTCTTATCTAAACAAAGCTAGAGAAAAGAAATGATTTCCTTTTTAATTCTAAATCTCTAAATCTCCACCTAATTATCCTTAAATTAGATTCCATATTTGAAGAATTTAGAGATATCCTCTTTAATTTTAAATCTTTAAACCTCAACCTAATTATCCTTAAATTAGCTTCTAGATTTGAAGAATTTAGAGTTGTGCTTAATTCCAATATAAGAGATTGTTTGGGCATCTACAACAACTCAGACTACTTCTTCCATCTTTCTTCTCAAAGGAAACCACCAAAAGATACTATTAAATTTAATTTTGATGTAGTCATTTATAATTTAAATCCTAATGCTGGGGTTGTCATTAGAGATTTAATTTAATGGTTGAATTTTTTGTTGTTGGTGAAAAAGTTACTATGATCACTCTGCTAAAGAAGGTGAAGCTTATGATAACTTTGCTAAAGAAGGTGAAGCTTATGCGTTACTATTTTCTCTTCAGTTGGCTCTCCAATACAACTTCAAAACTATTTATTTGGAATGTGATAATTGTAATTGATGCATTCAAATATATATAATTAAGTAAAAATACAATATTAAAACTTAATTCTCTTAATTAATTCTAATAAATCAATTAATAGGCATGTTTTTTCAAACAATAATGTCATAAAAACTTTAATGCATGATAATTTTATCATTTTTGGGAATCTCAGAATGTTATCAATCAACCCAAACTTCTGCTGCAAGATTTTAACATGATCTCTACATCTTGGATTTGTAGAAACTTAAATAATACTGCTCGTTTTTTGCTAGATGGTGTTGAGTAACACCATAATCTTTACCTACCATGACATACTCCTCTTTTTCAAAAGAAATCTTTAATACAAAAGCAATCGAGGAAGATTAATTTACCAAATAACATGCATAATTATAGGCTTAAGTTTAAAAGATTTATCCAAAATAGTCTTAAATAACAAACAAAATATTCTTTTTAAAAGAATCAAATTCTCCAATTTAGTCACAAACTAACAACAAATATTTTAATTTCATATTTTATTGTATGACAAAAAATCTCATATTAAATTAACAGTTGCATAATCTCAAAATTTTGAACTCAATCAAATAACCAAAAGTTAAAAAAGAAAAATTCAAAACAACAAATTTAATTAGTTCCAAACAAATAACATATGAATTTGATGCTTTATAACTAGTTTGTTATAAATTAAAAAATGCTTAATCAAAACTAGAAAAAAAATTGATTTCTTTAAATAAATAATAATGATTAAATTTCAAATAAGATGTAATAAAAAAATAAATAATATATAAAAATTTAAGTGGTGCGACGTTTAAGTGTGAAAAGTACACATTTATTCATAATAACACTTAGAAAAAAATCCGTTAATCACATAAAAAAAAATTACAAACACTAATATTCGAAAGTTATTTAAAATCAAATCTCAAACATACTCAAATATCTCTCGCTAAAAATAGTTATATAAAACAACAATACACAATTAATCTTGCAGAAACGATAACCAAATTACTTACAAATAATAGATACAAAAAAAAAAGCACCAATGCTTAAATAATAACTTGATTCGACAATGAAACTTCAAATGTTTTTTTCCAAAAGAGAGACTTTGACTTGTTTTAATTCAATTTTTATTATTTTCATTTTTTTATTTTTGATAAAATAATTGATTTCATTAAAATAGAGAAACTACATAATTGAGGATATGAATCTTTGATCACAACTAGATAAAGATGTAAACAACTCACACAAATAGAAAATACTATCTAAAGACCGGCATAGTTTAAAAATAGAAGTTATTTAAATCATTAAATTTAATTATACGAAACAAATTATAATTTAGAATATCCAGTTTCAAAACAGAAGTTATTTTTAATTTAATTAAAAAACATAATAACAATAATATTATAACTCAATAAATAAACAACATATCCCTCAATCATAATTCTATTAAGAATACATTTACTTAAGACATTTTGTGGTGAACTAAATAACATATGCATTACCATTATTATTGCAGTATACAATCAAAGTATAATGGAAAATGGTGTGGTAGGTACGTGATTGTGTTAAAATAAACATTTTTCTAATTATTAAATTAGGTATATTAAATAGTGTCATTCATGAAAATTGATCAATAAGTAATTTCCATTAAGTTAAAATACATCAAGTTTAGGCCATAAATATTAACATAACCAACATGCAATTATCGTGTACAATTTAAGACTTGATTGTGCAGGGAACTTGATAGAAATTGTACATTTAATGATAAGACAATATTTTACCAACTTAATGTTTTTTTACCAAGATTGGTGGAATTAGAATATATATAATCAAATTCTTCCCTTTATACAGGATGTCGGCTCTTACTACCTTTAACTAGAGAATAACACATCTGGGTTCGAGTCCTCTTTGAAGTGAGTAAAGTAATTATGCATGTAATTTCTATTGATTAAAATAAAAATAGTAGAAAAAATCATACAAAATATAGATTATTTATTCTTATTAAAGTTGAAAAGAGAAAGCACTCCTACAAACTAAGTTGCTAACAGAGCAGTTTCATCAAATTGGTTTGCGTTAACTGACCCATTATTTTTGCTGCTAATGGAAGGCCATTACATTTCTCTTTAATTTCTTTCTTTAACTCTTCAACATTTGGGGGATTGAATCGAATCATATTGGATCCATTCCCATCTTTCTCAACATAGTCTTTAAATATTTTCCAACAAATCTCAGGGTCTAAAAAGGGACGAAGATAAAGCAAATTTTCTTCCCCAACCATTTTCTGTGCTATTTCTTCATTCCTACTATTGACAATCACTGTTCCTCCACACCATTTTGGTAACCCATATCCAAACTGACCATCCCAATTCTCATCACCACTAGTTAGTTCAGAATTCAATTGTCCGTACCAGGGTTCTGCTTCCCAAGCATCATCAAAAACAATCAAATACCTCTTGCCCACTAATTGCTGGTGAAGAGCACATAGTAACCCACCAAGCCCACGATCTTCTAAAACCTGATTGATGATCTCCTCTTCAACTCCAAGATAAACCAACATTATTTTAACAATTTCTATTTTGGGATCCTTAACTTTATCACATCGTTTGGACATGCATACCCAGATCCTTGGAGAGAAGTCATTTCTGACCTCTTCTTTGTTAAACATCAATTCGGAAATTGCTGTTTTTCCCATTCCGGCCATTCCAACAATTGCTATTGAATTGAACCCATTTTCACTTTTTTGACGGAGAATAAGTTTTTGCAATGATATCATTTCATCAATAAACCCATGAATCTTAAAATGATCTACTGGATCGCCTGTGTTCCACTGAAAATAATCTCTGTTTCGTGGCAATGAAAGGGCTACTACCCTGTTTGGTTGCGAGACTGAGTTGTTACCATTTGGAGGAAGATTGGGAGGATTTGTAATTGCAGTTTTGAGTTCCATCTTGACTTTGTTCAAATCTGTCTTGATTTTGTTCAAATCTGTCTTGATTTTGTTAATCTTTAGTAGCTGTTGAGGAGTGTAAAAACCGCATCTTTTTGAGAAACTCTGGCATTCACTCAAAACATCGTTGAGATAGTATAGCTTTTCCCTGATTGATGAATCTGTTGGCTGTGACTCTTGTGTTTTGTGGTCAAGAATTTCTTCAAGTAAAACCTTTATCTCTTGAAATAGGCTGAACATGGGAATTCTTGAATTGTTCTTCTCTTTCAACTCAAGGGTACTCTGGAATTTACTCATCAGATACATTTCGATCTCCCTAGCCATGGAAATTGATAGAGTTGAGCTTCTCCTTGTTTTAAAAGTAATTTTCTTTGCAGTTTCACCGAGAATGTTTAGAATTCTAAAACGAAATTTTGGGTAAATTTATTATAAGAGAGCATGTAAGTACAACCCAAATTTTTTTTTTTTTAAAATGGTGTATTCAAATAGGATTTTGGTAAAATTTAATGAACTTTAATTTTTTTTATAAATTTTTTAGGTATATTCATTTAAATTTTTTTAATAATTTATAAAGTTTAACTATATCTAATTAAAAATATTTAACATTTTTTAAAAGTTATATAAAAGTTTATACAAAATTATATGTATTCGATCACTATTTTTTAAAAATTTATAAAATTTTATAGATAGTTCATAATTAACTATTAAAATACATATTTATAAATAAAAAATTTAAGATTTATGTATAAAATTTTAAAAATTTGAGATTAAATTAAAGGATTTAAAAATTTAGAAATTTTTGTGTTAAGTTTTAAAAAATTTAAAATTAAATTGTATATTATAAAAACTTATAAATTTAATTTAAATTTTAAAAAATATATAATATACTTTAAAAAATTTATATGAGAGAGATTTGAAAACTTGGCGGCTTTTAGTGATTAAAAAATTGTGTCAACTGTCAAGGTAGACGGTGAACGTGGACCGTCGGAGGAAAATAAAAAAGTAACTAGGAAATCCCTTAATTATCCCCCCCCCCCCCCCCCCCCCCCCCTTCCACGAAATGTCTTTCCCACTTCTTTTGTCAGACCATTTTAGAGCACAGACTGTTGACTCTGGAAGACTAAGAAGCACAACTCAGTTTGCCTACCTGAAACTCCGTACAAGAATTTTCTCCTGGCTTTCTAATTGCATTCAGAATCACCCAAGGTTGGTTTTTTCTTATTTCCTTTGATTTGCTGGTTTGATCATTTGCTTATTTTATTGCTTTCTGCACTGCGGACTTTGCTTGCCGTTTGATATTTGCTTACTATGCCCATCTGAAAGTAGACTAATACGGCCGCCTAGCAAAGTAGCTTATATGAGATCTTCATAGCTCCTTTTCTCTATGACAATTAACAGAACTTGTTGTGGGGTTTATGCAAAAATAACTTTAATTGTTTTCATAACACAGTCAATTTAGGCTATAAACAATGTTTTAATAAATAATATGAAATTGTTGTTAAAATATTTTGGAAAAATCACAAAACTAACTCCATTAAAATTCATTACAACAAACATACCAATCATTAACATTAACTCATATTTGTCTCAATTCAAGGTAAGAATAATATTTTTATTGTTATGAATTTTAATGATATTATTTTAATTAATTTTTTTTATAAAAATTACCAGTTTGTTCGAGTTTTCTATCCATTGTTACTAAAATAGTTCATTGATTATAAATAATGTAATTAATCATATTAATACTTTTGTATATAGTTTCTTTTGAAATGGATCTCTAATGATATAACTTATAGGAATTAAACAAAAATAACTCCACTCATACAAGAGTTTTAATTTAGTTGTAATATTAGGTCTTGATGTGGTGAGGCATTAAGTAACTACAAAACAAAAATAAAAAAAATCTTGGAAAAATAAAAAAATAACAACTTAAAATTTTTAACTATAAAAATTATGTTCGTTTTTTGACTGTATCGATTTCCTCAATGCATTTTTGCTGTTGTGCTTGCATCACTTCGTCGTTGTTGATTGTTCGAACTTTCTCCATGTTGAGATTTATTGGAGAGTTCTCATCTATCTGAGAGTTACTATACTCTTTGGACTCGTGCTCTGCTTTGATTAGCTGCTATAAGATGGATAAAGTGTTTATAGATTTAGACAACCTTGACCTAACTCTTGAGATTGAGGACTTAATTGCCGAGGAGTAAGAGACATTGGAATTGGCTATTGCTGTTCGGATTATTATTGATCTTTTTATGTGTCCTGATGCTCTGTTGAAGGTGTTCAGGAAAGTTTGGGCCAAAAAGGTGGTATTGAATTGAAAGCATTGGATAGAGCACCTTGGAATTTCAACAACTCTCTTCTTATTATGAAAAAAAATTGATCCTTGTATGTGTCTTTCCCAAATGACTTGTGATTCTTCACCTCTCTGAATGCAATTACATGGTTTGCCTCCTAATTGGAGGATGATGCCTATAATTGTGAAGATTGCTGATAAGGTAGGAGAGGTGTTGGAAGTGGATCAATTTTGGTTGTCTTGCTCGATCTGTTCGAGTTAGGATTGAGTTTAAGCTTGACCGTGCTATTGTTCGTGGTGTTAGAATTCCACTGAATAGTAAGGAGTCTGTACCAAGGGAATTTGGATTGATTTGAGATATGAGAGGTAAAGAAATAGAGAGAAAAACTCTAATTTTTCATATTTGAAAATCTCCTAGAAATTAGGAAATAATTTTGGCATTCAACAACAAGTTGTCACAATTTTTCTATCATTGTGGACTCTTAACACATGAAATAAAGGGATGTATGAATACTAGTAGTTTGATTGTTGGATTTTGTGGGAGACATGCAAATTATGGTTAGTGGCTGCGAGCAAACCTAAGTTTGAGTACTCATGTGCGTGTAAAAGTGTGATTGGTGCTTATCCAAGTCTAAGTGATGCTAAAACCATTCTAGATAGTGCTATTACTGTGCGAATATCAGAGGATGGAAGCCAAGAGCTATCAAATGGGGGAAGTTCCAATGCAGGAAAGTATGGCTAAGCTATTGGAGTGCAAGGTGCAGTTGATGCTGAGGATGAGGATCTCTATGTCACAATTGAGGGCTTGGTGTAGGCTAAGAGGGGTCATGGTTGAGGTATGAGGAAGGAGAAGGGGATGGATGGTGTTGGTGGTATGATAGTGCATGCTAATGGTGACAAACGTGTGCGTAGAGAGTTGGAAGAGGTGATTAATATGAAAACATGATCTAGTGGTGGGTGTTTGAGCACAAACTCTTAAGCTCGGATGGGTTTGATTTTCCTTTGGATTAGTATGGTAGTGTGCTACTATCTGTTATTTTTTTTCCCTTTGGTGTTATTAATTGAACTAGATTATGTTTGGTCTGTGCCATTCTTTTGATACGTGTGAGTTTAACATGGGACAAGATTAGAAAAAAAAAATTAGTTTATTTTATTTAGATTTTTGTTTAGATTTCTACTTAAGTAATAATTTATTTTATTTAGAGTTCTTTTTTGCGTGTATTATTAGAATCCATAATAGAAACTTTATGAACTATTTTAGAGATTTTTCAACTATAAATAACTAGACCCTATGCTTGTATAAGATATCTTAAAAAATAATCAACTTAGTAATATAAAAGAAGTTCTCTTCATTCTTTTTTTCTCTTATTCCTAATTTATAGGAATATTTTTTATTTCTTCATTTTGTAAATTAAAGTTTTCTTATTCGTGAGATAGAAGAATATCTTTAGGCTAGTCTTACTCTAGAGTTGCTAGAGTGCTCGTTTAATGATAAATCACATAGTTAATCTTGTTCTATTCTAAATTTGTTAGAGTGTTTATCTAAATAACAGTTTCTTTTATGTTTGTTTCATAACACAAATATGATGACCTCTTATTAGAGAGTGAGTTTGACTAGTCTACTTTGCTCATATTTTTTTCTAAGTGCTTTCATATTATTGGTGCATTCGTGCTTTCATCCAGTGTCAGAGTTTTTGTGCAAGTGTCTATGTGTATAGTGTATTTGGTGTTTTGTAGTTTGTAGTCCTTGTGGAACTGGCCGACTTGAAATGTCTTGTTAGGAAGTATTTGTTGGATAGTAAAACTTTGTGGCACATTGTTAGGTTACTTAGTTTGTGTCTCCTCTTCAGGTAGGTGCGCTACTAGGGATAGGGTGAGTCTTTTTTAGTTATTGATGTCTTCGAGGTTTTTGTTTTTGTTTTGTAATGGGTGCTGTGATTGATCCGATTTACAGAGAAAGAAATTAAAAAGAAGTCAGAAAATTGAATAAGAATATGTGGCTTATCTTATAAAATCCATGTATATATACTATATTACATGTACACATGTCGATTATATAAAATATAGACAACACATCGTGTTAGTGGGACATAAAAGTAATATATATAACTCGAGATCGACCACCCATGGTTCGGGTTAGTGGTTAACCTTCGAACATCAAAACTTCCATAATAGGTGGGACTCCCCTATGAGTGTAATAGTAGGCACAGACAGGTCCTTTCTAATGGTTAAGGTTGTTAATTGGATAGGATTTAGTTTCGATTTATATGGTTAAGAAAAGTTTTGTAGTAATGTTTGGTATTAATAATCCGTTCTAGACTGATTTTATTATAAATCGTTTTTTTTGGCTTAACTAGCTAAACGAATGTGTTTTAGTAGCTCTGATTTTACAATTTTGTCCCTTTAAGACTAATTTTATTATAATTCAGTGTGTTTTGTCCTAAACTCTATCACTTCAATCGCTATGCTCTTGCTCCTCCATCACTTCCATCCCTAAACTCTTATACCTCCCTCAATTCCAATTCCTAGCCAATTTTCAGATATTTCTTTTCCATGTTGCTTCCTCGTCATCCCTATCTTAGGTTGACAAACAAATCAATGACGATGACGAGGAGGAGCTCGAAGTCACTGCTCAGTTCGCTGATTCCGACGACAATGAAGTTGTAGATGGAAAGCAACTACTTATGCTTTCCAGATTATGAGAGGACTATGTACACACTACTAATCATAACTACTTTTTTTATATATCAAATTATCAGTATTCCTCTTCCTCCATAGGTGCTAGAAGAAATATGCAAGAACCTAAATCTTATAGATAAATCAGGAAGGAGGTGTTGGGTTTTTCTCTTATTTGGAGGAGCCTAAGTGAAGCCCATATGGCTTAAAAGCTCATGGAGTAAGAAGGGGCAATTGTGTCATTTTATTGCTTCATTAATAAACCCATTTAGGGTTTGTTGAGAGGGTATTCTGTAGAGAGAAAAACGAGAGCAGCAAAGCAGCAGCTGCAGTAGAAAAATTGAGCAGTTTTCCAGTTTCTTCTTCTCCAGCAAGCCTTTATCAAGTGCTCCGATGTAAGGTCGTTTGTGGTCCGATTAAGCTGAACTTTTGCAGGCAGGTTCACGACTCAAGACTCTTTAATTTGTACGGTGAGATTTGGATTTGGCTCATCGGTTTAGGAAAACTGGGCCGTGAATAGTGACTACGAAATTGGGTTAGATTTTTTCATTTTTCTTGAAATAATTGTTAGTTTCCAAGAAGTTATATTCTTGATGATGTTGTTGATTGTTTGCCTCTAGTTTTACCTAGAGAGAACTTTTGTACAATTATTTCTTGATAGTGGAAGTTTTGAGAGAGGAGTGTCGTGGTTGTTTCCTTCCTACACCAGGAAGGTTTTTCCACGTAAATTGGTTGTGTTGATTTTGTGTATGTTTCATTTTGAGCTCTATTTATTTGTTTCCTAAAAGATTCTCACAAAAAAAGAGAATAAGTTTAATTTCACTGTTTAGAACTTGATTAAGTTCGAATTGTTATTGTGATTCTCCTAACAAAGTGGTATCAAAACTGTGATTATTATTGTTGAATTTCTTGTGTTGAATAATAGAAGCAAATTTGAGTAGAATGATTACTTTGAATGGTTCTAATTATCACAAAGAAAAAATAGAAGATCTTCTTTATGTCAAACAATTTCATTTATCGATGTTTGCCTCTGAGAAGTCAAAAAAGTTGTCTGAAGAAGAATGAACTTTGTTACATCGACAAGTCTATGGGTATATAAGACAGTGGGTAGATGATAATGTTTTGAATCATATTAGTGGAGAAATACATGCACGGTCACTATGGAATAAACTTGAAGAGTTGTATGCTCGAAAAATAGGAAATAATAAAATGTTTCTTATAAAGCAGTTGATGGCTTTAAGGTACCAAGATGGAACTCCGTTGACAGATCACTTGAATACTTTCCAAGGAATAATCAATCAGTTAGCTGGAATGAGTATCAAGTTTGATTATGAGATTCATAGGTTGTGTTTATTAGGTACATTGCTAAACTCTTGGGAAACATTTAGAATGTCATTAAGTAACTCAGCTCCAAATGGTGTAATCAACATGGATCTGGCTAAGAGTAGTGTTTTGAATGAAGAAATGAGAAGAAAATCACATGGGTCTTATCAGTAATCAGAGATTTTGGTTACAAAAAGAAGAGGGAGGAGTAAAAACAGAGGTTTCAAGAGCAAAGAAAAAAGAAGAAGCAAGTCCAACAGGTTTTCTAATGTTGAGTGTCATCACTGTGGCATGAAAGGGCACATCAAGAAATATTGTAGACTGTTGAAGCGGGGTAACAAGAAGAAAGACAAAGAACAAGAAGGTGATGGTGGCAAGGAAAATGATCGAGTTGCCACTGCTAGTTCAGAAGAATTTCTCGTTGTTTATGATGAATATATTGTCAATGTTGCATGTCACGAGATCAGTTAGGTTATTGATAGTGGCCTCCATTCATGCTACTTCTCGAGAGGACTTCTTTACATCCTATACATCAGGTGATTTTGGGACAGTGAAGTTGGGTAATGATGGCTTGGTTAAAATCATTGGTATCGGAGATGTGTGTTTGGAGATGAATAATGGCACGAGGCTACTTCTTAGGGGGGTAAAACATATTTCTGAAATTCGTTTGAACTTGATCTCTACAGGTAAAACTTGATGATGAAGGATATTGTAATACCCTTAGTAATGGTCAATAGAAACTTACTAAAGGTGCTATGGTTGTTGTTCGTGGGAACAAGCATTCCTATTTGTATATACTGCAGGCGAGACTCTTCAAAGGTGTTATTAATGTTGTGATAGATGAGCTTACAGTAGAATTGTGGCATAAGAGACTTGCTCACATGAGTGAGAAAGGCTTGGCAGTATTGATTAAATTTTTTTTTTCTGGAATGAATGATGTTTGTTTAAGATGTACTCATTGTTTGAAAGGGAAGTAAAATAGAGTTTCTTTCGAGAGTTCTCCTTCTTCAAGAAAACAATACATACTTGATTTGGTACATTCAGATGTATGTGGTTCTATGAAGACAAAAACTTTGGGTGGTGTCAGTTATTTTGTGACCTTCATAGATGATTGTTCAAGAAAGTTATG
Source organism: Hippophae tibetana (assembly GCA_037013495.1). Lineage (NCBI taxonomy): Eukaryota > Viridiplantae > Streptophyta > Magnoliopsida > Rosales > Elaeagnaceae > Hippophae > Hippophae tibetana. The sequence goes on along the minus strand of CM072802.1, from coordinate 32,199,299 downwards.
GGTGTACACTTTGAAGAGAAAAGATCAAGTATTAGATGTGTTTAAACAGTTTCAAACCTTAGTTGAGAGACAAACTAGGAAGAAATTACGGTGTATCAGAACAGATAATGAGGGAGAGTATTCATGTCCTTTTGATGAGTATTGTAGGCATCAGGGCATTCGACATGAAAAGACACCTCCCAAGACTCAGTTAAATGGGTTGGCTGAGAGAATGAATAAGACATTGGTTGAAAGAGTAAGATGTATTCTTTCGCAATCTCAGTTGCCAAGATCTTTTTGGGATGAGGCTTTGAATACAGTTGTACATGTTCTTAATCTCACACCATGTGTTCCTCTTTAGTTTGATGTACCAAATAGAGTTTGGACTGTCAAAGATGTTTCTTATGATTATCTCTGCGTTTTTGGTTGCAAGGTATTTGTGCATATACCAAAAGATGAGAGATCTAAGCTCGATGTGAAGACAGGACAGTGTATCTTTGTTGGTTATGGTCTGAATGAATTTGGCTACAGATTTTATGATCCAATTGAGAAGAAACTAGTAAGGAGTCGTTATGTTGTGTTTATAGAAGGTCAAACTATACAAGATGTTGAGAAGATAGAAAAAGGAGTCCATCAGTATAGCGATGATTTGATTAACCTAGATCCGGTTCCTTTATCAGTATAGATGGAACAAAATGTTCAAGATGACCAACAGGATCTAGATGATGCAGATATGCAAGCTGAAACAGATCACCAGACTATTGATCAGTTGCCAGAACCAGAAATTCCACCCAGGAGGTCTACCAGAGTCCAACGTCCTTTCACATGGTATGATACAAATGAGTATGTGTTATTGAAAGATGAGGGAGAACCTCAATGTTATGCAGAAGCGATGGAAGATGGAAACATAGCACATTGGGTTGGTGCTATGGAGATGAGATGCAGTCACTGTATGACAATTATACATTTGAGTTAGTAAAGTTGCCTAAGGGTAAGAGAGTTTTGAAGAACAAATGGGTCTACAGGGTGAAGCAAGAAGAACATAATTCACAATCATGATACAAAGTTAGACTGGTCGTCAAGGGATTCAGTCAGAGAAAAGGTATTGATTTTGATGATATTTTCTCTCTTGTTGTGAATATGTCTTCCATACGTGTTGTTCTAGGTCTAGCAGCAAGCTTGGAAATTGAGCAAATAGATGTGAAAATTGCCTTTCTTCATGGTGAGTTGGAGGAAGAGATTTATATGGAGCAACCAGAGGGTTTTGAGATTAAAGGAAAAGAGGATTATGTATGCCGGTTAAAGAAAAACCTCTACGGGTTGAAGCAAGCACCTAAACAATAGTATAAGAAGTTTGAGTCAGTTATGGGGGAGCATTGTTATAATAAGACTACTTCTAATCATTGTATTTTTGTGTAGAAATTTTCTGATGATGATTTTATTATTTTATTGCTCTATGTTGATGACATGTTGATTGTTGGCAGAAATTTTTCAAGGATTGATAATTTGAAGAAGTAGTTTAGTAAGTCCTTTGCCATAAAGGACTTGGGGCCAACAAAACAAATTCTTGGTATTCGAATTTGTCGAGACAAGAAAAGAAAGAAGTTGTACATGTCACAGGAACGGTACATCAACAAGGTACTTGAAAGGTTTCATATGGATAAAGCTAAAGTGATTTCTTCTCTTTTATGTAATCACTTTAAGTTGAGATCGAGTCAAGGCCCTTCAACAGATAAAGAGAAGGAAGATATGGAAAAGGTTCTATATGCCTCAGCAGTAGGAAGCTTAATGTATGCAATGGTGTGTACGAGACCAGACATAACTCATGCAGTTGGAGTTGTTAGTCATTTTCTTTCGAATCCAGGAAAAGAACATTGGGATGTAGTAAAGTGGATTATGAGATATCTTCGAGGTACTTCCAATTTAATACTTAGCTTTGGAAGTGGAAAACCAATGTTAGTTGGATACACTGATTCAGATTTGGTAAGAGATGAAGATTCTCGTAAGTCTACTTCAGGTTATCTAATTACTTTCTCTAGTGGAGTAGTTTCTTGGCAATCAAGATTGCAAAAGTGTGTTGCACTTTTTACAGTAGAGATGAGTTTATTGCAGCAACAGAAGCCTGTAAGGAGTTGTTGTGGATTAAACAGTTCTTGAGAGAACTTGATTTCAAGCAGTAGAAATATGTGTTGTTTTGCGATAATCAGAGTTCTATTCACTTAGCAAAGAACTCGGCGTTTTACTCATGATCAAAGCATATTGATGTGAGGTATTATTGGATAAAGGATACTCTTAATAATAAGTTGCTTGAACTTGAGAAAATTCATACTGATGAGAATGGATCTAACATGCTGACAAAAACAGTGTCAAGAGAAAAACTTGAAGTTTGTTGTTCAATTACCGGGATGACGGATCTCTCCATCTAATCGGAAAATGGGAAGATTTGTTGGGTTTTCCTCTTATTTGGAGGAGCCCAAGTGAAACCTATGTGGCTTAAAAGCCCATGGAGTAAGAAGGGGAAATTGTGTCATTTCATTGCTTTATTAATAAACCTATTTAGGTTTTGTTGAGAGGGTATTCTGTAGAGAGAAAAACGAGAGCAGCAAAGCAACAGCTGCAGCAGAAAAATTGAGAGTAGTTTTTTAGTTTTTTCTTCTCCAACAATCCTTCATCAAGTTCACGACTCAAGACTCTTTAATCTGTACGGTGGGATTTGGATTTGGCTCACCGGTTTAGGAAAATCTGAGCTGTGAACAGTGACTACGAAATTAGGTTAAATTTTTCCATTTTTCTTGAAATAATTGTTAGTTTCCAAGAAGTTGTATTCTTGATGATGTTGTTGATTGTTTGCCTCTAGTTTTACCTAGAGAGAATCTTTGTACAATTATTTCTTGATAGTAGAAGTTTTGAGAGAGGAGTGTCGTGGTTGTTTCCTTCCTACATCAGGAAGGTTTTTCCACGTAAATTAGTTGTGTTGATTTTGTGCGTGTTTTATTTTGAGCTCTATTTATTTGTTTCCTAAAAGATTCACACAAACAAGAAGAATAAGTTTAATTCTGCTGTTTAAAACTTGATTAAGTTCGAATTGTTATTATGATTCTCCTAACAGGAGGAACCGAAAGTACATCTGACTAGGCTTTTATTCAACGCTTGTTCTCAAAGGAAGAACACACTTAAAGGTCTACACTACTTATATGAAGTAGTTTATGATTGTCTCATTGCGTCTATATCACAAATACTATATTCTTCTCTTTAGAAGTTGTTTTCCTCGTGGATTAGGAAATATAGATTCCAGGACTCTTGATTCACAGTTAAAATATTTATGTAAGTCTGTGTTCAAACAAAAGTTTACAAATTAATGTAAGATATATTTTTTGAAAAATATGTATGTAATCCCTAAGTATTATTTCAAAAATATATACGTAGGTAGGTTTTATTTATTCTTAAAAAAAATATAGGTTTAGGTCTTATTTATTTTTTCGAAAATATGTACGCATTTTTTATATATTCTTCAAAAAAAAATGTGAGGCTTTAATATTATTAAGTTATTGAATATATTAAAACTTAATGTGATATCTTACATATTCCGTGACAAATATGTAAGATCTTACATATTTTTCCAAAAAATGCATGTGAGTATTACATAATTTTTCAAAAATATGCAACCTTGTATATTTTTACCTGATCTCTGGCGAGGTCGGCAACAGTGGTTGTTGAAGCTACACTGAGGTTGTTGGTAGTACAACAATGTTTTATTCTTGTTTGAAGATGTATCATCTCCATTAATGTTGATCTTGTTTCGTTTGAAGTTTAATGTTATTTGTAAGGGGCATTTTTGTCATTATAATATTTATGTTTAGATGATGCTCTGCATTTTGGATGAAAAAGTTACTATTTAAGTATAAAGTTCAATTTCCATCACATTTAAGCTATATATCTAGAGATATCAAACGTGTTGCTAAGTGTAGTTCAGCTCATTTAAAGTTGGTTCATTGAGCTCATGAGCTAAAAAGACATATCTCATTTAGCTCAGGAGCTTAAATGAGTAGCTCACTAACTCATTTGATAAAAACATGTTAAATTAAAAAACTAACAAAAACGAGAGAAAATGAAGAAGTTATAAAATATAATTGTCAATTATTATTACAAAGTTGACAAAAATACTAATATTAGTTGAATGAATAAATAGAAAAAGTAACAATTGATATTTTGAAAATAAAATAAAAGATAAAACTAAATTAAATTTATATCAAAATACTCTAATACATATAGAATTCTAAGACAAATAGTAACTTAAAAAACATACACAATATAATTGAGGTTAAAGAGATGATTATTGACTTAGATTTTAAATTTATTTGTATTAATTTATATTTAAATCTTTATATCACTGAAAAAAATAGGTTATTTTATAAAAAATGTTACATTTTAAAATTTTGAGTTTTTTAGAGAAGTTATGTTGAGATTTTTTATTGAATATTATTCATATTTTATTAAACATTTTTGAAATATAAATTTATTAATTCATAAAATATTATGATTCATTTTATATATCATTAAAAACCTCTAAAAGTCTAGTTTCTAATAAGTTTTACTGTTTGTGATTTCGATTTTTTTTATAAAAAATTATGTACATTTTGTTAATGATTGTTTAGATTTAAAATAAATTTTTTTACTCATTTTTAAAATATAAATTGTACTAATTTATAAAACTTTATAAATCATTTCATATACTATCAGAAAGTTCTAAAAGTTTAGTTTTTAATAAATTTTATTGTTTGTAATTTCGAGTTTTCTATAAAAAGTTATGCAGTTTTTACTAATGATCAGATTTAGAAGAATATTTTTTATACATTTTTAAAACATAAACTGTACTAATTTATAAATATTTATGAATAATTTTATATACCATCATAAAGCTCTAGGAGTTTAGTTTCTACTAAATTTTACGATTTATATTTTCGAGATTTCTATAAAAAAATTATACTCATTTTATTAATAATTGTTTAAATTGGATAGAACATTTTTGACTTATTTTTAACATATAAACTGTATTATCTCACAAAATATTATAAATCATTTAATATATTATTAGAAAGTTATAGAAGTCTAGTTTCTAAAAAAAATATACGATTTATGATTTCAAGTTTTCTATAGAAAGTTATTCTCAGGTTAGCACAGCTCCACTTAAAAAGTTAAAAATTAAAAATTAGGAAATAATTATCAAACAACCAATATCTAATTTTTAATTTTGACTTTTCAAAATTGAAAATAGAAATTAGTTACGAAATAACTCTTTTTTTTTCAAAATATTTTAAATTTGAAAATTTAATTCTAAAATTCAAGAATTAGAAATTAAAAATTAAAATAGTTATCAAACATGACCTAAATGTTTAAATATTTAAATGAGTTTAATAAAAAAATATAAATGAGTTGCCTATGAGTTACCCAACTCAACTCACATATAAATGAGTTCAGTCCAATTTATTTAAAAATTAGATGAGTTGAGTTGAGTTATATCTCACTTAATATGGACTAAGATAGTCCAACTCGTTTACACCTCTAGTAATATCCTATGTCGACTAAAATCCATAATTTATCAGTAAACGTTTTTTATGGCCTCACATTATGCATTCAGTTTCTTCTGGTATTTTAATGATAACCTACTAATATTTGGCAAAACATGGTTATCTGGTTTAGCCTTCTGCTACAACTTCCTTGACAAACTATATGTCTAGCGTCCCTTATCTTCTGTAATATATCACCCTATAACGAATCATCTTTACTCTTTTAGGTTAATGGCAAATTGTTTGTTATGAATATATCTGCATCAATTTGGGGTTGGAGAAGCACCACGTTGATTTTAGTTTGTAACTTGTTCAACCTTTTGTGTTGCTTATAAATTAGAGGTGAGGATAGCAAAAAGGTGATGATAGTGATAATGTGTGCAATGTTGTCAAACGTGAGGTGTATGGCTTGTGTTCATGCTGTAATGACTGTGATTGAGCCTCTTTTAGCAAAACAACTTGAGAGCATTGAGGATGAAAAAAAAAGTCACAACATGACTAGAATGCAACTTTTTATGCCCTCTATTTCATTTGTAAACAAAATTTCAAATAATCAGTTTAATGTTTTCCAAATATTTTGTACTCTTAAGGCATGGTAGGCCTTTTAGCCCTCTTCTGTGTTTGGCAAGCTTTGACTTGCTAATTTATTGAGGAATAATTATGTATCTTGGTACCCTACAATTTGAGTTTCCCAATCCCTTTACAGTTAGGCTTCCTCTTTTGCATGGGAATTACCTTTCTTGGACTTTTCTTAGCCTAAAGATATTGCTTAGTTATTTATCTGTTTGAGAATCTATTGGTACAAAAGTTTTACCTCATGTTTATATCAGTTGTAAGAGGAAAACCTGGATTAATTTGTTTGTTGTTTCTAGATTTATATGATTTTTATTTTCTCATCTAAATTTTGATGTGGGAAACTTTGTCTCAGCATTCAGCAATGGAGCTAAGGACACAAGAAACAAAAGAAATATTTGAACTATTGAAGGAAAATATTAGCAATCGAGCCAAGGATGATGGTATGACACCAACTATTCTTCTTGGGGAAAAGGGAGTTGGCAAAACGTGGATGGCAAAAAAGATAAGCAATCTTGCCAAAAGGAATGACCCGATCTATCATACTCTTTGGATATGTCTGAATAAAAAGTATGACAGGAGGAGTCTTCATGAGAGCATTTACCAAGAGTTGGCTCTTCTCTCTTCTAATACTAAATGGAAAGATGATGATGGTGAGGAAAAGCAGGAGAGCTTGGAACGTTTGAAACAGAAGATTTCTGAAAAGCTTGAAGAAATGGTTTCAAAATCTGAGAATATATATTTTCTTGTAGTTCTAGATGATTCTCCATGCGGTAAAGATGAAGAAGATATGATTTCCCAACTAAACAACATGCGAAAAATGCACGAGCGCTGTTTCTTTGAAGTTCTTGTAACTAGAGGAAAAAGTGGTGACCAAACTCCTATTGAAGGGTCAAAGAAAGAGACTCAGATCAGCTGTACAAGGGTGTATAGGATAGGTCCATTGTCAAATGAAGACTCAAGGAAATTGTTAAAGGAAAGGGTTAGGAGCTCTGAACATTGTGAACTTCTGTCTAATGGAATTGAGGGGATGAATATATGTAACCCTGGATTGATCATCATGATTGCAGATGCCTTAAACTGCATTGTGAAATATGATTTCAGGGTTTTGTCTAGGCAAAGTATTATGGAAGAATCAGCTTATGGTGGGAAAGCAGCTTTCCAAATTACTCAGCTACTACAAAGTTGGTATGACATGTTGCCTAGCAGTTATATGATTGATTGTTGCTGGCATAGCATAAAATTCTTTCAAAATCATGCTGGGGTACATTACAATGAGTTAATTACTCATTGGATATTAGAAGGCTACATGGGACACATTGATCAAGTAAAAGAAGTCTATCATCAAGGTTATAGTGTCCTAATGGAGCTTATAGATCGGGGCATGCTGAGAAAGCAAGAGAATGACATTGTTAACGGATATGGCCAGGTTTTGAATGTTACAGATCATTGTCGTTCTAGATCTACTGGTTCCTCATGTCTTGGATTGGTCAATGTGTTTAAAGATTTTGAGTGGGAAGGATTTGGGAAGATTGCACTGACAGATGGTATGATAAAATCACTTTGCAGGGGTCAAAGCTCGGAGAAAGTATCAACGGTCTTGGTGGATGGTCGTCAACTTTGTAGGGAAGGCATTGAGACATTCTTTCAGTGCATGCAGGGGCTTAAAATATTTGCTATATTCAATCCCAGGTTTGGATCTCTTCCTTTTCCCATGTCTATGATGAAGAAGCTTATTGTGCTTGTACTTAGAGGCTGTGATCTATTGGAAAACATTGACAACCTACGTGGATTTATCTACTTGTCAGTCCTTGAGATATCTGGTGCTACTTCCTTGGAGGTAATCCCTGATGATCTCTTTAAGGACATGCCAAACCTTCAAAGTGTGAATCTCTCTGGAAGCAAGGTCAAATTTTTACCTCCTTCTCTTTTCAGCCTAAGCGAACTACGCTGGCTTATCGTCAGAGGGTGCTCTTACTTGGAGACACTGCCAAGCTTAAAAGCACTCAGAGAGCTTGAGGTAATTGATCTATCTGGTGCTGTCTCTTTAACAACTCTCCAAGACATTTCATTTGCATCATTGCAAAAGATGCAAACAATAGATCTTTCCCAATCCCGAATCAATTGCTTGCCAGATCTTCATGGTCTTGGAGAGCTCACTCATCTTATATTAAAAGGTTGTCAATGCCTATTGAGACTTCCCACCCTTGTAGGACTACATAGAATTGAAGTTATTGATTTATCAGGTGCTAAAAGTTTGAAGAAAATAGAGGATTCATCATTGGAGAAAAATTATAACCTTAAAGTTCTTGATTTATCTGGGACTGCAGTCAGCCAACTTCCTTCCAAAATGGGTAAACTTACAGAAATCTACTTGAGAAACTGTTCTTTACTAGAGAAGCTGCCAATGACTGACACAATTGAGGGCCTTGAAGTTCTGGATGTTTACGATGACAGGAAGTTTGTTGAAATAGAAGATAAATCCTTTTCTCATAGGAAGTTCCTTCGAATTCTGAACTTTTCAAGGACCAAGGTTGAAAGACTACCATCCCTTACAAACCTGTCTAACCTTTGTGAACTCTTGTTGAGGGATTGTTTACTTTTGAGAGAACTTCCAGAAATGGAAGGATTGAAAGGACTTCAGACGCTTGATGTTTCTGGCTGCATTAGCTTGTTTAAACTGCCTCACCTAAGTGCTCTTGAGAAACTGGAAGTCCTTGATCTGTCTGGTTGCTGTTCTTTCACTTTATTAGAAGCTACGTCATTTGAGAAAATGCCCCAACTTCGAATTCTCAACCTTTCTAGGACAAAAATTGAGTTTCTACCAGCCTTCTACATCCCTAGCAACCTCAGTCATCTCTTACTTGAGAGTTGCTTTAACTTGAAGATCCTTCCATCTCTTGAAGAGCTCTTGAAACTTCAGGAGCTCAATCTATGTGGTACAACATCTCTTGGTGAAATTAATGCTCATTTCCTTGAGAGAATGATTCATCTTGAAATTCTCAACTTATCCAGCACCAAACTTACAGAGCTACCATTGATGATGGAACTCGTCAAGCTCAAGCAGCTGATACTAAGAGGTTGTTCACTCTTGAAGTCAGTTCCACATTTAGAAATGCTGACAGAGCTCCAGATTCTTGATCTTTCTGGAACAACAATTCAATGTTTGCCACCTCTAGTTACCTACAGCAAACTCCGCCAACTCTTGTTAAAAGAATGTACACAGTTACAAGAGCTATTGTCTCTAGAATCACTTAGTCATCTAGAGGTTCTTGATCTCTCAGGAACAAGATTAAAAAAGTTTCCATATGAGATCTCAAAACTGGTACATCTAAAGCAACTTGGATTACCAAACTTGCAGTCCATGCAAGAAATTGACTGGGGAAAAATAAGGTATCTACCGGAAGAGGTTAATTGGGATCAATGTGGAGCCTTAAACTTCAATCATTCGAATATAGGTGTGCAGAGTAGAAAACCATCTATGTGTGTAAGGGGTACACAATTTTTCCAGTTTTTGGAGAAATATCCTCTGGTATGGAAAAAAAACTTCAAGCAGTTTCATTTCTCCATTTTTCCTCCCAGAAAGCTGGGTGAAGATAAAAAAATTGGTTTCTTCGAGAATATTTACTTCAAAGATGTTCATTCTCAATTAAGATATTTTTATGTCCCTAAAGATGATGAGCGGTTTGTGGAACTTCATGGATCATTAAGTCTTCCAGGTGATTTTGCATCAGTCCTCAAGCATGCTAAATACTTGTCTTTGATTGATAACAAGTATATACACTGCTTATCTTTCTTACTTATCGACAGCATGATAGAAGTCAAAGGCTGTTGGATAGAGAGATGTTCTAACATGGAAAGCATTCTTCTTGAAGAAAAAATAGGTGCTAAAACGATAAGGAACTTAGAGTTCTTATGGTTATCAAACCTTCCAATCTTGAAAAGTCTATACGGTGGGAATATGCAAAACATAGGCTTTAAGAATCTTAAACGTTTACATCTTGATGGCTGTCCAATGCTTGAGTATGTATTTTCTTCTTCCCCATCCCAGCTGCCAGAAAACCTTGAAATTCTTGATGTGAAGTTCTGTGATAGATTGAAAACTTTGTTTCAGTGTGAAACAAAATCAAGATGCGCATTGCCAATGCTACGCACATTGCGTCTGTTGGAACTGCCGGAGTTGAGGAGCATTGGAACTAAATTGCCATCACAATTGACTCCAAAAATTAGCTCATGCCCCAAGCTTGAATTGTGCAGGGAGATATCCAGGTCTGACAGTAGCTTTGAATTTTTAACAGATGTTGATAAGGGTCAATGAAAGAACCCTAGCAAGGTAGTGTTATCCACTTCTAGTTAAAATTGCTAATATGAGCCAAGTAGGATGTTTAGTCAGCTTTGTCTTATATTCCTTGTTGAATATTGAATGAGATAATTTTTCTCTGTCTAAACATATTTTTGTTGTATGATATGTTGTTTATGAATCTCATTGTTTAGTCTTAAAATAAATTTGTTGAATGGCTTTTACATATCCATCTTTTCTAAATTTTCATTAGTTTAAGGATGGAAACTAAAGATGGTAAAAGGTTGATAAAAAAAAACAACACCCTTAAAATTTATAATCATAAAAATAACATTAGTGTATTTTATTCGAGTTTATATCTTTACAAATCTTGTAATTCTTGTGAGATATATTTTAGTCCTATATAACTTTTAGATTATACTCCTAGGGTTCAATAACTTACAAAAGTTACAAAAAAAGAAGGCAAAATGTCAAATATTGTTAACATATGATCACATGACAGGCAAATGATAATTTTTTTAAGAGTTATCAAAATTACAATATTTTTAATTAAAAATGATTTATTAACAAAAGAAAAAGAAAAAGAAAAAGAAACCCAAAAAGCAAAATCAATTTTCTTCTTGTTCTTCGATACAATAACCCTAAATTTGAAAATTGATACCACAATCAAATCTATTACAAAAAGAGTTGATTTTTGTTCACTTTTGGAAGATAAGTTGAAGATATTTAGGCATTTTAAAATTGAAATGACGAACGTGCATCATGAAATGGTATCTCCTAACTGTAAGCACCAAATCCATTGCTGATCTTTTTGGAAAATTTGGGTCTGTTTTTTATTGTTAAGAAAGATACTATTAGTGTTGTTTATTTGGGTCCATTCGAATATTCCACAAGACAGTACATGATGGCTAGCTGTGTGCTTGATTGTTATTGGTAGATATTAAATTAACTTTTTAGTGGGTTGATCCAATCTATTTCGAGGAGGAGTTCATAGGTGATCGTTTTTGTGCCAAAAAGAGTGAGTTTAATGGAAGAAAAAAAAATGGTATAAATGAAAAAAATGCTTCAATGCATTTCATGGGTTTTATTTGATTTTTATAAAAATGGTGGAAGTTTAGGAAGTGAATGTGAACTGCTTTCTTTTTGTATTTGGTTTGGCCGATCATGTATTATGCAACATATATATGCTGGCTTCAATGGTTTTATTAGTTGATACATTCAATGATCTTTTGAATGATTTATTAATGGGACTAATGAAAAGTGCTCGACCAATTTTTTTAAGCAACTTTTTCACGATTTTAATATTAAATAAAATGTTTCAGTTGCAAATTCAATAACATGCTATTGAGACTATATAGTTATAAATTTGAAATTGTATAAAACATGTATAGAGTAATATAGACTATGAAACATAAAGCAACAATCATTTATAAGATTCATTAGAAATCAGGACATCCAAAAGGAAACCCTGCTAATTGACTTAGAAATATAAGAACCAAGTCATTTCAGCAAGTTTGGCATTCCTGTTGAAATAAAAACGTGGATATGCACTAATCAGCATATGTAAAATTACATAGTAATATTGTCTGAAATTAAAAAAAAATGATCAGCACTGTGACCAACCCAATATCATCTTCAAATAAACCAATCTGATCACATCCAAAATCCATTTGTTTAACTGTCAGCACAGGGGAGTAATTTTATATAGGTTTCTGTTTCTTGTTGGGGCTTCCATTACACTTGTCATTTTGCATTTTTTCTTCTAGCCTTGGTCTTGAAACGATTCCTCTGACTTTGAAGCTCGATATTAGAAGTAACCTGAATAATTTTAGTGTTCAGGAGTTAGATAATAAATACATGGTACTAATAAATGGTATTAAACATGACAGAGAAATAACAAATTTACCAGACTCCGTTGTGTTTCAAGTATCGGTTCCATTGAGGTTGGAGCTATATAGACTAAAATTGCTAAGTCTGCTTTGACCAAATCAATATACTTACATTGCTTAGTTTAAAATCTAACATTCTTACATTGCTCTTCCTCACATTTACATTACTAGGTTGAGTTTCACATTGAGTCTCCGTGTTGATCTTGAAAAAAAAAAAAAATTGTTGCAGTCAATTTGTAAGACCAATAAGGCAAGCTAATGTTAAAATTAATGCATGGTATTATATTGTTACCTTTTTCTGTTCGTTCTTGTCTTTGCAAGCAAGTGAGTTTATTATGTCCGTGTTGGCCAGAACTTATATACTTTATAACAACATCAATCCTCCTCATTCTGTCTGGCTTGTTACCCACACCAATTATGACATATTTTCTCTTCCCCTTGCTAGAAAAATCTGATATAGAAGATTTACATCTCTTGTTTTTTTGGCCTGCCAACCCTCCTTCTTGGTAGTGGTGGTTCAATAGCTTCATCAGTTGTAGTTTCACTCATGTCCCAGTGATACCAACTAGTCACTGGAGACACATTTGGTAAATATGCCAATTCAAAAGATTGTCTCGTTAGTAGTGGATGTGTATGCAATTGGATCTTCATTTTGATGTAAAATACAAGTAATTGCATAGGCACAAGGAATTCCAATGAGAATCCAACTTCTACATGTACAAGTCCTAGCATTCAAGTCAATTGCTACCCTTTTATTGTTTCCAATAGTAACCTCAAAAATATTCCCTCCGTTATGGTTGGCTTGACACTTCCTTGTTTCATTCAAATTGACTCTGTATAATTTCAGAAGATTGATTCCAATGTTATGCATCTAAGAAGCAATCTCCTTTTTCTTTTTAGTGAATATATCCCTTATATATTGTCTTATTGTCTCCAACATTGCTAACATAGGCGCCCCTCTTGCCTTTTTTAGCACCTTGTTGAAGCTTTCACAATGACTATTCACTTGGGAGTTGCATACAGTTGCACAATTACCAAATATGAATAAAAGAAGTTAAACTTTATGATAATAAAATAAAATAAAAAACAGTATAAGTTGAATAATACAAGTAGTAAGCTTTACTCCATTTGTTTTCTTTCTTCTTCTTTAGCCATCTATGGGCTCCAACGTCATCTTTTTCCATAGCCCACATCGATCTCTTAAATTTAGGTATTGTTGTATCCCGAGCACATGACCAAAAATATTGTCCTAGTTTAACATTAGATTTAACCTTCACTTTTAAAGTTCTAAACTATGTGCCAAGCACAATGTCTGAATTCTACTTGGGGAGTCAGATCCTTCACAAATCAACCACCAGCAACTCCAAGAACCAATTCCAAGTACAGCATATGCAGTTGGATAGATGCCACTATCAGCATCCATCCCAACAACACATAATAGTTGGCCTTTATTAGGACCTGGCAGGAAGCATCCATCAAGTCCAATATAGCGTCTACAACCTCTTAAAAACCCCTCTTTAACAGCACCAAGACAAATATACACATATTCAATCCTGATTGTAATAAACAAATAAATTATTTAAATTTTCATACTAAAAATGCAACTTAATGGGCAAATACTGGTAATAAACATGTAATAGTATTACTTATGAACCAAAACATTGTTTGCCCCTTGAATTTTACTCGTCAACAACTCAGCAGTAGTGTTTGGATTTGAACCCTTCAACTCAGAAATATAATGCCTTAATAAAGAGTATTGCTTTTCATAAGTTCCATGTAACAAATTATTTGCCATCCTCTTTGCCCCTTTCACTTGAGGCTCAATAATTTTAACTTGGAGCTTTTTGTTTGACGCCACTTTCTTCCTATTACAACCACCATTATCTTTCAAAAAGTCCAACATCTCATTAGCCACAAATGAACTAGTTATTTTATTTAATTTGTAGTTCCTTTGGCATTTGTGTTGGTCTTCTCGGTGACATTCCTTGACAATAAAAGTATTAACATGTTTTAATCTTATTGCTGTCATTTTCCAGGGCAAACAGTTTATGTTCATGCACTTAATTGAGAATCTATCTTTATCATTCTTCACATGCTGCATTTGTCCTCCATGCCTTATCTCATACAATTTTAATTGCATATCTAACTATGTCAATACTTCCAAACATCATGCGAACATGAAACTCAACATTTTCCAACGTTAAGTCATCTCTCAATAAAATTCTAGACGAATTAGTCATATCAGCCAGCTCAACATCACTGTTAATATCAGATTCCTCATCCAGCTCCTCAGTTCTCACACCTTTGCTAGCTCTCTTTCATCAACTTCCTCATACATTTCCTCATCAGATTCTACATTTTTCACTTCAGCTTCATCTTCCTCCAATAACACAATATAAATCTTTATCATTCTACGAGGATCAATGGGTACGTAATCAAGGAACATCTTGTTTCATCATCTAGAATCTCATGCAATCCCTGATCAGTTCTTGCACTTGGAACTCTGTAGTAGAACTTTAGTGCATATAAATCAATTCCTAGCTCAATTGTCAACTCTTTGAATATAAAAAAATTCATCTTTTTCACTATGGCAATAATCATAATACTCATTCCCGTCTCCTACGTAGACATGATTTTCCTGTTCAATTTTGCCTTCTTCATGTATATGAATCCATCTTCAATCTCAAATTTCCCACCAATATGTATTTTCATAGTAAAATACTCAATTAATAGTCCTGCAAATAAATGAATGGACAATTAAATGAGAGTCAATTAAGTCAAACTATTATTTATAACAATGGCTAACCAACTTTTGGGCAATAAATTATTTTTTTCTTCTGTAATAAAGAGAAACCTACCAGTTACCAAAAAGAAGTTAATTTAATATCTACCAACAATAATCAACCACATAGCTAGCAAGCATGTATTGTCTGGTGGAATATTTGAATCTACCACAAATAAACAACATTAACAGTAAAAACCAGAGATCCAAATAACAATAAAGGGTTCTTACCATAGACAAGTGGTGGTCCCCTTTCAACTCTCAAGCGGAATTCTTTTAGTCTTTCTTCTCCTTTTACAGATTAGTTGTCAAGGTTAGGGTATGCCATTTCTGCGATGCATTTTCGTCATTTCAATTCAGAAATGCCTCAAATATCTTCAACTTATCTGCCAAAAGTGAACAAAAATCAAATCTTTGTGTAATAGATTTGATTGTGGTATCAAATTTCTAGTATAGTGTTCCCGTATCGAAGAACAAAAGGCAAAAATTGATTTGGGAAATTAATTAAAATAGACTAATGGTTATGACCCATTATTCAAATGAACTGACTAAAAAAACTTACAAATATAATCGGTTCTCTACCTAAGTACAAAAGGAACGGCCACACAAGTAAAAAGGTGCCTGATTGTGAAAAACACAAAACCCCCTGAATCCCTAATTTCCTAGCTCGTCACTTTTTCAATCCATTTTCGCGCGTTCAGCTCATTTCTTCTCCATATTCGCTCACTTCAGGCTCATTTTGTTTTATCCATTATCGTGCATTTCATGTTTTTTCCACACGATATCTCAATCTAAAAAAATCATTCTAGGTAACATCATTCCCTTTCTTATTTCAAAATCCATAAAATCCTTCAAAATAATTAAACCCTAAAAACCATTTTAAACTTAAATTTAACAAGTTAAGTGAAGTTAATAATATGCTTTTCATTGATTCACTAGTTCTAGTTATATTGAAATACTTTTCATACTAATTTTTTAATTATTCATCTATCATTATAGATATTAAGGAACTCTACAAGTTATTATTGCTATCAGTTGTTAGATTTTTGACACTTGCATCCGTACTGTGATTTTAGATTTTTTAAATTTTAACTTGAGCTCTTTTATAACATATGTTAGTATTTATTCTTATAAATTTGCTTTGTTATTTGATAAATTATTCTTAGATTATTAAAACAAGCATGTTAGTAAGGTATTTCCAATTCCTTTTTTAATATTTTTATTTTTCTCTTGCTCAATTTTATGACTTATTTTTGAGTTATTTTTATTTTTGTTGATAAAGACGTTTTAGCTTTGATAACTTGAGAACTTCTTAAGTAATATACGTTTTATATAAAATCTTGACTGGTAATGTAAATAATAATTCATTTTAATTGATATTTATGTTTTTTTTGTTTAAAGTAAGTACAAATAATTTTTCAATCATTTTATGTATTATAACTTATTCAGAGTTCCAATTAAGTTATATTTGAATAATTCCTATTTAAATAAATAAAAATGTATTAAAAAATAAGCATCTAAAATGATAAAATCATTTTTCAATTATTTTTATAGATTATAGCTTATAAATATAAATTAGTTTTATTTGTGCTATTGATGAGATTGTTTAGCGATCCTCCTTGTTATTTTTCTCATTATTTTAACTATAATGGTTAAAATTATTATGATATTCATGTGATTATTACAAAAAATTGGTGTCTAATCTTTCTTTCTTTTAGTCCAAGTATATCTCATCTTTTATGGAAGAGAATATTTTAATTATCCATATTTAAATGAACAAAAATACTTTAGAAAATAAACAATCAAAATGATAAAGTAATTTTTCAATCACTTTTATGAATTATAACTTATTTTGGGGACTCGAGTAAGTTATATTTAAAACATTCTTATTAAAATGAACAAAAATACATTGAAAAAGAACATCCAAAATAATTAAAGTAATTTTTCACCTACTTTTATGGATTATAACTTACTCAGTTTACTTATTTGAGGGTTTGAGTAAGTTATATTTTAACAATCCCTATTAAAATTAACAAAAATACATTGAAAAATAATTATGTAAATGATAAATTCATTTTTAATCACTTTTATAAATTATAACTTACTTTGAAGATCCGAGTAAGTTATATTTAAATAATTCTTATTAAAATGAACAAAAATGCATTAGAAAATAAACATTCAAAATAATAAAGCTATTTTTCAATAATTTTTATGGTTTATAACTTAGTTGGGGTCCGAATAAGATATATTTTAATAATCCCTATTAAAATAAACAAAAATGCATTGAAAAATAAGTATGTAAAATAATAAAATCATTTTTATGGATTATAACTTACTTGGGGTCTGAATAAGTTATATTTTAATAATCCCTATTAGGGATTATTGAAATGAATAAAAATGCATTGAAAAACAAATATGCAAAGTGATAAAATCATTTTTCAATCATTTTATGGATTAGAGCTTACTTGATGGTCCGAATAAGTTATATTTTAATAATCTCTATTTAAATGAAGAAAAATGGATTGAAAAATAAACATTCGAAATGCTAAAGTCATTTTTTTCAAGAAAACAACTTGGCTCGAGCTCCTAGTAAGTTGGTATTTTTAAAGAACTCTTTCATTATTTAAGTGTTGTAATTTTTCATTATTTTCATAACGAAGAAGGAAAGTAATGTTGTTAAGAATAATGTAATAGAAGCAGGTGAAAAAGTCATAAGATCAGCCAGTATTAATTGTACTTGTAACATGAAGAAGATTCTAGAAATACTAAGGATCCATTTGATGGATAGTTAAATGGAAATTTTTAGGGGAACTATTTTCGGTGCAATAATTAACATAAAGAACATTCAATGGTTTGGTGCAATATGCAACCATTTGAGCTTAAGAGAAAGCTATGATAGAGCGAATGACAAAAATATGTGGGAAGATAATGTGTTTCTCCAAAATTAAATTCTCTCTAATAAGTGGGTTAAATGTTAGTGCAAATGACACTACCTAATGTATTGATGAAATTTTGAATAATGTTCAGCTAAGGATTAAGTTCTTCAATTCTTCTAATTAAATTTCAAGGGAGATTGTTGAAAAAGTGTTCAAGTCCAAAACTAACACCATTAATATAGAGTAAGTAAAGCTTGCTTATCTCAACACTTTGGAATTGTTGCTTATATCCAAGGAAAAAAAGGAATCACATTGACCATTGACATGTTGAAGTGATTGATTGTGTTGACTTAACGCTTTTTTTTTCTTAGGTGGCGTTTGGTTCACAAAATGAAATTGGAATGGGAATGAGAATGGAATGAAAAGAAAATAGTATTGTTTGGTTTGACCACTGAAATCAATGGAAGAATCATTATTACAGTGTTTGGTTTATAATTAGAATGAAATTGAAAATACTATATATTACATTAATACCCTTATATTCAGTAAAGTTTAAATAATATCATTTAATTGTTATTTTTTTACCAGACAAAATAAACTATTAAAATTATTATTTTTCTAAATAGGGTTTAGGGTTTGAGGTTTGGGGTTTGGAATTTAGGAGTTTAGGGCTTACTGTTTTGGGTATAAGATTTAGAGTTTAGAGTTTAGGGTTTAGGGTATAGGTTATAAGGTATAAGATTTAAGGTTTAGGGTTATATTTATAGGTTTAGGGATTGTTATTTTTGTAAATATGATTTAGGGTTTTGGGTTTTGAGATTTAGAGTTTAGGGTATATGATATAGAGTATAAGGTATAATGTTTAGGGTTTAGGGTTATATTTGTGGGCTAAGGTTTACGGCTAAAATTATTATTTTTCTAATTAAAGTTTAGGGTTTAGGATTTTTGGTTTTAGGTTTAGGGTATAGGGTATAGGGTTAGGGTTTAGGGTTATATTTAGGATTGAGGTAAAATTGAAACAAAAAATTAAGGTAGGAATGTAATCAATTCCCATTTTTTAGCATAACTAAACATAAAATTGGAAGAAACCAATTCCAATTTCATACCATTCTAGTGAACGAAGCACCACTTTATGATCTATTAGTTTATAAAACACCTGTACATCAAGTAAAGAAAAAGAAACTTGATGAAGCTACCAAGAACATGAGACAAGGATCAACTTATACTACTTATACAATGAATGTATTTTCATGTGTACTTCAAGTATTGTATTCCTTATCATAAATTTAATAATGATTCATTGTTATTCAATTTCATTATACATATGATTTAATAATTATTTCCTTTAAATTGTTTTTAGAATGGGCGTATGAGAGCATTTCGAGGTTGGCAAAATTTTCAAATGCTACACAGTAGGGGTGAGCAAATAATCTAATTAATTCGTTTAAATTAAAAAATCTGATATGATCTGTTGAATTTGGACCTCATTAGATTGATAAAATTTACGGTCGGATCGAATTCAGATTAAAAATTATACAATCTATTCGGATTTGGATTGACAGATTTTATAATATGTTGTATTTGATCCGAACCGAATTACTATTGAATTATAAATAAATACATTTTTATTTTATATTATGCATATCATAATTATATTATATTTTATTTTAACTTAAAAATAAATATAAATATTTATAATAATTTAGTAATTATACAGACATATTTTTTATTTTTTTTATTTTTTAGTTGTAACTATAAATAATAATATTTGTTATAAATATATAAATTTAAATTTTAAAGTTGTGTATGTCGTGTTTTATATATGATAATAATCTACAAATAAATTTCAATATCAATATGTCCTTATCATATCCCAAAAAATCTGATCTATTCGGATTCAAATTGGTTCAAATTGATTATATCATCACATCGGATTCAGATTGAAAATCCTCAAATCCATTTGGATCAGATCAGATTTGAATTGGTCAAAAATAAATAATTTTGATTCGTTGTTCACCCCTAACACGAGATAGCATTAAAATCCCAAGGATGTTAAATTGGGAGTCTTTTATTGCTCTAACATTTAAATTTCTAAATGAAAATGTTTTGCCTCAACACTGGTATGTTTCTATCCATCAAAAGATAAGAATTATTAAATTGTGAATTCAAATATAATTACTTTATGAAAAATATAGAAAGTCATGTTTATATTATTTTTTAACAAATTATATACTATGTTCTTCACTGTAGACATTTGTTTTTTAATTATTATAGCATACCATTAAGGAGATTAAAACATAATTTTTTAAAAGTATCAAGCATTTATGTGAGGAAGATGGTCTACTTCTCACAACATTGAGCCTTAATGACAATGAGAAAAAAAGTTATATTCTTCAAAAAAATTCCACCCCAAAAGAAGTTTGTGGGTTAACCTTTGACCGACGAGGTTAATTTTCTTAACTTCCATTCAATGGTTTGTCAAAATTTCAAATATTGTTAGTACATCTAACATGATTGCATATTTAATTTATTTTTTCTGTATAAAACCTTTCCAAGTCCATCTAAGGAGGGAAGCAACCAACGTCTACATGTAACTATTGACAATTAAAGACAACTTAAGACTGAAATTCTCAATGGTGTTGAGCATATGTTGAAAGATATGTTTGTGTCTTTCAAAGATATGCTTAACAAGAAAAATGAAGAGGTACGTTATAATTTATTTTAACTTCTGCCATTATGTTTATGAAATTTATTTACCATATCACCGAGTGATGGAATATCCTTTCATGATAAGGTACCGGTAGGATGGTAAGTCATTTAAGGCCCAATCAAATGAAGATATTAGGATAAATGAAAACAAAGGTGACTTCAACTAGGATGATTTCAATGTAAATGACTCAATCCATACAGGAATAGATGATGCATTTGAGTATATGGAAGTTGTTTGTGTACAACTACATGAAAAGTATGAAGCTCATACCCCATTGGCATCATTTGTTGAGGAATTTATTAGTGAAAAATTACATAAGAAGCATGAAGCTCATGTCGCCATTGGTATGTTAATTGTTGAGGATGTTCTCGTGTCTCTTGATATTGTTCATGTTCTAGATTCCAGTCAAGATGTTGTACTAAATGTTCAATCCCTTTCTATTTATACAAAGAGTGGGAAGAATGTATCGACATCCTCCCCCCTTAAGCTAAACAAAATCTCGATTTGAAGTTGAATCTAGTAAGAGGGTAATTGAAAAAAAAATACAATAAATATCATTATACTAAAAACTGAGCTTCATAATTTTAAAAACGTTGATCCACATCGACCTGTGAGAGATGATGTGGTATGAAGGTATAATGAAAGGATGTACGATGCAAAAATAAGGTATGTTGATAACTAATTCATCCGTTTTTAATCAATCTAAAATATAAAAATTATACTAATTCAAAAATTGACATATTAATGCAATTCTAAGTTTGAAATGATCAACCTAGATGGAACTATAGCTAAAAAAAGAATTATTCTTAACATTGTAGAGTATCAGTGTTCCCCAATATCATGAGGTAACAAGTCATTATGTTTTATATTGGAAAAATTCATTTATTGGTTTTATTTGGTTAAAAAACATATAATTACATGTCATAAACATTTAGTGGGTTTCCTTCATGATTTTTATAAATAATGTAATGGTTTCATTGCCATCATATGGATTTTGTGCTAGAATTCCTTAGATAAAAGGGTATCAATATACCAAATTTGATCCCTTAGCATTTTACCATAACTGACAGTTTATTTGATATACATCACTTGCACTATATAGTTATAATAATGTATTTATTTTTCTTTAATATTCTTAATGTTATCATATGTAAGTAAACATTTAACATTGGTTTTTTCATATCTTATAAACAAAAGCGATAAATTATTATGAGTTGCTGAAGACTCAAGGTCATCCTATTCATAAGGATATTCAAAAATCTAATCTTATGAATTATGTGAGGGGAACTTGGCCAAAACTCCATACCAAGACTTGAGTTGAATGTGAATATGTCTCCGTACCATTGGGTTCTTGCTGTGGGAGACATGATGAACATGACAATGACCTGTTTAGATTCAATGAAACATAAGCAAGGAATAAACAAATACATCATAGCTTTTATGAATAAACATATCGAGGTGGTTACCCTATAAATACAAGGTGTTGAATTAGAGTTCATTCATATCAATAATACTTTCACCTTTTTTGGATACTCATATGATGTCCCACAACAACCACCACATGTGTTAGTTATTAAATACTAATTACTCTTTTCAATTTAGTTCACCATTGTACATGATGACATTCTTTACTTAACTTTGTTAATTATGTCATTTGTAGGTATATGTTTTAAGGTTTATAGAATTCTTATCTATTGGATGATCAATTCGGTCATTAACATACCTTTACATTGTAGAATGGATAGTGAAGGTTTGTCAAGGTGTTATGGCTTGTTACATTTTTAATTGAATAGTTTAAACATATGTAATTTGTGTGAATACTTATATTGATATAATTAATTCATATATATGAATAAGTTTGAATAGTATTTAATCTTGTATAGGGTTTAGTGCTAATGTTTATTTTTAATATTATTTCAATTATTTGTAAAGTTACAATATATTATAACTATTAACATTTTGTTCTTAGGACACCACATTCTGACTGATATGCCCTGAGTTTCTTGCATATTTTGGGCATTGAGTTACTAATATTTGAAAGTCAAAAAACTAGAAATACCATGTTGCTTGAAGAATATATGAAGATTTTTCTTGAAGACAACTTATCATTTTAAGTATGTTATTCCATGGTCTCATTCTTTGCAGTTTGACATGATTGTATATATTAGTTCAACCTCTGTAGTCTCTAAACATATAATAAACAACTTTCATTGATTTCTCTGTAGTATTGTCTTGTCATGATACAGATTGAAACCTTATTAATTAAGTAGTATTTCACAACTTATTAAAAATATATCATGAAAATGAAAATGTATTTTGAATACATTTTGACTTCTTTTTAAAAAATTCATCAATAGCCAATAAGTTGGTTACAATAAGTTCTAACTTTTAGTGAATGAAATACAATTGGAACCTTATATCAAATCATGGAGGAAAAATTATGTTTCAAAACATTAAAAAACAAATGTAATTTACATCTTCAAGATTCAAGAACTTGAACATTTAACCTTACAAGATACAAGGTTCATGAAAGAACGAGAAGCATAAGTTATAATAAAAATACATACCAAATAGATTAGCATGAAAACAAATTGTTAAACTAAAACTATTTATAACTAAGAACTACATCAATTGTTTGGTGGTTGATTTGGGAGAAAGATGGGAGAGTGATTCCCATATGTTGAAACAACGCTAAAAGTTGGCCATAATGATGTCTTGATTATTAAAATAATGTTAATCAAAGTAAATTATAGATAACCCATTGAATTATTAGTGATCATTTGCAAATGGTTGTGATAAGATGCCTAATTGTGTCCAAGTTCATTATATTTGCTACATGTTATTCGTTTGTCCAAAACCTCACTAGCATTTGGAATGTGTTTGTTCTCAGGATAACCTTTTTTCCTCTTAAAGGTGGTGGTTTAACAACAATAGATAGTACATTTTGAGAAATGTCTAATCATCCTTTGCACCTATAGGGGAAATATGAGTATCATAAGCAATGATCATCGACTTAACCAAATAATTGTGATCACAAAGAGAAATGATGTTCATACCTTGTATCCTTGTCATAGCACATGCATGAATACAAGGAAACAAGTCCAAATTGAACACATTACACATGTAACTCTTATTGTGTGGATCCACCTCATTAATTGTGCCATTACCTGTACATAAACTATGTGTACATTTATAGGAAAAAAATTATAATGTTGAGAAGCATCACACCTATTTTTCAAGATTTTCTCCATCTTATTTATCAAACCTTGTTGGTTCCATAAGGATGCAAGAATACGCCTATCATAGAACCAATGTTGAAGCACTATTATCAAGAATTCCATAAGTGTACAAATTGGAAAGTCCTTTACAGATGTGCAAACTTTGTTAATCGATTAAGAAATATTAGTTATGATAATGTTGTATCCGCATCCTATTACATTCAAATAATAACATGTTACCCGAATATGTAAAAATTCTATCCATAATATTTATTTATTAAATTTATCTACATCAATTCTTAGCCTCATATATATATATCTACTTGGAAATGAAGAACTAGCCCATCGTTCAAACATACTTCTTTTAGGTAGTTACCAACCCTTTCATCAAGAAATTGTATTCTTCGGAAAAAAAATTGAATTCATTTTTCCTTATAACATTTCGTTGCATAGTAATACAACTTTAAAATCTTATCATTAACGTACTTGGAATTATTCCTAATTTTTATGGCCAAAAGATGAATGCAATATCCATGAATAATAAAAGAAAAATCTTTAGTAAGTGACACTTTGATACTGGGATGTTGATAAGAAACAAATACAAGATCGGGCATTGGACTAAGAGAATGTATAGTTTTTTTAGAAACCAACTCCAAGTTGCTTCTGTTTCCTTTGAACCAATACCAAATGCAAGGGGAAAAGCACCATTTTATGGATCTGTTCAAGCAACAACAAATAAAGTTCCAAGATACTTACCCGTCAAATAAGTTACATATATTGCAATGATATACCTAACATGTGATTTGAAACCTGGTATGCAAGACTTGAGAGAAAAGAAAAAATATTTGAATATATCTTCATCATTAACTTCAACATGTGTAATTATTCCATGATTATTTTCCTTTAACCTATGAAAAAACACAGGAAATAGAGGAAATGATTCTTCAAGACTTCCCCTAATATCCTTAAGTGTCACTTCTTGAAACCTTCATCCATTCATGTATGTGATATGAAGTTCATAATCAATAAGTATGTCATCAATAACTTCCTTTATTTTGTAATGTCTTATACGATTTGTATATTTCTTTTGTAGAGCATCAAAAATGACCTTGGAACAAACACATGTTGTAGGAATGTTGGAATTACTTTTAAGACAAGTATGTACATCATTTAACTTTGAAATGATCCACTTCAAATATTTACCCAAAGAAACTCCTCTTACACTACAAGTACTCTTTTCACAAAAACATTTCATAACCAATTTAGGGGGATTCGACTTAGAAACCTTATATTCATATTTACTTATTAAACCAAAAACTACAATTTGTGTTCTTAAATCTTCATTCGAACTAAATATATCACCAACCTTTAATTCAGACCGTATATGAAAATCCATGCCAAATAGTTTGGGTTTAACAATAGTTGGTTCACCATTGGGTTCTTCATTCATTATTAAGTCAATTGAATTTAGTCATAAGGAACAAATTTAAGACAACTTCGGTATCTAGCATGAAATGCCCCCTATTTAAGGCCTTATCAAAATGTTGACTTGAATCACCAACATTCACAAAATTTGAATAATCCATACTACGATTTGAAGATTGTAGGCAAAAAATTCATAGGTGGACCATTAGACAATGACACCAAAAGAGTTGATAATTATAAGACAGGTTGGTTACTTAAAAGCTATTGCACGAAATGTCAAGAAAACTTCCAATGACTCATCATCCACTATATCAACAGGAGAATGTATAATCAATTCGTTATACAAATAATGAACCTTCAATGTAAATCTAGTTTTATCATCTTAAGTTTTTCATACAACCTTTCAACAACTTTGATGTAACTTAACCTATGCTTAATCATTACAATTTCTGCTACACTACCATCATATACATGCTTTTTACCATTGTTAACCCATTTACCATTATAATAGACCATTACAAGATGAGCATTTTATTCAAACATTGTATCAATTCCAACTATGTTTTTTTCTAACTTATATCACCTGCATAGTAATTCATACAATTAATATGACAAGTAATTTCAGAATACAAGTATGATATTTAAATATGGATTATTTAATATAACTTACTATGACCCGAGTATTTTATAATCCATAAAAGTGATTGAAAAATGACTTTATCATTCTAGATGTTTATTTTTTAAAACATTTTTGTTTATTTAGATAAAGATTATTCAAATATAACTTACTCGGATCCACCGAGTAAATTATAATCCATAAAAGTGATTGAAAAATGACTATCATTTTACAGGTTTATTTTTAATGCAATTTTTTTCATTTTAATAGGGATTATTCAAATATAACTTATTCGGATCTACCGAGTAAGTTATTAATCATAAAAGTGATTGAAATATAACTTCATATTTTTTTTATGTTTAATGAAAATGCATTTTTGTTCATTTTAATGGTGATTATTAAAATTAATTTATCGGATCCCGAGAAGTTATAATCCATAAAAGTAGTTGAAAAATAATTTTATCATTTTAGATGTTTATTTTCTAATACATATTTGTTTATTTAAATAAATATTATTTAAATATAACTTACTCAAAACCCCTCGAGTAAGTTATAACACATAAAAGTGATTAATTTTTTTTTATCATTTTGGATGTATATTTTTTAATGTATTTTTGTTCATTTTAATAGGAATTATTAAAATAAAACTTACTCTGAACCTCGGATAACTTAGAATTCTGATAGAAAAATGATTTTATTATTTTAAATGTTTATTTTTTTAGTGCACTTTAATAGAGATTATTAAAACATAATTTACTCAAACTCCTTGAATAAGTTATAACTTATTAAAATAATTAAAAAATGAATTTTGCTTTTTGCAAGTTCAATTTCAATGTAAATTTTCCTTCATTTAATAAAATCAAACTTACTCTGATATTCTAAGTTATAATTTATCAAAATCATTGAAAATTGATTTTATATTTTGTAATTTGTTTTCCAATATTTTTTTTTCTTGATTTAAGATTGGTTCATGAAATTCAATTTACTTAGGCTTTCCAAAGTAAGTTAAAATTTACTTAAAGAATGCATTCTTTAAAATGTACAATATAATA
Organism: Hippophae tibetana; assembly: GCA_037013495.1. Taxonomy (NCBI): domain Eukaryota; kingdom Viridiplantae; phylum Streptophyta; class Magnoliopsida; order Rosales; family Elaeagnaceae; genus Hippophae; species Hippophae tibetana. Next base: position 32,172,312 of record CM072802.1, on the reverse strand, counting down.
CTATTAAATAATGTAAAAGAGAAACTTAATATGCCCATATAACTCTAATTACTAATAAATTTTGAAAACCCATTATTCAATGCTTGAGTAATTATGAAAAATCCTATATATATTTTCTCTTTAATGGATAAATCTTATATGCAATAACTTTTCAAAGTAACTTTCTCCCTTTTATCCCACCAAAATACCTGTAATGTCCGAAGTCTACACTCCCCATAAATGAAACCTTAACACCATTAACTCCTAAAGCCAACCATTAAATACTTCATAATAAGGGAGAAAAGGAACCAAAATAAAGGAAGGGTATTTAATAACTTTTCAAACTAATTTTTCAAGTGAAACCTAAACTTTTTTCTTTATTAACCTCAAAAGTGAACCATTATATAAAAGATAATGAGAGAAAAGAGAACCAAAATAAAGGAAGAAAATAGAGGTTATCCAACAACTTTCCAAACTATCTTTTCCCTAATTAAATACCTCCAAATTTCAAACCCTAAACCCATAAAAGAAACCTAAACCATTTCCCTTAACATTAAGCCCAAAAGCCAACTATTATACACAACATAATAAGAGAGAAAAATAACTAAAATAAAGGAAGAAAATAAAAGGGTACTAAACCATATGGTTGTTACGAAAATTTATAGAGTATTTTGGGGTTTAAAAAATAGTGGATCTGCTGCTTAGAGGTGGAAAAATTCCCGCCAACAATTGAGGTAGGAGAGAAGAGTTAATTTGCTTTAATTGTTTAAGGAAGATGTAGAGGAGTTTTATTATTAATTAATAACCTGCCTCGTTGGACATATTTTTCTTACCAAATAAAATCCTATTTTATTACTTATGTGGAGAACCTGTTAGATTAGTAAATTTTCTATAACTGGTTGATTTTGGTAATGGTTAAAAGATTTAGCCCAATTTACTTATTTTCCTAATTGATTTTGTGTTTTGGATTTCTTAAATTTTTTTTTTCTATTTATCATTTGTTTTTTCCTTTTCTTTTGTTAATAAATTGTTTTTAATTAAAAATATTACAATTCTAATAATACCCATAAAAACTTTATCATATGTCCATCGTGTGACCATATTTTAACAATATTTGAAATGCCTCTTTTTGGGAACTCTCACAGAGTCATTGGACTCTAGGTATATGACTTATAAGTTACAGGACTAAATTGTATCTTACTAGAAATTATAGGAATTGTAGAGACCTAAACCCATTTTATTTTAAACATAATCTAATTAGACATTATTCAAATTGAATTATAATTATTTAACTTCATTTAATATTAAATATTATCTAATTAGATCCCAATCAATATTATTTGAGTGCCATTTTTATAGTTATAAGTTTTAAAGATGTTATTTTTTATAATTTTTTAAAAATATTTCACTTTTTTCCGAAGGAAAAATATAAAGTATCTAATAAAAGAATACAACAAGAGAATGTAGAGAATTGAGCGCATGATTAAACATAAGAACCTCTATTTTTATTGCAATGTATTCAATGATGATCAAGTGTAGTAACAATTGTAATGCATAACAGAAAACAATAAACCAATGTCAATAGGACACATACGCACTATTTAGTTACGAGAATATGCTATAGTTAGTTATAACAAGAATACTACTTTACTAACCCCCCACAAACTAAGGATGAGGAAGCACCAATAGTTTGGTATGCAATGCCAAAAACTAAGAGCCAAGAAGTGCCTTTATGAGCACATCAACCGACTAACCAGTTGAGGAAACAAATTGAATGTCCAAAGCCTTTTTTAAAACAAGATAATGCATAAAGTGATGATCAATTTTGATTCACTTTGTACTAGTATGATATAATGGATTTTTTGCAAGAGCTTTGGCACTTAAATTGTCACAATAAATGATAGGGTTGCGGGGAATAGGTACCATAAGTTCTTTGAGTAATGACTTAATCCATAAGAGCTCAAATGCAATAGAAGCAAGTGCCCTATATTCTAATATTGTGGAGGAATATGAAAGCACCTTATGCTTGATACAATACCAAGATATTAAATTATCACTCATCAAAATGTAGAAGACACTAGTTGATCTCTTGTCTTTTAGATATCATGCCCAATTAGCATCACTAAAGGCACAATTTACAAACTTTCTATTTTGTAAAACTACAAACCAAGGTGAATCTAACCTTTCACATAACGAAGGAGACCTTTCACTACAATGTAGTGCATATCATTTGGTTGGGACATGATGTGATGATGAGTGCTCAAAAAGTACTAAAATTATCATGATTTTATGCACATTAATTGATTAAAATATATATATATATATATATATATATATATATATTTGTCTTTTCGGAATCACGGGTATTCTTATTGTTTTTCAGGTATTTTTGCTAAAAATGTAACTTAAAGACTCAAAAAAGAATACTAAAAGAAATACATCACAAATATATTCAAAAATAAATGAGGAAAAGTCAACAAATATAGACAAAATGGACAAAATGGGTAAAAAAAGAAGGAAATTGCACACGCAGCCAGCGCCCAGTTCCACGCGTGCCTGCGCCCAGCTGCGCCCCATCTACGCCCATTCCATGCACGCCGCCGCCCCCACATCATGTTGACGTCATCAATGACATCATCAATCACTACTCTACGTTTCCACCATTTTTTATCATTTTTACCCACTTTTTCTACCCATCCTCACCTATAAATACCCTCATTCTCTTTATAACTAAACACACCTCAAAACACATCTTCTCTTCTCTTTATTTCTCTCATTTCTTAGTTTTAAAGTTTTTCTTAGTTTTTAGTTTTTCTTAGTTAATTTCTCTTAGTTTTAGAGTTCTTATCTTTTTGAGAAGAACTAGTTATGTTTTTGTAATTTATTTGCTTTTCGATTCAATAAGTAGGAGTGCAAATTCTGTTTGGAGGTTTTCAAGCAACGAGAATAACATCGAAGTACTGTAAGGATTTTATTTTCTTACAGTTATTTTTTATGCTTTATTCTTACATGTTATATTTAATTTGTCTGTGATTAAATTTAACTTTGCTGGTTCTTTATAAACATGATATAATAATAACGTTGTTATACTTGCGAAATATTAAATAGGTAAAAATCTCTAAAATGAATTGATTTTATTTTTATTCAAGATTTTATATTAAGAATGTTAGAGAGAAATATATTATTTTCCATTACAAACTTAAATCTGAAAATTAGATTTTAAAGGTTTAGTTATCCGATCTTATTTAGAGTAGTGCTCTTTTATTTGTTGGTACAATCACCCGGTAGTTAGAGTGAAGCTCTATTTCAAAAAAAATTGTAAGAATTATTATGTGAAAATGTATTGACAACATGTTTTCAGTAGTGGTTTTAAAACTTGAAAGTTAGTACTCGGATAATTAAATTCTTAGGTTTAATTTAGACACCTTGAATAAAGTTTAAACTGTCTAACCCCACCAAAGGTAGCATTTAAATGGTTCATTTTCAATCTCTTATAAAAAGGAATTAATTTAATTAACCAAATTAGTTATCAACCCCACCCATAAGTGTTAATTGATTTGTTTAGTTAACAAAGAATATCTAACCCCACCAAAGGTGGTATTCATATAAAAAGGAGAGAATCAATAAATATCAATTTATATCTTTAATAACCTAGAATCTGTATTTGTATCTATGTTTATTTTTATATTATTAGATTAGAAACACAAAAACCAAACTATCGTGACAGGATGTTTATGATTTAATTTCATTTTTAAAAGTTTGAATAATAAATTAAAAACCACATATATTCCTTCCTTAGATCGACCTTGGGAGTATACTTATCATTTTCTATGAAATGATTCGTGCACTTGTGAGAGTTTTATAAATATAAAACCAAAGTATTGGCAGAATCGGCGATGCTAGTTTTCGTTCATCAGGTGACATAATTTATTGACTGTAAATGATATCTAGGTTGAATAAGAGTGCAATATGGCAAGGCTTCAACAATGCCACGATATTCAGTTGGATTATCAAGAAACACACCATAAACCTTGCTAAGCTATTTACTAGAAGATATAAGTGTGGCATAAGCCTTGGAATAAGCTAGTGTTGCCTTAGTATACTATTAATGTACTTATGATGACTAAGATGTATACCATCATCTCGATATGTAACCTCCACACAAAGGAAATAATTCAAGAGCCCTAAATATTTAAGTGAAAATTTGAAATTTAGCTTGTCAATTAGTGACTAAATAGCTTGAGGATCACTTCTAATGATCAAACTATCATCAATATAGATTAATACTATAATAATAACCTTATCTATGTTCTTAACAAATAAAGATGTATCTACCTTAGAGCTATTAAAGCCCAGTTTAATCAAACACTAACTTAGTTTAAAGAATGAAGCACATGATGTTTGCTTTAAGCCATAAAATACCTTTTAAAGCTTGCAAATCATCCTCAAGAAAATCTCCATTTAAAAAGACATTATTCATATCAACCTGTTGAATAAGCAAACCCCTTGATAGTACTAAAGAAAAGACAATTCAAATTATTGTTGGCTTAATAATAGGTGAGAGTGTCTCACCATAATACACCTTTGGATATAAGGCATACTTTGTACCTTTCTATGAAGCCATAAATCTTGAGTTTGACATTGAACATCCATTTACATGTGATAGAATATTTTCCAACAAGAAATACCATTAACTCCCATGTTCCATTCTCAAAAAGAGCATTAAAATCTTTAGTCATGGCTTCCTTACATTATAGTGCTTTGGTTCAGGTAAGACTAGGATAGCCTGAAAATTCTTGAATTTAAAGATCCATACCTTTCCTCTTGTGGTTATATAATGAGAAGATATAGGTAACCCTTTCACAAGAATATCAACAAAAACTTCAGGCACAATAGGCTCAAGTGTATAGGAAGTAGTTGAAATCACATTAAAGGGTGAAACATGTGTTGATAAATTAAGAAGTCATTTTGAGTTGTACTATTATGAACATGTATTCAAGTAAGACATCAGGAAAAATAGTTTGTATATGCTTATGTGGTACAAAATATATAAGAGAGGAACTTTTTAGTTTAGTAGAATGTTGTTGAAATGTTGAAAATAAAAGAGCTATGAAGGGAGCTATAATAGTTCTAGGAGATGGGATAAGAGAGGATTAAGAAATAGATGGTGTTATTGACAAAAGAAATTAGGTTTCATGAAAAATAAAATGCCCACTAATGTAAATCTTATTTCCTTTTAAATCCTTATAAATGTAATCATAATGTTTGGAAGCATAACCAAGATAAATGCATTCAATAGAATGTGATTAAAGCTTGATTGTGTGATAGGACCTAACACATGGGAAAAATTGATAACCAAAAGGCTTCATAAAATTGTAACCAAGTTTCATGTTAAAAAAAAGTTTATAAGGACAATATACATTCAGTACTTTGGTAGGTACGCAATTAAGAGAATAAAAAATATTCTTAAAGGCAAAGGGCCACAATGACAAAGGTATATGAAATTGAAAAGGCATTGTGAGACCTCCTTCAACAATCCTTTTTTGTTTGCTCTCAACAACACCATACTATCACTAGTGTGAGGGTAGGTGCATTGATGAACAATGCCTTTCTTTTCTAGCTAAGTAGCTAATGGCTTCACCACTTCCATCTATTTGAACAAATTTGATCATAAATTGAAATTGTCTTTCATTCATGGAAAGAAAAGTATGAACATGAAATCAGTTTGTGATTTATTTTTAAAAACTTACTAGCCATGTAAAAAGAAGTATTATCACCAACAACAGACAAAAAATACTTATCACTAGTGTTAGAAAACATAGAATAAGTCCATGAATCCAAATAAACCAAAGAAAATGGCATACAAGGTCTGTCATGATGAGTAGTCACAAAAAGTAATTTATGTGATTTTCCTAGTTGACAATATTTACAAAAAAAAATGCTCTTTATTTATGGATTGAGTAGAGGCACACTCTGGATTCTTCAAAAAATTATTGACAATACTAAAAGAGGGATAGTCAAGTTGATCATGCCAATTTGAGATTTGAACATGAGCTAATATTGCAGTTTATTAAGAAATATGAGTAGATTTGGGTGAAGCAGGCTTACCTTGAACATTGCTATGCAACTTGTACAATCCTTGCTCACTTGTGCGTTTAAAAGCCATATTCTTGATTATTTGATCCTTGACATAAAACATATAAGGATAAAATTCCACAAAAACATGATTATCATTCACTAATAATAGATTTGTTGAAATGTGTAGTGTATGTAATAAATTGTACAATAATAAGTAACACTAATGACTAACTGAAAACTCTATATTTTAGAGTTATTTTGTCCATTTTATTAATTACAATTGTTATGTTCTTAATGTTTTTAGTTAATTTTAATTTATTAAATTAATATTTATTGTTAGTTTTTTAAGGAATATATTTTTAAAGAAAATTAAAGAATTTGAATTGAAAAAAGGACTTAATTGCAAACAATAAAAGCTGAAAATATAATTTAAATTAAAAAAGGGCTTAATTGCAAATTAAAGAAAATTTGTTTTTCTATGCAGGAAAAGGAGGACCACGCGCGCCATTATCAACACGCATCACGTACCATCAGATAAGACAATCAACGGTGACGATCAGGTGAGTGTGAAATAGGCGTGACACGGATGATTGGACCTATTTTCCTAGATTTCACACTACTCGGCGTGCAGAGTAGGGGCCACCTATCTGTGCATGCCGAAATTTAGGGTGGGGCCCACATGTCTGTGACATTAAATTCCTGCATGTGTGTCTTCTTCACTCACCGTCAGATCAAAATTTGGATGGTTCAGATCGTGCGTGAGCCTCATGCTCCACATGGGTGGATTCTAGTTGTGGCGCACTGTTCAACGCGTAATGTTCTCGTGCGACGCAGTCCACTTAATTTGTGTGTGCTCTCTCATTTCATCCAATACGAAGCTACCATGTGTCCCATTATTCTACTAACAAATTAGATGTTGACACGTGACATGAGTTTTGTAAAATAAAAACATAGAAACGACGCATGTTGTCCACGGTTTTTGCACGATATTTCTCAATTTTTTACACGAGTTTGCTGAAGAATAATTTTTGTCTCCCATTTGTTGCATGCGCAATATTTTTTATATTTTCTGGACCTATAAATATGTACTTATTATGATACAAGAGGGGTTGGACGGAGCTAGACAGTGGAACACGTAGAAGCCATTTTGGCTTCTTTTGTGTTCTGCGTAGGAAAGAAAAATTAGAGAGTAGAGATGAAACACTTTTAATTTATTTATTTTTCTTGATCTAATATTCCTTAAATGCTTTAATATTTTTGTATTGTAATTTTAAGTTTTGTTATGAATTAATTTAATTTTTCTAGGTTTGCAATGTAACTATTATTATGAAGCTTGGATTTAATTATTTTGGAATGATTTGTGAAATTTTTTTAAGTTGTTTAGTCTATTTATTTTTAATGCTTTTGATTATTGGAAAATTTATCAATTGATCTGTGGCATTTAAAAAATTTGGAAAATGGATTTTTGTGTGTATTGCTCGTGTTTAGGATAACATGTATAATAAAAGTACAATAACTTATCTTTATTATGTGTAGCTATTTGAGAACTTTGAACTTAATGAATCTTGGTGAATTTAATTCTCATAGGAATATAGTGAATTATTTTAGCGAGATGTGTCTATATGGAGATCGGAAGTTATATATGGATAAAATTAGGAGTTCTCTGTTGACAAATTAAATTCAAAAATATAAATCAAGAGAAAATAATATAATTCAAGTGGATTAATTAGGTGAAACTGCAATCCTAGAATTTTCTTATTTATTGTATTAAAAAATTAGTTTAGTTAAACTCTTCCAAATTTCAATTGTTTGAATAAAATCAGATTGAAACAATTTTAGTACTTAACGAATAATAGTAACAAATCTCCGTGGTAACGATAACTTACTTATCATTTATTACTTGTGACTTTGTATACTTGCACGTTCATATTCTCTTAAAAGAGACAACACTAACAATAAGATTTCCTGTGCAAATTTTAGAGATTAGAAGTTGATGATAATTACATATCAAGATACCTTCCTTGCCATTGTATGAGGATGCATTATGCACTTAAGTATCATCTGTTGTACGATGATGACTAGCAGTTGACTCAAAAAGCTAGGTAGTCTTAGCATTATCACTTTCAACACCAAAAGAAGCATACATAGTAGTAAGCTTTCCATTAAATTTTTTTACTAAATTCTTCTTAATAAGAAGATCATGCAAAACAAAGCATGTATTTGCTACATGGTCAGGTTTCTCACACACTTTGAAAATTGGTGGATTTGATGCATTTGATGGACATTATGAGCAATAATTACTAGACTTGGTACCTTTTCCACTAGTACTATTCTTATTATTGTAAGAATCTTAAGGCAATTGATGCATGAATTCTTAAAGGTTCTAAGAAGGTTTACCTTGATGGTTCTTGAAGGACTTCTTGTGATCTAGATTAGATCCAAAATTGACCTAATGAGCTTGAAAGACTTGATTCATATCATTACTTGTCAAACATTCAATAATATGCCTCAAACATACTATACAAGGAACTCACTAAGGGCTTATGGTCATTCATGTTTATAGAAGTGATAAAGGAAATGTAATTGTGATTAGATCTAAGTCCTTATATGATAAGGATTAGAAGATCTAGATCAGAAACTAGATCACCAACAACTAATAGATGATCAACAATTGTTTTTCTTTTTAGAATATACTAAGATATAGATAAACCATCTTTTTTCAAATTCTAAAACTATGATTGAAGATCCATAATTATGGACTGAGATGATGAAGATAAAGCTTCTTTAAGAGCTATCCATTGCTAATAAGAAGTTACCTTCCTTTATTTATGACGAAACATTGATTTAGAAACTAATCTATTTAACCAGCCTTTGAGCATCAAATTGAGTCTATTCCAGCTGAGAAGGTTTCTGGATAGATCCATCAATAAAACCTTTCAATACATAAATTGTGATTTAGTTCATTTTTTTCATGCCAAATGAGGCAATTATCATCTCCAATTTGAAAATGTAAAGATTAATAGGAGGAATAAATGATAAACTTTGAGCTATTAAATCACAGCTCTGAGAAGAACCTAAATTATGCAAATTCTTATTTTCATGAACATGATTTCCATGATGAATACCTATATCATTAGAATTTATATTGTTAAAATCATATGGAGAATTGAAGAGTTCCTCTTGGTAGGTTTTATTCCATATGGTTTCCATTAAAGATCTTTCTATTGCTCTAATACCGTAGTAGAATATAGGAAGATGATGGAGGGAATTGAGTTCTTAGTTAAACGCAAGAACCTCTATCATATTGCAATGTATTCAATGATGATCAAGTGTAGTGCTACCTAATATATATATATATATATAGGTAGCTATAATGCATAATAGAAAACTTATCAACTTCCACAGCAAGGAAAAAATAGTTGTTGATTTTTAAAAATACATGAGAAAATAATCGAGATGATAACAATATAAACAAAACATATATTGCTATGTAAGTTTTTGATTTGAAAATATCAACCAAAGCATAGGGTCGTTTATTTAATAAAAACAAAAAACAAAAAAGTTTTAAGGGAGAAAATAAAATTGAATAAATTGTCTATTTGTGTATTCCTAGCAATATCACTTTTCCAAATTATTCAGGAAAGCAATATCTACTATTAGAGTTGAAAATGGATGACTCAAAAGTGAAACCATTGGCACTGTAGTCTAGATGGTATCGGTGTTACACTATTGTGTGAACTTCTTAAGTTTTAGGATGAAGTTCTATTTAATTGTGTTCTCTTTTAAGTTACTTCCAAAAACAAAATACTTGCATGTGCAATTCTATGAATCAATTGTTTTTAATTTGATTATTTTATGATTTTTTTGATAAATGTAATGCAAGTTTTACAATTACACTAGGTGCTAGTAATGCATAGAGCTTAGCCAAACTTTATGCAATGCTATTAGCTAACGTGTACATGTGTGGAAGCCCACCCATAATGCATGGACTTAGTTTTTATTCAACGCAAGTCAACAAGCATCTAACTTATGATACATATAGTAGTAGTGACAAGTAATCAAGAATTAAGAAGATAATTGGATACAAATTTACGATGTAATGGATTGCTTACAAATAGCACTTATAAATGTATACATTTTTTAGTTTTTGGAATAATACATTAGTAACACTTTACATGAATTCTCTCCTCTCTCTCTCTCTCTCATTTGTGTTCATCTATTCATCGTTTTCTTGCTCTCATTACTAAATCTACTTGATCTTGACTACAACTGTACCATAATTAGGTTTCCTCTATGAAAATTGCTTCAAGCTAAGCATAATTCACTTCACTCCTTGTTGCTTTTTCACTTTCCTTTATAGTATTAGAGCTACTGAAGCAACATAGCTTCAAGCTATGGATGATCAATCTAGCATTGAATAGGTGATCGGTGAAAAACTACAAGTGTACAGTATAATAGTTTTATAATAAAGTGGTAAGAAAAGTATCGTTCTCAGAAATTGGTAACTTATTTTTGACAAATACCAAAATTATATTAATCTCAATTTTATCTATAAAAATCATTAAGGTTGTTATTTAAATTTAAAATAAAATCAATTTAAAGAAAATAGGCAAAAGAAAATAAAGATGTTGTTGAAAGATCAAATTAATAGGAAGAAAACTTCTAGGAAATCGATTTCACCTAATTCCTTATTATGCTTTACTCATCTAACTAATTGAATTGAATTTTCTTTCTTTGTTAGCAATCTCCAAAAAATATCCAAAATCCTCTTTCGATAATCATTAGAAACATTTTTGTTCATCAATTTACACAAGAGTATGCAATTTAATAAAGTAAGAAAGCATTAAGATCAATGATTTTAATACTACACAGATTCATATATTTCCTTCGATCTCTTTATTTACCTATGTCAAAATATTCTAGATTTATCCTATAATTCCCTCTTTCAATAGTAAATCACAAGACTAAAATCATATAATTAATAGCCAGTTAATTAGAAGCAATAAACTCAGAATAAATTAGACAAACATATAGAGAAATAATTCAAAATAACATAGAAAATCAAACATAGTTCAAAATTAAATTATATCTTTTTCCTAGAATAAAAAAAATTATTTCATGCTAAAAATTAAATTTAACATAAACGAATTTACCATAATTTTATGAGAGGAATTGAAAGAAAATTGACTCGCAAAATCTTATTCCACCATACCCTTTGATGTTATACATTATAACCTATGGATGTCTCCCATCCTTTTTCAAAACAACTCCAAGTATTATATTCATTTTATTGATGAATTTTCATAGTTTACATGGATTTACTTTTAAAAATACAAGAGTGATGTCTTAAAAGATTTCTTAAAAGATTTCTTATAGTTCAAAAGAATGATAGAAGTTCAATTTTCCATGGAAATTAAAGTTGTTCAGTCTAATTAGGGTGGAGAAATTTTAGGCACTTGCCTTATATTTCACTCAAATTGGAATTCTACATTTAACATCATGCTCTAGTACCTATGAGCAAAAAGGCTTAGCCAAGAGAAAGCATAGACAAATTTTTTATCAAGGTTTGTCTATGCTAGCTCATGCTTAGTTTCCATTAGATTTATGAGATGAAAGTTTTTGTGCTACTATTTTTGTCATTAACAAAACTCCTACTTTAGTTCTTAGCTTTCAAACTCTACTAGAAAAATTATTTCAAGTTAAACCAACTTTTTCTTTTCTCAAAGTGTTTGGATGCTTGTAATTTCCTTACATATGACCATATAATGATCACAAATTTCAATTTTGCTCTATATATTATACTTTTCTAGGTTATAGTCTTAAACATAAATGTTATAAATGCTTATCCACAAATAGAAAGTTGTACATCTATAAACATGTTACATTCTATAAGAATACCTTTCTCTTTCAATAGTTTGTGGATGGTTCTCTATAGTTATTTCTTTTAGTAACTTTTCCACAATCAAATGTATTTTGCCTATTGTTTAACAACTTAAACCTACAACTATCTCATCTGCTAGTTTTCTTGTTAATCAGATCCTTGTCATGCACTAAATGACTTTCCAGTCCCTTTGTTGCCAATCGAGTACTTTCTCATGAATCTACTTCATTTCCTTTAAATCTTCATTTTTTCACATTATTTCTTCTCATACACATGAGATTTCTTAGGATCTATAATCCTTTCTACTAATCAACATCCTATGATTACTAGAAGAAAGCATAGAATTTATAAGCCTAAAGCCTTCACTCTTGATTTGTCTCTCATAGAGCCATGAATTGTTAAATACGCTCTTAGTAATGATGCTTGGAAAGAATATATACAGAATAATTTGATGCACTCATTAAGAATAAGACTTGGATCTTAGTTCCACCACCTCTAGGCAAAAAGATCATAGGATCTGAGTGGATATGAAGAGTTAAGAAGCTCCAAATAGGTGCCTTTGATAAACTCAGGTCAAGACTCTTGGCTCAGGAGTTTAATTAATAACCTAGTTTTGATTTCCAGGAAACATTCAGTCATGTCATCAAACCAGTTACCATTCATATTATGATTACCAGCTTTATCCAAAAGGTGGAAACTTAATAAATTAGACATAAATAATTCATTTTTGAATGTGAGTTTAACTAAAGAGATTTAAACGTCATAACCCCTAGGATTTGAATATCCTAATTTTTCTAGTTATGTTTATAAATTATAAAATGTCATTTATAGCCTTGAACAAGCTCTAAGAGCTTAGTTTGATATCCTATCTAATGATGGGTTTTGAAAAATCAAGGGCTAATCCTTCCTTGTTTTGTAATTTCTCTAAAGCTCTCCCAATTTACCTCTTGGTTTATGTTGATGACATTATCATCACTAGTAAAGGTGAGAAATGCCTTATTGATACTTTTCACTCCACCTTTTCACTTAAGTTTATGGGTCTTCTTCATTACTTCTTGGGAATTGAAATTTATTATCTTCCTAATGGTGTCCCACTCAGTCCAAATATATTAGGGAGCTACTCAAGAAAGCCAAAATGGATCATGCTAAACCAATTGTCTCTCAAATGCTTACATATCTTATCTTGTCTATAACAGATGGAGTGTTAATGGCTAACCCTTCTTTTTATCAAAGTTTTGTATGAGCATTATAGTACATCACTTTGGCTAGGCCTAATATTGCCTTCACTATAAATAAAACATGTTAATTTATGTCAAACCTAACCACTCTCCATTGGTGTGTTGTGAAGAGATTTACAGAGTACTATCCAACATGGAATTGTGTTTAAACCTTGCACACTACTTGTTATCACTAGATTTGTTGATGTATATTGGGGTCTTATTCTAATGAAAAAAAATCTTCCTCTAGAGTTTGCATTTTTTTTAAGCCAATGTCATAGCTCAATCCAGCATTAGAGCTAAATACTGAGCGCTTACTTATGCTGCTACATAAGTTATTTGGCTTCAAGCTCTATTGAAGGAAATGTCTATTTTTTCTCATTCGGTCCCAATCTTGTGTATGATAATTTGAGCATAGTATCTTTGGTAGCCAATCCTATACTCTATGCAAGAATTAAGCATGTCGAGCTCGATATGCATTTCATTCAAGAAAAGGTGTTGGCTAAAGAGTTTATTGTTCAACATATTCCCTCACATGAACAACCTGCTGACATTCTTACTAAAACCCCTACCATTCAAACCTTTCTTCGCATAAGAAGCAAACTCAGTGTTATCCAACTTCCACTAAGTTTGAGGAACACTAAGTTTGAGAGATGGTGATAAATGTAATGCAAGTTCAATAGTTTCACTAGGTGCTAGTAATACAGGGAGTTTAGCTAAACTTGATGTAATGTTGATAACTGTATTTTATACAGTTATTTTCGTCTATTTTATTAATTATAATTGCTATTTTCTTTACATTTTTAGTTAATTTTTAATTAATTAAATTAATATTTACTATTAGTTTTTTAATAAATATATTTTTAAGAAAATTAATGAATTTGAATAAAAAAGGATTTAATTGCAATTAATAAAAGCTTAAAATATAATTTGAATTAAAAGTGGGTGAAATTGCAAATATCAAAAGATTAGAAGTTAATTTGAATTAAATTTGAGGGTCAAAATACAATTAAGGAAAGTTGAATTTTCTGTGTAGGAGAAGAAGGCCACTCCCGATATTATTCACGCGTGACACGCACCATACGATCAAGAAATCAACGGTCAAGATCAGGTGCGTGGAATCTAGATGCAACAAAAGGAAATGGACTTGGGTTCCTGGACACACGCTCCTCGGGGCTGAGTGAAGCCCACCTGTCGCGTAGGCTGCCTTTCAAAGTAGGACCCACGTGTTAGCTGCGCAGAATTTTCTCCCGAGGCGTATCTCATCGCTCACCGTTGGATCAAGTTTGAACGGTCTAGATTCGTACGCTAGTGGAATCAAGCTGTCGCGTACCGAGCAACTCGCTTATACCCTCGTGCGACGCGGTTCATCGTATCAGAGTGCGCCCTCACGTTCCACTGAATAAGAAGCAGCCACATGTTTCATCAATCTTCCAACCAATCATATGATGACACGTGGCATGTATTTGGTAAAATGAAAACGTAGAAACGGCGCCCACTTACCAACTCGTTCTGCGTCGCCCACGTGTCAATGTTATCTGTCGTGCACTTCCAATGCACCAAGTTCTTGTGCGACTTGTTCTATCTATTCTTAATGCGACCGTTATTCATAGCTAATGAGAGACTGCAATGTGTCTCGTTATATCTTGTAGCCAATAAGAAGCTGACACGTGGCATGTGTTTAAAGAAAAATAAAATAAATCAAAGAACGGTCTTCCACGCGTGTTTGCTTTTATTATTCTCCATATATTCTGTCCCTCATTAGTATTTTTATTAAAAAATAATAATAAAATAATTGTTTAGCGGTTGTATATTTAGAGACGCGAGGAAAGACGTGAGGGAGTTTTTTTTAGTTTTTCATTTTTTTTCATTTCACTTCAATTTTAGTTTCTTCTCTGCGTGTTCTCTACAACACGCAAAAACTTTTCTTTAATAATTTGGATGTTGTTATTTTTTAAGAAATAGAGAGAAAGAAGACAACGAAGAAGAAGAAAAGGGAAGAAATTTATTTTTCATTGAGGAATTGTGAAAGAGTTTCTCCTAATCATTTTCTTTTAAATTTTATTTCTCTGAAATGTCTGATTATTGTTGTATTGTAATTTTAATTTCTGCTATGAACTAATTTATTTGTTCTAGGGTTGCAGTGTAGCTTAAATTATGAAACTTGAATTAATTATTTTTGAATGATTTATGGAACGGTTTTAAGTTGTTTATTTTATCTGTGCTTAATGTTTTTAATTATCGGAAGATTAATTAGTTGATCTGTGACACTTAAATAAACATAGAAAAGATATTTTTGTGTGTTGCTCGTGATAAAATAACATATATATATATATATATATATATATATATATATATATATAAGGGATATGAATATACTTTTATTGTATGTGTAACAATTTGAGAACTTAGAACTTAATAAATCTGGTTGAATTTAATTCTTATAAGAATATAGTGAATTATTTTAGCGATATGTGTCTATATGGAGCTCGGAATAGATATATGGATAAATTAGGAGTTCTTGGTTAACAACTTAAAATACGAGAACATAAATCAAGAGAAAATAAAATGATTTAAGTGGATTAATTTGGTGAAACTACAATCCTAGAATTTTCTTACAAACTGTTATAAAAATTAGTTAGTCAAACTGCATCAAATTATCGATTGTTTGGATAAAATTAGGTTGAAATAATATTAGTAATTAACAAACACTAGTAACAAATTTTCGTGGGAATGATATTTTATTTATCATATTATTACTTGTGACTATGTATACTTGCACAATTTTATGTTCTCCTAAAAGAGACAACAAATGTCATCAATTAATGTGTGTGTGTGTGCACGTGTGTGCAAGCCCACCCACAATGCATGTAGTTAGTCCTTATGCGAGGTAAGTCGACAAGCATCTAGCTCATAATACTTACAATAGTAATGGCTAGTCCGTGTGTTGCATTGTTCCATGTGTATTTTCATTGCATACCCATATGCAAGGTTGTTCAAGGTTGTTCAAGGTGATTATGACAAACCATGTGTTGATTGCCATATCAACATTGCAAAACTTAATGATGAAGTAATTAAGAATTAAGAAGACAATTGGAATAAATATTTTTTGTATAACAATTTTACAATGTAATGGATTGCTTATAACTAGCAACTACAAATGTATACATTTTTTAGCTTTTGGAATAATATATCGGTAACACTTTACATGAATTCTCTCTTCTCCTCTTTTGCTCTCAAATTTTCACCATCTTTTTGCTATCGTTACTAACTCTACTCGATTTTAACTGCAACAATTGCTTCAAGCTAATCGTAATTTACTTCATTTTTAGCTGCTAATGCATTTTCCTTTATTCTTATCAATTAATATTGGAAGTTGGAACAAAGTGATTATCTGATATGCACTAGCAAAATAGACAAAAAAAATCAAGAAAAATAGTTGCCTCTATGTGAAGTGTTATTGTCTTCAATTCTTTGTTGTTAAATACAAACTTATTCATAGATAAACTTATAAACTTGTATCTAACTCAACCCAATAAAACCTTATAGAGTTAAGGGTTGTATAGACTTATAAATTGCGTAGGATCTTAACTTCGAGCCGATGTAAGACTTTACAACCCCCTACACATCGACTGGTAGTCTTGGTTGACACTGGATGGACAAAGCTCGGGGGTGAGCGCACCGCCAAGTTCTTGGACACCGATGATAGTAAAGAAGTCAAAAACTTAACTCTGACAACAACTTAAAAACTCATATCTAACTCAACCTAATAAGATCTTATAGAATTAAAGGTTATATAAACTTATAAATTACTCAAGATCTTAACTTCTTATCTACGTTAGACTTTAGATGAGTTGTAAAACCATTTAATTTATTATTTGATTTGAATACATTTATTTTTATATATAATGATTATTTTATTATAATCATTAATAATTCATTTTTAAAATTAACTAGGTATATTATCATATTATGTATATGGGAAACTGGCTCATATAAAATTTTGTCGTTAGTTGTTAGAGTCTTTGAATCAAATTATTGAAAAAGAATCCAATACAGTTTGGGTTTCGAAAACTTTACTGATGCTAGACAGGTGACATCTTTGACTAAGCCCTCTATTTTTTAAAAGAAAAGATGGGAGAGGATGGCCCAGGAACAAAGAAAAAAACTTATCGGTGGTGGACGGACTTGAGGCACTTTAATAATAAAAATGATGCATGAGATTAAATTTTATGTATTTTAAAATTAATATATTTAAATAATTTTAATATGATATTCAATTAAATTTTAATAATATTTAATATTAAATGATATATTGAATTTTTTAATAAAAAGAATGTATGGAATGAATATAAAATATGATATTTTTATATTTATTATTTTAAAATCTATATATTTTTTTTCAAAAATAATTGAAATACATGAGTTTTTTGGGACTTAAATATATATTCATTTTAATTAATTATGTGTACTTTTTCAATGACAAGCTACTAAGGGCTGTTTTTATCTTTCAATTTCTTTAGAAGCGGCCTAGAAATTAAACTTGTGGGAACAAGATGTTAACATCAACTTTCAAACATTACATAAAATTCCTCTCTAGGTTAGTACCGACTAGGAATGGGCACGGGGACGGGCGGGGACGGTTTTTGATATAACCGTCCCCGAACCGAATTATAAAACCTATAACCGAAACCGCCCGAAAACCGTTACGGTTCGGGGACGGTTTTTTACCCACGGGTAACGGTTCGGGACCGTTATGAAAAAAACCCCGAAAAAAACCGAAATATATATATAATTTAATTTATTAAATATATATAATTAATTTATTATTTATAATTTAATATATAATTTAATTAATTAAATATAATTAATTTCGGGTACGGGCGGGTACGGTTTTTAGTATAATCGTAACCGTTGTTTCATATTCGGTTTTTACCCGAAATCGTCCCCATCCCCGAATTTTACCGGTTAAAAACCGAACCGCCGGTTCGGATAACCGCGGATAACCGAACCCGCAGTTTTTTTGCCCATCCCTAATACCGACCGCTTTCCAAAGTATCTGCTGGTTAAAAAGGAAGAAAGATTTGGAAAGATTATGCAATTCCACTAGTCACATATAATTACCCAAATACCACTACTTTGTATTTTTTAGTAAGTTAGGTATTTTTTTTAATACTAGTTTTCTAATGATTCAAATATGGTAAATATATAATAATATTATTTGTTAAATAATAATTATTATTGTTTTAAATTTGTTATTTTATAAAATAAAAAAGTAATCCATTTAATAAATATATACTGGTATTAATTGTTGATAATAATTGTTATTGTTTCAAATTTTTTATTATAAAATAAAAGAAAAAATAATTCTTTAAATATAAATTTTAAATTATTTTTATTTTAATTAAAAAATTAATGTTATGATATATTTATAAAGTATGAAAGTTTATAATATACGAACTCAATTAACCAAAAAATGTGAATATATTATTTTTAAATTTTATCAATTTATAATTTAATAACTTACAAAAATCTATAAGATATGCAATCACGTGTAAATAGTAAAATACATAAATTAAAAATAACATATAATATTTTTAGGTGGAAACAACCTAGGTTACAATTATAATCTAAGATTAAAACCACAATTCAACTAGACCATCTAACTTTACACTATGAAAAATAAATATTTAAGTACAAACTTGATCTTATGGTATTCTTCCTAGGATGCTATCCCAATGTACTTAACTTATGAATCCCTCATCTGTTTTCACAGTTTTCAAGATATGCATGAGATCTATCCAGACCAACGTTCTAATTAGTTTCCCGCAAATCAAATGCGTTCATTGAACAATTGCATATAGGATTAGCATAATAAACATAAGTACTCATGTGTGTTCTAGAATATATTTAATAACCCTAGCTAGATTATTCAAATCACATTAACTAGCAAATCCTAGAGCAAGAGAATTAAACACAAGTTCAATAAAAATGGCTTCTTTGAAATTTAATAATTAAATCTAAATAATCATGATCACTTATACAATTATTTGATTTAAATATGAATGACCCTAATTAAGAAAAAGCTATATGAACATGAAAAATATGAAACAAATAGGCTTAAATTTATACTAGCATAATAATATATAAAACTATGAAGAGATGAAGTTATATCTAATTAAAGAGGAGTAAGGAGAAAAGAAACCTAATTGTTAAACTTTATGATCCTAAAAATATGCTCTGTAGTTACGTGTCTAATTATGAGAAAAGAATGACATATATATAGAAAACCTAAAGAGCTAAAACATCAAACATCTAATGTGGAAAAATTCTATAGGTAATTGACTATTGATTGGGATTTAAAAATGAATCAAAGTGGATAAAATGCGTCAGCTCTCAATAAAGGGATCGATCTTTCCCAAAAATAAGTTACGCCTACATACCATGGGTGATCGATCCGTTTATACGGTGGATCGATTCCTCTATATATAAAGGTGTGCTCAGTTTTTTATACAAAGAAGGGAGAATCAAAGTGTGATCGATTATAGATCGATCCATAGTGGGATCGATCCATAGTGGGATCGATCTGTCTATTAGGGGTTCGATCCCTCTATCTTAAAAAGCTAATATATTTATCATACAGTATCAAAATTGATCCAATCAAGACTCTATATGAAATGCACTTAAATGTGTATGCAACTCTATGTGTGATAATTATAAAAGATATATTTGAATTACAATTATTCAAAACCTGAGCATTTCTTAGAGTTTTTTTTGGAAAGACTTAATATTTTTGAAAATTTGATAGCAAGCTTAAAGATAAGATAGTATATAAATGTTTTGTCTATAAAAATAACGTACACTTATAGTCCTCATAAACTCCTCTTTTGGCATTCTCGTGTAACAAAATCTCTCACTCACTACATGACACTTATAGAAATAAGATAAAAAATACATTGATGTCTTAGACTATATATTGGAACTATCCTATTGTCTGATGATTCCATCTTTATTGCAACTTTACAAGTTTGTATATAAATAAAATCATATAGAAAAGCATATGACAACTTGGCTTGAAAGCCTTATTGTATATTAGTTTAATTTACATAGAAATACGCAAAGTGTAGAGAGCAATCATGTAATGCATGTATTCATATTAATCAAGCTTAATATAAAAAAAGAATGTAGAGCATTCTTACCCTAAATATGTTCTCCCCCTATATGCATAATAATATGAAGCATGAAAATGAAATAATGATTCAACATAACAATATGAAGCATGAAAATGAAATAATGAATCATTCTACTTCTTTTTGATGTATGAAAAGGAAAAAACACTTGAGAAATTACAAACTTAAGGTCAAAACATTGGACAAAGCCATGGAACTAAACTCAATTCCCCTAAAGGTAGAAGAGCAATGTAAAAGTAGATAAATGTAAGAGTACAATGTAGTTTGAATTCCCCTTAAATCCTATAACTCCCTAAAGTTGAAATCAATTAAATAGTTAATAAATAAGAAAAACATGTAAATATATAAAAAATTGAAATTTGTTTTAGAATTTGATTTTGTTAATTTTCATAAATAGTGACATAAGATACTAAACTCGTTTAATCATAAAAACTACACAATCAATTGAGAACTCATTTTTTACTCAAATTTTGATTATGTATTATATAAAAAGCAAGTAGAGTATACGAGTCACATAAGCACACTTAATATATATAATGATATATTGACATTTACTTAAAAATAATATATATGTTTAATTTTCACAAATATGTCAATTAAGTCATTTATGACCAAACAAGAGAGACTAAAAAGAAAAAAAAACATCACGTATAATGTAAAATTATTATTGAGTCTTCAATCTTACAAAATAAAATATATCTACTAAGAGATGACTTTATTTTTTTTCATTTTATAAATGAGGTACATTATTATTTAGTTATTTTTAACCTCTATTTACGCTTTCTTTTTGTTACGTCAAGTATATATTTTTTATAATCAATCACTTTTTGCACAATCTTTTTAATTTTTTTACATGCATGAGTTATAAACCTAACATGATGAATTTCACACTTGTTGTGAGATATCCCTCCCTATTATAAAATTTTAGAAAGTAAGAAATAAAATTCAACATAATTTTACACTTAATATTAGTTGAAGTCCTAGAGTCTTTCAAGAGAATTCTTAATCTTCAAGCATAATATACATGTGTGTTCGTGAGTTTGTGAATAAGTTTATGTCAAAATTGATCATGTAAAATAATATGTGTGTAAATGTCAAAATTATAGAATCATTTATGCATCTGTGTTTTCCTAAATTAAATTTTCTTGTATTTTGGTTTCTCTATATATTCGGGTTGTGACTAAACTACCTTAGCCTAGATGTTATCAAACATGATATATAACACTTATGATGTAATATTTAAAAATATTAAAATTTATAAATTTTTGAAACATCAATTATGACCCTTTTTATATTATTTTATAATAATTCGATTGAAAAATTTATAAATTTTATTATAATTATTCAT
The DNA here is from genome assembly GCA_037013495.1 of Hippophae tibetana. Lineage (NCBI taxonomy): Eukaryota > Viridiplantae > Streptophyta > Magnoliopsida > Rosales > Elaeagnaceae > Hippophae > Hippophae tibetana. The sequence goes on along the minus strand of CM072802.1, from coordinate 32,150,619 downwards.
ATGATATTAAAATTGTTTATTTTTATTATTTAATTTATGTAAGTGTTATATCATAATATTAATCCTACATGATTAGATATGAATAATTTTTTAATACATAGATTGGATGTTAAAATGGGGAGTTAAAATGTTAACATAATTATGAAATTAGTTATTAAGAATCATCAATTATATTATTATGATATATTAACTAGAATAATCATAAGTTTGTGCTTTTTTCATTTAAAAACATAAAAAGTAGGGTCCCACTCCTCCACCTATAATTTCAGCCACACCAATTTCGATGAAATTTGGTCTTGTTTACTCCAATATTTCCATTCTAATACTCGATATATATGATTCTTTCTCTACGGTATTTTCACAAAAGGGCTCTTTTTAAAACTATATACCCTTAAAGCATACATTTTAAACGAAAAACTGATTTTTCTTTTAACAAAAACAGAGAAAATTAAACACAAATGGAACCACCCATTCCTAAATGGCTGAAGAATATATGGGACTTATGGAGTCTTCGTGGTTGTATTCTGGGAAGTCTCTCACTACAAGTTTTCTTGACAATATCTGCATCATTCAGACAACAATCTCGAAGTAAAATTCTGCTAGGTTTTATCTGGCTGGCCTACTTACTCGCCGACTTTGTTGCTACAGCTTCTATTGGTCTAATCACTAAGACCCAGAGTGAAACTTGCCGGTCTGAAGAAAATGAAAACCTTTTAGCATTTTGGGCTTCATTTATTTTGTTACATCTTGGTGGCCCTGATAGCATTACCTCTTTTGCTCTTGAAGACAATGAGTTTTGGCTTAGGCATTTAATGACACTTGTTTTACAGGTTTTAGTTGCTGCTTATAGCTTCTATTTGACACTTCCCAAAAACAAACTTTGGCTCCCCACTGTCTTAATTTTTTTGGTGGGAACTGTTAAGTTTGTGGAGAGAACTTTTGCTCTGTATCTTGCAAGTTTAGACCATTTTGGTGAAATTGTTTTGCCTGAGCCAAACCCTGTGCGTGATTATGAAGAAGCTGTGGCTGTTTACTCTTCTATGAGATCTTGCCAGATCCCGGTACGAACCAAGATGACGCCGTCAACTAATGCCGGCATAAACGTTAATGTTGATGGTGCCAACTCTGAACGCTTTGATGAATTGCGGTTACTAAAAGTAGCTCACGAGCAATTTGAAAGCTTCAAGGGTCTAATTGTTGGGTTGATTTTGAGCTCCAAAGAAAGAAAATCAAGTCGTGATCTTTTTCTCAAGAGGACTGCCAAAGAAGCTTTTAGAATAATAGAGTATGAACTTAGCTTCATATATGAAGTTCTCCATACCAAGGTTATTGTTGTGCGTGGTAAAGTTAAGTACTTTATTCGATTTTTTTGTTTCCTTTTTATCACAACTGCAACAATTTCTTTCTATTTAATTGAAAAGAAAAATATTAACCTTGACAAGTCAGCTGAAATTAAAATTACTTATGGGTTGTTATTTGGAGCAATGGGTCTTGATATGATCTCTATTTTGAAACTCATTTTTTCTAAATGGACATTGATTTCCCTCAACAATAGCTGGACTAGGTGTATTGTTTCTGTTATTCGGCATAGAAAATGGTGGTCTGCTTCAATTTCTCAATACAATATGATAAGCTATTGCCTACATGAAAAACAAATTTGGGTATTTTACAAGTTAGCTGGGTATGTTCAAGTTAGGTGGATTTTAGATAAAGTGAAGATCTTTTTATTTTCATCTAAAGAAACCACCAGTCAAGAACTAGAGGACTTCATTTTTGAAGAGTTGAGAATGAAGTCTTCGAAAACAAGGAATTTGAAAGCTGCAATGGAGGCATGTGACCAAAGAGGTGATTGGGCTCTTTTGGAAACTTCAAGCTATATGGACCTTAAATGGAGTGTTGGGGAGTTTCAATATTCAGAAAGTCTTTTACTTTGGCACATAGCTACTGAACTGTGCTATAAATATAAGGTTAAATCGAATACTAATAATGATACTGATCAAAGCAGAAAAAAAATTTGCAAGCTTCTATCAGATTATATGTTCTATCTTTTAGTAATGCATCCAACAATGATGGCTTCGGTTTTAGGGAACTGGCATATTGTTTTTCGGGACACTTGTGCAGAAGCTAAGAAATTCTTTGATAAGCACTCTATATCAGATCATTCAAGAGCTTGTGAAAAGATTATTTTAGTGAAAACTACTTACAGGCCAGCTACTGTGAATGGAATGAGCAAATCTGTGTTGTTTGATGCGTGTCGGCTTGCGAAGCAACTCAGGAACTTGGAGACAGATCCTTGGAAGTTAATGAGCCGAGTATGGGTGGAATTGTTGTCTTATGCTGCTATAAATTGCAGACCGATTGTTCATGCACAACAACCAGGTAAGGGTGGAGAACTATTGACTTTCACTTGGTTGTTGATGAATCATTTGGGCTTGGGAACACAGTTTTATGAGCAAGAACAATACGCTGGAACTAAAATAGTGGCTGAGAAGTAAAAAAAGAGACCTTAATGGTCCTCTATATGCGTATGTTTTCATAGACAGTGTTTTGCTTCTAATTTCATTTGATGAAAAGTATGGCCTTAATGGCCTCAACAGAGATTTTTAGATATGTAATCGTTGAAATATACATTATTAATTTATCCATTTTTCTATTCATATGTTCTATAGTTTTATTATCATTCTCATCATAGTTTTGTTAGTTTTGAATCTAAGTGTTAAGTTATATTTGATATTATAATTCAGTTATACTTTACTTGTACTATATTTGTATTATTTCACTTGTACTACACTTTCACTATTTCATTTGTATTATTTCACTTGTACTATACTTACTATTTCACTTGTAATACACTTGTTACAACTCTATAAATAGAATTTTCTATGTACATTCTCAAACACACAAATACAACATTAAATCATTCTTTCTTCTTATCTCTCTATACTTTTCACATGGTATCAGAACCTCTTATATACCTCTAAAATTTCTATCAAAATTTTGTCTCTCATAATCACAGCCAACCCGGCTCACCCTAACTCGATTCACTCTCAACCCGGCTCACCCTAACTCGATTCACTCTCAACCCGGCTCACCTCAACTCGGCTCACCTCAACTCGGCTCACTCCAACCCGACTCACCTCAACTCGGCTCACACCAACCCGGTTCATTCTAACCCGGCTCACCTCAACCCGGTTCCAGGCTTGTATTCAACTCCTCTTTTCATTTTTAAGGATATCTCTTTTATACTGTTTCTATATATTTGCTTTATATTTCCTCGATTATTTCGTTAAAATGGATCGAAATGATGTCCCAAAACCAATCTTTATCACTCTTGATGATACTAACTACTTAGCCTGGGCACAAGCAATGAAAAGTTTCTTAAAAGGACGCAAGCTATGACGTTTCATAACTGGTGATATCTCTATACCCATCCAAGAAACCACTGAAAACAACTCCTTATTTGCTGACCGCCTTGAAGAATGGGAGAGTAAACACCATCAAATTATTACCTGGTTCTATAACACCACCTTACCCTCCATCCATGGTGAATTTGGGCGTTTTGACATTGTCAAAGAAGTTTGGGAATTTCTTGAGGCTCGCTTCACTACAACAAATTTGGCCAACCAATATCAACTTCTAACAACTCTTCATACCAAACGCCAAAGTACTGATCAAACTATTAACCAATTTCTCTCTGAAATGCATACTATTTGGGATCAACTCGCTCTCTCTGAATCAACTTGGACGAACAAGATTGATGCTGAGATGTTTGCAACTTACCGTAATCACCAGCGTCTTGTTATTTTTCTCATGGCTCTCCATGATCAATTTGTTCTTGCCACCCTCTTTTATCGCCCTAAAGGAGGTTCAAAAGAGGACTTCAAACATCAAGGCTACACTTACTGTCACAACCCCAATCATGAGCTTCTTACATGTCTCATTCGGGTATGTATATATTGTCACAAGAAGGGTCCAGGACACTTTAACAGAGATTGCTTTCGGAATCCCTCTCAGCATTCTTCATGGAATCCCTCTTAGCATTCTTCACGGAATCCCTCTCAGCATTCTTCACGGAATCCCTCTCAGAATCCCTCTCAACATGCTTCAGGTAAAAATAGTAACTCATCTATCACTGCTGCTGTTTTTGAGGATAATAATGAAAAATTTACCTTCTCTACTCAAGAATTTGAAGGTCTTCTTAAACATGTTCTCTCACAATCTAGTAATCCTCCTCCTACTACCTTGTCTCTCACATCAGGTAAATCTTTATGGTATTTTGATTCTACTTGTTGTAACCATATGACTCATGATACTCACATCTTCTCTCCCACACAATCTTCCATGTCCAAACCTTTAATTCAAACTGCCAATGGTTCACATATGCATGTTAATATTGTAGGACAAGTTTCCACATCTTCTATATCACTTTCTGACACCTTTCATATTCCCAACCTTACTCTAAATCTTATCTCTGTTGGTCAATTATGTGAAATTGGTCTTACTATTACTTTTCCTCTTCTGGTTGTCATGTGTAGGATCCACAGACAGGACAGATCCTTAGGATAGGCCATAAGGTTGGACGATTATTTGAACTTATCGACCTTCATCTACCCAATTCTCCTCATACTTTCGTTGCTGCTTCTACTACTCCTATCAACCTATGGCATGCTCGTCTAGGCCATACGTCTATAGGTAGTCTTCGTCCCTTAGCATATTCTAGTAAATTAGGATCTGTTTCTATTTCTAATAATGTAAATTGTTTGCCTTGTCAATTGGAAAAACAACCTGCTTTATGTTTTAATAAAAGTGATTCTACTTCTGTCTCCCCTTTTGACTTAATTCATTCTGATGTTTGGGGTCCATCCCCATATCTTACAATGGGGGGATGTGTTTACTTTGTCATTTTTATTGATGATTATTCAAGATTCACATGGATTTTTCTCATGAAACATAGATCTGAATTACCCAAAATTTATTATGATTTTGCCCAAATGGTTAAAACCCAATTTTCTCAAAATATCAAAGTACTTAGAGCTGATAATGCTATGGAATATAAAAAAACAAAGTTTTTAAATTTTCTTCGACAAAATGGGACTCTTTCTCAATATTCTTGTCCTAGCACATCTCAACAAAATGGAAGAGCTGAGCGAAAACACAGACATATTCTTAATACTGTTCGCACTCTCCTCATTTCTAGTTCTTGTCCTGAACGCTTTTTGGGCGAAGTAGCTCTTACAACTATTTATACCATCAATCGTGTTCCCATGCCTATTATTCACAATCAATCCCCTTATGAGCATCTCTATAGTACTTCTCCATCTTATGAACTACTCAAAGTGTTTGGTTGTGCCTGTTTTGTTCTTCTTCACCCTCATGAACGCAATTAATTAGAACCTCGTGCTCGTCTTTGTTGTTTCTTAGGGTATGGAATAGAACACAAAGGCTATCATTGTTGGGACCCTATCTCTAAATGATTGCGCATCTCTCATCATGTCATCTTTTGGGAACATAAAATGTTTTTCTCTATTTCCTCATTTCATGTCTCATCTCCCACCTCACTCTCATTTTTTAATGACCCAACTATTGATTTATTTCCTCCTGACATTGCTCTATTACCCTCACCATCGTCTACTATGGCTTCTCCTGATATGTCTGCTCCTTCTGCTGATCCTACCATAACAACATCTTCTGAAGACCAACTACCTGATTGTCTAGAGTCATCACTTCGTCGTTCTACTCGTGTAAGTAGTCTTCTTGTTCATCTTCGTGATTACCAATGTTTCTCTACTATTTTGTCTCATCATGAACCCCAAAACTATAGAGAAGCTAGTTCTAACCCTCATTGGCAACAAGCTATGACAGATGAATTACATGCATTAACAAAAGCACATACATGTGATCTTGTTGATCTTCCATCTAATAAATCTTTGATTGGTTGTAAGTGGATTTTCAAAATCAAAACTCATTCAAATGGGTTTGTGGAATGATATAAAGCTCATCTGGTTGCAAAGGGTTTTGCATAGGAATATGGAATTGACTATGAAGAAATTTTTGCACCTGTAGCTCGCCTCACCTCTATTCGAAGTATCATTGCTGTTGCTGCTGCCCAAAATTGGAACATGTTTCAAATGGATGTCAAAAATGCTTTTCTCAATGGAGACATAATTGAGAAAGTTTATATGAAACCTCCTCCTGGATACACTCATTCACCTCATCAAGTATGCAGACTTCGTCATGCTCTCTATGGCCTTAAACAAGCTCATCGGGCTTGGTTTGCCAAATTTAGCTCTACACTTACTGACTTTGGTATCACTTCCAGTTCTTATGACTACGGTCTCTTTATTCGGAAGACTCCCACTGGTGTAACACTTATACTCCTTTATGTAGATGATATGATCATAATAGGGAATGACTCTAATGGAATTATTGATCTCAAGCAGTTTCTGAGCCATCAATTTGAAATGAAAGACCTTAGTCGTCTCCACTACTTCTTGGGCCTAGAAATCTCATCTGATTCTCAAGGATATTATCTCTCTCAAGCAAAGTACTCTTATGATATTCTTAATCGGGCTGGTCTTACTGATTGCAAAACTGCATCAACACCTCTAGAAACCAATGTCAAACTTACTTCATTAGATGGTACTATTCTCTCAGATGCCACATTATACAGACAACTAGTAGGCAGCCTTGTTTATCTCAGAGTCACTCGTCTTGACATTGCCTATGTTGTTCATCTGGTTAGTTAATTCATGTCTACTCCACGGTCTACCCATTATACTGCGGTTGTTCGCATTCTTCGCTACATCAAAGGCACCATGTTTCACGGTCTCCACTTCTCCAATAAGTCTAATCTTCTTCTTTCTGGATACTCTGATGCTGATTGGGCAGGTGACCCAACTGATCGTCGATCTACTACTGGATATTGTTTCTTTCTTGGAAACTCTCTCATATCTTGGCGAAGCAAGAAACAAACCCTCACTTCTCGATCCAGCACTGAAGCTTAATATCGTGCTCTTGTTGACACCACTCAAGAACTTCTTTGGCTCCGTTGGTTACTTGTTGGTATGGGTGTTCTCCAATCAACTGCAACTATCCTATATTGTGACAATCAGAGTGCTATTCAGATTGCTCATAATAATGTATTTCAAGAACGAACAAAACATATCGAGATTGATTGTCATTTTGTTTGTCAACATGTTCTTCAAGATACTGTTTGTCTCAAATCAATATCCTCCACAGATCAAACAACTGACATCTTCACCAAATCTCATCTACTAGGCAGATTTCAAGAATTAGTTTCCAAACTCAAGTTGATTGTTTCTCTTCCTCCTTGAGTTTGAGGGGGGATGTTAAGTTATATTTGATATTGTAATTCACTTATACTTCACTTGTACTACACTTGTATTATTTCACTTGTACTACACTTGTATTACTTCACTTGTACTACACTTGTACTACTTCACTTGTATTACACTTACTATTTCACTTGTACTACACTTGTACTACTTCACTTGTATTACACTTACTATTTCACTTGTACTACACTTTTTACAACTCTATAAATAAAGTTCTTTATATATATTATCAAATACACCAATACAACATTAAATCATTCTTTCTTCTTATCTCTCTATACTTTTCACATCAATGATGCTATTTAGGGTCTATTTGTTTTTATTTCTCTAACTTCGTAAAACGCTTTTGATAACAAAAATGCTCTTCAAGACTAAAGAAGAATAATTTGTCAAAGAAGCAAGCTAAAAAATCATATTTTGTGCTTGATGATTTATGTACTTCCTCCCAAAAGCGCTTTTCTTTAAAATTGATTCTTTATGAAACCACTTTTCTTTGAAGCTGATTCTATATGAAACCACGTTTAACGAACATACTCTCATTCTCTTATTTAATTTTTTACGCACTCTATTAACTACAAGTACATGGTTATGTAATGCATTGGGTTATATAAAGTTGGAAAAAATAAATTGTCACTTGCAGTATGGTTGGAATAATTTACTGAGTATTCTGCTTTGACATTCCTTTCATGGTTCACAAACACACAAAATTCCTTCTCAAAATAAGCAAAACAGAAACCAACAACTTATCATACTCCTTTCTCCGAACCCTCCTATATTGAGGGAGAAACTTTACATGACTTATGCTTAAAACTTAGGTGGGAAAATTTTCTATTCATTGCTTTACATAGATGCATATATTTATATAAGAAAAAATCCATTTTATATGTTTATTAATAATATTATCTATAAATTATTAAGGCAAATTCCATATTCATAAATCTAACTCTTCCCCCAATTTTTTTTAATGTAGAGTACTTTAAACAATAACTTTCTTCATTTGTTACTGAAAGAAACTTAATTTCTTCTTAATTTATTGTTATTACATGACTTTATTAAGTCAATAAGTCAATAGAGGTTTGTTTTTTGTTTTTCTTCGAATATAACTTATGCTATTGAGAATCTCTGAATCAGAAATAAAATAAATAATTAACTTGAAAATTATTTATGTGGTGTGCATTATTTTATAACATCATTAACACATATAAAAATTATATATCATTTCTGATATAAGAGACTAACAATATAAATATTCTAATCTAAGAAATTTACGTAGTATTTATTTCTATTTTTAAAGACTAAAATTAATTGAATAATTGTTTATTAAAAATCGAAAAGATAATAATTAAGGGGCAAAAATGTAAAATCATTTGCCCAAAATGATGACGTAAAGCAATTTACGTCAAAAAAAAAAAAACCAACCTGGTGGACTCTCTAAGTCTTCTCTAGAAAAATCGGAGATTTTATCATAAAAGAAGGGGGAAAATAAGAGAAAGTATAAAAATTATACTTTTAAAATTTAATTTATAAGAATAAAAATAATATTAAAATTTATAACAATAATTATAATTTTATTTTAATGACATTTAATTTAAGAAGATAAAAAAACATAAGCCTTAATCTCTTATCTAGTTTTACACCCTCTATTTAAATACCAGTACATGGTTAAGTAATGTATTGGGTTATATAAAGTTGGGAAAAATAAATATCATTTGCAGTAAGGTTGGTATAATATACTGAATATTCTGGTTTGAGATTCCCTTCATTGTTCACAAAGAAAGAAAATTCGTTCTCAAAATAAGCAAAACAGAATCAGACAACTTATCCAATTCCTTTCTCCGAAACCTCCAGTGGAGTGAGAAATTTTATATTAGCTATGTTTATCATTATTTAATAACGTATACATCGTTAATAGAGCGGCAACCAGAGGTTAATTAATTTTGTATAAAACTTTCAACATAGGCGGCAAGAAAAAGTTGAATAAGATACATTAACAGATGAGACAAATGGATCGGTAAGTTAATTAGGCATAGTGGGGGCACTAATTAGTATATAAAAGAGTAGTGAGATTGATTTCATTTCATTCACTCTCTATATTTATTTTATATTTTTATATTCACGTATTTTTTTATTAATTTTTTATATATTTACATAAAAATATTTTTATTAAACTTGTATTTAAGCTGTTTGTTAAACGATTTATTAATTAATTTAAATTATTTGATATATATTTTGAAAATTTTAGTTAGAATTTTTCATTGATAAATATGTCCTAAGATATGAAAACATAGTTGTGTTTTTTTTGTGTTAATTCTTTTTACAAGTTAATTCATAAATGTATCTAATTTGTGAAGAATGAGTTAAAATATTAGTTAAAATATACTCACTTTAATCTTGGTGGAAAAAATTAACAATCTTGTAAGTAAAGTATTAATGCATTATCTTAAGAAGAGAAATATACTTAAACATTAACTTTTTATAGTGGATAGATTAAGTAGTTTTGTGTAAGTGTGATTTTCTTCTTAAATCATGATTATGTCTTGAGTTATTTTCACTTAAAATTATTATATATTATTTTTATTTTTTGTACTTTATTATTTACATATAATTGTATGTCCGATTGTTTTGTTTAAATTACAAAATCATGATTTGATAAAATTTAAAATAACGTATTTATTCTCAAGTCTATTTGGTCTATCTTAAAATTTACAGTTTTAAAAATAGATTATATTTTAAATAATTTTTCTAATATCTATAATATTTATAAAATTTTCATTTAATCTTTTAAAATAATAAATAAAAATAATATTAAATGCTTACTAAAATTGATAATATAAAAAACTAAACTTTTAAAAATAAAATCTTAAAATATTATAAATAGTTAATAAAAACCATTTTAAAGCATAATTAATTTTAAATTTTTTCTCCAAATATGAATATTACAAAATACTGCTATAAAGCTAGAATGTAAATTGACTTGAGATAAAATAAAATCTAGTGGTTTTGTTTCCAATAATTCATCAAAATGGAATATCAATTTTTTTTATTGAATTTTGTGAATTATATGACTAGTTAAATATTTAATACGATTGTGGGTAATTTGTAAGTCTTAGACTATGATTTAATAATTTAGTATAATTAATTATTTTAGTTTTAATTCTTAATTTATTAATGTGTTTGAATATCAAAATCTTGCATGTTATGAATTAGGATGATCAACTTTTTATTGTATGTATGTGTTTATTGCTAAATCATGAGTTTGATATGAAATTGTTAATTCTTGTGATTGAAGTGAAAACTTATGATTTTAAATTACAACCATGATTGAAAGCTTAAGTTAAAGATTATTAATATATTTAATCTTGCCTAGTTTAGTTATCACCTTTTTAGATCTTAACGCAATGATGAATTAGATTAGTAATCATAAATTAGGTTGTTCAAGATTTAGATTAGTTACTAGTCGAACTGTTAGTCAATTACACAATAAGAAAATATATGAAGTCTTAAGAGTACCTAGATTTTTAAAGTTAAAATTAAGATTAAAGAAGAATTTTAAATTGTGAGATTGATTTAGAACTTAAAAAACTAGTTTTTATTCATTAAATGATATGAATTATAGGCCGGTGAGAATAATCCATAATCACATATCTCTAACTAATTTCTCCCAAAAATTTGGATGATAGTTAGTCAAGTTGGGCTATGATGTTAAAATAATTTTTCTGTGGGATATATGCCTACTAGATTTATTTTATAATATGTTTGTACTTATTTTTATATTTCATATATATACGTGATTACTTCGAAAATATTGTTAGAATTAGATGTGGTTGAGTATTAACACATTTATATCTTAATTTAATTTTACCTTATTAGTTGAACATGTTTTAAGATATATATTTTAGTATTAGTATACTCTATGTAACATGTTTTTTTTCATTTTAATTAATTACTGATTGCATTTCTTAGGATAGTTACGATTGATAGATGAGTTAGAAAACAATAATATGTTTTCTGACATCTGTGATAAAAATTAGCTAAACAGTTTTAAGTCAAAAGGATAATGAATGTTAGTTAGGTCTTGATATTGTTTTTAAGTGAATGCAACTTTATGATAATTTTGCTCAAATTTTACATGTACAAAACTAAGTTAGTGATATAAAAACTTTTGTGCTTGACTGGTGCAAAATATTGTAAATTCTTAGAAACCTTGCTATGATTTTAATGAATAAGAATAAGATGTTAAAAAATTTCTTTAGGTTAATCAAGACAAATGTTAAATGTATTTTTTTGAAAAATGATAAGGCAATAGAATTAACACTTTTGGCTAAATTGTCCTCCTCTTAATGTTGTTGTACTTATAAAGAGAATACCTTTTAGTGAACTAATTAGAGTTTACATAAGTTAATTTTTTGTACCCACTCCTTGTCCTTTGAACTAAACACATTGGCCATGCTTCATGCTCTATAGTTCAAGAAAAAGTGAAGTTGCACAAAAAGAGAATGATTTTTATGAAAATATTAGAATATGATTTAAGAGTATCAATTGTGCTATAATTGATTAAATTTCCAACATATATAGAGCAACTCTTTAATATGCCCCCATGATTCAAAAAAATAAAAATAAAAAAGTAAATAATAATAATAATAATAATAATAATAATAATAATAATAATAATAATAATAATAATAATAATAATAAGAAAGACTGAAGATAAATTTAAAAAGGAATGTGCATTGAAAAAGATTGGAAAAAAGAAAAAAAATTCAATAATGATGTTTGAGTTCAAAACAATGAAATCTGACCATGTTTTATTGACATGGTATTAAGATAATATTATTTATAAGTCTTTTTCTCTTATTTCATGGACTCATGAACTTTTATTTTTTCCTCTTTCCTTTATTTGATTAAACCAACAAACCTAATCCTATTACAATCAAAGGGAATACTTTTAATAAGTAGATATACAATTTGAAGGAAAAACGTATGGTTTCTAATTCAATTCTAAAAAGAATAGTGATGTTTTATAGGGAGAAATAATGTTCTCATTTATTTAAGTTACACGATTTGACTATTGTTAATAGATGGTACATCACACACACACAGTTTGAGCATGCTTATTGTACAATAGCTATAGTGAAGGGATAAGTAGAGCCAATATCTAACATTTATTAAAATTTGAAACATTTATTCTTTCTACTATAAGTTTTGACTTTGCTCGAAGACTAAAAAAAAGTAGATTTGAGAGTTTGATAAGTATTATTTTACACATATTTTTATATTTTAATTAATTTACATCTACGCACACCCCATCCCAATCAATACCGAGTGTCACTGCTCAGTAAGTCATATGTCATCCAACCTATGCCACCACTTATCGTCCATTCCACTGCTTTCATCCAGACTCACCAGAGTTGTGTGTGCCATCAATTGACACCTCTTCACCATGTCATGTTAGACGTGTGCGCATTACCTCATTCTTGCAAGCATTAATTTTGCATTTGAATGAATTTTCATCATGTTGATCCACTTTCTCTTACTATGACATGTGTCACAGTGGAACTGTCTCCATCTTAATCCATCCAATGATCCATATTTAATATGAGCATATAAATCCAAATGTTTTCATATAAATACCTACATTGCACCTCATTAAATAAAGACATCAAACAAAAAACACAAAAAAATGAGAGAAATATTTAGAAAAAAATCATTTTTTGTGCTATTCTTGAAGATTCTTAAAAAAAGATTGAAGAATAAGTTGAAGATTGATATTTTCAGTTCATTTGGCTTCAATAGTTCATCAAAATTAGATTCTTAAGTGTACATAGATTTCTAAAGCTAAAATTAAGACTCAAGAAGGGTTTTTAATTATAAAAATGATTTAGAACTTAAGAAACTAATTTATATTCGTTATATGATTAGTTAAACTCATTTCATAGTTAAACTCATTTCTTTCTCCCAAAAATTATCATATGATCATATATCTCTCATAATTTCTCCCAAAAGTTTTTATTTTCTATTTTATTTATTTTAAACTTATTTTCTCTTCTTCACAATCAATCCAAATACTAACTTAAATTAACTTCACAACAAACTAGTAATTAAAAGTATAATCATAATCAATCATCTATGAATTCGACCATTACTTCAACTATACTACCAATGATACATTTTTAATAAAAGTAAGATTTAATTTTCAACACTCTCAAATGTCTTTCTACTACAAATCGTGCACCCTACACGCATACGAGCCTATCCAACTGTGTCCAAAATCAATCTTTGAAATAGTTTCCCACCTTTTTTGGCCTTTTCCTCACCTATAAAAAGACCTTCTCCCTTATTGTAAAAAATACACAATTTTCTCACCTATTTCTCTTTCTAGCTATCTCATTCTAGAAAGCTTTATTAGTTTTTTTTAGTTTTTAGTTGTAAAGTTCTTTTCTTTTTGAGAAGAACTAGCTATGATTTTATAGATTTTTAGTTTGTAATTCAATAAACGGAAATGCAAATTTGTTTGGAGTTTTTCCAACTACAGAATTAACATCAAAGTTCTGTAAGGATTCTTTTGAAATATAATTTTAAAATGAATTCTTTACAATTATTTTTTATGTTTTATTCTTATATGTTATGTTTAATTTTTATGTGTTAAATTTAACATGACTAACTATTTATAAATATGATATAATAATAACATTATTATACTTGCGAAATATTAAATAGGTAAAACATTTCTATAAAATAAATTTATTTTATTTTTATTCATGATTTTATATTAAGGATGTTAGAGAGAAATATATTATTTTTCATTATAAATTTAAATCTAAAAATTAGATTTTAAGGTTTAATTATCCAGTCTAATTTAGAGTAGTGTTCTTTTATTTGTTGTTACAATCGCTCGGTAGTTAGAATGAAGCTCTATTTAAAAACAATTATATGAAATATTATTCAAAAATGTATTAACGACATATTTTTAGTAATGGTTTTAAAACTTGAAAGTTAGTACTCAGATAATTAAATTCTTAGGTTTAATTTTGATACCTTGAATAAAATGTAATTAACTGGCTTCGCTAAAGTTGTGATTAAATAGTTTTCTATTATCTTTGAAATAAAGTTTAAATTTAATACTTAATTAATTAATCGGTCACTTCTAAAGATATTAGTTAATTAATATTAAACAAAAGAATTTGGACACCGCTTAAGGACACTTTCATACTAAAAAGAGAAAATCATCAAATATCAATTTATATCTTTAATAACCTAAATAATATGAACAAGCATAATTTATTTTTGTAGTTTTTTTTCTTTTTATTCCTTTCTTCTTTTTTCTCAGTTTTATAAATCATTTTTTTAGTTTTTTTATTTATTTATTTCTTTTTCTTCTTCCCCTTCCTTCCTTCCTTCTTCTTCCTCCTCAATTTTGTATTCTATTTTGTTAGTTTTTTTTCTTCCTTTTACTTCTTCCCTTTTGTTTATTTTTCTTCTTTTTTCTTAGTTCAACTCATCTTCACCAAAGTCTCGCCCTTCCCATCATCACAAAAGACTTAAATTGTCCATCATTATCGAATTTTTCCAACCAGTTAATAATTAAAATGAAAAGGAATTGAATTAATGAATAAGAAAAAGAAAATAAAGAAAGAACTAGAAAAAAATGAATATAAACCTGAGGAATAAGAAAAAAGGAAATGGAAGAAAGAAAGAAAAACTAAAAAAATTAAATGACAAAATTGTCCTGGATTTTTTCAAATGCAATGCACATTTAAAATTTCCAAATTAAATGGGATTATCATTTCAATTGAGTAACGTAAGAACTATTTTATGGATTAGAATGAAAGTTTATTTATTTAGTTATGGATCTAATAATCTAATTAGTAAAATATCAATAGAAGTATGACAAATTAAAAATTAATATAAAGGACAGACATGTAATCGTATGTAAATAAAATAATACAAAAATAAAGATCATGACACAAGATTTTTAGGTGGAAATAGCTTAAGAGGAAAACCACTTATCTACTAGACTACCTATCTATCCACTATAAAAAATAAGTATTCAGTTACAAGGCTAGGACTTAAAGTATCCACCAAGATAATACCCCCAAGTAACCTTTTTCACAAGCTGTTGCTTTCATCATAATCTCTACAACAAATTCTTTTGGTTTCAGACCAGCATTCTAAACAATTCAAGTATCACAAGTTAATCAAACTAGCATGGTTGTTACCTAAAAATTTAGCATATAAACATTAAGTGTAAGTGTGTTTATTAGAGAATATTCAATAATGAACAACCCTAACTAGTTGATTTAAATAATATATATCAGATAAATTGAAAACAAATAGCAATTCTCAATCGATCAAGTATTAATTCCTCAATTAATCTAGTAATATAAATAATTCATTCAGTAGGTAATATAGTTCAATTGATCTAGTTACTACTCGATCAATCGAGTAGCCTATTTTTATATTATTTCTATGTGTCTAATATGCAATCTAACGTGCACAAAAACAAAGATATATCTATGATGTGATCGTTCAGGCTTGATAGTTATTCAACTTGAAAATATTCTTTTAAAACACATCTAAACACTAAAATTACATTTAGATATTTTGTTCGCTAATATCGCCAACACTCACATAGACCTTACAATCTCCCCCTTTGGCATAATCGTGTGACAAAACCTCTCTCTCATTACATAATGCTCATAGGGAAAAATTATATAATGAAACTATCCTATGATCTGGTAAATAATATTCGTTTGTATCTTAACAACTCTTGTTTCATTGAAAAACAAAAACATTAACAAGTAAACAACTTTTTGCGAATGACTCATTGTTCATAATAGTTCAACGTATCTAATAATAGAAAAATGAAGAAATTAAAACAACTCTGCCTATGTTAAATATCCAAAAAATTCAAAGTAATTTAAAAATAAAGATCTCCCCCTAAATTAACTATCCCCTTTTTTGATGTTTCAATTGAAGTTCAAAATTTTTTATACCAATTTTCTCTCTTTTTTTGTCATATGAATAAATAATACAATGTTAAAGCTTAAATCTAATATAAGGAAGAAAGAGATGTATGCTATGGATTAACTCCCTCTAAGTTGTATTACTCCTATAAATAAATTAAACTAAAACAAAAATATTTATAAAAATTAACATATATATATAATTTTTTTTTGAATTGAGGATAGTCGTCTTAACTTAACATGACTACAATAGTACACACAAATGATATAGTTAATTTTGTTCAAAATGTGACTATCCAATAATAATAAAAATATATGTAGACAAGTCACACACAAACATACTATACATATAGTGACATGTCGACAATCACCAAAAGTAAAATATGTGTTGGAACTGCAGTAGAATGCCAATTTGTTCATTTATGACAAGTTATAAAATATTCAAATAAAAGAGTATTACCTATCATGAAAAATTACAGTTAAATTCATACCTACACATAATCAAATTTTACTTACCAAGAGAACACTTTAATTTATTTTTTTGTATTCCTCTTTTGTATTAATTGTTTTGTGCAATATTGGTTATTTATTTTCTTTTTATATAACCATTTGTGGTTCCTTTTTTTGTGCATGCGAATTTTTTTGTATTTTTCTTTCTCCTTTAATAATATTATTATTATTATTTAAATAAATATGAACAAGCTAATATACCTAGTATATTAACTTTCAAAGTAGTTGTGAGGTAGCCCTTACTGCTCACTGTGGTAGCATTCACACATCACAGTAGGTAACCCTTTCAAAACTAGGTATCTCTCTATAGCAGCATTTTAAACAATGAAAGATAGAGTTTAACCATAATTTTCATAATCAAGATTATCTCATGCCCTAAAATCTCACATAATTAATTATAAATTTCTAGCATATCATACTTATGTGTATAGTGAATGTGTTAGTAGGTACTTAAGTACTCAAACAAGAGTATCTAGGTGAACAATAAATGATAGTTAGGTGACCAGAAAGAGACAATCTTTCCTAATGTAAATTTTCTTGAATTTTTGTTTCATTATATCTTTGGGTTGCAAATCAAATAACTTAATTATCATTGACATATTCTTGGACCTACCTTTAGATTTTTAATCCATCCTAAATGAAGATGCAATATGCATATTAGGATAATGATAATTAGTTCTAGATTTAAATGCATTGAATTTTACTTGCCTTTTTATGCCAACAGCTTCATGCTTTCTAATAGGACTTGTGAATATGTTACCATAATTTTTATTCATTCTAGAATATGATATAACATGCATAGATGGATAATGGTTATGAGTCCTAGTACGTGAAGCATGGAAAATATTATTACATTTAGGAGTATTTATCAAAAATTTGTACATGGGCCTAATATGACATTTCTTACCACAATGATGATAATCAGGCACAAACTTAACAAATTTTTCAATCATAGGTTTAATTGTTCTTTGTGTTCAATGAGTAACATTTTGAGTAGGGTTAAAAGGTCTTACAAATGTGCTTTTTGATGTTGCATAAGTCTAGCTCTCATCCTTATAATTAATGTCATGTGTATCATGTAAGGATGACATGTTTAAAGGTTTGATAAATTTAGTTGATTTTTACGAAGATGGCATAATGTGCTCATCTACAGATCCTAGCTCTCTCTTGTCTCTAGTTGGCTTTTCATAATCTAAAACTTTGTTCAACTTTTCAACTCCAATTGTTAACCACTTTACTGCTTCTTTTAATTGTTCAAGTTCCTGCATAATATTATTATTTTCCTTTCTAAAATATGCAAGACTTGAATTCAAAACATTAGCACATTAAAATAGTTCATTTTTTTCTTTTTCTATAGTTGAGGAATTTATTTCAACAGATTTAAGTTTTTCATTTAGTTTAACTATTTTCCTTTTACATCTTACATAAGTTCAAAGGCACTCATTGGTAAAGAGGTGTAGGATCCAAGTAAGCTCTCATGGAAAGAGGTTTGGACTTTGGTTATGGTTTCATTGACTTTCAAGCTGCAATATCTTCTTAGTGATCATTGTTATTATTTTATTGTATTTCTTTGGTGTTTCTCTAGTGTACATGTGTAGTTTTAAAAACTATTGAAGTATTGGTACTCTTCTAATTGTTTTTCTTTTGTTGTGGTCCAATCTTTCTTATCCTTTCTCTCTTTTAGCTTGCTCAGATTCCTCATTTTCTTCTAGATAGACAACTAGGAAGGTGTCTAGCACTGCTTTTGAAGAGTTTGATTTGATGAGTATGATTTGATCTTTTTTTTATTTTTGTTTTGATTCCTTTAGCTTGACTACTTTTTCTCGGGTTACCTAGATGGATAATTAGGGTAAACATTATTGTTACTTAAGGTATATGGTTCATTCTAGCTATATTGTTAGTTATTTTGTTAGCTTTATTCCTTAGTATAAGTCCTGTTAAGCTATATTTTTGTGTGTTGGCTTCTCATGTATAAACATGATATATGCCCTGTTGTACTCTTTACTCATGTTTTTAGTACCAAAAATTTACCAAAATTCATACTGAGATTTACATCTATTTCTTAAACTATTTTAGAGAGCTTACATTTGAGTATGGGTCATTTTGTGAGCTTAGTGATCAAATAGTAGTTTGTGTGCTTATGTAGTTTTACTATGTGTCTCACATACATGATTTGAGATCTATAGAGGATAGAGTGTCCTTTGGTGCCTTGTGATTGAGAGTAATCATCAAGATTTCTCATTTTAAATATATTTCATGATATTGATCTGTGGTTACTGATTACACCATATTCAATGGTGTTGGTTACTGACAGCCAGATTCATGAGTCAAATCGGGTTGTCATGGAAACAATAAGTAGGAGCAACAATAAGAAATTTGGACAGAGGTCTGAACTGATAGATGTAATAGTGGTTTTATTTATTTTAAAGTTGTAATTATTTTATTATTTAGTGGATTGTTTGCTATTGAGTAGTTTCCTTAAGCAACTTGAGAACGTTACCACATAGATACAATCCCTATATGGGTTAACCTTATTACATCACTTGTTATGCATGATCCATTGTTGTGTTAGTACAATTTAAGTTTAAGGTATGTGTGTTACAACATACTATATCTTAAACTCTGATTAGAAAACATTTACTATTTCCCTACTTTTTATTGATTATATAATATATGTTAGGAAAAGTTGTATAGTTTTTGATATTATATTATTTGTACTTCTACTACCTTATCTATTCAAGTATTTACTTTCTATTTATGTGAGATTGGGTTGAGTCCATAAGGAGTCTATACCTCTTTACCCTTGTAGTGTACCGAGTCATAGACTCTTTCAAATGGTATTAGAGTAGATTCATCCTTTTTGGTACTAATAGCTATGGTGCTAATTCTATTAAGTTTCTTTTCACACACACCTTTCTATCCAATGGATTCGGGATAAGGAGAGAATGTAGGTATACCTTTACTATTCAATGGTCTAAACTACGCCTTTTGGAAATAAAAAATGAGGACCTTTTTGTGATTCTAAGGAGACCATGTGTAGTTTTTTCTTGAGAATAGCTGGACATACCCAATTAAAACCCTACCATAGATCTCCTCTATTTTCTATTCAAATCAACCCTTTGTCTCCATGTTTTTACTTTGATCATTCCTTGCAAAAGAAGAGATTTCAAAGGGGTTTCTTACTTTCCAAATAGATCTTACTACATCTCTATTTAAACACTAGTTTTTCAAGAATATGCAAGAAAAGTACATCGAATTGTCCAAAACTAATAATTGTTCATACAACCTGAGTTGACCTATTAGTGAAGAAAAATACATTGAAAAGATAATGACCATTCTATCCTATGTACAAATGTGGTGAGCTCACAGTAAATGAGCTAGTTGGTGACATGCAAGTCTTTAAATTGCATCACATGTTGCCAAGACAAGAATACTTTTTTTCGAGAAAGGAATACCTTGGCTCTCAAGACAACCAAGATAAGTCAAATGAGAAAATATGTTTATGCCATAATTGTGTAATGATGAATCTAATTACAATGAGGAGGAAATGGATTTCCTTGCAAAAATATTGACCAAATTCTTTAGAAATAAGAAACCTTCCTCTTGGAGTACTAGAAGAGATACTTCAAGCTCCAAAGCTTTCAAATCTACAAAAGTAGATGAAGAATAATATAATTAATCTAAGAAGCCTAATAAAGGACACTTAAACAAAATCATATGCTTTGAATGTGAGAAGCATGGACACATTGTTTCCATGTATTTTCAGAAACAAAATTGCACGAACAAGCTTGCTATGAAAGTTGGGATTACTATTTTGGATAGTACCAGTAGTGATGATGAAGATGACTCTAATTTTCTTACCATCGTTACTTCTAGTAGTGTTTTTGATCCTCTTACTACTGCTCTTGATGTTCCAAAGATGACAACTAAATATGATTATGATGATAATGAGCAAGATCAATTTCTTGGCTCCTATAATATGCTTATGGTTTAGCATATCAAGTTTGATAAATAAAATAAAATGGGCTTAGAAATCCTTGATGAAAGAGAATATGTGATATATATATTAAAGAAAAATCCAAAGGAAAAAAATTCTTCTATTGTTGGTTAACAACTTCATTTTACCAAAACACGTGAGATCATTTAAAATAAATATTCGTATTTTCTTGAGAAATTTAATGCAAATCATGAAAAATTAAAGAAGCTTAAGGAACAAATCATGGTTCTTAGCTCGGGTAAAGTTACAAAGTTTTTTATTAGTTTTGATCCCTCTTTTGATTAAAATTTTAAGATTGAAAGATTTAAGAAATAGATTATAGTCCTTGAGAGTATAAAGGAATATCTTGCTTACTCAGTTAAAAGGAAGCTGAGATTGAACAACAGAATGAGAAATTTGGGATTCTAAATAATTTAGCAGCATATTTAGAATCATTTCTTAAGGAAAAAAGAGATTTGATTATCGCCTTAAAGGACAAACTTCGTCTCAGTGAGAAAGAATTGGCTTACTATACTTCTTGCTTGAACAAAATGGTGACTGACTCCAAGAACTTAAATGAAATCCTTAGTAACACAAAGAAATTTGGTGACAAACATGGAATTGGTTACAATGAAGAAGGGGTTTTAACTGTTTGTGTTTGTTATCTGTATGGCATTGTTGGCCATCTTGCTAGGTAGTTTCCTAGATATATGAGAAGTACTACTTGGAGTTCTCCACCTCATTCATTGCGTCTCCTATGACAAGCTATAGCTATTATGGCTAATCTAATCATCTCCAAGCAGGTTGCATTATGCACCTTAGGCATAGTGCGAAAAGAAATAAGTCAAGTTCAAAGGTATGTTTGGCCGATCTATATAGATCATTCAATAGGATTTTTCAGAAATAATAAACAAAAAAACCTTGAGTATTGATGAACTAAAACCGGCATCGGCGATTCTTGCCAATACTTTGGTTTTAATATTTATAAAACTCTCGCAAGTGCACGAATCATTTCGAAGAAAATGATAAGTATACTCCCAAGGTCGATCTAAGGAAGGAATGTATGTGGTTTTTAATTTATTATTCAAACTTTTAAAAACGAAATTAAATCCTAAACATCCTGTCCCGATATTTTGGGTTTTGTATTTTTAATCTACATACATAAAAATAAACATAGATTCAATAAACATTTATGCAAATTTTATCATTTATAATAGTGGAGTATTTATGGATATAATAACTAAGTTAATTATGCTTGCTCATATTATTTAGGTTATTAAAGATATGAATTGATATTTATTGATTCTCCCTTTTTTGTACGAATACCACCTTTGGTGGGGTTAGATATTCTTTGTTAACTAAACAAATCAATTAACACATATGGGTGGGGTTGATAACCAATTTGCTTAATTAAATTAAATCTTTTTTCTAAGAGATTGAAAATGAACAATTTAAATGCCACTTTTGGTGGGGTTAAACAGTTTAAACTTTATTCAAGATGTCCAAATTAAACCTAAGAATTTAGTTATCCGAGTACTAACTTTTTAAGTTTTAAAACCACTACTGAAAACATGTTGTCAATACATTTTCAGATAATAATTCTTATAAAAACTTTTGAAATAGAGCTTCACTCTAACTACCGGGCGATTGTACCAACAAATAAAAGAGCACTACTCTAAATCAGACCGGATAACTAAACCTTAAAATCTAATTTTCAGGTTTAAGTTTGTAATGAAAAATAATATATTTCTCTCTAACATTCTTAATATAAAATCTTGAATAAAAACAAAATCAATTCATTTTAGAGATTTTCACCTATTTAATATTTCGCAAGCATAACAATGTTATTATTACATCATGTTTATAAACAGCCAGCACAGTTAAATTTAATCACAGACAAATTAAATATAACATGTAAGAATAAAGCATAAAAAATAACTGTAAAGAAAGTAAAATCCTTACAGAACTTCGATGCTATTCTCGTTGCCGGAAAACCTCCAAGCGGAATTTGCACTCCCATTTATTGAATCAAAAAGCTAATAAATTACAAAAACATAACTAGTTCTTCCCAAAAAAAGAAGAACTCTAAAACTAAGAGAAATTAACTAAGAAAAGCTAAAAACTAAGAAAAACTAAAAATCTAAGAAAAGAGAGAAAGAAAGAGAGAAAAGAATGTGTTTTGAGGTGTGTTTAGAAGTGAAGGGAAGGGGGGTATTTATAGGTGAGGATGAGAGAAAAAGTGAGTGAAAAAATGATAAAAAATGGTGAAAATGGGGAGTGCATTTGCTGAGGTCATTGATGACATCATGGGGGCGACTACGCGCAAAAAATGGGCATCGGCGCGCGCGGAGGGCAGTTGGGGCACGTAGGGCGCATGCGGGGGCAGCACAAGGGCACGCAGGCGCACGTGCAGACAAGCAGCAGTGCACAGGGGCACGCGCAGAAGGACAACATGACGCGCGCGGGCGTGGGCTGGACTAGGCGCGCGGCTGGGCAGCTGCGCGGCGCGGTGGCACGATTTTCTCCTTTTTGACATTTTTGACCCATTTTGTCCAATTTTTCCATAGTTGTTGACCTTTACCCATTTATTTATTAATATATTTGTGATGTATTGCTTCCAGTATTCCTCTTTGAGTCTTTAAGTTACGTTTTTAAGCCAAAATACCTGAAAAACAATAAAAATACCCGTGATTCCGAAAAAGACAAATTTATATAAATATATGATAAAACATATATATATATATATATATTTAATGAATTAATGTGCATAAAATCATGGTAATTTTAGTGCTTTTTGGGCACTCATCAAGTATCATATATTTCGCATGCTCATATGACATAAAGATTGTTCCCTGAATTAGTTTCCCCTCATAAATACTTTAAACAAAAGGATGATGTTCGATCACTATTTTTAGGTGATTTATATGGGGTTGAACTGTTAATTTCTTTTTTCTCTTATAAGTGTAGTCTTTATTTGTGTGGAATCTTTGTTGCATGTCTACCTATTTTATTTCTCTTCACTATTTCAATGAAAATAAAAAATATTATGCTTTTTTTGTTTTGGCACTCTTACCATGAATGTTCTGCAAGTTTCTCTGTTCATCTATCCCTTTACTTGTAATTTGAACCTTTTTGAGGTACCAATGTTGTTTTATGGTTGTGATACATATTTTGAGAAGTTTGTGTGTTTTTCATGCTTAGATTATTTGTATGTCTCTTACAAGCTTTAGAATTCACTTTAGTGTCTTTGAGGCAAAATCATATGTGCTACTCTGACAGAGAGAGGATTTAGGTCTTCTTTGGATCATTTGAACATTTCAAGTCACCAATGTTCACTTGTCCTTAGTTTTCCCTTTTGAGACATTATGTTATCTCTTCATTTATTTGCACATATATTGGCTTAGCACAAATAATAAATCTCACTTATCTTGGACACTCTTTTTGGAGTTTCATTTATGTTTTTTTAGCTTATATGTTTTGGAATGCCTATTTTATCCTTTTGTTTAAAGTGTTAAAAAAATGAAAAGGGGAAGAAAAAAAGGAAAAAGAAGAAAAATAAAAAGAGAAGTATCAGTGAAAGAAAATTGTGAAGTAAAGAAAAATAACTTAAAGTTGAAGGTTTAATACTAATGGTTGTGAGTTCATTACTTTAAGTGAATGTTTTTTGGTGATCTGAAGGTTTGCTTAAGCTTAAATGTCACTTCTCACGTACCCAAACCTCATCTTGACATTGAAAGCTTTGGAAGACCTATTGATTGCTTATAGGTTGTCACCTACATTAGTGGATAGAGAGGCTAAATTGACATATGAAGTTTGGTTTTACTTGAGTCTATATTTCTATTTTCTTAGTTCGCATAATCATATCTTAATGGCATATAGAGTAAATAAGTTTAGCATAACACACACAGTGTATTTCATCAAAAAATTAGTCATACCCTTACATAAATGCATTATTGATTGATTGTTATATGGATGTTTTCGTTGAATTTATTGGTTAATTTTGCTGAATGTTTTGGTATAAAAAGTTTCAACTTACCAAGAAGCTCACCATATAGCTCACTTGACACCTCTCCAAACAACTCGTTATTCACTCCAGCAATGGGGTTGGAAAGGTACGTAACGAGGTGCTCCTACACCTATATATTAAACCCTTTTGTGCCTCATTTCTTCATACCTCAGAATAGTTTCCTTCTCTTCTTGGTTTATTAGTTTATGATGCATTTTAATATTTTTCTAAATATGGCCTCAAAGCATTCCAGATGCGGTAAAAAGTCAAAGTAGCCTGAAAATTCAATCCTTCTAGTAGTGCATCCATTATTGCAAAGCATTCTATCAATATCCATGACTTTCCTAAAATTGAGGAAAGGTTTGCTTACTTTCTTAGCTTTCACTTTGCTCTTTGAATTATTCATATATTGTTGAGTTTGTTAGGGAGTTGTAGGCTACCATTCCTAGTGCTTCTACTACTAGTTTCTCTACCTCTTTTGTCCTTAGAGGACGTAAAGTTACCTTCTCTCGAGATGATATTCATAATTTATTATCTCTTTTTGATGTTTATTTTTTTCTTTTCCTGTCATCCCATTTGAACTTGAAAATATTGGTTCCTCCTCCCTATCTGAATTTTATATTGTGAATATTCATAACAATGTTGAGATGGCAAACCAATTAGATGAGCCTAACCACACATATGTTGGTAATACCTTTGTTGTTAACTCTTTTTCCCATAGTTGTTTACTTAATATTTTGTTAGTGTTGTTATTCATCCTTGCTTTTATCTTCATATTGTTCCTCTTTGCCGAGGATACTTCCTCTGTGTGATTTTGAATAGTGATGGTATAGATCTCACTAGTATGATCTATAGAACTATCATTTTAAGTACTGTTACTCCACTTTATTCTATGCTCTAATATCCCTCTTTGATTTCCATGTAGGGTTCCACTATTTTTTATAACATTTTTTTGATTGTATGAGTAGGTTTATTCTCTCTTGCACTATTATTTCAACTAGTCATGGGTCTCAGTGTTAATTTGCTACCCCTTCTTCCTTTTCTTCTATAAATGCTGCTTAGTCCAAGTGTTATGAATCCATTCATGTTTCTTCTACCTTTTATACCTTCTCCTTCTCAATGAAGAATCTACTACTCTTTTGAGAAATGTTTTTGAAGAGTTGAAAGTTTTTTAACCAGAATTTATGGATATGCATCATTTTCAAGTTTTGCTCAGGGTGTTATGACTTCTTATAGTCTTGTTGTACCATCTTTTCATAATTCACCTATTTCTTATACCTTAACTAGACCACGTCCTACCCCTACCAGACCCTCTCATTCTAGTTTTTCTTCCCTAAGGTTAATGATCAATATGTTTACTATATATGATGGAGATAAGTTCAATGTTCCATTCGAGATCGACCATTCCTTTGAATAGTTTGCTAACAATGCTTTCAATCCAAAAACTACTGCACCACCTACTACTCTTTTTGATAGTGGAGGATCTTCTTGCAATGGTGTTCATTGGGATGATGATGCTGCAAAGAGACATGGAGAGTGCTAAACTCCTTTTTATTTTCTTTTGTTTTAGTTTATTTCCTATTGCTTTTGTTTATTTCTAAATTTATTTTTATAAAATAAAGTTTTTTAATAAATATAAGTTTAATACTATTATTTGATCTCTACTCTAGTTTATTCTGAATGTTTATCCATTTTATTCCTATATGTAGTGTGCATCTTTGTATGCCTTATCTCCCTCATATAGGGTGTTCATTTTACTTTTTGTTTAAAAAAAGGGATAAATTTCCATACATAACTAAATTATTTTTTCCATGCTGCGTGGTGCATGGGTGGTGAATGTAGGATTTCACTACATACTTTTGCCTAACTTGCATGCATTCAGGGGGAGTGTTGCATGAAGTAAAGGAGAATTGTGTACTTTGCATGTAATTTTTCCTATCAGTGTGTGACTGCATAAGGGTAACATGATAATATGTGGCTACACTATACGCTATTTTTGCATGATACATTCATGAGGTATGTGTTTATTTCATGTGTATAGGTTACAAGTGTAGATTAAAGTCATCAAGCTTCATGTGAGTGGTGTGCAATGGTGCTGATACCCTATTGTTTCAAGTGACAGGGTGGATGAGTTGTTAAATGAAGATGGATGGAGCACACAAGATAAATTCACTTAGTTTAGATGTCTTTCGATGTTACATGTGTGTCGATGTTTTGTTCATAGAAACAAGCATCTTTAAGCATCTTTATGTATTAAGTTGTGCAATGTTTTGACACGGAAAGTAAAAGGAGGAGAATGTAATTCTGCTTGCACTCTGTTTCTGTGTGTGGGTTTCCCATGTTCAACACAATATCTATTTAATTTTAATCAATATTATGTCTTCCTCTACATAAGATTGGCTACTATGGATTAGTAGTACATACATGCACATAGTTAGGAACATTATGATTGAAATCATGTTTCATACACCATGGGGTTTGTTATTTTAGTTTGTATGCTAGGTTGAGAGTGGCAATTTTTGGTTCATTTTAGGTATAGGTATTTTTGAAAATAAGTTGAAATTTTTATAAACAAAAAAATATCATTTTTAGCACCTCTCCACTATCCCTCGCCACGAGCCTTAATAACGGGTTGGAGAGGTCCACTGTGAGGTAATTGGTGAGGTGATCAGGTTATTTCTATAAATAACCTACACTTCTCTCTTTTCTTTACCCATATTTGTTGTATCGAAACTCTACCAAAATTCATACTAAAATTTACATATGTTTCTTAAATAATTTTAGAGAGCTTACATTTAAGTGTGGGTCATTTAATGAACTTAGTAATCAAATTGTATCATGTGTACATATGTGGTTTGACTACGTATCTATGATACACTATTTGAGATAAATGGAGGATAGTGTGTACTTTGATGCCTTATGATTGAAAGTGATCCTGAAGGTGTCTCATTCAAAATATATTTCATGATATTGATCTATGGCTACTAATCACACCACATTGAGTGGTGTTAGTTATGGAGAAGAGTCAGGTTCATGAGTCAAACTAGGTTCTTGTGAAAGTAGCAAGCAAGAGTAGAAATAGGCAGTTCAAGCAGAGGTTCCAACTGATAGAGGTAATATTGATTGTTTCTTTCAAAGTTGTAATTGTTTTATTATTTGGTGGATTTTTTGTTACTGAGTGGTTGTCTTAAGCAACTTGAGGATGTTACCATATAGTTACAGTCTCTATGTGAATTTACCTTGTTACATCGTTTGTTATGCATGATCCATTGTTGTGCTAGTACAATATGAGTTTAAGGTGTGTATGTTACATCGTATTGTAGCTTAAACTCTAATTAGAAAATGTTCACTACTTTTCTGCTTTCTATTGATTATATAATATCTGTTGTAAGAAGTTGTTTTCTTACTCGGTATTATATTATTTGTGCTTCTATAGCATTATTTGTTTAAGTGTTTACTTTTTTGTTTATGCAAGTTTGAATTGAGTCTATAAGGAATCTGTACCTTCTTACCTTGGTTATGTACCGAGTCATAGACTCTTTCACTTAGGCTATATGTTGTGTATAGCTTATGTTAAGATTATTATATTGTAATTTCTTTCTTTTAATGCAATTTCTCTTTCCTGACAAAATTAATTACTACTATCAACTTTAATTGGCATCAACCCACAATATTAAAAAAAATGAATGATTTTTCAATTGATATACCCTACCTCTTTGGATGAAGTGCACCCTAAGTTACTTTTGTTTGTAATTGGATAAATTTATCCCATTTCTTCTTACGGGCTCACTCTAGGTCACTTTATTTTTAAAAAAGAACAAATCCACTTTAATTTATATTATTATATACAAATTTGAGAAAAATAACCACATAAGAAAGGATATTATTAGAAATTAAGTAATCCATTTTATTTTTTTGTCATTTTTTAACATTATTTGTAACATAATAATCTCATGCTCACAATTTTTTTTAACAAAAAATAAACTTTATAAAGCTAAAAGGATATGTGTAAAAATATGTTTAAAAAATGGTAGAAATGAAAGAGAGTAGTTAATTTCCAACAATATCACTCTTCATGTGTGTATTTTTCTCTAATTTGAATATAATAATATAAATTGAAGTAAATTTTATCTTTTTTAAAAATAAAATAACTTAGGGTAAACTAATAAAAATAAACATACTAAAATGATCCATTTTCAAAAGCAAGTTTCTTGGGGTACACTTCATCCCTACCTAGTAAAAAAGAAAAAAAAAACCCCTTACATATGCTATATCCACTATATATAGAGATGTAAAATGCAAAACGGCCCAACATAGCAAGCACTCGGCATAACCCTTTACTATAACAAGTTGTGATGGTCTGTGTTGCTTTTTTTAAGTATAAAATTTTGATTCATTATTTTATTTTTTTGGGTCAAACTTTGAAATTTTGTAAGTGCCTAAAATTTTAAATGATAAAGGATAGCATAAATCTACTATCTATAACAAAAGTTCCATTTAATTCGATAGTTATTCGGTGGGACAGTAATGCATAAAAATTCGATGGTCAAATTTTGTGAATTTATAAAAATCTTGTAAGTGTATGGATCACTTATAATAAGCGATAAGTATATTTCTAAGGTCGGTCTAAAGAGTAAATATGTGATTTTCAATCATTTAACAAATTTCTTGAAAATAAACATAAAAATAAACTTAAATATTCTGTCACAATATTTTGTTTTTGAAAAGATTAAACTAATGACAAAAATAGTAAAATGATAAAAGATAGATTAGGCTCAAACAAATTAGAGAGAGATATACAATTAGTAATCAATGGAGAATTAATGTGAAATTTAATTAGTTGATTATGAACTACAATTAGTTAGGTTATTGAAAAATAAATCTAGATTATTGATTCTCTCTTTTATGTATAAATAATGTCTTTGGTTGGTTCACTATTAGTTATTAATTAAACTACTTAACACCTTTAGTTGGGTCTTGAGTTAATTTAATTAATTTATGCATATTGTTTAAGGAATTAATGAATCATCTACCTTGATACCTTCAGTTGAGTTACGAATTTAAAATTATATTCAAGCTATCTAAATGAGATCTAGATTGATGTATCTAAAACCTAATTTTCATATTTTAAATCTATTACGAAAAATATATCATCATTATATTCCTTAAAAATAAATTTTATAAAATTTTAAATAAAAATAATATGTATTTAATAATTTTTAAAAACATTCGCCTAAATAATCTACACAAATATAACAACAAAACTAAAATTTCATAATCACAATTAGCTAGACATGCTCAAAATAATATATGATCATCATACTTTCAACAAATTCAAGAAAGACAATAATGTTCATTGAAAATAAATAAGAATATAGATCATACTTGATCTTCATAGTATTTCTTAGATTATAGCAACCTTTTGTATCACTTGATTTGGAAAATCTCCCTATTGCTGCCTCTTATTTACTATTACCTAATCTAAATTGTTATAATAATTAAATCTAAAATTAAGAAACAAAAAATATGATGGTAGAAGAAAAATACTAAACCTAATGTTTTTGCACACTTTTATACCTTAAGGAAAGTTTTAATTTATAGAGAAATAATTAATTGGGAAAATATGGCTAAACAATAGTTTGGCTTGAGTACAAAAATAAGTTTTAAGTTGAAATCCCTATTCTAGGCTTGATCAATTGAACCAATAAGGTTAATTGATTGAAATCCTTTCTAGTTGATCCAACAACTATTAAAAACTACCCAAGATCAAGTTGATCAAACATAATTGATCCTCAATCAATCCAGACTCTTGATTAATTGAACCCTAGCTTTGATTGATGTATCCATATTTGAAAATCAACTTGAGGGTACATAGATTGTACATAATTGATCTACCACTTATTGATCGACCTATCACTTTGATATATCGACCATTATATATACCAAAGTTTCTGAGTGTATAATATGCATTCTAATGTGTTTAGGAATAAGTATATACCTAAAACATGTTAACTTAAAGCTTGAAAGTTTCTTCGACTTGAATGGACGACCCAAAAACTCACCTAAAGCATTTAAACATACTACACTCATAATCCTTACAATATCCCCTTTTGGCATATTCGTGTGACAAAACCTCTGTCTTGCTACACAACACTCATAGGAAAAATAAAATTTATATAGTGGCACTATCCTATGATCCAGTGAAGCCATCTTCCTTGAATCTTTAACATCTCATATGTATCCTGAAAAATCATATAGACACAAAGGCACCCAATTTGTCTTGAACTCATTTTTATTAGTTCAGTGTACATAGTAAGTAATGAGTTATAATTGATAAAAAATTTAATTATTAATAATTAGCTCCTTTATATGATATATCAATGTATACTTAATTAATGTGTTCTCCCCTATGTACAATAAAAAATAAAAAATATAACACTTAGTTAATATGTTCTTTCCCTATGTGCAATATATCTCCCATTGTTAACCACTTTCTCCCTTTTTATCATATGAAAAAGTAAAATAACTTTGAAGCATAGTTATTCAGTATGAGAACATATGTATAGGAATAAGACACGCAGACACATTAACATATATAGTGATATATTGACAATCACCCAAAATAATATACATATTTGACCTTCAAAAGTATTTCAATTAATGAATTTATGTTTAGTCATGGAAGACACGGTGGAAATAATACTACCTATCATAAAAAATTACAATTGAATCCTAATTTCACAAAATAAAAAAAATATCTATCAAGAGAGAACTTAAAAATTTTTATTCCCCTTTTCTTATGTATAGAGTTGGTTATTTATTTATTTTCTTTTTATATAACCACTCTCGTACCTTTCCTTTTGTGCATGCATATGTTTTTTTCTATTTCATTTCATTTTTCTTTTGGTTAAGGAAACATGCACGAGCTAGAAACATAGTATGATGACTTTCATGCTAGTTGTGCAGTAGTTACATATATCATAGTAAGTAGCTCTCTAAAAACTAGGTATCTCTTTATAATAAAATTTTAGAAAGTGAAAATAGAGCTAAAACACAATTTTACAGTCAAGGTTAGCTCAAACCTTCAAATCTTATAAAAGAAATCATAAACTTCAAGCATGATATACATATGAGTTTAGTGAATGTGTATGTAAGTTCTTGTCAGCATTGGCCACTAGATATGAAAAAGCATGTAAATGCAAAAGTTGAAATACTTAATTACTCAATGAAAAGTCAATTTGAATACGAGAAGTTTGGAAGTGGAAGTAGTATGTAAAGTCCATTTCATTGCTAAGAAAAATCTACACCTACCTTTTTTATATTTTATATATATTTATTTAAATAAAGGAACAAAAAATCCAAAAAACATTACTCAATAGTATAAATTCCTAAGGCACTTCTAAGAGATTCAAATATTTGGGTGTCAAGGGGTGTTTAAGCTAATTTCCTTTCAGTAGGTACAAACTCAAGGGATACGATTTTTTCTTCAACTAGTTTCCTAATAAAATAATGCCTAATGTCTATGTGTTTTGTTTGAGGGTGAAGAATAAAGTTTTCAAAATATATAATGTTATCATAGTAGAGAGGTACTTTACCTTGTCCAAAAGCATACTCCTTATGCATGCTTTTCATTTGCAAAATTTGTGTGCATGCATGAGCTTCCAATAGTAATGTATTTTGCCTTTGCAGTAGATAATGAAATAGAGTTGAGTTATATTTATTGTTGTGCCAGGATACAAGGTTATTTCTAATGTAGAAGCATCCACCTTAGTTTTTTTTTATATCATGATTTATTTCCGAGTCTATATCTAAGTACCCCATAATTTCACAGGTAGTATCATTAGTAAATCAAATGCCAAAGTTTGTAGTTACAAAAACATACTTAATAATCCTTTTGACATGTTCAATATATGATTCCTTAGGATTTTACTAAAAACATGCATCACTAACTCTAAGGAAAATTTCAGGTTTACTGGTTGTGAGGTACAATATGCTTCCTATCATACTTCTATATAGCATTTGATCAACACTCTTACCAAACTTATACATATAAATTTTGACACTTATACTTATAGGAGTTCTCAAATGCTTACTTGATTCAAGTCCAAATTTCTTAGTGAGATTACATGTATACTTGGTTTGATAGACAAAGATACCATCATTTAATTGTTTAATTTAAAAACCAAATAAATATGTAAGTTCATCCATCATAGACATTTCAAATTCACTAGTTATTATATGTATAACAAGTGAGTTATAGGTTAACCCAAAAACTATGTGATCAACATATATTTGAACAAGGAATATATCTTTTTTGGTCCTCTTAATAAAAAAAGTCTCATCAATTCCTCCTCCAAAACATCCCTTGTCCAAGAGATAATTTGTAAGTCTTTCATACCAAGCTCTAGGAGCTTGTTTCAAACCAGAAAAAAGCCTTATTAAGTTCATAGACGTGCTTGGGGTATTTTGGTCAACAAACCCTTTGGATTTTTCTATATGGATCTCTTCATTAAAAAAATATTTATGAAAAGAGACTTCACATCCATTTGAAAGAGTTTAAATTTCATAAGGCATGCAATGGCAAGTAAGATCTTTATTAATTCTAGCCTAGCTAAAGGAGCAAATGTTTCACCAAAATCAATTCCTTCAATGTGTCTATACCCTTGGGAAGCTAACCTAGGTTTGCTTCTAATTAAAATATCATATTCATTAGATTTATTTTTGAACATCCATTTATTTCCTATGATATTCTTGTTATTACTTCTAGGTACTAAAGTCTAAACATCATTCTTAGTGAACTGATATAATTCTTCCTGTATAGCATTTATCCAAGATTCATTTTTCAAAGCATCATTTATATTCTTTGGTTCTATTTGGGAAATATAGTAGTGATTAGTTACCTCATATACATGTCATCTTCTAGTTACCATGCTCACATCTAGGTCCTCAATGATGTTCTTAGTAGGGCACTATTTTGTAGTATATGCCAGTTTTTGAATTGGAGTGTTGATAATGGCTTCCTTATCATCCATAACAACATTGATGGATTCCATCACAATTTTAGTTCTCAAGTTAAAGAGTCTAAAAGTACAATTTGTTAATGAGTAACCTAGGAAAATACCTTCATCACTTCTAGAATCAAATTTACCTAAATTTTTTATGATCTATATGTAACTTTACATCCAAATACATGTAGATGTTTAAGGTTAGGTTTCTCACCTTTCCATATCTAATAGGGAGTTTGGTCTATATTTGGGCGTAAATATACACAATTCACTATGCAGCAAGAGTTATTGATAATTTCAACCCATAACTTCTTTGAGAAGTTATTTACATGTAATGTAATGTGATTCGAGCCATCTCTTGTAACACCCAATTCTTCCTTTCAACTATACTATTTTATTGGGGGATAATTATGAGGTATTATATGCTCTTTGAAAAGTTTGGCATACTTTGAGTTCTCAAACTTCTTATCATGATTAGTCCTTAGTCTCATGATGTTGACGATTTTATTATTTGCATCAATCTACATTTTAAGATAAAAAGAACTAAAGACATTAAATGTGTCATATTTCTATTTGAAAAAACTTACCTATGTAAAATGAGAGAAATCATCAACAACAATAATAATATATTTCTTGTCATCCAAACTCTCAAATTTCACTAGACCCATCAGGTTGATATGAAGTAACTCAAGTATTCTACTTGTGTTAACTCCTTTGATCTTCTTATAAGAATAACGAGTTTTTTTGCCAATTTGACATGGTCCAAAATTTGTTTTACAGCTTAAAAAAGTATAGGTAGACCACGTATAATTTCCTAGTTCCTATAATCATACACTCACTATAAGGATTATTTATTGCTAGGAACCGTCCCAGATCTACCTTGATGACGCAGGACCATCCTAAAAATCATACTAACTGACTAACTTGTTTCATTATCTTATTTTGGATTGTGGCAAAACTATCACTATATAAAGTTCTACAAAAACATTGGTAGGGTTTTCTCCAAATTGGGAAAAAACACCCTATAATAAAATGACAACAATTCTCATATAATACTTTTTATTATACTAATAGATATCATCATCTTTTACATAACCATAAAGAAACTCATGTTCATCGATATGGCTATACATCATGACATACATGTTATACACCAAATCATAAGGCTTTTTAGTCTTGGCTACCAGTCTATTTACATACGTTAATATTTACTACACAAAACGTTAAAGAGATCAAACCATCTAAATTGTACAATAAAATATTAGTCCTAATTTCCCAAACTTATTTTCATGCTATATTTTCTCAAAATTATTACATGAGGGAAAAAAAATTATAAAAGGTGAGCTTAAAAGTTCAATGAATGGACGAGTTTCATAAATATATGTCATTACAAGTTTGAAAACTTTGAATGAAATGCTCATAACTTACCATAAGATAGCATACTCATAAAAATGATCTATGTCTGATCTTCAAAATATAATAACATACTATCTATGTGTTACCACAAATAACATTATGTAATAATGATTTTTGTATTATCTTTAAAATATAATAATGTACTCTCTATAAGTTACTATGAAATAACATTCTATTAAAAGATGATTTATGTCTCATATTTAAAATATAATAGCATACTATCTTATGAGTTACCATGAAATAAAATTTTGTTGGAAAATGATTTATGTCTGATCTTTAAAATATAATAAAGTACTATCCTATGAGTTTCCATGAAATAACATGATATTATAATTATGTAAGTAAAATGTATAACCATGAGATATGTCCTTTGAATTTGTTATGCCAAGAGTACTTGGGGATTTAGTCACATAAGGAGGAGATTTTAGCACTGATGTTATCTCTCAAATACACGTGTGGAGAGCTTATTTGATACAAATGGAAAGTATAATCATAAGAAATGTACTTTGATTTTATTATGCGAAGAGTACTTAAGGATCTGGTTGCATATGGAGGATATAATTATCATCAATGCTAGCTCTCAACTACATTTGTGAAGAGCATACTTGATATAACCATTAAAATGGCTTAGTTGGCTCTGTTGATATATGTGTCATGTGTGCACTAACTTTAACTAAGTTGATAAACATCATATTGAACTATACTTATAAATATCATACTAATCTAGTAACATGATACTAAACTAATATGATATCATAATGAATTGAATTGATAAATATCACATTGATACTTGGATAGAACATACTTGATATAACCATGAAAATGGCTTAGTTGGCTCTGCTTATACATGTGTCATGTATGCATTGAATTTAACTAAGTTGATAAACATCATACTGAATTATATACTATAAATAACTCACCTCAAGTATTGATAGAAACCAAAGGGTCAGAAGAGTCTTTTCATCATCAAAGATGTCAATGAAGGATGAAATTCATTATCTAAATGAGAAAGTGACTTATATGGTAAATATGTCCAATTTTATACTACCTTGTATGTTGAGTTTATAAATTGAATGCATTGTGATCAGGTTGATCATAACCATAAGAAATGCATTGGTTAACACTTAACTATCTCGAGGTGGAATTAAGTCATTTAAGAAAACTCGAGAATTAAGGGTATGATTTCATTTTAACACCATCTAAACAACCACATCCTAAAGAGAAAGGACCGAAAGACTTAGAGGATTGAGCTCCAACCATATATACTCCAGAGTATTATGTATTTTTTAGTTTATTTTTATGAACTTTAGTTTAATTGTTTTTGTTTTTGTTTTTGTTTTTCGATTTTATTTTCTTTTGTTTTATGTAATTTTTTTTGCTAAAGTTTTTCTTATTTAGTGTTTACATTAACTATGATTATTTTACTTAGAGCTGTTGGAATTTATAACTATTTGTTGAGGTATATAAGAAATACATAGTGTTTTGTCTGTGTGGGTAAAGCAAATGAATAATTTCTACTCTTTGTCTTTATCTTTAATTTGCATTTGTTATATTGAGGACAATATAGATTCTAAGTTAGGGTGGAGGAAAAGTTACAAAAATTTGGGCAATTTTTAATTTTTTTATTAAATATGTGTCTACATTTATATTTATTTTTATTGGTTTAGAGATAGGTTTAATTTAATTTTTTGGCAAAGTTATCATGTTTTCAGTTGATTTTAAGAAAATAATTGAGTCTTTACACTATTGGATTAATGTCTTAAACATATCATAGAGTAATGTGATAATTAGTTCTTTGTCATAATTTGTGTTTCATGATTAAATGTTGAAGTTGAGATAAACCCAAAATTGGTGTTTATAAATTAACTAGTAGAGACTACATTGTGAGAATATTTCGAGCTTATAATATTTTCATTTTGAGCAATAATACATTTTTCTACTCCCTTAAACACTCTTCTTCTTATTCAAATTGTTATATGATCTCTATATATTTTGCATTGGTAGTTGATAGTTTATAATTGAGAATGATTGTCAAGTTTGTTTGTTCACATTGTCACATATTACTAATCTATGATTAATAATCACACCATATTGAGAGGGTTGGATTTGAAAAAAATATGAATTTATGTGTCAGACCTAGTTGGGTTAGAGGTAGCAAAAAAAGGTAATAATAGACAGTTTGAAAAAAGATCTCGACTAATAGAGGTATTACTATTGTTATTTCTATTAGGATTGTAATTGTTTTATTACTTAGTGAATTTGTTTGCTATCGAGTGGTTTCCATAAGAAAATTGAGGATGTTACCACATAAATAGGAGTTCTATGTAGGTTTACCTCATTACATGATTGTCTTTATAAGTACAATATGAATATTGATATTGTATGTTACCACATATAGGATTATGAATCTGATTAGAAAACTACTTTTTTTCTCTTTAGTATACTTTACTTCCTATTTGTGTAGCCTATGATTATATCTTTCTATTTTCTAGGTAAAATGTCTATCTAAGTTTGTTACTATTGTTGTTCTTTTCTTTTTCTTTTTTGTTTTTTTGTAGGAACAAGTCCTTTAGGAGCTAGTATCTCCTTACCCTAGTTGCTTACTAGGTCTTGAACATTTTCAATTGGTATCAAAGCGGATACATCCTTTTGGGATTAATCACTCTGTGTTAATCCTTTCCCCTTTCTCTATTTCAATTTGTTAATCTCTTAAGATGGATGATTTGAGATGCTTGGTCAATAGACCTCCTCAATTCAACGATTTGTGTTATTTTTATTGAAGATTTCAAATGTGTTCCTACTTGAGATTTACAAACAATGATGTTTGGTTCTTAATTATGAATGGTTATATATGCCTTACATATATTACAAAGACTAGTATTGTTAAACCCAAGCTCACTGCTACTTGAAACAAAGAGGAGCTTTGTCTCAGTAGTCTAAATTGTCAAGGGTTACATCTTTTCATTAGTTCTGTTACTACTGAAGATTTGGTTTTAATTTCAAAGTTTATGATTTCAAAGAAATCTTGGACTTCTTGGAAAAGAAATATGATTGGTGTTCTTCTCAAATTGTTATGTCTACTATAGATAGAGTTATGTCTACTACTTCTAGTTGTTTTTCATTGTTGGCTTCCCACTTAGAGACTACTCTTTCTAGTTACTTGTATTGGACTGGTCCTGGTGATGATTACACGTTTCCATTTCAAGCATTGTATGATCAACTTGTGTATGGAATCTCACGTTTCCATTTCAAGCATTGTATGGTCAACTTGTGTATGGATCCTCATACTGAAAAAGGTTATGACAAAAATCGATAGTGTTTTGAAATAAAAGGATAAGAAGCATTTGGACCTTTTCTGATCAATTGCTCAATCTCACATTGAATGGTGAAAAGGAAGTGAACAACTTAAAGATGAAGTTGTATATTCACATAAATTCACCATAAATTATTTTTCAAGCTAACGAGAAGTGCTTGGCTAGAGTAAATGAGCTTGAAAAGAAAATTTAGGATAGAGAGTTCGAATCCCTTAAAGGTCAATACACTTCGAAGTCTAGTAAGGAGCAAGAAAGAGTGAGAGATAAAAGAGAGTATGTAGTTCAAGAATAGGAAAGTGGTAACGTTAGCATCACTAGGGTCACCAGAGAAAGACAAATAACCAAAAGGAACGTTGGATGCCCATATCATACCCCTCATCAACACTCTCAATTACCATCTCTCCCACTTTACTACCAATTCTTGTTCAGGTCACATCTCTATCCTCTCCCAACCCATAATCAAACTCAATCCCTCTACTATCAATCCAAACCCCAGGAAGAAGAAAGCATTAGGCAGTTGATGGCTTTTCATCACTCACAATCCCACCAATCACGACACAATTCTAAGTCTTTTCTTCTCCTCTCATTCAACTCAGACCCTCCACCAATACCCTCTTTTCGAGCTCGTATTTAGATTTGAACTTCCTATTTTTTCTTTTGAGTGTAAAAACCATCCTTCAGCTCAATCCTTGGTTTCATTTGTGTTGGAACAAGCACTTGAAAACAATGTAAGAATAATATTACCAATACCCTGAAATGAACTACTTGGGTTGAGTCGCAGACTAGGTCATTTTCTTTAAGATGTTTCGTGGCTCTGCCCAAAAGTATGCAAGAAAACACAACCCCATTGTCCCTAGGATAAAATAGCCCATAATCTTTGTTTTCTATCTCAGAACTTCACTGCACTGATGAAGACCATAATTGCTACACCTCTAAAGTTTATGTTGCTCAGAAAACTCAAAACAATTTAGTATCTTCTTCTTTTCTTTTTGAGAGCTTTTTCTGATTGTTGTGATAAAACTCAAAGCTGAGGCCTTCTATTTATAGGTTTGAAAAAAGGTGTCACCATTATGATAATAACGGTCATGTCTGGGTGGAAAGAGTAATGGACATTTTATGAAAGGAAAAATAACGGCCATTTTTCTGAGTAAAGAAGAATAACGGCCATTTAACGAATATTTTTGAGTAAAGAAAAAATAACGGTTATTTTCTGAGTAAAAAGAAATGATTATTTTCTGAATGGAAAATTAATTTTAATAAAAATTCCCCAAAAAAAATGCCACATCACCTCACACACACGCACATGCACTCAGACTCGACTCGGAATAGCACTGCACAGTTGGTCGATCAGAAGAATGGCGGTGGTGGTAGCAGCACCGCACACGCTTGTGTGGTATCACATTTGCCTAGGTCCTCTCCACTTCCACAAAAGTGGGTACCCCTTGAGACCCAAACCCAATAGCCAATCATTTTTTATTTATACATCTCCTAAGTGATGTAAAATAGCAATGTGGGATAAGCACAAAATGGCATCAATTTTTTTTTATAAAAATTCACAATTTCAAACAATCCCCCACTTGAATTTTATATAAAAATAGTTTTCATTGAGCAACCGATCAATCAAAAGTATAAGATTGTGCATAAGAAAAAGGTGTATCGACTTGAACCTTTGCATAGCGTTAATGCTTTAGAATATACTAGAGTAACTTGTAGTTTTGAACTTTATCTCTAACAACATTACACACATAACCTTTCTAAGGTATAGTTCAATAAGCCCAGGCTTTAAGACCACACACGTGTATGCCAATATAGTGAATGCTTTAGTAAATTTTGCCCAAAAATTTCCATAGGAAGCGGCCACACTTCCACATTCACATAGGTGAGTCTATCAAGAGTACTCTTGTAGCTATGTACTCCACTTCACATAGAGTATAGAACTCATTAAGAGTTTAATAATTAACTCATCCTTCTCTATCGCTTCAGAACTTCATGCTTCAAACAATAGAGAATGGGATTTAAAAATACCATGATTCATATCATATCACTTCATGACTTGTTATTACCCATCGAACTTATTTCTTGGGATCTCTAGTCTATAAGTTGGGTTACCATCACGAGTGACTCTTCATTCTAAGGGCATCAATCTCATTCATTTCAAGGTTTTAAAAACCTTCTCTCTTGGTAATCCTCTTGTAAAAGGATCAGCCAAAGTTTTATCAGAACATACATGATCCACTTTTATAGCTCTTATAGAAAACAATTCTCTAACAGTATTGTGCTTATGATGTATCTGTCATCTCTTGCCATTGTAATAATGATTCTGAATCTTAGCAATAACCACGGTACTATCGTAGTGGACCAGGACAAATGGTATCGGTCTTTCCCATAAAGGGATCTCAACTAACAGACTTCTTAACCAACCTGTTTCTTTACTAGTAGTAGCTAGTGCTATCATTTCAGACTCCATTATAGATTGAGAAAATATTGTCTATTTCTTAGACTTCCAAGAGATTGTTCTACCAACTATGCTAAATATATAACCACTAGTTGCTTTGGAGTCTTCTGATAAAGTGTTCCAATCAACATCATTGTATCCTTCTAGAATAGTGGGAAACTTTTAATAATGTAATCCAACGTTCATAGTTCTCTTAAGGTATCTCATGACCCTTTCAATAGCATTCCAAGGCTCTATGCTAGGTCTGTTGGTAAACCTACATAGTAATCCTTCAACATAAGGTATGTCTGGTCTAGTACAATCAGTAGAATAATGTAAGCTACCAATGATGCTGGCATACTCAATTTGTCTAACACCGTCTCCGGTGTTCTTGAACAAATTTACAGTAGGATCATAAGGATTACATGCATGTTTGTAGTTAAAATAATTATATTTCTTTAAGATCTTCTCAATGTAATGAGATTGATCTAGAAAAAGTCCTTTTTCAGACCTAGTAATCTTTATACCAAGGATTACACTCGCTTCTCTGAGATCTTTCGTATCAAAGTTATCACATAACAAAGTTTTCATATTATTCACAACATGAATATTTGACCCAAGAATAAGCATGTCATCCATATATAAACATATAATAGGGAAAATTTCATTTTCTGGTTTATAATAAATGCATTTTTCACTTTCATTTATTTTGAATCCATATGAGATAACTAGATTATCAAATTTTTCATGTCATTGCTTAGGTGCTTGTTTTAGACCATAAAAGAATTTATCTAGTTTACAAACTTTATTTTCTTGACCTAGGACAACAAAACCTTTAGGTTGGTCCATATAAATTTCTTCTTCTAAGTCATCATTTAAGAAAGCAATTTTGACATACATTTGGTACACTACTAAATCATGGATAACAGCAAGAGAGAAAAGTACACGTATGAAAGTTATTCGTGTGATTGGTGAAAAGGTATCAAAGAAATCTACATTTTCCCTCTGCCTATATCATTTCACTACAAGACGAGTTTTGTACTTTTCAATAGTACTATCGGGTTTTAAATTCGTCTTTCGTATCCATTTACATCCTATGGTTTTACAACCAGGAGGTAAGTCAACTAAATGCCAAGTTCTATTATACTCAAGAGAGTCCATTTCATCATTTATGGCTTCTTCCCATAAGTTGGCATCTAACACTACTATAAAATGTGGCATTTAAGTTGATATGTAGAGTCAATTTTTGGAGAAAATTGACTTATAATATATTTCAAGTTGGTTCGGTGAAAAACTGATGCTACACATGCTGATAGCGTCAGTTTACACGTACAATCGATGCTACGTCCTACGTGTAGCGTCGGTTCAACACGTCAACCAATGCTCAGAAATTAATTTTTTATTTTAACATGCAATTTAAAATTAAAATTAAACAATAAAAATAATTTTGGTCAATTATTATTTTATTTGAACTGTTTAAAATTGAATTTGATATATAGTATAATTTTTCTTTTTTTTAGTTAATTGGTTTTTAAAATTATATAATTTATAGAATTTTGTGTATTTGTTTGGATACTTAATTTTATGTACATGTTTTTCATACGTAGTTATCGAATTTGGATAGCATGAAAAACACAATATAGAAAATGTTTTCAAAAAAATATAAAAGGTCTATAGTTAAAATCTTAAAAAATAATTGACCAAAAAAATTAAAAAAATTTGTATTGTTTACTTTCAATTTTAAAAATTGTTAAAATAAAAAAATTAACGAATTTTACGTAGCGTCGGTTGACACGTAGAAACAACGCTATCCACATGTATAGCGTTGGTTGACACGTAGAATTGATACTATCCACGTGTATTTTTTAATTTCTCTTCTCTCTTCTCCATTAGAAACATCATTTTTAATTTGTAGTACCCAAAAAAAATCATAACCGAGCATTTTTCGGCCACCTCCGACTACCATTTTTAACGTCATTTAGTGCATTTTCTTCCTCTTCAAATTATCTTCTAGATCCCCTATTTTTTTTAGCGAAATACTCAAATTTTTTATACCTATTTTCTCACTTACAAAACACTCTTTTTTTCTTCATTTCCTTCATTTTGTCACTTTATTTACTCTTGTAAGTATTTTTATTAATCCTACGCACTTATTATTCATTTTTCGTTATTTTTTGTATAATTTTTTTATTTATGTATGTTTTGTATTATGCATGTTATTATTTGTTTGACTAATTTTCTATGGAAATAATATCTAGATGTTGTGGGTTTGAGGGATTAGAATATTTACCGTACGTGAATAAATTTATTTACATATAAATAATTATATTTTATTAAATAAAAGTACTATAATTTTAAAATAATTAAAATGATAAATTTGTATTATGTATGTTTTGGTATATATTTTAATAATTAGGGAATCCATATATAATAATATATTAAATATATTGATTGGATACATATTTAATATGCTTAATGTCATTAATAGAAAATATACAAATCTTGGATGTCAAAGTGTAGAATTGAGCATGACTACATTTTTGGAGTTGAAAGTTTCATGGAATTTGCTTGTAGAAATAGTAATGATGAAATTAGTATGATTCGATGTTCATGTGTTAAATGTAAAAATGAGTGATTTTATGAAGTTGACGAGGTTAAGTATCACCTTATTCATAGTTGTATTCTTTTGAGCTATAAATTTTGATATTATCATGGAAAAAATATTGATAATACTCATGAGGAAAAGATAAATAAGAATATGAGTGAATTACATACATCTTAGCATAATGTATAGACAGAAAATATGTTTCATGGTGTTGAAGATGAACTACTAGCAACTTTAGTGGAGTGGGAGTAGCCTAACAACACTTTCTTATCCTCAAACTCATAATAGGACTTAAACATGTCTCGATCATAGCAAACATGACGAGAAGCACCAATGTCCACCAACCATCCCTCACATCCACCAACAAAATTGATTTCAAATATCATAGCAATAAATTGATCTTTGGTACTTCATGTATCTACTGACAATATACTTCTTAGTTCTAACTTTTTCAGTGTCATATTTCTTTTGAAGTGCATCCCAAATTTCCTTAGCAAACTTATCAGAATTATAATAATCATACAAGTCATCAGCTAATACATTAAGAATAAATTTTTTGCATAGAAAATCATTTTCCATCT
Organism: Hippophae tibetana; assembly: GCA_037013495.1. Taxonomy (NCBI): domain Eukaryota; kingdom Viridiplantae; phylum Streptophyta; class Magnoliopsida; order Rosales; family Elaeagnaceae; genus Hippophae; species Hippophae tibetana. The sequence goes on along the minus strand of CM072802.1, from coordinate 32,106,454 downwards.
ATGTGTCTAAATCTTTTGTTGTAGCTTCAATAAGAATATTAGACAGTGTTGGTTTTTTAGTAGTAAGAAGAAAAACGACCTTTTTTATGGAAAAATAATTTTAATAAAAAACAATTCTCAAATGATTGATGTCCTACTTTGCCTATATTGAAATTACCATCCAAAGATGAGTCCTTTCCAAGGTAATTTGAGTTATTACCAAATGATTGATGTCCTACTTTCTCTTCTTTAATTGAATTTCCCGTAGCAAATATCCTGAAAGACCAAAAAAGACATAAATAAGTAGTATTTTAAAAGTAACAGATATATTATCAAGATAAAATATTATATAAATACCAATAGAGAAGTCGCTCATGCTCATGCTGAGAAGAGGATTCTCATCATTCTGTCTCATTTTAGAGCAACCTCCACAAAATCTACTACAACATAAGAAAATCAGTGCTGCCATGATAAATGTAATACATGCAGTCGTCACAACAACAATGATGACTGGCTTGTGTTTACTATTATGCTTTTTTGCCTGTACATTTGCTCCAGAATCTGGACCTAATGTAGAGTTTTCATCAGGTGATGGTTTCTTATTTGATTTCCAGAATTGGGTGGAAAGAAAAACATTTTTGGAGAAGCTGTAGTAGGAGTGGGATCATAAGCTTGAGAAGTGGAAGGTGTTGGAGAAGGTGATCCAATTGGAGGAGCTGTAGCTGATACTTTTGTGATCCAATGAAGTGAATTAGTGCCAAAATTCCTTCTAGGGACAGCTTTGGGAAATACGAACTCAACATACCTAGCATACCAAACCTTGGAACCATCTTGTCTTCTTCTCCAGAAACACGAAAGAGAATATTGTTCTTTCTTAAGCAATCTAAAAGATTTTGCTTCACCTCCGGATGTAAGAGACTAATCATTTTAAGAATGCTTTCTTTATCCACTGACCTCCATTTCATATTAATATCATAGGTGCTCCTGTACGTTTTCGCTGCTCGCCAGTCGCTGCTTGTTGTTTGGTGTTTGCCTGTCGTTTGTTCGCTGTTCACTTATGTCATTGTTCGTTATTCTTCATCATCCTGCACAAAAGGTTATATTTGTTTGAACTTTTTTTTTTATGAATTTTGATTTCAGATCTAATATTCAAATGCTTTGTTTTGGTTGCTATTGATAGTTATTATTTTTCTTTCAAATGGATGTGTGAAGCAAGAAGCTATCTAGAACATATTGTGTGATTTACTATTTTCTTATAGTAATTTTCAAGTGCTATGAGATGAAATTACGAGTCTGAGTAGAAATGTGATGGTATTGTATAACAAAAATTGGGTGATATTATAAGAAAACTTTGAACGGTCATAACTTTGTGCTAGGAGGTCTATTTTGGACTAATTGTTTTTTGATTCCATGTAACTTTTCGATATCTAGGCACATCAAACTGCCAAAGGCGGTTTGTCCAAAAAATTTCCCCAAAAAACGTTGTTTTTCATGCTTTAATTGAGTTACAAAATTTTTAATCTACTTTTAAAATATTAAGGTCTATTAATATTGAACAATAAAACACTAAAATCTGGATATTTTATATTCATTTTAAAGATATGTTATGAGACAATATTTGACCCAAAAAAATTAGATAAAAATGCAATATATTTTACCTTCTTTTTCTCATTAATTAAAAGAACTTGATATTTATGACATAAATATTTGTGGAACAAATGCTATCATTGTAGTACATCATAGTTATTTACATAATTATAAAAACCAATATCATAAAACATTGTTTTATAAACGGTGCATGTTAATTGAATATTTCATTCGTATTATTAAATTTTTAGTTATATTATATATAAATGTTCAATACATATTTTAAATCATATGAAAGCAATCATGTCCAACATCACCCCACATCTATGTGCACATTTTTACAATTATTTATTGCAAATGTTTAATATTTTTTTCTACAACAATACAAATAGCTTTAGATAAAGATAAGGATAAACTTTATATGATTGAGAAAGTAAATAAAGATGAAAGTGCAACACAATAACTCAAGAAGAAGATTTTATAAGTATTATAATTTTTGACCTTTGCATTGCTTATAAAAAAGAAGGTAAAAAAGTTTCTTCTAGATCTAGTAGTGAAGCATAAACTCATTTTACCATAGATGGACATGTTATCAGGTATATTGAATAAAACTTTCAAATATATATTTTAAATATATATAGATTTATTTGTTATCAAATATATATTATTATGTTTATTAGCTTATTATTTATGTATATTTTTAACTTTTTAATTTTTCATCATGGTATTGGTGGCTTAAACCTTGAATGATTATCAAAAAGAGTTCTTGTTATTATTAATGTTTGTATAGTAAAGTTAATTTATGTAATTGATATTTAATTTTTTGAAGTTAAATTATGTAATTGATGTTGAATTTTTTCTTTTTGATTATTTTTGTTGAATTATTTTTAATCATGTTGTCACCTATTTTTTAATTTGTATGAAAAATATTTTTATTTTAGATTTTTTTTATTTTATGTAATTTTTTATTTTATATGTTGAAATTATATCAGATTTGGATTTGTTTGAATTGACATTTATAGCAGTTCGGATCGGATTGATATTTCATAATTTGTTTATATATGTAATTTTTTTAATAGATTTAAATTAAAATTTTGACCCTATCCGATGGAATTGACATTTAAAACAGATTCAGATTGAATAATTTTCGGATTGAATTGGATTCGAATTGACTTAAAATTGTCGGATTCGAATTTGTTCAGATTAACATGTACAACGGATCAGATTTGGATCAGCATTTAAAGCGGATTTAGATTGAATAAATTTTAGATTGAATAATTTTCGGATCGAATCAGATCGGATTCGGATTCGGATTGACTTAAAATTGGCAGATTCAGATTTGTTTAGATTGGTATGTACAATAGATTGGATTCATATTGAATAATTCATAATTTGCTTTGGATCGAATCGAATTCAGATTAACCTAAAATTTGCGGTTTCGAACCGATGCTCACTCCTAATTATAGCTATTTGATGTTCGATATGGTTAGAGCTTCCATTGGGTACCCAGAAGATTTTGGTGTCTCCCGAGTACGTGAGGTATCTTGTTGGAGTTGCGAACGATAAAAATGGAGGCTAATAAGAAGAGGACTGTAGGATTTCTTCAGGCATTGCAGACCAATGGTTTTGTTGGGTTAGTTGGTATGTCCATGGTGAAGGAGGATGAAAATTGTTTGGCTTGTGGTGGTGGTGTTGCTTGTGATGGTGGTCTGGATGGGAAAATGATTCTAATGGAAGAGATGGGAATGCTTGTTCTGGTAATTTGATTAATAATGTTCAATTATGATTCCTAGTCATGTAATTTAAAACAAGTTCTTGGGTTTTGCTGAACCTATTAGCTATTTGAATTAAAAGTTTGTTCCTTTTTAAGTATATAAGTAAAAACATTCAGTTTATGATATAAACACATAAGGGTGAATGAAGACTATACTCGTGTCTTTATTGCAATGAGAATGTATTTGTAGTCTGAGCATGACTGTTAAATACTAATATACATTTGATTGCAGGGCACCTTTCTTTTTAACGTGAAAGCAAGTATGAGTTTTGAAACATTGGCAGGGTCCACGGGAGCTTCCCGTTGTAATCTATCTGTTATTCAAATGTTGGTCCCTGGTGAGCCTGTTGAGAAACTTTTCCTTTGGGGTCACTCGGCTTGTACTTTGGACAACCAACCTTTCTTTTTAACGTGAAAGCAAGTATGAGTTTTGAAACATTGGCAGGGTCCACGGGAGCTTCCCGTTGTAATCTATCTGTTATTCAAATGTTGGTCCCTGGTGAGCCTGTTGAGAAACTTTTCCTTTGGGGTCACTCGGCTTGTACTTTGGACAACCAAGTTCTTGTTTTTGGAGGGTTTGGAGGCCTTGGAAGACATGCCCGCAGAAATAATTTGCTACTTCTTGATTCCTCCGAGGTTAGTTTTTGCATCATGTTTGATTCAATCTACAAAATTTCACCTCTTTTATCCTATGTCTTTTCTTAGTTGCATTATTCATAGCCATTAGGTTTTATAAAAACCCATTCAAATCACAAGCAACATAGATAAAGATCAATATGAAAATAGAATAACTAATATAATTTTACAATTCTTGATTGCATGTACGTACCTATTTTGCTTATTCAAGTGATCACATTTTTTTTAAAATGCCTATATTTGTTGCACAGACATCGTCATGCTGCTGCAGTAGTGGGTTCAAAGATATATGTATTTGGTGGACTGAACAATGATACAATTTCTTCATCCTTCCATGTCCTTAACACAGACAGTCTACAATGGAAAGAGTTATCTGTAACCGGGGATTTTCCATGTGCCCGACATCCTCATACTATGGAAGGTTGAAGAAATTGGTGAAAAAGCACTTGGAGACTTGTACAGTTTTGATATAAAAACCTGCCAATGGAAGAAGGATACAGTGTCAGGAAGGAGTCCACATGCTAGGTTCTCCCACTCAATGTTTGTTTACAAAGATAGTCTGGGTATCATTGGAGGCTGTCCAGTTAGGCAACATTTTGAAGAGCTGGCAATGCTAGATTTGCGATCCCAAATATGGAGGCATTTGAAGCTTGATTCTGCTGGAAAAGGTTTGTTTGTACGCAGCACTGCTAATGTTGTTGGTGATGATCTTGTCATAGTTGGAGGTGGGGCAGCTTGTTATGCATTTGGAACAAAATTCTGTGAGTCAATGAAAATCAACTTGATACCCTTTATGTTGCAGGGTGATAATTATAAAACAGGACTGAAGATTGTTACTCACCAAACTGAAGCAAGAGAGAGCAAGAACAAGGGAGAGTTCCAAGATGTACAAACTAAAAGCATGGAAATCATAACTAAAGCTCCTGCACTAAACAATGTGTTATGCCCGAGAATGAATGAATTGTGATATAGCGCCGAATAAGCCACTGCTCTATTCCCGACTCGAAATCGGGAAAATCGGGTATATTTTCACTATTCTAAGTAGTAACTATTCACTTATGATTTAAATGAATAGAACTCAAACTAACCTGACAAAATAATGCTATTGGAAATATAATGCTAAAATAAACTAAAATAGATATTGAAACAGAAATATTAAAGTAGAAAAATAATAATACCAGAAATTTAACGAGGTTCGGTATAAATGTTACCTAGGTCCTCGGGCGTCGTTGACCACTTCCACTATCTCCAATTGGATGAACTCCAAATTACAACTAATTGGGCAAAATTGAGCTAATCAATTACCCTTACAAAAGAGATGAAGATTTACAAATTTTGGGATGTTTACAAATGGTGAAGGAGGGCTTTATTTATAGCCCAAAATCCAACACCCATCTTCATTCCTAACCAATGTGAGACTTTTCTAATTTGCTCACTAAGGAGCAATATATAACAAATCTCCATCTTAGCGACTTAGTGGTTTAAAATGATTTCTTCAATTACTAGATCAACGACGCCAATGCCAATTCAAATTTATAGGATGTTAATCAAGTCCAGACAATGTTTGAACTTGATTGTTGTTACCACCTTGGTCATCATATCTGTGGGATTCTCTGTCGTACTAATCTTCTGAACCAGTACTCCACCTTCTTTAATAATCTCTCGCACGAAATGATAACGAACATCAATGTGCTTTGTACGTGCATGGTAGACTTGGTTCTTTGCTAAATGAATAGCACTCTGGCTATCACAAAATACCTTGATATGTTTTTGACCAACTCCCAAGTCTTCAAGCAAACCTCGTAACCAAATAGCTTCCTTCACGGCCTCTGTAACTTCCATATACTCTGACTCTGTAGTAGACAAAGCAACTGTGGATTGCAAGGTAGACTTCCAACTGACTAGTGCTCTAGCAAGAGTAAACATATAACCAGTAGTTGACCGACGCTTATCTAAATCTCCTGCATAGTCAGAATCACAATATCCGACTGCACATTGACCAATGGTATTATCCTGCTGAAATACTAAACCAACATCTACAGTATTTATAATATACCGTAGAATCCATTTCATAGCCAACCAATGTCCTTTACCAGGATCATGCATATACCTGCTTACAACACCAACCGCGTGTGAAATGTCAGGACTTGTACACATCATTGCATACATCAAGCTACCAACTGCATTTGCATATGGTACCTTTGCCATATATTCTCGTTCTGCATCATTCTTAGGAGATAATTGAGCACTAAGCTTGAATTGAGGAACTAGCGGAGTACTTACAGGTTTTGTCTGTTCATTCATACCAAAACGTTGTAGTATCCGCTTCAAATATTGACTCTGGGTCAAACTAAGCTTCCCCTTCTTCCTGTCTCTGCTTATCTCTATACCGAGAATCTTCTTGGCTTCTCCCAAATTTTTCATCTCGAACTCCTGACTTAGTTGAGCCTTCAACTTTTCAATTTCTGCTTGGCTTTTCGATGCAATCAACATATCATCGACGTACAATAGGAGATAGACGAAAGACTCATTTTGCAGCTTGCGAAAATACACACAATGATCATGTTTGCTTCTGGTGTACTTCTGTTGCAACATAAACTGATCAAATCGTTTGTACCACTGCCTTGGAGATTGCTTCAATCCATACAATGATTTGTTCAGCTTACAAACTCAATTCTCTTTACCAGCAACATTAAACCCTTCTGGCTGAGACATATAGATTTCCTCTTCTACATCATCGTGTAGAAACGCGGTTTTAACATCAAGTTGAACTAGTTCCAAATCGAACTGTGCTACCAAGGCCAACAAAATTCTAATGGAGGAATGTTTTATAACTGGAGAAAATACCTCATTATAATCGATTCCCTCCTTCTGAGCGTAGCCCTTAGCCACCAACCTTGCCTTGTAGCAAATACCATCTTTGTTAGGAAATCCATCTTTCTTTGCATACACCTATTTGCATCCAATTGCCTTCTTGCCTTTAGGTAGTTGTGTCAACTTCCATGTTTTATTCTTCGGAAGGGACAGAAGTTCTTCATTCATGGCTTCCTTCCATCTTTCAACTTCAGGGCTTCTGATTGCTTCTTTATATATGGAAGGAACATCATCATGCACAACTGAAAGTGCACAGGCCACCGTATTTTTAAACTGAGCAGGTAGGTCTTCAAAATCCTTGTATCGAGCAGGTACCTTGACATTTTGTCGTCGTGGCCTATCAACTGCAGTTTCTTCTTGTTGCTGTAGAGGTTCTTGGGTTAAAACCTCTTCATCTGTTTCATCATCTGTCAATGGAGGATCAGTTTCAGTCTTATCTTCACTAACTGGATTAACAATTTTGCTTTCAAACTCCACCTGTTTCGGAGTTTACTCCACCTGCTCTAAAGTGTCATCAATCTTCTTAGTTACCTTTTGCAACAAGGCAGATTCATCAAAGGTAACATCTCTACTAAAGATTATCTTTTTCGTTTCAAGGCACCATAGTCGATATCCCTTAGAACCAGAAGAGATCCCCAAAAAAATGGCTTTCTTGGCTCTTGGGTCCAACTTTGATTCCGTTACATGGTAGTATGCAATTGAACCAAACACATGTAAGAAATTGTAATCTCTAGCAGGTTTTCCAAACCATACCTCCATAGGTGTTTTGCCTTCAAGAGCAGACGATGGTAGACGGTTGACGAGATGACATGCATATGTCACAATCTCAGCCCAATATTGCTTGCCTAAACCAGCATTTGATAACATACACCGAACCTTCTCCAGCAAAGTCCGGTTCATACGTTCTGCAACTCCATTTTGTTGTGGTGTTTTTCGAATAGTGAAGTGTCGCACTATCCCTTCTTCTTCACAAACTTTCATAAATGGATCATTTGTGTACTCAGTGCCATTATCAGACCTCAGACGCTTGATCTTTTTATCAGTCTGAGTTTCGATCATCTTCTTCCATTTGAGAAAAATTCCCATCACTTCATCCTTCTTCTTCATGAGATACACCCAAACTCTTCTGGAAAAATCATCAACGAAAGTGACATAATAATGTTTGCCACTCATGGATGGAGTTCTTGTTGGACCCCATACATCAGTATGGATGTAATCCAAAATGCCCTTTGTATTATGGAGAATAGTGCCAAAGCTTACTCTTTTCTGCTTCCCCAATACACAATGCTCACAAAATTCCATCTTGTCGGTTCTCGCACCTTTTAACAGGCCTTGCTTTACTAGAATTTGCAAATCTTTTTCACTAGCATGTCCCAAACGCATATGCCACAGCTTGGTAGTTTCTAAATCTCACGCATATGCCAGAAGTAACCTTTAATGCCCCATTTTGTATGGTCACAGTGAAGCCTTTTGATTCTAAGACTCCCACAGCAATGAGATTCTTCTTCATATCTGGAACATAATGAACATCTGTCAAGACCCTGGTTGAGCCATCTTGATTCTTCAAACGAATTGTACCGATTCCCAAAACTTTGCATGGATAATCATTACCCATGAAAACAATTCCACCGTCTAGTTCTTCAAAGTTAAAGAACCACTCCTTGTTAGGAGACATATGGAAAGTACATGCTGAATCAAAAATCCAATCACCAGGATGAGATGCTGTTGACGAACCAACCAATGCAAAATTTGAATTTGAATTGCTTTCAGCTACACATGCATCAGATTGCATAGCTTTTCCTTTCTTTTGTAGCTTCGGACAATTTTTCTTCCAATGGCCTTTCTCATGACAAAAGGCACATTCATCTTTACCAAGTCTTCCTTTTGATAGAGATCTACCTCTTCTTCCTTTCTGTTGTGTTTGCGAACGTCCTCTTACAGACAATGCCTCTGCTGCTTCATTCCTGCTTTCTCTTTTATCTTTCTTTCTAATTTCATAACTATACAAAGCAGTACAAACTTCCTCAAAAGATATTTTATCCTTCCCAATGAGTAAGCTCGTAATAAGATGATCAAACTCATCAGGAAGGGAAGCTAACAACATCAAGACTAAATCTTCATCTTTAAAAGTTTCATCCATATTTAACAAATCTGCTACTAATTGATTAAAAGCAGTAATGTGGTTGTTTATTGTAGTACCTGGAAGGTATTCAAACCGGAACAACTTCTTCTTCAAATAGAGCTGATTCTGTCCACTCTTCTTCATGAACTTGTTCTCCAACGCCTTCCATAACTTACTTGCGGATGTCTCCTTCATGAACGTGTACTTTTGTTCTCTTGAGAGACACGAACAAATTGTACCACATGCCAATCGGTTGATATTTTTCCACTCTACTTCATCTGCTCCATCTGGTTTCTCTTCTTCAATAGCGATGTCTAGACCTTGTTGAAACAGAGCATCTAGAACTTCGCCTTGCCACATGCCGAAATGACCGGTTCCATCAAACTTCTCCACCTCGAACCTTGCATTCATCACCATAGTTCTGCTTGACGTGGATGATTGGCCTTTGTTTGAAAGAAATTTTTCTTCCGCCATTTCTTCAAATTACAACAACTAGCAACTATATTCCAATAGCAAACAAACGGAATACAAACAAATTCCTAGGTAGAAAACCTTTGGCTTTGATACCAATTGTTGGGAAAATCGGGTATATTTTCCCTATTCTAAGTAGTAACTATTCACTTATGATTTAAATGAATAGAACTCAAACTAACCCGAAAAAATAATGCTATTGGAAATATAATGCTAAAATAAACTAAAACAGATATTGAAACAGAAATATTAAAGCAGAAAAATAATAACACCAGAAATTTAACGAGGTTCGGTATAAATGTTACCTAGGTCCTCGGACGTTGTTGACCACTTCCACTATCTCCAATTGGATGAACTCCAAATTACAACTAATTGGGCAAAATTGAGCTAATCAATTACCCTTACAAAAGAGATGAAGATTTACAAATTTTGGGATGTTTACAAATGGTGAAGGAGAGTTTTATTTATAGCCCAAAATCCAACACACATCTTCATTCCTAACCAATGTGAGACTTTTCTAATTTGCTCATTAAGGAGCAATATATAACACAATGAGACTGAGATGAATGTTCCAAATGGTACACATCAACAACTTGATTCACTACGTGTATGAAGACTTGAAAGAAAGTATGCCAAAATGGGAAAGGACATATTGAAAAAGTTTGGATGGTTAGACTTGGGAAGAAAAGTTTATTCCTCCGAAGATGGAATGCATATTTGTTTTCCTGTGAATCCAAAATTTTGTAATTTATTTCATGAAAAGAAGCATTCTGCAGTAGATGCATCTGAAGGACTAAATGATTTGTCTAAACAAATTAGTGACGAGAAATCTCTTTCTAATGAGGTCACCCGTTTTGAAGCTATGGACATTCTAAAGGAGTATGGAGCTACTAACATGGAAGATGATGTTGCTGAAGAACGAAAAACTGCTAAGTCTCCTTTGAAAGCTATGAATGAAGCCGTTACTTCTCTGATAAAGGATAAAGGTTTACCCCTTGAGCTTTTGGAGGAGCTACCCACAAGGTTTTTTTATTTTCCCTTTTTGAATCACCGTTCATAACTTCATTCTTGTATCAGAAACTTGCTTAGATGGGTTATTTTATAATGCTTCAAGGGTCCATTGTGATGCTTTTAGTTAAATGAAAAATTATTTTTTTAAGAAGTAAAATTTTTCTTTTTAAAAATTGTTTTACTCATATTACAACTCTTCTCTTTTTCTCCTTAAAGATGGGAGCGACTTGGTGATATTGTTGTCCTTCCAGTATCATCTTTCAAGAATCCAGTATGGGACTCAACTGGGGAGGAGCTCTGGCCTGTTATTACCAAATCACTGAATGCTCAACGCCTTGCTCGCCAGGTAAGTTATAAACATGACTTTCTCTTACATGCATTGTATTTTATGTCTTAGAAACTAGCAGTTTGATAAACACAACTCCTCTATGACTAATAAATCGGCTGGTTGAGGTTTAACTTTTTAAGCACCATATGCATAAAACAAGCTTTGTTTTGAGATGATTACTTTGGCTCCCTGGTTATAGTCTGCTTTACTTTGGAGTTATAAGTTTTGATTTTTCCATACTCGCTTTTACTTTAATGGAAATGCAAGTTTATATGATTTATGACAAAAAAAGACCTTAATATAATTTGTGTAGAAAAAATTATTTCTTTATTAAATGGTTGAATTCCGAAGATTGGCTTATGCAACATAACCTAATTGTATTTTGATGTAATTCTTTAATTTTAAGCTAGAATACAATTGCCATCTCTGAATTCATAAATTGCAAGAATTTTTAATTATTTTTATTTTGGGAAGTGCTTTTGTTACCTTTGTGATTGTTTGGTTAACCCTGAGGGGCTGGGGTTGTGATCTAGTGGTGGAGGAACCATGTGTAAGGTGCCTCATAAAGGTTCTTACATGGGTTCCGATCCTCATTTCAGCAACTCAGAGTCACCTTTTGCTGGCATGTATTTTTGACCCAGAAGCCCAGTATTCATGGTTAGTCGGGAAGTGGATTAGACTAATCAAAGGTTGGGATACCATATCTATTGATTAAAAGAAAAAAAATGGTTTGACTCCTTGCTCATATTTCAAATGCTTATCTTTAATGTTTTTATAGGGCCGAGTTGCACCAACCGGAACAAGGGATAGTGCCTTGGAGATTCTTGTGGGAGATGGAGGCTGGGTTAATCATCAGGAAAATGGAGTTCACTATTCTTTTGATGCTACCAAGTGCATGTTCTCATGGGGAAACCTTTCTGAGAAACTTCGTATGGCCCGGTTAGACTGCAAAGATGAGGTGATTGTGGATTTGTTCGCTGGAATTGGATACTTTGTGCTGCCATTTCTTGTTGGGTAAATTATCTACGCACTACTTATAAATTTGGAATCTATCTCTATTTCCTATCTGATTGCATATCTATTGAAGTTATGGAGATGTAGGATCATTTGAAACTGGTACATTTGATGAGTAACAAGTATCTTTCGAATCTATGGTATAAAAGATACTGGATCTCTTTGCCTTCTCTTTTTGGTGCAGGAGGATATAAAAAATATTGCTGTGCCCTCATGAGTATTATCTACGCACTACTGGATCTCTGTGCCTTCTCTTTGCCTTCATCAGATCGGATAAGTTGATGAAGTTCAAACTAAATACCCCTATGGTTTTGCATAATGGAGATTCCTAGATCTGATTTCTTCAAAGCTCAAAGATGAGCTACTTCTTGAATTTTCTACTCCTTGAAGACCCACTTGTTGAGCCCACCACCGAACCGCCTTGAGTAATTATTGAAACCAGTTAGTATATATCACAAGAAGCAAAAGATCAATACTTGAACAAAACCCAGATCAATTACAATTTCAAAAAAAAAAAAAAAACATACTTTGATTTTCAATTTTTGAGATGATGGAAATTTTTGAAACCAACTTGATCGCTACACATAGAGAGAGAAAATGTTTGGAATCAATACTACTGCATAAGTACAGAGATTAAAATATAAGCAATAGATATGATATATTAGTAATGGTGAGTTACACCGCAAGTATATATTAAGAATAACAGTTTATTTATTTTATTATTTTTTATATCATTTTTTGTTTTAAAAAAGTAATAATTCAAGGATATTTAATCAATTTTTTTTATTTCTTTTTTATTTTTTCTTATATTTTTTAGTAATTATTGAAATATCACTTTTGTAAATTGTTTTTAATAATAGACAAGGATTATTATAAAATTAATAAAAAATAAAAAATTAAATTTGATTATTTTTGTCATGCTATCATTTTTTCATAACAAAATAACTAAACTACTAAAAAAATAAAAAAAAATTAATTTATTCTAAGTGATATAGTTAAACAACTTTAGATGCATTTATCTCTATTAGTAATTAACTAGCTAGTACATTTACATATTTATATAAAAAAATATGATTTATCATATTATTCAAAAGAATTTTGAAGACAAGATAATAAATAAATGGGAAAATATAAGCTTATTTTATAGCAAAGAGCAACTATATTTGACTCAAATATATTAACCTAGAATTCGATACATCGATGAAGATCAATGAAGAAGATGAAGTTTATAATATCCATTTTTTTCCTTCTTAATTTTAGTTTGTATTAAATTTAACATTCCAAATTTATCCTCTAAATTAAAGTCACGTATGCAATTTTTTATTGACATTCTTTGTAATTTTGGACTAAATTAACATTTTATGTTAATTATTGTACCTACGCTACTTAACTTAAAAATTTTTAGATAAAAATGTACATTATTTTATCATTATACAACTTGTAGGACACTTTATCACTCGACTTTTTTCAATAAACCAATATTTTAATTTATTTAAAAAAATCAGTTTCTTTAATCTTCTTCTATTTTTATTTAAAATTGTATTGTATTTGTAAAGGTATTTTATTTGGGGTATTTAGGATATAAATTTGGCAATTAATTGTTATTTGTAAAACAATTTTTATTGGGAAAAAGAGTAGTTCAAGTTCGTTATTTTTAACGAAAATACACTTTAGCTCCCTACTTATTAGGTGAGACAATATAAGTTTGCTACATTTACAAAATGTGATGTAGAATTTCATTTTGTAAAGATAGTATACACTTTTTCATAAAAACAATGGAACTGTAAAAGTCTATTATCTTTATAAAATAGTCTTCTACGACTTTTTGGTAAACATAGGAGATTTGTAGTGCCATCACCTATATGGATCTAAAATGTATTTTTGTTAAATATAACGCATATGTGTTTTTTTTAATCTTTTTTATTAAATTAATGTTGAAGTCATTACGGTGTCAGAGTTTACATGATATTTTAACTTCATTAACACTGCAAAGGTATTTTTTTTATAATACTACCAAGCTTCGAGTATGTTATTGATAGTATTTTTACTCCCAAGGATGTTTGTAACGTTATGTTGAAGTTCAGGGGTGGAACCATATGTACCCTTTAAACTAGTTCTAATATTCTAGTCATGACAATTCAGTCTCGGAAACTTATTGTCATTTTGGTCAAGTAGAGGTGTGATCAAGAACTTTTACTCCTTCATCCCTACCTCCTTACATTTCCATTCTCTCTTGATGTATGTATGTGAAAAGTAGAAGATGACATGAAACCCATGTGTTGAAAGCACATGCTTAGTTTTTTTCATTCATACTATCTTTGTGGTTGCCAACCCTACTTTATCTATTTCTAGTTCCTCAACCATCTTTGTTAAAAAGATATATTTGGTTGGTAAGGTCCAAGGCAAAATTCATTTATGCATGTGAATGGAATCCCTATGTTGTTGATGCATTCAAGCATAATCTGCAATCTAATTTTGTGAGTGATTGTTGTGTTGTATTGGAGGGGATAACAAGATTACAGCACCAAAGGTATGTTTCTTACCAATTTTGTCTCTAGTGCAATTCTTATGATCAATATTCTTCAATTTTTTCATATCATTCACCTTTCTAGTTACTTATCCATATAATAATGGGAACGTCCATAAATTAGTTTTGCATTTCCTTTTGAATCCCTATGTGAATGGATATTTTCTCTTAATAAAGGAAGACCAATTCTACCATTTGGATACAATGAAATGATTGTCTATGCTTGATTTCCTATGAGTTAGCTAGCTAAGTGATTAAATTATGGATATGGATAGGTGATCGTACAAGTCTCTTAGTTATGTTAAAAGGGAACAATTTAATCTCTTTTTCGTAACATTTTAGCCATTTTATTTTTGAAAAAATAACAGTACAAAGACAAATTATTAATTTTTTCATTTTATTTTTATTTGTTTCTCATAATTTTTCAACTATTATTAGGATATTATTTTTATAGATTGTCTTTAGCAATATACAACAATGACTTTTAAATTGATAAAAAATAAAATATAAATATAAAAGTTTTAAAATTTGATTATTTGTGTTTCATAACAAAATGACTAAACTGTTACAAAAAATAACAAAGGGATTAAACTACTCTAAGAGTCATAACTAAGTAACCTTGTCTCATAAATTATATGTTTTGGTATTGAAATTATCATGTTGTGTTTTGGGCAAGAGAGCGCAACTATGATTCCTAAGTTTGACTATTTGTTTTTGTTTTTCTCACAGGGAGTAGCTGACCGAGTTTGTCTTGGTCTTCTGCCATCAAGTGAGAGAAGCTGGACTATTGCTATTAAGGCATTAAGGTGACATGTCCTCATATTTATATGACCTGTTTTTGTTGGTGTTTCTGTGTCGGAATTTTGTTATGTAATGATTTGAAATGTCATACATCCATTTTTAGAAGCAGTAAATTTTCTAATTTTGAGACCATGAATGAGAGCTACAAAAGGGACAAAATTATCATCTCATATAATATTGACATAAAATATGAAAAATTGACAATTTTTATCCCTCGTAAATAGCTAAAAATCATAAAAGCTAAACCCTAAAATTAAATTAAATTAAATCAACTTCAACTTAATTTTAGGGACAATTTTACCCTTTTACAATACTAACTCACCGTAACAAAGTCATGATCTAATTTCCAAAAGATGGCCCCTAAATTTCAAACCCATGAGTAATTTAATTTTTCTTGGGTTGTGGTTAGCCATGCATTTGATTTGTAAGAAGTATAGTTGTTCAAGTTATGAATTTTTGGTGTTTTATATCCCTATTTTAAGCTTAATATTATTTTAGATGCAACTGCTACATACTCCTTATAGGGTTCATTGGTTCCTAAAGTCCAGGAATGTATCATCTTTTGCACTTCCCTTGCAAATATTTAGTAATGACTAATGATCCTCATATTGATGCAGCTATGAGGACGGGATATTACATGTACATGGGAATGTTAAGGACTTCGAGGAGAGCGTTTGTATTGAACATGTGTCTAACTCAATACTTGAAATTGCTAAAGTTGAAGGTTTGTTATTTTTGATGCAATGCAAGAACCTTGACTATGATTAAATATGTGTAGGTACAATACTGATAAAAGATAGGTTTACTACATGCAGGTTATTCTTGGGAAGTTTGTGTCCAGCATATAGAGAGAGTAAAATGGTATGCCCTACACATTCGTCATGTTGTAACTGATGTAAGTACTAAGAAATAAAATAACAGTTCTAGCAATATCTAATCTAGGTTGCAAATTATTTCATACCCCTACATTTTTGTAATGGACTTGGCAACACAATTATGGTCCTGGCTAGGCGGAAATTAGGTTTCTAGAATGAGCAGCATGCTAAACTTTCCAAAACTTAGTCATTAAAGCATCAAGACTAACAAGTTGAACGGTAACACAAAGAACAACAAATCCAAATGTAATGTTTAAGTTATCTATGTTACTTAACATATCATCTATACCAAAACATATCATAATAAATCCAAACAAGAAGAATCAACAAACAAACCAAAAGAAATAAAATCACACACAAAGGTCGATTGTGAACAATTATAGAAAGTTGGTCACCATTTGAAAGAAAATTGCTAGAGAAATATATCTCTACTTAAAACGAAAACTAATCGCCAATTGAATTGAAAATTGATCGTCAGATCGTCACTTCACAAACTTTTGATTCACAAAACCTCTAGACATAGATCACTATATTGCAAAAAAATTCATAGGTGGCAAAATATTTTAAGTGCAGATTTTCCAAAAGCTCCGCAACAAGGCAAAAATGTCCACTACAACTATTGTGATGGACTCAAAACCAATTGTATGGCCACATTCCTCATTTCCTTAAACGAGAAGAGTTCTTTTGTTGAAGTGCCACAAAAGATCTGTTGTATACCATTATTATTTGTTGTAAACATAGAATTAGTGGAAGGTAAGCTGGAGATATATCTTTGTTGTATACCATTATTATTTGTTGCATTATAATATTATGTAAACATAGAATTAGTGGAAGCTAAGTCTGGAAAGTAGAATAAGGCAGATTGTTGCCTTCTTACGCATGCCTCCTCTATATATTGATATATCTCCTGCAATGTAAAGGTAGATTTGATATTCCATTAAATAAAATTGGGAGGGAAGGAAGTTTTCATGGGAGTGTTGTGTTCTTTATTCCATTAAATCAACATGGTATCAAATTAGAGAATCAATCCTGGGAGGTAACAAACAATTTTTTTTCTCTTTTCTTTCAGAATAAATTGGCAGTAGCTCTTTGTTTTTTCTTTTCCTCCAAAAACAAAAAAAAAACCTTGATCCAAAGCAATGTCTGGAAAAACCTCAAAATCAGGAGAAGCAGCAAATAACCCTGCACTTTTGGAAAAATTGACCAACTATTAACCATGCAACAAAATCAGATCATGGCCTTACAACAACCACATATTAATACCCTACCACCTGCTGCAACTGTAGTAGAAGCACCAATACACCCAAACCCAATTTCCATCAAATTAGATGACACAAACTACACCTTTTAGTCCCAAGTAGTGTGAATGTATGTGAAAGGTCATGAAAAAATGAAACACATCATCGGAAACCCTCATCCACCACTCTCAACTGACCTACTATTTCAGAGATGGGATATTATTGATGATGTAGTAAAGGGGTGGTTAATTAACTCTCTAGATCCAAAACTACAGCACACTTTTATTCAGTATCCAACTGCAAAGAAGTATGGGATGCAGTTGCCACAACCTTATATGATGGAAATGACAAGGCTCAGGTATATAACCTGAACAAGAGAGTAACTCGACTCAAACAGTTGGGTAGAACTGTAGAGGAGTACTATCATGAACTGCAAGGGTTATGGTGTGAGATTGACTATCGTCATCCTAATCCTATGGTGCATGCGGAGGATATCACAAAATTTAATGAGTTTGTTCAAGAAACTCGTGTTTATACTTTCTTAGATGGCCTAGATGACCGGCTAGACAACGTGAGAGTTATTGTCTTGCAGATGACCTCATTTCCTTCAGTAGAACAAGCATACACAATAGTTAGAAGAGATACCTCGCGACAAGGGGTTATGCTAAAGGAAGAATAAGGAATTGGCAACTCCATGGCCATGGTGTCATAAGGATACAAACACTTTGAGGTAAATTCTGCTCCAAAAAAATATCTATCTAAACAGGAAAAAGAAAAATTAAAATGCAATCATTGTGGTGGAACGGGACACCTAAAGGAAGGATGTTTCAAAATAATTGGATACCCTGATTGGTATCAAGAGAAGCGGGCAAAACAGCAAGGAGAAAAACTGAAGGGAAAGGCAAATTGGGTAGCAACCAATTCAAACGCGGGTCATCCAGGCTCGAATTACCATGTTTCCAACCAAGGCCGCAACTGGGCAAAACCCTATGCTTCTCTGCCACCAGTGCATATAGGCCACAAAAACCAAGAGGCTGCATCTAACTCTGGTTTGGGTCAGGTACACCTGATTCGGGCAGAAAACTCAAGTACTGTAGGCTTTGCTTCGCAAATTGAAACAATAGGTAAACGAGTGGGCCAAGGTATGAAATTATTCTCTGGTAATAATTTAAATAATTGGGTTATCGATTCTGGAGCAATTGATTACATGACCTTTTCAAAACCTAATCTAACTAATTTAAGAAAACCTATACGAGATGGGATTCTAAATGCAAATGGAATGGAATACCTAGTGGAAAGCACATGAGATGTGTGTCTGTCAAAATCTCTTAATCTTAACAATACACTATTGGTTCCATCCTTATCTACTAAACTTCTTTCTGTTGGTCAGTTAACTGAGGAGTTGAATTGTGTGGTTCTCATGTTTACCAATTATTGCATATTTCAGGATATCCTCACCAAGGAGATCATTGGTAGTGGTATTAAGAAAGATTGTTTGTATTATTTAGAAGAGTTGAAGATTGGAGAGGCAAGTGTCGCAATTGGGGGATCAAGTTCAGAAACACAGATTTGGACATGGCATCGACGGTTAGGGCACCCTTATTTTAGTTATATGAAAAAACGGTTACCCTCTTTTTTTCTAGCTTTGAGAGTTCTATGTTTTCATGTGAAACTTGCATAAAAGCAAAAATTCATCGTGTTTCATATCCAACTAGTATTAATAAAAGTATAGCTTCTTTTGATCTCATTCATTCTGATGTTTGGGGACTATCCCTAGTAACCTTAATTTGTGGGTATAAATGGTTTGTTTTGTTTATTGATGATTGTACTCGAATGACTTGGGTATATTTATTAAAGGAAAAGAGTGAGGTATTTGGGGTCTTTAACAAATTTTATAATATGATACAAATCCAATTTGAAAAAGGCATTAAATTTTTTAGAAGTGATAATGGAGATGAGTTTATGAATGAGGTTCTTAAAGAATTTTTTTGTTGAGAAAGGAATAATTCATGAGACAACCTATGTTGGAACACCACAACAGAATGGAGTAGTGGAGAGAAAAAATAGACACATTCTTGAAACAACGAGGGCATTATTGTTTGAATATAATGTACCACAAGTTTTTTTTGGGATAACACTGTTAGTCTGGCTATCTATGTGATTAATCGGTTACCCACAAAAGCGAATAACTTTCAAACTCCACTAAAAACTCTTGAAACATTCGTCTCAATACCTTCTGTTCAAAGCTTACCTCCAAAGATATTCGGGTGTGTTGCCTTTGTCCATATTCCAAAACACCAAAGATCTAAAATCGAGCCTCATGTAATTAAGTGTGTTTCTTTGGGCATTGGATTACATAAAAAGGGTATAAGTGGTATGACCCGGTTGAAAAAAATGGTATGTTACCATGTATGTGACTTTTATTGAAACTGAATTGTTTTTTCTACATATTTGCCTCAAGAGGAGAGATATTTAATGAGAGCGAATATTATGATAAGGTAATTATGCAAGTTTTACAATATCCAAATTCTAGTTCTACACGTTATGAACCACTCGGGTCTAATCCGAGTTCCATTCAGGCTGGGTCTGAAGAACTACAGCACCCAGAACCACTCGGGTCTGAACCAAGTATGCAGCAAAAGATGTTTAGAAGAGGTGAGAACAGACGAGTTTGGGTAAACACAACCGAAAAAATGATACAAACGGATCAGATACCATAAAAGCCTGGATCTCCTGAGGATCATCCACAAGTAAGTAACTCTAACTATACTTTACCTCCAAGAAAGAACAGGGGAAAACCGCCAACCCGGTATGTTCCAGAAGATGGAACAAGTGTTGCTAACTACCCAATAGAAAATTATGTGAGCACGAAGAATTTAATCAAACCTTTAAGAACCTTTAGTGAAAAAATGTTGTCCTTAGAGGTACCAAAAAATGTTGAAAAAGCTCTAAAAGATACAAAATGGGTGAATGCCATGGATATAGAAATGGAAGCTTTAAACAAAAACGAAACTTGGTCCCTAGTAGAGTTACCAAAAGGAAAAAAAATGTTGGGTGTAAGTGGGTTTATACAATAAAGTTTGGTGCTAATGGTGAAGTTGAAAGGTATAAAGCAAGGTTAGTCACGAAGGGATTCACACAAACCTATGATATTGATTTTCAGGAAACCTTCTCTCCAATTGCTAAACTCAATACTATTAGGGTTTTACTATCTCTTGCAACAAATTTAGACTGACCGTTACATCAATTTGATGTGAAAAATTCATTTTTACATGGCGACTTAAAGGAAGAAATCTACATGGACCCCCATCCCGGGTACATAAATATGGGATCAAAATCGATAGTTTTCCGGTTGCATAAGGCGTTGTATGGTCTTAAACAGTCACCTAGGGTATGGTTTGGTCGATTCTATCATGCTATGAAAAAATATGAGTTTTAATAGAGTGATTCTGATCATACTCTATTCTTTAAAAGAAAACAAAAGAAACTAACTGTTTTGATAATATATGTGGATGATATGATCATTACAGGTAATGATATGGATGAGATAAAAAGGCTTGAAGAAAGACTCTCAAAGGAGTTTGAAATGAAGAGCTTAGAAGGGCTCAAGTACTTCCTTGGAATTGAAATGATGAGGTCAAAGCAAGGTATTACTCTCTCTCAAAGAAAGTATATTCTAGATATACTAGTAGAGGTTGGGATGCTTGACTGTAAACCAGCAGACACACCAGTGGTACAAAATCTAAAGATGGAAGAGAATTCAGATCAAACACCCGTGAACAAAGAAAGATGCCAAAGGTTAGTAGGGAAACTAATATATCTATCACACACTAGACCGGATATTGCCTATGCAGTAAGCCCGGTAAGTCAGTTTATGCATAACCCAAGTAAAGAATACATGGAAACCATCATAAGAATAATAAGGTATTTGAAAGGAGCTCCAGGGAAATGGATTCAATTCCTAAGGAATGGGCATTTAGATGTTGTGGGATATACAGATGCTGACTGGGCTGGGGATGTTACAGACAGGAGATCAACATCTAGATACTTCACATTCGTAGGAGGGAACTTAGTTACTTGGAGAAGTAAGAAGCAAAAAGTTGTTGCCTTGTCCAATGTTGAGTCCAAATTAAAAAGAGTAGTTAACAGGATTTGTGAGCTAATGTGGCTCAAGAAATTAATGTCGGAACTTGGTTTCCCTCCGACAAAGGAGATAGATTTGTTTTGTGACAACAAAGCGGCAATAGATATCTCTCATAACCCGGTTCAACATGATCGAACCAAACAACTATATTCGTGAAAATATTGAAGCAAGGATAATTTGGCTAATACAAGTGAAGTCGTAAGAACAACTTGCTGACATTCTCACTAAGGCAACCTCAAGCAAGATATTCTATGGCATACTGAGCAAGTTGACCATGATAGATCCGTACATACCAACTTGAGGGGAGTGTTGAAATGCCACATAAGATCTACTGTATACCATTATTATTTGTTGTAAACATAGAATTAGTGGAAAGCAAATCGGAGATATATCTTTGTTGTATACCATTATTATTTGTTACATTATAATATTATATAAACATAGAATTAGTGTAAGCTAAGTTCGTAAGGTAGAATAAGGTAGATTGTTGACTTCTTCCGCATGACTCCTCTATATATTGATATATCTCTCGTAATGTAAAAGTGGATTTGATATTCTATTAAATAAAATTGGGAGAGAAAGGAGCTTTCATGGGAGTGTTGTGTTCTTTATTCCATTAAATCAACACCTTCAAAGCCTAAGTGATCAGCACCAATCTCTCCACGAAGATGATCTTTATTGCCACCTCAAATCACTCCAATATTGAGGAGAGTATGCAATTCACTCAGAGAAATACTTGCTTCATCCTAGCTCCCTGTGCTAAATGGATGGTTTTTTGATTTAGCATATCATAGAAAACCCATTATTGGAAGAAACAAAGGGAAAATTAGAGGGCGTAAAAAAACTTCTAAGAGTTGAGAGAAATCAAAAATTTATTTTGACAAAGGAAAAAGATCCAATAAAAAGTCAAGTATAAAGAAAAATCAACAGAAAAATTTGAAAGAATATATGCTTCCAAACTCTCTATTATTGAAGAGTCAAATTAATATTTGAGAGAGAAGGATTTCGTACATAATAATAACTTAAGAGAGAGAGAGAGAGAAAAATCTATATTTTGAAAAATGCTATGTAAAGTGATTTTTAAAATAATGTTTTTTTGTCTTTGTTTTATTATGATATTTGATAAGATAATTTATTTTTATACTTTCTCTTCCCTAACATTATTTTAAAGTTATGCTATTTAGTGTTATTTGATTTTAAACAATAAATAATTATGCATGGTGGTTGAACATAAATGACAAAAACGTGCTTAAGTGGAAACTTGGTGGAACATTCTCTAGGTGGGTCCTCTGCTGCGATCTTCATCTTGGGTGAACCACGAGTCAATAATGAGTTGCAGCTTATTTTAAAATCACTTCATTTATGGGATAGATCCCAAGAAATTTAAATCTTCATAGTATATCAAGTTGATATGTATTTGGGGAAAAATAGCATTTTATTTTTGTGTACATTGCATGTTGTGATGTTGGGCTATTAGTATTTATCTAATCAATAAATAATGATATTCCTTTCCCACTATCATTAGAAATTTCTACTTGCTTGTCTTTGACCACACGAGTCTCCAATCTCCAGCGACAAAGCACAACCATCGCTACCTAAAGTTGGTCAAATAGCAAAGGCGAGAAAAATTCTAAAATGAGAAGGCTAGTCTTCTAGTCTTAAATGCGGGAGATGCCATAGTTGTTGCTCCTATTTTGACACACGTTATTCTCTCTTTTATATCTCTTCATGCTTGTGAAAATTCACAGATTGTCAAATGATTATCGCAGACAAAAACCCAATTTGGGGTTTTGAATTCCTCTTTTTCATTTTCTTTTCCTACTCTCTTGTTCTGTTTTCTTCTGCAGCTGACAGAATTACCTTGGGCCAGTCTATTAAAGATGGCGAGTTTCTCGTATCAGATGAGCAGAATTTCCAACTTGGATTCTTCAGTCCTAATAATTCTATGTTACGGTACGTCGGAATTCGGTACCACAACATTCCAGACACCCCAATCATTTGGGTTGCAAACAGAGAAAACCCGTTATCCGATAGAGCAGGAGTTTTAACAATCGGAAGTGATGGTAATTTGGCGATCCTCGATGGTAAGAACATATCAGTCTGGTCGAGTAAAGCGTCAGTAGCGTCAGAAAATACAACAGCAATTCTGGAAAATAGTGGAAATCTGATTCTTTTGAATAGCAATGTAATTGATGATACAGAAAAGGCATATTGGCAAAGCTTCAATAATCCAACAGATTCTTATTTACCTGGTATGAGAGTGAAAGTGAATACTGCAGTTGGAGAGAACCATGCTTTTACTTCATGGAAATCTGCTAATAATCCTTCTCCAGGGAACTATTCTATGGGTGTTGATCCCAGAGGATCACCGCAGATAGTGATATGGAAGGGATCAGAGAGAAGATGGAGAAGTGGACATTGGAATTTACAGATTTTCACCGGAGTTCCTAATATGTCTGCTAATTTGTTATATGGGTTTAGGCTTTCTGAACCTAGCGAAGATGGGAGTAGGTACTTTACTTATGATCCTTCGGATGGTTATGATAAAATGAGGTTTCTGTTAAGTTGGGAAGGATTTGAAGAGCAGGTATGGTGGGATGATAATGAAATGAAGTGGAAGATGATGCAATCACAGCCAGCAAAGACAAATGAGTGTGAGTTTTACAACAAGTGTGGGAATTTTGGGGTGTGTAGTTCATGGGAATCACCAATTTGTAGTTGCATGCAAGGGTTTCAACCAAGAGATTGGGATGAATGGAATAAGGGAAATTGGTCAGGTGGGTGTTTGAGGAAAAATCCTTTACAGTGTCAGAGAAATAGTAATTCTACAGAGAAAGTTGATGGAGAAGATGGGTTTATTGGGGTAAAATGTGCAAAGTTGCCAGATTTTGCGGACTTGATTCCTGGTGACGTGGAGGCTTGTAAGGACAAGTGCTCTAGAAATTGTTCTTGTACAGCACATTCATATGTTAATGGGATTGGCTGTATGATTTGGAGTGGAGAGTTAATGGATGTCCAGCACTTCAAAAAAGGAGGAAATATGCTTTTCATTCGTCTCGCACAGGCTGATTTGGGTAAAAGATGGACTTCTTTTTCCTTTCTCTTCTTGTTAATGTGCTTGTTTTATTCTTCTTTTGTAATGCATTGCAAATTACACTTTCTGATGGAAACTTTTATTATTATCTGTGATATGAAATGTTCATAAGAGAGTGTCATTGTTTTTTCCAAATACAAGATCAATCAATATTAAGCTAAAAGATTTAAGTCCTATGAAGTTCACTTTGTGCTTCAATAGTTTATTGAAACTAAATACTGATTATGTAAAGATGTGGAAAATCAGGTCACCAATAAATTAAATTGGTTTACGTCCAAGTTAATTTGGGTGTAGTATTTGAAATGCTAAAATATTTCTCTCATTTTCTTCTGTATAGGTGGCAAGAGCAAAATGTCCACTGCTGTAATAGTCATAATAGCTGTGGTTGGAGCAGTCTTCTTAGGCTTGTTAATATGGCTGGCATGGAGGTTTAAATCAAAGCTGAAAGGTGAGTTCATATCCTTTTGACCTTATGATTGGGGGGAAAGAACAAGTCTTCAAAGCAACTAAAGAAAAACGATCATACTTATGATGTTGTCTTAATTTTATTTTTATGTGTTTGTTTCTGAATTTAGTTTTGCCTGCCACTTCCTCAATGTCTGTGTGGAAGAGCAATAATGAAACACTGATTTTTGACACGTGCAAGAGCCGAGAAATGTCAACAGATATCTCCGGATCAGTTGATTTTGGGATAGAAGGCAGCCAAGTAAATGGACCAGAGTTACCAATTTTCAATTTCAATTGCATAGCAATTGCTACGAGTTACTTTTGTGAAGAAAACAAACTTGGACAAGGGGGATTTGGTCCCGTGTACAAGGTATTATTACAAAGAGCATCGCTACGAAAAATTTACTGTGACAAAATTAAAATGTAATTAATGTAGAACTTACGTTCTTCCGTCAACAGGGAAGTCTTCCAGGGGGACAAGAAATAGCTGTCAAGAGGCTTTCAAGAAAGTCTGGCCAAGGACTGGAGGAGTTTAAGACTGAGATTAGTCTGATGGCCAAATTACAACATAGAAATCTTGTTAGACTATTGGGCTGCTCTATCCAAGGAGAAGAGAAGATGTTGATTTATGAATATATGTCAAATAAAAGCTTGGATTTCTTTCTCTTTGGTACGTATTTCCTACCCTTATACACTACCCTTTTGTATGGATAAACAAGTAATACTGAATTCAGACAACTTGGCATAGGATATAGTTTTGTTCTGATTATTGTTGATGCTTTTGTTTTTTCCCCTTTTGCAGACTCAAAGAAGCAAGCATTACTTGACTGGAGAAAACGTTTCACTATAATTGAAGGGATTGCAAGAGGGCTCCTTTATCTGCATCGTGATTCAAGACTCCGGATAATTCATCGTGATCTAAAGGCTAGCAACGTTTTGCTGGATGAAGAAATGAATCCAAAGATTTCAGATTTTGGCATGGCAAGAATATTTGGGGGAAATCAAAATGAAGCAAATACAATTAGAGTTGTAGGCACATAGTAAGTTTGGCTTACTGATGCACTTGAACAGTATAATCTTTCCAACCCCATGAATTTTTTTTCATCTAATTGTCTCAATTTTCTAACTGCAGTGGTTATATGTCACCTGAATACGCCATGGAAGGTCTATTTTCAGTTAAATCAGATGTATATAGCTTTGGGGTATTGTTACTAGAGATTGTTAGTGGCCGAAAGAACACCAGCTTCCGTTCAACTGATTACTCAAGCCTGCTTGGATTTGTAAGTAGATCATGATGCTTTCAAAGTTAAAATTTATTGAGGAACTAGAAGCAAATTTCTTACTAATCAGGGCATTGCTTTAATATTCTGATGCAACATCTGTGATGATTTCAGGCATGGCATCTTTGGAATGAAGGGAAGGCAGTTGAGCTCATTGATCCTTCCATTGCTGATGCATGTTACAAAAATGAAGTACAAAGATGCATACATATAGGGATGCTGTGCGTGCAAGATTCTGCTGTTCATAGGCCGACAATGCCATCTGTAGTGTTAATGCTGGAGACTGAGTCTGTAGCCCTTCCATTGCCAAGACAACCAACACTAACTTCAATGAGGCGCAGTTTTGAAAGAGACTTATTCTCAGAAGGCCATGATTCTATTACCATGAATGAAATTACTGTAAGCATGGTAGATGGGAGATGATATTTGCAATTTTTACCCTGACGTTTTGTCATGTTCATAAATCAGAATTGATTAAAGTGCATAAAAAGTATGTGATATACTTTCTTTCTTAAACAGTTTTAGGATTAAATCTGTGTATTTAGGACACAGGATTGCTTTAAAACTTAAAATTTCACGTGAAATCATAGGATATACCTGTTTTTGTAACAGTTATTGTAAATCTATAATCTTCATTTTTTTTAATGTTCATTAACAATGGAGCTTGTCTACACAATTCCGTTCTCTTTCTCCCTTTTTCGTCTCTATTTGTATTCTGTAAATCATCCTTATGAAGGTTTTTTTCAAGCTAGTTAAATCCTGAGTCTGATTTTGTCCTATTTTTGTAAAGACAATAAGATCTTTTTTTTATTCCATCACAGCAGACAACGTATTTGACTTTGCTGATCTTACTAAATAACCAAAAACAAAAATATGCTCCTCAAGTCTGTATTTGGTATATCTATCTATCCAATTCTTCTTTACTCTTTTTGGAGGTGGTTGGGAAATTAATAATTTTAAAGGAGCTCAAACTCCATTTAAATATTCAAGAATTGATCAACAAATTTGACTTTGGCCCGTGAGGTGGACGGAAGAAGATTTTCTGGGCCATGCTTTGTCTTTATAAGGCAAGGAACTAGTTGGTGTTACTGCCTTAAACATGTATGCCGTGTGTTTCATCCGATTCGTAACGTACGTATACTCGTCTTTGTCCGTACCTATCTTCTTTACTTTGTTCTAATGCCCTAATACCTCTCTTTTCATAATTACTTTCGTTCTCAAACTGTAAATCTCATAATGCTACGTGGGTTTGATATTTTAATAGTAAACACTCCTCATTAGTGCCTATACTCTTGAACTGTATGTTAATGGTACTGTTATCTAAAAACTGAAATACACTTTTAGTTATCTCTAAATAATTGATACCTTATCTATTTAATACCGACTACACTAATTTTTAAATAAAGATACCATTGTTATACCAGTTAAAAAATATAGATATAAATAAATATCAATAGCATAAATGCGTAGTATAAAAGTCCCAAATACAAGCTATTTTCTTTTTTTATTTCAAACACTAATATATATCACAAATACACAAATATATTATAATTATAATTATAATCAATGTATAAGTTTTTTATTATTGCTTAAATTTTTGAATTATATCTTAAAAGTACTCAAATTATTTAAAAAATATTTATTTAATAAAAATATATGTACACACAAAATTAAGTAGTATATTATTCATTTAAAAAATTTATTATTATATTTTACTTATTAACTTTCTCCTTTCTTTCTCATTCCTTAGGGTTTAAGTTTGAATTTAATACTTAGTATCTAATATATAGGATTTGGTGTTTAATAAAAAAATTAAATAAAGGATAATTTTATACAAATATATAGATATGTGAGAAAAAAATAAGAGAGAAAAAAAATTAAAAATAATAAAATATTTAAACTATTCTTCGTTATTTTGTGTATAAAAATAATTTTTGAACCAATAACTATCTTTCTAAAATATTGATTCTACCACTAAAAAGAAAAGAAAAAACTTGACAATAATAAGGAACAAATCAATAATATGGTACCAAAAAGTAACAGGCCACTTTCTAAAGTTAGGTCGCTACTATTGATCAAGTGATCACCATAGAAATAATCCAAGGTACCTCGACACTTTAAGGTGAATTTATTATATTGGTAGTGAATTTACTAGAGTACAGATACCAGAGAGGAATGAAAAATCAACTATCACCGTTTAAGGTTGGTCTCAGTGCCCATCCCAAAAGTTTCCAAGTATAGCTTTTATGAGCAGCCAATGAGGTAACTTTCTCTCCATTGGTTTTTTACTTACTCTGAATCTCTCTTTGTCTGTAATTCTCAGCTTTAGCAAAATGAACATCAATGGGCACAAAATTCAGTTTTCTGTTTTGATTTTTTTCTTCTTCATGTCTATCTCTTCTTCTCTAGTTTGCCTTTGCTTCTCAACCGACAGAATTACAAAAGACCAGGCTTCAAGAGACTGATATTTTGGTGACAGATGATCAGAACTTTTAGCTGGGATTATTCAGCCCTAAGAATGTTGAGTTTAAATGAGAAAAAAATCACCAATCTCTTAATTAATAAATCAGGTCACTTATGTAAGATACAAAAATGACTCTTACACTCTCAAATACAAAAGCATTTAATGACAATACACCAATAGTATTTTTCATTTGTCTCTCACGTCACTTCCTATTAGTTTTATAGCACTCACTTGACACAGCTACCCTCATCACACACCACACTCAAGACATCATCTGACTCTCACTCTTATTCACTTGCACACGAACTAGGCTACTCCTATATATAGAGTTAATAAGTCGGCTAAGGACCCGACTTGTATGGTTCTAGAATTATTTACCTTAATATTCAGAATGTGGATGCCAACTAAGCACCTAATCGTAAGCATGTTGATTCTAAAATAATAACCAACTCCAAGCAACCATGATGATTCTAGAATAATTAAGAGAGGCGGTGATGTTTAATTCTTAACACTTCTTCTCCGCATCAGCTCTCTTCACCAACATTGTATTGACATACTTTGGATTTGGTTTCTTTAGTATTGATGATCTCCGAATTAGTTGTGACTTTTCTTATTCAATTTTTAGTTGGATCGGTCTAGATTCTTCAATAATTGGACGGTGTATCTTCTTGTTGAGGGCTTTATGTCTCTCTTGTTGGCTCTTCTTCTGTCTCAATTGAATGTTCAAATTCTGATAAGATCATTGGTTTTGGATGTTCCTCTATTGATGCTTGTCTTGTTTCCTATCATTTTTTTGTTGGTTATTGGCAATTCCTCTTTGTCTAATGACCACCACGATGACGCTTCGTCAAAAATTACATTTCTCGAAACATAGCATTGAACGACTTTTGGATAGCATCACTTCTATTATTTTCTCTAACTATTGTACCCTAAAAAGATGCATTGTGTTGCCTTTTCATCAAATTTGCTTCTCTAATGATTCGGTAAAAATACGTAGCAAACAAACCCAAATACTTGAATATGACTGACTATTTTTGAAAGGATGTCACGAATCCCAAACTTGATTAAGGCAACTTATTAATCACATACGTTTTTGTTCTTATGCGCTCAGCCCAAAACCTCTCAGGCATTTTTTTAGCATGTAACATACTCCAACATCTTACAAAAACATGTCAATTCTTTATCTTTACAACTTCGTTTTGTTGTGAAGTGTTTGGACACGTCAACTGGTGACGTATCTTATGCTCCTATAAATATTGAGAGAACTCATTTGATGTATATTCTTCCCCATTATTTGTGCATAAGCATTAAACTTATTTATCGACTTCTCCATCTACTATTTCTCGAGACCTTTTAAACTTAGTAAGTACCTCAGATTTTTCCTTCATAAGGTAAATCCATACATAATTAGAGAAATTTTCTATAAAGTTCACCATGTAGCTCATTCCACCAATTAATTGATGTGTAGGTCCCTCCTATATGAAAGAGGAAGAAAATAAAAAATATTAGGTACAACCATAAATTATAGGTGCAACCATAAATGGTAGATATAATCATAAATGTTAGGTGCAACCATATTTGAAAAATGCATCTAATATTGATAGACAATGTATTTTCCTTAGAGATACATCAACACATCAAAACAAGAAGAGAAGCAAAGTAGAGCCAAAAAAGCAATTCCTTTGAAGAAAAATAGTGTTGTGTGTGTAAGAAAGTGAGAGAGAATATCTTAGAAAAATGGTGGAGAATACATAGGACCTTTTCCTACTTACTGTAAAAAGCATGGTATTCAGCATCAGATAACACCTCCAAAGACACCGCAATTGAATGACTTAGCTGAGAGGATGAACAGAACTTTGATGGAGATAGTTAGATGTCTACTCTCACATGCAAAGTTGCCTAAAACTTTCTGGGGTGAAACCATACTCATAGTTGCACATGTGTTGAATCTTTCACCATGTACTCCTCTCAAGATGGATGTTCCATAATACTGAACTTGTTTTAGGGTTTTTTTTGTTGTATTTCATGTTTTAACTTTTGAAGTAAAATTGTAACCAAAAGTTTGTTTAATGATAATATGTTGATTCCTTGTCTTCTTATTTCTGTTTTTTCTTCTTGTATATGTTGCTTCTTGTTTTGTTTGCTTTAATCTTCTTTGTTGTGTTACATGAGTGTTAGGATTATTACATACTTGTATGTCTTCTCTCCCTCATATAGGGGTGTTCCTTTCACTTTCTAAGTCAAAAGGGAGAAGTTTTGTGCATAACTCGGTTCTTTTTGCCTTGTTGTGTGTTGCATGGAATGTGAGTGTAGAATTGCACTGTATTTTGTTGCCTGACTTACATTCACTTAGGGGGAGTGTTGCATAAAGTTAGGGAAATTTGTGAACGTTGCATGTGTTTCTACTACATGCCTGACTGTTCTTAGTCTATTGGTGTGTACCTGTGTAGGGTAACACAATAGCATCTAGATAGACTACACATTTCTACAAGATACGTTCATAGGGTATGCATTTTTTCGTGTGTCTAGGTTACAAGTGTAGATAGACCTTCTAGTTTCAAATTTACAGAGTGTAGATGAGTTAAGACCTTCATGTTTTAGACTATCAAAGTGCTGATAAGTTGATCCTGAAGATGGATAAAGCGCACAAAATAGATACACTTATAGCGTTCTTATGTTGGGAGTACTTAAGACTTTTTACCACATAGACAGGAGTTCTATATGGGTTTACCTTATCTATTATTTTGTATAATCTGTTGTTGTATTAGTGTAATTTGAGTTTCTATTATGTATGTACCATCATATTAAGATTTAAGCTTTTATTAGAAAGTTGTTGTTGCATGCTTTTTTTTCTTTCTTTATAGCATGCCTATAGCTTTTTGATTATTCCCTTTGTTATTTAGAATCCATCTGCCTGTCCTGTGATTAATTTTTACTACTTCCTTTATCTATCTTCTATATTTTTAAATTTCACTACTTGCAAGTGTAGGGTGAGTCTTTAAGAAGTCAGTATCTCTTTATTATGATTGCGTACATGGTGTCAGACTCTTTCAATATAATAAGTGGAGAAGTGAGCAATGGACCAGACTTGCAAATCTTTTTCGATCTTCCAACCATGATTGCTAATTTGATAATTAGGTTTAGATTTTTTGTGAAGATGAGAATGGTAACAAGTACTTTGCTTATACCTCTTGAAACGGTCCTAATAAGATATGGTTTTATTACAAGAGATGGATACGAAGAAATGTTAAGGTGTGAAGAAGATAAAAAAAATTCGATTACATCGCATTTCATCTAAAGTGCTTTAGTTTATGTCTTCTTATTCTTCGCTATATAACAAAGTGCCTGATTATTTTTTCTTAGAGTATTTGGGAGCTTGTGCTACCTTTG
The DNA here is from genome assembly GCA_037013495.1 of Hippophae tibetana. NCBI lineage: Eukaryota > Viridiplantae > Streptophyta > Magnoliopsida > Rosales > Elaeagnaceae > Hippophae > Hippophae tibetana. The sequence goes on along the minus strand of CM072802.1, from coordinate 32,074,398 downwards.
TCTATGGTCTTATAGGAAAAATAATCTTGATTCAAAGTCTATTACATGCGTGTTTATTGGTTATACTCCTCATCAAGGAGAATATTTGTGTCTTTTGAAATATACAGGCAAAATTTACACTAATAGACATGTTGTCTTGCTGAGTATATCTTCCCTTTTTTCTTCACTTTTTTACAATCTTCTATTCCCTCTGATATTGACACCTCAACCAATGTTTCTTTTTATGAGAAAAGGTTTTTTCATCTCATCCCATGATTAATGTTACACTTCCAAGTCCTTTGCCAACACCTAATGTTGTCTCTTATTGAGGGCACAATCCTCAAAAGGCACCTTTACAATGTGTTGTTCCTACCTATTATGCTTCTTATGTCACTAACCCTAATTTGATTTCTAGTGTATCTCATTTTGTGTTTACGTCACTTTTTTCCATAGTGCCTTCACCATTGCCTGTGGCACCACTATTTATTAATGCTTATTCTATGCAAACTAGTGGCAAGTCAGGAATTTCTAAGCTAAAGCATACACAATTTCCACTTTTGTGCCTTGGAAACCTAGGTATTGGCAAGAGGTTATTAAATTTTTGGAGTGGAAAGACTCCATGCTAATTGAATACAATGCTTTGATGAGAGACAAAACATGGGAGTTGATTCCTAGACCTCTTGATCAAAAGGTTATTGGGTGCAAGTAGCTTCATAAAACAAAAACCTTTGCTTCTGGTAGCATTGACAAATGCAAGTCTCATTTGGTTGCTCAGGGATACTTGCAAACACATGGCTTGGATTACACTGAAATTTCAACCCTATTTTCAAGGTTACCACTATACGTGTGTTTCTCACTTGGGTTGCACATTTTGGTTGGGATTTAAGACAATTAGACCTAAACAATGCATTCCTGAATGGTGATTTGGAAGACACAATTTACACGGTGGAATCTCTTGGTTTTGTAGTCTTATCATCCTAACTATATGTTTAAGCTAAAGAAATCACTTTATGGTTTCAAATAGGTAGCACGTGCCTGGTATCATAAACTTACTTCTTGCTTGCTAGCTTGGAGTTTCACTAATGCACTTATTGATACCAGTCTTTTTCTCAAGAAGTTTAGCTCATATGTGATTGTGCTCTTGATATACGTTGATGATATTGTTCTCAAAAGTACTAGTTCATTTCTTCTTTAATAGTTTTTGAGTCAATTGAATGAAGTGCTTTCTCTCAAGGACCTTGGTGCCTTAAACTACTTCCTAGAAATTGAGGTTAAGCATGTTGTTTTTGGTTTGTTCTTAAGCCAACAAAACCAGTTTGGTTGATCATGCTAGTTTGTCTCACAATAAACCTATTGTTACACCTATGCTATCAGTAGGAGTATTGTCCAAGCATGATGGAGTAGTGCTTGATGATCAATCTAATACACAATACAGGAGCTTAGTAGGAGCCTTACAATAATGCTGCATTACTAGGCCAGAGCTAGCCTTTTTGGTAAATCGGTCGTGTCAATTCCTCTCAATACCAACTGACATGCAAAATAAGCACTCAAGAAAGTACTTCGATATCTACATGGAACTTGTACACATGAGTTGCATCTTTGAAATCCACTTCTCTTGATCTTGTTGGATATTCATATGCAGATGGGGAGATTTTTCAGATGATAGAAGAAGTGTGGGTGTTTATTATGTGTTCTTGGGAGATATCCTAGTGTCATAAGCTTCATCTAAGCAAAATGTTGCTTCTAGATCATCAACAGAGTTAGAATATAGAGGATTGGCAGCTCTATCAGTTGAGATGAAATGGATTCAGCCCTTACTTTTTGAGTTAATTGTTAAGATCAAGTAGGTTCCTGTCATGTTTTGTGACAATATAAGTGCTAAATACTTTAGTCAGAATCCAGTTATGTATCAAAGGTCTAAACACATTGAGATGGACATACACATCATTTGTGAACAAGTGTTAATGAAACAATTGCTTATGGAGTATTATTCTTCTCATGACCAACTAGCAAGATTTGCTTACAAAGCCTCTACCTAGATAGAGGTTCATAGAGTTGCGCAACAACTTCAGCCACCTTAAGTTTGAGGGGAGTACTAAATTTACATATGCAATACATATTAGTTGCATATTCTAGTGTAGCATAGAGTGTACTTTTGTATTAATCTTATAGGCTATAATGTAACTGATTTTGTTATACATATGTAGTCTTGATGTAACAAGTTATTTATTCAATGAGAAGTTAGTTACGCACTCTCTAAACTCTCTTTCCTCTTCACACAGCTTTGTACTACACACATTGCCTACACTTGCCTTTGAATGTGAGCTTTACAACAAGTGTGGTAATTTAAGTGTGTGTCGATCATTGGATGCACCCATTTGCAATTGATTAAAGGTTTTAAACCTAAGTACTGTGATCTATACAATAAAGGCAATTGGTCAGTGAATGTTCTAGGACAACTCCATTGCAGTACCAGAAGACCAATAGCAGTGGAACAAAGGCAAACGGTGGAGAAGATGGTTTTATGGAAATAAAAAAAAGTGGAATTACCAGAGAAGATGGTTATCAGAGAGCTACAAAGGAAAATGTTTGGAAAATTGTAACTGTACAACATATGCTGATGTAATGAGATAGGTTGTATGTTCTGGAATGGAGATTGGATGGATGTCCAACACTTTTCTGTGTCAGTAATTACAAATAGAGTAAAGACACTATATATTCGCCTTGCAGAATCTGAATTAGGTAATGAAGGTAGTTCTTGTGACTGCAGTCTGTTTCTTTTACTAAGAATTTCTAGTCTCAGTGCGAATTATCATTCATATTTCAGCTTCATTTCTTGTTTCTCTATTATAGAACCAGAACAAGTTAAAATGACCACTGTAAGTATGACAATGCTGGTGCCTGCATCAGTAATCACAAGTAAGTTGGATCTTTTCTGTTTCTAAAAAGTTTAGCAATCTCTTACCTAACATGAGTTAGAAGTTATGATACTTAGTATTTGTCTCAAACGAAATTTACATTTCATGTGTGAACTACTTGTCCAAACTCAGTTAAATTTGTTTCTCTTCCATTCTATTTGTTTTACAGAGTTCAAGAAAAACAAATGGAAATTTTAATGATTCAGAACAATGCTCTTGGAGTACTAATTGTCTATTCAAAATGACTACAGGTAAACAAGTAAAAAACTAAAACATAGAAAACTCTCTATTCTCTCTAAAAGATATGCAGGTTTTTTGTGCCTCCCAACCGCCACCTCCCCACTCCTTCACCCCACTTCCCCTATACCCAGCCACACCCACAGCCATCCTACCTCCCCTACACCCAGGTATAGAGTCAGTTTTTGTGCCTTCCAGCCACTAGCTTGTGTTTTGCCACCACTGCAGGTTTGCCCTTGCCTTCCAGTTTTTCCATTGCCATTGCCTTTCATTAGCACCACCTCGACCACATCCCTATTCATCTTCATTAGCCATTGTTTTCCCCATCTGGTAATGCCACAGTCCAAATTTGTTTCCCGATCTGTTTTTCAGCCCATCAGTTTTTTAACTGTGTATTTCCCATATTTCCTTTGAGTATCTCTAGAGGTAAAACTCATCTCTAGTGCTAACTAGTGGACTTCAAATTTGTTTCTTTTTGGTTTAAGTTTGAACGGTATCAATAATAGAAAAGACAAACGAGGAAGACGATGACAATGATTTTAGATTAATTTCGATCCTGGAAGTTGGGAATATAACACTCATCCTTTGGTGATATGTTTTGATTCCATTTGAATTTTGTTTTCTTTTAACCTTTGTATTGTATTAGGTTTGTTTGGTTGGTGGTGTTCTGTTTTCTTTTTGGTTTGTTATGATGGTAGACGGTGACCTTTCTGTTAAGAGTTAAGACTATAATCTTCCTTGTCTGGATGAACATTTGGGATAGCATTATTTTTTCTTTGATTGCTTTGTGTTTGTTCTAGTTGATGGCTAATGCAAGAAGGTAGTGTTTAAGTTTGTATTTTTACTGCAATGTTAATAAAATTGTCTCCTTGACCAAAAAAAAAAAAAGTAACTGCAGGTAGCAAGAGAACAACAGTGACCCTCTTTTGAATCATAATAGCAATCATACTAGCTGTCTTATTAGGTGTGCTCATATTGCTAGCATGGAGGTTTTCAAAATAATTTTGAAAGGAGAATTTTTATTTCCCTCTTTAGATGCGAAAATAAGAAAGTTTTCCAAGATACTCGTAAAGGATATAAAAAAAAAAGTTTCAGATCCATGATATCTCATCTCAATATTAACTTATTAAGTGCTTATTCCACTTAAACCCCTAAATTTATATGTAGGTCTCCGCAATTTTTCCAATCTTCAGGCTGAGTCAAAGTAAAATTCCGAATTTGTGTTACCAAGAGAGAAGAATCTCAACAGGTTTTTGTAGATCAGATGACTTTACTGTAGATGGAAAAAAATGAATGGGATTTCTTTTAATTGATATGGGAGGCCTGTATAAATACCCATTTGTGCTCTAGAATCACTAAGAGAGATTCTAGCATCGGAAAGCTTGAGAGAAAAGCTAGAAAACAGAGAAGAGGCTAAATTCCACCATTGCTGAGGTTACGTGAAATTGAGTGGTCTCTTTGAGTACTATTTTATTGAGTGAGTGATTCTCTTCGTTATATTTCTCCTATTATATTTGTATTCATAGCTAGTGGAACTCATTATTAGAGGGGTGAAGAAAGTGGAGTAGAATCACCTCATTAGTTAAGTTGAAATACTATAAATTCTTGGTGTAAGTGTTCTTTCCTTTATTCTTGCTTTACATTTATTTACTTTTGATATCCATTTATTTTTTATTGCGATTGGAATTGTTCAATGTTGCAATACATAGAGGTTCATTTTCATAACAATAATTAAAGCAATTGTCGGAGGACTTCTTTATCTACATCTATCATTCAAGACTTGGAATAATTCATCGAGATTTAAACGCTAGCAGCATCTATAAATGAACCCAAAATTTTCACGCTTTGGCATGGCCAAAATATTTTGTAAGAGGCAAATTCAAGCAAATACAAACCAGGCTGTTCGGACATAGCATTAGCAAGTTTCATTTGTTGATGAACACACAAAAAAGGCTAATAGAAATTTACTAATTTAAATTTCCCTATTTCTAAAATACAGTGTTCATATGTCACCTAAATATTGTTAGAAATTAGTACTTACGGAAGCGAAGTTTAAGTCCAATTTTAATTGCACAAATATATAATAATAAGTAATAGTAAAATAATAAATAATAAGAAAGATAAATGACATACAATGATTTAAGTGATTCAACTTCTCAATGTAAAAAGTCTACTCCATTGATGATGGTACACCGAGTAAAATCCATTAATAATTAAATGAAAATACAAATACTAATCTTCAAAGAGCTTCATAAAATATACTAAAAATCCAAATACATCAAGAAAATATCTCACTCTAAATTACTGGTAATATACAACAAGATAAATTAATAAACTTGTTATTAAATCTAATATAATCATAAAATGAGAGAAAACTCCACCAATTGCAGAAATGGATAGCTTTCTATCTACGTCTGCATTGAAAATCTATTCTTAAAGGTGAGACCCTTACAAACCTTCCAATATCAAAGGAGAAATACTCAGAGAGTTTGTAATGGAGTTTTGGAATAAAGAAAAAAATTATTTTTTTCTCTTTTTCGGTTGTTGTGTTCTTTATTCTCAGCACATCTAATGAGAAGGAAAGAATGATATATCTATTACAAATGGAATAGGGTTTTAATATATGGTTTTGGGTTTTGGGCCTTAATGTTTTGGGTCAATATTCGACAAATCTTCACCTTGGCTCAAAACAGAAAACAAGTTCTTCAAATATGAAATTCCTTGGATTACCAAATAACCATCGTCCAAAGCCCCAAAGAGTGATCATCTACTCCAAACACCAATCAAGTCTAAGCAATGCTTGAACTTATTAAATGAAACTGGTTTGGTTAACATATCGGCTGGATTCTCTATAGTGACTATCTTATTGACAACAATAGCACCCTGAGAGACAATGTCACGAACGAAATGATATCTGACATCAATATGTTTGGTTCTTTAATGATACATAGTATTCTTGGTCAAGTGTATCACACTTTGACTATCATAAAATACAACAAAAGTATCCTACTATAAACCTAAATCACATACCAAACCTCTAAGCCAAATGGCTTTTGTCGCTACTTCTGTTGTTGCCACATATTCTACCTCTGCCATAGACAAAGTAATTGTAGACTGTAAAGCAGCCTTCTAACTAATGGCACAATGAGAAAGAGTGAAGACATAACCTGTCAGAGATCTTCTTCTATCCAAATCACCAGTATAATCAGAGTCCACATAACCAATAAGATTACAACTGGTATTAGAACTTCCATAATATACCAAACCAAAATTAGATGTGCCTCTCAAATACCAAAGTATCTATTTCACTGCTTGCCAATGACCCTTACCAAGATTACACATATATCTATTAACAACACTAACTGCATTTCAAACTACCATAGCATACATCAAACTACCAATGACACTAGCATATGTAACCTGAGATATGTACTGGTTTTCTTTTTCTAACTGTGATGAAAAATCCAAAGAAAGCTTGAAATGCACAGCTAACGACGTACTCATAGGTTTAGACTCTTTCATACCAAAAACATTCAAGAACTTTTTCAATATAACTTTTCTGAGTCAAATAAAGCTTGCTCAATTGTCTATCCCTGTAAATTTCCATGCCCAAATTTTTTTCGCTGGAATAACAAACTTTTCTAGTTGATGCATATACATTTGTTCTTCAAGCTCACCATGTAAGAAGGCTGTCTTGACATTAAGTTCTAATTACATGTCAAACAATGGAACCATAGCAAGCAACACACGAATAGAGCTATGTTTCACAAGAGTTGAGAATACTTCATTGAAGTCAATACCTTTCTTCTAAGAATAACCCTTTGCAACAAAACGTGCCTTGAACCTAGTTGTTTCAACCTCAAGTATACATTTCTTATTCTTGAAGACCTATTTTCTTCCAACAATCTTCTGGACCTTAGGCGGTTTCACCAATTTTCAAGTATGATTCTTACGAAGTGATTCAATCTCTTTATTCATAGCAATTAGCCACTGAACAGGCACATCACAAGTGACAACTTCATGATAATTAGAAGGTTCATGCACCTCAATAGACTATGCCACATACAATGCAAAAGAAACTAAGTCTACATCTGCGTACCTTTAAAGGCATCGAACTCTCTTACTCCTTTACCCTTAGCAATACTATATGGTTGCTCATATTGCTCTTTTGCTACATCATGAGAAAAATCATCTATCTCATCCACATATAGCTGATCTGAAGTGCCCTCTTGCACTTGAATAGTAGCTTCGCTCTCAAGCTCTACCTACTTACTAACATTGTGGTCTTTACCTACAACAATAGACTTTTTTTTTCTTTTCTAACATGGAAAACTCATCAAACTTAATATCTCTACTAATAAAAAATTTAGGTGACTTGGGTTCAACATACCATAATCTATAACCCTTCACCCCATAAAGATATCCCAAAAATATACATTTCAATGCCCTAGGCTCAACTTTACCATCATTAACATGAGTATAAGTAGGACAACCAAAAAATTTCAAATCAAAATAATTAGTAGGAGTACCAAAGAATACCTCAAATAGAGTCTTCAACTTAATTGCAATTGATAGAGACCGATTCTCCGAATAGTAGGCATCGTTACAAGCTTTAGCCCAAAAGGATTTATCCAAGTTAGCTTGAAAGTGCATACACTGAGCTCTTTCTAATAGAGTTATATTCATATGTTCTGCTACTCCATTTTGTTGTGGTGTATGATGATCGTCACATACAAAATGTGTGCAATGAATATGCAAGTATACGTATCGTAACAAGTAATATAATGATAGGAAAAGTTCTTATAGATATTATTTTATTATAAACTAATTTTTAAAACTTAAAAAATAAAAATCATTTTTTTTTGTATTTTTATATTTTAAGGAAACAAAATTAAAATAACTAAATGTAAATAACAATAGTTAATTAAATAAAATTTGGTGACTAAAAATATTTATGAGAAAATATCTAGGAATACTTAATCCCCTAATTTTCTAAACATGTGAATCGCTAAAATCCCTCCAATATAATTATCAATTAATTACACGATCAATTGAATCTAACCTAGCATATATTCATCTCTCAAGTAAACTGCATATCATATAGTAATTAATTTAATCATACTCTCATGCCAATTAAATTGCATACTAATCATTAAGTTCATTAATTATGAATCACATACATAAGAACGTTTATCTCTGCTTAGAAACTATGCATGTTATTTAACTAAGATAAAGAATTAAATAATTCTCTAAAATCTATTTAATTGCCTATATAGAATAATTGTTCGCCAAATAATTAATAGCATACAAATCAGATTAAAGAATATAATTAAATTATAATTATAATTGGGATAAAATTTTAGATCATCACATGGTGAAAATTGGGTTAATAAGATTCCTAGATTAATACATTAATTACACATAATTGTGTTCAAAAAACTCATATTTTTCATTAAAAAAACATAAAATTGATAAGGAAAAGAGTAGAAAAGGAAATACAATCAATCTCTTAAAATGGAGTGATTAGGCGCTTATATATTGCTCAGGTGCGATATGGACCATCAGATCTGCTTCAGATCAAGGGCGACGATCAAAAGGCAAAATAGCTTATTATTCCAACTAATCACAGAGTGACACGTGGCATAAGAAATTCACTGGTGAATCAGGGACGACATGTGGCAGGGGAGACCATTCAGAGTCAACACTCGTTGAGTCATCGACATGTGGTGTGACGTGATTCGTGGAAACGGATGGCATGGTGTATGGGTGGAACGTGCGGAGCAATGGTGTAACGACACATGGCATGACGCATTGACCAATTTCCAAACTCGGATTGAACATCGTGCTGACATGTGGCATGTGTTTTGTCCTCCTCACATGCGGCATAATATGATTCACTCTTTTTGATTGTGTGTCATACGAGTGGCTTACCAAGTCAACTCCAGATTGGTCCTATGTTAAAAATCCAGAAATAATCCTAAAAAATTCCAAAAATATATTTTCACCCTTTTTCACTAAAAAAATTATATTTTAATTTTTTTGCCATAAAAATACTATTTATTAAATAAAACAAGTAAATATTAAGTAAAAAAGTGCACTAATGACTCTACTTTCATAGAGTCATCATATGACGCATAGTGCAGTGTCTCACTATGTCATTTCTTTCACATAACTCATTAAATTGACTTTCACAAAATTCCAAACCATTACCAGTTCTCAAATGCTTTCTTTTCTTGCTTGTTTGATTCTCTATACAAGCCTTGAATTTTACAAATTTTGAGAACGCATCATTTTTGTTCTTCAGAAAATACACCCAAATATGAAGGGAGAAGTCATCAATAAAAGTTAACATATACCAGGCACCACCCTTAGACACAACACGAGAAGGACCCCAAAGATCTGAATGAATATAATCAATAGTACCTTTCATTTTATGGATGGTTATATTGAACTTGACTCTACGATGCTTTCCATAGACACAATGCTCATAGAAATAAAGCTTCCTAATTTTGTGACCACAAAGCAAATCTTGTTTGCTCAAAATAGACATCCTTGTCTCACTCATATGTCGTAGCCGCATATTCCATAATCGAGTAGTATTTGAATCTTGATCTGACGAGGAAGAAACTGAAACATTGTCAATAATAGTGCTACCCTGAAGATATAGAGACCACGCGACAATTTCCCTTTAATAACAACGAGAACACCCTTACTAACTCTTAAAACTCAACATTCAACTACATATTTGTAGCCTTGTGAATCAAGAGTACCTAAAGATATCAAGTTCTGTTTCAAATCTGAAACATGGAGAACATCTTTCAATGTCCTAACAATATCATCATGTATCTTAATTCGAACAATACCAATACCAACAATCTTGTAGGACATATTGTTTCTCATCAAGACAACCCTCGTCAATAAATTGATAAGAAGCAAACCAGTCTCTAATGGGACACATATGGTAAGTATAACCCGAAAGAAGAATCCAAACATCTCCAAGAGAACCAATAGATATTGATAGAACATTTTCACCATTGGAACTAGAACTATCTATAACACTGGCAAGATTAGTAGTACCAGAAGACATTGTGATAGATTTTCCTTTACCTTTGAGTTTCAGAAAATTTACTTTCTAATGTCCTTCTTGACGGAAATAGTTGCATTTATCTTTTCTTTTCTAGATTTGAATATAGACTTGCCTTTATTATTGCTTATTTTTTTTCTTGATTTCTACCTCTGACAAATAAACCACTGTTATTATCATTATTGCTAGTAGACACATTTTTCTTCAATTCTCTAGTACTCAAAGCTACTTTTACATCCTCTAAATAAATAGTGTCTCGCCCATATAACATGGTATCAACAAAATGTTTAAATGAATAAGGTAAAGAACATAATAGAACTAAGGCTTGATGCTCATCATCAATCTTAACACCACCATTTTTTAGATTACGAATAATTTTAGTAAATTCATCAAGGTGATCGTGTAAAGGTGTACCTTCTAATATTCTGAATGTATACAAAAGTTGCTTCAAATATAACCAACTTGTCAAAGATTTGATCATATACAAATTCTCCAATTTAAGAAATAAACCAGTGGAAGATTCCTCATCACCAACCTCGCATTGTACCTCATCAAAGAAGAATAACTAAATTAAATTTAGAGCATTTTCCATCAATGCATGTTTTTCTTCGTCATTCAATTTTTTGACAATTTATCCTTGCCTTCAAATGTCTTAACGAGCCATTTTTTAACTAATATTGTTTGCATCTTCATTCACCAAAGACTGAAATCATTTCTACCATTGAATTTCTCAATTTCCTTTTTTGGTGTCATGACAGAAAATCCAATATTAAATAAACAAAAGCACAATCCATAAAATATGAAACCAATCAGATAACCAAAAGCTCAAAATAAATCCAAAAGAGAAAACTTGATCGATTCTAATAAATAACAGAATAACTCAATACTCTTATACCGATTTGTATAAATTAGCACTTACGGAAGCAAAATTTGGGTCTAATTTTGGTTGCACAAATATATAATAATGTGTAACAGTAAAATAATAAGTAATGAGAAAAATAAATAACTTATAACGATTTAAGTAGTTCAACTTTATAATGTGGAAAATCTACTCCACTGGCGATGACACACCGAGAAAAATTCACTAATAATCAAATAGAAATATAAATACAAACTTTTGAAGAGTTTCACAAAATATACTAAAAACCCAAATACATCCAGAAAATCTCCCTCTAAATTACTAGTAATATATCGTAAGATAAATTAATAAACTTGCTATTAAATCAAATATTATCATACAAATGAGAGAAAACTCCACCAACTACATAAATGGACAACTTTCTATCTGCGTCTGCACTGAAAATCTATTCTTAAAGGCGAGTCCTTTACAAATCTTCCAATATCAAAGGAGAAATAATGAGAGAGTTTGTAAGAGAGTTTTGGAATAAAGAAGAAATTTATTTTTTTCTCTTCTTCGGCTGCTGCATTCTCTATTTTCAGCACATCTACTAAGAAGAAAGAATGATATATATATATTACAAGCGGGATAGGATTTTAATATATGATTTTGGGTTTTGGGTCTCAATGTTTTGGGCCAATATTCAACAAATACCCAATGGAAAGCTTGTTTTTAGTTAAATTTGATATGTATATTTTTGAAGTATTGTTGCTAGAGATTAGAGATTCTAAGTGGAAAGAGGAACACTAGCTTTCGTTCATCCAAGCACTTGTTCTTGACTTGTAAGTATTGTATTCTAATTACCATTTAAACAAAGGAGTTATAACATATACCTTCTCTATTTAGTAAGATAAGCTTTTATTATGATTGATTGAGGTCTTTGAAATGATTTCAGGCATGACATTGAGATATAAAGGCTAGAATGGAGATTAGTGGAGCTGACTCATCCTTCTATTATCCAAACGTGCTCTGCACTCACGAAATGAACTGTTAAAATGCATACAAATAGAAATAGGCATGTTGTTGAGCAAGAATCAGCAAATTTATCTGTAGTATTGTTGCTGGAGAGTGAAACGATGAATCTTCCTTTCCCAAGACAACCAACATTCCTATCCACTAAAGATAACATAGATAGATATCATACAGAAGACTGAATTTCTACAATTTTGTAATGATTCTTGGAAAGACAAACCTCTTAGTATACTATGTCAAAATATTGTGTTTCTCTGATAATTATCATGTATATTTCATATTATTTCTGTTCTGTTTTCTATACAAGAGTTTAACTACATATATACAATGAAAACGAAAATTAAACAATAACCATAATTCCTGCACATCCATGTTTTATGGCTCCACTAATATTATTGTCTGCTCCATGTTTTGCTCCACTGAGCATTTGTGTATGCCACTGTTGCAGCATGCACCACAATACACACCAACACTCCCCCTCAAGTTGGTGCATATATGTCTCTTATGCCCAACTTGTCAAGTGAATTGTAAAAGTTCCTTGCAGACACAGATTTTGTGAGTATATCAGCCAATTGATCTTCTGATTTAACAAATGGAAGCTTAATAATCTTTTCTTCAAGATTCTGTTTGATGAAGTTCCGATCCACTTCAACGTGCTTCGTGCGATCATGTTGAACTGGATTATGAGAGATGGCAATGGCTGCTTTATTATCACAAAATAAGTTCATTTCAGAGTTAGGAGCAACACCAATCTCAGTTAGAAGTTTTTTCAACCAAAGGAGCTCGCATATTCCCTTGACCATTCCTCGAAATTCAACTTCAGCACTAGATAAGGCAACTACCTTTTGCTTCTTGCTCTCCATGTAACAAGATTGCCCCCTACAAAAGTAAAGTACCCAACAGTAGATTTCCTATCCTTCCTATTCCCTGCCCAGTCTGAATCTGTATATCCAAGGACTTCCAATTGACCATTCTTTGAAAACATAAGTCCTTTCCCAGGGGAGGATTTTAAATAACGAAGTATTCGCATGACCGCATCCATATGGTCTTCACTTGGGCAGTGCATGAACTGACTTACGACACTCACAGCATAAACAATATCAGGTCGAGTATGAGATAAATATATGAGTTTACCTACTAACAGTTGATATCTTTGTTTATCTGCTGGTACTTGGTCCACATATTCGCCGAGTTTATGATTTTGAACCATTGGAATATCGACAAGTTTACAATCTAGTAGTCCAGCCTCTACCAGTAGGTCCAGAGTATATTTCCTTTGGGAAAGACATATGCCTTGTTTTGATCTTGTTACTTCAATACCTAAGAAGTATTTAAGCCCTCCCAAATTCTTCATTTCAAACTCATTTGACAGTTGTTCTTGAAGCTTAGAGATTTCTTCTTTATCATCCCCTATAATGATCATGTCGTCTACATAGACTATAAGGGCTGTTATCTTCCCTAATCGATGTTTTAGGAAAAGAGTATTATCAGAGTTGCTTTGTTGGAACCCATATTTCTTCATTGCTGAACTCAACCTCCCAAACCATGCTCGAGGTGATTGTTTTCGTCCATACAATGCTCGTTCTAATCTACATGCAGTTTCTTTTCCTGATGTAACATTATATCCTGGTGGGATATCCATGTAAATCTCTTCTTCAAGATCACCATGAAGGAAGGCATTTTTTACGTCAAGTTGGTGCAATGGCCAAACTAAATTTGCCACAAGAGATAACAAGACTCTAACGGTTTTTAGTTTAGCCACAGGTGAGAAGGTTTCTTGATAATCTATCCCGTGTTTCTATGTATATCCTTTTGCTACAAGCCTCGCCTTGTATCGATCAACTAACCCATCTGCTTTATACTTAATGGAGAAAATCCACTTGCATCCTACCATCTTCCTTCCTTGAGGAAACTCACTTAACACCCATGTGTTATTCTTCTGCAATGTCTCAAATTCCTCTTTTATAGCTTGAGCTCATTTTGGATCAAATAAGGCTTCTTCGATGCTACTTGGAATTTGACACGAGGAGAGTGTTTGTGCAAATGCCCTGATAGGTTCTGATAACCTTTGAGTAGATACATAATTTGCTATTGGATACTTGGATTGTCGTTCTTCTCTTTCTAGGGAGTATCGATTTGGAAGTTTGCTTCGATTGTGTTTGAAAGGTAAAACATAACCAATAGATGTATCTATAGCATTAGTTTGTAAAGGTGTGATAAGATAGCTTACCTCAGGAGTATTCTCAACAGGAGGATCATTGGGTACTAGAGAGTGGAGAGGTACATCAACCACTTCATCTTCTGGAGATTCAATTACTATTTCAACTTCAGTTCTTGGAAGTTCAAGCTCAAGTCTAGACACTGGCTCCTCCATATTATTGGTACGATCCGAGTATGTTGGACTAGTGTCTAATATTTCAACATCAAGCCAATTTTGTTCTTCACCATAACTCTCCTCCTGAAGAGTGGAATTGGATACCGGTGATGGGAAAAAACATTCTGATTCGAGGAAAGTGACATCCATGGTAATATAGGTTCTTTTAGTAATTGGATCATAACATCGGTAACCCTTTTTTTGTACGTCATACCCCAAGAATACACATCGAACAGCACATGGATCCAACTTATTTCATTGATTTTTATGGAGGTGGACAAAAGCAACACATCCAAAAATTCGGGGGGGAAGCATCAAAATAGTAGGCAAGGGTAGATGATCAGATAGTACCTTTAATGGAGTCTGGAATTGTAAGGTTTTTGTGAGCATACGATTCAGTAGATACACAGCTGTAGTAACAGCATCAGTCCAGTATTTATTAGGCATATGTGCACCGATTAGTAAGGCCCGAGCCATTTCTAAAATATGTCGATTCTTCCTCTCCGGAATCCCATTCTGTTATGGGGTTTGTGAACACGAGGTTTCATGGAGAATACCATGGTTGTCCAAGTATGTCCGGAATTGTTGATTAACATACTCCCCTCCATTATCAGACCTAAGTATCTTAATTTTTTCAGAAAATTGTGTCTGAACCATGGTGTGAAACAGGTGAAATGTAGAAAATACTTCATCTTTATGTTTGAGAAGGTAAAGCCATGTCATTCGTGTACAATCATCAACAAAAATAACAAACCAATGATGACCCGATGACGTAATGACCGGGGAAGGTCCCCAAACATCAGAATGTACCAAAGGAAAAGGAGTCATACTTTTATTCATGCTCATAGGATAAGACGTCCTATGACTTTTTGCTAGGATACAAGTATCACATTTGAAATCTGAATGTGTGATATTTGAAAATAAACTGAGGAGTAGGTGCTTTAAATACCCAAATGATGGATGCGCAAATCTACGATGACATAGCCAAATCTGTCGTTCCTTGTTACCAACAGTGTGTTGCATGTGATTGGCTCTTCCTGAATTGAGGTCATCCACATAATATAGCCCTCCTCTCCTAGTACCACACCCAATGATCTCCTTGGTGAGAATATCCTGTAGAAGGCAAAAAGTAGAATACATCAATACTACACAGTTAAGATCTGAAGTGACCTGACTTACAGACATCAGTCGGTTTGAAAGAGAGGGTACAAGTAAAGTATTAGATAGTGATAATGAAGGAGATAAGGTCACTGTTCCAACTCCTGAAACTAGATAAGTGACTCCATTGGCATTGGCAACATGACTCCGTCTTGGCTGGGTTGTATTGGAGAGATCTTTTGGGTCAAATGTCATGTGATGTGTAGCTCCAGAGTCCAGAATCCAATCCTCATTATCACTACGAGTAGAGATGTGAAATGCGTTACTTGAAATACCTGGATCCTGGGAAGATTCAGCCTGGGGAGTAAGGGATAGTGAGGCATTATTGGTAGCCACAGCGGCTCGCCCAGTGGTGTCCCGTTTCTTCCGTGCTTGAAGATCATTCCACCATTCTGGATACCCATGGAGTTTGAAGCAGTTTTCACGGGTGTGTTTAGAGTTTCCGCAATGACCACATTTCATATTAAGAGATGGTGGATTTCCTGAGGATTTCTTGCTACCCAAAGAGGTTCCTGTTTTTGGTGGCATCAGATTATGGTGTCCCTTGATCCCTTTAAAAGCCATAACTGCTCCGGGTGTCGTATCTATACCCGTGATCATCACGGTTTGCCAGACTTCTTCCCTACGTATGAATCCATAACCTCCTTTTTCATATTCGCGCAGCTTCTTCTTCTTCCTCAGCGCAACTTCTTCTTCTTCCTCAGTGCAGCTTCTTCTTCCTCAGCGCAACTTCTTCTACTGCGTTCCTCAACGCAGCTTCTTCTACTGTGGCTTCACGCAACCTCTGTGCAGTTCCTTCTCGTTCCACACAGTATGGTTACCCCACAACTGCAGATAGACCACAAAATATATGTTGCTGCGTAGAGAAACTATGATAATTCCACACCAACGAGCAATCAGCGCATGTTATCATTGTGTTCTGTTTCTTTTCCAGACAAGAAACTGATGGTGGAACCGGCCACACTATGAGGCAACCAGTGTTGGAGCCAACCAATTAGACCGGTACGGTTTCAATGAGTAAGTCAGAACGACCACATAGATCGAACCAGTGTCGAGAAAACTGTAAACCAAAATGACCACCCCAGAAATCAGATTCAGAGGGTAAGTGTAAACCAGAAATCAGAAATCAGCAGCAGGAAACAAAAATCAGCATAAATCAGAAATCTGCAGTAGAAATCAGCAGCTACAATCAGCAGGTAGTTCCATTAGTCAGCACTAACTTGCTCTGATACCATGTCAAAATATTGTGTTTCTCTGATAATTATCATGTATATTTCATATTATTTATGTTCTGTTTTCTATACAAGAGTTTAACTACATATATACAATGAAAACGAAAATTAAACAATAACCATGATTCCTGCACATCCATGTTTTATGGCTCCACTAATATTATTGTCTGCTCCATGTTTTGCTCCACTGAGCATTGATGTATGCCACTGTTGCAGCATGCACCACAACACACACCAACATACTATACTTCCAATAGTAGTTTTTACTCATAAAGTAACCTTCTTTCTGTTGTTTCTGTGAGTACTAGTACTTGTCATTTTGTTGAGTGTTTCAATTCATATGTAATTACAACATAACCTTTTCAAATCAGCATTAGATGCAGTGCAGAATCTAATACTCCATAATTATATTAAGCACTTTAGTTTTTCATTTCTACTTTTTTGTTAACCAATGGAATTACTATATAATCTTGTTTAATAGAGGGAATTGAATTTCCCACCAAAAGAAAAAAAATTGGATTGTCTTAAGTTTATGCAATTTGGTCAAGAATCAACAAGGAGGACTTTGTGATCAAGCTCGAGAATAATAATCACTGGCTCGCCGATACAGAGATTGAGGAACTAGTAAAAGAAGAGAGATCCACATCTGATTAAGGTCCAAGAAGATTCTCTACCACTTTACCCTGCTTCAAAATTGCAATCAAATCACCATTTATTAATCCGTTCATTGTTCTAGTGAAGAATCTTCCATTGCCGCCACAGTTCGCTTTTGTAACATTTCACTTCTTACCATTCACGGTACCTACATTGGTTTGTATTGCAACATCTTGCCATTGCCTTTTTATCAATCTATTTTCCATTATGGTCAAGAATCTTCCATTTTTTCCACCATCTTCCTCATTTGTAAAATAGAATAGAATTGAGCTTTTATGGCGATGTTCTTTTGATTGACGATCTTGTCGTTGCTATTATCTCATCTATATTGAATGTTAGTTTTCTCTTAGAGTCTCTTCTCTCTACATTAATTCTCCAATCATGTATTAGCTCGTAATCTATGTTCATTCTATCTGTGAGCCATTGGTGTTCTATGAACTCGTTCTCAATCTAACTTTGTATCTAAGTTTGTTTTATTTGACTTGGTTGTTTACTTGTTGATTTTGTTATGATCTATTTTGATATGAATGATATCTTAAGAGGCATTAACAACTTAAACCTTATGTTTAGATTTGTTGTTTATGGTGTTACAGTTCGACTTGTTAGTCTTGAGGTTCTCATAATTGAATTATTGTGAGTTTCGGTGAGTGTTAAATTTTTTTTAACAATGTTATATTGTTTGTGTGGAAAGTTGTACTAGATATGGATCTCTTTTGGCTCGGCATGGTGCTCATGTGTTTCAAGTTCAAAGACATGTAAGATTTGTATAATATATAAGTAATATGAGTCAATAATTTTAAAATATTAACCTCAAAGAAAACATTACACTAGTAACTTTGATAATCATTGTGAAACACTCATTTTATATACTAACATTACTTTCGAAGTGTGAGTTATTTGACTTAACATTTTATATTTTTATTATATTTAATTGGTTCATTTATGTTCTTCTTTTCAATGTCTATGTATTTTTTTATATGTGAGAGACGTATTAGTTTTTTTTCGTAACCCATTGATCGACTAAAACTTTGATACCAAATAAATTTTGTATAATGTATAAACAATATACATGAGATGTCAAATCATAAAATGTTAACATTAAGGGAAAATAAGTCTCATAATACTTATAAACATTATATTAATATCTTTCTTAATCAATATAAGATATTCATTTTATATACTAATAAGATACTAGGGATCCGAGATCTTGGTAAACTTTCATAGATAGTGATTTAGACTTTGTTGATAATTTTTTTAATTTTTAAGCTGCATTACCTTAATCAATGTTACTTTTTTACTATGTTTCTTTAATATTGATATAGTGTGTGTAAATTTGAAAATTATTGGACTGTTGGTACTCTATTAGTGTTTTTTCTTTTGTTGTGGTCTAGCCTCACTTCTCTTATATCTCATTTAACTCAGTCACTTTGTTGATCATTTTCTTTTGCTGGGTGAATGTTAACCCAAAACAAATGAAGAAGATTGAGTTATGTTGAGTGTGCGTTGATTTGTTCTTTCATTAGAGAGGTGGAGAGTACTCACTTTCTATACACACACACACACACACACACACACACATATATATATATATACCATAAAGTTCATCCAAACATGCATGTATTTTCCTGGAAATTGGTAATAACCTACACCATTATTAAGTCTCACATTGGCTAAGAGTAAGACAACAATATTATTTATAAGTCTGAGTAACCCTCTAACTCACAAGCTAGTTTTTGGGTTCAGAGTTAGACCTGAGTTTTTAAGTTGTTATCAAAGCTAGGCTCTTGGCTTCTTCGTACTCTCATCGGTTCTCGTGCCATAAATCCGGACTCTAGTCGATGTGGAGAGGGGATGTTCAGTCTCACATTAGCTAAGAGTAAGATAACAATATTGCTTATAAGTCTGAACAACCCTCTAAATCACAAACTAGCTTTTGCATTCAGAGTTAGGCCTGAATTTCTAAGTACCATAAAGTTCATCCAAACATGCATGTATTTTCTTGTAAATTGTTAATAACCTACGTCCCAAGAAACTAACTAGACTAGAAATAAACAAAGAATTATTTTATCCATAAAATAAGTTTTAGTTTAGGTTCGATGAATTCATGTATTCGTTTTCAACGAAGTTGTTTGTTTGGTTGGTTTTTTTTTTAATCTTTTTTTTTAGTAACTTTCAACGAAGTTAATGTTATAAGAATAATGCATTATCAGATTTTATTGTCATATATATATATATATGACTCATTCACAAAAAAAGATAAATATTATTATATACATGGTAAATCAAAATATAATATATAAGAGATAATGTGATATTAATATTATTATTCAAAAAAAAAAGATAAATATGGTGGGATTGCTTTATTTTTGTGAAATGTGGTATTAATTAGTTCTCTCGTTTAAAAAAAATATTTTCTTAAGTAATTTTACTTATAAAAATAAAATTTTAAGTTTATTTATTTATGAAAAAAATATATCAAAAAATGATCAAATGAATTTTTTATTTATCTTTATCTTATATATTTTTTACAAGAAAATAGACTTTAAAACACAATTACAAACATAAGATTTTAAAACATCATTTCCAAATAGAAGACTAAATAATACTTATTATTTAAATAAAGAGATAAATTTGATTTAATTCTTTACCCTGACATGTATTGAGTTGAATAAGAAATTAGATTTTTTATTGTAATATCACTTTATAGTACTTTATTTTTTTCTATTGAATTGATTCCAAATTTTAACTTTGTAGAGAATAATTTTTATACAATTTCATGTTTGTTCTTTAAGCTAATACATATAGTATATTTTATGTTATTGTCAATAAAATTAATAAAATATTATCTCTTATTTTAATAAATTTTAAATTATATAAATTATTATAAATAAAAGGTTAATTGAAATGGTAACCTAATTATTCACACACTTATATTTATTAAAAAAAACTTTATAATTCATATTAAATAACCTATTTAATATAATATATTATAATTAACTTGAAATAATATTTTATGTAATAAATTTGAATACATAAATAAATAGATAAGATTAAGAATTAATAATACTATTAATATCAAAATTAAGGATCATTATGTACCACTCGAGCTTAAAAAATCATTAGTTACGTAGCTGTTTCCCACAAATATTTCATTATTGGTCTGTATAACCTTATCTGATCAATGTCCCATCGAATGCCGCACTTATGAAACAGTGAACTTGGTACAAGATTCTTACAAATATTTGATGACATGTACGATTAATTTACAATATCTTATTAATTTCTTCTATTATTTAGAGTCATCTGTTTTTTCAGAAACGTTTTTTAAAAAAATCACTTTGTCTTTGTCCATACTAAAGTATCCCATGTACAGCTTCTCCACAATCTTAATTGGGTCGTACTATCAAAGTAAGTGAAATAGGTCCTTATTTCGATAAATATGTCTAATAAGATTAGTGTGGATTCATCGATTTAAACCAACTTTGTAATTTTATTTTATACTTAAAAGGAAACCAACTCTTGGTCTCACATTTTAAGGCAATGCCATCCACCATATTTATTGCCTTCTCTTCCAATGCAATCAAATTAAAGATCTTAGATGGAATAATTTTAGAAAGAAAAAACACAACTGATAATTCAACTTGAAATTTTGTTTTTCAGCAAGAAAATTTAATTTTATTGAAACTAAGTTCAAAATATAACAAATACAAAATTTAGTAATCAGAAGATTAAAAATTTAGTATTTTGATATCAGTGAATAACAAATTCTCTGGTTTGCAATTACAAATTTTTCTCTTGTATGAATACCACCAAATTTTGTAAATATGGAATTTTCTACTTTATGAATACGGAAAACCAATTATTTTGTATATGCAAAAAATTCATTATTTTATAAATGCAAAATACTCAACTTTTAAGGAATTCAAAATTCATTAATTTTCAAAAATACAAAATTTACTTATTTTAGGAACCCACCTAATTTCGTCAATAGCATAGTAGTTTAGAATAAACATTTATGAAATTTCTATGTTCTCGTTACCAAAATCTGTCCAAAAAATTAATGTGCAAAATATTAATTCACATTCATATATAGCTCATATGTATATCACACTAAATTGCACTACCAAATGCAGCATGAAACTGAAAATCGATCATAAACATAAACAAGTGATTTTTCGTTCTTCTCATGCGTGAGCAAGTAGATTGAGCTTTCTTACTAGAGTAGCTTACAATACTTAAAAACCATATATTATAAAAAGCCTTCAATGAGTATCTGTGATTTTCGTTTGGGCAAGTGCTACTAACTCTAATTTTTACATCTCAATGGATAATGCTTGAATATTTAATTTCTCATTTATTTTAATATCATTTTTAATATATAAATACATTTTTTTGAATCACTCATGAGAGCCCAAATCATCAATTGAAATAAAAATATAAAAGCATTAGTAAATTTGTTAACATTAATAGATAAAGAATTAAGAAAATATTAATAGATAAAGAAAAAGAAAAAAACATGCTCTGATAAAAAAGAAGATGATATAATAGTTATTAGTGAAATATATTTTGAACTAAAAAATTTTAAAATTACTATGGAAAGAAACACAATAACATTTCATATAATTCAAGTAAAAACTTTTGGTCCTCATAGAAATGAAAAAATAGATAAAACCCAATGAACCTAATCCTTCAAATAGGAGAAAACAACAACCAAAAATGAAAGAAGAATTATACTAGCTAGGCTACTAGAGGATCTATACCAACAGAATTCAAACTTTATTAAAATAATAATAAAACTAACTATTTAGACCTAGATTGTATAAGATATAAAAAAAAAATATTAGATGAATGGGTTAGTGCAATGGGTGTACTAATCTCGACATCTAAAACTACTAGTACAAACCCATCAATCTATAGAGTAGTACTAAATCATAAAATGATTAAAAATATTAAAATATAGTTTAGTAATCTACTAGATAATATAATTTTAGAATACAAGGAGATTCTACAAAAAAAAAAAGACAATATTTAGACAAAGTAGTGAATGAAATATATAAAGTGTTCATAGGAGAAAGGAAACCATATTATTTAAACAAGTGATCTATAAATAAATGAAGTTAAATGACATTTAACAAATATGAAAATATGTGATTTGTGTTATATAGATTCTTTTATATTTTAATATAAAATGTATTATCACAAGATACCTTAAATACAAAAACAAAAGTTTAAGTAAATTTTTTAACAAAAGTTACCAGGAACTCCACGTAAAACTCTTAGAAGAAAATTAAAGAAATACAAATATTATAATAGTACCAAATACTTTAGGAGGACGAATAAAAAAACTAAAATCTTGAATAATTTTACAATATTAAAGAAGAAATTAATATAATTATGTTAAAGAAAATTTTAAAATATGTTATGATAGTAATAATCTTTAAATGTGAGGCAAGTATAGATATAATATAAAACCTTACAATTAAAAAATATAGAAAATATAAAAAAATTCAAGAAATATAAATTAAAAAAAATACTTTTCTAAATATAAGAGAAGACATAAGCATGAACCTTATAAAAGAATATATTTTAGAAAAAGAAAATTATTGCTTATTAGACAAGAAAACTTACAAATGTTGGATATGTAATGAGAAAAATCATTATACTAAGGAAGACCCTAATAGGTTAACCCATAAAAAGGAATGTAAGAAGAACTTAAAAATATTGGAGCAATTCTATAAGATAGAATTAGAACCCATAGAAGAATCAGATATTTATAAAACATAATCAATATACTTAATAAATGAAACTGAAGAAGAAAAAACAAATTTAGAGCAAACATCTGAAGATGAATGATCTATACAAAATAATTATTCTTAATAGTACTTGCATAAAAATATTATGCAAATTCAAAGGATATAATATATATCATTTACATGCTTACATAGATATTGGAGCTAGTATGTGTATAACAAGCAAATATTTGTTTTAACAACAACTTTGGATTGCAATACCAAAAGACTTGATAATAAGATTAGCAAATAGTACAACAATTAACCCTAACAAAGTTATTATAGATATTGATATTATATAGAAGTAAAGTTTTATATTCTTACTATATATCAACAAGAAACGGGAGTTGATGTCTTGATAGGAAATAACTTATTAAACTTATATCAAATATTAGAATATAAAATAATAAAATAT
Organism: Hippophae tibetana; assembly: GCA_037013495.1. Taxonomy (NCBI): domain Eukaryota; kingdom Viridiplantae; phylum Streptophyta; class Magnoliopsida; order Rosales; family Elaeagnaceae; genus Hippophae; species Hippophae tibetana. Next base: position 32,050,688 of record CM072802.1, on the reverse strand, counting down.
TTTTTAACCATTTAAACAATTTTTTTAATTTCATTATTATTTTGAATTAAGATTGGTTTTTTAATCTTGATAAAGATGATAAGCAATCAATTCCTTTATACTTATTCTTAAAGTAGAAAACGTTCCATTTGTTCCTGAATTGCCTCTTTCAAAAGTGCTTATGCTTACTTGGTAAATGTCTTAATAGAAGATATGATTTTTTGGAACTGAGGTTTATTCATTTTTAAGTAAGTATGTAACTTAACAAAAAATTTCCTTACCTGTCTAATTTCTAATGAATCAAGACGACCATTTATTACAGTATAAATAGTCATTATCTGTTCTTCCACCACAAGAGGGGCAGTTTACGATTATTTGATTAACTCATGCAATCGTTGATCTCTTGCCAATTGATTCTATGTAGCTTTATTAAGATCATAAGTGAAATATACAAAGGTTTCTAATCCTATGAATTGCTTCAATTCTAATTTTAATTTTCCAATTACTTGTTTCATGACTTTAATTTGAGCTACGAATCTTATTCTAGAAAGAAAAATACCCACATTATTAGCAGGTGCAATTCCAGCGTTGAATAGATCAAAAGATAAGAATATTTTTTCCATATGTAAGAATAATAGGATAATCTTGAGGTTACCCCTTTTAGTGGAATACTTTTCAATTACACGAAGTTTTTTGGCCTATGTTTATCTTATATATATTTATGCTATCCTATTGTATGTTTGTATTTATCGATCCCCTTATTCAATTCAAGGTTCATGTGAACGATCATAACAATACAACCCTATTCTTAATATATTAACTATAAAATAACATATCCAAATTATAAGAAAACCAATCGAAGACCTAATTACAGAATTAAAATTTTTAAATTTTTATTTATTCGAATATGTACATAAATTTCAAATATGATCCAAATAATAAATACTCAAGTTTCCTTGGGATTCCAATTCTAATATGATCACTATGTTTCATTAGCCCATACAACTCCCAAAAGAATACCCATGGTTGAAAGGATGAATCCTAGGCTAATAATGCTTTGTTCTAATATTATGATTGAATACCAATAAATGGTATTTTTGTATAAATAATATTCTTGCTTATTTTGATGATCCTCAATAAAAAAGAAAGAGTTCGAGAATTTCTAAATATAGGACTATAGGATTTTAATCAATCCTCAAAAAAGAGGATTTGATCGAGTATCGAGGGGTCAAAGAATTTATGTCAAAATATCAAATGACAAGAGATCGATCTTTTTATTCTCGAGAAAGTGCATATTTTACCTAAATTTGCTTCTATAATGGTGTGGAATAATAGTATCAATGGAGTAGATACACAAATCACTTTTGTCCCTATGGGGGTGGAGTGATAGAAGTTTTGAGAATTCAAGAAAAGGTCATAGTGAGATGAGCTATTTATCATTATTATAGGTGTCAAATGAAAGTGCAGTGATCAACTGAGGCATCCTAAAAAATTAGTAAACTTGAGCCTTGTTCTTACATGACCTAATCAATTCGACCAAGCACTTTCCATCGATTTCCATTGTTCAACTATTTGAAAACATGAAAAAACCAAAAGCTCTACCTTTTCTCTATCTATCCAAAGGATGGAAGGGCATAGGTTTTTAGTGTCCCCTCCAGTCAAGAATTGGGATCTCATAATCACCAGCCAGTGTGCTTTTCTCTCATACCCATCTTTGTTCAAGGTTTGATATTTTGGTGTCATAAGCGTATAGGAACCACACCAATCCATCCAAAACTTGATAGTTAAACTCTACTATGGTGATAATACTATAGGAGAGGTCCTACGAAAAAATAACTTGATACTAGGATGATAAGAAGCTTAACACATCTCATTCTTATTACTTTTTTTCATGTTGAAAAAAAATGAAAAGGTCATATTATTCAAAAGCCCAATTATGAAGTCCCCATTCTCCCACTTCATACCTCGGAATGCACCATTTGTATGTATATATATAGGAACTTTCACATCTTCCTAACCCGAAATGACTGGGGAGAGGAAATGTTCCTTTTTTTTAGATACTCCTTAGAATAGATCCAATGGAGATGGGGTAGGGCCTATAACTTAGAATATTGGAGCATGTAGCTACGAACCAAGATGTAGGAGGTTGAAATCCCTCCTTGCCCACAACAGACCAGAAAACAAAAGGCCTTTCCTTTTAGGGGTAGGAAAATAATGATCGGGATTATAGACCCTAAGTTATGGAATTTGGGCATGGGTCTTCTGTCAAAATGGAATGACTTTACTCTTTATTTTTTCTATTTATTTATCACTAATTGTGATAAAATGATAATACACAACATATAACTAACCAAACAATGTCAATTAGTTTGTGTATTGAATTACAAATCAACCATAATCATGGATATCGTATACAAACACCAAAAAATTTCAAGATGGAGGTTATCTTATAGATGTTGTATTCACGCCTGTTCGAAATACAAATTATAGTATTAATTCTTAGGCGAATGTGAATGAAAAATAAGTGATACTTTTTCTCAAAATATAGACAAATGAAAGTTTAATTCCTAAAGAAGCACTTCACAAGGCCTCCCAAAATTTGATTGACTTATTGATTCCTTTTTAACATGCAGAAGAAGAAAACTTCCATTTAGAAAACAATTAGCACCAAATACCTTTACTCCTTTTTGCTTTCATAGTGGATTGACTAAACCAAGAAAAAAAGAAAAAGAAAATAGTATTTAAATATATTTTTACTAACCAATTAGAATTTCCCTTAAGATCTATAACTGCATCGAAAGCTCCAATACACATACATTATTAGACCTTTTGAATAACAATCAAGAAGAAGGAAACATATATGAAACTTATTAACTCAATGTGGACGGGAATCAAGAAAATTCAAAGTCATAAATATTTAAAGCAAAAAAAGATAATCTTTGGTTTGAAAAACCTCTTATGACTATAAAACGATGGAGTTAGTTATTATGATATATAAAAAGCAATTGATTTGAAAACGCTGTAAAAAATGAAATGTCACGATATTTACTTTATTCATGTCAAAGTGATGGAGTAAAAAAAAGAACGAATAAATTACTAAAAACTAAAAACATTAATACATAAAAAATATATTAAGAGATAGGAAGGTATTATACCACCCCTTATATATTTAATACCCTTTCATACTAAAAATCTCAAAATTCCCACTACCCATATTCCATGATATACAGATGGATCCTATATATCATAGAATTTAATATCGGTTCGTTAAAACCATATTATCCAATACCCATAACGAATTACTAGTTGTAGAATATTATTCTCATTAGACTTAAAACTAACAAAAATAACAAACAAAGGTTCAACTCTAACCCATTTACTGTGTATTATTTGATTAACTAATTCTTTATATTGAAATGGGTGAAGGTTATTACTAAATAATCCATTTGAATAATTGTAACCTGACCCGCTTTTAGGTGTTGTCCATTTTTGGCTATCCATACATTTTCACAAAGAAACTATCCAAGGCTAATTATTTGGCATGCTTCATCACAATAATAAGACTTAGGATCATAATTATGATGAAGAAAATACTAATTTAAGTTGAATAGATTTAAAAGGATGTTGCTACATGAATCAAAATTAGAATACTACTTTCATCCATTAAATAATATTTAATTACTTGACAAGTCTATTTTAAATTGTCAAGTTACAAATATTTAGTTGACGAGATCTTATTATGGGTTTTAAAAGGTAATACAAATTTTCAATTTGAGAGACTATTCGTAAAAGGCCTAACGAATTACAAATTGAAACTCTAGGAACTTTTTGAATTGATCCTTTTATCACATTGGAATAATTTCCATCGTTGAATGAGCCTATTTTAAAAATATTGGATGCTGAAAAAATTAGCAAATATTAGGAATTCTTACTTTTATTCAAGAACATATGAATAGTTCCTTGATTTTGACTAAGTAGTTATTGAATCATTTCCTTGGGATAAATAGAAAAAATTTGGTTATTTAGATCTGCTCTGTTATCAAAGATCCATCATGAACCTAAGAGATCCTTCCCTTTTTTATATATGAAATATGAGATTTTCATAAATTGATTCTTAGGAAATATCGAATCAAACTATTTGTACTTCAACAAAGGAGGCATTAGCCTTTTTGATAGAATTTTTTTTGTTTTGGTTCCAATTCAACACTAAGTAGGTCTGAACTAATTGAATAATTGTTCTAGTAATTCCCAAAATTGGTTTACAATTTTCATAAAGAATATAATTTACAACACTAAGTTTAAGATTATCCTTTTCTCCTAACGGATTCTCGGGAAAAAAATATTTTTTAATTTGTACCATTCTCTATTTCATATATGATTATCGGTTTGTTAAGATGCCTTAGTTGCATACATCATTGCATGTCCACTTGACACCTATCATAATGATAAATAACTAGTCTTGTTGTGACCTTCTCTTGAATTCTCAAAATTTCTGTCGCTGCACCCCTAGAGGGGCAAAAAATTCATCACTGTTGTGCTTTCAGAAGGTCTAGGGAAGTGAGAATAGGAGAGCACTCATCTTGAGGTAGGTAAATACGTATAATTTTTCTATTTTCTTATTATTTTCAATTAGATATAAAATAAAAAAATAATATAGTATATATATATATATATATACATATTAATATGAATTTATTATGAAAATAGGCTAAACTAAAATAGTAGATAATATATATAAATGAAAAGAGTCTACCTAGATCTTCCCCAATATCATCAATACATTTCAAGAACTAAAAAATATAGATATAATTGAATAGTAAAATGTCTCCTTGCCAAGGAGAAGATGCGAGTTTGATTTCCACTATTTGCCTCAAATAATGAGATATAGGTTAATGTCTTTTATTTAATAGATTTAATAGGATAGATAATAGTTGATCACAATAGTATAGATGTTCTATCTTTGCCTTCTTTTCCTACCACCCCAAAATAAAAATGGTAAGTAATCAATAAATTATTAGTTAGCAGAATCAAATTTGAATATTTTTTGTCAAAAAAATGTTGCAGAGATAGGATTTAAACCCATAACCTTAAGGTTATGAGCCTTGTGATATTTCAAGCTGCTCTACCCCGCGATGAGGAGAAGAATCAAAACAACAACATTAGAAAGAGAAACGATATATATTTCAAATGTTAGAAATGACAAGAGATTGTCATTAAAAAAGTTTATTGAATTACAAAAAAAGTGAAAACATGGTGAGATGTATCAAAAATAGAAACCAAATTTAGAAAATATAACAAAATTATAAGATGAAGATGATTACATTTTAATAAAAAATCCATTTTTAAAAGAAATACAATAAGATAATATATTATTAGAAATAAGAAAATTACTTAAGACAATAAGCTTAGAAAATCATTTAGATCCAAATATTAATAAGTTTTAATATGTAGCAAGTATAAGACTAAAAGATCCTAACAAGATTATAAGAGTAAAAACTATGGTCCACACTTGAGAAGACCAAGAAGAATTCAGTAAACAAATTTAAGGATTTTTGAAACTAAGAGTAATTGAACCAAGCATGAGTCCACACTCAAGCCCATCATTTTTGGTAAAAAAAGAAGTTGAAAAAAGAATAGAAAAGAAAAAAATAGTGATAAATTTAAAATCACTAAATAAAGAAACAATAGATGATAGATATTTTATCCCTAAGAAAATAAACTCATTAACACGCTTTAGTTGTTCATAGGGACAACTTTAATGGACTAATGTACCATTTGGATTAAAATAGGCACCATAAATATTTTAAAGATACGTGGACAACATTCTTAAAGAATATTACCCTTTTTGTTATGTTTATATTGATGATATATTAGTCTTTAGTAATAATATCAACCAACATTACATAGATATATTAAAAATCTTAACAAAATGTAAGAAAGAAGAAATAATATTATCTAAGAAAAAGACAACATTAGCACAACAAAGAATCAAGTATTTAGGACTTAAAATAGAAGATGGAAAACATCACCTTTAACCTCATGTGCTAAATAATATACAAGGATGATTCAATATCATCACTGATAAAAACTAATTACAAAGATTTTTATAATGTTTGACAAATGCAAAAGCATATATTAGGAAATTAGCATAAATGAAAAAACCTATACAAGAAAAACTTAAGAAAGATTATGTGTGAAAATGAACTGATCAAGATACTCAGTACATGGAAAAAGTAAAAGCACAGATAAGAAATTTATCAGTATTTTGCCATCCAAGACTAGATGGTAAAATGATAATAAAAAGAGATGTTTCACATGAATACTGTGGAGCCATATTAAAAGTAAGAATGGATGATAAAGATGAATATATGTGTAGATTTAATTCAGAAGCTTTTGAAGAAGTTGAATTAAACTATTATAGTAATAAAAAAGAATATTTAGTTGTAAAAAAAGGTAATAAAAAGCTAACTATATATGTAATATCTTTAAGATTTATTGTTAGAACAAACAATGATTTTTTGGATATTTCTTAAGAATTAATATTGTAGGAGATTACAACCAAAAAAAATTAATTAGGTGAAAGCAATGGTGTAATCATTACAAATTTGATGTTGAACATCTAACACAAAAAAGAAGAAGAATAGTTTAGCTTATGCGTTAACAAGAAAATTAGCCTCACTAATAATTTTTATAATTGCAGGAAAGATGGACAATCTTGACATAGAAATCAAAAGCAAAGAAAAATAAAATAAATTTCTAAAATATCAACTACAGATTTTATATCTCAAAAAGTCACTGATATGTGAAAAACAAGAAGAATCCAATAATCCAACAAAGAAAGAGATTAAAATCTCAAAGGAAGAAGATAAAACCTCGGAATTAATCAATAAAGAAAAAGGTAATTCCTCAAGAGCTTTATGGTTTGATACAACAAATGAAGAAGAGCTCAAAGAAAAGAGTCAATAAGAAAAAAAAAAATATTATGTTGTCTACAACGAACCAACCTCAAGAATATATAAGATATGGCCATAAGTGAGTGGAGCAATAATTGGATTCTCCAATGTAATACATAAAGTATTCACTAATAGGATTAAAGCAAAAGAAAGATTTACTAATTACAAAACCCCCAAATCTTCTCAGATCCAGTGATGTAGTAACCATTTTAGAAGGTAACTATGCACAAGCACTCAAAAACCAAACAGTTGCAAAAGAAAATATGACAATGGTAGGAAAATACTTGGAAATTAGATGATATATTTCTTATCCTAGAGGAAGAAAATAAAAGTTAAAGAAACATAAACCCAAACCAATGGCTAAATATTTAGAATTTAGCAAGAAAATTAGGAAAAGATTAACTTGAAACTATGAAATTTTTCAAAATAGAAAAGGTCCGTACATTAGAAAGAAAACTTATCATATACAGTAGATTCAACATTACTAAGGGAGTAAATCTAAAGCTTGATTACCAATTATTTTATTGTTGATTAATTGAAAATATTTATCCAAGAAACAATTTAATGGAATTAAACTATTTTCCTAAAAATTTTAAAAATACCCTTCAAATTTTTTAAAAAGTAAATGATCGTCCAATCTTTTTAAGATTTTTTAATTTCATAATAGATTGGCATAGAGAAAAGCCTATTTGTCCTTATCATTTTATTAAAATAAGAATGTCATCTTTAGGAAGAATAATATTTCAACTTGGGGTTCTACTAGAAGCTCTTAACCAGGAAAGAGCAATAATGTTCTATCAAATATACCATGAAATCAAAAAAATAGAAACATCATCTGAAATCAAGCTAAATTACTCCACAAGCAAGGTTATAATGATCTCACATAGTAATTTGAATATAATTCAATAAGATATTAAGAATATTGTCAATTATGAAATATCATTCAATTGTAATGAATTGGATGTAGCTAAAGGAACCAAATAGGAATTTTGTCAACTAGTAAAAAAGCAAACCGAGAACCACAAAAATGAATCGACATCTCTAGTATCAAGAGGAAGTATGTCAACAAGTGATTTTTTATCAAATAAGTATCACCATAAATTTTTAATATGATAAGATAAAATGTAATCATTATCCTTTCACATGTCTTTATTTTGAAAAATAAAGGAAGAGATAAAGATAAGGTGTAATCCTTATCCTTCTATGTGTCTTTAGATTAGGTATGTAAAATAATTACTCTTGTGTCTATAAAATGACTTTTGTATAATGAAAGAAGTCATAACTAGTTCTAATCACAGAACCCAAATATCCTTCTTTTTTAAAATAATGTTTAAGCAAACTCTTATGAAGTAAATTAATCAGAAATTAGGGTTATAATAATCTTATTTCCCTTAATGAATAAAAACTCACTTTTCTTTATATCATAGTATCTTTCTTATATCTTAACTAAAAATACGAATTTTATCATTGGTTGAAGGTTGAAAATCTTTACTCCCAATCCAAAATGTGAGGCTTCTAATAAGGTAACTAAAGATCAAATACGAAGAAGTGAAATACCGAAATGGACCCATATTTATTAAAATAATGTAAGATTAAATACAATTCTAAATTCTGTTCGTTAATAATAATATTTATTTGTTAAATATTTAAAAATTAGAAAATTAATCAATATTTATATGTTTAATCAAAATTTTAGTTTGAGTAAAAAAATATTTGATATTAGAGTTATAAAAAAGAAAAATACATTATTAGAAAAAAAGTTAATGCTAATACATTCAAAAATATTTGTAATATTAACTATAAAATTTAGAGATATTAAAACCCTTTTTATAAAACTAAAGAACATAATTAAAAAACTATTATACTAATGAAAAAGAATATTTAGTTGTAAAAAAAGGTAATAAAAAAGTTAATTATATAAGTAATATCTTCAAGATTTATTGTTAGAACATACAATAAGTTTTTTGGATATTTATTGAGAACCAAAGAAGATTAATTAAATAAAAACAATGGTTTAATTATTACAAATTTGATGTTAAACATCTAACACAAAAAGAGAGAGAATAGTTTAGCTTATGTGTTAACAAGAGAATTAACCTTACTAATTATTTTTATAATTGTAGAAAAGATGGACAATCTTGACATAGAAATCAAAATCAAAGAAAAAGAAATAAAATTTCTAAAATATCAACTAGAGATTTTATATCTCAAAAAGTCACTCATATGTCAAAAACAAGAAGAGTCCAATAATCCAACAAAGAAAGAGATTAAAATCTCAAAGTAAAAGGATAAAACCTCAGCATTAATAAGTAGAGAAAATAGTAATTCCTCAAGAGCTTTATGGTTTGATATAGCAGATGAAGAAGAGCTCAAATAAAAGAGTCAATAAGAAAAAGAAAAGTATTATGTTGTTTACAATGAACCAACCTCAAGAATATATAAGATATGGCCATAAGTGAGTGGAGCAATAACTGGTATAATACATAAAGAATTCACTAATAGGATTAAATCAAGAGGAAGATTTTCTAATTACAAAACCCCTAAGCTTCTTAGATCCAGCGATGTAATAACCATCCTAGAAGGTAACTATGCATAAGCACTCAAAACCCAAACAGTTGCAAAAGAAAATATGACAATGGTAGGAAAAATACTTGGGAAATAGATGATACATTTCTTATCCTAGAGGAAGAAAAGAAAAGATATAGAAACATAAACCCAAACCAATGGCTAAATATTTATAATTTAGAAAGAAAATTAAGAAAAGATCAACTTGAAACCATAAAAAATTTCACAATAAAAAAAGTTCATACATAAGAAAGAAAACTAATCACATACAGTAGATTCAACAATACTAAGGGAGTAAATCTAAAGCTTGTTTACCAATTATTTTATTGTTGGTTGATTGAAAATATTTACCCAAGAAACAATTTAATGGAATTAAACTATTTTCCTAAAAATTTTAAAAATACCCTTCAAATTTTTAAAAAAGTAGTAAAAAAGTAAATGATCGTCCAATCTTTTTAAGATTTTTTAGTTTCATAATAGATTGGCATAGAGAAAAGCCTATTTTTCCTTATCATTTTATTAAAATAGGAATGTCATCCTCAGGAAGAATAGTATTTCAACTCGAGGTTCTACTATAAGCTCTTAACCAGGAAAGAACAATAATGTTATGTCAAATATACCATGAAATCATAAAAATAGGAACATCCTCTGAAATTAGGCTAAATTACTCCATAAGTAAGGTTATAATGATCTCACATAGTAACTTGAATATAATTCAATAAGATATTAAGAATATTATCAATTAAGAATTAGATGTAGTTAAAGGAACCAAATAAAAATTTTGTCAACTAGCAAAAAAGAAAACTGAGAACCACAAGTAACTTTATTGTAAAAGGGCATAAATGAATCCACATCTCCAGTCTCAAGAGAAAGTATGTCAGCAAGTAATTTTTATCAAATAAGTATCACGATAAAATTTTAAAATGATAAGATAAAATGTAATTATTATCCTTTCACATGTCTTAATTTTGGAAAATAAAGGAAGAGATGAAGATAGGGTGTAATCGTTATCCTTCCATGTGTCTTTAGATTAGATATGTAAAACAATTACTCCTGTGTCTATAAAATGGCTCTTGTATAATGAAGGAAGACATAACTAGTTCTAATCAAATATCCTTCTTTTTTAAAATAATGTTTAGGCAAACTCTTATGAAGTAAATTAGCATGAAATTAGGGTTATAATAATCTTATTTTCCTTTATGAATAAAAGTTCACTTTTCTCTATAACTCTATAACATAGTATCTTTCTTATTTCTTAACTAAAAATACATATTTTATCATTAGTTAAAGGTAGAAAGTCATTACTTCTAATCCAAAATGTGAGGTTTCTAATGAGGTAACTAAAGATCAAATACGAGAAAGTAAAATACCGAAATAGATCCATATTCATTAAAATAATGTAAGATTAAATACAATTCTAAATTCTGATCGTTAATAATAATATTTATTTTTTAAACATTTAAAAATCAGAAAATTAATCAATATTTATATGTTTAATTAAAATTTTAGTTTGAGTAAAAATTTATTTGGTATTAGTGTCATAAAAAAGAAAAATACATCATTAGAGGAAAAGTTAATGCCATTAACATTCAAAAAAATTTATAATATTAACTATAAATTTTAAAGATGTTAAAACCTTTTTTATAAAACTAAATAGCATAATTAAAAATATTTAAAATTTTACTAACATTATTGATAAATTTTCATCATTCAACACTATAAATCTTTTATAATAATAAAAATTGCCTAAACTCAGGTCAACAATCAACGTGTACGACTTTGTCACGTTGATTGTAGAACATATGACCGTAAACGACGGTCGACATCATTTTCTTTTTAAATGGAAAAATATCACTTTGCTATTAAGTAACATGGGCTCAGTTTCACATCTGTTTCTATTTTCCCTTTTTAAGAGTCAATATTATTTCTTTGTAATTGGGAGTATTGCTTAGAGCCTTCTCTCTCTCTCTCTCTCTCTCTCTCTCTCTCTCTCTCTCTCTCTCTCTCTTCGGGCTAAGAGAGTAGAGATTCATTGCTATCTATCGTTTGTATTTATTTTATATTAGTTGGTTTCTATTTTATAGATTCTTATTATCTATATATCAACAAATCTAGAATATATGTTTAACAAAAAAAAAATCAATCCAGAATATATTTCTTGATCTTTCACCTTTTAGTTTTAGTTTTTCAAATTATTTACTAATTCAAGAAAAAAATGTTAATCCTACACAAACTGTGAAAAGAAATGTTAATGTTCACAAATTTTAGTGATCTCAAATAAAATAGACAAGTTTCATTCATCAAAACAATGTTTATGTTGTAGTCAATCATATTCTCACCAAATTTGTAATAATCTAATATCTAACATAATATAATAAATATCTACCAACTACGTCTAACCATGCACACATTTTCAAAGGAAAAGGAAAAAGATGTTTTTTATTATATTATATTTAGTTAATAATTAATGTGTTACATAGTGTCGAAAATAAATTTTTAAAGAAATATTATATTTTTTTATTAATTAAAAAAATATTATATATATAAAAAATCAAATTTAGATTAATAATAACGAACATGGAGAGTGACACTGTACTCATACTTTCGTAGAAGCTGTCATTACTACCGCACATTTCCAGAAACTAACTATTATATATATTACACACAAATTCTTTGTACTCTGATTTAATTTAATTTAATACAAATAATATCGTACCACAAAAACTTAATATATTAAAAGAACTTGGTTTATTTAATTTTATCTTTATATCTAATAATTACTCCCTCAAATGAGTACGTATCTAATTTCTTTAAACATTATTCATGCCCTATAACAATTAATAATTTAACTAGTACATTATCTTTTTAACCGAACCGAGTATCCATCCATATTTCATTGAGTTTATCTACCTAGTAAAAAAGATCAAATAATTTAAGTTAATTAAATCACACCTCAAGAGTGTGATAAGTTTAGAATACTATCGAACATGAGAACATTATTATATCTTTAGATTTAGACATATACGTTTCCTATACAGATTAATTTTCACCTGAAAGATCCAACTTATAAGTACGTATATAATGTAAATTAAATCTTGATTTTGATACTAATTATTCCGATCCAAAATAATAATTTATTAGAAAAAGTATATATTTTTTAAATTAAAACTTGTTGGTTAACCCAACACACAAATCTACTTATCATTTATAAATTTTCAAGATGTAACTAACATATAAATTAAATTAGACACAACGTATATTAATTATTCAGGATTAACGTGACAGTATATTATAAATACGTTCGACTAAATATTACCATATTAATATTTAGATAAAATTATTGTATTTTAAATAATCATAGATTGTAATATTAATCTAATTATTATTAAATTTAATCTGTATTATTATTATTGAAAAATTATTATATGAATCACACAAATGATTATGTTTCAAACATAATAATGTTTTGACTATTAACAACACAAATTTTATGTTACCCTTGTTCATTAATTGGAATTATATTAATTCCATTGTAACATTATAATTAATAAGAAAAATTAGAGATAGTTTTCTGTTCTGATTTTATTTTTGCTCATGGTATCATAGCAGATTTCATAGAAGCACCGGCAGAATTAAGAGCAGCTTCCATATATTTCTTGGAAGCAATTGTAGCTGATTTTCCATTAAATTTCCCATCTTTCTAGCGCTTTCTGCTTTTTCTTCTAAGCCTTTCATTTCATCTTTTGCCATTATTGAATCAACGTGGTCCACTGCTTCTTGCAATTTAAGCTCTGTGTCTTCCAGTTCTTTCTATTGCTCAAGTTCCATGGCTGCCCATGATTTGTAGGCCTCCATCTCAAATAGTTTCATGAGATCTTCAATGGTGGATGGGTCGAAGTTCTTGTCTTGTAAAGTTTGGTCTGCGAAGAAATTGAACTGGGAAAGTAGATCCTCCACTGTCTGTTTGGTGTGAACTTGTGAGGGGTGTGAAATTAAGAGCAAGCTTTTATTTGGAATCTGGCGCAAATTACCGGAAGCTGCAAAGATGTTTGTGATCTGAGCAAAATGGCCTGCTTTTTTTGTATTATGGTGGTTGAAGATCTCTTACGGACTATGATGGATATTTTCTTCACTGTATATATTAATACATATAATTTGATGAGTGAACGCCATTAAAGGCGATTCAACAATTCTTGGACGTGATCTTATTTTTCATCCAACATAATCAAATTTAACTTAAAAAAAAAAAAATCAGAAGAGAAAACTATCTTTATTTTTTTTCTTATTCTCATGTAATGGTAAAAATGCATTAATATAATTCTAATTAATGAGCAATGATAACATAAAAATTGCCATTATTATGCAAAAGTTGATTTATTTCTTAATTCAAACAAGTGTTGTTATTTTTCTTGTTCTACCACTTGATATATATTAGTTTTTTATTTGAAAATTGATCGTGAAAATTTAGAGTTACTTATTATTACTAAGAATAAGTGATATTATATCTTAAATTGAAGAAATCACCAGAGTTGTTGAATCAAGTAAATAATTTTATAATCCTAATAAAGATTCTTATTTTTTACAAAGTTTAGATCATCTTGAAATGTTACTTGTAACGACAGAGATAATTACTTCACTTGGAATAGATATATGAAGATTGCTTTGGAGCCAAGCTGAAGCTGAGTTTCGTTGATGGTAGGTTTCTTATGTCTAATGAAGAAAATACATAATATGAACTCTCGATAAGAGCTAACTACATGGTAACTTCTTGGATACTTAATTCTATATCCAAATAACTTGTTAATAGTTTTCTTTATACAACTTCAACCAAAGAGTTGTGGGATGAGATAGCTAAAAGATATAAGAATAATGGAACCCTTGTTTTATCAAATTCAAAGAGATATTGCTTCAATATCTCAAGGTAATGATTATATTACGAAATATTATGGCAAATTGAAGTGCTTGTGGGATGAATTTGTTTGCCTTATGTCTTTACCTCCTTGCACATAGGGTTGTTCATCGGATCGAAACCGCTGATTTTACACTCATTCGATCTGATCCGATCATCCACTCGGATTGAAACATCCTAATCTGTAACCGATCCGATCAGCTCTTACATCCACTCAATCTGATCCGTAAACTATTCAGATGACATCCGATCAATCCGATCAATTCGATCAATCCGACCAATAAATTTAATTAACTCTATTTTTTGTATTTTTAAATAAAATTTTTAAATTTTTATATAAATCATAATATAAAATTATTTGACTTAAAAAAACATTAAAAAATTAAATAAATATGTATTAATTATATATATATATTTAATTTAATAAATATATATTAATTAAATATATATATATATAATTAATTTCGGTCGGATTGGATCAGATGAATCGTAGTGAAATCTGACATCCAATCCGACCATCGGATTGGATCGGATCAGATCAGATTTATTGAATTAATCGGATGATCGGATTTTTTGTACACTCCTACCCTCACATGTGGAACTACAAAGATAATTTTGGATTTTCACTCTATGTATAGACTGTTGCAATTCCTTATGAGATTAAATGAATGCTACGATCCTACTAGAAATCAAATTTTGCTCATGGATTCATTGCCAACTGTGAATCGTACTTATTTAATGCTTCTTAATATTGAAAAACAGAAAGAGGTTCATATTAATTTAAATGAAAACATTGAATGTGTTGGATTACTAGCCAGAACTCAAGTGAGAATGAATCAATTTAAGCAAGAAACTTCTATGAAAGAATTTGCAACTAAGAAGAAAGAAAAGAAGAATAAGGTTTGTGAATATTGCAGAATGAAAGGGCATGGAAACAATACTTGTTTTAAAATTCATGGAGTTCCAAACTAGTACAAGGAATTAAAGGGTCAACATATGAAAGGTAAATATGGTTGATAGTACACTTGATTATGTAGATATGAATGAAGCCAGATGAGAGAAACAAGGTGATTTAGCTAATCTGGTTCAGTAAGAGTTGATGAAGTTGATCAACGACAAGATGAGTATGGATGGTAACTATGCAAACTTTGCTAATTTCCACAGTTTTGCAGGTAACACTTTCTCCATTTGATGTATTTTAAGTTCTGCTACTTGTACTATTGAGTTGTTGAAAATAGTATTTGGATAGTGGACTCAGAGGCCACCAATCACATGTTAGGTGTTAAATTTTTTTTTAGCAATCTAAGAAAGCCTAAAAGACCTTCACCAATATATTTACCAAATGGACCTGTGAAATATGCTCATAGCATAGGAGACATTAATCTTCCTAATAAATTTTGCTTGAAAAATGTCTTATACATACAAGTTTTAAATTTAATCTTATATCTGTTGAAAAAGTTGCTCACCTTGCCTATGGAATTTCATTTTACACCAATTACTTGCATTCTGGAGGACCTACAGACTAAAGAGATTTTGGCAGTAGGAAAAGCTCTAGGAAGCCTCTATGCTTTAAATACTACTAGTTTTCAAGATTTCAATTGTAATAGCCTTATTAAAAATGTTAAGTTTCTAAAATCAAATCCTCATGGATTGAATTGTAGTGATGAAGTTTCTATCAATGAAAAGAAAAGATTTCTTAAAACTCAATTGTGGCATAACAGATTAGAACATTGTCATATAGATGTTTTGAAATGCAATGTTTTTTTAAAGAACAAGATTTAATTTTTTTATCAATGTGAAGTTTGTTACAAGTCCAAATAACAAAGATTACCTTTTCCCATTAGTCATACTAGAGCCTTACAAACTTTTGAACTGATTCACTTAGATTTATGGGGTCCTTATGGCGAAATCTATGTTGAAGGAGCCATATATATTCTAACTATTGTTGATGACCACACAAGAGCCATTTGAACTTACCTCATGATCCATAAAAGCCAGACCGATTTTCTTTTTACTAACTTCGTCAACATGATTCATACACAATATGATAAACAAATTAAAGTCATAAGGAGTGACAATGGTACATAATTCACAAATTCAGAATTTCAATCATTTATTTTCAGTAAAGGAATAATTCATCAAAAATCATGTCTTTATGCTCCTCAACAAAATGCGATAGTAGAAAGGAAACACAAACATCTCTTGCAAGTAGCCAAAGCTCTCATGTTTCAGGCAAGTTGACCAAAGAAATTTTGGGGTTCTTCAATTCTTATGGCCACTTACATCATAAATAGACTTCCATCATCAATTTTAAATTTGGAAACTCCCATAGAAACACTTCTCTCAAAACCACCATATTATTCAAACCTTAGAGTCTTTGGATGATTGTGCTATGTGACAAATGTTTTACCAAATAAAGAAAAAATTACTGAAAGAGTTTTAAAATGTATATTTCTTGGATACGTTTTAGCTTAAAAGGTTTTTAGATTTTATGATTTGGAAAAAAATAAATTATATGTTTCAAGAGATGTAAAATTTTATGAACAAATTCTTCCTTGTAAAATTGAAAATGGCTGTATCAAAAACATAGAATAAGATGTCTTACCTTTTTTTATAAGTGAAAATGACATTGAACCAATCATCTTAAACACAGACCAATCTCCTTCTATACCCATAATTGATCAAACTATTTCAGATTATCCATATGCTCATAATGATGATCATGACTTGCCTAATTCCATAAAAGACTATCCACATAAAACCCAAATAGCTAATGAAGCTTAAAAACAAAATACCAGAATTAGAAGTAAGTCAGCATGGATGATAGATTATGTTCTTAATTTAGTTATCAAGTATTTAGATAAAATCTCTTTTCAATCATAGGATCTCAGAACATATATTCCATAAATCTTCCCTTTTACAAAATCTTTTATATTTTCTGATGCTTACATGTCCATTTTGGAAAATATGTCCAATATTCAAGAAATAAGTGCTTACAAGCAAGCTAGTATTAGTGCAGAATGGATAGACGCCATGAATCAAGAGATGAATGCTCTTGAAAAGAATAATACATGAGAGTTAGCATACTTGCCAGAAGGTAAGAAAGCAATATAATCAAAATGGATTTATAAAATGAAGCTAAAACCTGATGAAAGTGTGGATAGACATAAGGAAAAATTGGTTGCAAATGAGTTTAATCAAATTAAAGGAATCGATTATTTTGAAAGTTTTTCTCCTGTAGCCAAAATTGTTACGGTTCGAATTCTACTTGTAATAGCGACTTCTAAAGGGTGGCGAATTCATCAATTAGATATAAACAATGCTTTCCTACATGGTTTCTTGAATTAATATATCTATATGTTACCACCTGAAGGATACAACAAGGCTAAAATGAATCGAGTTTGCAAATTGAAAAGATCACTTTATGGACTCAAGTAAGCCTCAAGATAGTGAAATGTCGAATTTTGTGAGAAAATAACTTGTTTTGGATTCACACAATCAACTCATGATAACTGTTTATTTATCAAAGCAATTGAATCTTCTTTTATAGCTTTTTTCATGTATGTAGATGATGTTCTTCTAACAGGAACTTCAAAGAAGGAGATCGAATTGGTTAAGAAACATTTGGACTATCAATTCACTATTAAATATCTTAGTTATGCAAAATATTTTCTTGGATTAGAAATTGCAAGAAGACCCTCTGGAACTATTATAAACCAACGAAAATATTTGTTAGATATTCTTTCTAATTAAGGTCTTCTTGGAGCTAAACCATTAAAGGCACCTTTTCCTAAATGTCAAAAATTGATTACTTAAAATGGCTCTCATCTTCTTGAGCCAAAGAAATACAGGCGTTTAATTAGAAGGATGTTGTATTTGAACATTAGTCAACCAGATATAAGCTATCCTATATAACAATTGAGTCAGTTTGTCAATGTTTCTTACAAAACTCATTGGGATGCACCTATGCATTTACTGAGATACCTAAAAGGGTGTCCATCCAAAGGATTATTTTATCCTAGCCACAATGGTCTTCGTTTGCAAGCTTAAAGTAATATGAATTAGGCATCCTATATTGATACTAGAAAGTCTTTAACGATTTTTTGTATCTTCTTAGATCCAGCTCTCATCTCATGGAAAACTAGGAAACAAATTATTGTTTTTCGATCTTCTGGTGAAGTAGAATATTGTAGCTTAGCTACAACAATTTGTGAGTTACAATGGATTTCATATATTTTGAAAGACTTCAAGATTGATTTCAATAAAGAATTATTATATGAAAACCACGCAACCGATTATGTTTCAAATATAATCATTTGATTTACGTGGTATAATGATGTTGATATAATAAATTTTATGTTATCGTTGCTCATTAATTGGAATTATATTAATTCTTTTGTACTATGAGAATAAGAAAAATTAGAGAGTTTTCTCTTCTGATTTTATTTTTGCTCAATTATTATTATTATTATATAATGTTTAAATCCTAACGTACATTTAAGTCTGAGATCCATAAAAAGTCTCCTGGATACTTATTTATTATTACTAAAGAGAACACTTACACTTAATACAACAAGTGGGAAGAAGAAATTGTCACGGGATGTCAAATATCTTCTAGATATTCAAATGACAAGCAATATTGTCTAGTTGGCATTGATCGAAGAATAATCATTGAGTAAATTTACTTTGTGATCGTTCAAGATTCTTGAGTGTTGATCAACATGCTTTATTGCTCTTCAAGCATCAATAGAAACCTCACGATCTTTTTGGATTTTGGCAACGACGCAGACTTTACCGCAAATGTTGACCCACAATTCATCTTTGGGTCGGTTGGCTTCATCTACGTTCATCTTTCAAACTAATTAATATAGGAGGAGCGGTTTAAAGGCGGCCGGGTTATTACGGCAGGGATTGTTTTCATAATATATTTATTATTAATTTTAAAAATTATTTAAAATATTTTTAATAAATTTTAATTAATATAAAATAAATATATTAAAATTAAAAAAATTATTTTTAATACCTTTTAATTTTAATAATAAATAGATTTTCAAATAATAAAATGAGATGTGATAATAACTTGAAGTTTAATCTAATCTTATAATAATGAATATACAATTTTTTTAAAATAATTGGTTTCAATTCTTTTTACATATTAATTTAATTTAAATAATAAATAAAATTTAATTATAATTATAATTTTTTTAAATGAATTTTTGATATATACTTGAATTTTTAATTCACTCCATTCAAACTCTTTAATTACTTACGGGGAAAAAATTCATCAAATAAGCTATCATCAATTTGCCATTAGAAAAATATATAATATCCTTAGTATTTACTAATTTACTTTCTTGCCTCCTAAAAGAATGGTGTATCATAAATAATTTGTGATTTTTTGCTTAAAATTTTTAATTTCATATTTCTTCAAAAAAATTAAACTTTTAATAAAAACAATTCTTTTTGAAATAATAAATATAAAATATAATGATTTAGTTTTTAATTAAAAACTATAATTTTAAAATATTTCAATTTTAATTATTTAATTACCCCTTTATTTATTAATTTTTAATTAAAATTAATTATTTCATGTAATAAACAACAAACATAATGACTTAATTAGAAATTAGAAATTAAAATTTCAAAAAAATCAATGATAATTATTTAATCACTCATTCATAATTTTTTTAAATGTTTTTAACTAAAAATTATTCCTTTAGAATAATAAATAATAAAAATATGATTTAATTATAAATTAAAAACTAGAATTTGAAAATACTTTATCTAGGATTATTTAATCATTTTTTCATATTTTTTAGTTAGTTAAAAATTAAAAATTATAATTTCAAGATTTCAATTTTGATTATTTAATCACAATTTTATAACTTTTTTTTCTATAAAATTAAAATAATACAATATTACATATAATTATTTCGATAAAAATTGTTTGAAACTTTAAGTTCTTTATTATAGAATAATAAATAACATAGATAATGACTTAGTTATAAATAAAAAATTTAAAATATTACAAAACTTTAATAGTTATGATTATTTAATAACAATTTTTTAACTTTATTATAAAATGAAAATAAATGTAAAGTATGTATAGTTATTTTGATGTATCTTTGATGCTAACAAACCAATACAGTTATTATATATCTAACTTATTAGCTAATGTGATCATATTTTTAAATTTATGATGAGAGTATTTGATATTTTTTATATCAAATGATATAATTTAATACAAATCTATGACTTAAAACGAGGGAAGAGAGATTACTTGATGATTTAAGAATACAATAGGATACAAAAAACAATGTAGAGAGATTTGAGCTCAATTTTTTATTATATATATTTTTTAAAATATATAACTTTTAATACTATAAAAAACAAAAATAAAAAACTATCAAATTAATTATGGTTTGTTTCACAAGATTCTTAATAACTATCTAACAAAAATCTTCAAAAAAATAGTTGGATTTGTTGAATATCATGTTTGTCATGTTTTGAAAATTCTCTTAATTATCGTAACGATTTATTTCATAAAATTTTATATTTTTAATAATTAGAAATACTTTATATATATATATATATTATATTTACATTGATAAAGAAAATGCTCAATTTATGTGAGTATTGTATTTAACTTCTTATAATGTTATATCATATAAAATATGAAAGTTAAATATCTATTTAGAGTAATAAAATATACTAATAAAAATAAATTATATATTATATGTTTATAAAATTAATAATTATTTTTATGATTTATTTAAATTATTGTAATAAAAATGAACTATCGTAAATAAAAAAATTATATTTAAATTACAATTTTAATTTTTCAGCCAATATTTATGACTATATATAACTTATATTTACAGGATATAATTTATTTAACTAAATTTCACACACTACAATTATTTAAAAAATATTTATTTTTATAAAATCCAGTGGTTGTAACTTACAAAGTTACAATTTAGTATGAGTTATATTTCATACTAATTTTTTTTAATTTGTGATTTAAAATAAACAACGAATTAACGATACAGAAATGTTTTTCCATTTTTGGCATATTCTACCGACTTTAGTTGAGTTATTTAGCTGTCATATTTCTCATTGGTCCCTCCATTTTTTCAGCTTCTTTGAATATTCTAAATAGTGCTTGGAGTTATTTTAAATCATTGTCTGCGACCTCTAATCGAAACTATAGCAGTTGTGTTCATACTTCTACAGCTATCCCATTTTTTGCTACCATAGTTCTCTCCTCTCTGGCTTGTTTCAAGCTTCTAAAATTCCTGAACAGTTCAGTGAGCTTTAACTTCTTTGAAAGTTTTCAACTTTATGATATACAATTAATTTTATTATCGTTGGCAACAATCATTTGAGGCGAATGAATGCAAAAAACAGAGATTTCACTGTGTTACGTTGTACCGTATTCCTGTTGTTTTACTTGATTTCACCAAGCTATTCCAATGCAATTTACAACATAACTTTATCTCAAACACTTTTTCAAAGCCAAACCCTTGTTTCTAAAAAGGAAGTTTTTGAATTGGGCTTCTTTAGTCCTAATAATTCTGGAAATCAGTATGTGGGTATTTGGTTTAAGCAAATTTCTCCTCCTAAAATTGTATGGGTAGCAAATAGAGAGAGTCCACTTGAAGCTGCAGACTCTTCAGCAAGTCTAACAATCAATAGAAATGGAAATTTAGAGCTTCTTGATGGAAAGAACAAATCAGTCTGGTCGACCAATATCAGCGACTCATCAAATACTTCTCTGGCGATTCTCATGGACAATGGAAATTTTATTCTTAAAGATGGTAAATCAGGACAAAATTTATGGGAGAGTTTTAGTCATCCTAGTGATACTTTCTTAACAGGGACAGTAGAGATTAAATTTGGAGAGCGATTCGTGTTGACTTCATGGAAAAGTGAATCTGATCCATCAATTGGTGATTTCATTGTTGGACTTTCCCTTAAGAGACCACCAGAAGCTATTGTTTGGAATGGAACAATTCCTCACTGGAGAAGTGGGCCTTGGGATAAAACTAAGTTCGTTGGGATCCCAGATGCTGATGTATCTTATCTAAATGTATTTGATCTTGTTGAAGACCTTGATGCGGGTAAAGTGTTGTTTTCTTTCAATAAGTACTATAATACTACTATTGCAAATTTGTACATTTCACCAGAAGGTGTGTTAAAGATTATGCGTTATAACAAAGACCAAGATTGGTTTTCTAGTTGGGAAGCACCAAGGACTCAATGTGATGTATATGGAGCTTGTGGATCTTATGGGGTATGCAAGGCTTCTGAGTCTCTAATGTGCAAGTGTTTGAAAGGGTTCGTACCAAAATCATTTGAAGAGTGGAGCCGGGGAAATTGGACAGGAGGTTGTGTGAGAAAGACCCAATTACTTTGTGAGAAAAATACAAGTCACTCAGATCCAGAGAAAGGAAAGATAGACGTGTTTTGGAAAATGGAAAATATGAAACTTCCAGATTTTTATGAATATGTGCAGGTCCCTGATCCTGAAAGTTGCAATTCATGGTGCCTAAACAATTGTTCTTGCCAAGTTTATACATATGTGAATGGAATAGGGTGTTTGGTTTGGTCAAAAGACTTTATTGACACTCAGGAGTTTTCTTCTGGTGGAAAAGAGTTTTTCATTCGCCTCGCACCTTCAGAGTTAGGTGAGAGCAATGTGGTTCTCAAAGCATTCTACTGTTTGAACTTTATTTTATTTTATTTCACCTTGTTAAACTTTTGTATGTTTTGCTCATTTGATTAACCAGCTGGAGGAAAGGATAGTAAAAAGCTATTAATCAGCCTTGTTGTTGCTATTCCGGGTGGTTTCATCTTAGGCGTGATTATTTTCATCTGCTGCAAGCGGAGAGCTAACCAAAAGGGTAAGAGAGATAGAGGGCTGCATAAGATTTTCATGTGCTATCTCTCACTGTCTTTCACTTTCCTTGTATTTTTTATTTAAATTTTTTTTAATTTTTTATAACTAGGTTTGCTTATAAAAACTCGAATGGGAAGAAACACCTTGAACTTCACTAGGAACTTTGATACGGTTGAGACAAGTAACACTCCAAGAGAAGCTTTTCAGGGTACAAAACATCTCGAGCCAGCTGATCTTCCTATCTATGACTTTGACACTATATTAATTGCAACAAACAATTTTAGCATAACTAACAAACTTGGACAAGGAGGATTTGGTACAGTATATAAGGTGATATTCTATCCTCGTTTATGAACAATACATAACCACGACCTCGTTTATATACAAACATGTGGAGACTGAAAACGTTTTGGACTATTTGCAGGGGAAACTACAGGATGGCACAGACTTAGCAGTTAAAAGACTCTCTAGCAGCTCAGGACAAGGCATAGAAGAATTCAAGAATGAAATGATATTGATCTCCAAACTCCAACACAGAAACCTTGTTAGGCTTCTGGGTTGCTGCATTGAGAATGAAGAAAAGTTACTCATTTATGAGTTCATGTCCAATAAAAGTTTGGATACTTTCCTTTTTGGTAGGTTTGCTAGCCATCATGGTCCCTTTTTATTTTTCATTTTTAGAATTTTATTGTTTTTAAAATCCTTTTGAACTCTCGGAACTAGATTAATATGCCTTTATGGAAAACACCCATCTTCTGCTTCATCTTTTTTAACAAACCTGAAGATACCAAAAGGCAGAATAACAATTACCTAAAGAAAATGAAAGAAAGGGAAAAAAAAATGGAAATGTCATTCCTTCATAATTGAAATTGCCGTCTGATTCAAAAAGTGACTGGAGAGCTAGGAAAATGATTGAATAACTCAAGTGTAAATGATACTAGATTCATTTTAATCTATTGTTTCGATTTTATTTTTTGTATCTATTTTCCTATGATGTTGATAAAAGAACTTTGTGTTATGCTCAGCACAAGTGGATAAGTCCCCGTTATTCTTCTACTCCATTAATGATCTCAGTTTTAAAGGATGGAATTTTTTTAAAGAAAAAAACACTATAATATACTATAGACACCTAAAACTCGATACTAAAAAGAGAGTCACAAATATTAAGTCATGATTGTGGCTATTTTCTTGTGTTGTTGCTTGGACAAATGTCTACCTGCTCAGCAAAGTACAAAAAAAGGAATTATGCTATCTTTATTCTTCTTGTTCTTAAATGTATAACATGTTGAATGACATTGTTTAGATCCAACAAGAAAAGCTGAACTTTTTTGGGCCAGACGCTTCAATATTATTCACGGTGTTGCTAGAGGTCTTCTATATCTCCATCGTGATTCCGCTTTGAGAGTAATACATCGAGACTTGAAGGTCAGCAATATTCTCTTGGATGAGAAGATGAATCCAAAAATATCAGATTTTGGACTGGCACGGATTTTTCAGGGTACATTAGATCTAACAAATACTCATCGGGTCGTGGGAACACTGTAAGCATTCTTTCTGTTCTTTTTCAGTGACTGGTATTATTTTCTTGAGATCTATTGCATGTTATGAGCATATTATTTATATCAGATGTATATTGTTTAAATGCGTTAGTAATTACTCTTTGAGTACCCATATGATGTTCTTTTGACACTTCTTCTTTCACAAAGAAAAAATCTTGTTCCTGTAGATTCTGGGTTGTTTTCTTCTCCCCTAAGAACTTGTTGACATGTACTAACCACACTCTAGTAGAGGGGTAAAGCCTTGGTACATGCCTTGGAAATATCTTGATTCGAAATCCCCGTCCTCAATTAGTGTTTGATAAAAAAAAACAAGTGCTTCTTAGGATAATTTGTGCTTAATAGTGATCTCATAGGTACCATATAAAATCAGTCAGTCTTTTAGAAAAGGGAAAAAAAAATCAAGAACACAACATTCAGAAATGCAATCTATCGGAGATATGAAATATTGAAGACTTATGAACAGGCTTATGAACAATTGTAGTTATTTCAAACATCTCCAGTACTTTGTCCATAAATTTGTTTTCAATTACATTCAATCACTAATCTTAATGTATGTTTCAATCAATTACAGTGGCTATATGTCTCCAGAGTATGCCATGGGTGGAGTGTTCTCTGAGAAATCTGATGTGTTCAGCTTTGGTGTCTTGCTATTGGAGATAGTAAGTGGTAGGAAGAATAGCAGCTTCCATTATCGGGATGAAAATATAAGCCTTATTGCATTTGTAAGTTTATAATCTTGTATCTTTACATGCCTCTTTCTCATCTGGTTGTATTTGGAATTCTTTCTAATAAAAAAGTATACCAGGCATGGAACCTATGGAGTGAAGGCAGGGCTTTAGACTTGATGGACGAAGCATTGGCCGGTTCGAATTCATCAGTAGAAGTAACAAGATGCATACATATCGCGCTTCTTTGTGTACAAGATCATGCCACAGGAAGGCCAAACATGTCCGACGTGGTTTTCATGCTAACAAATGAAACTGACCGTCCAGAACCAAAGCAACCTATATTTACGTTTCAAAGCTCGTTGAATTATGATTTCCAGCTTCAGTCAGCAACTAGTGGTAGTACATACTCTGCAAATGAAGCCACTATGTCAATTGTGGAAGCAAGATAAGAAGGAGCATAACTTTTAATTCACAATGAATTGAATCTTAGTCAATATCAAGTGTTTATATACCAAATTTTCTTTTTCTGTTTCTTCTGTTGTTCCTCACTCTTATTCTTTATACTTTTTGTTTGGGAAGAAAAGAAAAACTAGAGAGCAATTTTTCTTTCTCATGGCTATAAATTTTACAACAGTTTAGAAGAAACTAGCTATTGACTCAAGGGGGCTTGTTACCCTACCGGTACTCCAGTTAATACATTAGTATTTTAAATGTCTCGTGTTATTAAAAATATCATTTTAGCACCCAATTCAAGTATTAATACCCTTTTTTATCATTTTTGAATAATAATCAAATTTTTATCCAAAATATCCTTTTAGTATTTTCCTGAAGGATATTCTCTTTTTGGCAACTAACTAGAGTTAAAAAAAAAAGTGAAAAAAATTGTTAATTTTCAAAAGTTTATTTTTCTATGGCATTAATAATACAAATATTTAAGTTAATTATTAGTAAAAATGTTTTACCTGTGCTCTAATGAAATTGTTAGAATGTTATGGTTTTTAATAATTGTTTATATTATTTGTCTTGTAATTATAAAAATTTAATAATTTTTTTTTAACTTTTAATTCAAGCGTTGAATCCAATTTTTAATTAAAAAAAAATCTTTTTCAAGTACATTTAATTTCTATAAAGAAAAATTCATTTTTAGTTAAAAAAACATTAATTATTATTGAAAAATAATAGAAAAGATACTAATATTTAAATTGAAATATATGAAACATTTGAGATACTAATGTATTAATTAAGTTAACTCTAAGGTAGCATTCGGTTTTAAATACTCACGGGAAAGTTCTATTAATTATTGTTTTCCCTGCATTATATTTGTGAGTGATTGCAGAAGATTCAATAGGATTCTTAATTACTTTTATTTTTCTTTTCACACAAAAAATAACAAATATTAGTAAAAACTTAACATAGTTAAAACAAAGAATTGCATAAAACAAGAAAGTTCAGCTTTAACAAAAATTATAGGAGACAAAACTCGACTCAAAAACTGTTTGATCTTACTAGGACATGCATTTTGTGAGACCCGGTTACATGTGTGTATATGGTCCAATCAGGTAGGATAATGTGTCCGCCATCAACCATTAGATCAATTATAGGCATTTTATAGTCTGTAGGTATTTTACAACCTTTGCTGACATATCTGTGTTGTCATGTGTAAAATGGGTTTTACATGAGAATAAAATACCTCTAAGTCTCAAGTTTATGTTATGTATTATAAAGGAAGATAGTTGTAAAGCCGGAAAAAATGTGGCAACTTTAATGTATAATGCAATGCATTAACTATATTTTCTTATACCAATTTAAAGCCTTAGGGGATAGGTCCTGATTAGTGGTTGCCTGAAATTACAATAAGCTACAGTGAGAATAAAATTCACAGTAAGTAAATCGAGCACATACAAAATACAATCACTCATAATGACTTTAGATGCTATTATGCTAAAAGTGCATCATTTCAAAACACAAAAAAATCATACTGAAGATTTTTTTCCCCAAAACTTCAGTTTAATCTAAGGCCAACAGAAAACAGATGTATATGGAGCAAGAAAGTCAGTTATCAGGGATCAAATCCATATGCAAAGCAAGTGCAAGCGGGAAATGCTTAACCAAAGAAAACTAGGAGTCCATCCTCTAGCACTAATACACCACCTAAAAGTGTAGACTCTTGCATTTGCCTGGGTACTCTACTTGACACAGAAAGGAAACATGAATGCATCACTAATATGGAAATATTTAGGAAATAAGAAAGAGATGATCAAAGTTTATACTAAACAATCTTACTCTCTAAGAGAAGGTTCTCGTAATTATGCTATGAAACAAAAATAAATAAACTATTATCTAGGTAAACACTTTAGCAAATATATAATAAGACAATCATAGATATGTTATCTATCTTTAAATAAGCACTCTAGCAACACTAGAGCAAGACTAACCTAAAGATATTCCTCTAACTTATGGATAAGAAGACTTCAACTTTCAAACGAAAGAAATAAGAACTATTCTTAAAAGACTAAGAATAAGAGAAAGAGGAAGAAGAGAAGTTCTTTAATATTACTAAGTTGATTATTTTCTAGGATGTTTTATATAAGCATAGGATCTATCTATTTATAGTTAAAAAGTCCTTAGAATATTTTATAAAATTTCTATGTGAGACTTATGTAATACACACAAAAAAAGAACTCTAAATAAAGATTTCTATATGATACTCTAGTAGTGTATAAAAATTAGAACTCTAAATAAAATAATCTATTACTTTATTAGAATTTTAAACAAAATGCTACTTTTTCTTTTCTAATCTTGTCCCGTATTATTCTCCGCACTTATTTAAAATTCGTTCTTCAAGTTTTCTTCAAATTAGGATGATAATACTTGTAGTATTCATGGATCATCAAAATTGGTTTTTCTTGTTGTTTCACTTCCTTAAACAATATTAGCTAAATATTGTTGATTGATACAAATTATGTTCAATAAATACACAAGTATTCGTATCACAACAAGTAATATAATGATAAGAAAATATCGTTCATACGGATATTATGTTGTTAGAAATTAATTTTTAAAACTAAAAAAACAAAATTAATTTTTTTGTTTGTATGGTTTAAGAAAGCAAATCAAAAGAACTAAAAATAAATAGCAATAACTAATTAATTTAGTTTTGATAGCTAAGAAGATACATGAGAAAATATTTAAGAATATTTATTCTCTCAATTTTTTAAATATGTGAATCACTAAAATTCCTCCAATATAATTATCAATAAATTACATGATCAATGAGATATAACCTAGCATGTATTCATCTTTCAATTAAACTACACAACATATAATAATTAATTAACATAATCACACTTCCATGTCAACTAAATTACATATTATTCATTAAGCTCATCAATTATGGATCACATACATAAGAATAATACATCACTGGCTAGAAACTATGTATGTTATTTAATCAAGATAAATAATTAAATAATTCCCTCAAATCTATTTAATTGTCTCTAAAGATCAATTGTTGGTCAAACAATTAATAGCATAAAAATTAGATTAAATAATATAATTAAATTGAAATCATAATTTGGGGTAAAATATTAGATCATTACATGTAGAAAATTGGTTTTATAAGAATCCTAGATTAATAAATTAACTAGACATAATTTTGTTCATAAAGCTCATATTTTTCATAAAGAAAAACATAAAATTTGATAAAGAAAGGAGAAAAAGAAGAATTACAATCAATATCTTGAATTATAACACCAATTTTCTCTTGAATGTCCACCAAAATTGTATCTCCTTTTAATTATTATTTTTTGTATTTTTGTCTCTTCTTGGCTCTAAATATTGATAAAAATTGAATTTTTTTTGACTCATTAGGATTAATAGAGCAATTAAAAAGATTAAATTAGGCTCAGATGGAATCTAAACCGTCAGATCAAAGGCTGAGAAGAAAAAAGGAAAAATTAACAGCCTCGACCAATAGAAATGTGACACGTGGCATAGAAGATTCATTGGGTGAATCAACGCCCGATGCGTGGTATGGGTGAACTGGTGGTGGTCAACGTTGTTGAGTCAATACCACATGGCATGCTGTGATTTGTAGTTACAGATTTTGTGGCACCCTAGTGGGAAAAATGGATGAATTGGATAACGATGTGTGGCACACTCGTTGATAGTGCGATAAAACTTAAAATTAAATCGTGCCAACACATGGCATGACATGTGTCACCCGATATACGTAGTGTTTCATTATTGGCCCTCTTTACATGCTTGGCATCCACATGGAATGTCTGGTATGCTCCTTTGCTTATGTGGTATCCACTTGGCATCTTTCTGATTGGTCATGCATTAAAAAATCCAAAAATTATCAAAAAATATATGTTCATCTCTTTTCACTATAAACTTCATATTTTAATATATTTAACCCTAAAAATAATAATTATTGAATAAAACAAACAAATATTAAGCAGAAAAGTGCAATGATAACTCTACTTTCATAAAGTCATCACAGCTCAAACTTAACTCTTTGTTTGTCCTTAAGTAAAACTAATTCTAACTAAATAAATTGACATAAGCAATATATTCGTAAATATATATATTAATACATGCATATTTAGCAAAAACTATCCCCCCTTAAAAGTCGTACAATTCTTGACAAGGAGGTTCACACATTCATCAATCAACGTTTCATCAATACAAGGATATGCAAAATTTTTGACAAATTGATTCGTGTGTGTTGCACATAATATCATCCAATGCACTCATGAAATCAACCTATATGGGCATACTAATCAATTTAATCTTAAAACAAGTCTCATAAGTCTATTTTTCACATTTCTCTCCACTAATATAAATTATGCACTTAGTTAAAGATTAATAAGGGCTTTACATGCCTTTAATGTAAGGCTTAGGTGGAAGTCAATAAATTAATATATTTAGACATTTTTCACATCTTAGCTTTTTTTTTATTCATTATGCACTTGTTTCTATAAATGAGTTTTTACTTGATATTTTAGTATACCCTATCTTATCATTCTTTTATATTCTTTTATTTCCCATCTTTTTTTTAACTTCACAACACCCCAAACTTATTTTTAATTTTATTTTCCTTTTTTAGAGAGATAATTGTGTTATGATTTATTTTTCATATGGTGTATTACATTTCACCTTACTCTATAATATTACACATGATTGTATTTTTTTTTCTTTTCATACAAGCTAATGGTGCAAGAGTAAAAGTAATGCTTATTGGTTAGACACAAAATGTGGCTTAAAGATATTAAAGTTCTTTGTTAGGTGCAAATGGGTGACTGTTGATATTAACAATGGTTAGCTTGAAATGCTCAATCGATCCAAATAAGGCCTAAATCATTTATCTTGCTAAATACTATTTAGAATTTTACCTCAAAGAATGATCAAATAGATTCTAAATATATGGTAGATCTCATCAACTCACATAACTCACTACAAATTTTCTCTCACTAAGAACACTAAAATCAATCATAAACATGTACATAAAAATTTAAATCAATCAATAAAAATTAGTAAGCATATCACATAATTAGTGTAAGTATCTTAACGAGCATGTTACATTCCTTATCTTATTCATGACAACCAATTTTTATCATAAGTTCATATGTTTCATACCAAGCATGCATGCATTTAGTTTTAATATATTTATCAAAAATTTCCAAATTATGATTAAAAACATCTTAAAAATAAAATATAAAAACAAATTTAAAATTTAAAATGTTTACTAAATACTAAAGTACAGAATGAAGTTCCCCCAAACTCAAATTGTACATTATCCCCAATATGTACATATAAATATGAAAAAAGTAAAAGAAGAGAAAACTCCCTTAGTCTTGGCACATCGTATCTATCATTGAAGTTGCCAATCTTGTTAAGTCATTGCTCTCCATATTTATTCATCTACAAAATAAAAACAATAAAAATATAAGTAAAATAATGTTGGGTTTCTTCCCAACTAGCATCATGTTTAACGTCCTTGACTAAACGATCGTATCAACTTATAAGATACATCCCTTTTGTGTCCATCTACTATTAAGTTTTCCCGAAAATAGTTTGAGTCTTGAATTGTTCAATAATTCTTTATGTTCTGTTTAAAAACATGGTACTCAATTCTCTTATGATGCCATATATTGTTTTCATTTTGTACTTTTTGGCATTCTTATAACAATTTTACTATAGCTTATCTAATTTATGTATTTTCAAATCCTTTTCACCTCTCTATTGGACTCTTCCACTTGCCCACTTGATTGGGGATGGTAGGGTGAAAGTGTGATGTCTAAATTTGGTAGCCTTTCAATAGATGGTTTGAGCTTAAATTCTATCCCAAAAATCTCCATACCCATATTAGGTATACACATGGGAGGTGTATTCTCAAAATAATTCACACAATCAATAATATCAAGCATAGATTCCATACTTTCAAAATTAAAATAGATTGAGTTATTTTTTGGTGAGTTTGCTTCATTGTTCATAACATCATGTGTAACAATCTTAAGTGTGGATGACTCAACAGATTCTTTTAAGTTACCATTTATCCTAAAGTATTCATTAGCATTATCAATATCAGGGGTTTAGATGCTTTAAAAACTTTAAATGTTGCTTGTTCATATTGCACTCTCATTGTAAGCTCACATTTTTGTACATCAATGAGTGCTCTTTCGGTTGCTAAGAATAAACTACCAAGTATGATAGGAATGTTTCATTAATTATGGATCACATACATAAGAATCATACATCTATGTCTAGAAACTATGCATATTATTTAATTAAGACAAATAGTTAAATAAATTTCTCAAATCTATTTAAATACTTACCTCTATAGATCAATTATTAGCCAAACAATTAATAGCATAAAAATTAAATTAAATAATATAATTAAATTGAAATCGTAATTTGGGATAAAATATTAGATCATCACAAGTAGAAAATTAGGTTCACACTATACCAAAAATGACTTTTAAATTTGGTTATTAACCGACTTTAAATACGATGACTTAAAAATGTAAAGTCGGTTCACACGTTGAACCGACTTTAAATTTTTAATTTTTTTTACAAAATTTACTCATTTTCTATTATACTCAAATTAAAATATGTATTAGATCACTACATAATAGCAAAAAAAACCTAAATCAGTTTAACAAATAGTTCAAATAATACAAATAATTGAAAAATTAAATATTAATTAATAACAGAAAAATTACCATGATGTTGTCCTATGTTATTCAAGATCATCGTATTCTTCTCCTCATGTTATAATACAAAAATTTATACACATAATATACACACAAAAAATATGAATAATAAGTGCATAGGATTAATAGAAATACTTATAGGAGTAAATGAAATGGCAAAATGAAGTAAATGAAGAAAAAATTGTGTTTTATAAGTGAAAAATGGGTATAATTTTTTTTGAGTATTTTACTCAAAAAATAGGGGATCTAAAAGATAAGTTAGAGAGGAAGAAAACCCACTAATAGGCGCTGGAATTGGTGGTCGTATGTGGTCGAAAAATGAGAAAGAGTGGATGAGATTTTGGGTTTTTGAGAGTTATGCAACGCTTGGAATAGTTTCTGTTTTATGATCATAAGACCTCTAAATTAATAAATTAACTAGACATAATTTTGTTCATAAAACTCATATTTTTCATAAAGAAATACATAAAAATTGATAAAGAAAGAAGAAGAAAAAATATAATCAAACTCTTGAACTATAGCACCAATCTCCTATTAAATCTCCACCAAAATTGTATCTTCTTTTAAATTTTTCTGTATTTTTCCTCTTCTTGGCTCCAAAAATTGATTAAAAAATTGATAATTTTTGGGTTATTAAGGTTTATGAGGAAATTAGGGGGATTAAATTAGACTAAGATGGAATTTGGATTGTCATATCAGCTTTAGATCATAAGGTAAGATGAAAAAATAAAAAAATTAACAACGATGGCCAATAGAAATATGACAAGTCACATAGGAGACTCATTGGGTGAATAAGCGTGTGTTGCATGGTGTGGGTGGACTGGTCATGGTCAACGTGACTGAGTCAGCACCATGTGGCATGCTATGATTTGCAGTTAAAGATTGTGTGGCACCCTCGTGGGAAGAATGGATGAATCAAGTGATGACATGTGGCACGATCGTTGATTGGACGGTAAAACTCGAAACTATGTTGTGCTAACATGTGGCACAACCTACATCACTTAGTACACGCAATGTTGCACGATTGACCCTCTTTGTTTGCATGGAATCCATGTGGTGTGCCAAATCAACTCTCTTACTTATGTGGCATCCATGTGGCGTCTTCAGATTGGTCTTGTATTAAAAAATTCATAAAAATCCCAAAAACTCCAAGAAATTTCCTAACACGATATTCATCCCTTTTGAATAGAAAGTTAATATTTTAACCCTAAAAATACTACTTATTGAATAAAAAAATAAATATTAAGCAAAAAAAATACAATAATGATTCTACCCTCACAAAGTCATCAATTGTCTATATGCTCATTTTTAAAATTAATACTTTCAACAAGTTTTGGAATAATGATATATGACTCAGTATCTTGAAGATGATTTGACAACTCTTATTGCTTTGAAAAATAATTTATTCTAATATCAAATAATTGATTGCATTTGAAAGTAATGAAGATACCTGGTTCTTTAATTTCAAGAATATCTACAAGTACCATGATATTTGAATCTTCTTTTATGAAACTAATTTTGAGATCTGGGACTAACACAACTTGCAAAGAGATTTTCTCTTCAAATTCTTCCTTTTGAATTTGTATTATCTCTAATATAGGTTTGGTGGCCTCAATAATATGATCATTTTTGTCTTTGACAAAACTATCTTAAGAACCTTATTTTCAAATAATTACTCTTCCACTTTTAAAACTTTAGGTGAGTCTTCCTTTTTTGATAGCTCATATTTAATGTTGTGTTGGACCATCTTTTTCACTCGAGTAAGATCTTGATTTTGAGTTTTTCCATAATCTTTTTGAATATGAGCTTGATTCATATTTTTTTTAATAACGCCAATGTTGTAAACAATTTATTAAAAGCTTGATTAACCTCTTTATGAAATTTTTGAAATTCTTTTCATGAATTACCTTTATTATACTCCATTGGACCCACGTGAACATTGGTGTGATACCACTGACACAGAATGAAAGCACAAATACACCAATAATATGAAAACACTTAAAAAAATAAGAAAAAGGTGAGAAAAGTTTTGACTAGTAAGAATTACTCTCTAGTAAGAGGTTCTCGTATTTGTGCTATGAAACAAACACAAGAAAGCTATTATCTAGACAAGCACTCTAATAAATCTATAATATGATAAGCCTAGTTATATTATCTATCTTTAGACGAGTACTCTAGCAACTCTAGAGTATGACTAGCTTAAATATATTTTTCTATCTCACGGATAAGAGGACTTCAATTTTCAAATGGAAGAAAGAAGAACTATTTCTAAAATATTAAGAATAAGAGAAGAATATAATTTCTTTAATATTATTATATTGATTATTTTTTAGGATGCCTTATACAAGCATAGGGCCTAACTATTTATAGTTAAAAAATCCCTAGAGTAGTATATAAAGTTTCTATGTGGGATTCTAATAATACATAAAAAAAAAACTTTAAATAATTTTTTCTATTTGAGACTCTAAGAGTACATAAAAATTAAAACTCTAAATAAAATAAGATATTACTTTAGTAAAATTTTAAACAAAATAAACTATTTTTTCTTTCTTAATCTTGTCGTGTTTTACTACTAAGGAGGAGAGACATTTCACAAATGATCACACATAACAGAAACAAAAACACCACCTAATAGGTTACCAAAAATCACAAATGCTCTGATCAAAAGGACCCAAACACAAAGATGACCTTAGATTAACTGATTAAAACACATTCAAATATTCGTCTCACATGTATGTCATATGAAAATACTATAGGGATAGTTTTCGCAATAATTGCATGCTAATAGAGTACACACGAGTACAAGCATACAAAGTTTATTACAAACAAAATCACAACTTTTAAAACACAATAACACATAACTAACCTAACAAATAGCATACAATGTTGTAATTTGTTGCAATCGTAGAGATCAGTTTACTTAAATATGTTGTGAAATTACACAATATCATATATTATAGGTATAGTCCATATTATCCTATAACTTTCAAGAATAAAATAATCAACTTATAATCTTTAATATATAGATAAAATTATATATTTTCCTTATTCATTCTTAAATCCTATTGTGTTTCCATAACTTATAGCATATTTGTTAACTCACTTATGTTCTAATGACCCATTTACACTTATAAAAATTACCCACCAACAAAATCTAAGACATTCATTAGAATCCAAAATCTTACCTTAATCTGAACATATTCTTTTGCAAGATTTATTTAGTAACACGAGAGTAAATTTATTGGAGTAAAACTAGACCTCTAGAGTTAATAAATCATGTTCAGAACGTGTTCTAAAAACAGTTCACGAAATCTGTCAGCAATCTTCTTAATCAAAGTTCCCCTTATTGAAAAACTTCTCATATATTCTACAAATATAGGTTGGCCCCGAAATTTTCAATAATGACTAATAACACGTATTCAAATCATTTATTAAAAAAATTCATATTAAAATAAATAGTTTAAAGCATTCAAAATTATTTTTAATTGGGATCTTGATTAAAAAACTGCAGAATTTTAGGTTTTTAGATTCAACTTCAAAAATCCAAGAAAATTAAAAAACAAAACCTTTTTGAATGATTCGAAATCCACTATACTTGAAAACATGTCTGATTTCACTAGTAAAAATTACAAGTTATAATTCAAATCGAAAGTATTTTGAATTCATATAAGTGTTGACTTGATTCATAATTTTATGATCTTGAATTTCTTTATAGCCTCTTTTATTTTTAGTACTTAAAATTGGAACGAAAATTCCCCCAAATTAAAGCATACAAAATTTCATTATATAAATTTAGGGTTTTTTATACTCCTTTAAAATCCTAAATAAAATCATGAAATCTAATTGAAATTGTAGGCATCGAGACTTCTCACCTTAAAATTCTACTTTGCATCCAATTATTATATGGTTATTTAAAGATATAGAAGCCAAAGTGAAGGAAAAATTAGAGAAAGAGATCTGACGTGAAATATTTTCAAACCAGTCTTTTATTTAAACTCAATTTTTTTGTTTCTTATTTCAATACAAACTCTATTTTCCTTCTTCTTTTTCTCCTACTTCTATTTCCTTACAAACTCTAATCATAAAAGAATACTTATTTATTTAAATAATTTAATATTAATCATATTCCAACACATATACCTTTATATATTATTCATTTTTTTTTGTCGTTACAATAGTGTATCAACAACTACAATTATGTAGGCTTTGAAAGAAACATTGTTAAGAGGTGACCAAATTAGGTTGAAGCTTACTTGCAAATGAGCTTGTGCTGAAATTTCAAAGTAATAATATTTCATTATTTTACCCTTGCAACAAATGGTTCAAGATTTTATGCATTGTTACCAAAACCAACAATAAACAAACTTTATAGCAGGAGACTAATAATATAGGATTTTATTGAACAATTGAACTTGACAAATTAAATAGCTTCAGAACTTGACAAAGAGTCGTAGATTACTAGCATAGAACACAACTTGACTCTCAGGAGCATCCAATATTCCTATTGAGATGTGAATGGATTCAAAATACAAAGATTTCAGTTCATTACTTTGCTCTGTATTTCATATCTTTTACTTGCTCCAGTCACATACATGTTCTGCAACTTATAACATAACTCTAGCTCAACCATTATCTCAAGATGAAACTCTTAGCACTCCAAATCATGTTTTTGAGTTAGGCTTCATGACTCCAAACAATATCTCTGGCAATCAATATGTTGGTATGTGGTACAAGCAAATAAAACCTCATACAATTGTATCAGTAACCAATAAAGAGAAACCCCTGAGAGTTGCAGGTTCTCATTCAAGCCTGAGAATTAGGACTCCGTCTGGTCTACTAATATAAGTGTTCAAACAAATAGCTCTTTTGCAGTTCTCACAGATAGTGGAAACTTCATTCTCAAAGATGCTATATCAGAACAAACTTTGTGGCAGAGCCTTGATCATCCTGGCAATACATACTTACCAAGTACAGTTGTGGGTTTTAATCTTAGAAGTGAGAAGAGGAATGTTTTGACTTTCTGGAAGAATGAGACTGATCCGTCTCTTGGTGATTTCATTGTTGGAATTGCACCACAAAGGCCACCCGAAGCTTTTGTTTGGCATGGTTCAACTCCTCATTGGGGAAGTGGTCCGTGGGATAAATCCAAGTTCGTTGGAATTCCGGAAATGGATGGATCATATTTAAATGCATTTAATCTTGATGAAGTTAAAGAACAAGGAACAGCATATTTCTCTTTAATACTTATAGTATTTCAACTGTGACAAATTTCTTCTTGTCATCAGATGGTGTTCTAAAGCTTATGGGTAAGAACGAAGACAAAGACTGGCTTGCAAATTGGAGGGTACCGAGGAATCAATGTGATGTATATGGAGTTTGTGAACCTTTTGGAATATGCAAGGCATTTGAATCTTCTATTTGCAAGTGTTTGAAAGGAGGGTGTTTTAAAGCAAAGGCAATTACTTTGTGAGAAAAATAGTAGTTCCTCAGCTTCAAAGAGAGAAGAGAGATGAGTTTTCGAAGATGGAGATGGTCAAACTTCCTGATCATTATGAATATGTAAATCTTGGTAGTTCTGATGATTGCTATACATGGTGTCTGAATAACTGTTCTTGCTTGGCTTATGCTTATGTACATGGCATTGTGTGTTTGGTCTGGTCAAAAGAACTTATTGATATTCAAGAGTTTCCCTCAGGTGGACAAGATCTTTTTCTTCGTCTTGCACATAGAGAACTAGGTGAGTCTTAATGCTGCTCATTAATAATTTGATAAAAAAAAAATATTTTGTACTTCTTACCTATTCTTTATATTTATGTTCATTTAATTACTCGGTTGGAGGGAAGCACATTAAGAAGACTATCTTATCCTTGTACCTTCTATTTCTGGTGGAGTCATTTTAGCTGACATAGTTTTCTGTTTGCAAAAGCGGAGAAAGACTAACCACAAAGGTGTTGGCATGTTCTGTGGTGCATGTTGTAGCAGTGTTAGACAATAATGTTTAGTAAAGCAGGAAAATGACAGACAACAATTCTTAGTGGAGCAGGAAAGTATGGATGTACAACAGCACCCATGTGTGCAACAATTGTTAGGGTTAGGGTTTTGTTTTCGTTTTCTTAGTATACATAGATCAATATTCTTGTACAAAAAATGCATATTAGAATTACATGAAATATATTGATAATTAAAAGAAACCTCAATATTTTTCATGGTATCAAAGCAAGTTATTGTTGCCTAATGGAACAAGATAGCTACCTGCTAAGCTTCTTTCTGTTCTTCTTGACACCGATTTGATCTGGTATGGCTAATCTAGGTTTTTTGTTGGGATCTAGGGTAGTTGTTCTAGTTTACTCGTCGGAACTGTACCTTTCTAGTTGCTCATTGGAGCCATCGCAGTCTCTCTATGTTCTAGCTCTATCCGCTGTAGTTGTTGGGTCCAACGTGGCTCGCTCATTGGAGTCGTACTATTCTAATTGCACCTGTGGGTCGGCCTCATAATCCCCCAACAATACTTGTTTTTTCGGAGAAAATTGCCATTTTCGAAAAGAAACAGAATGCGACTCGAACTTTCAGGTTATAGTTCGCAGCGATAAACGACGTTGAGGTCGCGTTTTTTGTATCTACGTGTGAGGTTACAGATTGTTTATTTGGCTGGTGTACGGACTCTCACAATTTTTTATTATGGTTGTTTGACTGGAGCCTCCTAGTCGCCATCGTGCGCAGTCGTACCGTTCTTCTATCTCGGAGAAACATGGAACGCAGCGAAGAAGACAACGCCGCTCCATAGCTCTCATAACGTGAAGTGAATGTTGTGCAAGTAGCGAATTTTTTTTTTAGGGTTACAGTGTTTCTATTCCCGTATATATTTGGCTGAAAGAAAAAAAAGAGGAAAAAAACGAAATTGATAGATTCCATGGCAAAATTTGGAGATTTAACCACCAATTCCATATTGAACGATTTGACTACAAAAATGACTGAGGTTCTAACTAGAGCTCAAACCGCCTCACAACCTCCGCTAACTGAAGCGTCAACTACTTCCATTAGTATGAAGTTGGGAGGATCCAACTATGCCTTATGATCCCAGGTGGTGGAGATGTATATCTCTAATAAGGACAAACTAGGATATATTTATGGGGATTTTCCTCAACCTGTCGAAAACGACCCCTCATTCAGGAGATGACGCACTGAAAATGTCATTGTCAAGGGATGATTAATCAATTAAATGGACCCTTCCTTGATTGCAAATTTTATCTGATTCCCAACTGCAAAACAGGTTTGGGATTCTACTATTATAACCTGTTTTGATGGGACAGACACGTCTCAAGTGTATGATCTCCGCCGTCGAGTTACTCGTATGAAGTAGACGGGTAGATCCATTGAAAAATACTACAATGACCTTCAAGGGTTGTGGTGAGAAATTGATTTCTGTCGTCCTAACCCAATGGAGTGTGCGACTGATATACATAAATACAACTCCATCGTATAGAAATATTGAGTGCATACATTTCTCGATGACAAACTAGATAAAACTCGAAGTGATGTGCTTCAAATCAAACTATTCCCTACGGTATAACTGGCCTATGGA
This sequence comes from Hippophae tibetana, assembly GCA_037013495.1. Lineage (NCBI taxonomy): Eukaryota > Viridiplantae > Streptophyta > Magnoliopsida > Rosales > Elaeagnaceae > Hippophae > Hippophae tibetana. The sequence continues at coordinate 32,010,357 of CM072802.1, read as the reverse complement.
TTCGTCCGTAAGGAAGAGGTCAGGCAGACCGTGATGATCACGGGTATAGATACGACTCCCGAAGCAGTTATGGCTTTCAAAGGCATGCAGGGATACCATAATCCAATGCTACCAAAACCAGAAACTCTTTCTTTGGGTAGCAAGAAATCCATGGGAAATCCATCTTTTGTTGACATAAAATGTACCCATTGCGACAACTCTAAACATACCCATAAAAACTGCTTCAAACTACATGGGTATCCAGATTGGTGGAATGATCTTCAAGCACGGAAGAAACGAGAAACCACTAGGAAAGCTGCTATGGTTACCAATAATGCATCATTATCCCTTATTCCTCAGGTCTAATCTTCCCAGGATCCAGGTACTTCAAGTAAAACATTTCACATCTCTACTCGTAATGATAATGAGGATTAGATTCTCGACTCTAGAGCTACAGATCATATGACATTTGACCCAAAAGATCTCTCCAATACAACCCAGTCGAGACGGAGCCGTGTTGCCAATAGGATCACTTATCCAGTTACAGGGATAAGGGATAATGATGCATTATTGATAGCCACAGCAGCTTTCCCAATGGTTTCTCATTTCTTCCATGCTTGAAGATCATTCCACCAATCTGGATACCAATGTAGTTTGAAGCAATTTTCATGGGTATGTTTAGAGTTGCCATAATGGGTACATTTTATGTCAACAGAAGATGGATTTTCCGTGGATTTCTTGCTACCCAAAAAAAGAGTTCCTAGTTTTGGTAGCATTGGATTATGGTGTCCCTTCATCCCTTTGAAAGCCATAACTGCTCCGGGAGTCGTATATGCGGCCGTGATCATCACGATCTGCCTGACCTCTTCCTTACAGACGAATCCATAGGCCTGTTCCACCATAGGGAATGGTTTGATTTGAAGCACATCACTTCGAGTTTTATCTAGTCTGTCATCGAGTCTATCGAGGAAGGTATACACTCGATCTTCCTCTACGATGGAGTTGTATTTATGTATGTCAGTCGCACACTCTATTGGGTTAGGACGACAGAAATCCATTTCTCGCCACAACCCTTGAAGGTCATTGTAGTATTTTTCAATGGATCCATCTGTCTGCTTTATACGAGTAACTCGATGGCAGAGATTATACACTTGAGACGTGTCTGTCCCATCAAAGTACGTTGTAGCAACAGAATCTCAAACCTGTTTTGCAGTTGAGAATCAGATAAAATTTACAATCAAGGAAGGGTCTATTGAATTGATCAATCATCCCTTAACAATGGCATTTTCAGTGCATCATCTCCTAAATGAGGGGTCATTTTCGACAGGTTGAGGAAAATCTCCATTAATGTATGCTAGTTTATCCTTGTCAGAGATATACATCTCCACCACCTCAGACCATAAGGCATAGTTGGATCCTCTTAACTTGATTCTAATGGAAGTAGTCGACACTTCAGTTAGCGGAGGTTATGAGACGGTTTGAGCTCTAGTTAGAACCTCAGTCATTTTTGTAGTCAAATCGTTCAATATGAAATTGGTGGTTAAATCTCCAAATTTTACAATGAAATCTATCAATTTTGTTTTTTTCCTCTTTTTTTTCCTTCAGTCAAATATATACGGGAACAGAAACATTGTAAGCCTAAAAATCGTTTTTGCTACTCGCACAACATTCATTTCACGTTGTGAGAGCTGTGGAGCAATGTTGTCTTCTTTGCTGCATTCGACGTTTCTCCAAGACAAAAGAACGATACGACTAGGATAGTGCAGCTCCAGTCAAACAACTGTAATAAAAAATTGTAAGAGTCCATGCACCAGCCAAATGAACACAAACAATCTGTGACCTCACACGTAGATACAAAAAATGTGATATCAACGTTGTTTATCGCTACGAACTCTAACTTGAAAGTCTGAGTCGTGTTTTGTGTCTTTTTGAAAATGACAGTTTTCTCCAAAAAAACAATTATTTTTAGTGAATTATGAGGCTGACCCACAACGACAACTAGAATGGTACGACTCCAACGAGCGAGCCACATTGGACCCAATAACTACGGCAGATAAAAGTGGAACGTAGAGAGACTACGACGGCTCCAACGAGCAACTAGAACGGTACGGTTCCAACGAGTAAACCAAAATGGCTACCCCAAATTCCAGTAAAAACCTAGATCAGGCAAACCAGATTGACCAAATCAAATCAGCCACACCAGATCAAACTTTAGTCGAGAAGAACAGAAAACAACTTAACAGGTAACTATCTTGTTCCATTATGCAGCAATAAATTGCTCTGATAAGTGTACATTATTAAACATTGTTATCTATCACTATTACAACATGTATCACAACACGCGCCAATAAATATTTTTTATCAATTAGGATAAGTGATAGTTCAAGAGACATATTCCAATCTGAAAAGCAGAAAACCAATCCGAGCTTCCAATTTTCGAATTTGATAGCATACTACTTGCTACAAACAACTTCCTCATTACAAACAGACTTGATCAATGAGGATTTGGTACAGGATATAAAGTAAAGTAATAGCCCATGTTTTACTAGGGAATTACTATAACTTGAATACTTAGAGCCAAAAACAAATATGTAAAAAATTCATATGATTGAAATAACACATTTTTCAAACTATTTGCAGGGTATACTGAAAGATGGAAAAGAAATAGTTGCAAAACGACTTGCCAGTAGCTTAGGACAGGGAGTAGAAGAGTTCAAATATGAGATAGTTTTGATCTCCAAACTACAATACAGAAATCTGGTTAAACTTGTGGGTTGTTGCATTGAGAAAGGAGAGAAATTACTGATCTACGAGTTTATGCCCGATAAAAGCTTGGATACTTTTCTCTTGTTAGTTCCCACAACCTTTACTTTTGGATTTATAGTGTAAGGGGGTTTGGGTTTAGGTTTGGGTTTGGGGTTAGCTTAACTTGTAACCTTAGTTTTATAATATGCATTAAATTAAAATTAAAATTAAATTTGATTTCATAAATATATAATTATGATTAAAAACAGTAAAAAAACACATACATAATGATTTAAACTGTTAAATTTTTGAACGAAAAAAATCAATTAATAATCAATTTTGGTGCCATCCACTCTCGCGAATAGAGAACAAACATCCAACAGAGAAGCAGACAGCTATGGGAGACGGTGCAGCTAGACTGCCGCTACGGCACCGTTGGTTGCTGCGCAGCTGCTGGTGATGGAGCACGACAGGAAAAATAGAACCACGCGATTGGAAGAGAAGCTGGAATAGGCCAGGAACGATGCGCGGTTGCTCAACGAAGCTGGAGGCTGCGACAGCTTCTACTCGGAGCGGTTGGAGCTGGTGGAGGCGCGAAGCTGGAACTGTTTTGAGTTGCGAGGATGTTACTGGTAAAGGCGACACCAAAACAGGCTGACGGATGGGTGTTCGACGATAAGCGGATGCAGACTGAAATAGATGGAGGAAGTCGAAGAGGGCTGAGACTTGTGGAAGGAGAAACTGCTGGTGGCCGGAGACGAATGGAAGCTCTTGCTGCTCTCTTCTCCTTTTGTTTTTTTCAGTTTTCGCAGCTGCTCTCCAAAAGAAATATATATATACCTGGGAAATATATATATAAAGACAAAATAGGGTTTAAGAGTGTTTTGGGTTTTGCATTGAAAAATCTGTTTTGTGCCAATTTATTTAACATTCACACTTCAGATCATAATTCAGTTCCTCCCTCGCACTAAGAAATCTCATATTCATTGTTTGAGTATGACTAGCATATTTAAGAATATACTCATAATTTTAATAATTTAGATTAACTCGTTTTCTAATAAGATCTTAAAGGATTGTGTTTGAGAGTTAAAAAAAACGAAAAAAACACGATAACATTAACCAAGTGTCCAAGGACTATAAATGTTAGGAAGAATTACCTAGATATCATTAAATATGTGAGTCATACTCAAATATTAAAATAATTCATTTTTACCTCCAACTATATAAAGGATTTGAATATCTACGTGCCGTTATTTAAAGCGTATCATAGATTTAACATTCATTTCGATTTTCTCAATTCTCAAACCCAAAATCTGGTCTTTTATTTAGTCTCATGTATGAGTTGATACCATATAGACTATTAATCTAGATGGTACCAACTCAATTCTTAATAAAGTCTTAAAATGTTAACATTAAGTTCCTGAGTTGAAGAAAACAAAAGAAACGCATTATCCTTAATCAGGCGTTCAAAGACTCATAAGCGTTAAGAAAACCCACCCAGATATCCTTAAATGTATTAAGCATGTGCAAACACCCACTAGTGTTTAGAAATAAATTCCTCTTTTGTTTATGAAATTTATCAACTAGTGCTTATATATGATGTGAAATGTTTTTTTTTCTTTTTGGTTCAAAAAATGATGTGAAATGTTTATTTACTTAATTCGGAAACGTGCAGAAAACGAACGATTTTCAACACATACATTAATCTTTGATAGCTGGTAATGACTCGGTACACTCATTTGATGGCAAAAACATTACTCTACCACTCAGGTTCTTCGCCATAAATAAAACAGATTCCCCATCTCCCCACACGCGAGCCATATCTAAGTTCGAATTTGAAGGAGACCTTGGTGGAATTACTCAAAGCTGTTCTCAAGGTTCTTCTTTCATTTACTGAATCACGATGAAGATGAAGTTTATGGTCATAATGCATGAGCACAACACCTGAATCGTAATAGTTTGTATGATGAGCGTGCTCCAACACAACCCCTTTCCGTATATAGCTTTCACCCGGTTCAATTCCAAAATGGACTTCATAACTCAAAAAGGGATTAACAAATGCATTATATTTATTATCAAAATTGGTGTAAGGTTTGTAGCTTTCATCAAATGTGGGTTCATAATAGCATCCTATAGGCACAGCAACAACGCATAAAGCTATGCCCAAGAAGTTGTCACTATACCAATCTTGGGGAAGCTCAATTACACTTTCTGATCCCTCTCCCTGATAGTTGAACCATTTTGGAACCTTAACTCCTGGATACCAAAATGAAACAGAAGGATCTTCTCCTTGAAAATCCTACATCATATATGGAAGATTAGATTTATAAAACAATGAAAGTTTTCATAGTTTTTTTTTTAATAAGATGATTCGAGAGGAATTATCATACCACTCTTCGTCCATGTTTTGATAATGTAATTGCCATACGCAAAATTCTAGATTGTGCATTATCTATTATGTCTCTCACTGAATCTTTATCCAACTTTAAACAACATATGAACTCAAACTTCTCTCTGAGATTTTCAACTTCATCGGAAATTTGTAGGAGCTCGATGCTTGGAATTGATACTTTCTCCAATGACTTGCACCCACCTGATTTTAATTCTTTCAAATACAGTGGAAGTTCTGGTAAAGATTTCAAGCTCTGACAGTCAGTTATACCCAAGATGATCAAGCCTTTAGGAAGTGAAGGCAACTCTTGAAGATTCCCACACAAGGAAAGATAGAGGCGTTGAAGGCATGCTAATCTCTGGATGCTTTCAGGAAGGAATTGAATGTTACGACATCTACACATGCACAATTCTGTAAGCTTAACCAAATTATCTATTGAGCTGGGCAGCTCATGAACTTCTGTCCAACTTAAATCAAGAACTTTTAAGCATTCCATAGGCTCCAAAATTTCTGGAAAAATTTCCAAATCTCTGCACTGATAAAGGCAAAGATACTGAAGAGACTTCATCTTACAAATACTACTTGGTATATGCTTAAGTCTTTCACATTTTTCCAAATTCAATTTAACAAGACTTGAGAGACGACCAACTGATGATGGTACCACTTCTATTTTAGTTCTTGATAAATTTAACTCTCTCACATTGCATAAAAGTTCTGGAAATTTGTCAACAAACCTAGAGCTATTTCCAATCAGCCAATTAATATATATAGACCTATCTCCAAAAAGTGTTTGCATAATGTTCTTGGGTGGATCAAAGAGAGCATCACATTTACTTAGTTCCAGGAAACCAAGTTTGCTCAATTTCTTAACAGAGAAAGGTAGTTGTCGCAAATTTATACATCCATTGAGAATTATGCTCTCAAGATTTGGAGCTTCAGAGAGATCTGGGATTTCAGTCAAATAATTGTTAATAAATGGTATATTAGTTGTATGCAACTAATATACTTTATAAGCTGTATATTAGTTGTATGCAACTAATATATCTTTTCTTAAAAGCACTTTTAGGAAAAGCAGATTCCTTTTATTCTATATTTATACATGTATTGAACTTCAGTATTTAGTACCTTGTAAATACATTAAGTGAATTCAATTTGGTATCAGAGCAGGAAATAAACAAAAAAAAAACACATTTTACCGGTTTCTGAATAGAAGCGCCGCCAAGCGCCTCCGTATTCTCACACTGTTTAGCTCGCGCTGCAGGTGCAGATCTGTCGTCCACCCGCGCTGTCCAGTCCGCGCTGTTCAAACCGGTGTCATTCACCGCGCAGCCCCAAGCGCCGTCGTTCAGCCCCACGCCGTCAGCTTGCGACCCTGCGCGCAGTTCAGCCTCGCGCAGCCCCAAGCGACGTTCAAGCCCCGCGCAGCCCCAAGCGCCGTTCAGCCCCGCACTCCTGCACACAGTTCAGCCCCACGCCGTCAGCTTGCGACCCTGCGCGCAGTTCAGCCTCGCGCAGCCCCAAGCGACGTTCAAGCCCCGCGCAGCCCCAAACGCCGTTCAGCCCCGCACCCCTGCACGCAGTTCAGCCCCGCGCCCCTGCGCGCCGTTCAGCCCCGCGCCCCTGCGCGCCGTCCAGCCGAAACCTGGTGTGCAGTTTCTTAAAAAAAAAATTTAGTTCAAAACCTGGATGCAGTTGTAATTTTCAGAGTTTTAATTATCAGCTATTGCAGTTTCTTTAATTTTCAGAGTTTTAAAACCCTAGCCCAGTTCAGCCCAACCCGAGCCCATCAGCTCCTAGCCCATCAGCTCTTAGCCCATCAGATCCAAGCCCATCAGCTCCTAGCCCATCAGCTCTTAGCCCATCTGATCCAAGCCCATCAGCACCTAGCCCATCTACTCCAAGCCCATCTGCTCCTAGCCCATCTGCTCCAAGCCCATCAGCCCAAACATTCAAACAGCCCATTTATCAGCCCAACCCGTCAAAAAAAAAAAAACTAAAATTTTTATTCCGCTGCACAATATACTTTTTATTATTATTTAAATGGAAAATTCAAGACAACATCAAGTTTCTAGAATTCATAAAGTTCCAAATTTTGAAGTTTCTGTTAAGAGTTCAAAAATTGGTTCTTTCGGGGGTACTAAACTTAATGGTACAAATTTTCGAACATGGAAAAAAGTTATGTCTGTTTATCTTCGTGGAATGCATAAGATGGGACATGTATCTGGATCAATCAGGGCTCCTAGTCAAGATGATGTAGAAGCCTATACTCGGTGGGAAGATGATGATGGCTTTGTCATGTCAATCCTATTTAGAGCAATCACTGATGATATATTACAAATGGTGGAGGAATGTGAAACTGCTGAGGGTATATGGAATACCTTTATTCAAATGAGTCTGACTTTATTCAAGTTCATGAACTCATGTGCAAAGCTGCTGGCATGCAGCAAAATGGGCAACCAGTATCTCTTTTTTTTACCAAGCTGAAAAATGTATGGGCTGAAATTGACCAGAAACGCCCATGCAAAATTAAAAATCCAGAAGATCTTCTGTGGTACCAGAAGGAGAAGGAGCTTGAACGAGTGCATGCTTTCTTAAGAGGCCTTGATATAAAACATAATAGTGCTAAAGGCGAATTGCTTCGAATGTCAGATCCTCCGAGCTTGACTACCGCCTTTACATACATCCGTAAAGACGAATCTCAGCAAGAGAGTCTTCATCAGGCACATGTTGAAGTATCAAGCCTAGCCATTCAAGCTAAATCAAAGGCACCTTTCCTCCAGCAGCAAAATTCAATTTCATCTCATCAGCAGGGCCCTTCACCAGGTTTTACCAATCGCCCTCGTTCTCTCTGCTCTTATTGCAATGAACAGGGGCATCTCCGTGACACTTGTTGGAAACTATATCCACACTTGAAACCAAAACAACAACAGGTGCCTCGTTCTAAAGCAAAAGCAGCTGTAGTGCAAATTGTCCAAGAACCAGACTACTATGGACAGAATCATCCTTTGGAATGTGGAGGTATCCCTACAGCTTCAATAGCTGGTCGTGGTAAGATTGGTATGACCTTAAATGTTTCTCACTCTGTTGGGTCTAATACTTGGATTATTGATTCTGGTGCATCTGATCATATGACTTATGATAAATCTTATTTTAATAAGTTATCTCCCCCACCAGTGTCTTATGTTACAAATGCTAATGGTGAGGCCTTTCCTGTCTTAAGACAGGGGTCAGTTCATATCACTCCATCTTTACAGCTCCATAATGTTTTATATGTACCTGACTTATCTCATCACTTAATATCTGTCCCACAGTTGAATATTGAGTCTAAATGTTTTGTAACCTTTTATCCTATGTATGTGATTTTCCAGGATCTTCTTACCAGGGAAATAATTGGTCGAGGGTATCTGAGGGGCAGATTGTTCCGCTTGGATCAGAACTACGGAGGGGAGAAACCAGGAGCACGGGCAAGCACTGCATTGACTTCTAGTTCTGATAAGCTAAGTGAAATTTGGTTGTGGCATCGCCACTTAGGGCATCCGTCTTTTAATCTTATGAAAAAAACCATGCCTACTTTATTTATTGGTGTTAGTGAGACTGTGTTGCATTGTGAGACTTGTGTTTTGGCCAAGAGCCATCGTGTTACTTATTCTCCTAGTATTTCTAATAAAAGTACTATTCCTTTTGAATTAATTCATTCTGATGTTTGGGGACCATCTAAAGAACCCACTATATCGGGTATGAGATATTTTGTTTCATTTATCGATGACTGTACAAGGTTATCATGGATTTCTCTTCTTAGAACAAAAGATGAAGTTTTTTCTGTTTTTCAAAATTTTCATACCTTTGTTCAGAGACAATATAATGGCATCATTCGGATCCTCCGTTCTGACAATGGGGGAGAATATGTTAATCATGTTTTTCAAAAAAAATTCAAAACACATGGGATTATTCACCAAACTACTTGTCCGCAAACACCGGAACAAAATGGAGTGTCTGAAAGAAAAAATCGTCATTTACTTGATATGGCTCGTGCACTCTTATTTAGTGCTTATATGCCAAAATATCTTTGGGGTGATGCTGTACAGGCTTCTGCCCATCTCATCAATCGTCTCCCGTCTAGTGTCCTTAACGGAAAAATCTCATTTCAGATTCTCGCATCTTACATATCCTTATCATCCTTTCATAATCTTCCTACTCGAGTTTTTGGTTGTGTTGTTTTTGTGCATGTTCCTAAAAATCAACGTTCTAAATTAGATGCTCGGGCAATTAAATGTGTGTTTGTTGGTTATGGAAGTTATCAAAAAGGGTACAAGTGCTTTCATCCACCAACCAGAAAGTATTATGTTACTATGGATGTTACCTTCTTTGAGGACATGAGTTATTTTTCCTCACCTGATACTGCTCGTCAGGGGGAGAATACATATTTCGAAGAACTGTATCATGGTGAAGGGGAGGCATTAGGTGAGTCACCAACTGATGTTTCAATGAGACCAGATGAGACTTCTAATTCATTGAATCCAGTCATTGCAGAAACAGATGCTTCAAGTATTCAAGCATCAAATTCACTTACAACAAATGACATTGAAGACAGAACTGTACCCTCAGGCATTACTCCTACCCTTGATCAACAACTCCCTGGTACTGAAGGTCACTCATCTGAGGTATGTACACCTACTGATACTAATAACATCGTGTCTAATATTGGACAGTATGTGTTACCAAATAGGTCTACTCGAGGTCAACCAGCCAAAAGGTATGAACCAAATATTCATGCAAAATCAAAATACCCAGTAGCCAATTTCATGTCCACTAAAAGATTATCTAAGTCATACAAATCATTTGTGAATCAAATATCTGGTGTATCAGTACCTAACAAAGTGCAGGATGCGTTGGGAGATCCAATATGGAGGAAGGCAATGGATGAAGAGATGGATGCATTAAAGAAGAACGATACTTGGCAACTTGTGTCACCACCACAAGGAAAAAAGGCAGTTGGTTGTCGATGGGTGTTTACTATAAAACATAATGGTGATGGATCCGTAAATCGGTATAAAGCTCGTCTTGTAGCAAAAGGGTTTACTCAAACGTATGGTGTAGATTACGATGAGACTTTTGCTCCTGTTGCCAAAATGAACACGATTCGGGTTCTGCTCTCACTTGCTGCTAACCTAAACTGGCCACTTCGGCAGTTTGATGTCAAGAATGCGTTTCTTCATGGAGAATTAGCCGAGGAGGTGTACATGAGTCTTCCACCTGGGTATGTAGTTGATTCTCCTGGTAATTTTGTATGCAAATTGAGGAAGTCTTTGTATGGCCTCAAGCAATCCCCTCGAGCCTGGTTTGGAAGGTTTTCACAGTTCATGCAAAAGGTTGGTTACAAACAGAGTAATTCAGACCACACTCTGTTTCTCAAACATCAACGAGGGAAGGTAACAGCCCTAATCATTTATGTTGATGATATGGTAATCACTGGTGATGATACTATTGAGATGGATAAATTACAAAGACAGCTAGCCTCTGAATTCGAAATGAAGGACTTAGGTGAATTAAAGTACTTCTTAGGAATTGAGGTAGCCAGGGGAAGAGAAGGAATATATCTTTGTCAAAGGAAGTACATTATTGATCTGCTAACAGAGACAGGTATGTTGGATTGCAAACCTATTGACACTCCTATTGAGCAAAACCATGGTTTAGCAGAGTATCCAGATCAGATACCAACTGATCGAGCCCGCTATCAGAGATTGGTTGGACGTTTGATTTACTTAGCTCATACTAGACCAGATGTTGCATATGCAGTAAGTGTGGTGAGTCAGTTCATGCACAATCCAAGTGAGAACCATATGAATGCTGTTTTGAGAATTTTAAGGTATTTGAAATCGGCTCCAGGAAGGGGAGTAATGTTCTCTAAACACAACAATCCTCTTGAAGTCTGTGGATTCACAGATGCAGATTGGGTAGGAAGTATTACAGATAGAAAGTCAACATCGGGTTATTTCACCTTTGTGGGAGGAAATTTGGTTACATGGAAAAGTAAGAAGCAGAAAGTGGTGGCACGATCTAGTGCTGAGGCAGAATATAGAGGTATGGCTCATGGGGTTTGTGAATTGCTGTGGATAAGAACTTTGTTATTAGATTTGGGTTTCGAACTCAAAAATACTATGCAGATGAATTGTGACAATCGGGCAGCCATTGATATATCACAAAATCCAGTACAACATGATCGCACTAAGCATGTAGAGGTTGATCGTCACTTTATAAAAGAGAAGTTAGATGCCAAACTTATTAGTTTTCCTTTTGTTCTCACAGAAGAGCAACTTGCAGATATACTTACCAAAGGAGTCTCCAAGAAGTCATTATATGGCTCACTAAGCAAGTTGGGCATGATTGATATCTACGCGTCAACTTGAGGGGGAGTGTTAATAAATAGTATATTAGTTGTATGCAACTAATATACTTTATAAACTGTATATTAGTTGTATGCAACTAATATATCTTTTCTTAAAAGCATTTTTAGGAAAAGCAGATTCCTTTTATTCTATATTTATACATGTATTGAACTTCAGTATTTAGTACCTTGTAAATACATTAAGTGAATTCAATTATAATAACATTGACTCATATCCATCTTTCTCAAATTTTCAAGATTCTATGGCCAAAAAACAAATACACATTAGAACAACTTAACATGTAACTTTGGGGGTTGTGCTAATTATATAAAAAACAAATGAAACGGAACACATACCTTGATTCCGTTCCAAAGTCTCTTTACTCGGCTTCCAAACATTCTAAGTTCAACAAGATTTACTGGGTTAAAATTTGATGGGAAATACTTAGATTCATAGAAATCCCAATGGAGATACCTAAGTGACTTGGGAAGAGGAAATGAATTGGGAAGAGACAGAAAATGTTCGATTGAGGACGAATAGTAAATTTTGAGCAACCTTAATTTACGCATCTTTTGGAAAGATGTAGGTCTCAGCCTTACATCTCTTTTGAGTTGAGAGAGGTTCAAGACTATGCCTTCAACTGCTGCTGATCCCTAGCAATCAATATAAAGTTGAGATTATTACCTAATGTAGTAATTTAATAGAAATAAAAGCTCTAATAAAGCGATTTAACACTTACTATATTTCTTTCAAGTATATCACATATGTCCTTATGAACCCACAATCTTTTGCGACTTTCAGGCTCTGTTGATTCTTCTTCAGAGATCTTCCAACCCATTTCTTGCACCACATCATGCATCCATAACTTGTTTTCTATGATAGTGATTAATGACTTGTCAACCAAATCTCTCAATCCTGATTTTGCAAAGAAACCACAACCATCCAATATTCTTTCGACACGGTCCTTGTCCTCGCCTTTAAAGAAACATGCAATGTCTAGAAATATATTCTTCACATTTTTTTCTAAACCATCAAAACTTATTCTTAAAACATTTTGAATTTCCTGTTTGGGATACAATTTTAATTTATCTAACTCGCTTTTCCATTCTTCTGAGCTTTTGTTGGGATTCAGGGAAGAACTCAAAATTTTAAGTACCAATGGATTTCCATGAGCATAATCTAACACCTGTTTTGACAGCTCAATAAAATCTCCCATTGGATTGTCTCCTCTAGAGGCCTTATAATGAAAGAGCTCAGCAGCTTCATCACGACTTAGTTCCTCAACCTCGTATATATCATTAACTCCAATGTCATCAAGCACTTGCTTGTCTCTAGTTGTTAAAATGATTTTACTTCCCATGCCAAATTTTTCATGTAAATTTGTGCCAATAAATTCTAATTGACTTGGACTTCTCAAATCATCTAAAACAATGAAGACCTTTGCTGAACATATACTGGTTTTTCTTCTTGTAACAATTCTGAGTAAAGTTCTTTTGTCAAATAGTCAGGACCATACTTGTCTAATTTTTCGCTTACATCACGAAGAAAGCAGTATCCTTCGAATTGTGAAACGAGCCAGTTGTACACAGCTTTTGCTAGGGTTGTCTTACCAATGCCACCCATGCCCCAAATACCTATGATTTGAATGTCTTTTGAGCCCATGTGTAATAGCAATTCCATTTTTTCCATGCGTTTCTCTATTCCAACAAAACCCTTCAAATCATAATTCATTGGAGATATATGATCCAACTTTTTCAAAACATTTTCAACAACTACCTCTACCATATTGGATTCAGTCCTATAAAGAGTCAAAAGACAGTTACTAAATGTAATTAGAAAATTATAAAAGATTATACAATATTTAATTTAAATGATATTTAATTAAATTACGTTTAATTTAAAATGATGTGTTAAATTTTTTTAATAGTAAAAATTACGAAGTAAACATAATATGTATTATTTTTATAATTACAAATTTTAATAATATTATTTTTTGTTATTTTCTCAAGGTTTTAAAAGACAATTTTATGTTTTTTCTTGCATGAGCCGAAGGGTAAGCTTCAAGACGGTAGGAGGCATTAGCCTCATTCTAAAGAGTTTTAGACATTTTTTTTCCTAATTATAAGTATAACTTACTTTTTACTAAAAATACATAATAAAACACTAATATTAAATAATGGATAAAATTGAAATATTTGAGGTAAAACACATAATTTCAACATCACTAGCCTCGTTTTGCTGCACCTAGTTGCATATGACTTAACTAAAAAAAGACATAATTCTCGGATAAACCATTTTAAACTAAGCCTAAATCATTAGATAAATAAGGCTTCCTAAAGCGAGCCTCATTGCTAGCCATAAAATTGCAATTTAAAACCATGGTTTTCTCGATATAATTTCCTATATAATTTTATATTTCTCAATACAAGTACTTTAACATTAGTATTAGGAATGATCTTAAAAGGTATAGAAAACTCTTTTTTAACTCTTCAAAATATAGATTTTATTTATCTATATTTTAATGTATATACCTAGTATGTTATAATTCATCAAAATTTAATCATCTATCTATTAATGCATATATTTAATGTACTCTAATTCTTTAAAAGTTTTAATAAAATTCAAATAGTGTTTTTTAAGTACAATTTTAAAATTTTAAAAAATTATATCCAAAAGAAAAAAAAATCAAAAAAAAAATAAAAAATTTCTTGTTTTTAAATTTTTTAATATATATATAATTTATCTGTTTTCATAATCTTAATTTTTTTGAACTTCTGCTTTAAAAAAATATGATTTTTTCCGATACAATTCATTTTTCTTTTACATTTTTGTATTTTAAAAATAAAAAATTTCATATACATTTAAAAAATATTACTTTTTGTATTTTATTTTTTAAAATTTCAAACCAACACTTAAAAAAAAAACTATTAAAAATTGATTGAAACGGTTAAATAATTAAATGATACTAGATATATACCTTAAAAATTAAATATTAAAATATAACTTTTGATGAATTATAAGAACTTATATAACCTTAAAATATAGAAAACTAAAATATACTTTTTTAAAAATAACATGAATTGTAAATATCACAATCCCATTATTTATTGCTAAGTGCATTGAAAAAATTGAAAAAAAAAACTTAGTTTGTAATGTAAACCTCATCATTTTAGGTGACTTCGTGAATGAGCTAAGTGCCTAAGTTTACGTTACAAACTAAGCTGTTGTTTGTTGTTTTTGGATCATAAGGGATTCGTGATCAAATTCAGCACACCAAAAATATAATAACATTTTAACTACTTACAAAAAATAATTATAATAATATAGTTTATTTTTAATTGGTTTTCTTTATCAAAATAAGTATTATTTTTAATCTAACCGACTAAACAACACTAATGCCATTATATAAGGAATTATAACATATATATATATATATATATATATGAATAAAATTCTCACTTATTTAAAAATTGTTTTTGGTTTTCTCTTGAGATTCAATATTTTATAGAGAAATATTAGAGAGAAGTTGATACAATGGACTAAATGTGTGGATCCTCATGAGAGATTCATCTATTTATAGAGCATTTATGGACATAGGTATTAGTTATACAATGTGTACGCATAACTATATGTGAGAAGGGCCTAATTGACCTAAAATAAAATGTGTCAGAGATCTAAGTCGAGTTTTACTCGTACTATCCTTGAGCTCATGCTATACTCGAGTTTGTGCTGGACTCAAGCTTGAGCTACCATTGGGCTTGGTCTATCCCATGGGTGGGACATCTAGGGTACTTCATCTTTCATTTTGGGTTGGTGACTTGGCTTGGGTGGTTTACAAGAGGTGGGTTTTAGGTCTGTCTAGATGTCCAAACATCAAGTCCCTATACTCTTTCAGCACGGGCTTCGGTCTGAGGTGGAATAGTGAATACCAGGCATAGGATATGAACCGTTCGGCTCCCATAATAAATGTGTATTAGTTGATTGGAGAGAGAAATCCAATGCCCCTATATAAAGGGGTGTTTGGGTTGGGACTTTATCATTGTTTACTTGTAAGATTGAGAACTAGTGAAGGAAAACCCTCTTTTGTTTCACCTCGAGTTATAAAATATTTTTAGTTCGGTGGTAAGAATTTAGCTCACGCTATAATATTCTCTATTCGGGTTTTTTAAAACTCAAGCGTTGAGAACCTAATGATTTTCTACTTTCTTTTTAGGTCGATTTTAAAAGGAAAATTTTCTTTTATTTTCACCTCGTTTCTAGGTAATATCATTTTCTTGTACCTTACCATCTGTTATTATTTTGTCTTTATGTTTTTGTAGCTTCTAATAAGATGCAAAGAGAAGAGACATCAGCTTCTGGCTCAGGCTTATTGGAGAGTTCCCAATATTCTAGTACAAGTGAAAATTAAGGGTCTTCTAACTCGGGTTCTTCTAGTGAAGCGAGTTAGTCTCCACCGCAGCCATTTACCTCTACCCCCATCCACAAACCATTCCTACTATGATATTCGACATGCCTCAGACTCATATTTCAGTGGCTAGGATATGGAGGAAAAAAATAGGAATATAGGATCCGGGGAGCCGACACGTCGTATTAGGGGCTGGGCGGCAGTACCTAAAAATTGTGGGTTGTTGTCCTAGGATGAAGAGAGAATAAGAAGAACCTATGACATCCCTCCCACAATTCAGATAATGATTCCTTCTGAGGGTGCTTGTGATAGTGATGCATCTCCTTCTAGGTTGACCATTTTTCATGAGAAAGCTCTATGGTTGGGGCTAAGGTTTCCTCTGTATCCTTTTATTAGAAGGTTCTTGGTTAGGACGTAACTTGCATCGGGGAAATTGATGCCTAACAGGTGGAGATATCTGCTCTACCTAACATTGATATGTCAAGAACTTGAGGTGGATTTACAAATGGTCGAGTTTAACGAGGCATATGTTCTAAAACAGAACCCCATAGATCCGAGGAGGGAGTATATGTCGGTAAAGCATGATCAGGGGGTGAACGTGTCCCTTCCTAAAAGTGAGAAAAACTGGAAAGAGTAAATTTTTTACGTTTCAAGTCAGTGGGAGTCTCCAACTAATGACACGAGGTTGGTAAGAAGTGTCTGAAATGAAACTAAGCTCGTGATTAGAAATATGGCTTCTCTAATAATGACCTTGAGTCTTGATGCGAAGCAAATGTTGGTTGATATCCAAAACTATCTTCCTGATAAGACAAATTGGAGGACTCTATTGAACATTCAACATTTTGTTGCATGTAGGTTAATGAGGCATAGTGCTTTAAAGCCCCCTCTTAAGGTGAATCATAATCCCCGAGCTCTTCCTAAAGCCCGGGCTCCTTTTAAACATAGAACTCCTCCTACAGATTTTGGGGGCCAATTTTAGGTGATTCCGAATGATGGTTACCATTAGCCCCACTCTTTGTTCTCGTTTCATAATATTTTGCTCCTTTTTTAGGTGATTAACATGTATCCCTTTTGTTTTATCATGTAGTTCAAATGGACTTGACCGCTGCCCAAATATTTGCTCACATGAAGAGTAAGGTTACGTCGGGAGGAATGAGTTCCCCCACAGGTGCACCTCCTACTCCTAGGGGGCTCATCGGTAGGTAAGAAGAGAGGAAAATCCTCTCATGAAGGTTGCACTTATTCTCTTAAGAAGAAGAAGAAGGTTGGTGTTGATGAGTTTTCTTGTGACCTTGAGCCTCTAAATGTTTTCCCTCCTTTATCACCTTTGTGAGAGCAGCATGGGTCTTCAACTCCCTACACGGGTTCTAAAGAATCTGGCAATCCTTTAAGGGATTTGAAGAAGGGGAAGGTTGTTGTTAATGATCTTACTGTTGATGCTGATGGGGTTGTCCTGAATAGAGGTTTGGCACCAGAGTACCTCGATCGTTGTATGAGTCATATTTTTTTCGATGCATGTAAGGAGAAACTAGCGGCTATTTGCAATGGGCATATTCTGGTGAGGTTATTCGCCGTCAGATGTGTCAGGTGTGTTATACTTTTTGTTCGTGATTATTCAGGACAAGTGTGAGCTCAATTTTTATTTATTTGACCTTCTTTCTTTGCTGTAGTTGATATTGCTTTATGACTTTGACCGAGCTTACAATGTGGGTTATTTAAAATCCAAGCTGGCAAAGGAAAAGTAGGGTCATGCATCGACGCACTCAAAATACACTATACTATTGGCCAAAGTAGCAAAGTGGGAAAGCAAGGCGATTGATAAGGAGGAGAAGCTAAAAAAGGCCGCATCCGAGCTTAATGTGTATACCCGGCACCTGGCTAAGCTTGAAGAGGCTTTAGGGCAAGCCGAAAAGGAGGTTAGGGAAGTGTAGAGACAAGTTGAGGCTTCTGTCAAAGAGGTGCGCCGTCAAGCAAAGACCGATGTGGATGCTATGGCTCAGAAGCTTAAGTCTAGTGTTGAATGGACATATGAGATGACAATGGAGACCTTCGAGATAGAGACTAGAAAGAAGGGTTTGGGTAAGTACTATTATCGCATTTTGGACATCTCTGTTCACCACTCTATATGCAAGCCCTTTCTGTTGAGGATGAGGGAGAAGGATTGGACTCCTCTGGTGGTGAGTAGGGCCTTATGGTTCCCGGGGAAGGGACAATTGATTATTGATTGATTTTTTTATTTTATTTTTAAAAGCTCGATGCTATTTTGGTTTGTATAGTCACGAACTGTAACTTCATGTATAACGATTAAAAGTAAAAAATTGACTTATTTAATAAATAAATTAACTTGGTTCTTTGTTGTGTATTTATGATGTTGATTTACTTGGTGTCATTTATTGATTTTTTTTAGTTTTACTCGCGTATAAAAGGGTTTGAAAACACTAGTTTAATTCATGTATTTAAAAATCTTTGTTAATTCCTTAAACTTTTTTAAGCCTGTGTTATGAATTCTAATCGAACTAATAGACATTCAGTTTGAGCTTTTCGTGTTTCAAGGCAATGGTTTGGAAAATTTAACTGTAAAGGCAATGGTTAATCTTGATTTAAACAAATAATTAATTAGGTTAAATTTGCAAAATATTTACCTAAATTCTGATGAAGGAAAGCCAGATAGATTGGCTGCTTCGGTCAAAGCAGTCCTCCAAGCATGGACCTTCCACATCTTATCTTTGTAAAAAATTTCATAATTTTCAAATGCAGTTGCATAACTCCCCTTCTGTCTTCGAACAGATGAAGGGTCTATTTGGTAAAAAAGGGGAACAACAAAGTACCTTTGGCTGGTCGATTTTTTGCATTCAAGTATGTGAACAAGTTCTTCCAAACACCAAGGGGATTCTGCATACTTCTCTGAGAATACAATCACAGCAATCTTTGATTGTTCAATTGCTTTCATGAGTGAATCTGAGATCTCATCTCCACTCTCAAGCCTGTCATCTATGAATGTGTTAATTTTCTTCTGACAGAGAGCGTGATGAAGATAGCTAACGAAAGTTTCACGGGTGTCTGAACCCCTGAAACTGATAAAAACATCATACTTTTCTACAGAGGCAACTGTAGAAAAAGAAGCCATGTGAAGGTTTAGCCAAGCTATTTCAAGTGGTTTCTCTTGTGCTCTGCTCCCGAAATAAATAGGACCATAAAAAATTATACCATCTCAATTCAAACAAGCAAAATTAAAGAATTCTTAGCAAGCAAAAATGAACGAGCAAAGAATCAATGGCCAAAAGAGAGAAAATTCATTACTAACAGAAACAAAGATTCTACAGTTACATCATTTTCACGTTTGTTATGAAACTTGCCCACTTGATCAAATTCTTGATTACCAAATTGATTAAAACTTAAAACCAATCAATAAAGCAACTGAGAAATGTTAAGAGAAAATAGTTTTATAGGTACTATAATTTTTCAAAAAAGTTTACGTTATTTCTCTAGTCTTTTCGTTAAGTAATTTAAGGTAAGAGTGTTCATGTTCGGTCCAGTTCGATTTTGAATAAAAAAAATTTAATTAAATCGAACCGTTTATATTATTCAAATCAGATTATATCGTACTATTTTGTTATCAAAAATGTTGTAACCGAACGGTTTGGTCCTATTTGGTTAAATATTTTGAACGGTTAATAATACATAAATATAATACAATTTAATATGATATAATCTAGTATGATACAGTCAAATATGATGTTCATCAATCATCATACATTGATAGATAATATTGTTAAATACATACATACATAAAATGTTATCGAAATCCAAAAGAAAAATAGATTAGACATGAAGAAATGAAGTCTCAATATCTCATTTACACATAATTCTTAAACATATACAAATACAAACATCCAAACTCACAATCAACAACAATATATCATTAGATAATAATATTTAAAACTTATCTATTATTAATCATTAATGATCAATGTAGTGTCTTTAATAAACTCTAGTTACTCTACAATAAAATAAAATCATATATCATTAGATAATAATATTTGAAAAATAAAACTAGAAATAATTTTGAAGTCTTGCAATTACCTAAATCAACATCTTTATAAATCTCTATTTCTAGGTCATCATTGTATTATGGTAAGGCGACATAGTCATTATTAATAGAGGAATGAAACCAATTTTGACTACATACTAATGCCTATACCATTTTAGGATTCAAAGAACTCCTAAATGGATCAAGAATATGCCCTCCTGTGCTAAAAGTTGATTCTTATGCAACGGTTGAAACTTTAACTACAACACATCACGTGCAATGAGAGAGATGATAAGAAACCTAAAATAATTTGTCTTCCACCATTTCAATATATCAAACTTATCCAACATGACATTTTCACATGGGGTGTTCAAATATTTCTTAACCTCAGTTTTCAACTCCAAACTAATTTTCTCCTTTAAGTGTTTAAGAAAATTCATCTTTCTTGCTTCCTCAGATGAAGGAATCATTCCTATTACATCTTATGGTTGAGTCACATTAGATTGAAAATAATTTTCATGCACTAACATATAGTAAGCTTTGAACATATTCATGAAAGTTATTTCGACATTATCTCACAATTTTTGAACAATTTATAAATCACAAATCTCTTCAAATAGGAATTCTAAATACTTCATTTTGTACCTTAGATCAAGTACAAATGCAACATATACCATTTTCCCACTACCATCCACCATCTCATCCCTTTATTGATCACTCCATTATTTTAAAAAAAAAGTTCACGGTTGAATCCAGAACGGTCCAATTAGCTAGGAATAGGTCTAACTCAGTTGAAAATCAGTGAAAACGGACAACTCGATCTAAAATTCACTAATGACTGATTTGACTCACTAGTCAACAGTCAACAACTCGGTCAAACTGGCTCAATGAATTTGACGGCTCGGTCAAAATGGCTAAATGGCTCGAGTTAACGGATCAATGGCTTAGTCAACATAGCTTAGATGGCTTAATTCAATGATGTAACTCAGTCCAACACAGTGAGTTGATCCAATTGTTAGCAGTAGCACTCTGATGGCTCCTGGTGGTACGTTTTACCTTCAATTTGAGTGATTCTATCGTCGTTACGTTCGTCTCATCGAGAACTTCAATTTTGTATATAATATCGCTATATTTGGATTTGATACCAATTTTTTGTGCACGGAAGTAATAAATAGTGGTATATGAATATATGAAATCGATAAAATGAAACACACAAAATTCATATGATTCAACTATTTGCCTAGGTTTACGGGAGGTAGCAGATATTATTGAATTGAGTAGAAAATATATAGAATAAAGATACAAATTTTCTCACTAATAATATCTTTTACGTGTTTTTCCGAACTCACAAAAAACTCTCACACTTAATATTTTCTCTCTTTGAGTTTGTCTATACTCTCTTTAATTTTATTTTTTTTGCTTGTGTTTTCAACGCATTAACTCCTCTATATTTATAGATGAAAAAATGCTCTCTCTTCCTAAATTATGACATAATTTAAGTCACAAACTAGGTTATTAATTTCCCTAAATTAATTTACTAATTTATTACTTTAAAACCAATATTCAACAACTTGTGTGCATTAAATTTGATGTTAAATTGATAACCTAAGATTTAAGTAATTATGTGATAATTTATTAACACGGATTGATTATATTATAATACATGCATTTAAAAAAGTATTTTCCTTAAAGAGAATAGTTTTCCGCTGTTACTTACAAAATAATAATCTTCACTTGATATAAAGACAAAGGTTCATTTAACCATAAAATTGAAAAAAATTATTTTATTGCTTTTTTTCAATCAATTACTTTTGTTATTGAAAATATATTTTAATAGATTATTTTGATTAAAAATTGATCAATTTAATCAAAATATTTAAGTTACTTACTAGACATGAGAAGTTATAATGACACATGTTGCAAAAGATGAAAAAATTATAAATTCAAATGTTGTGTAAATGATTTAAATTTTATGATCAAATTTACTAAATTTTCATGTTTTAGTTAATTGAAATATATTTTAATAATTAAGTAATGGATTTGAAAAAAATAAGGGTAAAAAATGTTCATACCCAAACACATTTCCTCAGCAGATTCACCTTGACTGCATTGATAATGCTAGAATTGTTTGGTGGAAATGGAATGCCTGTTGTTTTTAACGGTGATGAGATCAATGCAAGACAAATTGTGAATAAGATTGTCGCTCGGATTAATGAGTTCAAAAGCTTATTGCTTGATGCACAACCAGAGGATTATAACAACGAGGGTATGACTTATGCTCCGTCCTATGGCAAGCTCCTCCCAAGGGAGATTTCAAGCTAAATTTTGATGCAATATGGGCAGATGGTCAGATAACTATAGGATTTGTTGTATTGGATCGTACAGGAAGCTATCACTTTAGTTGGGTCAAGCAAGTTACAGGTAGCCACACCTGAAGTTGCAGAAGCATATGCTTTCTTTTTTACATTTCAAGCAGCACTACAATGGAAAGATAAACCAATCTATGTTGATGGGGATGCCAAAGTACTCATTGATGCGTTCATGTTAGGCAAAGGGTTCAGAAAGCTGAATTCATTATCCAGAGAGCTCTTACGGGAAATGCAACAAGAATTAGAGCAGTTTTCAATGATTTCTATAAGATGGATTCCTAGAGAAATCAATATTTTAGCTTATTGGATCACTAATTGGGCTTCTCACTGTCATTTTAATAGCAAAATTGACCTTGCCCAATTGCCATCAAAGTTATTTGCCCTTGTACATGTTTTATAATAATTAAATGGCAGCATAGTTAAATGAAGGTTTTCCTGTGTATATAACAATTGTTGTTTCATCTCACGTGCGCTAGTAACAAATAAAATAAAAAATATTCAACAATGAACGTTGAGTATGGTGACAAAAGAAAAAAAAATAAAAAAATGTACTATTTGTCTCCACAAATTTTGGATTAAATGGTGTAAGGAATGGAACTTTGGCTCTATAAATAGAGTCTATGCCTCAATCTTGAAATATAACAAGTTGAGATAAAGAAATTACAGAGACTTCAAAAGAAGGTTTTTTGAGAAAAAAAAATTGAGAGTCAATTTGTGAAGTTTTAAACACAAATTGAAGATACATATTTATTGTATTTTTATAAGAGATGCACATAAAGTTGAAGTTTATAATCCTATTTTATTATAATGAAAGTTTTAAGTGACCTACGGGTCCTGTGGTTGTTACTTTTATTTTGGAAGGTTTTTCACGCTAAAAATCTTGTGTTATTTTTGTTCTATTTTAGTTTGTAAAATTATCCTGGGTTTGTAGAATTTATTTCTTTATAACCATTAATTTTTCTCAACAAAGTGCTATCAGAACCTTGGTTGTTTTCAAAAAGAGTATTGTTCACACATACAGTATTATATAAATATACGATATTTTTTTGTAAACATTTACTATTCATCGATACTATTCATCATTTACAACATTTACTATTTATCGGTACTATTCATCATTGGAAAAGTACCAAGTTCAGCGAAACCTGTTGACTGACGATTTAAATGGAGTAGAGCACAAGTAATATGATAAAGTTGACTGTACTTAATTATGCAATTTAGAAGTCGAAGATAAAGGATCTTTTATACATTAAAGATCTGTGGAAACCAATTATAATGCCGAAGGAGAAAGTAATGTCTACAACTTCGACGAATGAGAAAATCGATGACAAGACACCAAAAATAACCAATGCAGACATTGATTGGGCCATGCTGAATCGAAAGTGTGCTGCTCAAATCAGAGAATGGATCGACAAGAGCATTTTTCAAAACTTTGCTAATGAACATGATGCTTACGTTCTTTGGCAAAAGTTGGAAAAAATATATGTGAGGAAAACCGCACAGAATAAAGCTAATCTGATGCAATGATTAGTCAATTTGAAGTATAAGGACAAAAGTAGCGTATCAGAACATATGTGTGAGTTCCAAGGCATTGTAGATTAACTCAACTCTATGAAGATGACCCTACAAATGTTGTTAATGTTAAGTTCTCTACCAAAAAGTTGGGATACTCTAGTTGTGTCAGTTAGCAACTTAGCTCCTAACGGAAAGCTTACTATAGATATGGTAAAAGAAAGAATGCTAAACGAAGAGTCTCGATGAAAATATGAATGATATACTCCTAACACTGAAACATTTGTCATGGAAAAACAAGGCAAACAAGAATGGCATAGAAGAAGTAAAAGTAGAAATCCTAGTAACCAAAGTCAGTAAAGAGGACGGTCGAAGTCTAGATCAAGGCATGACAAGAAGTTTCACCACTATGGAAAGCTCAAACACTTAATTCGAGAATGTAGAAAGTTAAAGGCAAAATGATCTAGAAATCAAGAAGTAAAAATCCGAACAAATGACACCACAACTATCACTGAAGAATTTTCCATTGTTCGAGATGCTAATTATGTCAATCTTACATGTCAAGACACTACTTGGGTAGTTGACTCAGGGGCCTCCCATCATGTCACCTTATGACGAGAATTCTTCTCAGCCTACACTCAAGGTGATTTTGGACGTGTGAGGATGGGAAATGATGATGCATCGAAAATTTTCAGCATTGGTAACATTTATCTAGAGACTAATATTGGATGCAAATTACTTCTGAAAGATGTGAGGCATGTTTTTGATATCTGCCTCAATTTGATCTCTACGAGTATGCTTGATGATGATGGATACAATAATTATTTTGGTGAAGGAAAATGGAAGCTTACCAAAGGTAATTTGGTAGTAGCGAAAGGGAAGAAAGATATATCACTCTACCTCATAGAAGCCAAACTGTGTAGATGAGAAGTAAATACCACTAGGAAAGAAGTTCCCATCGAGCTATGGCATAAGTGACTCGGCCATATGAGTGGAAAATGTCTCAGAATTCTTTCCAAGAAGAAGTTTAATCCCTTGCAAACTTGTGATGATTGTATTATAGGAAAACAACATAGAGTTTCATTTTGTAGTCTCACACCATCTAGGAAGGCAAATATTCTAGATTTAATACATAAAGATGTATGTACAATGAGTTGTAAGTCATTAGGAGGTGCTCATTATTTTGTGACTTTTATTGATGATCATTCTAGAAAAGTGTGGACTTTTGCTTTGAAAACTAAAGATAAAAGTGTATGAAGTTTTCATGCAATTTCATGTAAAAATGGAGAGAGAAACTAGCAAACGTTTGAAGTGTGTACGTGCAAACAATGGCGGTGAGTATCGTGGGCCATTCGAGGAGTATTGTAGAAGTTGCGGCATCAGGTTAGAAAAATCAGTACCAAAGACATCTCAACACAATGGTGTCGTAGAGTGGATGAATAGAACCATTTGTGAAAGAGTCAAATGTACGCTCTCAAATGCAAAAATGCCAAACTCCTATTGGGGGGAGCAATAAGAACAACAGTCAAAATAATCAACTTTTCTCCATCAATTCCACTGAACTACGATGTACCGAACAGAGTTTGGATGGGGAAAGACATTTCTTACAAACATTTGAAAGTATTTGGTTGTAGAGCATTTGTTCGCATACCAAAAGGTGAGTGGTCCAAGTTAGATGGAAAATTGAAGTAGTGTATCTTTATGGGATTTTCCCCTGAAGAATTCGGCTATAGATTTTGGGATCCTATTAGCAAAAGGATTGTCATTCCTTAAAGATCAAATAATCGAGGATTTTAAGAAATCTGAGAAACCATTATTAGATGAAATTCCAGTTAATCTGGAACCAGTCTCTCCACCAAAAAATTCTGATGACGAGAGAGTTACACCAGATATTGATGATGTTAATCCACGAGTTGATAGTTCAGAAATAGAACAAGTTTCTAAATAGGTCCAACCAGAAGTACAGACAAGGAGATCCATCCAAGTACGACAACCAAGTTGTAGATATTCTCCTAACGAGGGATGTGATGGTCATTGAAGGGAGAGACCCGAAGAGTTATGGAGAAGCTATCACTAATCAGCATAAGACTGAGTGGTTAAAAGCCATACAAGAAGAAATGAAACTTTGCATGAGAACCATACATTTGACATGATAAACTATCACAGGGAAGGAAAGCTCTCGAGAATAAGTGGGTGTATAGAATCAAAAGAGAAAAAGGCAACTCGCAACCACGTTACAAAGCAAGATTGGTTGTGAAAGGATTCGAGCATAAAAAAGGCATTGACTTCGATGAAATATTCTCACCAGTAGTTAAAATGACTTCAATCCAAGTTGTTCTTGGTTTGGCAGCTAGCCTTAATTTTGAGGTTGAACAACTTGATGTAAAGACAACAATCTTACATGGTGATCTTGATAAGGAAATCTATATGGAGCAGCCCGAAGGTTTCCAAGTCAAAAGCAAAGAGAAGTTGGTATACAAACTAAAGAAGAGCTTGTACAATCTGAAGTAAGAACCAAGGCAATAGTACAAAAAGTTTGACTGATTCATAGAGAAAAATGAATACAATAAAACGACGGTTGATCATTGCATCTTCATCAAGAAATTCTCTGATGGTGATTTTATTATTCTTTTTCTTTATGTTGATAACATGTTAATTATAGATCAAAATATTAACAAGATTAACAAGTTGAAGAAGAAGTTGAGCAAGTCCTTTGCAATGAAGGACTTAGGACCCGCCAAGCAGATTCTTAGCATGATGATTACCCACAATAGGAAAAAGCAAAGGATCTGGCTTTCCCAAAACGATGTATTGAAAAAGTTCTTGAAAGATTCAACATGAGCAAAGCTAAACCTGTTAGTTGTCCACTTGCAAGCCATTTCAAGCTTAATGTGAGTCAATGTCCCTTAAGTGAGGAGGAGAAATCAGAGATGAGCAAGATGCCTTATGCATCAGCAATTGTCAGTCTAATGTATGCTATGGTATGCACCATACCAAACATTACACATGTTATTGGTGTTGTGAGCCGATTCCTATCAAATCCTAGAAAGGAACATTGGGCAGCTATCAAATGGATGCTCAGGTATCTTAGAGGAACTTCTAGTCATTGTTTATGCTTTGGTAATAATAAACATGTATTAGAAAGATATACAGATTCAGATATGGTTGGCAACGTGGATACAAGAAAGTCTATTTCCAGTAGGGGTGAGCAAAATATCCGATCAATCCGAAAAAACCGATCAAATCCGAAAAAATTGAATGGTTTCGATCCGAAGTCGGATCGGATTCGGATTGAATTTTATCAATCCGCTTGGATTCGGATTGAAAATATTCAAATCCAAAAAATCCAATCTGATCCGATATATTTATATATTATTTTAAAAAAATATATATAATAATTAATAAACCTAACTTATTAAACCTAATATAGTCGGCTCCATCTCTCTGCCTAATTTTGTTTTCTCAACTACCATCTTTCTCTCTACCTAATTTTTTTTCCTAGCTGCCCATCTTTCTCTCTGCCTCCATTGCTAGTTTCAGGTTCTGCTGCTCGCCATTCTTCTACTCATCGTTTTGCTGCTTGCCGCTCTATTGTCCCCAATCGCAGCTCTCCTATCGCCAGTCACAGCTCTCCAGTCGCCGATCTGCTATCCCCAATCGCAGATCTCCAGTCGTAGCTCTTCAGTTGCTGCTCGCCAGTCGTTGCTTTACCGTCGCTCCTCACGATCTGAAAACTTGTCATTATGCAACAAGCTAACCCTACTGCTTGGACCTCCAGGTTGTGGGAAGACAACCATCTTAAAGCCACTATCAGGCACTCTAGACAACTCTCTCAAGGTTTAATTTCTTCATTGATCAAAAGAAAAAAGAAAAACTTAAGTAACGTTTAGTTATAACACTAAGGACTCATATACCTTTTATATTTATCATGTTTAAGTTAGACTTTATCTAATAGCTAGCAAATCTTCTTGTATTGTTATAATGTTTGGTTGTAATGTTTTTTCAAGGTTTATCATTCTTTCAACATTGCGTGTTTGTGTTTTTGTTTTATAGCCAACAGGGGAAATTTTCTATAATGGATACAAGTTAGAGGAGTTTGTCCCCCAAAAGACATCAGCATATATAAGCCAATATGATTTGCACATTTCTGAAATGACTGTGAGGGAAACACTCGACTTTTCAGCCCGTTGTTAAGGCATTGGAAGTCGAGATGGTACTCTTTTCCTAATACATATCCCTAAAATCTATAAACAAAAATAACACCTTATTGTGTTTGAGTAGCAAAAACATGACCTAAATTTTTAAGAGTATCGGTGGCCAATGTAACTCTAACAACAAAACTAATAACCTATGGATAATTCTATACCAATAATATGTCTTCCTCAATACATAGATATTATGATGGAGGTAAATAAAAAGGAAAAAAAGAGGCAGGAATTGTTCCAGACCAAGACATAGATACTTACATGAAGGTGATTTAATTTCTAGCTCTTATATTGTTCTTTCCTTACATATTGTTCTTTGATCATTCAAGTGATCATAAAATTTGATTTTTTTTGGATCAAATCTGAAAAAATCACAAAAATGATCTTGATTTTCACTAAGGTTTTATAATGATAGTAATCTGCTATTTGTACTTTTAACAGGCAATTTATGTCAAAGGATTAAATAGAACTCTTCAGAAAGACTATATATTGCAGGTATGTTAACTTATTCCTTCTTTTACATTGTCCAAGTGTTTAAGTGTTTTTGTCTCTATATTCTAACTTCTACAACATTAACTCAGGTTCTTGGACTTGATATCTATTACCTATTTTATTAATTAAATTTGCTATGTTCTTAATGTTTTTAGTTAATTTTAGTTTAATAAATTAGTATTTACTATTTTTTAAATATTTTAATAAAAATTAAATAATTTGTATCGAAAACGTACTTAATTGCAAATTTGTGTCCAAAAATATAATTTCAAATAAAAGAGTGCTTAATTGCAATTTGTAAAAGTCGAAAATATAATTTAAATTAAAATCGGGCTTAATTTCAATTATTAAAAGTTTAAACATTTAATTTAAATTACCAAAACGGCTATATTGCAATTAAACAAAGTTTAAAATGTAATTTGAAATATATTTGTGGGTGAAAATACAATTAATAAAAGTGAGTTTTCTGTGCAGGAATTCCACGCGGCATCATCCACGCTTCACTGTGGACCGTCAGATCAACGCATAAACGGTTAGGATGCGCGCGTGTTCTTCAAACCCGACCAAGGAGAGTGGGTGCAGAATTCCTCTATCACACGGCTCGGTGCCCGAGTGGGGCCCACTGGCCGCGCAGACTGGCATGTAGGGTGGGACCCACATGTCGGCTGTGCAGAATTCCCCGAGGTGTATCGCTCACCGTTGGATCTGTTGAACGGTCCAGATTGAAACACGTGGATCCAGCTGTCGCGCACCGAGCCGCTACCTGACAAAATCTCATGCGTTGCACTCCATCGTTTCTCCATGAGCCTGATCTGCCCGTCCAATGAAACGTTGCCACGTGTCTCTGAATTGCTCGCAGCCAATCACATGGCGACACGTGGCATGCATAGAAGAAAAAAATTTAGAAAGGCACAGAATTGTTTTCACGCATGATATTTTTTTATTCCCCCCATTTATTTGTGTCCCCCGCTAATATTAAAAAAATATATAATAATTAAAAAAAGGAATAATTGAATAGTGGGGGGATATATGTAACGGAAATTTTTCATTTGTACGCGTTTTTTTTTGTTTTTGGTTTCGTTTTTAGTTTTCTTTTTTGTAGAATTCTCTTCTTCTTTGTTTTTCATTTTATTTTGAGCAGAGAGTTTTCTCTCAAATTTTTGAAGGATTTTCGAGTTCTTTGATTTGTTTTAATTATTTCCTCTTAAGAAGTTTTCATTTTTCCTTCTCTATGTGTCTCTTTTACACGCAGAAAATTTTATTTTGACATTTTTGTTGTGTATTATCTTAGGGAAATTACAGAGAAAGAGGTTGATGAAGAAGAAGGAAATGGAAGAAATTATTTTTCATTGAGGAATCGTGAAAGAGTTTCTCCTAACTCATTTTCTTTTAATTTTTGTTTCTCTGCAATGTTTTATTTTTGTGGTGTTGTAATTTTAATTTCTGCTATGAACTAATATATTTGTTCTAGGATTGCAGTGTTACGTAAATTATGAAACTTGAAGTAATTATTTTTGAATGATTTGTGGAACTGTTTTAAGTTGTTTATTTTACCTCCTTTAAATGTTTTTAATTATCGGAAGATTAATTAACTGATATGTGACACTTAAATAAACTTGAAAAAGGAATTTTTGTGGGTTGCTCGGGATAAAATAAGGTATATACATAAGGGATAGAAATATACTTTTATTGTATGTATAACTTTTTGAGAACTCAGAACTTAATAAATCTGGTTGAAATTAATTCTCATAGGAATATAGTTAATCATTTTAACTGGATGTGTCTGTATGGAGCTTGAAAGAGATATATGGATAAATTAGGAGTTCTTGGTTAATAACTTAAAACATAAGAACATAAATCAATAGAGAATAAAATATTCAAGTGAATTAATTTGGGTAAACTACAATTCTAGAATTTTCATAAAAATTGTTAAAAGGAAACAAAAAAAATATTGATTAAGTCAAACTGCATAAAATTATTGATTGATTGAATAAAATTAGGTTTAAATAATTTTAGTAATTAACAAGAGTTGGTAACATTTCTCTGTGGGAACGATAATTTATTTATCATATTATTACTTGAGACCGTGTGTACTTGCACGTTTTTTCGTGTGTTGCAAAACACACAACAAGTTTTTGGCGCCGTTACCGGGGACTTTGTTTTACCATTTTCATTGTTGATACTAATTCCAATTAATCTGATTTTAGTTCAAAAAAAATAATATTTGGTTTTATTGCTTACTGTTATTTTCTTAGATTTGTGTGTTTATTTATGTTTTTATTTTTTTTATTTTTATTAGATCTATTTATTTCTTATTTCTTGTTAGATTTTTGGATTAAGGGAAACGTTGTATGCGACGCATAAGAAATCTTGACATAGTTCCTTTAGATCTAGAAATCCATAGAACTATTTTGAATTTAAAGAAAAATAATAAACAAGACACCTTAGAACATCTAGTTATGGATAATGAAATTCCAGAAGTAGAAGAACCAAAATCCTTAAGAGATTATGCAGTGCCTATGGTTGGCGGCATTCATTCAAGCATAAGAAGACCATCAATTCAAGCTAATAATTTTGAAATTAAGCCTGCAATAATTCATATGATTCAAACTTCTGTTCAATTTGGAGGTTTACCTCATGATGATCCAAACTCTCATATTGCAAACTTTCTAGAGATTTGTGACACTTTTAGGCATAATGGAGTCACTGATGATGCTATTCGGTTGAGACTTTTTCCTTTTTCACTTAGGAAAAAGGCTAAAAATTGGTTGAATTTATTACCATGTGGATCTATCACTACTTGGGAGGATTTGGCGCAAAACTTTTTGGCCAAATACTTTCCACCGGCAAAGACTGCACGAATGAGGAATGAAATCACCACTTTTATGCAGTTTGACTCATAATCATTATATGAAGCTTGGGAGAGGTACAAGGAGCTACTTAGAAGATGTCCTCACCACGGATTACCGAAGTGGCTTCAAGTTCAAACATTTTATAATAGTTTGATGGGACAAACCAGAAATATGATTGACGCTGCAGCAGGTGGTGCTTTAATGGGGAAATCAATTGATGAAGCTTACAACTTATTAGAGGAAATGGCTTCAAATAGTTATGAGTGGGCATCAGAGAGGATGTTGCCTAAGAAAGCAGCTGGAATTCATGAGATTGATGCTATGACCGCTTTAACTGCACAAGTATCCGCATTAGTAAAAAAGATGGATACCATGGGTGTCCATTCTATTCAGAGTCCTTTTGTGGCATGTGAAATTTGCAATGGAAATCATGCCAGTGAGAGATGTCCTCACAACGCTGAATCTGTCAATTTTGTTTCCAATTACAATAGGAATCAAAACAATCAAAACAATCCCTATTCCAACACTTACAATCCAGGATGGAAGAATCACCCTAATTTTTCTTGGAGTAATAATCAAGGCCAATCATCTTCTATGAAGCCCACTCATCCTCCAGGTTTTCATAATCAAGTCCCACAACAAGAGAGAAAGCCTTCATTGGAAGATATGTTTGCTCAATACATGGCTAAGAATGAGACTATTCTCCAGAATCAGGCAACATCGATTAGAAATCTCGAAGTTTAATTGGGTCAACTAGCTATTGCTGTCAACAATCGCCCTCAAGGAGCTTTACCTAGTGATACCGAAGTCAATCCAAAAAGGGATGGAAAAGAGCATTGTAAAGCAGTTACATTGAGAAGTGGAAAAGAGTTAGAAGAAATACACAAGCCCATTTCTCCACCAACTCTTAATGTTAAAGCTATTGACCCAGAAAAACAAGAAAAAGCTAATGAGAGGGTCGAAGAGAATGAAGTAACAGAGAATCCTTTAAAAAAACCATTTTCAGATAATCTCGATCCTTATAATCCACCAATTCCATTTCCTCAGCGCTTCCACAAGCAAAAGTTGGATAAACAGTTCTCCAAGTTTCTTGAAGTATTCAAGAAACTTCATATTAACATTCCTTTTGCTGATGCCTTGGAGCGAATGCCCAATTATGTGAAATTTATGAAAGACATTCTGTCTAAAAAAGAAGGTTAGGTGATTTTGAGACAGTTGCTCTCACAGAGGAGTGTAGTGCCATCCTTCAGAAGAAGCTACCACCTAAGCTGAAAGATCCAGGAAGTTTTACCATTCCTTGTACTATTGGTGAAATTTTTTTTGGTAGAGCTCTGTGCGATCTGGGTGCAAGCATTAATTTAATGCCACTATCCATCTATCAGAGACTTGGATTAGGAGAAGCACAACCGACCACTGTGACTCTGCAACTTGCAGATAGGTCGTTGAAACACCCAAGAGGCATTATAGAGGATGTGCTTGTCAAGGTTGACAAATTTATCTTTCCTGCAGATTTCATAATTCTTGACATGGAGGAAGATAAAGAGATTCCTATTATTCTCGGGAGACCATTTTTAGCAACTGGTAGGACTTTGATTGATGTTCAAAAAGGAGAGCTCACCATGAGAGTTCAAGACCAAGAGGTAACTTTCAATGTCTTTAAAGCTATGAAATTTCCAAGAGAATCTGATGATTGCCTCAGAGTTGACATGGTAAATGCTTTAGTTGAAAGCAATTTCAAGGAAAATTTGAGTACTGATGCTTTGGAACTTGCACTTGTGAATGACAGTATTATTGATAACTTTGATTCTCTTGAATATCTCAAGTTACTTGAAGCATCCCCACAACTATTTAGTCTTCAAGCTGAAAAAGAGGCATCACAAGTTGTAGCACCGTCTAAGTTTACCTATGTGAAGCAATCTATGGAACAAAAACCACTATTAGAGCTTAAACCATTGCCTAACCATTTGAGGTATGCTTATTTGGGTGAAATGTCAACCATGCCTGTGATTATTTCAGCATCTCTAGATGAAGATCAAGAGAAGAAGTTGTTAAGAGTGTTGAGAAATTACAAGCTGGCATTAGGGTGGTCTATCTCTGACATTAAAGGAATTAGCCCTTCACTATGCATGCACAAGATCTTGTTTGAGGAAGATTTCAAGCCTACTATTGAGCATCAAAGTCGTCTTAATCCAATCATGAAGGAGGTAGTAAAAGATGAGATCATTAAATGGTTAGATGCAGGTATTATCTATCCTATTTTAAATAGCTCTTGGGTCAGCCCAATTCCTTGTGTTCCGAAGAAAGAAGGAATTACAGTGGAGGTTAATAGCAACAATGAGTTGATTCCCACAAGGAAAGTAACGGGTTGGCGAGTATGCATGGATTATAGGAAGCTCAATAAGGCCACTCAAAAGGATCATTTTGCTCTTCCATTTATTGACCAAATGCTAGACAGATTGGCAGGACATTCTTTCTATTGTTTCTTGGATGGATATTCAGGATACAACCAAATTGCTATCGCACCTGAGGATCAAGAGAAGACCACTTTCACTTGTCCATATGGAACTTTTGCCTTTTGAAGATGCCGTTTGGACTTTGCAATGCCCCAACCACTTTTCAAAGGTGTATGATGGCTATCTTCTCAAACATGGTGGAAAATTTCATTGAGATATTTATGGACGACTTCTCAGTGTTTGGAGATTCATTTGATATGTGCTTGCATAACCTTTCTTTGGTCTTACAAAAATGCGAAGAAACAAACTTGGTTTTAAATTGGGAAAAGTGCCACTTCATGGTAGAAGAAGGTGTTGTTCTCGGCCATCTAATTTCGTCAAAGGGAATTGAAGTGGATAGGGCAAAGATTGAAACCATTAAGAAACTACCGCCTCCAACCTCGGTGAAAGGAATTAGAAGTTTTCTTGGTCATGCAGGATTCTATAGGCGATTCATAAAGGATTTCTCCAAGATATCTAAGCCTATTTGCAACCTTTTGGAGAAAGATACAAAATTCACATTTGACGAAGATTGTTTTGAAGCTTTCCGGGTTTTGAAAGAAAAGTTGATCACGGCTCCCATCATTATTGCACCAGATTGGAATCTACCGTTCGAGCTCATGTGTGATGCCAGTGATTTTGCGGTAGGAGCTGTTTTAGGACAACGAAAAAAGAGAGTTTTCCATGCCATTTACTATGCCAGCAAAACTTTGACCGAAGCTCAACTGAATTATGCTACCACTGAAAAAGAATTACTTGATGTTGTATATGCTTTTGAAAAGTTTCGTTCCTACCTAATCGGCACTAAGGTGACAGTTTATACGGACCATTCTGCTATAAAATATCTTATGGCTAAGAAAGATGTAAAACCGAGATTGATTAGATGGATCCTCCTACTATAAGAATTTGATTTGGAGATCAAGGATAAAAAGGGAACCGAAAATCAAGTGGCTGATCATCTATCGAGATTGGAGAATAATAATGGAGCCGTAGACAAGACAATCATTGGTGAGACTTTTCCTGATGAGCGACTATTTTTCTTAGATCATAGAAGTGTGCCATGGTACGCAGACTATGTTAATTATATCGTAAGCAATGTGCTCCCACCTGAAATGTCTTTCCAACAGAAGAAAAAATTCGTACACGATGTTAAGTACTATTTATGGGATGAGCCTTACTTGTTTAAACATTGTGCAGATCAAATTATCAGAAGGTGTGTCCCAAGGGAAGAAATTGAAAATATACTTAAACATTGTCATTCTTCAGCCTACGGAGGCCATTTTGGAAGAGAAAGAACAGCATCTAAGGTTCTTCAATCTGGTTTTTACTGGCCAAATCTGTTTAAAGATGCACATTTCTTTGTTTCACAATGTGACAGGTGCCAAAGAGTTGGTAACATTTCTAAGAAACACGAGATGCCTCTAAACAATATTCTTGAGGTAGAAATATTTGATGTCTGGGGAATTGATTTCATGGGGCCGTTTGTCACTTCTTACAACAATCTATACATTCTGGTTGCTGTGGATTATGTTTCTAAATGGGTAGAGGCAATTCCCTTGACCACCAATGATTCTAAAGTGGTGTTGAATTTTCTAAAGAAAAACATGTTTACTCGTTTTGGCACCCCAAGGGCAATCATAAGCGATGGGGGAACATTTTTGCAACAAATCTTTTGAAACACTCCTTGCTAAATATGGTGTCTCTCACAAGGTCGCAACTGCTTACCATCCTCAAACTAGTGGACAAGTGGAGATATCAAACAGAGAGGTGAAGAGGATCTTGGAGAAGATGGTAAATCCTTCAAGGAAGGATTGGTCTAAAAGGTTGGATGATGCACTCTGGGCATACCGAACAGCATATAAGACACCCATTGGGATGTCCCATATCGGTTAGTGTTTGGAAAAGCTTGTCATCTTCCGGTTGAATTAGAGCACCATGCGTATTGGGCTATCAAAAATTTAAATTTTGATTTAGGAGCCGCTGGCGAAAAACGTCTCCTACAACTCAATGAGATGGACGAGATTCGTTTACATGCTTATGAAAATGCCGAGATTTATAAGGAAAAAACGAAGAGGTGGCATGACAACAAAATCTTGCATCGACACTTTGAACCAGGACAGAAAGTACTCCTCTTCAACTCTCGTTTGAAGTTCTTCTCAGGAAAATTGAAATCTAAGTGGCCAGGGGCTTTCATTATTATCAAAGTACACCCATATGGGGCTGTTGAGATTAAAGGTGAAGAATCACAAAACAGTTTCCAAGTGAACGGGCAAAGACTCAAACATTATTGGGGGGTGACATTGATAGTCAAAAGTCCACCATTTTCTTATCCGATCCAACCTAAAGCAAGGATAAAGGCAGTCAAGCTGATGACTCTAAATCAAGCGCTTCTTAGGAGGCAACCCATATGTTTTAATTTTTATTTATTTATTTATTGTCTTTTAGAACATGTAGTAGTTGCATATTTCTTCATGATGTAATTTTGTTTTAATAGGTGCAAATCGAAGGAGGTAAAACGATTTTGGAATTCAATCTCACAAGTCAACTCACCATTCAGGGAAGTTTCTTTTAACACATCTCCTTTGTTCTTTAAATTTCCACACATTGGGGACAATGTGCATATTAAGTTTGGGGGTGTTGAGATTAAACTTATTAGAAATATTTCTTGATGTTGTTGCTTGTCTAGTTTTGTTTGTTTGGTTGATCGAACATTAGAAGATATTTTGCGTTTAATGGTGATCTAATTTTTGTTATGTCATTTCTTCATTTTAAGTAATACATAACTCCTTCAAAAAATTCGAATATTGTCTAAACGATGAATAATTTTTACACATGTCTCATTTTTACAAGAATAAATATTTATGAGCACTAGTCTTGATTTTTGAGTTGCCATGATAATTTAGAGAAGGTTTATGTGAGTATGGAATTCGATTGATATTTGTGGTGTCACAACTTTTAGAATTTATTTGATTTTCTCTTGAGTCGAAATTATAGATAACATTTAACTAAGAAAATGATTTAGGCCATCTTTGGATCGTTTGAGCCTTTCTATCTACCTTCACATGCTTTATCCATAGTATACCCTTTTGAGCTTCAAAGTTCTATATATATTTTTATTTCATTTCAAAGCCTACTAAAAAAATATATATATGTGAAGATATGTCTATTTTTCTTATCGAACTAACATGTGACAATTGTTAGTAAATATTTAATGATATATCGGAAAAAAAGAGGATACTTGAAAAAAAAAAGATTCTGAAAAAAAAACAGAAAAAAAAGAAAAAAAAAGTTATTGTATGTGATGTTAAATCCCAAATTGGGAAGTATTTATTGTGATGATAGAAGATCTCTTGTTTCAATCCTAAAATGTTGTTTAGGAAAAATTGAGCTAAATATATCTTTTATCCTACCTTTACCTAAGCCATACATTACAAGCTTATTAAAGTCCTATTGATTTTTGGTTGTGTTTGTCTACATTATGAGAGAGAGAAATGAAAAATAAACATATGAGATTTGTGATTTCATTAAAATCTGTTTTATTTTATATTTGCATAAACTAATCTGGATTGCATGCGATTAAAAATGAAAAGACTTTACACACACACTACAATTCATTGTGAAAATGGAATATATTTTTAAATTGATTTTGATACTTAGATAAAATTCTTTTATTTCTTTGAGTTATGTAAATTGGAATGCTAAAAAGAAATATTTTGAAAATCACTATTTTAAATGCAGTTATCTTTGTTTTATTTCTTTTCTTTTGCTCGAGGACTAGCAAAAACTTAAGTTGGGGGTGTTGATAACTGTATTTTATATAGTTATTTTTACCTATTTTATTAATTAAATTTTCTATATTCTTAATGTTTTTAGTTAATTTTAGTTTAATAAATTAGTATTTACTGTTTTTTAAATATTTTAATAAAAATTAAATAATTTGTATCGAAAATGTACTTAATTGCAAATTTGTGTTCAAAAATATAATTTCAAATAAAAGAGTGCTTAATTGCAATTTGTAAAAGTCGAAAATATAATTTAAATTAAAATCGGGCTTAATTTTAATTATTAAAAGTTTAAACATTTAATTTAAATTACCAAAAGGGCTATATTGCAATTAAACAAAGTTTAAAATGTAATTTGAAATATATATGTGGGTGAAAATACAATTAATAAAAGTGAGTTTTCTGTGCAGGAGAGAAATTCCACACGGTATCATCCACGCTTAACTGTGGACCGTCAGATCAATGCATAAACGGTTAGGATGCGCGCGTGTTCTTCAAACCCGACCAAGGAGAGTAGGTGTAGAATTCCTCTATCACGCGGCTCAACGCCCGAGTGGGGCCTACTGGCCGTGCAGACTGGCGTGCAGGGTGGGACCCACATGTTGGCTGCGCAGAATTCCCCGAGGCGCATCACTCACCGTTGGATCCGTTGAACGATCCAGTTTGAAGCACGTGGATCCAGCTGTCGCGCACCGAGCCGCTACCTGAAAAAATCTCGTGCGTTGCGCTCCATCGTTTCTCCATGAGCTCGACCTACCCGTTCAATGAAACGATGCCACGTGTCTCTGAATTGCTCGCAGCCAATCACATGGCGACACGTGGCATGCGTAGAAGAAAAAAATTTTAGAAACGCGCAGAATTGTTTTCACGCGTGATATTTTTTTATTCCCCCCCATTTATTTGTGTCCCCCGCTAATATTAAAAAAAATATAATAATTAAAAAAAGGAATAATTGAATAGTGGTTATATGTAACGAAATTTTTTTATTTGTACGCGTTTTTTTTTGTTTTTGGTTTCGTTTTTATTTTTCTTTTTTGTAGAATTCTCTTCTTCTTCGTTTTTCATTTTATTTTGAGCAGAGAGTTTTCTCTCAAATTTTTGAAGGATTTTCGAGTTCTTTGATTTGTTTTAATTATTTCCTCTTAAGAAGTTTTCATTTTTCCCTCTCTGCGTGTCTCTTTTACACGCATAAAATTTTATTTTGACATTTTTGTTGTGTATTATCTTAGGGAAATTACAGAGAAAGAGGTTGATGAAGAAGAAGGAAATGGAAGAAATTATTTTTCATTGAGGAATCGTGAAAGAGTTTTTCCTAACTCATTTTCTTTTAATTTTTGTTTCTCTGCAATGTTTTATTTTTGTGGTGTTGTAATTTTAATTTCTGCTATGAACTAATATATTTGTTCTAGGATTGTAGTGTAACTTTTTGAGAACTCAGAACTTAATAAATCTGGTTGAAATTAATTCTCATAGGAATATAGTGAATCATTTTAACTGGATGTGTCTGTATGAAGCTTGAAAGAGATATATGGATAAATTAGGAGTTCTTGGTTAATAACTTAAAACATAAGAACATAAATCAAGAGAGAATAAAATATTCAAGTGAATTAATTTGGGTAAACTACAATCCTAGAATTTTCATAAAAATTGTTAAAAAGAAACAAAAAAATATTGATTAAGTCAAACTGCAAAAAATTATTGATTGATTGAATAAAATTAGGTTTAAATAATTTTAGTAATTAACAAGAGTTGGTAACATTTCTCTGTGGGAACGATAATTTATTTATCATATTATTACTTGAGAACGTGTATACTTGCACGTTTTTTCGTGTGTTGTAAAACACACAACAAAACATATAGTCGAATTAACATTAAAATAACATGTTAACTATATATATAAATATCTAAACATGGGTTTATTTGGTTATATTGATGTCTTGTCTAAATCTCTATGTTGGTATACCTTATAGACTGAATGAGTTCAATTTCTTCAGGGGAGATGATTGTTGGTCCAACAAGAGCTTTGTTCATGGATGAGATAACAAATGGGTTAGACAGTTCTACTACATAACAGCTTGTGGCTTGTCTTCAACAACTGGTTCACATTACAGACTGTACAGTTCTGGTTTCTCTTCTTCAACCAACACCAGAAACTTTTGATCTTTTTGATGATCTTATTTTAATGTCAGAAGGGAAATCCGAAGTCGGATTCAGATTGAAAATATTCAAATCCAAAAAATCCAATCTGATCTGATACATTTATATATTATTTTAATATATATATATAATAATTAATAAACCTAACTTATT
Organism: Hippophae tibetana; assembly: GCA_037013495.1. Lineage (NCBI taxonomy): Eukaryota > Viridiplantae > Streptophyta > Magnoliopsida > Rosales > Elaeagnaceae > Hippophae > Hippophae tibetana. The sequence goes on along the minus strand of CM072802.1, from coordinate 31,970,406 downwards.
AAACCTAATATAGCCGACTCCATCTCTCTGCCTAATTTTGTTTTCCCAGCTGCCATCTTTCTCTCTACCTCCATTGCTGGTTTTAGGTTCTGTTGCTCGCCATTCTTTTGCTCGTCGTTCTACTGCTCGTCATTATTTGGCTCGTCGTTCTGCTGCTTACCACTCTGCTGTCCCCAATCATAGCTCTCCTATCGCCAGTCGCAGCTTTGCTATTTCCAGTCACAATTCTCCAATCGCCGATCTACTGTCCCCAGTCGCTGCTCTGCCGTCACTGCTTATTGTTTGGTGTTCGCCTGTAATCTGATCTTGTTCGTTGTTGCACAGAAAAATATTTTTACTTAAGATTTTATTTTATTTTATGTAGTTTTTAATTTTATATGTTGAAAATTATATCAAAGTTAGATTTGTTCGGATTTACATTGTATTGATATTTCATAATTTATTTATTTAAGTAATTTTTTTCATAGATTAAAATTAAAATTTTGATCATATCCGATCAGATTGGTATTTAAAGTGGATTCAGATTGAATAATTTTCAGATTGGATTGGATTGACTTAAAATTAGTGGATTCAAATTTTTTCGGATTGGTATGTACAATGGATCGGATTCAGATTGGTATTTAAAGTGGATTCAGATTGAATAATTTTTGGATTGAATAATTTTCGGATCGGATCGGATCGGATTCGGATTGACTTAAAATTGGAGGTTTCAGATTTGTTCAGATTTATATGTACAACGGATCGGATTCGGATTGAATAATTCATAATTTTCTTCAGATCGGATCGGATTAAGATTGACCTAAAACTTGCAGTTTCGAACCGATGCTCACCCCTAATATCCAGGTACCTAATAAAATTTGTAGGGGGAGATGTTTCATGGCAATCATGATTACAAAAGTGTATTGCCTTAAGTACCACAGAAGTAGAGTACATTGCAATCACTGAAGGTTGTAAGGAGATCCAGTGGATGAAAAATTTCCTACAAGAATTGCATCAGAACCAAGAAAATTATGTTCTTTATTGCAACATTCAGAGCACAATTCCCCTTAGAAAGAACCTAAACTTTCACTCAAGGTCCAAACACATCGACGTAAGGTATCATTAGATTTGTGATATGTTGGAACATAAACTACTGCACGTTGAGAATATCCACACCAATGATAATAAGGCATATATGATGACAAAGACCCTCACTAGAGAAAATCTTACTAACTGTAGAGAGATTACAGTTGTGGAGAAGCCTTGTCCCACATAAGGTGGAAAGAGATATTTTTTGGTCCATCTCATGTGGGCCAACAACAAATAAAATAAAAAGCATTCAACAAGAAAGGGTATTTGTCTCCGCACATTTTGGCTTGAATGGTGGAAGGAATGGAGCTTTGGCTCTATAAATAGAGTCTTTGCCTCAATCTTGAAATATAACAAGTTGAGAGAAAGAAATTATAGAGAGCCTCAACAAGAAAGAGTTTTCTGAGAGAAAAATTGAGAGCCAATTTGTGAAGTTTTATCCACAAATTGAAGATATATAGTTATTATATTTTTGTGAGAGATACACCTAAAGATAAAATTTGTAATCCCATTTTATTACAGTGAAAGTTTTAAGTGACTTACGAATCCTGTGGTAGTTACTTTCATTTTAAAAGATTTTCCACGCTAAAAACTTTTGATGTTATTTTTGTTCCATTTTGGTTTGAAAAGTTATCCTAGGTTCATGGAATTTATTTCTTTATAACCATTAATTTTTCTTAACAACAATTAATAAAAGATCAAATTGTATCTTCCCTTACTTTAACAACCTTTTAATACCTATAATTTAACTATAAAATTTTACACATATATCTCTAAATTTTAAAATTATATGATTCAGTATTTAAATTTTAAATTTTTTACACTTTAAGTCCCTAAATTTAAAACTACAAATATGTATATATATTAATAATTAAGTTATGATTGATTTGTAAAGTTTTAAAAATTTGATAATTAAATTATGTAATTTAAAATTTTAAAATTGTAAGTGAAAAGTTCTAAAAATTTAACAACTAATATATATTTTTTTGAAATTTTAAATTAAATTGTTCAATATTTTGGGATTAACAAAGCAATTGATTCTTAGTACAATGATAAGAAACTTTGGTTCTTAACCCACCTTGAAAACTATTATACATATATGTGTACACATTTTGGTTGAAAAGGTAGTTCGCATGCATATATAAAAGGAAGATTTCTCTTGGGAAAAAAAACAAGGATTTCATGTTTAAAAACATTGGACTGTCCGGATCAAATATAATTAGTATAGTTCCGTAGTCGATTCTCTCACCTCAATTATCCTATTTTGAAAAACTGTAGATATATTCACAAAAATTTTGAAAATTTTAAACATTAATACGTTTAAAATTTATAATAATAAAAATAATATTTTAATAATATTAAATAAAATATAATGAAATGATTTTTAATATTAAATAAGTTAAAATAAATATAATTCAATTTGAATTCTATTTAATTAAATAATATTTAAAATAAAGTAATTATTAATTTTTTTAATAATTAAAATAAATATAAATAATATTATTTTTAAGATTATAAATTATAAGGGTATTTTTCTAATTAATTTTACTAAAAAAAATTCAAATACATATTCTTATAATTTTAGATATTAAATGTGTATATGAAGATTTTGTAAGATAAAGTTAATTGGGCTTATATTTTTCTAGAAACCATTTACAAGAAGCACAACTTATTTTAAGCCCACGCTAGTAACATATATTATAGTAATCAAATTCAGTGGGAAACGAAAGGAAAGAAAGAGTATTGGTTCAGCTTTCTACTATGCCTATTGAAACAAGACCATAAAGTCTTCACCATGAGGAAAAATCTTTATTACATCAATTCTATCACAGAAAAACCACACACTGTGAAACAATGAGAGCTTCAAGAAAGAACCATTGTTTCAACATTCTCTGCTTCCTTTTTGTTCTTCTCTTCCCAGTTACAACCTCTGAAAACACCTTAACTGCAACTCAATCTCTCACAAACAATCAAACCCTTGTTTCCTCCAGTGGAGTATTCGAATTGGGCTTCTTCAACCCAGGAAATTCAAATTGGTACTTGGGAATATGGTACAAGCAAATCCCAGAAAAGACAGTCGTTTGGGTAGCCAACAGAGATTCCCCTCTTTCAAATTCATCAGCAACTCTGAAAATCGGCAACGATGGAAATCTAATTCTTCTCGATTATGGGGAAAACATAACATGGTCATCGAATGAAACCGAAGCGAAAAACCCATTTGTGCAACTCCTAGATTCAGGCAATCTTGTTCTCAAAGAAGAAAAGGAGAAAAACCCAGAAAAATATCTATGGCAGAGCTTCGATTATCCAACAGATACTTTGTTACCAGATATGAAGCTTGGTTGGGACTTGAAAAAAGGTTTAGACAGATACATAACATCGTGGAAAAGCCCAGATGACCCATCAACAGGAGACTACTCATTCAAACTAGACTACCATGGATTCCCAGAGATTTTCTTGTTAAAAAATCAGATGACAGTATATCGTAGTGGGCCTTGGAATGGTTTAGGATTCAGTGGAGTACCAGAAATGATGCCTATGACTGGTTTTGAGTTTAGCTTTATTACAAATCAAGATGAGGTATATTACTCATTTTCAATAAACAAAATGTCTCTACTTTCTCGTTTACTTGTAAATTCATCAGGACAACTACAACGTTTTACTTGGATACAAACAAGCAAATCATGGAACTTATTTTGGTACGCTCCTAAAGATCAGTGTGATAATTACAAAGAATGTGGTCCATATGGTATTTGTGACACAAATGAGTCTCCAGTTTGTCAGTGTGTTAAAGGTTTCATGCCAAAAAATTTGCAAGCGTGGAATTTGAGAGATGGATCTGATGGGTGTATTAGAAAAACAGAGTTACAATGCCATACGGACAAGTTCTTATTGTTAAAGAAAATGAAATTACCAGAAACAAGGTTTGCATTTGTTGACAGGAGTTTGAGTATTGAGGAATGTAAAAAGAGATGTTTGGAAAATTGTTCTTGCACGGCTTATGCGAATGCAAATATTACAAATGGAGGGTCAGGATGTGTTATGTGGAATGTTCAACTTGTGGACATTAGAGATTATGCAGAAGGAGGACAAAATTTCTATGTGAGGTTGGCTGCTTCTGAATTAGGTACTTTCTCTTTCTTCCTTACATTATTTTTTAATATATATTTTTAGATCACATCATATATATATATATATGCAAATTCTCCAAATGCTTGATTCATGAACATAATTTTCATAATAATAATAATATATATTCATGGAGGCAAAGTAGCTACTAGCTAAAATGAAAAGCTGTTTGATTTAGAAAAAGGGATAACAAGAGGTCTCAATCATGTTGACTCTTTAAGAAATTTTTAAAAACAAAAATATGACTGTTTTTTGAAATTAGTTTATTAAAGGTTCATCTTTGTTCAAAACGTTTTTCGTTCATCGAATAGGATAGATGGTTGGTAGAGCAGGAAATCTGGGGGAATCAGAGCCGTTGTTACGAGGTGTACAATATTATTTGGATGGTCCGGATATTACTCTAAAATGAATATAAAACAATTCATATAAACGATGCTTCCTGGATGTGAGACCCACTTCTAAGGCATGAATTACATTCCACCTCCCTACGCAAGTTCTAAATGAATATTAATTTTATTTTATTTTATTTTTCTTTTGGTGTTATAGTTAAAACTCGTAATGGTATAAAAAAATTTAAGATGCAAATCAAGTTATATTATGTTGATATTGTTTAATATAAACAAAGATATTTCATACCTATCGTATAAATACATCATTTTGTGAAAGTAGCATGATTTTGTAATGTATAAATCTAATTTTAATAAAATATTTATGAAAAATTAATATAATAATTTATAAATTTTTGAGATAGTTTTATATGAATGACAACATTAATTTGACCCATAATAATAATTGTTAACCTTACTTATCTTCCGTGAAAAAAAAAAGATAAAATAATTATACTCTTTTGATAAATAATGATCAATATTTTAACTATTTATAACTTATTATTTAATCGATAAAAAAAATAAAACTTAATATAATTAAACATAAAAAAGAAGAAGATAATTATTTATATTATTTAAGATATAATTTTAGATAAAAATATAAATAATTGTAATCAATATAACTATTAATAATATGTTACTTAATTAATAAATAAATATAAATTTTAAATAAACTATACAATAATTTATGACAACAATAGTGATTATGTAATTTTATTCAAAAATTTACAAGAGGTGATTTAGGCTCTGATATATAGAGTAAATGATATTAGGATATATTTAGTTATATTTAAAATGTTAGACATTTATAATTTAAATTATCAAATAGGTTATTTGGTAATTATTTATGGCAGTTATTTCTTCAGGGTCATATGAAATATAGGTCATATTATTGGAGGATATACATTCAGACATATGGATAATATCTGATTTCTCCAATTTCTAACTCATTTTTCATATGTTATTTCTCTCTTATCGTTTATACCCTTCTATTCTTCCCTCAGTTAGTTCTACTTCTACATCAGTTTGTCATTAGAGCAAAACAATTTCATTTTCTTAAAACGAAATTTCATAAAAAAAAAGTCACAAGAAGCCATAACCCAATCACCCATCAGTATCCACCATTGTCTTTACTCTTGTCGCCACCTCAGCCAACCTCGCCTAACCGCATGATTTGAAGTCATTATGGGACTTAATTAGCATGTTAGATTCTGCACAATCAAATTATCTTAAAATAATGACTTAGTTATATATATATATATATATATATATATATATATACCCTACATAATAATGAAGTTACATAAATTAGATATATATATATTCGGATAAATTTGATTATTTACAGTATATGCCTACTATTTTGAAGTTTCAAATAATTTGAAGGTTAAATTGCGTGAGTATAAAACTTTAATGGTTTAATTACTTAACTTTTAACAATTAAAAATTTTTAAACTAAATTTATGTTGAAACAAGTTTATAAAAAACAGTGTAGGAACAATATTACCGATAACTTCAAAGTAACTGCTTAGGTTGAGTCGCGGACTAGGTCGTTCTCTTTAAGACGTTTTACGGTTCTGTCTAATTTGTGCAAACAAACATAGCCTCGTTGTCCCCAGGATAAAACAGCCCAGAATCGTAATCTCTGTCTCAGAACTTCACTGCACTGATGAAGACTGGAATGCTACACCAGAAAATTTGTTGCTCGGAAAACTAAAAAGAATACTTAAAAATTGTAGAGAGAATTGTTTTTCGTAGGGAGATGAGATTGCTAATTGTTGTGTTAAAATGAGAGCTGAAGTCCTCTTTTTATAGGCTTTAGAAAACGTGTAGTAATTATGAATAAAACGGTAATGTCTGGGAATTAAGAGTGTAACGGCCATTCTGAGTAATGAAAAGTAACGGCCATTTTCAGATTAAAGACTAGTAACAGATATTTTTGTGAATAAATACGAGCAACGGCTCTTTTTTCTGAATAAAGAAGACAAACGGTCACATTCTTAATAAAGGAACATAACGGTTATTTTTCTGGAAAAAATATATATATATATATAACAACCAATTTTGTAAGTGGAAAAATTTTCCTTAAAAAGAATATTTTACCAAAAAATAAAATACCACCTCACGCACACGGGCTCGGCTCGGCTCGGTACGGCCGGACGGCGGCGGCAGCGGCGCACGCGCGCGTGGTATCACATTTGCCTAGGTCCTCTCCCCTTTCACAAAAGTGGGTGCACTTTGGGACCCAATCTCAATAACAAACTCTTTACTATTTATACCTTTTTAAAATAATATAAAAAAACAATGTTGGACAAGTCATATTTCCCAATAATCTATTTTTTAATAAATTTCATTTTTTTCAACAATTTATTATAGAGAATAATGTCAACCAAGTGCTTAAAATTAAGTTTTATGATACATTTAGTCACTTATTTTGTAAAATATAATTTTTGTTACAAGTTTGAAAAAATTAGTTAATTAATGACAAATACTATTATTTTATTGAAGTATTATATTTTCACATCAAATGCTTACAATGCGATAAAAAATTGATTATTTAATAATAATAAGGTGATAATTAATATGAATTTTTACACAAAATATTTATCTTAATATTTGATGATTGTTATTATTTTATCTTAATATTTTTTTATAAAACAAATATATATATATATATATATATATATATATATAAGTTGTTGGAATTTTATTAGTGTTAATTTTTTTAAAATAATTGGAATATCACTTTTATTCTTACTAAGTAGTATTTTAATTAAATTTAGTAAAAAAATTATTAAAATAATAATTTTGTTATTAATTGATTAATTTTACCAATGATAATAGACTAAAAATGAATTTTATAATCTAGAAAGTTAATTACATAATCTTTCTTTATTATATACTCAAATTGATTAAATTTTAAAATTGTACCAAATTCACATCATATTTGCTCAAAACTAAAGTGTTACAATACATTTTTTTTTTTTTGTATATATATGCATGATTTAAAGGGCAAAATCTGGGTAATTGCTATTGTCATATTAAAAAAAACACTTACATTCAAACTTACTTAAAAGTAAAAAAGTTGGTTTGACGTTTTCTGATTTGATAAAATCTAGGGACAGATTTTATGATAGAAAATTAAAAAGAAAAGATTGTGAGGTAAGATGTGGAGAATAAAATTAATTACATCTACAATAATGTATTGTATTACAATGTCATACATGATACATACATATATTGGATCCGTCACGTGCAACTGTGCCACTTGCTTAACTATAGAGTTATTGCTTATTATGGCGTGGGTCCCATACCTTTTGATTTTAATTGAATATGCCATACAGATGGGGTTAGAGTTGTCTGTGTTGTTTATGCTTTACAATTACCTGGAAATTAGCATTTTCTTTGTTTCGTTAATGGAATGTAATATAATGAAATCAGATTTTTTTCATTCTAATTTTATGTTTTTGTTAAAAAATAAAAATAAAATTTAATCGATTCTTAAAATAGGAAGAATAATAATTCTTTCTCTCCTTAATAAATAATGATTTCATTTTCATCTTAATTTTTTATTTTAATTTTATCTCAATTTTTAAATATAATCGTAAACCTAAGTCATAAATTTTATATCATATACCTCAAATCTCAAATTTTAAACCTCAAAACCCAAAACTCTATTTAAAAAATAATAATTTCAATCATACAACTTAATCCAAAAAATATAACATTAAACTCTAAATCCTAAGTCATATAACATATGTCTTATATCTTAAACCTTAAATTCTATTTAAAATAATAATAATTTTAACCTATAAATATAACTTTAAACCCTAAACATTATATCATATACTCTATATCGTATATCTTAATCACAAAACCTTAAACGCTAAACATTCTATTTTATACTCTATATCCTATATCATAAATCAGAAAACCTTTAACCCTAGATCCTAAATCTTATTTACAAATATAATAATTTCAATCCTAAATTTAAATCCATAAACTTCAAACCTAAACCCTAAATCTTAACTCTTAAATCACAAAACTTTAAACCGTATTTAAAAATAATAATAATTTTAATAATATATTTTATTTTTTTAATAATAATTATTTAAAAAAATTATGATTCTAATAATATATTTTGTTCTATAAAAAAATAATATTTAAATTTTATTGAATAATAATTATTAGGCATGAATATGTGGAATAAATATTTTGTCTAACCTAATTGCGTGATATAATACTTAGACATGAATCTGTGGAATTTCTGGTCGAAAGCACCTAAAGCTTTGCGAAGCTTTTAGTCTGTTTTCTTGGACGGTCACGTGGGACCTTCGTTTATGACCATGGTCCCTGGAGATAGCATCTCAACGTTCGTGGGCCGATTTAATTGACCTAGGTATTTAATAAATATTCTTGGTCTTAGCTTGGCTAATGTTTATTGGTCGTTTTTTTTTCCTACAACTTTTTTTAGTAATGTTTTTTTATTTGAAAAATGCACACCTTTGTTTACCAACAACTTTAAAGCCACGTTAATATTTTACTCTTTTACGATGGAGGGCAACTATGTGTCTAACAATAATTGATTCAACTAATAGTAACGTGAGGTTCAATTTTGAAGATTGAAAATATTTTGTAGTACCATTATATTATTCAATATTATCTATTTATATTTTAATAAAATCGATATTATCTATTTATATTTTAATAAAATCGATATTATCTATTTATATTTTAATAAAATCGATTTGATGAACAAGTGTGCTCCCTTAATTGCTTCTTCTGTTCCATTGGTGTTAAATAAAATTACTATTTAGAGATATATGTAGTTGAATGTGACATTTTGGGTTAGGATTATCCAAGTAAAGAATGTGACATTTTTTATTTGAAACCATAATTATTGGTAGTATTGTTAGTTGAAATGTTTAAACGTGACCATAATTCTATTAAACCTTTGAGTACTATCCAGAACTTAAACTGCAAATCTCTCGTTTAAAAGATCATATAGTATTTCCTTTACATATAACCCTTTCTACTAATTGATGTCACTCCATGGGTAGGTAGGCTATTTATGAATATTATTTTTATACATTTTATGAGGATAGTTAAGAATGGGGAATACATTGTATTATTAGATAGTGTTTGATATTTGATGAGTACTTATTAATTATTATTAGAAATAGATTCATCGTTTAAAATTTGTTAGTAAGTTTTATTTTTTAATAAAGAACATGAATCATACCTAAAATTTAGAATAAAAAAAATAAAAATGTAGTTTATATTATTTTACATTTAAATGATAAAATTAATCGTGACATTTAAAATATGAAACTCCAGCCTAAAATTAGAGATAATAAATATTTAACTCCAATAAGTTTAACATAATTCTCCAGTAGTACTTCAAACATAACTTTGACAAAGCATAATTAGAGCACAAGTTTGAGAGTTATCCAATTATCAATTAAAAATTGCATGATATAAAAAACAAAATCAAAACATAATAATGAGGCTTAATCTGATTATAAAACTCAAACCATATTATGAAAAAATATATATTTAATTTTGGTTAACAAAAATTGCAATAACTTCCCTCTGTTCACTCCTAAATAATTACATTTAGTTTTGGGAAAGATGTAACATTTTTGTAGATTGCCATGGTTTTGGTTAAAATGTATCTCTAGTCGCAAATGCTCATGGTTGTCGTTGGATATGGTCATCCATTGACGAAATCATAGAGTGAGGGAGATGATACCCAAACTACACACAAAGAGAGGGAAGAGAGAGAGAGAGAGAGAGAGAGAGAGAAAAATGAATTCTACGGGAGAGAAATAAATGTGAGAGAGGCTAGAGGACGAATGGAGGATGGAGTATATTGGTTTAACAAAGGTAATTTAGCTAGTTTAATTAGATTAGATAGATTCGTTAGTTTTTGTGGTTATAAAATTATAAATTTTATTTTAGGGAAAAAAAATTTGGGAGAAATAATTTATAAGAGTGAGTTGGAAGAGATGTTACATCCTGAAATAGTACAATAAAGACAAAAATATCAGGAAACTTTTTTTTTTAATGGGAAACTCATAATTGTTTAAAGTCACTTTTAATTAAATCATTTTTTTTAGAAACTGTTTTTAAAATAACAAATCCAAATTACCTTTAATGTACAGTATAATACCTCTGATAAATGGGAATTTAATAAAATAATATTTTTATGATAAAATAATAATTTTTAATAAAAGATATTTTTTTCCTTTTTGTAAAAGTATTATTTATGTATTTTGGGTTTTTTTTTATGATTTAAAATTTTTATAATTCAAATATTCAAAATCTAATTCTATATTTTTTTACTAAAAGCAATTATTTTATTAGGGTTAGTCTTGGTCTCTTTTTCAATTTTGAATGCACAAAAAAGGCAACCTTTTAAAAAGCTCATAAAATAATAGTCATATCAGTGGCCCACCAATTTAACTGACGGTGTGAGAAAGAGACCCTTGCCTCTTCTTCAAAAGTATAAACATTTTGCTTTATCTTCATAATCTTTTTATATATATTGGCTTTTCTTTTTATATAAAGTAAAAGTAAAATCTAACTAGTAATGGAAATGCTTTATTTAAGCTTTTAGTTTTCCTTTAAGTTCTTTCTATCTTTGAAGTGCTTGTAGTGCATATGTTTTTGGTTGGGAGTTGATATTGATTTATCATTTATATCATGTTCCTGAAGGAAAAAAAACATTTAATTAAATGATCAAAATTATAATCTTGGATTTTGTTGGGTGATAAAAGCTACTTTGATATGCGACATTAATGAAATGCACTGTGCAAAAACATTAGAGTAGTAATTGTCTAATATCTGGATTATATGAGTGATTTATCTAGTTATTAATCTTTTTAGCAGTTCACCTATATTGGTTGGCATCAACTAGAAAATTGCTGTCAACCATTTAGATTCATTGTTGTTAGGTTAGGTAGTCCTGAATCATTTAAATGATGGTCTCCGTTTGAGGAGTTTAGTTTGTTCCTACAACTACAGATTCAATCATGTTGTGATTGTCTTAACCGTTGAGATAAGAGAGTTTATAAATTTGTATAAAAAGTTGGGACTATTCATCTTATTCCTGTCTTAATACTACTTAATTGATGGAAAAAGAAGATTGGAGTCTTTGAAGTTTCATGTTAACTTCGTTGTACTATATCCTAGTTTATTAACTGTCATGTAATTTAAAGAAAAATTAATGTAATTTCAAATTTTAGGTTGATTTAGTATTGTAATTTACTCAATTAACACTTTAATTTTGTAATTATTAGGATATGTTCATTTAGTCAAGTAATTTTAATTTAAGATATTTGAAGGAAACTCTTTTAAAAAATGTCAAATTTGTTCAATAAGTAAAACATATGCATATCACATATGCTTATACTGTGTCAGAATAATATTACAAATTTTTTCCATAAAAATAATAAATGTTCATATAATGAAAAATCTGACATTTTTTAGAAAATTTTATTTTAATGATCTAAATTTAAAATTAGTTACTAAATTGATCACTCTATAAGTTTCATGAATAAATTGTCCATTGAATAAAGTTATATAGGAGTAAATAAACCCAAAACCCTCTTATTTCTTTCACAATTATGATGAAAGTTACCTTTGTATACACTTCAAGAAAAGTATGACTTTCATGGTAAATTGATCAAATGATTCGTTTAAAATTATGCACTTTGAGTCCTGTTTTTCTTGGTTGAATCTTTGGATACACATGACAAAATCTCTAAGATTTAATTATATAATTTTTGGAATTGTGGCTATCATTTCCTTTAATTTCCATTGTTAACAAAACATCAATATGTTCACATCTTCATCATTACTCAAAATTTCAGCAAACACAATATACTTATACCTGTTCTTCTCAGATAAAGGAGAAAAGAAAAAGCAAATAATCAGGATTGTAGCCATCATAGTTGGTGTCGGTATTCTGCTATTATCAGGATTCTGTTTCATATGGAACAGAAAGGCTTTAAGGGATGCATGCAAAAGAAATAGTATAGAGGTCAAAGGTATATTATAAAGCTTCACTGGTTGTATAAATATTTTCCGTGAAAGTTACACAACAAGATAGTGATTTTTTAACCTCTTTTACTTGGTTCACAAGCAGGTCCTCATGAAAGAAGCCAAGATTTTCTGATGAATGATGTAGTTATCTCAAAGAGGGAGTACTCAGGTGAAAGGGATAAAGATGAGCTCGAGTTGCCATTTTTCGATTATCATACCATAGTTATGTCTACAAACAAATTTGCTGATGAAAACAAACTTGGACAAGGAGGTTTTGGGATTGTATACAAGGTTAACATTTTCTTAAAATCACTAGAGTAACATCTTTCATGTACTCATGAAAGTAAATAAGTAACCTGATTGTTCATGTTGTACTAAACCAGGGTAAGTTGGTAGGACAAGACATAGCTGTAAAGAGGCTATCAACGAACTCCGGACAAGGAATTGAAGAGTTCAAAAATGAAGTTAGGCTTATTGCAAGGCTTCAACATAGGAATCTTGTTCGTTTGCTTGGTTGCTGCATTGAGATGGATGAAAAGATGCTGATATATGAATATATGGAGCATAAAAGCCTGGATTATATTCTATTCAGTTCGTCCTTTAGCTTAATATTTTATTTCTGATAAAATCAATCATAGGTAAAAAGAATCATGATACTTATACTTAGTTGAATTATCCTTTCAGATAAAGCTGGAAAGCCTATGCTTGATTGGAAAACCCGGTTCAATATTATATGTGGAATTGCTCGAGGGCTTCTTTATCTTCACCAGGATTCAAGATTTAGAATTATCCATAGAGACCTCAAGGCAAGCAATATTTTACTTGATGGAGAATTGACTCCTAAGATATCAGACTTTGGAATGGCAAGAATATTTGGCAAGGATCAGACAGAAGCCAATACAAGAAGAGTAGTTGGAACATAGTGAGTACAATATTAAAAAAACATAAGCTATATGCATGCCTGTTTTTTAATTCTAACTCCTATTTATCTAACAAATTTAACTTCATTTTATTGATTTCATGCAGTGGTTATATGTCTCCCGAATACGCAATGGATGGGCACTTCTCAGTGAAATCCGATGTCTTTAGTTTTGGTGTTCTTGTATTGGAAATTGTTAGTGGTAAAAAGAACAGGGGATTTTATTACTCCAACAATGAATTAAACCTCCTAGGACATGTAAGTAGTACTAAATGAACTAAATGTCTGGTTTGGTAGGCTGTCATCTGTGATTGAGAATATTTTCATTGACTATGCGAGTTTCGATTTTTTATCACTTTGCAGGCATGGAAGCTGTGGAAAGAAAAGAAAGGTTTGGAAATTGTAGATTCGTCCGTTGGTGATTCATATTCTGCATCTGAAGTTCTGAGGTGTATACAAGTAGGGCTGTTATGTGTACAAGAGAGTGCAGAAGATAGGCCAACTATGTCCTCTGTGGTTTTGATGCTAAGCAGTGAAACTGCATCAATGCCACATCCTAAGAACCCTGGTTTTTGTCTGGGAAGGAATCCCATTGAAGCAGATTCATCGTCGAGTAAGCAAGATGAGTCCTGCACCGTAAACCAAGTAACAGTCACAATGCTAGATGCTAGGTAGTGGCTTGTATTGATGTTTGTATAATTGTTTTTTGTGGAAATTTTTTTAATTTAGTGTAGATCTAATCAATTATTCTTTTAACAGCATTTGAGTGGTTTTGTGTCCAATTCAACAAATTTTGAGTATTCTTCAACACTAAGAATTCAAGTTTCATCTTCATTTTGTTTGTTCAGTCTTTCTGTTTAGGGATCGAAGACACATAATTAATTAGTTCACGCGCGCCCCAACATTACTATATAACATATGGTTCTTGTTTAGGAATATACATGGCCCACCCATCTATTGGCTATATAATGCCTAATCAAATATTTGTAAGGGGATGATCTCTTACAGCCTCCAACACTTTTCCATTAAATTCAATCCTAATATTATTAACATTCTCATTATGTTTCATTATTCAAACTAAACATGACTAGAATGTACTCAAATAAATTTTCTTTTCTTAAATGCTTAATAACTCGATTAGGACCTCTAACCATTGTGTAGGATACTTGGTCCTCCGATGCTTAAGTTAGTAATAAGATGATCAAATTTATAGGAGATTTATAGTCTCGTACTATCATTATAATTCTTTGTTATGATATTCAACCGATGATTCTATACATATGTGAGTATATATATGGAAATTAGTTAACGTGTTGGCTGGTCCTTATCAGAATAAGATTGACTTGTTATATCATCATAAAAATTCATTTTTGATTATCTCTTTAGGATAATTAAGTTATAATTATTGGGTCTTTATCTCTTTATTGATATTATATTGCGGTCATGCTTATCTGATAACTGCTTATTAGATTTGGCCTATAAGACTTTTTGTTGACTAGGACCACTTTTAGCTTGTCACATGAAAAACACTAAATTACACCCAACATTAACCCTCTAAACTTTTAGCTTGACACATGAGAAGCGCTAGATTACACCCAACGGGCAAGAAGGTTTGATTATAATGTTTCTCGATACTCATATGCATGACCCTCTTCAATCACATTAGCAACACTAGGCTATTTTCGTGTAATTTTTTACCTATCCAAGCGAGGGATTCTATGTGGTATCAACCACTTCAAAAATGTGCGGTGACTTTTTGACATTGGTGGTGCTTCTAAATTTTCAATCGAATTCTTTGTTTGGGTGTTATGTCAAAGTCAACATTTATACTTATGAAGTCAACTATGATGTTGCATGGTGTCTTTCATATTCTATATGTTGGGCATGCCCACCAGACTCTTTAGACATGGGCACAAAATGTGTGAATGAGATGAATTTTTTGAGCATTCGAAATCTCCTCCTTAACTGCCTTCCATCTTCCTAGGAAATTGGAAATTATGCTTGGATATTTCTTCTATCACCAATGGAAGACTTGTCATCCATGGTTACATGTTGAGGCAAACGAGGGAAGATGTAGGCAGCACAAATTAGTTGTTGATGAAGTTTTGGCCAACAAAGTCATGGCAGGCGAAGCCCTGGCCTACAATGTCCTAACCGATGAAATCCTAGCCAACCATATCCTAATAAATGACGTTCTGGTTAGTGATTTTGGTCAACCCATTCCTAGCCAATAGTCCTTTAGAAGGTGAAGTTATCAGCCAAGGAGGTCTAGACCGTTTGATGGGTCTGGTCCTTCTAACCAATGTAATCCTTTTGGTTATGTATGCGACGTCGGTTTTGGGATCCTAGTAGGATTTTTTGATGACATAATTTCCTTCTTTCCAAAAGGATTATTGTAGGTATAGATAGCCATAATATTGTTCTTGTGGGTACTCATATTCTTTATCACTTGGGATTTTTTTTAACCATATTCTAACTCGTGCACACCAATTTCTCATTAGAATGAAGTAATATGGATATACAAAAGACTGGGCCTAAGTCCAGGAAAAATAGAGGTCATAGCTTGACCATCTCAAGTTCTCGTAAGATCAATATCCTAGTATACTTTAATGAATTTTATGCTTGACTTTTTTCCAAAATGTAGACATGTGGTTGAACTTTTAGGAAGGTGCTTGACAAATAAGGATACACTGAGATGCATCACAACCCACTTGATGGTTTGGATCCAAATGCACATAGCTCATCTTTCAAGATGTTTCTTATTCATTGCCTTATAGGGGGTGTATGCCCTGATGAAATCCTATAAACCAAGTTTATATTTTTAACGTGATGCAAGAACTTGAAATGATCCTTGGACTTAGGGTCGTATGGATTTTGAGCCAAGGCCTACTTTAAGGATCTAAGGCCAATTAAAGGGTGTTAGGAAGCTAGTTAAATTGTTCCCCTTATTAGTTATTGGTGATATGAACCTAATTAAGATGTTTTTCATGTTAATTGTACTCTTGATCGCAAGACCTATGGTTAGGGTTTTTCTTACTTGTAAAGCTTTTGTGGTCTGTTAGGTTTTTTATCCTTGAAAGCGCAAAGCTCTCCTATTTAAATGCTTCTTATTCACTACTTTAATAGGGGTGCATGCCTTAGAGGGACACTAAGAATTTTGTTATGCTCAGTACTAGGGTGGCATAACTCTTAAGCCATTGTCCCTTTTCAAGGTTTATGGCCCATTAAGGGACGATTAAACCAAGTTAATTTGTTCTTTGTGTTAGTTATAGTCTGGACTACAAAGCCAAATATTATGGTGCATCCTTAATGTAACTCAATGTGCCCTGACTTTTGTGGACTGTTCGGTGGTCTAGGTCCTAAGGCGTAAAGATCACCTATTGTGTTACTTCTTATTCATTTCTTTTACAAGCGTGCATGCCCTAGTAGGGCACTAAGGATTTTATTGCGCTTAGTGTCAGGGCAGCATTGCTCTCGAACCATGGACCCCTTTCAAGTTCTATGCCTTATTAAAGGGCGATAGATCTAGATAAGCTCTTCTCCCCATTAGTTGTAGTTTGGAGAACATAGCCTATGATTAGGGTGCATTCTCTCTATAACTTAAAGCACCCATACTTCTATGGAATGTTTGATGATTTGGGTGCTAAGACACAAAGTTCACCTCTCAGGGATGCTTCTTATTCACTTATTTATCAGGATTGCGTTCCATATCAAGGCATTGAGGGCCTATTGGTGCTCAATCTCTAGCAGTATCGCACTGAGGGCCCTGGACTTGCTAAAGTTGGGAAAACTCATACCCACTTTGTTTATTCACTGTCAAACATTATGTCCTATCAAATCTTCCAAATGTGGTCATACACTACTTAAGCACTTACAAACACAATTCTTATTAGAATAAAAGTGTTGGTGAAGCACTATTTTTCCTTCTTTGAAAGACCATTGATCTGTTTTTGAAGATGCATGAAATGAAGATGACCCAATAAGTAGGTAATCTTTTCACATTGTAGATGCCCTGAATGATAAGAGGGGTGGACCTTTTTCAAATTTTTTGATTGATTTGTATGGGTAATCGGTCTCTTCATACACCCAATGTTGTATATTCATCTCTTAAAATACACCAAAAATGTCAAAAATATAGTCTCTAGAATCCTCTCATCGAGAAGATTCCAAAACCAATTTTACTTCCCTTAGAATCGATTTGAAATTAGGTGAATCAAACCTAAACAATTTTTATGTCTGGTAAAAAACTGGACCATTTTTCTACACAACATTATTCTGGTTGGTGCCCACCCATACTGGAGGTACATCGTGACACGTACAGCTCACCCCAGTTTTAATTGGACACCAAATTTTGGCATTTGACTTATCGACATGTGATCTTTTTAATGATGGTTGCAACTTTTTAAGCTAATGCATAGATTTCCAAATCCATCCAGGGGCTACTCGGTCAAACAAAAAATTACATGTTGGGCCCTGTTCGGATTATGCCACCACGGTCGATTGGTTGGGTTTTTCAGTTCGATAACCAAGGAAGCCTCACTTACTGGAGGTTTCAAAAATAAAATCACTGTTTGGTAGTGATGATTGTGATGCATATACAAGAGATTATCTTTCTTTTACTCTCTTATGACTAGAGATAGATATTTTAATTGTGAATAACTAAAACTATGGTTATCTATAAAAATCCACTACTATAAAAGGGGTATTTAAGTCTATGTAAAGTCGATTTTTGGAAAAAACCGAATTATAATGAATTTAAAGTCAGTTCGGTGTAAAACCGATGCTATCCACGTAGGATGTAGTATCAGTTTTTCACGTCAACCGACGCTACGTCCTACGTGTATTTTTTAAATTAAAAAATACATGTAGTTTATAATTGAAATTTTTTCAAGTACAATATTTCTTTAGGTCAATTATTATTTTATTTGACTCTTTAAAATTTAAGTTGGATATATATATATATATATATAGTATAATTTTTTTCTTTTTTTTAGACAATTGGTTTTTAAAATTATATAATTTTGTGTATTTGTTTATATATTTAAATTTATATATGAACGTACAATATATTTTTGTTTAATTTTGTGTATTTGTTTTGGATATTATTTTAAAATTAATATTTTTTTTTCTTTTTCTATAGTACATATATATATACAAGAGTTTAAATAAAATAATAATTGACAAAAAAATCAATTTTAAATTGCGTGGCTAGTTTCGGTTGATGGGGCGAATCGACGCTAGCCACGTGTGTAGTGTTGGTTCGCCCCATCAACCGACGCTAGCCACATAATATTACTGTTATGCTCTCTTTTTCACCGTAGAAAGTTAAAAAAAATTCATTTCTCTTCCCCATTTTCCCAAAATCGAGTTCTCACCCACACTCTTTCTCAATTTTTGGCCACCTTCGACCACTATTTTCGACGTCGTTTTATAGGTTATATTCCTCTTCTCATTATCTTTCAAATCCACTATTTTTTGAGCAAATTACTCAAAAAATTTATACCCATTTTTTCACTTATTCTCACTTACAAAACACTTATTTCTTCTTCATTTCCTTCATTTAGTCACTTTATAACATTCTTGTAAGTACTTCTATTAATGTTTTTACTTATTATGCAGTTTGCTTCATTTTTTATATAATTTTTTTTATTTATGTATGTTTTGTATTATGCTTGTTATTATATGTTTAGCTTATTTTCAGTGAAAATAATATTTGTATGTTATGGGTTTGATGGACTATTATATTTACCGTACATGGATAAATTTATTTATATATAAATAATTATATTTTATTAAGTAAAAGTAATACATTTGTAAAATGATTAAAATGATAAATGTTTTGTATTATGTATGTTTTGGTATATATTCTAATAATTAGGGAATTTATATATAATAATACTTGAAATATATTCATTGGATACATAATTAATTAATATGCTTAATTAATGTCATTAATAAAAAAATGGACAAATCTTGGATGTCAAAGTGTAGAATTGAGCAGGATTACATTTCTGGAGTTGAAAGTTTCATGGAATTTGGTTGTAGAAATAGTAATACTGGAATTAGTATGATTTGATGCCCATGTGTTAAATGTAAAAATGAGCGATTTCATGAATTTGACGAGGTTAAGTATCACCTTATCTGTAGTGGTATTCTTTTGAGCTATAAATGTTGGTATTATCATGGAGAAAATATTGATAATACTCATAGGGAAGAAATAAATAAGAATGTGAGTGGATTGCATACATCTTATCATAATGTATAGACAAAAAATATGTTTCATGGTGTTGAAGATGAACTATGTGAGGATGATCCCGAAATCTTAAAAAAAATTCTAGAAGATGTCGAAAAACCACTATATCCAAAATGCAAAAAATACACTAAAATGTCGAGATTGGTTCATTTGTACAATGTGAAGGCAAAACATGGTTTTTTTGACAAGGGATTCACATAATTACTAAATCTATTAGTCGATATGTTTCCTGAGGGTATTGAATTGCCATTTTCAATGTATGAAGTGAAGAAATCTCTTAGTAGATTTGGTATGGAATATCATAAGATTCATGCTTGTCCAAATGATTTCATTCTTTATAGAAAAGAATATGAGACATTAGATGATTTTCCAATGTGTAAAGAATCGAGATGGAAGCATGGTACAAATGAGACAACACATAAGAAAGGCGTGCCTACAAAGGTTCTTTGGTACTTTCCTCTGATTCCTCACTTTCAAAGGTTGTTCAAAAGTAAAGAGACATCAAAGATGTTGACTTGGCATTCAGATAATCGATCTGATGATAGGATGCTACGTCATCCTTGTGATTCTCCAAATTGGAAAGTAGTAGATAATTTATCTCCTCAATTTTCATCTGATCCACGCAATCTTCGTCTTGCCATTGCTGTTGATGGAATTAATCCACATATTTCCCTTAGTAGTAGATATAGTTGTTGGCCAGTAATTATGGTAACATACAATCTTCCTCTCTGGTTATGTATGAAAAGAAAATTCATGATGTTAACATTATTGATCTCAGGATCGAAACAACTCGGTGTTGATATTGATGTATATTTGCAGCCTCTGATAGATGATTTAAAGACGTTGTGGAATGATGGTGTAAATGTTTACGATGCACATAAAGAAGAACATTTTGACTTGAAGGGGGTCTTTTTATGGACAATTAATGATTTTCCTGCCTATGGAAACTTATCAGGACATGCAACAAAAGATTACAAGGGATGCCCTATATGTAGTGATGGAACTTCTACAACTTATCTTGTTCACAGATGAAAGATGTCTTATAGAAGACATAGAAGATTTTTTCCATTTGGACACAAGGGGGTCTTTTTATGGACAATTAATGATTTTCCTGCCAATGGAAACTTATCAGGACATGTAACAAAAGGTTACAAGGGATTCCCTATATGTAGTGATGGAACTTCTACAACTTATCTTGTTTACAGATGAAAGATGTCTTATAGAAGACATAGAAGATTTTTGCCATCTGGACACAAGTTTAGATACCAAAAGAAATCGTTCGATGGTGAAGAAGATCATGATCATGCAACCCGACCTTTGCGAGGTGTTAAGATATTAAGGCAATTGAATGGTATGACATTCAAATGATATGGAAAGATGAAAAAAAAACTCACTAAGGTAGGGAAACGAAAAAGGTCAACTAATGAAATAGGTGAAAATGAAAAAGAGTTTGAACCGACTTACCATGGTTGTTGGAATAAAAAATCAATATTTTGGGAATTACCTTATTGGAAAGACCTACACATTCATCACATCTTAGATTCATGCACATTGAGAAAAATGTATATGAGAACCTGATTGGTACTTTACTTAATATACCTTGAAAAACAAAGGATGAAATTAAAGCAAGATTGGATTTAAAGAAACTAGGCATACGACCTAAAGTTTATGAGCGAAATCATCACAAATATCAAAATTTCAATTGATGATGTGGTAATATCTTTTACCTATATACAGAATTTTTTTTAACATATTTGAGTTATTTTTTTAAATACATGAAATTACATTCTTATTTTGATTTTAAATATATGTAGTTCTTTGGTTGGAACAAGAAGGGATACGACCAGATTTTTTTTTTATGATTTATGAGAGGAATGGGCAGAACACATGGTTCAAATTATATCATCACAAGAAGAAGAATCAGGAGAAGATTCTGATGATTTGAATAGCATATGACAACATAATAGTAACTTTTTTAATGATTTAATTTCTCTATTCTTGTGTCTGAATTCCCTTGTTTGATGGATGGTTATGTTCTTATGTATTTAGGGGAATGCATTATTTTATGGACCTATTTTTGGCCCAAACTTCATCTCATATCTCTTGCCTACTTTTCTTATTACAACATCATATTAGCATTTTATTAATCATTTGTTTATAAATATGAAGTTATCTGGAATCTCTGTTGGTATTTTTAATGCTACAATGAGCTCTGAATATGAAATCAAGTGTAACTCATATTTTATTACTTGGCTTGTGTGAGTTTTGATGCCCTTAAATGTATGAAACAATTTTATAATACGTTCATAGGCACCAAACTCATACAAGCCAAGTAACAAAATATGAGTTACTTTTGATTTCATATTTAAAACTTATTATACCATTAAAAATACCAGCACAGATTCCAGATAACTTTATATTTATAAAAAAATAATTAATAATGTGCTAATATGAGTTCAAATGGTTATATCACTCGGATGTCATTGTGGTAATCTCTTTTTAATAGTAATATTTATAATGATTTAATTTTTCATTCGTATGTCTCTAAAGCGTAGACTGCTTGTTTGATGGATGTTTACGTGCTTATGTATGTAGGGGAATGAATTGTTATATGAACCCGGTGTTTTTTGTCCAGTTTCCTTATCACAATGGTGGTGATTCTAAGACAACCAAGCTTGCTCGCACAATCCAATTACACTTTGACGACATTATTTTATTTATAATTTAAATTAACTATATATATATGTATTCTATATACATTATTTTTTTGTAATAAATTTAATTATCAAATAATTAATTATATTTAAATATTTAATTATTTGTATTATTATTTATATTTTGATTTTTTATGTTATATATATTAAATACAGGATGAAGTGAAAAATGAGAATAAAAATAAAAAAAATCATAAAATGTAAAGTCGGTTGACTGGATGAACCGAATTTACGTGTAAAGTCGATTCATGCGGTCAATTCACTTTACATTTTAAGTCACTCAATTTAAATTCAGTTTAGCAAACCGACTTTAAAACCCGTTTTTGTAGTAGCGATTCGACAATTTTTTCCTAAAAATAACCATAACTAATAAGGAATAGGCGGGGATGGTTATTATAATATTAATAATATGGTTAATCGAAATTGAATATATACTAATATTATTTTTTATATACTTATAATTACATAAAAAAATATTTTTAATAATAAAACACACAAATAACTAGATTGGATTTTATTTATTCATACTTTTATATATTTTTATTTTACTTATAAACATGTACTAAATAGTTAAAAAATATATAAATTAATGTATAATATTTTAAATAATGTAGTAAAGAGAGTAATATTTTAACATTTATTTTTAAATAAATATTAAAAAATAAGAAACATGGTTAAACCGTGACAAAATTGCTATCACTTTATAACCAACAGTTATTAACCAATTATACCTAAAACTGGTGCGGGGTGGTTTTGGTCATTAGCATAACCGACCCCACCTCTCCCACGCCCATTCCTACTTATAATCAAAGTCATTAAACTTATGAATTTATCCTTTTATTTTTTTTATTGGAAACACAAAGAGTCAATCTTGTAAAGATTGTGTATAACTTTAATTTATATGTCAAGAGACGTGTCTGCTCGACAAGTCAATATATGAGAATGTCCCCCTATCTGTGATCAAGTACTTGGTCAAGCATGATAATGGATGGCCAAGCACGATGATGGATGGCACCTATCCTACATGGACGATGGTTGTAGTTAAAATGTCTCTTGTCGAGTGACACTTATCCTAGGTGGCACTTTCTTTGCTGGTAGTGCTTGGCCTAGGTGGCACTTAGCTTGGGCAACACTTCCTGGCCGACCATGTCTTGGTAAACAACACTTGGCCTGGGACTCTATTCTCGCCAAGGATGTCATTTCGTCGACCAAACCTTAGATGGGTGCAGATCTAACCTTATGCACTCTGGACATTAGATAATGTTATAAGGATCTTATATAGAGTGAGGAATGGTTCAGGAGTTGGTGACTCTAGTAAGCATTCTAAGATAGATTGATGTGTGTTTTCCATAAGTTCAAGTAGGCTTTGGCCCAAGCTCTCTTTATTTGGACTAACATAATTTGTTGTGGGCGAATTGGTCCAAGTATAGTATATGAATTTTTGGTAGGTTGTGGTATAGCCAGTAGGACTGGCAGATGTATAGCTTATGGGTTGGAAAGTTGGACCTCCTAGCTGTTAGTCCAGGTTTGAGAGACGAAGCAAGTTGAATTGTCTATAACTTCTCTTAAAAGTCTAGAAAGTTAAGTTGATGATAATGGTGGACAAGATGAATATGATGCTTTCTCTTAAAAAATCATGATGTTTTGGGCCTCTTTGCAGATTAGAAAATTGGAGAACTTTTTTGAGAGTCTTATAATTTATGATTGTTATAACCAAGTAGAATGCACTTCTTTCACACAAATGGTGCCAGATGTTGATGTTGATTTTTTTCAACACTAGGTAGGAATGTCATCTGTGGATCTATGAGATGAACAAACCGTTAGAACCTTAGACTACCATGTGAGGGTGGTCTTTGACCCTTCGATACTTAAATCATTAACAATATGAAGTTTAGAGGAGATATACGATCTCGCTCTATGATTATAAGAAAAGATAGTGTTTAATTGTGATTCTTTGAAATGAGATTCAACTTATTTGTGATTGTGTACATATATAAGTATATATAGGGGAAATAATTAACATGATGACTACTCCTTACTAGAATAGAATTGACTTGTTGTAGCATCGTAGACATCTTTCAGTGATTATCACTTTAGGATAATTAATGGATAATTATTGAACTTTTATATCTTTATTAAGATTATCTTACAATGATGCTTATCTAATAACTTAGTGCTTTTTAGACTTAGCTCATAAGGTTATTTGATGGTTGAAACCACTCTTAACTTGACATGTGACATGCACTAAATTACACCTAAAAGTTTGTATAATAAAAAAATGGTTTAAAGAATTAATTACCCAAAACTTGGAATAAGTGGAAAAAGAATGACAACATTTGTAGCTAATTATCTCGCATGTAAAATGGAAATTGTAACATCATTTTTAGAGTAGGACGTGTCAGTGTCTGTAAAATCCCTACCAATGAAAAATCCAGGTTGTTTTGGTTGGGGAAGTGAAGGATTTTCAGTATCCAACATCCACATAACAGTTGACATGAGAGGTCTATCTTTAGGTCGTTTTTGAACACACAATAGACCTACTTGTATGCATCTTATTACTTCTAATGTAGGTATGTCCTCGATTAGAGCATCCTTCATTTCCAAGGGCCTTCCTTCATTCCATAATTTCCATGCCTGAGAAAATTTGATTATTAATGAAAGATTTAAAAAAAATGTTTTTAAGGCTTAAAATCCAAATTAAAAATCAACCATTTGTTCTCACTCACATGTCCTAAGAGGTTAAGGTCATGGCTGGGATGATTGAATCCTCTGTTCTTCATCCCACTGACTATCTCCAAGACTATGACACCAAAGCTAAATATATCAGATTTTACTGAAAAATTTCCATTTATTGCATATTCTGGAGACATATAGCCACTGCATACAAACGGCGAAAATAACCATGAGTAATTGAATGAGAGGGAGAACCATTGTTGCTTTAAAAGAAAGAAAGTCCATTCTTTACTTACTATGTTCCAATAATTCTTCCAGTCTTTACTTGAGTTTGATCACCTCTAAATGTTCTAGCCAAACCGAAGTCTGAAATTTTTGGATTCATGTCATTATCCAAGAGGATGTTGCTGGGTTTGAGATCTCTATGAATGATTCTCAACCTTGAATCTCGGTGAAGATAAAGAAGTCCTCGAGCAATTCCTACTATAATGTTGAAACGCTTTGGCCAATCTAGTGCAGTTCTTTCTGTTTGATCTAGATTAGTTTACACATTATACTAAACTTATCATTTGTTTAATTTGTACTTATAAATAGAAAAGAAAACTAAGAAAAACAATGACGTACTCATTAAGTTGAGGATTTGTGACTTACTAAATATGTACTGGTCCAAGCTTCTCTTAGCCATATACTCATATATCAAAACTCTATCTTCTACATGGATGCAACATCCCAAGAGCTTGACCAAATTTCTATGCTGAAGTTTTGCAATGAAGATGACCTCATTCTTGAACTCAATCAGACCTTGTCCTGAATCATTACAAAGTCTCTTCACTGCTACTTCTTGTCCAAATTGGAGCACACCCTGTTTACATTATATGCCAACCAAAACTACATAAGATAAAATTGTAATATGTCCTCTTGACTTGTAAATTTTTAGCTAAAATTTTCTATCACACAAATTGGAAAGAAAAAAAAAAACTCTCCAAACATTTCTTTTTATGTTTAATATTTTTTAAGTTCTTGGATTAATATATCATTTAAAAGATCCAAAGTCTACCTTACTGTTATTGTCATCAAGTTGTATGCATCAAGCAATCTATAAGTTCTTCATTTGATGTAATGAGATGATAAAGTAGTTTTGAGACCAGTTACAAAGAAAAAGACAATTATATTATAACATATGTATTATTGCATGCATCAAATTGTAATAAAAAGCATTATTCAACTACTTACCATGTAAACAGGACCAAAACCCCCTTCTCCAATTTTATTTGTAGAAGAAAAGTTGTTTGTAGCAGCTGCAATGGTAGCTAAATCAAAGGTAGGGAGCTCCAGGTCTTCTTTTAAAAAACTGGAATTATTATCAACTCGATTATGGTTGAGGACTCTCCTTTCTGTCAAAGAACAATATAAAAAATAATTCTGAAATGTACCATGATCATGTTATATTGATAATTGTTATTTCACAAATTAAGTTAAGTAGTATATGTCAATTATTATGATTGTATTTCTGTAATTTCTGTTCTATTCTTTTCTGTACAAACTTCTCTTATGTATACTAAGGAAAAACGAATATAAACTCTAACCCTAACAGCTGTTCCACTTCCCTAATTTCTGGTTCATTAAACATATTGTCTGTCATTTCCCTACTCCACTAACTTTGTTGTCTGCCACTTTCACTGCACATGCCAACACTCTTCCTCAAGTTGGTGCATATATGTCTCTTATGCCCAACTTTTCAAGTGAGTTGTAAAAGTTTCTTGTAGACACAGATTTTGTGAGTATATTAGCCAATTGATCTTCTGATTTAACAAATGAAAGCTTAATAATCTTTTCTTCAAGATTCTGTTTGATGAAGTTCCGATCCACTTCAACGTCCTTCGTGCGATCATGTTGAACTGGATTGTGAGAGATGGCAATGGCTGCTTTGTTATCACAAAATAAGTTCATTTCAAAGTTAGGAGCAACACCAATCTCAGTTAGAAGTTTTTTCAACCAAAGGAGCTCACATATTCCCTTGACCATTCCTCGAAATTCAGCTTCAGCACTGGATAAGGCAACTACCTTTTGCTTCTTGCTCCTCCATGTAACAAGATTGCCCCCCACAAAAGTAAAGTACCCAGCAGTAGATTTCCTATCCTTCATATTCCCTCCCCCGTCTAAATCTGTATATCCAAGGACTTCTAATTGACCATTCTTTGAAAACATAAGTCCTTTCCCAGGGGAGGATTTTAAATAACGAAGTATTCGCATGACCGCATTCATATGATCTTCACTTGGGCAGTGCATGAACTGACTCACGACACTTACAGCATAAGCAATATCAAGTCGAGTATGAGATAAATATATGAGTTTACCTACTAACCGTTGATATCTCGATTTATCTGCTGGTACTTGATCCACATATTCTTCGAGTTTATGATTTTGAACCATTAGAATATCGACAGGTTTACAATCTAGTAGTCCTGTCTCTACCAGTAGGTCCAGAGTATATTTCCTTTGGAAAAGACATATGCCTTGTTTTGATCTTGTTACCTCAATACCTAAGAAGTATTTGAGCACTCCCAAATTCTTCATTTCAAACTCATTTGACAGTTGTTCTTGAAGCTTAGAGATTTCTTCTTTATCATCCCCTGTAATGATCATGTCGTCTACATAGACTATAAGGGTTGTTATCTTTCCTAATCAATGTTTTAGAAAAAGAGTATGATCCGAGTTGCTTTGTTGGAATCCATATTTCTTCATTGCTGAACTCAACCTACCAAACCATGCTCGAGGTGATTGTTTTAGTCCATACAATGCTCGTTGTAATCTACATGCAGTTTCTTTTCCTAATGTAACAGTATATCCTAGTGGGATATCCATGTAAATCTCTTCTTCAAGATCACCATGAAGGAAGGCATTTTTTACGTCAAGTTGGTGCAATGACCAATCTAAATTTGCCGTAAGAGATAACAAGACTCTAACGGTTTTTAGTTTAGCCACATGTGAGAAGGTTTCTTGATAATCTATCCCATGTTTCTGTGTATATCCTTTTGCTACAAGCCTCGCCTTGTATCGATCAACTAACCCATCTGCTTTATACTTAATGGAGAAAATCCACTTGCATCCTACCATCTTCCTCCCTTGAGGCAACTCGCTTAACACCCATGTGTTATTCTTCTGCAATGTCTCAAATTCCTCTTTTATATCTTGAGCCCATTTTGGATCAGATAAGGCTTCTTCAATGCTACTTGGAATTTGACACGAGGAGAGTGTTTGTGCAAATTCCCTGATAGGTTCTGATAACCTTTGAGTAGATACATAATTTGCTATTGGATACTTGGATTGTCGTTCTTCTCTTTCTGGGGAGTATCGATTTAGGGGTTTGCCTCGATTGTGTTTGAAAGGTAAAACATAACCAACATATGTATCTATAGCATTAGTTTGTAAAGGTGTGATAGGATAGCTTACCTCAGGAGTATTCTCAGCAAGAGGATCACTGGGTACTAGAGAGTGGAGGGGTACATCAACCACTTCATTTTCTGGAGATTCAATTACTACTTCAGCTTCAGTTCTTGAAAGTTCAAGCTCGGGTCTAGATACTGGCTCCTCCATATTATTGGCACGATCCGAGTATGTTGGACTAGTGTCTAATATTTCAACATCAAGCCAATTTCGTTCTTCACCATAACTCTCCTCCTGAAGAGTGTAATTGGATACCGGTGATGGGAAAAAACATTCTGATTCGAAGAAAGTGACATCCATGGTAATATAGGTTCTTTTAGCAATTGGATCATAGCATCGATAGCCCTTTTTTTGTACGCCATACCCCAAGAATACACATCGGACAACACATGGATGCAACTTAGTTCGTTGATTTTTATGGAGGTGGACAAAAGCAACACATCCAAAAGTTCGGGACGAAAGCATCAAAATAGTAGGCAAGGGAAGATGATCAGATAGCACCTTTAATGGAGTCTGAAATTCTAAGGTTTTTGTGGGCATATGATTCAGTAGATACACAGCTGTAGTAACAGCATCACTCCAGTATTTATTAGGCATATGTGCACCGATTAGTAAAGCCCGAGCTGTTTCCAAAATATGCCGATTCTTCCTCTCCACAGTCCCATTCTGTTGTGGGGTTTGTGAACACGAGGTTTCATGGAGAATACCATGGTTGTCCAAGTATGTCCGAAATTGTTGATTAACATACTCCCCTTCATTATCAGACCTAAGTATCTTAATTTTTTCAGAAAATTGTGTCTGAACCATGGTGTGAAACAGGTGAAATGTAGAAAATATTTCATCTTTATGTTTGAGAAGGTAAAGACATGTCATTCGTGTACAATCATCAACAAAAATAACAAACCAATGATGACCCGATGACGCAATGACTAGGGAAGGTCCCCAAACATCAGAATGTACCAAAGCAAAAGAGTCATACTTTTATTCATGCTCATAGGATAAGATATCCTATGGCTTTTTGCTAGGATACAAGTATCACATTTGAAATCTGAATGTGTGATATTTGAAAACAAACTAGGGAGTATGTGCTTTAAATACCCGAATGATGAATGCCCAAATCTACGATGACATAGCCAAATTTTTCGTTCCTTGTTACCAACAGTGTTTTGCATGTGATTGGCTCTTCCTGAACTGAGGTCATCCACATAATATAGCCCTCCTTTCTTAGTACCATGCCCAATGATCTCCTTCGTGAGAATATCCTGTAGAAGACAAAAGGTAGAATACATCAATACTACACAGTTAAGATCTGAAGTGACCTGACTTACAGACATTAGGCGGTTTGAAAGAGAGGGTACAAGTAAAGTATTAGATAATGATAATGAAGGAGATAAGGTCACTGTTCCAGCTCCTGTAACTGGATAAGTGACTCCATTGGCATTGGCAACACGGCTCCGTCTTGGCTGGGTTGTATTGGAGAGATCTTTTGGGTCAAATTTCATACGATCTGTAGCTCCAGAGTCCAGAATCCAATCCTCATTATCATTACGAGTAGAGATGTGAAATGCTTTACTTGAAATACCTGGATCCTGGGAAGATTCGGTCTGATGAGTAAGGGATAGTGAGGCATTATTGGTAGCCACAGCGGCTCGCCCAGTGGTGTCCCGTTTCTTCCGTGCTTGAAGATCATTCCACCATTCTGGATACCCGTGCAGTTTGAAGCAGTTTTCATGGGTGTGTTTGGAGTTTTCGCAATGGCCACATTTCATGTCAAGAGATGGTGGATTTACCGTGGATTTCTTGCTACCCAAGGAAGTTCCTGTTTTTGGTGGCATTAGATTATGGTGTCCCTTGACCCCTTTAAACGCCATAACTACTCTGGGTGTCGTATCTACACCTGTGATCATCACGGCCTACCTGACCTCTTCTCTACGGACGAATCCATAGGCTTGTTCCACCGTAGAGAATGGTTTGATCTGAAGCACATCACTTCGAGTTTTGTCGAGTCTATCATCAAGTCCATCGAGGAAGGTATACACTCGATCTTCCTGTACGATGGAGTTGTATTTTTGTATATCAATCGCACACTCCATTGGATTAGGACGACGGAAATCAATTTCACGCCACAACCCTTGAAGGTCATTGTAGTATTTTTCAATGGATCCACCCGCTTGCTTCGTACGAGTAACTTGACGGCGAAGATCATACACTTGAGACGTGTCTGTCCCATCATAGTAAGTGGTAGCAGCCAAATCCCAAACCTGTTTCGCAGTTGGAAATCGGATAAAATTTGCAATCAAGGAAGGGTCCATCAAATTGATCAACCATCCTTTGACAATGGCATTTTCAATACGTCATCTCCTAAATGAGGGGTCGGTTTCAACAGGTTGAGGAAAATCCCCATTAATATATCCCAGTTTATCTTTGCCAAAGATATACATCTCCACCACCTGGGACCACAAGGCATAGTTGGATCCTCCCAACTTGATACTAATGGGAGCAGTCGACGCTTCAATTGGCGGAGGTTGTGAGCTGATCTGAGCTCTAGTTAGAACTTCCATCATTTTTGCCATCAAATCTTCCAATATGAAATTGGTAGTTAAATCTCTAGATTCCGCCATGAAATCTAAAAAAAAATTTCTTCCTGTTTTCCTTTTTTTTACAACACAGCCACTATATATATAAAACTCAAAACGTAACCCTAAGAAAAAAAAAATTCTTTCGCGTAGCCCTGGAACGGTGCCCTTCTTCTGCAACCGAGCGCGCCTTTCTTCTGCAAGTGAGCGGCGCTCGTCTTCTGCAAGTGAGCGGCGCCCGTCTTCTGCAAGCGAGCAGCGCCCTTCCTCAGCAAGCGAGCATCGCCCTTCTTCTGCAACCGAGCAACTAGGTCAAGATGGTCGAACCCTAGCCGGCTACAAATCCAGACAAAGTTAACCTTCCACTTGGTCCTCCGTCTCTATAAAACCCCCACTGACCTGCGAGGAGCTAGATGCTCCAATGAAGTTGATTTTTTTCCTGGTTTTGGTTCAGATGTTGCAGAGAAACAGACACCTACTCATAGGTCAGCAGCCGTTTCCATCTTTTCTTGGTTTCTTCTTCTTCTTTTTTTGGTTCAACAGAATCAACTTTGCACGCATAGAGACACTCGAACTCGAAGGTTTTAAAGATAAGAACTTTGAACTCCAAAAGGATATGGAGAATCTGCAGACAGTTTCATAAAGTGTTGACACAAAAAACACCCATATGCTTGGACTAGTGGATGGAAGAAGCTTAGCAAATTGACCAAGATGATAGTTCTTGAAAAAAAACTGGATATGTGATATTATTGATCTGATTTCTGGATTTAATAGATCAAATCAATGTTGAGGAGAACAGGTAGCAACGTAGGATTTTTATTTCTTTAGACCATGCCATAATCATAATCTGCTCTAACCCTAACAGCAGTTCCATTTTCCTAATTTCTGGTTCACTAAACATATTGTCTGTCATTTCCCTACTCCACTAACTTTGTTAGTCTGCCACGCACACGCCAACAATATATACTAATTATTAGTATATATTATGTCATATCATAAATACCATCAGGAAATGTTGCACCAATTATAACGTTCCAATGGAAATGGATGAAACCTAGCTAAGGGTACATTAAGACTAGCATACAATATTTCGCGAGTTATACATATATATTTTTAATCACAAATTAAGAAAACTTGAAATAATTACTTGAACATATAAATAATCATAATGTAAGAATTTTAAAATTCTATTTTTTAATTAAGTTATTATGTTTGTTATTTATTATTAAAAAATAATAAATTTTAATTAAAACATTAATGTTATGAAGAAAGTATGGCCAAAATAAATATATATAATATATAATTTTTTAATCTTATAAAATAGAAGTGTTTGGTAATTTTAGTTTTTAATTTCTATTGAGTCATTATGTCTATAATTTATCATCCCAAATAAATAATTCCAATTTAAAATATAAAAACTATTATACTAACTGAATTTTTTAAAAATTAATTCCAAATAAGTCATTGGGTTAATTATATATAATTAACCCAATGGAAATTATAACTAAGTGAGGGGATGCTTACGTAGTCTAGACGGAAGCTTTTTAAAGATTTAGTTTTTAATTTATAATTAAATTATATTATCTGTTATCTATTATTTTAAAAATAATTAATTTT
This sequence comes from Hippophae tibetana, assembly GCA_037013495.1. Classification (NCBI taxonomy): domain Eukaryota; kingdom Viridiplantae; phylum Streptophyta; class Magnoliopsida; order Rosales; family Elaeagnaceae; genus Hippophae; species Hippophae tibetana. The sequence goes on along the minus strand of CM072802.1, from coordinate 31,937,578 downwards.
ATTTAAAAATATTAAAAAATTGAAAAATAAATGATTAAAATAATTATATACAATCGATTATATTTTTAAATTTATAAAAACAATAAATAAGAAAATGTGATTAAGTAATTTTATAGCAAAATCTTTTAAAATTTTAATTTTTAATACCTAAATAAGTCATTATATTTGTTATTATTTCAAAAAGTTAATTTTTTTAAGAAAATGACCAAAATAGCTGTATGTAATATATAACTTCTAATTTTATAAAAAAATAAAATTATGAAGCGATATCTTTTGAAATTTCAATTTTTAATTCCTAAAGTAATTATGCTTGTTACTATATAAAAAGAATTAAATTTAATTAAAAAAATAATTTTTGAAAAAATATGATAAAAATAATTATACGTAATTTATAATATTCTTAATTTAGAAAGAAATTATAAAAGGTGTTATTAAATAATCTTTGAAGTATTTTAAAGTTATAGTTTTTAATTTCTAATTAAGTCACTATATTTATTATTTATTGTCACAAATAATTAATTTAAATTTAAAATATTTTAAAAAAAAAGTTGCAAATGATAAATTAAATAATCCATATAAATTCTTTTGAAATTTTATTTTTTAATTCTTAATTAAGTTCTTATTTCTATTATTTATTATCTTAAAGAATTAATTAAAAATATTTAAAATAAATACATGAATATGTGATTAAATAATCACAGTTAAAATCTTTTGGAATTATAGTGTGAAATTAAAAAAAATCGCTTCAATGTTGGGAAATAGAAATTAAAAATTGTGAAACCATCTCATATACCTTATATTAAGTGTCAAATAATGATATACATGTTATTATAATAATGTGGTTTTTGAATGTTGATATAAAAAATATTTACTTTTGTAATATTTTTTAATGTTAACTATGTTTGTTGTTTATTATTTTACAAATAATAATTTTTTATTAAAAATATTTAACCAATAAAATACACAAATAAAAATTTAGAATATAAGGTCAAAAATTATTGTCACACATCATTCATTTAGGGTTTAATTTAGACTGTCTAAAAAATTCAAATAAATTTTTTAAAAACATTGAAGTATTCTCCAAATGATTATACAAACTTATACATTTAGAATATTAAATAATCCTCGATGAAATCTTTTGGAAATCTAGTTTTGATTTTATAAAATCATTAGGTCTATTATTTTACTAAAAATAGTTAATTTTAATTAAAATTATTAACATTTTGAAAAAGTATGACCAAAATAATTTGTGCAATATATAAATTTTTGTTTTATAAAAATAAAATTATGAAAAGGTGATTAAATAGTCATAGTTGAATTCTTTTAAAAATATTATGTCTTTATTATTATCGGAAATAATTAATTTTAATTAAAAACATCAAAAAATAAAGTTATAAATGAATGATTAAATAATCATAAATTAAGTCTTTGAAATTTTAGTTTTTAATTATAAATTAATTCATTATATCTATTATTTATTTTTTAAAAAAATTAATATTAGCTAAAACACTAAAAACAAATATAATAAGGGGTGATTGAATAATTAAAGTTAAAGTCTTTTGTAACTCTAGTGCAAAATTAAAAAATATTCAATGTCGGAAATAGAAATTAAAAAAAATGTAGAAATATCTCATGTATTCTATCTAAAGTGTCAAATAATGATATAGATATAATTATGATAATTTTATTTTTTGATATTGATATAATGAGAGATTTACTTTTGTACTATTTCTTTAATGTTGATCATGTTTGTTACTTATTATTTTATGAAAAAATAATAATCTTTTATTAAAAAGATAAAAATTTAAAGAAGTATGACTAATAAAATACACAAATAAAAATTTAGAATGAAAGTCACAAATCATTTTGTGATACATTATTCCTTTAGGGATTAAGAAATTCAAATAGAAATTTTAAGAACATAATAATATTTTTCTATTGACATGTAACCTTTTTCAATTTTATAAAAAAATTTACAAAAAATTAATTAAATAATTACGATTGAAATCTTTTGAAATTATAGTTTTTAATTAGTAATAAATTCATAATATTTATTATTTATTATCTTAAATAATTAATTTTAATTAAAAATATTAAAAATAAAGTCATACATGAGTGATTAAATAATCCTAATTGATTTTTTTTAAATTCTAGTTTTTAATTTTTAATTAAATCATTATGTTCATTATTTATTTTTTCAAAAAATTAACTTTAATTAAAAATATTAAAAAATAAATATGAAAAGAAGAAATTAAAAAAAAATATAGCTTTAATGTTAGGAAATAGAAATTTTAAAAAGTGTGACTACAACTCATATACTTATATCTCAATTTTCAAACAATGATATAAACATAATTACGATAATATAGTTTTTTAATGTTGATACAATGAAAAATTTACTTTTGTAATATAATTTTACAAAGAATAATCTTTTATTAAAAACTTAAAAATTTAAAATAACTATAACTAATAAAATAAGCAAATAAAAATTTAGAATAGAAAGTAATAAATCATGTGATACCTTATTCCTTTAGAGATTAAAGAGTCAAATATAAATTTTAATAACATTATAATATTTTACTAATAAACATGCAACTTAATATATTTGGAATAATTATATAATCAATATTAATAGATATGCATGAAGTATATTTAACTCACTAACGAAAGAGAGAAATAATATAATATTGTGAATAAATAATACAAATTAAGAGAGGAATAAGTACCTTAAAAAGTTATAGATATAAGAACTTTAAAATAAATTAGGTAACAAATGTAAAATAATTTATATTAATGAAATTAATACTTTTTAGAAGTATAAGAATTTATACCAAATAATAGGGTAAGAGTTCTAAAAACTTTAATTTTAAAACTTTAACGAGCAACCTTTTGTATTTCTTTTTATGAGTGTCTGGCCTAGCAAGTAAAATAATAAACTAATATAATAACCAAAAAATTAATTGTAGTTAGTTTATGAAATGTATAACTACAACTAATTATAATTATAAATTTAATTAAAATTTTAGTAAATACAAATGGTATCATATATATTTAATATAAAGTAGTTGAATTATATACGAGAAAGAATACATTTATAGTTGAAATACATTTTTACAATCAAATTTTGACATATTATTTTTTGGGTATGACGTATATAGTTTATGTAATGTGTAATTATAATTAATTACATTTTTATTGTTAGAATTTTATACATCATTAAAAAGTAATTAATAATAATTTTACAATTGTTAGAATTTGTCAAAAATTATCAAGTTTGTAACTTAACATCATATAGTTTAACATGTTATGGATATATAAATAGTATGGTTAATAAAAGAGATTCGACGCAATTTTTCATTTTCTAATGGGTTAAAGCAATAGATTAGTAAAGTATCAATGTTGTTTTGTGATTGACCTTTAAAATACAGCTTATTTAAATGAATTAAAATTCGTATGACCAATGTTCTTGCCAAGTAATTAGTCTAATTCTCAAGTAAAAATAACTAATATATAACCGGCCAATTCAACTAGAGGTGATCTTTAATTTTTCGTAAAATTAACAAAATAAAGTACCTTGGCTAAGTTGCTTGCGGGAGGTCCATCTCTTCCAAATGATAAATCCACTTGTTGATAATATCAGAAGACATATTGCTGAGACAACTGATAATGACACAATCACAACCGTATGGTTTTTTTTTGAACCTATATATATTCAACCAAATCATGTAAGGAAGGGTGAGTATTTTCAAATAGGTACTTTATAATATGTAATTTGTGTTATTTAGTTTCTTATGTTATAATGATATTATTTAGTTTTTTAGTTATGAAAAATGGGTTTATGAAAGATAAATTATATTATTTTAATAATTTTTTTATTAAAATATTATTATTTTTTATCAAATGATTAAAATAATATTAAAATATGAGTTTTTAATAAGGAATAAAAATAAAATTTAATAAAAAATTTATTTTAAAAAAATCAACTATAATAATTAAACTAAATAACACTATTTCTAATCTAGATTACTAAACAACACAAATAACATAATTTAAAAGATTTTACAATAATTTTTTCTATTATAAAATATTCTTTTGAGAAAAGAAAAAGAAGCAAAAAAAATCACATTAAAAAAAAACTATAAATGGAAAATAATAAATTACATTTTATGACATTTTTTTTATTCTAAAATATTCTTTTGAGAGAAGAAGAAAAGATAACAAAAGAAAAACACATTCTAAAAAAAAATTATGCAGGGAAAAAAATAAATAAATAAATATATATATATATATATATTGCATTTAAATTTTGTAACAACAAAAATAACACAATTTACATCTTAATTATATATTTTTACTATAAAAAATCAAACATATCATTTTACATTAAACGATATTCAATTAAATATTATTTAAGTTAAATTATAATAATTTAAATCAGTTTAATATTAAACATTAATCAATTAAAATCGCTTAATAATATAATATTAAAGTATTGTTTTTATTTTTATTATTATAAATTTTAATTGTGTTATTTTATAACATTTTTAAAACTATTTTGAGAGAAAAAAAAAATAACAAACACTATTGCAACTAATATAATAAGGTCTCATATGAGGAAATAAATAAATAATATGAGAAGGTGAAATATATACGAGTGGCGAACAGGTGAACAGGTAATCACTTATTAGGCTTATAGCAATGACTCAGTCCACAAGGATATAAAAACCAGGAAATTAGTAATTATAACTTTTAAAATATACTATATAAAAGTATATGCATTTGTAGCAAAAGTTACTTGAACATATATATATATATATATATATATATATATATATAAATAAAAAACCATTATACTCTCAGAAGATTGAGCTTACCAAGTTCAGAAGTTGCCAGTTTAATGTATAAATCTTGGCCTGCTTGATCAACTACACTCATATCAATCAATTCTCCGAACCATAAAACGCAACCAACAATTCGAGCAACAGTAAAAGCCACACATGAACAATTACTTGAACAAGCCGCTTTACACTCATCTTGTTTCCAAATCTTCCGATCCACCACAAATTCGCCATACGGCAATTTAAGATTAGAAAATTTCTTGAACCCCACCATCATGTTACAGTTCAACTGTCTCCTTAGCACACATCCACCACTAAAATCATATGATACCCAATTTTGAAGAAATTTTGGGACAAATCCAGTTGGACACTCACAAACAGGAATCCGATTACTCCTGCAGATACCAAAACGACCACAACGTCCATAGTTATCGCATTCATCATTCTGCAGATTGAATATATTAATCCAAGCATTATTACTTGGATTCCATCTGAGTTGATTCAGAGATCCATAAGGATTAACCCAGAACCTTGTGATGGATGATTTATCAGGGTTCTCAAAAGTGTAGTAAACATGAGTTTCGTTGAAAACAAATATGGGTTTGTATACTGCGTTTGCACCGTGTATGGGGATTCCCCCAAAACGAACACCATCCCAAGGTCCAGTTCTGTATAATATCTGTGATCCTCTGCTCTGAATAGTTTGAGGCAAGCGAGGGTCTAATTCATATTTAAAGGATCCAGTTGATGGATCATTAAGACTACTCCAAGAAGTGAAGTACCAATTTTGACCCGTCTTCAAATCCCAACCTAGTTTCATACCCGCTATTTGCGTATCTCCTACCAAATCAAAACTCTGCCAAGCATAGATTCCATTATCATTGACCACAAGATTTCCAGAGTCTAAGAGCTTCAAGATTGGATTTCTCGCTGAAGAATTTGAACACCATACGATTCGGGATTGGTTGTTGGAGATGAGTATGTTTCCATTTGGGTTGATAGAGAGAACACCAGAAGAGTCTTGAACTGGGTTGTCTCGATTGGCTACCCAAACAACAACGCATCCTGAAATTTTCTTGTACCATATTCCAATGTAGCGATTGGTAGAATTCAATGGGCTAAAGAAGCCTAATTCGAATGTTTTACTTGCTGAGACTAGAGTTTGGCCTTTGTCTATGAGGGATTGGTTGGGTCTTAGTGTGTCAACTGAATAGGAATAAGGAGAGAAGAAGACGATAGCAAAGCTGAATAGGAAGAGGAACTTCATGGGTTATTAATTTCAGAGTAGTCTTCATAAGCACTAATCAGTACAATTTTACAAATACATTAGAGAAAACCAAAGTTCTCTTTGGAATTTTTATTTTTTGTTTTTCCCATCAAAATTGAAGACAAGGTATAATCTCAACTCAAGTAAACATTGGTTTTTTTGGTTTTAATAGATTGATTCAAAGATGTTAAATTATTATTATTTTTAATAGTGATATTGAGATGAGGTTGAATTGTTGACGACTTGATGCTATGTGGTTTTAGATGCGTAGTAATTTCGTATACTGTAATTTTATAAGTTATTAAATTATAAAATAAATTAAATTTTATTAATTTTATAATTTAAAAATTAATACTTTTCAAACATAAATTATGAATTATATATTTTATTAACAGCAAAATATTTAAAAAAAATGCAACTCTCTTTATCTTTTTTATTTTTTATTTTTGTCTACTCTCTCTCAATCACATCATTATTTTATTAATAAAATTAAGTATTAATAAAGTTAAGAAAAATAAATAATTAATAACAAAATATTTAAAAAAAAACCCATTGCTCTCTATCTATACTCTTCTTTCTCTCTTTGCTCTCTTTCTTAACTCTCATAGTAGTTTTATTAATAAAAAAATTAAGAGAAAAAAGAATGAATAAGTGAGAAAAAGAGAGAGGAGGAACAAAATGAGAAAGAGTAAGTGAGAAAAGTAAAGAAGCAAAGAGGGAGGAGAAAGGTTTTTTTTTTTTTTTAATATTTTTTTATAAATAAAAAATATAATTTTTATTTTTTGATTTAACTGAATTCATTTAAAAAATTACAAGATTAAAATATATAAATCACATTGTTACAAAACATGAATGACTTAATACGATTTTGAGACTTGTTTTCAATCTCAAGAATTTAGGTTAAAAATAGGTCATATTTATATTGCATAGATAAACAAACAAATATAATAATGAATTATCATAAAAGTTATGAAAATATTATCTAATTTTATCGAGTTATAAAAATAACATTAAAATATTATTAGTGGTGCATATCTATCACCGACTTCTCATTATTTGTATAATTCTATGAAAAAACTTCTTATAAAAAGTAAGTTTAAGTCTAACTTTATTAAGTGATGAAAATAATACTAAAGTATTATTAGTAGTATAAATCTATCACATAATTTATTATTATTAATACAAATTTATTATAAAACTTCTTATTAGTGATACATGTTTATCACCAAATTTTTTATTAATTATATAAACTTATTATTAAAAGTATAGCATAATTATTGAAAAATAACACAGTGATATATTTATACTTTTAATTATCATTGAATATTATTTTTTTGCTCTATATATAGGCATAATAAATGTGCATTTCAGCCTTGTCAAAGAAGAATTAAGAATAACAAGAGGATCAAAAAGTTTTCTAACATTTGTATTTTAAAAGTCTCTTAATAATACATAAATATCAATTAATAATATATATCATTGTAATATGGTCGATAAAATGTTAAGTAATATAGATAAAATGTACTTTTGAGAAAATAATAAATTTTAATAATTTATGAAAATTGAAGATACATATATAACACAACTATATAATCAAATATAATATACTCAAACTACATTGTAATTATAATTCTAAATAGTTTGAGTATTGGCACATACAATATACATCTTCATTAATGACTTTTTCTTTATCTAGATTTTTTCTATAAATATAATCGTTTCAACCAATTTTATTGATTTAAGGTATTTTGCCACCATCTTACCGTCATTTTCAACAAATAACTTTATAGATATATGAGAAAAATATTACAATGGTTTTTTATTGTAAAAATAAAACTTATAATATATATTTATTTTTTGTGATAATTTAGTTATTTTTATTAAAAAAAATGACCCTACAAAGATAATTAATTTTTTTTCATTTTATTTTTATTTTTTATTTTTTCAACTTCATTATAAAGACTTTTTTGACTTAAATGAACTATAAATGAAATAATGAAAGAAAAAAAAATTAAATAAAAACATATAATGATCATTTGTCCACGTGCTTTTAATTTTTAATAATAACATAACTAAATTGTTACAAAAAATAAATATATAATCTAAATTTTATTTTTAAATAAATATGAAACTTGTGATATCATCCTCCCTATATCTATATATAAGATTAAAACTAGACGTAAAAATGTTAAAATTAAAAAAAATCCAAATCTCATTATATGAAAATATGATAGCTTAAATATAAGATCTAAATTAAAAATATCACAATTATAATTGATTTTATTAAATTAGAATGAAAGTAAAATAAGCAAAGAGAGAACCTATTCGTATAATGGAAGGCACTCTCTCTCCCATAGAAGGAATCTATATGAAAAGAAGCAAGAAAAATGGCTAAAGTTTTGCTATAAAGAAAAAATGTTATTTTTTATAAATAATTTATCAATAAATATACTTATTTATGGTGTATTTTTTAATTATTAATTTAAATATTTATTTTATAACTTTATGATTTATTATTCAAAATAAATATTATATAAAAAATAACTAAATTATTCGGACATACATGGGATTTTTACCACAAATATTCTATATGTTTAAGTGCACACAAATTCATTAGCAATGTATATTTATATATATTAAATAATTAATTAATTTAAAAATAAACAAATTAATTATTTTCATAAAATTACATTTTTTTACTTGTATATTTTTGTAAATTTTATATTTAAATTTTTGTGCAATAATAACGATATTAATGGTGTGAATATGCCTAGATATAAGTTTTAGAGAAATATTGAATATATTATTATTGTCAAACAAAATTTTGAAAAAAATCAAGAAAACATTATCAAAAATATGATTTTTTGTAATAAAATTTTATGAAATATCAAAAGAATCAATTACTTATATTTTAAATTAATTTTTATTTAATACATATATTTTTAAATATATAAAATATTTATACTAATTGATTAAAATATTATTTAATAAAATATATTTTTTCCTTCCTTTCTATCCATGAAAGATCGAACATTATCTTAAATGCCTTTGAGGTTTGACATATCTTCAATTATGTCCATGAGTTTTGTAAAATATCAAAAATATCCTTATATCTTAATATTATTAATTTTTCATCCATTACTATTTATATTATTATTTTTTGTCTATTTATTAAAGATAATAATTTGTCTAAAAAACTTATTATTTTGCTATATAAATCTAATTTTTCTATATTTATTACAATTGTATAGTATCTTATGTTATTAATTATGTTGGTGGCTTAATTCTAATCTTGAATCTATTAATTGTCGTTTAAAATTAAAAATTACTTTTTCATTTGTTAAATCTAATAATTCTAATTTATGTACTAATAATTCGATGTTCATAGAATATTATCTTCATAAATCATATGTGTTAAATGTATATTATTTTTTCCTATTCGTAGTATATAATCATGTTTTTCTTGTGTACATACAATGCATTTATAATCTTCAAAAAAGTAATATCCAAACATTAAGTTGTTAAATTCTTCTTCCTCTATTTTCACATATTTTTGACTAAAATAGTCTTTTAGTATCCTTGAAACATGATGGTCTATGATGTTTGTAATAGTTTTAATATAATCTGTATAGATATCTAATAAGGTGTTAAATCTTTTAAAAATTTTAAAATAAGTTTCATAGTCTTCATTTTTAAAATATTCATTTAAATAATAGAGATAACTTTTATCAAATATTTCTAATAGAATTAGATTTTTATCTTTGATTTCCATTGGAATTATTAGTTGTTTATTTCTGAAAATAAATTCCATTTTTATGTTTTAACAATATTATGTTTTGTTGTAAGCAAATATTTAAACATTCAAGATTCTTAACAAAATTAAAATTATAATTATTATACCTGAATTTGATAGGTCTACCACGGTCTTTCCTTTTGTTTGTCTTCTTTGTTACACTTGTTATACCTCAACTTTGCTTAAACCTCAACGCCCTCCTAGCCATGGTGAGCCCTCTGCATCCGTACATAAATGGTGTCCAATAGTTGACTTACTAAAGAAGAGTAACTGAACTACATTTTATTCATAATATAATAATTATTACAACTTAAGGCCAACTAAGAACCTTGAAAGGGGTGCTTAGCCGCTCATAGTTACTGGGTATAACATTATTGGTTTTGAGATTTCTAGAGAGGTTTTTTATGCTAAAGTGTTTTAGAGTAAAGAGCTATGGATTTCTATGTATTCGTGTGTCCTGAAATGATAATAAGGGTTTCTTTTATAGAATAAGGAATCCTTGTTTACAAGACTAAAATTATCATTTTACCCTTGCTTTAATAATTCATCTGCTTTTCTTTAAAGGATAGCCATTACTTTTTTTCTTGGCACATAATGCCGACTAAGATGTTGGGTTTACATCTTTATTTCTTTTGTAGTCTTCTACCGACAGTTCCTTTTCTTATTTTTCTTTGCCATTTTTTTCCGATGGTTCCTTTGATGACGCATCATCATCTTCTTGATCTTTGATGCAAAGAATGCATCTATGGTCTTTGGTGGCTTTTCTAGCATAGAAGCAGAATATCTTTCTTATTTCTTGACCAATTTCTAGGTTGTTGCAATTAAAATTGGTTTCATATTTGGTGATTTTTTACCATCTTCTTCTGACAGAGCCATGCTACTATGAGAAATGATGACGAATTTAATAGTTGAATAATTTACTTTAATCTCAGTAGAATTGTCAATCTTCCTGAGTTCAAAGTAAATTTGGCTTAATATTTGTCCTCTTAATATACATAATTCTTTTGTGTTGAATTCCTTTTCTGGAAGTGCTCTTGGTTTAAGAACCTCTCTATTTGTGTTGGAGATCCCTATCTTGATGAAGTGGTAGGGACTAGTACTTCCTTCCTCATTCCAGTTCATTAATGAACTGAAAAATCTAAGATAAACAGGTTTATCACCTGCTTTAATTTTTCTTCTAAAATTCTTGATTGTTCTTTTAAAATTTTATGGGAAATAATTTAATTCACTTAAATTAATTCCTAGATATATATTTTCTATTAATCCTACAGGAAATTACTTGTATGTAGTATAGACTTTCATATCTTCAATATGTTCTTGAGTAGATTTTCTGGCCAAATTATAAAGACTCAACCATTGTAGCTTGTTGAGGTTTCTGTATTAGTCCTTTTCATCTTCAATGATTAGAATAGTTCTAGGAGATGTCTCCCTAAATAGTACTGAATGTTTTACTATTTTTTATGTCTCTGGTGCAGATGTTTCTCTAAATATCACTCGAGGTCTTGCTATTTTTTCAAGATTTGTCAATTTGCTTGGAGCTATTGGTTGTTGTTGTAGTGTTGCAAAATAATTTTTTACTATTTTCTCTGGAGTTATTAGTTTTGGTGTTTTCTAGTTGACATAAATACCTCCAGCTTCTATCCTAGAATAGATTTGCTAGCTTTCGCCCAATTGTTATAAATTCCTAGTTTTTGGCCATTATAGACCACATAAAAAAATTTGTTCTTCTTTTTCTACCTCATCTACCCAATTGAGCTTTGTGGTTTCAGAAATTTTTTGTGAACTGTTAGATTCTTTCTTTTTAATGGAGATTCCTCATTTGAGATTCTGTTCTCTAGAGGTTATTTTGACCAATTAAGTTCTTCTTGTTTCCTTCCTATCTCCATAAGAGATTTCTCGAGATATAGCAACTTGAGTTGTTCCTATAGCATTTTTATCTCCTTTTCTTTAATCTTGATTTTGATATCAAGATGTTCCATTCCTGAAAGCATAAAAATAGTTAGAGGTGCTAATTCTCTGGTAAGAGCATCAGCTAAGCTATTTTTATGTCCTGAAAGATGTTCAACATCAAAATTGTAATGGTTGAACCATTGTTTCCATCTAACTAGTTTTCCTTGTTTGTAATCACCTACAATATCAGTTCTTAAGAAATAACCAAAATTATTGTTATTTGTTCTAACAATGAATCTAGAGCTTATAACATATATTGCAAATTTCTTAATAGCCTTTTTAACAGCTAAATATTCTTTTTCATTACTATGATAATTTAATTCTAAACCTTGGAAAGATCCTGATGTATATCTACAAATATATTCATCTTTGTCATCTACTCTTACTTTAAGAATTGCTTCCCAATATTCTTGTGAAACATCTGTTTCAATTATCATCATATCATCTGGTCCTGTATAGTATAAAGTTGGTAAATATTTTACCTTTGTTTTTATTTTATCCATATACAAAGTATCTTCTTCTGTCCATTTCCAAATATGATTTTTTTTTCAATTTTGCTTGTAATGGTTTTCTCATTTTTGCAAGTTTCTTGATATAAGCTTCTACATATGTTAAACATTCTAAAAATCTTTGTAATTGGTTTTTTTTCTTTTAATTCACTAGGGAAACCTTGGATATTATTTAGTATATGGAGTTATAGATTATGTTTTCCATCTTCAATTTCCAACCCTAAGTATTTGATTTTTTGTTGAGCAAGTACTGCTTTCTTTTCAAAGAGTACAATGTTTTCTTTTCTACATTCTTGTAGTATATTGATAATATCCAAAGAATGTTTATTTAATTCATTACTGAAAACCAAAATATCATCTATGTAACCACAACAAATATCTTGTAATTTCTTAAAAATGTTATCCATATATCTTTGAAAAATACCTAGAGCTTATTTTAATCCAAATGGTATAACTGTCCATTGGAATTATCCTTAGGGGCAACTAAATGCTGTTAATTTTTGGGATTCTTCATCCAATCTTATTTTCCAAAATCCACTTTTGTAATCAAAACTCAAGAAATATTTCTTTCCTTTTATTAATGATAGTAGTTCTTCCTTTTTTGGAATGAAGTATCTATTGTCAATAGTTTCTTTATTTAGTGCTTTAAATTTTATTACCATTCTCGCTTTTCCTCTTCTTTTCTCTACTTTTTTTCAACTAAGAATGTTGGGCTAGAGTGAGGTGAATTACTCGGTATTATGACTTTTAATTCTAAAAGTTCTTGAATTTGTTTTCCAAATTTAATCCTGTCTCCTGGAGTATAAATCATTGGTTTTACTCCTATGATCTTGTTAGGGCTTTGTATTCATGTATCTCATTAAGAAAAGAGTTTTGTTTTTCTTCTATATCTAAAAAAATATTTTCTAAATAAGGTTTTTGTTGGTCTTCTATCTCACCATGTTTTTGCTTTTTTATGTTGTTGCATAAAAGTTGGGTTTGAGATAGTTAAAGCTTTTCTTACTTTAGAAACATAGATGGTATCTCCTTCTAAGGTTGTTAGACTTACTTTGTCAGAATGTTGTGTGAAAGGTTGATATAAGTTTAGGAAATTATTTCCTATTAATAAATCTACTCCTGTTTCTTGTTAATATATAGTAGGAATGTGAAAGTTTTCTCATTCTATCATTATATCAGTATCTTTTAATACCTAATTGAGTTTTATTGTAGTATTATTAGCAATTCTTACAATTAAATCTTTTGGTGCTTGTTTCCAATTGTCTTATGGAAATACATATATACTGGCTACACATATACTAGCTCATGTATATATATATATGCATGTAAATTATAAGTGTTATAGCCTTTAAATTTTAGTCATACTTTAATGTAAGTACTATTTGGATTTGTAATACTATACAAATCATTCATCTTCTGATGAAGAATATTCATGATTTGAGTATTCATATTCTGAGTCAGTTATTTCTTCCTCAGTTTCTTCCAATAGATAGATACTGTAAGTATCATCTATATCAGATCACTTGATCGGTTCTAATTCCATTTTGAAAGCTTTTTCTAAGATTTTTGGTTTTTGTAGAAATTCCTTTTTAATTTTTTTTTTATGTTGAAGTCTGCTTGGACATTCATTAGCATAATGTCCTTCCTTATTACAGATCCAACATTTGCATTTTCTTCTTTTCTGAAGGACAATAATTCCTTTTTTCATAAGGTTTATAAATCTTTCTTCTAAAATATCTTTTCTTATAGTTTTATCTATTGAATCTCTTTTTATATTTTTGAAAATTTTGTTTTCTAAATTTATATTTTTGTTTATAAGATTTTATGTTACATACATATTTCCCTGGTATTCTAAAATCTCTTATATCATAACAAATTTTATTATTTCCTCTTATTTGTTTATATTCTTTTTTTTCTTAGCATTTAATAATGATCCAATATTTAAGAGTTCTTATTCTTCCTACTAGAGTATCTAGTATAGTTTTTCTATTCCTTTGTTCCCAATTTGCTGTTAAAGTTTTATATAATGTTCCAGGTAATTTTTGAAAAAAACATTTCTTTATAGGTTGTTTATATAGAGGGTGGTAACTTATGGTAATAAATTTCATATTCACAAATAAAATAATCTATGTAACACATGTTACAAATTTCCATATTTGTTAGATGCCATTTAGCTTCATTGATTTCATTTTCACTTGATTCAGTGATAATTCTTCATTTATCTTCTCCAATAATTTTTTTGTATATTTCATTTATTATTGTATCCAAGTATTCTCTTCCTGTAGAAACATATCCTTGCATTAATAAATATTGTTGATATGTTAAATTTGAAAACCAAACTTTTACATTTGCTGTCATTTTATGTGCTATAAGCACTCTACAAGTTGAAGTATTTGTTTGGGTAGTTTGAGAAGTTTGTATGAGTACACTCATCCCACTAGACCATTCATCTAAGGCTTTTTTCTTATCTCTTATACAATCTAAATCTATAAGTTCATATTTATGATTATCATAGAGTTTGAACTCTGGTGGAATACTGCCTCTAGTTCCCTAATGCAATCCTTCCTCCAATTTAAGTGGTTGTCTTCTCCTATAAGTAGTATCAAGTTGTTCTGATCTTTGCCTATTTCTTTCTCCCTTATGTGGGGCAGATGTTCCTTCTTGGTAAGAGACTGATAATGAAATTAGTTTCATATGACCTTTTGGGGTCATGTTTTTTGGTTCAGAATCAGTTTCACTTATTACTGTCATATCATCCTCTTCTTTATTAGTACAAAGTTTTCCATTATAATGTTCTTTTATTTTTTCATTGGTTAATGTCAATAAATTGACTAATGTTCCTATATCTATATTTTCAGGGTCCATGAATTTTCTTTCTAATTCTTTTCTATATTCCATTAAAATGAAATTATCTATTTATTTTTAGATTGTTCCTCATTTTTTCTTTTCTCATTTTTAGGAATCAAAGAATTTGATCTCCTTGGTGGTTCTTCTTTTAATCCTTCTAAAGGATCATATTTATAACCTATTATTTCATTATCCTTATGTATGTTGTATATATATTTTATTAGTTCTGAAATTTTTTTGTGCATATCTTGTTGTAGTTTATTATAACCATATTCCTTTATTTCCTTTAGTAATTCTTTTTGTATATCTATTATTTCCTATAAATATTTTGTATTTGATTCTTGGACTAAATCCATTTCCTCTATTAATAATTGTATAGTTTCAAATAATGTTGCTTAATTTTTTGCTACACCTACTAGGCTTCCATTTATTTCTAAATACATATTTTTTATTTTATCTCTAAACATTATTTTAACTTCATTTTCTAGTTTTTTAACTTCTTCTTGGTTAGAAGTTTCTCCTTCATGGTTTATAAAAGTAAATCTTGATATGCTATTAATTTTAACAACATTACTATTTCTTGCTGTAATTAAGGATTTTTCTTTGATATCTAATTTCCATTCTTCTGGTATTTCAAAGTCTGTTAGTATTTATGGTTTTATTATTTATCCAAGTTCCTTAAAAGTTTTATCTATTTTTATAAATTTATTTTGTCCATATATTGAACTATTATGACTATTTGTTAAAGAATATGTCACTAGATAATGTATTGAAAATGGATGATTTTCTTCTTTCATTAAATCTCATCTTTCAAATTTATTAGCTAGACTTAATACTTGATTTAGATTTTTATCATGTATATTTATAGCAAATCTAGGGTATGCTGTAAATATTAGCTTTTGATATCCTAAATTACCATGAATCATTCCTAATAAGACATGTTGTCTATTTATTATTCTGTTATCTAATAATGATATTTTTATCGGTGTATCTATTTTTTCTCTAAAATGAGCTTTTATTAATATTTGAATTCCTCTAAAATGAATGTATCTAATTTTTTCTTTATCTTTATGAGAAATTTTTGATAATTTTTTTAATATAATTTCTTTATCAATTAATGATATATTATATCTCTGTTTTGCATCTGTAATTTTAATACTCATTTCTTTATTACTTATGCCATAATAGATTATATTTTTTCTAAGGAATAATTTTTTTAATAAAAATGATGAGTCTTTAAATTTATCTTTTTTTTAAGATTTAACTTTATCCTTTGAATTTCTTCAAATTGTTTTTACTTATTACCATTTTTTGTGAAAAACATCCTAAAATGTCTTATGTTTTTATGTCTATTATTTGTTTTCTTCCATTTTTTTAGAATGTTTTTT
This sequence comes from Hippophae tibetana, assembly GCA_037013495.1. NCBI lineage: Eukaryota > Viridiplantae > Streptophyta > Magnoliopsida > Rosales > Elaeagnaceae > Hippophae > Hippophae tibetana. The sequence goes on along the minus strand of CM072802.1, from coordinate 31,920,989 downwards.
TTTCTAAACCTTAGGGGTATTTATGATAACTATTATATTTAATATCCGTTATGTTTTCAAGGATATTTCTGATTTTTTCGCAGGAAGATAGATAACTTTATTTTAATGGAAGATTTATTTTATTTTATTTTTTAATTTAATAAAATTACTATAATTTATGGTGTACTTATAATTATATCTAAATCTTAGTTTATATATGACTAAAATTATTATCTTTTAACTATAATTAATTTAAAAAATCTTCCATCTCTATCATAGTGCCACGCATTATTTGAAACAAAAATACAATTATATTTTAATAATATTACAAGATTGCCCTAATTAAATAATATTTATATTATCTCGTTTAAAATTAAAAAAGTTCATTTATCTTGAATTTAAAATAAATTTTAAATGATATTAATCGGTATAAAACTGTGAGTCCAGAGTATTATAGTTGTATAGTAAAGTGATAAAAAAAATATCGTCCTCAGGATTAATAACTTACTTTTAACAAATATCAAAATTATACGAATCTCAATTTTATTTAGAGAAGTCATTAAGTTGTTGTAATTAAAATTTAAAATAAAATCAATTTAAAGAAAATGCACAAATATAAATAAAGATATTATCCAAAGATCAAATTAATGGAAATAAAACTTCTAATAAAGCGATTTTAACTAATTCATCGTTATACTTTACTTATCCAGCTAATTAAATTTAATTATCACTATTTGTTAACAATTTTCAAAAAATATAAAAAAATCTCTTTTGATAGTCAATTGAAAATATATATTTTTTCATTAATTTACACAACAATATGCAATTTAATGAAGTAAGAAAACATTAAAACTAATAATTTTAAAACTACATAGGTTTATAAGTTTTTTTATCTCTATATTTACTTGTATCGAAATATTTTAGATTTATTTTATAATTTCTTCTTTCGGTAGTAAATAATAAGATTTAAATTATCTAATTAATAATTAGTTAATTAAAAGTAATAAATCAGACAAACATGAAAAAAAATAATTTAAATTAACATATAAAAATCAAGAATAATTTGAAATTAAATTATATTTTTTCTTAGAATAAAGAAAATTTAATTCATATTAAAAATTAAATTTAAATTCACCATAATGTTTTTGAAAATAATCGAAAAAAAAAAATCGCAAAAAACAAATCTACTGTTTGTGTTATTCCGTTTCTGATTTTTTTTCCTTGCCGCCTCTTGTTTCTGTTTTTGTTCCTTGTCCTGTGCTGTTCTATTCTTCTGATTCCCTTCTTTGTTTCTTTTATATATATAAACCTTTGTGCCCCTTTTTTTTTCTTCGTTTCTGTTTATTTTTTTAGTCTCTGATTTATATATATGCCTACTTTCATCGCCTCATTTATATTTATGTTTTTGTTTATATAAATCTTAATTTTAATATATATTCATTTAAATTTGAAAATCTTTACACAATATATTTTTAAAATTTTATATTTTCATTTTCTTTAAATATGTAACAAAATTTAAATAATAATAATAAAATCTAAAATGAATAAAAAATAAATAAAATTATATTAAAATTAAAGTTAAGAAATCATAAATTATATTAAATTATAAAATTCACCATATATATTATAATTTTATTGATAAATAAATTAAATTTATATAATTCTAATAATTAAAAAACTATCATTTTAGCTTTTAAATTCCCCTTCTAGATTTTTCAACTAAAAAAAAATTCCTTGTAACTAGCCCTTAAATAAAAAGATCCAATCTTCAAAGATATAAAACTACAAATATAACTAGTCGATCTTAATTAAGATCAGTCCTTATCATGCGAAACTAATGAGCAAGGACGGATGACTTCTGTTTCGACTCAATAATTATACATATTAATAGTACGATATATTATCATGATACATTAAATTTAAGATATAGGAAATTTTCTTAAAAAAATAAAAGTCTTAAGTCAATAAAAAAACTTTGAATAATTAGAGTGGAATGGGTGAATAAATTAAAAAAAAACAAAGAAAAGAATATATATAATGTAATAATGAAAATTTTAATTTAGTTGAAACATAAAAAATTATTATAAATGTTCTTAATTTTTATTATATTTTCAAGTATGTTTTATGTAATTAATTTCATTGTTTAGATTGAATAATTTGAATAGAATTTAAAGTGTGTGTCTATCTTCATTCATGTTTTACTTATATTTAAAATTTTATATATGGAGTTTCCTTAGAAAAATAAAAAAAGCAACAATAATTACTTATCAAAACACACACACATATATAAGGGTTCATTCTCTAATAAAAAATAAAAAAGGAGGGAAAATAAATAAATAATATAATTAAATATCCAAATTACATAAGAAGCCTTATGATAAGATAAATATACCAAATTCAAGTCCTATTTATAGATGAAAAGCCCTTAGCAAAATAAAATACTATGACAATTAAGTTTTTCAAAGTAGTAAGATGGTTACTACAAAAGAATAGGAAAGTCATTACATTTTTATTTATCTTGAAACACTTAAATTTTTTTGCTTGATAATTTTAATTGAAGCATGAGAATAGTAATATAATATCTTCGTAAATCCTAGTATTTGATTCTTTTCAAGATATCAATGTTATGCACTTTTAAGCCTTTTTGTTTATTACATGCAAGCTTATTTTCTTTATTTTTTAGATAAATTATATTCATATATATCTTGTTGAGTACTTGAACCCATAGGATCAATGAGAAATTAAGAGTATATATTGTGAGGATTAGAATTGAAGTGAATTTGGATTCCTAGAAGGTTAATAGAATAAGGCTTGTAAGCCTTACATAAAGAACTCATCAATTTGTAAGGTGTACAAGGTACATTTGAAAAAAGTAAAGTGTGTTGCGGTGAGGATTATAATGTGTCATGGTGCACACAGTTTGAAAAGAATTCATGTAAAGTATCATGTTCCATGGCATGGATTAATTGGTGCTATAGGGTGACTCGTTTGGGACAAAATGGGCAAAGCTGAATGTAATGTATGGCATGGTAGTGAAAAATGTGTACTGAGGTGCGCCATTATTTAAATCAGCTTGAAGTTTTTGTACACAACCTCTCCTTATAAATACAATAGTTTGTATTAGGTTTAGTTTTTCAAATTCTATATTCCAATATTTCTAGCCGCTATAGGATATGTTATATTTAGATCCAAGTTTTAAATTCATTCCACTGCTATGTAAAGATATAGAAAGAGAACCTCCTTATTGTGAAGAAGATATAAGGATTTAGAAAAGCTAGTTGATAACTTAGTTGGAGATTTGTAATGGTTTTTAATAAAAGGAGTATTTTTAATCCGTAGTTGAATTAACTTTCATTAATTTTATTATAATTGGTTAATTCTATAATATGGAATTTTAGTTATTTGGCATTTTATGATTGAAAGAATAGCTTTATGATTTGAATAAACACGTTTTATTTATTTATTGTTCATGTTCTTAAAATCTTTAATTATAAATCAATAAATGACCAAATCTTGATTTATGATTATATAAAATATTTTAGAAGTAAGCATTAAGAAAACCTTTTGTTTTTAATTATCCATAAGTGAATAAGAATTTAATTTAATTTTATGCTCGATCAAAGTAGTTATTGATTAAATTATATGGTTAAAAATATTTTTAATTATAAATTAATGATGGATAAAATCTTGATTTATAATTAAAAAATATATTTAATTTAGGTTTACAAATGAATTAATTTTAAATTCCACTAAATAAGTTATTAATTAATTGAAAACTTTGATTTATATATTTTTCTCTATTTTTCAATTGTCTTCAAGCCCGACTTAAGAAGTCATTGATTAATTGAGAATTGTGTTAATTTTTCATGATCGTAGGAGTTCATTTATTTTTTTAAAAATACAAATTTAGTAAATATAACTCGTTATTTGAATCATTTAATTTGTTTTATCAATGAAGGGTTATGTTCGCTAAAATCTCATATACATTCATTATCTTAGTTTTTGCTTTGCTTAATTTTCTATTTTAATTTATTACTTTCATTTATTTGTTTGAATTTATTCGCTTATATTTATTTTCTATCTTTAGATATAATTTAATTTAGAATTTTAATTTTTTCCTATCAAACCAACAAATTATTAGAGTGTTTAGGATTTATTTTTCTTATATAAATTTAAAATAATTTAACTTTTTAAAACAAACATAATTCCTTGAGATACAATCTTGAGAGTATACTTGTAACTTACTATAAGTGATTTATGTACTAGTGAGTTTTTTATAAATACAAAATTTGACTATCACTAGCCTAATCAGAGTAAGTAAAACCTATTATCTCTAAGTTATCAGATTTTTGAAGTAGCAGACCATGATTCAATGTTCCTTTCAAATACTTGAGTATTATTTTAGTTATTGTCTAGTATTCAATTGTTGGTTGATGGGGGAATTGGCACAATCTATTGATAGGATAACCTATTTTCATTCAAGTGATTACACAATACCGTAATGCAACAACCATATCCTTTATGAGCTTCCATCCTCCAATGGTTCACAAAACACTTTGAAAGAACATATGTGGAACACATAGGTATTTTGAATGCTATGGTTTATTCGAGGCCAACTTTGGTGACAAGTGACTTGATATATTTTTCTTGACTAATATGGTAACTGATCATTCTTTCTCTAGACTTCAGATCTTAGGATAAGTCCTCCAAATCCTTGAGAGAGAATTTAAAATTTAAAGACTGGATTAACATAAACCAAATCCCAGTCACTATAATATGATTGACATAAACCAAAACTATAGTGGTATGGTTAGATGTATGTTGAATAAACATTCAAGTGTTTGATTTCCCATTCACAAAGCCAGTATAAATCAAACATGAGCTAAGTTTTTGGTATCATGCTTAGGATGCCCTCTTTAGGCCATAGATAGCCTTTTTCAACCTATAAACCTAATTTGGATGGTGCTTATCTTCAAATCCCTTGGCTTGGATAACACAAGCATCCAAAAGCTCTAAAAAAAGTTAAAATCTGCACACGTTTGTACAACAAACTATATGGTATATCACTTTTGAGTGATTTTGTAATAAATTTGTTTAAAACATGAACATTTACTTGAAAGGCATACAACCAATAGTCCATTTGTAAACTAGGTTGAATAATCAAAGCCATGGCATGCTCAAAAACTCATTTATTATGTGTTTCAACCACCCTATTTGCTCGAAGGTATAGGGACAATTTTTCCTATGAAAAATCCCTAAGGAACTGAGCTTAGTGGTAATGAATTGAAACTCTACTACCATCAATCTATGAAACTTTGATCTTAAAATCAAAGATTTTGTTATATCATGTGACCAAAATTAGTGAACATTGAATTAGCCTTATCTTTAGTTTTTAAGAAATTTTAGATCCACATATAACATGTGTGATCATCAACAATGAGCATAAAGTACTTCGCACTAGTGAGCAAACAGCCTCAGAATGTATGCCTTATTCACAAAGAGTTTAGAGGCATGATATTCAACACTAACATTATTATCAAGAAATAATTTATGTACCAAGACAAGATTGTAAGAAATCGAAGATGTATACAAGACACTAGTGAGACTTAAGACTGCAATGGAAAGAGACAAAGGTTTCAAAGAGATAACACCCTGAAATTTTATAGTAAGGGAAGAGCCATTACTTGTAATAAACTTATCTGGTGCAGATTAATTCAGATTATTAGAGTTTTTGTTAGGTTATATGTAGCACTAGAATCCATGAGGCATCCATTGGTGGCCTAATTGGATCCAGGAACAATAATTGCAGTTAGTGATGCATTAAAACTCTCCAAGACAAAAGATATCTCAACTTAAAGCATTTGTTGGTAGGATGGCTTGGTTTGCCACAAATTTGACACTACACACGATTACCACCACTAGAACCTCCTGATTCACTAAGCCTTTTGTATTGGTTTCATTTTGCTGAGGTTGAAAGGAAATGCTCTTCTAAAGAAAATCATAAACATTCTTGCTATTACTACTACTTGGAGTCTTGAGTACTACCAGAATAAGGTATAGAACCTCCATTCTTGGAATTAGAATTAGCAAAATGAGCAATATTTGATTGAAGTTCATGATGGATATTAGAATGAGACTTTTATGAAAGCAGACATCTCTCATAAGACATTAGTTCACTTTAAAAGTCTTTAAAACTTACTTCGTCAGATCTCATCAAAAGATACATAGATGACACAAAGGAGTTATAATCACCATCAAGACCTTTAAGATTATAAAGAATGAGATCTCGTGAAGTGAAAACTTCACTAATATAGAAAGATTATTAGCCACTCACTTCAATCTCTAAGTAAAAGCTTTTGGAGTAAGATCATGCTTGCATAAGGTTTGAAATTCAAGCCTTAAATCCATAATGCATACTTGAGAATTAGTTGAAAAAACTTGCTCAAGTTATTGCCATTGTTTCACAATTGATGCTCTTCTAGGAAAATGTGGATGCATCAATAAAGAAATAGATCCATAAAACCAAGACTTAAGAAGATTATTGAGTCTATTCCACTATGAACATTCACACAAGTAGTTCCAATCAAGAACTGAAAGGGAGGCAAAATTGAGACAACGATTAAATTATCTAAGCCCTAAGCAATTATCATTAATAGGAATTGTTCTCTTCAAATGAGAAATTTTATATTATATAACTTTATAGAAATATTGAGATTAACAGAAGGTAAGGAAATCAAAGAAGAGAAATAAGATGATACTAAATGATCAGCATGAGGAATTGCAATGGAATGAATGTCGTTTAGGCATGGAGTAGAAATTGGTGTTGTCACCATTATTGAGTTTTTCAAGATATCAAGATAGTTTGGCTCTGATACCATGAAAGAGATTGTGATGTTGATGAATAATACTGAGTGACTAGTATTGATGATTGAGAAGATACATATACAACAAGAACAATGACCATATACAATGATTAAACTATAAACCGAATTCTTTTACAAGGAAATGTATACTCTATAACTTAATGTACAACAATTAAGATGGAACTTATAGTCTAACATTTACTATGCACTATGTTGTGTGCTTAACTCCATATGAAATAGACTTATCAATAAATTTTCTTAATTATTAATGAGGGTAAATCTATAAATATATTGAAGTGAGTTATTGAAAGAGCAATTATAGGAATAAAATATTCTAGCTACCAATTTAGTTTTATTTAATTGTAAATCATTCAAGATTGTAACCTAGATTAGCGTGATAAGTTTCTTCCAAATTAGGTTCATGTACACGTTATATATAGCCTTCCTATGTTGTATCTTTTATATATAAAAGAATATCAGTTTTTTTTATGCACAACAAAATATACCAACGATTTCACCATAATAATTTTCATTGCATTTTTACCATCGAAATATAAAATCACATCATTCATACCACTCTATCAATTTTTTTCTATTAGACCCTTAAAAAAAAGTAAAAAACCCATAAAATTAACTATCACTTTCATAATTTACTTTCCATAACCTTCTTCCAAAAAAAAATATCAATCCAATTTATTTTTATATCAATCTATAAAAATGGAGGCCATAGTTTTATTGCTTAAATTTTCTTAACTAATAACCCAATTCCAAAATACCAAGAAAGGAATCTCCTTTGCATATTATCAAGAAGAATGTCAATACTCATGTAAAAATTAACCTAAATCTACCCTAAAAAACTAAAAGAAAGAAAAGAAAAGAAAAAAAGTTCAAATAAAAACATTAAAACACAAGGCAATAACAAAAGAATCCTTGAAAACAAGAACAACAAAAATCCAAACAACTTGTGAATATATTAACATACAGAGTAAGGTAAAACCAGTTAAATAAACATCTAATCCATGCATAATTGTGTAACCAATATGATGAAGAAATTGCGTGGAACTGATGAAAGAATCTTGAAACAGATAGAAGTGTTTTTTGGGCTTCAATATAAATAAATTCACTACTACAATAAACGGTATTTAAGTTAGGTTTTAAAGTTGGTTCTGAGAAAAAACTGACTAACAATAAATTTTAAGTCGATATCCCTATAAACCAACTTAAAATTTAAATTCAATTCTATTAAAACACTGCTTTAAATGGAGTTGAAAGTAAAAAATATTTAACGTGTATAACCGATGAAACACATGACATATAACATCGATTATGGGTATCAAATAATGCAAAACCATATGTAGCATTGGTTGTATACGTCAACCGATACAAAGCCAAGGGTAGCATCAGTTCTATATGTCAATCAATACTACACGTTGTTTTGCATTAGTTGTACATGTCAACCGATGAGATGTAACATGTAGCATTGTTTGACACATAGGAGCAATGCATGATATGTTGCATTGATTCCATGTGTCAACTAGCACTACACATGGCATCACATCGATTAACGTGTAAAACCAAGTTATGTATCACATGTAGTGTAGGTTGATATGTAGGACTGATGCTAACTGGCTTTTAATTCATATTCTTCTTCTTCCCCTTCCTTTGAAAATTCTCGTTTTTACTCCCTATTTTCTCTCTCTCTTTCCTAGAGCGATACCCTCATATATTGTCCATTTTTGGTGCCGTAACCTAGGTTTTATTCCCCTCCACTTATATATCTAAATACAACATTTTTTAGAGCTTAACACTCAATATTTTCTTACTCGTTTTCCTATACTTTCTCACTTATCAAACATATTTCTCCTTCATTTTCTCACTTACTTGATTTTTGTAAGTATTTCTACAAACTATTTTGTACTTATTATTCATGTTTTTATATTTTATATTTTTTATTTGTGAATTTAAAGTATTTTTCATAATTCTTTTATGTATATCATGTGTTTTTGATTATATATATATAATATTTTGAATTTAAAAAGTATTTTTGTATATCAGTAATATATTTTTTAATTAAGTTGTTATGTTTGTTTATTAGGCCGTTATATAGGTGTTTATAATTTATATTGTTAGGTTTTTATATTATTATTATTAGGTTATTATAATTTATATTATTAGATTTTTATATGTGAAAAGAACATTATATATTGTTAAAGTTATAATGAATTTATTAATAGTTCAGATTTTGTGTATATATTTTTATATGATGTTTTGATTGATATTCTAATAATTTATATATTTCATATAATAAATTTTGAAATTTATTGGTGATTAATATATGTATATTTATTAAGTACATATTTAATGTACTTAATGCCTTTAATAGAAAATAGACAAATCTTAGATGTCAAAGTGTAGAATTTAGTAGATTATATTTTGGAGTAAAGACTTTCTTGGAATTCGCTCGTAGAAATAGTAATAGTGAAATCAAGGTGATTCGATACCTATGTGTAAAATATAAAAATGAGAAATTTCATTATGTTGATGAGGTTAAGTATCATCTTATCTGTACTAGTACTTTATGTGAGCGATCAAATTGATACAAAATGATTTGTTGTGTTAACGCTTTTACAAAAAGAGTTCGACCTTTGGGATGCTTTAGAAGATGATGACATGCTTAATGCGTTATTAAATATTATTCATTTCTCAAATAAATTACCTAATTTATGTGATGATCTAGTTTATGACAATGATTTTTCATCATGGATTTGAAGTGATTGTGTATATATAATAATAATAATAATAATAATAATAATAATAATAATAATAATAATAACTATAGTATCAATATATATACACACGAATGACAACCTAATTAAACATAATATATGTTGTATATTATTGCAATAACCCTTGCTTATATGTTTGGAGTTAAAATCATGAATATTAATTTCAATTTCATCATTATTTGCATATATTTATGGATCATAGGGTGCCATAGATTATAGATCCAAATAATCCATTGAGACATTTCAAAACGAGGGGTTAGGCTAATATATACGATGCTCTACTTAATCTAGATCATAGAAAACCTCTTGAATTCGATTCAACTGATAATACATTGGGAGAAAATTTCCAACATTTGAAATCTTCTATTGCACACTTACTAAGTCAAGTAAAACAATCAATATAAATGATTTGAGTAAAGTTGAAGATTCTAAAAAGTTTAAGATATGAAAAAACTTTTATGTAAGTCTCTTTTACTGTATAATTAATTACATATTATATTCTTTTTGCATATTATATCTCCTTGTATTTAGTTGTGCATTTTTTTGACATAGAAAAGCTAAAATTGGAGATAGTAAGTCCCATTGTACTCTGTTTTTGTGTATTTGCTTCCCGTGTGCAAAACACGATATATGTATATTTTTACTTAGTGTTCTATCTTCATCTAGGTAAGGTTAGTTACTATGGATCAATACCACACTTATACACAAATAGTTAGGAATAATGTGATTAAAAGATGTTTTCACACACCACAATATTACTTGTTTTTAGTATGTATTCTAGGTCGAGAGTGGTGAATCTCGTTCATTTTGAGTGCAGATATTTATGGATATTACTTGGCTTTTTTGGAAACAGAAAAAATATTTTTTAGCACCTTGTCAACAAGCTTGCCACCATATTTAGCAAGATGGCTGGCGAGGTGGCCGACTGAGACTCTATAAACATTCCCCACTTCTCTCAACTCTTTATCCATGTTTTTTGTGTCGTAACTTTGCTAAAATTCATACTGAGATTTATATTTATTTTCAAAATCATTTTGGAGAGCTTACATTTGAGTGTGGATCATTCAGTGAGTTTAGTTATCAAATCATAGTCTGTATACATACGTGATTTGACAATGTGTCTCTTGTACATGATTTGAGTTCTTTGTAGGATAGTGTGTCCTTTGGTACTCATGAGATCGAGAGTGATCCTCAAGGTGTCTCATTTTGTATATTTCAAGATACTAGTCTGTGGTTACAATCATACCACATTGAGTGGCATTATTTGTGGTGGATAGATGACTTTCATATGTCGAACTAAGTTGTTGCAAAAGGAATGGTAAGCAATACGGACAACATTCCCTACTGATAGAGATAATAGTGATTTTATTGGCTATCAGAATTGTAACTATTTTATTATTTAGTAAATTATATACTATTAAGTGGTTTCCTCGTTATATTGCATGTTATGCATAATTAGTTATTGAGATAGTATAATCAAAGTTTGATGTGTGTATGTTTCAACATATTGAAGCATAAACTCTGATTAGAAAGAATTTATTGTTTATTTGTTTTTAGTTTGATATATAATATTTGTTGTTATAAGTTATCTACTTTTCGATAAGTATTTACTTTTCTGTTTGAGCGAGTTAGGGTTGAATCCTTAAGAAGTTTGCATATCCTTACCCCGATAGTGTATTAGGTCGTGGAATCTTTCCGTCCATAATCCCCTCAAAATGACTATCATGTCTTATTTAAAATTCCAACCCCCTTCATACTGTAAAGTTGTTTTTTAATCTCAGGGGCCTTATCAAACTTAAGTTTAGCTATTGTATTAACAAATTTGGCTCTATTGTATTCTACGGGCACTTCTATTTCCTTTCCTTTTTTACTTATATTTTTTTAGGGACTATGGAATCAAGTTCTTAAAATTTTATAGTTTCCAAAAATATAAGAAATCTCAATAACATAATACTATAAATTAACCTAAATATATTCCTCACCCTTTCTTAGACCAATTAGGATTTGATACTCTTTTAATCCAAAAATATCATAAATAATTCACCAAAATTAGAAAACTTTGACTCACTTACTTGAGTTATTGGGAAGAAGATGAAGATCGAAGAACACCCTTTTGTAAATGATGACACTTGAAGAACTTTGATGGAGATTTGAAAAAAATCTCTTAATAAATGGCTAGAAAACAATTACGAATGAGAAATGTGCGAGAAAAAATGAAGGATTTAAGGAAAAAGATTTGATTTTTGGGGGAAATTTGATGTGTTTTAAGAGAGAGAAAATGAGGGTTTTGGTGAAGAATAAAAGAAAATTTGAGGACATTTTAGTGAAAAAGTTGAATGAAGGTTGCAACACATGTTTATTCAAGCTGCTGTGTAAACAAATATTTTACAAGCCAAACGTTTTAGAAAACATGAGGCAGAAACAAACTAGAGTTCATGCCACTGCCCAAAAAGTTTTTCTTCACTCCCTAATTTCATTCTGAGTGCCCCATGCGGTGGTCACAAAAAGGCCATGTTGCAGCTAAAATGTTTTTACTTGGAATAAAATTGAATCAAACTAACACAATAATAAATTAAAACAAATACTAAACAATTACAATAAAATAAATAATAAAAATAAAAAACATATAAAAATAACAAAAGAAAATAAACAAGAAATAAATTTTCGTACATAGAAATAAAAAAAAAATAACAAAAAGAAATAAAAATAAAAATAAAGTTAGTAACTAAATAGATATTAGTAAATAAAATAAAATAAATTGAGAAATTAAAGGTAATTAATAAAAAGTTAGTAAACAAAGCTAGTAAAAAAAAGAAAATTTAGTAAACAAAAATAATAAGCAAAAATATAAATAATAAAAAGGAAATAAAAATAATAAAAGAAATTAAATTGGTAAATTAAAAAAAATGGAGGAGAAAATAAACTTAAAATAAAAACTAGTACACAAAAATACTAAAAAGAAGAAATTAAGTTAGTAAATAAACTAATAAAAAAATTAATAAAGAAAAGAAAATGAATTAATAACTAAATTTAAGTTAATAAAAGAAAATAACTTAAAATAAAAAGTAAAAGTAAATTAAAATATTTTTTCAAATTTTTAATTATTTTTAAATTTTAGATTTAATTTTTAATTTTTTAATTATTTTTAATTTTAAATTAAACAACTCAAAAATAAAATAAAAAAATATTTAAAACACTATTCCTTCGCATCAACGACATCAAAAACTTGATATACAAAAAATTAATAGTCAAATTTTGTAAAAATTAAAATAAGATTTCAAGTGTACAAATCACTCAATAAATTTCTTAAAAATAACATGAATATAAAATCTAAAATATTTTGTCACAATATTTGGTTTTAAAAATTCTAATATAATAACATATAATTAAAAAATAATAATAGATAGATATAGAGATTATTCAAATAATTCAAGGTATATAAACAATTGTGGAGAATTTATGAAAATAATTAGTTAGTTAATCATGTTTTCTTATAATGAGTTAGGTTATTAAATATAAAAATTCAAATTATTGATTTTTTTCTTTTATGTATTAAAATTATTTTGATAGGAAACAATTTCTTTATTAATCAAATCCATTAAAGTCTTTGGCTTGGATCATTACCCAACATATGTCTTTTTTTTAAGAAACTAGGAAACCATTTAGATCAATCCTTTTGACGGAATTATCAATTTAAACTCTTATTTAATGTATCAAAATTATATCTAAATGGTATTTCTAAAATCTAACTTTCATATTTTAAATTGCTTACGAAAAATATGTTGTCAATATATTTCTCGATAATAAACTTTGTAAAATTCTTGAATAAAAAAATAATCTCAATTTATTTTACAAAAATATTCACTTAAATTAATCTTCATAAACATCACCAAAACTAATTTCTCATAATAATAATAATCAACTAGACATGCTCAGATTTAATAAATGATTAGTAAATTAAAAATAAGATTCAAAAAAATTCACAAAGATTGAATCTATATATAAAGTTAAGTGAATACAAATAAGATCTATAATACCAATTAAAGATAGGCGGACATGTCTTACTCAATAACTGTGATCTTGATCCTCAATATCTTCTTTGATATACTTATATCTTATGTTTTTTTTTATCTAGATTAGCACTAAAAGATGTGCCTATAACTATTTATGAATCTAACATATTTAAAAAAATAGAAAAATGAGAATTATAGTTGTTCCTAAACTCTAATATGCAAAAACTAATGTGGCTGTATACGAAAACCTGTTGTAACATTTTATTTATAAGAAATAACTAAAAACTAGGGGCTCTGAGCGGATTAATGAACACACGCTGCAACCTATTATTTCCCATGTCATGGCCTAGAATTTGTAGATGTTCCTTGTGTTACCCTCAACATGTCATACCATAGCCCAACATTTCCAATGCTAGTTCCTAGTCAATTCATGCAATGAGGAGTGCACCACGATGCACAATAAATATCATTGTGACATGCAATGCTCTCTTTGAATTCTTGTTGTGAACTTCTTACGTAGTTGTCAGTTTTACATGCAAGGCTTACATGCAATATTGTTCTTTTAAGCTTCTTAGGTATAAGTGAATGATTGATGTATAATACTTCATGTGTTAGTCAATTTATAAATTTGAAATTAAAAATACCTACAATATAGTAAAACATACCTGTGATTTCAAACTATAGATTTACATAAATAACAATAAAATATGCATATTTAAATATATGTATTCACATTTAAGTCCAACAAAACCATGAAATATTAGTATTTTTCAAGTACTCATTGGTGCATACATAAGCTCATGAGCCACAAGGATGTTGCCAGTGATCAGACGATGAGGATTAAAGGTAATTTGATAAGTGCTTACCACATTAGAGATAACCTCACTTAGCCGACTAGTTAGAATTTTAGCAATAGTTTTGTAAACAATGTTACATAGACTAATCGGTCTAAGATGCTCCATTTTTCTAAAATCATCCACTTTTGGCAACAATACAATATGAAAATTAACAGAAGTTGCTAGAGTGCCATACTTGAAAAAACACTTTATTGCATGAATTATGTCATTAGAAACAATAGACCAACATTTTAAAAAAATAGAAATGACATACCAGGACCTGCTGTCTTTATAGGATTGTTTTGAAAAATAGCATGGCGAATTTCCTCAAAGGTGATCGATCGAATAAGTATTTGGTTCTGCTCCTTGGTTACCTTGGGCTAAACCCATTCCAAAACACTATCATAGTTTGTTACATTATCAAAAGTGAATGGAGACTTAAAATAGCTTGAGGCAATATACTCCAAGTCATATTTATTTATGCACCAAGAGCCATCCACATCCTCTAATCCCATAATCGTGTTATGTCATCGTCTTTGAGTCACTCTTGCATGAAAAATGCTTGTATTACTATCACCTTTTTTGAGCCATTCAATATAAGCCTTGTCTTGCCAATATTTTTCCTCATCAACACACACTTTTTTAATTAGTTAATATAACTCTAAACCATGCTGCAACATAAGTATTTATTGTAATATCACAGTGGTGCAAAGTAATGGTGAACCGTGGTGACAGTTTGGTTTCGTCGGAACCTTACAACGGTTTCGAAACCGAACAAGGTTCTTGATGGGAGAACCTTAATAAAGCATTGGGTCCTCTCACTATTAACTATTGAATTCAGATACACCATCAAAACGTAGATAATAGGTGTGAGAAATCAGTAAGAGCATCAAATTGAAAGTCTATTGGAATTCCCATGTAAGTGTTGAAATTTGATCAATGACATGAGGTATGTTTTCAATCCAATTTTGTTTCTGATGCATTTAAATTATATGTTCATATGGTTTTCTGAACGTTTCTGGATTGAATTATGATCTTATATTTGGTATCATAGCCATTTGAAAACATCTATGTTTTGCTATGTTTCACGAGGATTTGAAATTTTGGGTTTTTTATTTTGCTTGTTTTTGATACATATGAAAATTATAAATTGTTTCAATATTGATTTTAGAGTGATTATGTGAATTTAAAATTGAAAAACAATGAAGAAAATAAATCAAATTTACCGTGGGTATTTATATGTGTAAATTTTGTAATTAATTATACATATGAAAATTTGGTTAAATAATTTATGCATAATAGAATTAATTGTTAATGGCTCTTTATAGATTTAATTAGTGCTTATATTATTTATTTTTGCTTGTATAATTTATTATCATATATGCAATATTAAGATAGATAATATTTGCACATTTGAAATTAAATTAATATTGCTTATGGTTTTATGCAATAATTGAGCCTAATGATTTAATTAATATTTAAGTGATTCATATAATTTAATTAATTAGGGAGTATCCAAAACATCTTTAATTAATTAAAATTATAATAAAATTTATTTAGAATCACATTTAGAAAATAAACATTAATTGTAATTAATCATATGTGATATAATAAATTTTATCCCACAGGAATTTTTATTATATTTTTGTGTGATTAATTAGAATATAATATCAAATTATATTTTCTAATTTACCCAAAGGGATTAGGAAAATGAATATAATTTGATAGTTTTATCGTAAAGTTAGGATGAATCTAATTGAATTAAAACTTTAGCCCATAGGCAAGTTTTATGTCACTAGATTCATATTTTTCATGATTTACATTGGTAAATAATGACTATAATTTAGGTCTTAAATTTTAATAAACATATAATCTTTAATTGTAGTTTCTCAACCTGTAAATTTCTCTTATATCCGTTGTGACATTCCGATCTGAAAGGGGATAATAATAAAATATGGAAAGAAAGAATTCTCCTTCAACTAGGGTGGAAGGATATTGATTATGCTATTAGGATAAATGAGCCACCTAAAATTACTCAAACTAGTACTATAGAGAATATCATGCTTTATGAACAATGGGAACGATCTAATCGCCTTAGCATGATGTTCATTAAGACTAAAATCTATGCTAGTATTCGTGGTTCTATTGATCAGCATAACAATGTTCAAGACTTGCTAAAGGTCATTGATGATTAATTCATCACTTCAGATAAGGCTTTAGCAAACACCTTTATTATGAAGTTCTCTTCCTTAATACTCACCAGTGTGAAAGGTGTGCGCGAGCACATTATGAAAATGAGGGACATTGCGGCTCAACTTAAGCATCTCAAGGTTGAAATTTCAGAATCCTTCCTGGTGCACTATATCCTTAACACTCTCCCACATCAGTACGGGCCATTCAAAATCTCGTACAATACATATAAGGATAAATGGTCAATCAATGACCTAATGACCATGTGTGTTCAAGAGGAAGTGAGGCTTTTTATGGAATTTGGTGAAAGTGCAATGTTGGCTACAACATACCGAAAAGAAAAATCTTAATACAAGCATAAAGAAAAAGGGATAATTCCACCTCAGGTTGATATTAAGAAAGAATCCAAGTGTTTCTTTTGTAAAAAGAAGGGACACATGAAAAAGGATTGTATCAGATTCCAAAAATGGCTTAAGAATAAAGGTAATCCAACCTCGTTTGTTTGTTATGAATCTAATATGGTTAATGTTAATATTAACACCTGGTGGATTGATTCTGGATCTACAATCTATGTTGCAAACTCCTTACAAGGTATGCAAAATCTAAGGAAGCTAGTGGAAAGTAAGCAATACATCTTATCTGGTAACAAGATAGGCTCACATGTAGAGGCTGTAGGGACATGCATTTTAATTTTAAGTAGTGGTTTTATTTTAGAATTGGAAAATACCTTTTATGTTCCACATTTCTCTAGAAACTTGATTTCAATTTCAAGACTTGTACCTTTTGGTTATTCCTTTCACTTTTCATAAACATCTTTCAATTTATTTAATAAATTTGATTGTGTTGGGAATGGTATTTTGTCTGATGGTCTTTACTGCATTAATTTACGAAATAATGTCACTCATAACGCTATACATGTTCAAGATGGCACTCAAATGTGTATTGTTGACGAGGACTCTTCTACATTATGGCATATGAGATTTAGACATATCTCCATAGATAGAATTAAAAGATTAGTGAAAGATGGGGTACTTAGTACTCTAGATTTTACTAAATTTGAGACATGTGTGGACTGTATTTAGGGAAAGCAGACTAAAAAATCAAAGAAAGGTGAAAATAGGAGTTCAAACATATTAGAAATCATACATATGGATATATGTTGTCCAGACATGGACATTCAAGAGCTTAAGGTTGAAGTAGAGAAAAAATGTGGAAAGTAAATAAATATCGTGAGATCAGATAGAGGTGGTGAATATTATGGTAGATACACTGAGAATGGACAAGCGCCTGGTCCGTTTGCTAAGTTTCTTCAAGAACATAGGATAGTTGCCCAATACACTGAGAATGGACATGGTGCAGAGTATGCTTAGGAACTCCAATCTTCCTAAATCCTTGTGGATTAAAGCTGTAAAGATGGTTGTGTATATATTAAACTGAGTTCCAACCAAGGTTATCTCAAAGATGCCATTTGAATTATGGAAAGGTTGGAAACCGAGTTTGCAACATATGCGCTTTTGGGGATGCCTGTCTGAAGTGAGGATTTATAATCCACAAGAGAAGAAACTGGACCCAAGGACTATTAGTGGGTATTTCATTGGATATGCCGAACGGTCTAAGGGTTATGGATTTTACTGTCCATCTCACAACACTAGGTTTGTGGAGTTAAGAAATGCAAAATTTCTTAAGAATTACTTGATTAGTGGGAGCGATCGATCCCACGACATTAGTTCTAAGAAAGATCATTCAGATACTCAATGTGCCACTTCAAGTAATGGACCGATCGTTATTGTTAACAACATGCCTCGAGTATAAACGCGTGTTAAAGAACTAGTCCTGGAAGTACCACACGCTATTGATCCTGATCCAATAGATGTTGAAGTTCAACATATGCCTACAAATGTTGAACAACCAGTTGAACAACATGATCCTGCTCTTTAGGAGAATATTGATGCAACATTAAGAAGATCTACTAGAGTAAGGAAATCAACAATTCCTAGTGATTATGTTGTGTATCTACAAGAATGTGACTATAATGTTGGAGCCAAAAATGATCTTGATACATTTTCACAAGCCATGAGTTTTGAGGTTTCAAACTTATGGTACAATTCCATGAAAGAAGAGATAAATTCTATGGCGTCTAACCGAGTCTGGGATCTTGTCAAGTTTCCTGATGGTGTGAAAGCCATTGGATGTAAATGGGTCTTCAAAACAAAGAAAGACTCACAAGGTAACATTGAGAGACATAAGGCAAGACTTGTTGCCAAAAGATTCACTCAAAGGGAAGGAATCAACTACACAAAGACATTTTTTCCTGTATCTAAGAAAGATTCACTTCGTGTGGTCATGGAATTGATTGCCCATTTTCATTTGGATTTGCATCAAATGGATGTGAAAATGAATTTCCTTAATGGTAACCTAGATGAAGAGGTTTATATGAAACAACCTGAAGGATTCTTCTCTAGTGATGGTGAGAATTTAGTTTGTAAGCTTAATAAATCCATATATGGATTAAAACAAGCTTCCCATCAATGGTATTTGAAATTCCATAACGTTATCACTTCATTTGGTTTTGAAGAGAACGTCATGGATCAATGTGTATACCAGAAGGTTAGTGGGAGTAAAATTTGTTTTTTGGTACTATATGTGGATGATATTTTGCTTGCAGCCAATGATAAGGGTTTGCTACACGAGGCAAAACAATTCCTCGCTAAAATTTTTGATATGAAGGATATAGGTGAGGCATCTTATGTCATTGGCATTAAGATTCGTAGAGATAAACTTCGTGGCATATTGGGTTTATCTCAGGAAACCTATATCAATAAAGTTTTAGAGAGATTTCGCCAAGTGTTGCTCCCATTATGAAGGGTGATAAGTTCAATTTGGACCAATGCCCAAAGAATGATTTTGAAAGAGAACAGATGAAAACCATTCCATATGCTTCAGCTGTTGGAAGCCTAATGTATGCTCAGGTCTACACCAGACCTAATGTATGCATTTGTTGTTGGGATGCTAGGGAGATATCAGAGTAACCCATGTGTTGACCATTGGAAAGCTGAAAAGAAAGTGATGAGGTACCTGCAAGGAACCAAGGATTTTATGCCTATGTATAGACAAACCGATGAATTGGAAGTAATTGGCCACTCTAATGTAGACTTCGCTGGCTGTGTTGATTCACAAAAATCAACATCTGGTTACATTTTTATTCTTGTCGGTGGAGCTGTGTCTTGAAGGTGTGCGAAACATTCCTTGATTGCTACTTCCACTATGAAGGTCGTGTTCGTGTCATGTTTTGAGGCCACATCGCATGGTGTATGGTTGAAGAGTTTCATTTCCAAGCTTAGAGTAATGACTCTATTTCTTGGCCATTAAGATTGTACTGTGACAACTCAGCTGTTGTGTTTATGGCTAAGAATAACAAAAGTGGTAGTCGTAGTAAGTACATCGACATTAAATACTTGGCCATAAGAGAACGTGTTAAAGAAAAGAAAGTGGTCATTGAGCATGTAAGCACTGAGTTAATGATTGTTGATCCTTTGACTAAAGGCATACCACCAATGAAATTCAAGGATCATGTAGAGAAAATGAGAATTGGTTCCACTTTGTAAATGTATATATACAATTTATTAATGAAACTCTTATATATTGTGATATTTTCTCATATTCATGTGCACCTTAACTTATTTGAGAAAATATATATTTTATTAGACTAAGAATAAATATAGGATTTATTCATTAAGTTTCGTTACCACATAAAGTACAGTACTTGAGAAACTAAATACATTGTAATACATGGAAGATAATACTCGCTCTTAGAGGACCTATCACTATGATTCATGTATTTTGTTAATCAAGAGAATTTTGCTTAACATTTGCACCAAGTGGGAGAATGTAATATCAAAGTGGTGCAATGTAATGGTGAATCGTGGTGACGGTTCGGTTTCGTCGGAACTGTACATCGGTTTCGAAACCGAACGAGGTTCTTGATGGGAGAACCTTAATAAAGCATCGGGTCCTCTCAGTATTAACTGCTGAATTCAGATACACCATCAAAATGTAGAGAATAAATGTGAGAAATCAATGAGAGCATCAAATCAAAAATCCATTGAAATTCTCGTATAAGTGTTGAAATTTGATCAATGATATGAGATATGTTTTCAATCCAATTTTATTTTCGCTACATTTAAATTATATGTTTATATGATTTTCTGAATATTTAACGATTGAATTATGATATTATGTATATAAGCTAATGACATTGAAAACACTACCAATGTCATATGATCTTGTTAAAAAGTCAATGCAAAGTTACAGGCAGAGAATCAAGAACAAAGTCATAAAGTAAATGAAATTGAAATCAAGAAACCTATCCAGTGTTCCGTTCAAAAACCAAGCCATCTTTTTGCGCAAAACCAAATAGCTGAACCATAAAAGCATCATTATCAAGTCTATTAAAAAAATCAAGTGTTATTAATGTCAATGTGCCTTATACCCCATCCTTTGAAAGTGCCAAGATTAGATTATGCAATTCAGGATTTAACAATTGTAAAAAATATTTCAAAGAAGTAAATTCCTTCAATCTATTGGAATCCTTTAACCATTAGTACTCTAATCCTTTAGTCATTAGTACTCTAACCTTAATTATATTTGTCAAGTGTTCTATCAACTTTGACTTTCATTCTAAATATTCATTTGCAACAAATTTAATTATTGTTTTGTCTAACATGTAATGCTATAAACTTGACATTTTTTGTACGGTATAAAATATAATTGTGTTGTACTTAGATTTAAAATTTTAAACTTTTAATATCAATAATTCAATATAAACTTAATAATTTTTACATATTTTTATTAAAATATAATATATATAATATTTTTTACAACTAAAAATAATTTATAAACGAGAAACATTTAATATTATTTTACGTTATTTTTATATTAAATAATTTTAATTAGATAATTTTATAGTTAGATAATTTGGCTCCGATTATAGTTAGATAATTTTATATTAAATTTTATTTTATTTTTGTTAAAATTTTGTATTTTAATCACGTTTTAATTATCATTAAATATAATAATATTTTAATAAAAATTTATTTAAATAATAAAATCGAAGGAAACTCTGTTTTTACCTTTAAGAATGAAACAACTAATTGTCAAATCTAATGAGACCCACTCCTTGTTATATACCACTAGGAAAAAGAGGCACTAACCTTCCCACAGATCAATGATAATTAATGGTGTTTGTAAGAATTTTCTGAATGTTCTAGACAAGAAACTTCTCAATTTGGACAATAATAAAAAGAAATCTTTAAAACTTTTCAATTTGGGTTAAAAAATTAACGTTTTATAAAAATAAAAATATTTTTTTTATTTAAGATTAAAAATAAAATGATATTGAATAATTATAGAAGTCATTAACTCATTATGACTATATATCTGATTTATTTTCATATTTACTCAAAAAAATATATATAATTTTTACCTTAATTAATTCAGTTAATAATAATATGATGGTTTAACAAATCGTGTAACAAGATTCCTCTTATTATAATTATTTTAAAGACAATTAACTAGCTAAGCATAAAATAAACTATTTAATTAATAAAGAGAACTACAATAATATTGTACAACTGTTGATGTTCCTCCGTTTATATTTATAATTATCCTTCTCAGTCCCTTCTTTTATGAAGCACCAAAACAAAACAACCAAGAATATATAATCCAAATTGATTTTCTCTTTCAATATATGAGAATCCAAATTGATGCTTGTCGTAACTTACTTAGAAAGAGGTTCTTACTTTTCAGTACCTTGAAAATTGTGTAACAAGTTAGTGATATCCACCTGGCGATGATCACAAGATTAAGAAGACCTGAGTGTTATTGATTCATTGTTGTTTGATTAATAAGTATTTTTTATAAATAAAAAATAATAATAATAATTTTTTTATGTTGTTTGATTAATAAGTATTTTTTATAAATAAAAGAAATAATAATAATTTAAAAAAAATTATTATTATTTCTTTTATTTATAAAAAATACTTATTAATCATTTTATTTATAAAAAATGAGTTACTTAAAATAAAAAAAATGTAAACATATTAATAACCATATTTTAATTATTTATTTTTGTTATATTAAACAAAAAATTACAAATATAAGTATTATTGTCTTTTATTTTCATTCTATTATTGAAATATCTCAAATAATATTATTTTTTATAATAAAATTAAAAATTATTAAATATTTATTTATAACACTATTTTTATAAATAAAAATAATAATTTATTAAAATTAAAAATAAAATTATACATTTTATATAAATACAATAAACATGTGAGTACGTGACCTTCCACCATCATTATAATATAACAGATTTGGTGATACGAAATTACATTTATTGAAATTGTTATCAATGCACGAGGTTCTTACCCCCACTCACTTTTGGTCAAGAATTTAAAAGTAGATCTCAAGACAGCCTCCATCTTTGATCAAATAACCATCCTACCAAATTCACCAAAGTCTTTTTATTTTAACTATTTAGAATGATTTTTTCTTCTATTTCAAAATATAACACATGTAATTTATCCATTAAATTTTACAAAAAAAATTAATATAATAATTATCGTTATTAAGGTCATGCTTTTATTTTTGATTATATTATCTAAAAATAATCTTAATCAAACTAATTTCATTAGGCCAAAAATTAATTCATTTGGTACGAATTCACCTTCTATGTCAACTCTGGGAAATTTTAGGTGATAGTTATTAAATTCTATAGTTTTGGTTTTCTTTTATTTCTTAAATTAAAAAAAAGTTAATTTTTTTTAATATAAGATCTATGTAGCATTTTGACCAAAAAAAAAAACATTATTTAAAAAGCTAAAAGTGACACCAATACTTAAATATGATTGTTAAAATAAAATATTTTAAAAATATGCAACATAAAAAGTAACTAACACATATACTTGCAGGATACCAACCCTGTTGATGCTATGGTTCATACTGTTCAATGTCCTCTCTTTTACAGTACAGAAATCACCCCATTTTTAAAATTCACAGAAATTTATAATATGTTAGCGTGTAATTTTCACATGAAATAAAAGCAAATATAACTCAAATTATAAACATGAATAGTAACCAAAATACATTATAAAATAAAATTAACTCAAATTAAATTATAAATTAATATAACTTAAATTAAATTAACAACAACAAAATAAAATCGTAGTCGCACTAACAAGCGCATTTAGTATAATATCATTACCTAAAAGTTTAATTATTAATAAACAAACAGACAAACTTTGGTATTTTATTGCTATTAGTAAATTTTGGAGTTTTCACTATTGTAACTATCACAATCTTCAGAGCATTTTATGTATGTGCTACTAGACGTGTCATGCATTATTTCATTTTGATATTGTTTATTGCAACAAAGTTGTAATAAATCAACTATAACTAATTTTTCTTTGCACGAACTTAGCACAAAATAAAAAAACTTATATAATTATAAAAAATATTAACTATCTACTAACTATTACAGTTAAAACATTAAGTTAGTAGTTTTTTATTTGGGATAATTTTGTATATATATTGAGACGTTAATCCACTTGCTAGTAGCAAATAAATTTATGTCTAAAGCATGGTATTTTAATAATTTTTTGCTTTATTAGTGGACTAGGTGGGTCAAATTTGAAAACAGATAGCCAACAGGAGTATAACAATATTAAACAATATTAAGAACAAAATTATTACCTTCTAGTACTTAGCAACTTTGTTCCTGACAATTTCTGTGTGCCATTATGAATTATGTAAAAAGGGTATTCAAAACTTTGCTTCAGATCCTTCTTCTTCAATACTGCATTGCTTTAGATACCATAACAGTTAACCAGCCAATTAAAGACGGTGAAACATTAGTCTCAGAAAAGGGTACTTTTGTTCTTGGCTTCTTCAGTCCTGGCAAATCTAGCAATCGGTATGTTGGAATTTGGTACAAAGTTTCATATGACATGGTTCTTTGGATTGCTAACAGAGACAGTCCTATCAAGGACACCTCTGGTGTTCTTTCAGTTAATCCAAAAGGTAACCTTGTACTCTATAGCAAAAGTCAACAAGTTCCAATCTGGTCAACAAATGTTTCTGTCTCAACAACTAACAATACCATAGCTCAGCTCTTGAGTTCTGGAAATCTTGTTTTAACTCAACAAGATAACAAAAAGGTTGTCTGGAAAAGTTTTGATTATCCAACCCATATTCTTGTTTCTGGTATGAAACTTGGGTTAGATTTAAGAAGTGGTTTGAATAGGTACCTAACATCTTGGAAATCTCAAGATGATCCAGGAACTGGGAATTGTACATTAGAGATAAATACAAATGGGTCGCCTCAATTGATGTTGTATAAGAATGAAGTGAAGTTGTGGAGGTCAGGTCATTGGAATGGAATCCAATGGGGTGGAATTCCTGCTTTAGGACGTAGTTATTTGATCTTTAACATCACTTTTAAGAACAATAAAAATGAAATCTCAGTTAATTGGACAGTTTTTGACCCTTCAATCCTCTCATTTATAATAGTGGATGGGTCTGGTTCAATCCAACAATACAGTTGGCAAGATCAACAGCAGAAATGGGTTAGAATTTATTCTGCACCAAGTGACCCATGTGATGATTATGGAAAGTGTGGTGCATTTGGTAATTGTGACCCTTTTACCATTAGTGGCTTTGAATGCTCATGCCTTCCTGGGTATGAACCCAAGTCAACACATGATTGGGCTCTAAGAGATTATTCAAATGGGTGCAATAGAATGGAGGGACCATCAATGTGTAAAAATGGTGAAGGTTTTGTAAAGGTTGCTAATGTTAAAATTCCAGATACATCTATTGTGCACTTGGAGAGTAGTTTCACTCTTGAAGAATGTAGAGTGGAGTGTTTGATGAATTGCTCTTGCTTGGCATATAGCAATATAGATGTAAGGAATGGAGGGAATGGATGCATGACTTGGTATGGCAATGTGATGGATACTAAACAGTTTACAAATGGAGGACAAGATCTGTTCGTCCGAGTTGATTCAATTCGTTTAGGTGATTTCTTTTGCAACTTGTTTATGAAATGCTGCTATATTTCCACTTAGACACATGTAGTATAGAATCAATGATAAAACTCTGTTTTATTGTTTTCTCAGATGAATATGCAAAGAAATCAGAAAGGATTTCTACAAAATGGATATATGCTATTGTAGGATTGTCTGTTGCTGTTTTCTTTCTTCTCATTGTTTCTCTTTTATATTGGTTTAGAAAACGGAAGAGAAAAGGTATGCTAATTTTTTTGAAATTACAGATGCTATTTCTATTCACCATTTAGTGAGATTATAATTCATCCAAAGCCAGATAAAGTTCAAAGAGTTTGTGATAACATTACTCTTAATGGTAGGAACTAAACGTCAACCTTCATTTTTCAATTACGATGTGGCTAATTCAACAAGGTACGAGGATTCTCCAAATAAAAGTGGAATTGATAAAAGTACAGACAAAACAGATGTTCAATTTTTTGATTTAAGCGTAATAGTCAAGGCCACCAACAATTTTTTTTCTGATAACAAGCTTGGACAAGGAGGCTTTGGTTCAGTTTACAAGGTACATGTTTTTCACATTTTTGTATAACATTGAATTACATAGAATGTAAATATTGTATGACTTTGTGTCCAGGATGAATCCAAACATGTTCATTTTGAATCCCAACACAGGGTATTTTAGACGATGGACAAGAAATTGCTATAAAAAGATTATCAGTGAACTCAGGACAAGGTGTAGAAGAATTTAAAAATGAAGTTATGCTAATAGCCAAACTACAACATCGAAATCTTGTGAGACTTTTAGGTTGTTGCGTTCACAAAAAAGAGAAAATGTTGATTTATGAATACATGCCTAACAGAAGCTTGGATATGATCATCTTTGGTATGCATTCTTCTCTAATACTACACAAACATTCCGGCCATTAAATTACAAGTAGATTCCCTTATTTTTCACTATTAATTTTGACTGGCTTTTGTTTTGATCTAATAAAGATAGGAAGACATTGCTAGATTGGAGAAAGCGTTTAGAAATTATTTTTGGGATAGCTAGAGGGATCTTATACCTTCATCAAGATTCAAGACTAAAAATCATTCATAGGGATCTAAAAGCAAGTAATGTCTTACTTGATGCTACGATGAATCCTAAAATCTCTGATTTTGGTATGGCAAGAATGTTTGGAGATGATCAACTAGAAGCAAACACAAATAGAATTGTTGGCACATAGTAATCTCTCTCTCTCTCTATCTCTTTGCCTTGATATGAATAAACATTAGTTATATAACAAATATTAGATAGTAATACCATATGTTATATCATTGTAGCGGTTACATGTCACCCGAGTATGCCATGGAAGGACTATATTCAATAAAATCCGATGTATTTAGCTTTGGGGTGCTAACATTGGAGATCATCAGTGGCAAGAAGAACATCAATTACAAGGAATCTTCCTCTCTTAACATGATTGGACAAGTAAGATAATTTACCTTTCCCTTTAATTCTTAGCATTATACATGGTTGACTCATCTATATTGTATCAGCTTTGGGAACTTTGGCAAGAAGGAAAAGCCTTGGACATGGTTGACTCATCAATGGATCAGTCATATTCAACTCATGAAGTTTTAAGATGCATGCAAATTGGACTGTTATGTGTACAAGAACTTGCCACAGATCGACCGACCATGTTGGATGTTGTATTCATGTTGCGAAATGAGACTCCTCTTCCATCTCCTAGTAGAACAGCTTTTGTCTACAAAACTTCTAATAGCGGTGCAGATTCATCAACATCTAAAGGAGTTTCTGTGAATGACATGACAATTACAATGGTTGAACCTCGTTGAAGTTTTAAGCAATCAAATGTTTCACTTCCACTTTAAGTATTCTTAGAGAATGGAGAGATATGATAGAGGGTTGTATCATTTTTATTCTTTTCTTTTTTCTTAATGTCAACATAAGGTTATATCATTTTTCGCTTTGTACATGTATTGATGATTCATGAAAAATGATATATGAAAGTACTTAAAGTGTCCAAATCATTGCTAGAGGGGAATTGTCAATTCATTACAAAGATGTTATAAAAAATTTATATACTAATTTATCAAGTTTTATTTCATACAGATTACAGAATAATTTCATATGCAACAAACTTTCTCTAGCAGAAAAGATTTATGTCATTGTATCAAGAAAATGTTACCTATTTTTCATAACAAGAAATATTCAATTCTTTTATATAAGATGTGTTGAAGGCAATTTATGTTACATCTTAACATGTTCTTTCAAAACTTTGCAATAAATATGTTTACATGTTTTGGTTGAGTTCTATACTAAGCTAACCTAATAGCATGTTTAACATTAAAAAATATGAATAGAAATTAAACCCCGGGTTGGCCTAGTTTGATTGATAGTGGAAAATGTAATATATATATATATATATATATTGTATATTTTATATCTAGAGTTAATTTTCTTTAATAAAATTCAGACACTTTAATGTTTGTAAAATAATAAAATATGGTATAATTAGTTTATTATTATTTAATCATTGTATTATGAAAGATAAGTTTTCGTCGTTCTCAAACACATATGATAAACGGAAAAACTATCTTAAAGATATTATGTGATACACATACCTCGATTATTATTTTTCTTTTTGCTATTTAAATGATATATTATTTAAATTTTGTATTTATATATATATATATTTCTAATTTCAATAAAATAATTTTATCCTTAAATTGTTTGTCTGTGTATTATTTCTTACATAATTACCTTGTCCCGTCTCCATTTACTAGCTTCTATTACTGAAAGATAGGTCAACATTTTGTCCATCAATTATTTCAGGAAAAAAATTGTAATTCCTCGTGAGTTATGACCATCAATTTCAACGATTAGGCATATTCTACAATTGTTGGAAATTAGTTGGCGCTACAATGTTCATGGGCGGATGTATATGATGTTTAGGGTGTCATGTGTCACTCCTTATTTGATTAAAGATGTAATTTTACATGTAAAGTTTTGTAATTTTTGTAAAAGTTATATCATATTTAACATGTAGTTTTTCCATTAGCTTAAATTTTAAGCTCATATTTTAAGTGTAAAATTTTTTAAGTTCAAATTTTATTTGTAAACTCAGTTAATTTTTAGTTAAAACATAATAAATGGTAATAAAATACACATTTTAATATGTATTGTTAAAAAAATTTATTGTTATATTTTTAACTCTAATATTAATTTGTAAATTATTTGTACAAATTTTACACTATTAATTATTGATTAATACTCTCTTTGAATTCGAGAACTAGATTTGACACTAATGATGTAAGTACATCTAGGCTAGAAAGATGGTACGTGAAATTACAAATTATCATGACCAAGAATTAAATATTATTTTGGTATTTGTCATGATCCTATTCTACCTAATTAAACTAGATATTAAGTTTGTTGGAATCATGAAATAAAAATAAAATAAAACCATCCGCAATGATATTAGCACTAATCAGTGTATGAAGATTATTAGGAAACTACTAACGACACTTCATCACATCAACAAAGCTTGTAGTTACTACCATTTCAGTCGCTTTTAGGGATGCGAAAAAAAATGTGGGTTCGGTTATCCGAATCGATGGTTCGGTTTTTAACCGATAAATTTTAAAGACGGAGATGATTTTGGATAAAAACCGAATATGAAACAACAGTTACGATTCGGTTACGGTTATACTAAAAATCGTATCTGTCCGTACCTAAAATTAATTATATTTAATTAATTAAATTATATATTAAATTATAAATAAAAATTAATTATATATATTTAATAAATTAAATTATATATATATTTCAGACTTTTTTTGAAGATTTTTTCATAACCGTCCTAAAACTGTTACTTGTGGGTAAAAAACTGTCACCGAATCGTAACGATTTTCGGACGATTTCGGATATAAGTTTTTTAATTCAATTCGGGGACGATTATATCAAAAACAATCCCGACAAGTCGACACCGATTCCTAATCGCTTTTCTTTGGAATATATATATTTTTCCCTTTCAGATAATCACGTATACTTAGGCTTACTCATTAATTAGAGTTTATTATTGGAATTTTTTATCAAATCGAGGAATTCAAGGTTATGGGGCACTATTTAGACCATTAATTTTGGGTGATGCTAATTGAAATACTTGTTTTATTCATCTAGCAATATATATGTTCTGCAATATATTTTTAATAAGTCTAATCTAAAGAATATTATAAAAGTGGCAATTTGCCATTTCAAATGAAGATTACCATATTAACCTCAATTTGTATTTTTAACATATTATTCTTATATGTTTTTTTTTATTTTTATAAGATTCATTTAATTTTTTTATGTGATATGAGCTCCAATGTGTTTGACATTAACTAAAGTTCTAATCCAAAAAATTAACCCAATAAATAAAGATTCTAATAATCATTATAAACATCTCTTCAAAGCATGGTTCATTATCTCTTATAAAATCCATGACTTGATTAATATAGAATATCATTATCTCTTATAAAATCCATGACTTGATTAATATAGAATATTACTCTTAATATCTCTTATATTCTTGATGTTACTATTACCTAAAATTAAGAACTTTTCAATGATTCATATCTTGTTAACTCCATCACGTTTTTAACTAGTCAAAAAAATTATCATGGTTTTTTTATATTCTCAGCATCGTTTTTGGCTTTTAAAATTCCTATATACATCACATGAATCATTTACGTATTCTAACTAAACAGTTTATTCTATTATTTATAAAGTTATTCATGGACAAAATTTGACCATGATTATCTCTTTATGAATTTTATTCACGGGTTCTTCAAAATTGTTCATGACTCATAAGATAAAATTGGGTCCTACATTTATTTGTATTTCTTGGTACTAAATTTTTGTTTATGCATGCATGTTAAGTGCTTATCTGTGTGTAATGCGCAAAAGATATTTGTGGGAATATACAAAAGAATTAATGGTTATATAGATTCGGTCATTTGTTTGTTATAGTTTTTTTTATTCTGTTATGGATGTCAAGACTGGATCTTATTTCTTGCAGGTTTCTAATTTGATCTATTGTTCTTCTATGTATATATTGAAGCATGACGGTTATATTCACACATGAAACAAATTTAGCTTTACCTCTACCTCAACAAATCAATTTCTCTTCCCAAATTTCTTTTATTATTATATAATTTTCTCTTCTTATTATACTTAATTTATGCTTAATGCTCAAGGATTCACTTTTATTCCTTGATCTACTTTAAATACATAACAAACGTATTTCTACACATTTTATACAATATTTATAAATATTATATATATGCTCTTGTATTTCTTTTCTCTTTACTATGAATCATTTCACTATGTTGTTGTTATCTTCTTTCATCTAAAATATATTTTCTTTCTTTTCTACCTCTATAATGTGTTCATGTCACCATCATATTTTTTTTCTCTCTCTAGCGGTTCTTGTAGGAAAAAAGCTACCTCCTACTATGGATATATATGGTTTGCTCCATTGCTCATTATTTTCCTAATTTTTATTATTAATGTTTTTGTTAATTTTTTATTAAAATAATCGATTACATGTTCTTTCAAATTTATGAATTTCTTTTTTTAATTAGTTATGAATAACTAAGAAAGAAGGCAATCAAGATCAACCTCCAATTTTTCAAGTCCATCAAATGATTAGATTGAAAACTAAAACTAACTATCAGCAATACACTTAACAAATCTATGAGAGAATATTTTTTAACATCATTGTTTGTTATATATTACTCTTCACATTAGTGTTTAGCTAGATCAACTAATATAATAACATATTTTCAAAAAATATATATGAAACAATGATACATATTTGATGTTGTTTATATAAAAAACTCAAAATCCTTCACAAAAGCGTTTCTTATAACCCATGACCGCATGAAGATATATCCCAATGAATATTCATATCGAATCAAAAATCTACATATTGATAAAACTTTGTAGATCTAAGAGTCAAAGAAGTACTCAAAACTCTTCATAACATTCGATCTTACCTTTATAAAGTTAGATGTAACAAAA
Source organism: Hippophae tibetana (assembly GCA_037013495.1). Classification (NCBI taxonomy): domain Eukaryota; kingdom Viridiplantae; phylum Streptophyta; class Magnoliopsida; order Rosales; family Elaeagnaceae; genus Hippophae; species Hippophae tibetana. Next base: position 31,889,187 of record CM072802.1, on the reverse strand, counting down.
TAAAACACAAAGATTATGAATAATAAATTATTTATGAACACAAAAAAGTAAAAAGATGTATTGGAGAGAGAGTTTCTTAAAGGAGTAGACTCCATCTCCTGTGAAGAAAAGAAAAAAAAAAGGGAAAGGAGAATAAGAAAAGAGATAGTGTAAGGAGAAAAATCTTACTTGTATGTTTTTTCTATTATTAATAAAATTATCTACTATTTCTATAAAAGAAAGAAGAAGAAGAGGATGAGGCAATGGAACTACTAATTTGTCTTATTAGACTTCATTACTATATGCTAAAATTATGTATGTTGGTTTATGCTCATGATTTTTGTCTATTGTATACCATTATCTTAAGGTTTCTAAATAGTTTTCAAATTGGCTTTAGTTTATTGTTCCGGGATTTTATTATCATTCAAACACCAGTTCTTGTCAACTTTTCTTATGGTCTGAACTTTTTTTTGAAAGTTTAAATAAGTCTTAGATCTTCCATTTCTCCAAAAGCATTGATCACACGTCAAAAAGCTTGCGCAAAATTTTATTTTATTTGTCTTTAATTTGCAAGGTTCTTCTTAACTAATTTGCTTCTATTTTATTAGAGATTAATAAGGGAAGTGTATCAAAAGATTTAGCATTGATTCAGGAATCAAAGAATTAAATGGAAAAGGAATAATAAATAACTCAGTATTACTTTAAATATTTGATAATATCAACAAACTATAATAATACAAGCTATATACTAATGCAATACTATAATGAATCCTAATTCTTGGCTTACAATTGTGTGAATCACAAATATAATATATTATATTAATTATAATATTCTTAATACTCTAAGTTGGAGAGTGAAGATTATGAATGCCTAACTTATCTCATATCTTTTTAAATTGTTCCTTTCCTAAAGCCTTCATGAAAATATTTTCCAATTTAAAATGTATAGGCACATAAGAAGGACAAATGATACCAACCTACAATTTGTCCCGAACTGTATGACAATCTATTTCAATATGCTTGGTATGTTCGTCGAAAATAGGATTCACCAAAATGTACAAAGTTGCTTAGTTATCACAAAATAATGAAGTATGAGCTTTTTGAGGAACTCGTAAATCTTGTAATATGTAACCTAACCAAGTTAGCTCTAAGCAAGTGTGTGCCACAACATGGTACTCTACTTTACCTAATGATATGGATACAGTAGGTTGTTGGTACTCTACTTTACCTAATGATATGGATACAGTAGGTTGTTGGTACTCTACTTTACCTAATGATATGGATACAGTAGGTTGTTTCTTATACTTCTATGAGACTAATGAATTTCCAAGAAAAATACAGTATCTTGTAACTGATTTTTTTATGACATGACATCTACTCCATTCTGAATTACAAAAGGCTCTTAAGTCAAGATTGTTATTAGTAGGGAATAATAGACCTTGCCTAGGAGTACCTTTAATGTATCTAGGAATTCATATAATAGCATCCCAATGTAGTTTTCATGGCTCATGTATGAACTGGCTTATAGTACAAACAAGATAAACAATGTCCGGTCTAATAATAGGAAGATTAACCAATATACCAACTAACCTATTATGTTTAGTTAGATCTTTCAACAATGCTCTATTTATAGGTGTAAGTGCCAAGTTTTGTTGGATTGGAAAAGTTTCTTTTCATGAACGAAGAAACCCTGAATCTTGTAGAATATCAAGTGCATATTTTCTTTGTGATATAAAGATCCCTTTCTTTGAACATGCAAACTCAATTCCTAGAAAATACTTTAAATTTCTAAGGTCTTTGATGTGAAAGTGTTTGAGGAGAAATTCTTTGAGATGTTTCAAATCTTGGATATCATTTCTTGTGAGAATTATGTCATCAACGTAGATAAGAATGACGGTGAATGAAGTACCTTAGACCTTGATGAATAACAAATAGTCATCTTTGGACTAATGGTAGGCAACCTTTTGAATGGTGTCTGAAAAGGTAAAAAATCAAGTTCTAGATACCTTTTTAAGTCTATAAAGAGATTTTTTGAGACAACATACAAGATTATCCCCTTGTCGGTGAAGATCGAGAAGAGGTTCCATATAGACCTCTTCATGGAAATCACTATGAAGAAAACATTCTAAACATTCAATTAGTGAATAAACCAATTATGAGTAGCAATGATAATAAGAAGACATTGCAAAGTAGTGAGTTTGGCAATGGGAGAAAAGGTTTCCTAGTAATCAACACCTTCAATTTAAGTGTAGCCTTTATCCACTATAGAAGTCTTAAAAGCATTCAATATAACCATTCAATTTTTTTGAAGACCCATTTGGAACCACAATGCGGCTATGAATAGTAGGAAGAGGGACCGAATCCCATGTGTTATTATTCTCTAATATTTCTAATTATGTCTACATAACCTGTCGACAATTGAAATCAAAGATAGCTTAAGCATAGGTGTTGGGTTCAAATTGACCTACAATGTTAACTAAAAAGGAACAATGGGCTAAAGAAAAATGAGAGTAAGAAAGAGAAGCAAAAATGGGATAATGTTACCTTTTTTGTAAAACAAGGTGCCAAGGAAGGGTGACTAATTTGGTAAGATAGATGGTAGTCTTTAGTCCATGTTGGCATCTATGTAGAATGCATAGATCATCGAAGATAAGTAAAAGAGACAATAATGTTAGAAGAAGAAAGAGTTGAAGTGTTGGGAAGAGTAAGAAGAACTAAAGAAGGAGTTGTAGACATGTAGGGATAGTGTCAGGTTTAGTATGGAAAAGAGAAATGGGCAGAAGGGTCTCTGTGTAGGGTGAAGGTTGGATGGGTGAATGGAAAAGAGGGATGGTTAGTGGAATGGGTGGTAAGGGACGAGGTGTGGAATCGTCACAAGTGGAAGATGATGAGATAGGTGAGAAATTTTTGGGGTCCATTATTTGGGATGGAGAGTTTAGTCGAGGTGTGATGTCGTCAATAGTGGGTGGAGAGAAAGGAAAAGTTATTTTATGGAACTTGACATCACAATTGACTAAATATTATTTGGTTTCCAAATTGTAAAGTTTTGCATCCTTTTTGACTCGTGGGATAACCCATAAACACACACTAATAGGCTCTAAGTTTGAATTTATGTGTATCATGAACAACAATGGCACTATTGAGACAACCAAAAAATCTTAAAATTTTCAAGGGATGGTGGACGTTTGTACAATAATTCAAAAGGGGTTTTGTTGGAAAGCAAGGGAGAAGGTAAACGGTTGATGAGATAGACAGTGGCTAAGGCACAATTTCCCAAGAAATAAATATGTATCTTGGAATGAAAGCATAAGGCACGGGCTACTGTAAGAATATGAAGATGTTTCAAGTACTCCATTTTGTCGTGAAGTGTAAATTTAACACGATTAGATTGTAAAAAACCTCTCATGGATAGAAATTTAGACCTATTGTCTACTCTAATGGTTTTTATGGTGGCAAGAAATTGAGTATAAGCAAAAGTGATAAAAGATTTTAAAATATTTTGAATTTTAGTTTTATGACACATTAAAAACACTTATGTGCATCAAGTAAATTCATCTACATTAGTAAGAAAGAAACATGCCCCAAAATGTGTGGGGATTTTGTAAGACCCTCAAATATCACAATGTAATAGACCAAAATGTGTGTAAGTGGAGATAGATCTTAAAGAAAATGGGAGTCTTATTTATTTAGCTATGGGACAAAAATTACAATGATTATTAAAAGAAACATCACTAGAAGATAATAATGAAGATGCTAATTTAAGATGTGAAGGGGATGGATGTCCAAGTTGCAAATGCCACAAGGTGGAAATGTGAGAAACTTGATGAGAGACATGTATCCGTTGCAAATACAACATGTAGTAAAGATCACCATGTTGTTTACCTGAATCAATCATCTTTCCTGAGTCCAAGTCATGTAAAAAACAAAATGTGTGAAACAAATTGGCACAATAATTAAAGGAATTAGTAACTTTATTGGCTGACATAAGGTTTAAATGATGGGATACATAAAATGTATTCTAAGTTAATGTTGCAATTAAAAGGGATGGTCTCAGTGCAAGTGATCTTGGCTAAAGAACCCGTGAACAAGTTAATAATGGGTGTAGATGATTATTTAGTTTGAGTAAAGGAAATGGAATCAGATTGAGATTTGATATGTGACTCTGTTATCCAAAATCCATGGCTTAGTATATACATAATGAATTGAAGCATCAGAAAAGAGATTCAAACATGTAGCATTTGCATAAGTATTACCATTACTAGAAGGAAACATGGAAAGGACATGAGTCAACTATTGAATTTTTTCTATAGAAAGTGCACTCAAAGGATTCGTTGGGACATGTGAAGCCAAATCATATGGGTTTGTTGGTTGGGAATTTGTCTCTGTTACGTTTACAGGTGAATGGGAATGTGAAGAAGATCCTTGGTAGGTATGTTATAGTAGGCCTCTTTGGTTTTGTTTGTTGTAGTCGGTTCCATTTTGATTAGGAACTCATGTGTCATTTTTTATTTTACATCTTTCTGTTATATGGCCTCCTTTATTACAAAAATGCAAATGGTATTTCAAAGTTTAATCATTTTTTATGCTATATCCTTCTCTTTTACAATGGTTACAATATTTCTTGGGATCGTATGAGGATTTGAATGGTCAATTTTGAGCGAAAACAACAAGAGAAAATTTTATGATGGTAGCTATTGTGGCTATTCTAATGTTAATTGGTGGTGTTGTTCATGGCTACTAACAAATGAATAGGCTTGATGAATGTTGGGTAATGGTGTCATCAAATAGATGTTAGTGCGAATGGTATCATGAATGTCATTGAGGCCCATGAGAAATTACATCATGCGATATTTCTCTCATTGATCATTATGCTTCTTGACTTGGTTGCAAGTAGAAGGATCTTCATATGCATTGAGTTAAGTATAAAGGTCCTTTAGTTATGTAAAATATGATGGAATAGTCTTGGTAACTTGTGACAAAGAGGTAATTTTCTTCTAAAGTTGATATATTGTTGGTGCATTTTGCTGTGAAAATAAATGTTTGAAATCTTCCCACATATGATGTGCAACATTGGCGTGGATAACCCCTTTACCGAGATGGGTTTCCATTGAATGTGAAATCCATGATAAACCATGTTATTGCACTGACTCCATTAAGCATATTCAGTTGCTTGTTCAATCTTCGAAGGAGATTTAAAAGATCCACTAATGAAACCAAATTTTTCTTGGCTCCAAGGGAATGAACTATAGCCTTACTCCATAACGAATAATTTGTGACATTCATTTTTTCAGGAATGAGCACATGGCTAGGGTGATCTAAAGGATGAATCCATGTTAGAGTTGCTAGAATATCTATGGTTTGATTTGTTGGGTTTAGGTGGTGGTGTTTGGCTATCTTCCATATTTGATGGTTGCTAAAGGGTGATTAGATAATTTTGATACCAACTTAAAGAGATATAGAAAGAATAGTAAATAACTCAATATTGGTTTGAATATTTGATAATATTAACAAGCTAGAGAAATACAAGCTATATATTAACGATAATACAATCAATCATAATTCTTTACCTACAATTGTGTGATCCACAATACCTGTTAATTGACTTTTCTATTATACATAAATATAATATATTACATTAATTACAATATTTTTAATATATAATTTACTTTCCTATTCACTACTACAATATATACATTTAGTCTCGGACATTTAACCTCAGTTTTTATAAAAATTGAGGCTATATGGTTTTGGCCTCGGTTCTTTAAAAACTAAGGCTATAGACATATCCTATAACCTAGGTTATTTAAAAACCGAGGTCATAAACATACCCTATCAATTTTCTATCTTTTTTACATAACATTAATTTTTTCCTTTTTTTGTACTTTTTTCCTCTCATTTTTCATTTTCCCTTTCTCATGTTTTTTTCATTTTCCCTCTCTCTTTTCATTTAATTCCCTCTATCTTTATTTCTTTTTTTTATTTCTCTTTCCTTCTCTCCATTCATTTGACCCTCTATCTCTCTTTTTTATTTTTTATTTTTCCAGCTGATTCAGAAAGAAAACTTTGGAAATGTTTCTTCATTGGCGTTGCTGGTTATGGCATCGCTGGCTATGGTGTCACTGTTAGTAGTTCAAATCCTATGGGATGATAGACTTTATGCATTTTGGTGGAGTTAGTGGTTCACTTCGCCTTCTGGCCGTCATCGTCTCGCCTTCTAGTCGTCGTCGTCTCACGATAGAGACGAAGTTAACTATGTGCGATGGGACTAAATCATTGGATGGTGATGTGCTGATTTTTCCATAAATGGTCAAGTATAGTTAAAATCACGTTGATTTGTAGCCTGAAGGATGGGAACCACAGTTCCTCTATTTTACTAGAGTTATTGTCCTTTCCACCTTATGCTTTGAAAGGTTTGTCATTCTTCTCAATTTTCAATTTAGGGTTTGTTACTTTTACCCCATCTTTCTTTCAAATAATTTTTGAACCACAGTTCCTCTGGTTGGGAAAATTTGGTATAGTTGTTGTGTTTGCTTAGTTTAGATGCATAAGGTATCAACATATCACAAGTGCTTGAAATGTCTTTTGGAAGTGGTTATTGTGTAACATCTGGTGATTGATAATGAATTATTGCTTTCCTCCTATAGGTTGATATAATGCTCAGAGGCATGGGTTTTGATAATACAACTTTAGTGTATGTTATTGCTGGTAAGATTTATAAAGCTAAAAAGTATATGGCCCGGCTAAAACAATTGTTTCCACGTTTAAAAACAAAAAATAATCTGACAACTTCTAAAGAACTTGTCCCTTTCAAGGTATCACTTCAGTTCTGTACTTTGCTATTTGCTTACAAGCTTTCAGGAATGAGTTGCTCTCAAGCCTAGACACTCACGACTTCTAAAGAATGCTCTAGAAAGAGAAAATGTAAGGGTTGATCAAGCTTCAAAGTTCTTTCTTTTGAAATTTGGTTTCTTTTAAAATGTGAGAAGTAACTATTGATCCTTCTCTTTCTGCAGTCAAATGTACATATTCAGATCTTTGGGATCCATTAGCCAACTAACAGAAACCATGTTCTGCATCTTTAGTTGTCCCTTGTAAGTGATTGAAATATGAACTTTGTAAACTATAATAATATCTTTGTTTTGTGTTCATATTTATTTATAAGACTAGGTTCATAGACTTAATGTATCTTTGTTAATGGGTCTTCCTGGTTCAGGAGATGCTGCTACCTCATCTGAAATTTCTAGGCTTGAGAAAGCAGAAGATGTAGGAAATGAGGATGAATCAATTGTTCACAATATTGCTAGCGATGGTGTTGATGCTGATGTTAGAGTGCTGATGTTGGTGCACTGCGCTGGTAACCTTTATGCCACATGATTTGGATGCTGGAAGTCTCTCGAATGCTCTTGTAAATGATGCATCTAATGGAACTAGAAGGAAAAAGATACATGTCAGACTTCTTTTGAGCATTGACCGTAGGGAAACCTCAGAGGCTACAATGGAAACTGTGTATGAAATTGGGATGTTTGAGGACGTTTAATGTGTTTCTATAATTATAATTCAATTGATTATTATTCTTGCTTAATATTGTAGGTGATTTAGGTAGTAGAGAAATATTTTAATTGGCAAAAGATGCAATTGAATATACATTTGCACAAGATGGAGTCAAGAAAGACTTGTGAGAGATTTTTCAATCAGTTGAAAGTATGAATTATCATTATAATCGTTTTTGTAGCATATTTATGCTTGTAATTAATAGTAAAATGTTAGTTTATAATAATAAATTTTTATTATGCTTTACTGTATAATAAACTCTCGAATGTAATTTTAATATAATATGATTTTTAATATTGTTTTTAATAAATTTATTGTAATTTATATTGATTTTTAATATTGTAATTATTAATTGTATTTTTTTTAATTTATGTATACTTTATGGCTTCGGTTATTAGAAAACCGAGGTCATAGGTCGTTATCTATGGTTTCTCTCACTTAGGTCTCGGTTCTTATAATCGTGATCATAGATTTACGATCACGGTTAAAAATCAAGGTCATATATATTTTTTGTAATAGTGATTTACACAAACATAATATATTACATTAATAATAATATTTTTAATAAGTTACACCTTCTTTTGGTATAATTTTTGAACAATTGAATAAAATATACGGAACACCTTATTTGTATAGATAGCTTTTACTGCATGAAAAAACACTAAAATTTTTGTATTCATATTTGATTTAGGAAAATTCCAACCAATAGCCATTGTACACATGAAATGATCGAGATAAATCCAAAATATTATGCTTGGGACCATTTCCAAAAACTAAGTACTTGACTCAGCAACTACTTGTAATTTACAATTTTGGGTCCTAAATACATGCCCTTTTAATTTCTCTCTTTTTTGGAATATGATCTTGAAAAAGGTATTGAAGATTTAAAATTCAAAGAAAAACAATATGTACATGTTCGCTTTATTCATAATAAAGGCTCTTTCATTAAAATATATCTTCCATTTTTATATTATCCAATTATTTACATTAATTTATTTTTAAACTCCTTAAAAATATATATTGCATTTTTGACAAGAAAAAAACATATGTTTTGTACATTATATAAAAAAAATATGTGAAGTATATAAAAAATGATTAAAAATAAAACTTCATTTGAACAAGAGAACTATGTCATGCAATTAAACTAGATAATATTATCCCAAAAAATATTAACTCATGATAAAATGTTTGTCTCCTTGTATCAAATGTAGCCTTTATTTTTCATTGCATCGACATTTAGTCTTTTTTTTTCTTTTAGGAAAGGTTGGATAAAATATGTCACAATCCAAAATTTAACCTATTAATTTTGCATTTATGAACTATGGAAAAATTATTCTTTTCTGTGTTCCTTAAACAATATATAAGGATTGAGTGTACATATTATGGTTTGTTATGTGAAATTATGAGAATATAGATAAGCTTAATTTTTATTTATATATACCTCAAATTGTAATATATATCTTAATATCTTATACGTACAGTTTAATTTAATTTAGGAAGTACGTTCATATTATATATTTCATCATGAATTTATAGTTAAGTAGTAACCATTTTTTCTTAATTTGCGATTGAAAAGTATATAACTTACGATTCCTAACATGCAACGCAATTGTATGCTAGTATATTACAAAAAAAAAAAAAAAAACAGATGATATTCATCTCCTACAACGCAATTGCGATTTCTTTAATTTGCTTTGTTTTTTGTTCATTATTACCAGGTGAAAATCATCATTTAATTAGGAGCTATCATTGCTAGAGCAAAAGAACGGTTTATTCATGTTGAGTACTCCATGACCTTCTTCAGAAAAGTTACTTTTAATATATTGTTAATTCTCTTCTTCCTTGTTTTACCATTTGGTGTCCCTTGAGGTTGAGACCATTACACGAACCCAATCCTTTAAAAATCGCGACGTTTTGATCGCTTCCTAGTAGAAGTTTGCACTTGGGTTTTTCAGCCCTAGGAATTCTCACTATTGCTATGTTGGAATTTGGTACTACAAAGTTCCCCAGCAAACCGTGGTTTGGGTCGCAAACAGAGACTCCCATCAATGATATATACCTCTGGAATCGTGTCAATCAATGGTCAAGGAACATTTTTCATCCATGGCTACAATAACACAGGGACTCCTCTCTGGTGTGCCAATACTTCGACAACTTGTCTGGCCAAAAACTATATATCCACGCTTTCGGATAGAGGAAATCTGATTGTACATGAGAATGGTGAAAACATTGTCATTTGGCAAAGCTTTGAGTCTTTGACTACCTTTTGGATACTATGATCCCTTTCAAGAAAATTGGGCTGAATCGTCGTTCTAGATCGGATCTATTCCTAACATCTTCAAAGTCCCCGAATGATCCGGGAATGTGACTGTGTCTCACAAGCTTAACCCGACTAGATAAAACTCTATGGTTTATATTTAATAAAATATTATGAAGTTAATTATAATTATAATATATAAAAATATTTAGTATTTTATTTCTTGTTACTAAGCACTAATATATATATATATATATAGTGATAAAAGTGAATTAAAAGTTTTGATGACTCCAGCTCATTTAGAAGATTCAATTGGTGAATTATCATCTTATAATCTACGTATAATAATTAAAGAGCTTAATTTTATTGTGTCATTTTTGATGCGATGTTATATATATCATTATATGTGTGTCAAATATTTATATAAAAGTGGTTAGAAATGTTAATTCTTATTGCATAAAATGTAAATTTTTATTTACATGTTTAACAACTACTGATGGCACACTAACAATGACATAGGTCGATTACTTTCATAGCTAAATCCACTAACAATTTCTTGTATGATAACAAACTTGAAAAAGTGGCTTTGTCGTAAGGTAATCGTGTTGTGTTTTCAGTTTGAAATAACTTAGTGTCTCTATATGTATATAAATATATTTCAGATACATTTACAAATTGAAGCATCTACATGTAATTGGTGTTTGTGAATCCCATCTCATTATGACAATCGCTCTATATGACTTCAGGCACTGCTGTATGAATGGGAATGAATAGACGGGGTTGTATGATGGGAATGAAATAGCAGTTAATAGACTATTTGAGTATTTTGACATCGATGAATTCAAGAATGAAATTGTTCTTATTTAGAAGCTTCAACACAAAATCCAAGTGAGAATACATTTTAGGTTGTTGTGTGTGCCAAACAAAAGTTTTGGGTTGGTGTGATCTTCTCTCATGTGATTCTCTAATTAAATTTACTCAAAATTACTTTAGCTTTTTGTTTATTCAAATTTTTTTATTTTAATTTTCAATTACTTTAGTTTCAGAAAAAATAAAAAGGAAAATGTTAGACCGAAAGAAACACTTTTAAGTACATAATTTGTGGACTTACTAAAAGGATATTATATCTTCACAATATGCTTCTAAAGATCTAAAGGTAAACAACCTATTAATGATATTAGATGATATTATTGTTAATAAATAATTATTAGTGCTATATTAGTTATTTATAACTAATATATTTTATCAGCTGTATATTTGTTGTATGCAATTAATATACTTTTTTTAAAAGTATTTTTTCTAAAAAATTATTCTTATTTTTTTGTATTTATACTTGTATTATCATTCATTATAATTAAGATTAATAAATATATTTTCAGTATATTCAATTTGGTATCAGAGTAGTAAAGAAAAGAAAAAAAAATTCTTTTTACCGGTTTTTGAGTTTTCGAGCAGCAGTGCCGTCGTCAGTGTCAATGCCATTAATCTTCTCGCACTGACCAGTTCGCGTCATCATTGCAAATCTTTCCATCCGTGGCAAATCCATCATCCAGCCCGCACCATCCAGTCCGCGACGTCCAGCGCACGTCGTCCAGCCCTGCGTCGTCCAACTCGCGCAACAGCTCCAGCCCTGCGCCGTCCAGCTCCCGCATAGCTCCTACACTACTCTGTGTTCTTTTGTGAGCCCATAGTGCTCTCTTTTCAGTTTTTAATTTTTCAGCTTTCAGTTCTTTTAGATCTGCCCTAGTCAAGGCCCATCGGCCCACTTACCCATCTGTCTTAGTCCAAGCCCATCGGCTCACTCAATAATTAGACAGCCCACTTTGGTAGTTTGATGTCAAGAATGCGTTTCTTCATGGAAAATTAGCAGAGGAGGTGTACATGAGTCTTCCACCTGGGTATGTAGTTGATTCTCCTGGTAATTTTGTATGCAAATTGAGGAAGTCTTTGTATGGTCTCAAGCAATCTCCTCGAGCCTAGTTTGGAAGGTTTTCACAGTTCATGCAAAATGTTGGTTACAGACAAAGTAATTCAGACCACACTTTATCTCTCAAACATCAACGAGAGAAGGTAACAACCCTAATCATTTATGTTGATGATATGATAATCACTGGTGAAGATACTGTTGAAATGGATAAATTACAAAGACAACTAGCCTCTGAATTCGAGATAAAGGACTTAGGTGAACTAAAGTACTTAGGAATTGAGGTAACTAGGGGAAGAGAAGGAATATATCTGTGTCAGAGGAAGTACATTATTGATCTGCTAACAGAGATAGGTATATTGGATTACAAACCTATTGACACTCCTATTAAGCAAAACCATTGTTTAGTAGAGTATCCAGATCAAATACCAACTGATCGAGCTCACTATCAGAGATCAGTTGGGCGTTTAATTTACATGGCTCATACTAGATCAAATGTTGCATATGTAGTAAGTGTGGTGAGTCAGTTCATGCATAACCCAAGTGAGAACCACATGAATGTTGTTTTGAGAATTTTAAGGTATTTGAAATCGGCTCCAAGAAGTGGAGTAATGTTCTCTAAACACAACAATCCTCTTGAAGTCTGTGGCTTCACAGATGCAGATTGGGCAGGAAGTATTATAGATAGAAAGTCAATATCGGGTTATTTCACCTTTGTGGGAGGAAATTTGGTTACATAGAAAAGTAAAAAACAAAAAATGGTGGCACGATCTAGTGTTAAGGCCGAGTATAGAGGTATGGCTCATGGGGTTTGTGAATTTCTATGGATAAGAACTTTGTTATTTGATTTGAGTTTCAAACTCAAAAATACTATGCAATTGTATTACGACAATCGGGCAGCCATTGATATATCACAAAATCTAATACAACATGATCGCACTAAGCATGTAAAGGTTGATCGTTACTTTATAAAAGAAAAGCTAGATGTCAAACTGATTAGTTTCCTTTTGTTCCCACTGAAGAGAAACTTGCAGATATGCTTACCAAAGGAGTTTCCAAGAAGGCATTATACGGTTCACTAAGCAAGTTGGGCATGATCGATATCTATGCGCCAACTTGAGGGGGAGTGTTAATAAATCATTATTATCAGTTGTATATTAGTTGTATGCAACTAATATACATTTCTTAAAAGCACTTTTTCTAACAAACATATTCTTATTTTTCTGTATTTATACTTGTATTATCATTCATTTTAATTAATATTAATAAATATATTTTTAGTATATTCAATTATTATGAATTCAAAAATTACATGTTTTGACATGGATAGAATATTTTGAGCAAGAACAAATTGAAAGAAATACTAAGTGTGCAGTTGGAACATAGTAAATCAATATTCTTAAAGTGATTCAATCATGATTTTAATATGAGCAAAAGGATGGAAGTTGTTAAGACCAAAACCCTCACTCTGTCCATTATCATCATCTGTAACCAAAACACTTTCCAAGCTACCCATGGATTTCATGTTAAGATTCAAGTAAAGAACCACAACTTCTTTCAATTTTCTAGTTTCTGCATGCTCCGAAGCCGAAGAGAGTAAAATTAGTTGGTTGTGTCGGCTATTCAGAAAATAATGGATGAAATTGAGTTTAGAAGCTGAAATAAGTCCATAAAAGATGATAACCTTTATAGGGGGGTGGGGGAAAGCCTACTATTAGAGCTTCAAATAGCTCCAATGGGTTCTTTATGTCAAATATTGTTTTTCTCTGATAATTATCATGTATATTTCATATTATTTATGTTCTGTTTTCTATACAAGAGTTTAACTATATGTATACACTGAAAACGAAAATTAAACAACAACCATAATTCCTGCACATCCATGTTTTATGGCTCCACTAATATTATTGTATGCTCCATGTTTTGCTCCACTGAGCATTGGTGTATGCCACTGTTGTAGCATGCACCGCAACCCACACCAACATTCCCCCTCAAGTTGGTGCATATATGTCTCTTATGCCTAACTTGTCAAGTGAGTTGTAGAAGTTCCTTATAGACACAGATTTTGTGAGTATATCAACCAATTGATCTTCTGATTTAACAAATGGAAGCTTAATAATTTTTTCTTCAAGATTCTGTTTGATGAAGTTCCGATCCACTTCAACGTGCTTCGTGCGATCATGTTGAACTGGATTGTGAGATATGGCAATGGATGCTTTGTTATCACAAAATAAGTTCATTTTACAGTTAGGAGCAACACTAATCTCACTTAGAAGTTTTTTCAACCAAAGAAGCTCACATATTCCCTTGATCATCCTCGAAATTCAGCTTCAGCACTAGATAAGGCAACTACCTTTTGCTTCTTGCTCCTCCATGTAACAAGATTGCCCCCCACAAAAGTAAAGTACCTAGCAGTAGATTTCTCATCCTTCATATTCCCTGCCCAGTCTGAATCTGTATATCCAAGGACTTCCAATTGACCATTCTTTGAAAACATAAGTCCTTTCCTAGGGGAGGATTTTAAATAACGAAGTATTCGCATGACCGCATCCATATGGCCTTCACTTGGGCAGTGCATGAACTGACTCACGACACTCACAACATAAGAAATATCAGGTCGAGTATGAGATAAATATATGAGTTTACCTACTAACCGTTGATATCTCTGTTTATCTGCTGGTACTTGGTCCACATATTCTCCGAGTTTATGATTTTGAACCATTGGAATATTGATAGGTTTACAATCTAGTAGTCCTGCCTCTGCCAGTAGGTCCAGAGTATATTTCTTTTGGGAAAGACATATGCCTTGTTTTTATCTTGTTACCTCAATACCTAAGAAGTATTTGACCCCTCCCAAATTCTTCATTTCAAACTCATTTGACAGTTGTTCTTGAAGCTTAGAGATTTCTTCTTTATCATCCCCTGTAATGATCATGTCGTCTACATAGACAATAAGGGTTGTTATCTTCCCTAATCGATGTTTTAGGAAAAGAGTATGATCAGAGTTGCTTTGTTGGAACCCATATTTCTTTATTGCTGAACTCAATCTACCAAACCATGCTCGAGGTGATTGTTTTAGTCCATACAATGTTCATTGTAATCTACATGTAGTTTCTTTTCCTGATGTAACAGTATATCCTGGTGGGATATCCATGTAAATCTCTTCTTCAAGATCTTCAAGATCACCATGAAGGAAGGCATTTTTTACGTCAAGTTGGTGCAATGGCCAATCTAAATTTATCGCAAGAGATAACAAGACTCTAACGGTTTTTAGTTTAGCCACAAGTGAGAAGGTTTCTTGATAATCTATCCCGTGTTTCTGTGTATATCCTTTTGCTACAAGCCTCGCCTTGTATCGATCAACTAACCCATCTGTTTTATACTTAATGGAGAAAATCCATTTGTATCCTACCATCTTCCTCCCTTGAGGCAACTTGCTTAACACCCATGTGTTATTCTTCTGCAATGCCTCAAATTCCTCTTTTATAGCTTGAGACCATTTTGGATCAGATAAGGCTTCTTCAATGCTACTTGGAATTTGACACGAGGAGAGTGTTTGTGCAAATGCCCTGATAGGTTCTGATAACCTTTGAGTAGATACATGATTTGCTATTGGATACTTGGATTGTCGTTCTTCTCTTTCTGGGGAGTATCGATTTGGAGGTTTGCCTCGATTGTGTCTGAAAGGTAAAACATAACCAACAGATGTATCTATAGCATTAGTTTGTAAAGGTGTGATAGGATAGCTTACCTCAGGAGTATTCTCAGCAAGAGGATCATTGGGTACTAGAGAGTGGAGGGGTACATCAACCACTTCATCTTCTGGAGATTCAATTACTACTTCAGCTGTAGTTCTTGGAAGTTCAAGCTCGGGTCTAGATACTGGCTCCTCCATATTATTGGCACGATCCGAGTATGTTGGACTAGTGTCTAATATTTCAACATCAAGCCAATTTTGTTCTTCACCATAACTCTCTTCCTAAAGAGTGTAATTGGATACCGGTGATGGGAAAAAACATTCTGATTCGAGGAAAGTGACATCCATGGTAATATAGGTTCTTTTAGTAATTGGATCATAGCATCGGTAACCCTTTTTTTGTACGTCATACCCCAAGAATACACATCGAACAGCACATGGATCCAACTTAGTTCGTTGATTTTTATAGAGGTGGACAAAAGCAACATATCCAAAAATTCGGGGCGGAAGCATCAAAATAGTAGGCAAAGGAAGATGATCAGATAGCACCTTTAATGGAGTCTGAAATTGTAAGGTTTTTGTGGGCATACGATTCAGTAGATACACAGCTATAGTAACAACATCATTCTAGTATTTATTAGGCATATGTGCACCGATTACTAAGGCCCGAGTTGTTTCTAAAATATGCCGATTCTTCCTCTCTGTAGTCCCATTCTGTTGTGGGATTTATGAACACGAGGTTTCATGGAGAATACCATGGTTGTCCAAGTATGTCCGGAATTGTTGATTAACATATTCCCCTCCATTATCAGACCTAAGTATCTTAATTTTTTCAGAAAATTGTGTCTGAACCATGGTGTGAAACAGGTGAAATGTAGAAAATACTTCATCTTTATGTTTGAGAAGGTAAAGCCATGTCATTCGTGTACAATCATCAACAAAAATAACAAACCAAGGATGACCCGATGACGTAATAACCAGGAAAGGTCCCCAAACATCAGAATGTACCAAAGCAAAAGGAGTCATACTTTTATTCATGCTCATAGGATAAGATGTCCTATGACTTTTTGCTAGGATACAAGTATCACATTTGAAATCTGAATGTGTGATATTTGAAAATAAACTGGGGAGTAGGTGCTTTAAATACCCGAATAATGGATGCCCAAATCTACGGTGACATGGCCAAATTTGTCGTTCCTTGTTACCAACAGTGTGTTGCATGTGATTGGCTCTTCCTGAACTGAGGTCATCCACATAATATAGCCCTCCTCTCCTAGTACCACGCCCAATGATCTCCTTGGTGAGAATATCCTGTAGAAGGAAAAAAATAAAATACATCAATACTACACAGTTAAGATCTGAAGTGACCTAACTTACAGACATCAGTCGGTTTGAAAGAGAGGGTACAAGTAAAGTATTAGATAATGATAATGAAGGAGATAAGGTCATTGTTCCAGCTCTTGTAACTGGATAAGTGACTTCATTGGCATTGGCAACATGGCTCCGTCTTGGAGAGATCTTTTTGGTCAAATGTCATGTGATCTGTAGCTCTAGAGTCCAGAATCCAATCCTCATTATCACTACGAGTAGAGATGTGAAATGCTTTACTTGAAATACCTGGATTCTAGGAAGATTCAACCTAAGGAGTAAGGGATAGTGAGGCATTATTGGTAGCCACAGTGGCTCGCCCAGTGGTGTCTCGTTTCTTCCGTGCTTAAAGATCATTCCACCATTCTGGATACCCATGGAGTTTGAAGCAGTTTTCACGGGTGTGTTTAGTGTTTCCGCAATGCCCACATTTCATGTCAAGAGATGGTGGATTTCCCATGGATTTCTTGCTACCCAAAGAGGTTCCTATTTTTGGTGGCATCAGATTATGGTGTCCCTTGACCCCTTTAAAAGCCATAACTATTCAGGGTGTCGTATCTATACCTGTGATCATCACAGTCTGCCAGACTTCTTCCCTACGTATGAATCCATAGGCTTGTTCCACCGTAGGGAATGGTTTGATTTGAAGCACATCACTTCGAGTTTTGTCGAGTCTGTCATCAAGTTCATCAAGGAAGGTATACACTCAATCTTCATGTACGATGGAGTTGTATTTTTGTATATCATTCACACACTCCATTGGATTAGGACGACGGAAATCAATTTCTCGCCACAACCCTTAAAGGTCATTGTAGTATTTTTCAATGGATCCACCCGCCTGCTTCATACGAGTAACTCGACGGCGAAGATCATACACTTGAGACGTGTCTTCCCATCATAGTAGGTGGTAGCAGTAGAATCCCAAACTTGTTTCACAGTTGGGAATCGAATAAAATTTGCAATCAAGGAGGGGTCCATCGAATTGATCAACCATCCTTTAACAATGACATTTTTAGTACACCATCTCTTGAATGAGGGGTCGGTTTCAGTAGGTTGAAGAAAATCCCCATTAATATATCCCAGTTTGTCTTTGCCAGAGATATACATCTCCCCCACCTGGGACCACAAGGCATAGTTGGATCCTCCCAACTTGATACTAATGAGGGCAGTCGACGCTTCAGGTAGCGGAGGTTGTGAGACGGTCTGAGCTCTAGTTAGAACTTCCATCATTTTCGTCGTCAAATCTTCCAATATGAAATTGGTGGTTAAATCTCTAGATTCTGCCATGAAATCTAAAAAAAATTCTTCCTTTTTTTCCTTTTTTTCTTTTTTTTACACTTCGTACACCATATAAAGAAAATTTCATAACCCTAACTCATTTTCTTCTCCGTTCACGCAGCCCTCTACACGTTTTCTTCACGCTGCCCTCTACGGTGCCTTCTTCACGCTGCCCTCTGCGGCGCCTTCTTCACACGGCCCTCTTCGGTGGCTTTCTTCTTCTGATGGAAGAACCCTAGCCGACTACAGCATCCAGTCGGAGTGTGCCCTCTACCTGGTCCTCCATCTCTGTGAAGTGGTGTTCTTCTTCTACTTGGTTCCAAGTGTCTCCACGATGGCTGCTAGACTGGTACGTAGATAGATTGCACCAGCCCCAACGAGTAAGCGACGTTGGGCAACTGCGACAGCTCTAACGAGCAGATAGACCTGAAACACAGGTAAGCTGCAATGGCTCCAACGAGCAGCTAGATCAGTATGGCTCCCTGAAGGGTTCTGTTGAGGTTGCAACAACAGAACTGACGCTGAGCAGAAATTGCAACTCTGAATACTAGATGGTCGCAGCACTGGTGAGGCTGCATTGTCTACCCATCTCCTCAGGTTTCAACCTCTATGGTTAAGCCTTACAACCATGTTCTTTGTACTTATTCCCTTTTGGAACACACTGATGTTGTTGTTTTACTTGATGTTATTTTTTTTTCAGTATTGCAACTGATCGGTTTCAACGAGTAAACATAAATCAGCTTCGAGAAAAAATTTAAATCAGAAATCAGAAACAACTTTGTGAAAAAATATAAACTAGAAAGTAGAAATCAAAAATCAGCAGCTACAATCAGCATCCACACCAAAAATCAAAAATCAGAAATCAGCAAATCAAAATTGGAAATCAAAATGGTAGTAAAACAGAAATCAATAGGTATTTCCATTAGTAAGCAATAACTTGCTTTGATACCATGTCAAATATTGTGTTTCTTTGATAATTATCATGTATATTTCATATTATGTCTGTTATGTTTTTTATACAAGAGTTTAATTATATGTATACACTGAAAACGAAAATTAAACAATAACTATAATTCCTACACATCTATGTTTTATGGTTACACTAATATTATTATCTGTTCTATGTTTTGCTCCACTGAGCATTGATGTATGTCACTGTTACAGCATGCACCACAACACACACCAACACTTTAATGGTGTTGGCGCCAAATTTGGGGTGGGGGTGGTTAGGTTGAAAACCAATACAAGAACTTACTCTTTTTTTTCATTTTTAAATCTTTATTTAGTGTAATCCCCAAATTACCCCCTCCTCCTCCCAAAAAAAGAACTATATACTGTGCACGTGGTCATATTTGTAATTGTTGTGCAAAATTTTAATACGTGGACTACTTTTTTAAAACTATAAGATTAATAAAGATCATTTAAATTTCTAGTTGGTATAGGTTATGTGATTCGAAACAACAAAAAGGAGGTAAGGAGAGCCCTAGACTACCAAGTGAGAGTAGTGCTGACACCGTGTGCTGTCAAAATTTGGGCAATACGGTACATGTTAATATTCTATTTGGATAATGCTCTCATAGTGGTATGCAATTTCTTCATTTTCATGTCTTTATTGTTCTAGAAATGTTGATTATGTTGCTCACAGTTTAGCTAAGTTTAGCATTAATTTTCAAATTTTACAACTTGGATTAAGGATATAAATACATCATAATGAAAATTAATCAATAATTTTATTTTTAGTAAAAATGTTGTTTTTTTCTCATGTTGTAAGTATACTTCCATTTATACTTTACTGTTGTTGTGTATAAAGTAAAAAATATGTAAAATAATAGATTTGGTTAGATAATAGAGTATAAAATCATTGAGAAATATATAATTATATTTAATTTTAATTTATTGGTTGTAAATTTATATAAGGATTCTTTAATTCATTTAATTGAAAATGTTTTTTTCTAAATTTACATGTTAAATTTTTTTTTTACTGTATGAGTAATGTGATAGTTAAAAATAAGTTATATTTTTTTAAAACAATTTTTTTATTAAATTAACATAACTTTGACTATTGATTAGTCTATAAAACATATAAAATAAACTTTTTTTTATAATCCATGTTATTGTCATCTTTTGAAACGAATGAAATTTTGTAATTTTCAACTAATATAGTTTCAAAACCTAAATATGTATGATCAAATGAGATAATATATATATATATATATATAATTATTTTTATAAAAATAAAGTTAAGAAAATGTTTAAAGAAAAGGTTTCTCATAATAATACCTATCATTATGCATTTAAATGTGTGGAAATTGTTTTTAGGATGTATTAGTAAAACTTAAATACGATTTAATATGGAAATATTTTTATAGGTAGAACTCTATATTGTTTCATTAGTAATTTTTTCTTATGAAAGTTTAATTCAAACAAGCATGATTTCCAACAATGTTGATATTTATTACATTTTATATTGAATTTTATTTTATATTGTTGCTTATAAATTTTTATAATATGTGAGTTTGTGTGCATTTTTTCTATTTTTTAAATGATCATTTATTTTATAGGGATTAATATACTCACTTTCAAATTAAATGAATGTAATTAAAATATAATTTTTTATTTTAATTTTTATATAATTGAAATATAAATTATATTAAAATGATTATTGAATTTTTAAAACAATAAATACAATAAAATAATATATATATATATATTATGTTGTGTTAATTTTTTAATAGATAAAATTCAATTATAATATTTTCCCACATTGATTTCAATTTTAGTTGTCTATAGTTATATATCTACAATAAAAGGTGTACATATTTTCATATATAAAATAGATTTTTTATACATTTAAATTTAATACAATATTATTTGTTGAAAAACATATAAAAAATATTAAATTTATCAAAATATGTGGAAGAATTATTCTATAAATGAAAATAGACATATATTTAATAAATATTTTATTTTATCTTATATGTTTTAAAAATTTAAATTGTTAAATCTTAAAAAATATACTTAAAATGAAAGATATATAGTTATTCAAAGTTGGTAAGGACCAATTTTTTTTTCTAAAGCAAATGAGGTCAAGTTCTGAACCCCATTTTTAAAAACTTCACAATTTAAATACAGTTGTCAATTTTTTAACTATATAAATTGGGCCAAAATCTATTTTATTGTGTTCATAAAATAAACTTTACAATTAATCTTAAATTTATTAATTTTTAGGAATAAATGATTTAGTAGATTTTTTACTACTTGATAAAAAGCAAGAAACATTATTTATTTTAATCATTTTTATAAATAAATTAATCTAAATAAAAATTAATACAAATGGTGATTGTGTTTTTATGTTAAATGTTATAATATTTATGATCAAGACTAACAATTTTATATTTAATATTGTTCAAATTAAATTATAATTATTTATAAAATCTTTAAATGTTAAATTCTTTTCGATTCAATTAAGTGAAAAACATGAAACTTGTCTCCATCTTCTTTCTTGCGAAAATGAGCTCTTTCAATTCTTAGCCAAAACATAATTTTTCTCCCCGTTGTTTGATAGAGAGCATCACACTAATTTCGTTCACATATTTCATAAGAAGCAATTCAAATAAGATATAATTACATATATATCCTTTCATATATAAAATTTTACTTTTAACAAAAAAAAGACATGTTTGTTTTATATAGGTAAAAAAATGTTTTTAGTAAAAAACATATTTTGTCTATCTTATGTTTTTTCTTCTTAATGTGAACAACGTACTTTCTTTTAGGGATTACAACATATTTTGTTTGTCTTATGTTTTTTCTTCATGAACTAGTCAAATAATCCAACCACCATAACCTATAATCCTTAATTCTGAGGGAAGGTTTTGTGTCGTGTCATCATCTCTATCATTAAACACAACTTCCGTTTGGAAGAGAAATTTTATAATTTGTTTGAATGGTTTTTTTTTTTACTAAAATAGTCAAGAATTCCATTATAAAAAAAAATAGCATACAATAAACATCAGGTTTCAATTTTTTAAATATATAAAAGTATCAAATTCAAAACTAAAACTAAAACTTACTAATAATAAGATACTTGATAAAATATACATGTGATAAACTATTTTAGAGCTTTAAGTCTTGACAATTGATACAAAGACATAATTCTAAAAAATATGAAAACATGATATCTAGTTGGTGTCATCTTTACATAAAATTTGAAATTCTTTCCGGTTCTTGTGATCTATGACTTATTGAAGAGATATATTTATAAGAAGTGGTTTTATTGATGATGAATAAATGAATATTTATAATCTATTTATACAAAAGAAAAAAAATATAATAATTAAAAACAAACACAATTATGAATGGGCATGTTCTTTGTCACCAGTTAGATCTCGAGTTTTTTAACATTCCCCCTCAAGTTGGAATATATGTTAATTATTCCTAACTTGTTAATTAAGCTCGAGAACTCGGGGATTTGGTAAATATATCTACTGGTTACTCTAATATAGAGATATGATAAGTATTGATCATTCTAGCTTGAATCTTTTCTCTTACTAGATGACAATCGATCTCTATATGTTTGGTCTGTTCACGAAACACTAGATTTGATGCAATGTGAAGGGTTGTTTGATTGTCACAATATAACTTGGTTGGTTGGGAGTATTTGATACCCAAATCATCCAAAATGTATCGTAACCAGGTTACTTCGCAACATGCTACTGCTATAGAGTGGTATTCTTCTTATGTACTTGATCGTGAGACCGTATTTTGTTTCTTAGTCTTCCAAGAAATTAGCGAGTTTCCAAGAAACATACAATATCATGTGGTTGATCGTCGTGTATTTGTGCATTTAGCCCAATCTGCATCACAAAAAACATTTAGTTGTAATGAACTAGTTGTTGAGAAAAAAAACCTTGCCTTGGTGTGTTTTTAACATATTGTAGCACTCGTTGAGCTGCTTCCAAATGTGATCGACATGGTTTATCCATATATTGACTGAGAATGTGCACGACATGCACTAAGTCGGGTCTTGTGATGGTCAAGTATATTAATCTCTCAACAAGTCTTCGATAGGATGTGGGATTACTGATAAATTCCCCTTCAACCTTGCTAAGGGATAAATTTTGTTCCATAGGTGAATTGGCAGATTTGGCACCAAGATAACCCATGTCTTCCAATATTTCAAGTGCATACTTGCGTTGTGACAAAACAATTCCCTTCCTGGAACGTGAAATTTTTATGCCCAAAAAATACTTTAATTCACCGAGATCTTTAAGCTTAAATTGTCGTATGAGATGATTCTTAGTTTCTTCAATGTCTTGTACATTGTTTCCCGTTATGATTATATCATCTACATAGACAAGAAGAGCAGACAAGAAATTACCACGGGTTCGGACGAATAGTGAGTGATCATACTTGGATTGGTTAAAACCAGCTAGCTTAAGTGTTGTTGATAGCTTGATGAACCATTGTCGTGGGGCTTTTTTAAGTCCATACAAATATTTGTATAGCTTACATACTCGTGATTCCCTCTTTCGTCTGAATCTAGGTGGAAGGGACATGTAGACATCTTCATGAAGATCATCATAGAGAAAAGAATTGTTGACATCGAATTGTCGAAGATGCCAATTTTGAATAACATTAACGGTAAGAAGAAACCGAACAGTGACAAGTTTGGCTATTGGTGCAAAAGTTTCTTGGTAGTCAAAACCTTCAATCTGATTGTATCCTTTGGCCACTAACTGAGCCTTGTATCGTTCCACAGAGCTATCAGGATTATACTTGATTTTGTAAACCCATTTACAACCAATTGGTTTCTTGTTTGGAGGAAGTTGTTGAAGCATCCAAGTGTCATTAGTTTCAAGAGCATCCAGTTCTTGTTTCATGGCAAGCTACCATTTTGGATCGTTGAAAGCTTCAGCAAAGATGGTTGGTTCCCTAAGAATAGAAATAGAAGTAGCAAAGGCACGATATGCAGGTGATAATTGATCATAGGTAAGTACATGAGATAGAGAATGAGAAGTACCTTTGTCATTGGACGATGCTGAGTTAGATGAAGGGAAGGATCGAGAAGGCAAGGAAACTTCTACATGATATTTTTGAAGGTAGCTAGGAACATTGGTAGATCGAAGAAGCCTATGTGTGACTGGTATTGGAGAAGTCATGTGTGGTGGAGAAGTTAATGATGATGTTTCTGGAGATGAATTTTGAAGATGAAGAATGTTTGAGTGGATTGTTGGAAGGACAGATGGTGTATGATGAAGTGATGTATTTGGATTGGTTGATTGACGAATGTTAGGTATGTCATCATAAATAGTATTTTCTGATCGAGTGAATAGAGTTGGAGTGTTGACAGCGGAAGTGAGATAAGAAAATACATGTTCATAAAAGATAACATCATGAGACACTAAAGTCTTACTTGTTTCCAGATTATAGACACGATAACCTTTTATCTCAGATGGATACCCAATGAATATGCATCTATATGATCTAGCATCAAACTTGGTGAGTTGATCATGATGTGCAGACACAAAACAAAGGGAACCAAAAACACAAAGATGTTCATACCTAGGAATTTTGTGAAAAAGGACTTCAAATGGTGTTTTATCCTTGAGAACAGGTGTTGGAGTACGATTTATGAGGTATGTGGATGTAAGAATGGCATCTCCCCAAAATTGTTTAGAGAGATTGGCTTGGAAGAGCAATGCATTACTAACCAATTCCTTCGAATCCAATGAAAAAAAAATTCCAATAAAAAAACATCTTCCAAAACCGGAAAAAAAATATTTTTATATGTAGTAACTAATTGAATCGTAAGAATATAACAATCTACTTTATAAATTATTGGAAACCAAGAAGCTCTTGGCCTCACATTTTACCTGATCCTCAGTTTCTATTCCTAGTGACATTGAGAAGATGACGGTGTTTGTGTCAGTAACACCATTTTGTTGAGGGATAGAGACACAACTGGTTTGATGAAAGATTCCTTTGGTAGAAAACAACTGGGTCATAGATAATTTTGTTCCATTGTTGCTACGAATGATTTTAAATCTAGGTAAAAATTGTGTTTCAATAAGATTAATGAAGGTGGTAAGAAATGTGTGTGTATCAGATTTAGCATGTAAGAGATAGACCTATGTGCATCTTAAGTAGTCATCAACAATGTAAGGAAATAACGTGCTCCATTAAGTGTTTGAATGTGATAGCCACCCAAAATATCGACATGAATCAGTTCAAAAGGTGTTTTTGTATTGATGGAACTTAGAGAAAATGGATTACGAGTTTGCTTAGCTAATGGACAAATATAACAATCACTAATGGAACAAAAAGATGTGTTCATGGAAAGAGAAATTACACGCAAACTGTTATTAGATAAACGACCAAGTGGTTGATGTCATAGATGAGATTTGGTGGAAGCAGTATTTGAAACGGAGAAACATCCAACCTTTTCAAAAATAGTCAAGTAGTAGAGTCATGCTTTCTTAGTTCCCATCCCAATCGTCTTCCCTAAGCATTTGTCCTGAACAAAGCACATATTATTAGTGAATGTGACATGACAAAATGTAGTTTGAGTTAGTTTGGCTACTGAAACTAAGTTTAATTTGAATGAGGGAACACACAAGACATTATGGAGTATGAAATTATTGGAGAAATGTACAGTACCAATATGTGTGACATGGGCAAGAGAATGATCAGGTAAATGCACATGCCGATTAGTGATTGGAATGTTGGAGCTCATAAGGTTTTGGAAACATACCATATGATTAGTTGTTCCTATATCAAAAATCCAACGAGTTTTTGAATGGAAAACAGTTGCACATAATGTGTTACCTGAAGAAGTAGTCACTTGACTTGTCATGCCACCTGATTTGGATTGATTGAGAAGTGTAAGGAGCTCTTGATATTGGGCAAATGTAAGGTTGTCAGATAGTGTCTTTGTGTCGGAGCAGCTTTCCTGAAGGCCAGTATGATAAGCTTTGGAGGGGAATTCATAACTTGTATTTCTCTTATCTTGAATTGCTCCTTTCTTCCGACACATATTGATGTCATGTCCATTCAAACCACAGAAATTACATTTGAGATGCTTTCAGTAGTTTTCAAAATTGTGTCCATTGATACCACAAAAATCACATTTGAGATGACTTCACCAATTCTTAGAATTATGGCCTATATTGTTGCATCTATTGCACTTGAGATGTGGGTTCCTTGATGGGTAATTCTTGTGAGGATATTGTGGATGATTATCTCTGGCAACAAGTGCGACATCTTCTGGCATCCTTCTTATGGTTTGCGTGGAGACAGCTCTCTACTTTTCATCTTGAACAATGAGTGAATATACCTTATTTACTATAGGTAAAGGTTCCATGAGCAAGATTTGTCCACGTGCTAATGTGTAAACCGTGTTAAGCCCCATGAGGAAGTTTATGGTTCGCTATTTTTGTTGATATTCTTGCAGTTCCCTTCTGACATTTCCTCCACAATGTGGAAGAGGACACAATGCATCGCGACTATCCCATAGGCTTTTCAATTTGGTGTAGTATTCTCCAATGCTTACACCTTCTTGTATGCAATCATGAATCTCTTGCTCAATGTGGAATAGGTGCACGCTGTTGGTCTGTGAAAAGCGTTCCTTTCAATTCTTCCCATAGCTCATATGCAGTATCATTATACATGAAATTTTCTACAATTTTAGGCAATATGATATTAAGAATCCATCATTTGACAAGAATGTTGCAGCGAGTCTATTGTTTGATTTCTGCTTCAAAGTTTGTTGATGGCATTTTGATTGTGTCGTCAATAAATCATTCTTTGTTTTTGGTGATGAGAGCCATAAGCATCGCATGACTCCAAATGTGATAATTTTCTTGATTTGAGGATTGAGTTACTAGAACTATGTCTGGTTGGTCTGAGTGGTGTAGATATAATGAATGGCTAAGGTCATCATACCATTTTGGTAAAGTAGGGTTGGTATTGGTAATTGTAGACATTATTGTTGAGGAAAATAAATTGAAAGAATGGGATAGGATTTAGTGTGTTTTAGATAACAATAATTGTTTATGAAACAAATAATGAACTGAAATATGTTTTATCTTATAGAAAATGAGTCAAGGATTACAGAACCAGAAATTTCAGCCGCAGAACCGATCAGAAAGTTGGTGAACCGGCATCTCGAGTGGTTGGAACGACGATTGCAATGCTGGAGCATTGAACCGAATGAAGACTGAACCGGATGGAGGATCAAACCGGCTAAAGACCGAACCGGAAGAACGACGCATCGTTTGCTTCAAAGGCGCGTTGAACGATGTGTCATTTTAGTCGTCTTCCTCAGCAGCTAGTGCGTGTTGGCGCGTGTGACTCCAACGAGACGCGTGGAACGCCGGTGAACTCAAACAAGACATGTGTGGTGATGTTTTGACTTGAAATTAATTGCAGATTGCTGAGATTTTTTTGGATATTATAATGGGATAAAATTGAAATTATTTTATGAATCAAAATTGATTTTGAAAAAAAAAACAGAATGAGAAAAGAAGAAAAAATTTCTATGTAAGCTAAATTTTCTGGGAATTATTTCCTATCCTCTGATACCATGTAAGAAATGGTTTTATTGATGATGAATAAACAAATGTTTACAACCTATTTATAAAAGAAAAAAAAATTTAATAATTAAAAACAAATACAATTATGGAGGAATATGTTCTTAAAAAGCCTATTACTCCCCACCAATCTGTTGGTGGCTGTTTCCAACTAGTATGTTAGTTGTCGTTAGCTGGATCTCGAATTTTTTAACAATATAAAAAAAATCAAATCTAAAGAAATATCTACATCTTGATAAAACTTTATAGATTTTAGAATCAAAAAAATACACAATACTCTTTATAATATCCTATTTAAATTTTATAGAGTAAAATATATAAAACAATTTCCTTAGAAAAAGGGTTTTACAAATCTATTTCCTTTTTTTACAAAATAGCAGTTCATCACTTAGTTTTTAAAATAAGTACCTTAATCCACTTGCTTTTAAGTGATGTACGGAAAATTCTTTTTAATATTTAAAAGGGAGCACAAGAAATCCCTCAATTTTTTTTAAATGAAAAGTTTATTCTATTTGTTTTAAAAAAAAAGTAAAATAACTTTAAAAAAGAATATCTAAAGTGTTAATTTTAAAAATTAATTAACTTAAATTGCATAACTTAAAAAATATCGAGTGAAGTATTTATTTTAAAAAGTTGGGACTTTTAGTACACCATTTTCTTTTCTAAATACATTGCACCACTTAAAAGTAAGTTGCATTTTTATCCTAAAGGAACGAGGGGAAAAAGAAGTGTAACTTAGAAGACATTAAAATGGTATCAAGTCCTTCAAGTGATGTAATTATAATTGTTTTTGCATTTTCATCTTAAGATTATTAAAATAAATGATTTATTCTCATAATCTAAAAGTATAGTCGATCAAATATTTAAAAAAAATTATATTTTTCAATAATAAATAAAATTTACAAATTTTATTAATTAAAAAAATCAAAAGTACCCGATCGGTAGGTATTTTCTTGGTACGCTCTCTTCTTATGTGATTTGTTATTTAGTTTTTGAATATATATTAGCGAGTTTTATTCAAATAAATGATATTCTTATTACATTTTTTAAAATTTGAATGTTAATGAAATATCTATCATTTTTTATAAAATAAAATAAAAATATATTCCATGCAATTAATGAACATGGTATCAAAATTAAATATCTTGTATTTAAGAACCAATAACGTCAATTATTGAATTATAAGTGTTTCACTTACATGGTGCATAAAGTATTGATAAGTATATAAAAACAATATTTGTAATTCTTTATATAGTTTAAATTTTTAAGAAAATTAATTTCTTAATAATTTTTAACAATATATAGTTTCCAATTAAATTAAAAAATATATCATTACTAATTTTTATAGTATATATTAATGTTGTGTTTGGTTGGAGGGAATCTAAAGAAATCAGAATTGATTCCTTACATTTGTATGTTTGGTTGGATTGAAAAAGAAGTCAAGAATGAAATCGATTTCTAAATAAGAAAGAATCACAATTCCTTCTCCCCCTTTAACAATCATAATTCCATTCACATCTCAAATTTTTTTCCAATTTTACCTCACCCAAAATATAACCCTAAACTCAAATCCCAAATCAAAAATCTCTAAACCCTAAATCCCAAAACTCAAAACCCAAAACCCTAAATTCTAAAACCCTAAATCCCAAAACCCTAAATCTCAAAACCCTAAACCTTAAACCTTGAACCCTAAATCCCAAAACATTAAACCCTAAACCCTAAACCTTAAACCCTGAACCTTAAAATCCCAAAACATTAAACCCTAAACCCTAAATCCCTAAAACCTAAATCCCAAAACCCTAAACCTTAAACCCCAAATCCCAAACCCTAAATCTAAAATCCCAAATCCTAAAACCCGAAACCCTATTTAGAAAAATAATAATTTTAACCCTAAACGTTAACCCACAAATATAACCCTAAACCATAAACCTTAAATCCCTAAATCTCTAAATCCTTAAATCTCAAACCCTAAACCTTATTTAGAAAAATAATATATTTTATTTTTAAGTAATAAATATTTAGAAAAATAATGATTTCAATAATATATTTTGTCTGACGAAAAAATAATAATTAAATGATATTATTTAAACCTTACTGAATATAGAGATATTAAGTTAATTTACAGTTTTTTCAATTCCAAATACTATAATACTGATTCCTTCTTTGATTTCAATAGTTAAACCAACCAATGTTGTTTCCTTTTCATTCCATTTCATTTTCATTTTCATTATCATTCTGTGAATCAAACGTTACTTAAAAGTGGTGATTTGTTTTTCATATCTATCATTATTATTTGATTTTTTTAACTCATAGAGTTAAATTTTTATCATAATATAAAAATTAAAATTATTTATAATGATAATACTAGCATATCTATATATAAACCACGGTTTGCTTTTCATGCGTGGTGTAGTTGTTTGTTTGTTTCTATTATTTACATAGTTAAATTTATACTATAATATAAAAAATTGATTTTTAAATCATCATTTTTTAATAAAAAAATAATAATAATAATATTAAAATTATTTATAACAATAATACTAATATTTAAATGTTTTTTTAATATCTATAATATATATTAAAAGCAGTGGTATGCTTTTCATGTGCCCTCGTGGTTGTTTGCTTCTTTTTTTTATTAACATATATATTTATAAAATTAAATTTATACTATAATATAAAAAATAAATTTTTAAGACACCAATTTTTAATAAAAATATACATTATAATAATATCAAAATTATGTATAATAATAATACCAATATTTGATTTATTTTTTTAAAGAATATTTTACATTTATCATAAGATTATGTGTTATAATTGTATCATTTATCTACTCATATATTAATAAGAATATTAAAATTATATACTATGATAATACTGCTTAATTTTTTTGTTTTTCATACACACACTTTACACTTACAAGTAGATTTTTAGAGCATCAATTTCTAATAAAAAATACATATCATAATAATATTAAAATTATTATTATGATAATATAAATACTTGAATTTTTTTATAAAATACTTTACACTTAACACTTTATTACGTGGTTATGGTTATGTTATTATCAATTTATATATGAATAATAATATCAAAATTATGTATTATAATAATACAAATAAATGAGATTTTGCTTTTCTATATATGATACTTAACACTTTCAGATAAATTTTTAAAGCACAATTTTTTAATAAAAACGCACGCAATAATAATATGATAATTATATATTGTGATAATATTAATATTTAAATTTATACTTTTTAATTTATATAAAACAATTTACACTTATCATTAAGTTTTATTACTATGATTAAGTTATTTATCTATTCATAATGAAACAATTTGTTTTTAATTAAGTCACAATTATACTATGATATGACAAATATTCTAATAAAAATGTAAATAATAATAATATCAAAATTATTTATATATAGTAACAATACCAATATTTGAACTTTTTTTTATATAGTACATTTTATACTACTAAATTATATAATTATGACAATGTCATTTTTCTATTCAATCAAATTATACCTAAATTATTTTTTTATTTAATTTATATATGAATTATATTAAACCTAAATATTTTTTTATTTGTCATAGAGATTTTTCATTTTAAATTTAAATTTATATTATAAATTTTAAAAATTAGATTTTTAAGTACTATTTGTATAATATGAATTTAATAAATTATAACGGTTTAATTTGATAGTTGTCATCTTCCTTTCTAAAAAAAATTAATAAATTTAAAAAATTAAATTTTTAAAACACTATTTATATACATTAATAATATAAAGACTCTTAAATTTATAATATGAATTTAAAAATTAGATTTTTAAATATATTCCACTTTATATAATACATTCTAAACTTATTTATGATTATTTTGTTAAATTATATTTAAATTTATTTTTATAATATTATTATTTAATTTAATAATTATTTTTTGATATTTTTTGAAAAATTAAATACTAATATAGTAAATTTATAAATATAATTAAAAAATTATATTATAAGAAAATTTATAATATTATTATTTTTTTAAATAATTTATAATACTATTTTAAATTTTATATTTATATCAATTATATCATTTTTATTAAATAATTATTTAAAAATTAAATATATAAATTAACTTAGAAATTAAATTTTTATTTCCTAACTCACAATATATATATATATAATATAACAACTTTAAAATTTACTGTATACATATATCTTATATATTATTAATCCATCGAATATAATTTTTTTTTTTACATATTATTACTTCGTTATATATGAATCAGAGCTTGTCCATCATCCAAACTATTTTTATAGAATATATATCGTTGCCAATTTTTACATACTATTGGGGTGAACTAGAGACTACAGCATACGGTAAGTTATAACATTTTAAATTAAATTATAAATATTTGTATCAATTTAATATTATTGAATATTATTTTTATTATTATAAATTTTTAAATTATTATTTTTATAAATTTTTATAAATTTTTAAATATAATATTTATAAAATTATAGATAAATTATACATAAAATAAAAATTTATTCTACCTAAATTTTAAATTCTTAACTTTTAAAAGTCAATATTTCAAAATATTTAATAATTTTAATAAACTTTACTCATTCGCATCATTTATTAGTGTGTATGTGAACACAGACTGGAAGTTGTAGCACTTCCCGGCAGTTCCCAAAACCTCTTAAACCCTATTTCCCTTCAACAGAAACTGATACCTGATTTCAAAGATGGCCACCGAGCTTCCTGACGACTTCAAATGCCCGATTTCATGTGAGATTATGAGCGACCCGATAGTTCTTTCTTCCGGTCACACATTTGACCGGACCTCCATCCAACGGTGGCTAGACGCCGGTTACCGCTCTTGTCCTATTACTAAATTACCCCTTACCGAAAATCCTTCTCTGATCCCCAACCATGCTCTCCGAAACTTGATTTCCAACTATAAGCTCGTCTCCTCTCCGAAATTACAACGTAAACCCCACGCAGAGCCTCAATCCCTCATCGCCACTCTCACTTCCAAGTCTTCCTCGCTCGAATCCCTCGACCAACTTACTCGGCTTTCGAAACGTGACTCGGCGTTTCACTCGAAGTTGACCGAGTCCGGTGCTCTATCTTCTGTGCTTAGGTGTGTTGGATCAGATGACTCGGGTTTGCAAGAAAAGGCGCTGTCTTTGTTGTTAAACATGAGTTTAGACGATGATAACAAGGTTGGTTTGGTGGCTGAAGGTGGTATTGGTCGAATCGTCGCGGCTTTAAGAGGTGGGTCGCCGAAATGCAGAGCTGTATCTGCGACGATGTTGACGAGCTTGGCTGTTGTGGAAGTGAATAAGGCTACAATTGGTTCATACCCATATGCGATTCAGGCTCTGGTTTCGCTTCTCAGAGATGGGGATGGTCGAGAGAAGAAGGAAGCTGCTACGGCGCTTTATGCTATTTGTTCGTTTCCTGATAATCGTAGACGAGCTGTCCAATGTGGGGCTGTGCCTATTTTAATGAGAATCGCTGATTCAGGGCTTCAGAGAGCCGTTGAAGTTCTGGGTCTTTTGGCTAAATGCAAGGAAGGGAGAGAAGAGATGGAGACTTTTAATGGGTGTGTGAGGATTTTGGTTGGAGCTTTGAAGAAAAGAAGCTCTATGGTTCAGTATGCTTTGTTAACTTTGAATTCGCTTTGTTGTAATAATGAACAAATGTGTGCGGAAGCAAAGAAAGAAGGGGTTTTGGAGATTTGTATGGAGTTGCAGGATGATGATAATGAAAAGATAAGGAGAAATGCTTCTAATTTGTTTCAGGTTATTAGCGTCCTTTTTAGATATTAAACATGTGTGGTGTCCTTTTTAGATATTAAACATGTCGTTTTTAGATATTAATCTTGTATATGGATTTTGATGGAGTAATAGAATTCTATTAACTATAATAAAGTATAATAGAAGTTTAAAATTTAAAAAAAGTAAAAAATAAAATACATAATATACATATAAATATATATATATATATATATATATATATTTGAGTTATTATATATTTCTTAAATCTATTATAATTTTAAAAAATATAAATTTAAATAGGTTTAATATCCTATTAATTGATTTAAAAACATATATAAAATAATTATATATGTTCACATATTTAATTTCTAACATTTTTTCATTTTTTGACTTCTTTTATATTTTTTCATATAATTTTTCGTAATTAATAGAATTATAATATCTTATTAAAAAATTAACAAAATTTTATATACTTTTATCATAATTAATATATTTTATTACCTTTATCATTTTATATTACGTATAGTTACAAATGCATTTAGATCCTTAAAATGGTTTAATTTCTTTTTGTCATTTTTTTAATAATTTAATGATTTTGTTATGAGATAATTGAAGGGTAATTTATCAAATTTAAATTTTTTATTTTTATTAATTTTATTATTATTATTATTTTTAAAAAATAAAAATTAGTCATTTGTTTTTATAAGTTTTTAAAATAAAAGAATTAAATTTAAAAAAGAAAAAGGGGAAAATTTATTAATTTTTTATTCTTTACATAATTTAAAAACAGTGATGTGTCCTCCCACCCTTAAATATATATTGTACTTGTTAGCAAAGGTCCAGATCAATTATTGAATTCGTGGGTTGCAGTTGCTTTAAATATGGATAGGGTACTGTTGGTAACTTTGGTTCAGAGGCTCTTTGATTGATTAATATTGTTATTAATAAATTCTTAAATGAAACAGGTATAGTGATAAAATGAGAAAAATTTCGTAATTTTATCATATATCAACGATAAACAAGAATTTATTTATTAATAAAAATAATTTTTTAAACTTACATTAATATTTTACACAATATTTAGACAAAATAAATCTAAAAGTATTAAATGATAAAACCATTTAAAAAAATTGATTATATCAAATACAACTTTTATCCAAACATAAAGTAAAAATATAACGAGATAGGCACAAATTAGCAAAAAAAAAACTTATTTAAAAAATATTTCTTTAGTTATATAAAAAAACAAGTCTTTTTTTAATTAAATCTAGGAAGATAAAGTTTTAGTATCAAAAAATTATTAAAAATAATAAGCTTAAAATATTTTTAAAATCCACAAGTAAACAAATCTAAAATAGTTATTAACGTAAAACCAAGAGATTTTAACAAAATTATTAGAGTAAAATCTATTATTTGTGCTAAAAAAGATATGATTGAGTTTGAAAAATAAATTCAAGAATTTTTGGAACAAAAAGTCATAATATTAATTAATTCATCACACTCTAATCCATCATTCTTAGTCGAAAAAAAGTTAAAAAAGAAAGAAAAAAAAGAATAGTAATAAACTTCAAATGATCGGATAAAGAAATCATTCATGATGAATATCTTATTCTAAAGAAATAATGATTATTATCATTAATAAAAAGAAAGAAATATTTCTCTAAGTTCTTATTACAAAAAAGGATTTGAAAAATAAGACATGACAAAGAATCTCAAAAATAAATGAATTTAGTTGCTATTAAAGATAATTTCAATGGACTGTTGTATCAATCAAATTTAAACAAGCTTTGGGTATCTTTCAAAGATATATGCACAATATCTTGAAGAAATTACAAAATATGTTGTGTTTACATAAATGATATTTTAATTTTTAATAAAAAATTAAATAAATATTATTTGCATATTATTAATATTTACAAGAATACAATAAAGAAGACATTTTATTTTCTAAGAAGAAAACAACAATTTCTCAGCAAAAATTAAGTATTTAAGGTTAGAAATTAAAAATATAAAACATAATCTAAAGTCTCGTATACTAAATAACATTCAAAGATTTTTCTAGAAAAAAATCAATTACAAATATTCTTAGGATGTGTATGCTAAAGCATATATCAAAACACTTGCAAAAATGCAAAAACTTTTACAAACAAAATTGAAAAAAGATTATGTTTGGAAACAGACATAACAAAATATTTTGTACATGAATAGGATAAAAGCACAAGTAAAAAATTATGAACTTTATACCATCAAAGTCTAGATGACAAAATGATAAGTAAAACAGATGTTTTACATGAACATTGGGGAGCATTTTCAAAAGAAAAGTAGATGACAAAAATGAATATCTATATAGATATAAATTGAGATCTTTCCTTAGTCGAGAATTCAATTATCATAGTAATGGAAAATAAAACTTAGCTATTAAAAAAACTATTAATAAATTTACAATATATGTAATAAGTTTCAGATTCATTGTCAAAATAGATAACAAGAATTTTAGTTATTTTTTAAGAACTAATATTACAAGTGATTATAAATAAGAAATAATAGAAGAAACAATAATAGTTTAGCAAATGAAAAAAAATGAATATTTATGTACATATACATTGAGATCTTTCCATAGTTCAGAATTCAATTATCATAGTAATAAAAAAGAAAACTTAACTGTCAAAAAAACTATTAAAAAATTTACAATATATGTAATAAGTTTTAGATTCATTGTCAGAATCAATACTAAGAATTTTGGTTATTTTTTAAGAACTAATGATATAGGTCATTATAAACAAGAAAGATTAGTCAAATAGTAACAGTGATTTAACCACTACAATTTTGATGACAAATACCTTTCAAGAAACGAGAATAGTTTAACAAATGCTTTTATAAGATAACTAACACCTTTAACTATTTTTGTTCTTGTAGAAATGGAACATCTCGATATCAAGATCAAGATAAAGAAAAAAAATAAGAATCTTTCAAGATCAACTCGAGGTTTTATACCTAGAGAAATCTCTTTTGAATATAAGAATTAAATAGAAAGAACTTAATAGTTTAAAACCAACATTAGAGTCCAAAAATTCTAAAGAAGAATTCACTTCAAAGATTTATTCTAAATAAGATAAAACTTTTAAAAAAAGAATTCAAAATGAGAAGAAGGAACCTGATAATTCAAAAGAGAATAACACCTTTGAAAAAAAAGAAAAAAAGCTTGATTGGATTGAAAAGGCATAAAAGGAAGATCAGAAAAAGACTTATGTAGTTTATAAGGGTCCAAAATTAGAAATTTATAACAACTAGCTTGAAGCAAGTAAAATTATTATTAAATTTAAAGGAATAATTCATAAAGCTTTCACTAATAGAATAGAAGTTGAAGGTAGTTATGATAACTACAAAGTATCAAAACTAATAACTCTAGAGTATATAGTTAAAAATTACACTAAAACATTACAACAACAAGCATCGTTATCAAATATGTTAAAGATCTTAGGAAAGATAGTATGATCACTAAAACTAATTGCCTTTTTAGAAAAAGAATTCAATACAAATGAACTCTATATTCTGAGAGGACAAATGCTAAGTTAAATTTACCATGAATTTTAAAAAATTGATAATTCTTCTGAAGTTAAAGTAAGTTACTCGACCAGTAAGATTATAATCACTTTCTATAGTAATATGATCTTTATTGAAAAAGATGGTGAGAAAACATGTAAGTTTGAAACAAATTTTAGCAGTAATAATCTAAAAAATTGTCAAGAAACAAAAAAGATATTTTATTTTTACATTAAAAAAATCAATAAGGATCATAAATGCATTTACTATATTAGGTCCATAAGATGAAATTG
Source organism: Hippophae tibetana (assembly GCA_037013495.1). Lineage (NCBI taxonomy): Eukaryota > Viridiplantae > Streptophyta > Magnoliopsida > Rosales > Elaeagnaceae > Hippophae > Hippophae tibetana. The sequence goes on along the minus strand of CM072802.1, from coordinate 31,851,920 downwards.
TGTCATTGTTTACGTCATCAAAATGACTGTCAATAGAAAATAACAAAGGGAAATAAAGATGTAGAACTATATCTTCAGTCGATAAATTATGTCAAGAAAATTAAAGACAATTAAAGGCTTAGATTTAAAAATCAAAAGTAGAAAGTTAGGTGAATTATTAAAATATGAGTAAAATATTGATTTTTTACTATTATAAACAGGGATTCTTTGTCTTATAGAAGAAATATTTATTTTTATAGTTGGACACAATTTCAACAATAGTAAACTCTTTGCTCTAAAAATGATTTATCTAGCAATTATGTATCTAGAAACTATAAGCAGTTAAGAATCATTTCATGATTCTTAGTTGACTTTTAAAATTATTATAATTATTAGTATTATAAATAAAATGGAGTGCAGTCACTATTTTTCTATTTTCTAATAAATTTAATTTGAATACCATACCATGTACGGATGCAAATGCTCCAGTATTAGTAATAGGATATTAAGACTTGAGTAAGCTAAAACATAACACGTGTAACACAAAAAGATGAACAATAGAAGAGAATATCGTATTGGATCCATTAAATTCAAGTATAATAATTATAATTCTAAGTGAGTTAAAGATCTTGAATGATTAAATATTTTTTATATTATTTATAAAACAAATAAATAAGAAAAAATGTACAAAAAAACTAACTAAGAGTCTGTATGAAAATAAATATAAGAAAATTATAAAGATAAAAAATATTTTGATAAAAAATTTAAAAGTTTGCCTTTAAATAATAACCTTCAAGAAATAACAGTTAGCATTATAAAACATTTAGCTATAATTTAACATCAGAATCCTATAAAAAAAATACATCATTAAATGAAAAGTTAACGTGTTAGTTATTCGAGACTTTTAATGACATTAACTATAAAATTAAATGATATTAGTACTTTTTTTATAAACTATATGGATATAAATAAAATTATGCTAAAGTTCCGTGGTATTAGTAATAAATTTCCTATATGTCATATATAAATATAACCAATTAATTTGTAATGCAATAACATATGTTTATTGTATGCCCTCTAACAAAATGAGTTCAAATCTAGATGATGTATATTATCATAAATAAATTAGTTATTTAATATAATTTTATTTCATTAAAAAATATATATATTTATTTTTGTATAATATTAGAAATTAATTGTTTATTTATATGATAAGAAAAATTAACATACGTCAAGATAAAAATAAAACTTAATATATAAAAAAAATTATGCTATATAATTAAACTAATAAAATAATTATTTATAATCCGATTAAATTTGCAAAGGCTGATCAAGGCTCTTAAAATTAAAGCCCGGGATCAGACTTATGCTATAGTGCTATTACCATTATAAATAGAAAGCTTATTTGTTGGTGCTCCTCTGTCAATCTACCATTCACCCAAAATAACGCTTACATTTTCGTTCAAAAGCACGTAGTACAGAGACAGAAAAAGACTCCAAATTTATTAAAATGGCCACTAAAGTCTATATTGTGTAAGTTCGTCTCTCCCATTTTGTTTTATGGTTCTCGATTTCTGATTCGAATTTTCAGTGTAGTAAGTTAATTCAATTAGTGTTCTTGTTTTGTCCCTTTGTATTGTTTCTGGGTTTTTCTCTTTTCTATTTGTTAGAAACCCATTGGTTGAGTTAGGCCTGGGTTTTGTAACACTATTGACTAGTCCATCAATATCTTTGATCAAAAAATTTAAAATTGTTTTCTGGGTTTGTTCGTTGCGTTTCTTTAGAACTTGGAAGTCAAAGGTTGACGTTTGAAAGAAAGAAGAAATTCGAAAGACAGGTTCTTGTTTAAGGTAGTAGTGAATTTGATTTGTGTTATTTATCCCAAATTATGATGATGTAATTGGGAAGTCAATGATACTGCTTAATTTTTTTCAAATTATCATGGCTCTGTATTTGACGTGGAATAAAAACCCAAGGGCTTACAACTATCTTTAGTATTTTGTCTACCATAGAACTCGAAACCTCTATGGTTCTATCTTTTCTGGATTATTGTTTTTGTTTTGTCTGCTCCTATAAGTAATAAATAAGCCACAACCTGTTTAATTTTATTGAGGGATTTATATCCTTAGCTAACTCTCTATACTGCGTTAGGTTGAACTTTGAAGCTAAATAAAGGAGCAATTATGTTCAACCCTAGCGTTTACCTGTAATTCATCAGTTTAGATCTACATGGTAAAAGGCTTGCATAAATTTAAAACTAACGTATTTACATTCATATGTGAAAAGGCATAGTAAATGTCAATAGTGCTGGCTTTTGATGATAAGGCTTAAATTTTATTTGAAGTGTTGCTTAGCTGTAAGGAACTTAAACATTAGTAGAATTTGAGAAGATGTTAAATGGATGGGAAGATAGCAATTGGCAAGGTTTGAGGCCGTTGTTAACCATAACAAATTGGAAAACACTTCATAGCACTCAATACTACTTATGTATCACAATCTAACAATGTTTTGTATTTTAATGAAATCCAATCAATGACCATATACCTATTGGTGTCCCATTGGTGCCATATAGAACTACTCTAACAAATTAGAGATAAAAGTGATTGGGATACCTAACCTACCCTTCTACTAAAGTCATAATCAAAAGATGAATTCTAGAGCTTATGGGTCCCATCCTCATCATCCTCATTATCATTATTGTGAATGATTTGTCTAGCTGTTAGTTTGACTTTGCTCCATATTTTCCAAAGTTCGTAGATGAGCTTCTATTTTTTTTATTGAAGTAGATGAATTGTTTCATGACTTCCATGACAAGTTTTCCTCTAAAACATGACAAATATCAATCGAGATATTATGGATGAACGTTTTGGTTAGTATGCAACTATTCTTTGTCAAAGTAGTTTTACATAAGTTTACGGCCTTTTGACTGCATAATTTAGCTCCAGGCAGAAATGATAAAGTAGCTGTCATAATCCCATTAAATCACTTGTGTTGTTACCCTGCAGTTTAGTTGATTAAACTAGATATGGTTTGTCATAAGTTCATAACAGTTCATGTATTATATAAAATTCTTTAACAATCTTATCATAAAAATTGAAAGGATTTGGGCTTCCAATGATATCATAACTCGGCAATATGGTCTGTCTGTATGATTCAACATTCTGTAATTTGTTTACTAAAGTTTTGCACTTGTATGAATCTCAGTATACTTTTTAAACTTCAAAATCCATATCAGATACTACTCTACCTATGGACATGTTGAAAAGTTGGCAGAAGAGATTCAGAAAGGAGCTGCATCACTGGAAGGAGTAGAAGCAAAGTTATTTCAGGTGTGAAATTTTGTTGCATCTCTTACAGCCTAATTAGGTCGAAATACTTAGGAGCAATTACACAAAATTTAAAAGAAAGGTAAACATATTATCCTTTTCTAACAGAAATATTAAAGGTACAAATATTTTTAGCTAGAACAAATGCAATGCTTTTAAAATTTTGCAGCTACTTGTTGAAACTTCTTTCTCAACAAACTTATACAGAAATGCATAATATAATAATTGCACCGTTGTTGTTTTGGTGCTGTTTGCTTATAATGTCCGAAATTTAAGTCTCCATGTTGGATACTGATACATCTTCTGTGAAAAGTAAAATGTAACTTTCCTACTACCATTGATTGCAATCGGCACGTTGATAGGTACCTGAAACACTTGAAGATGAGGTTCTTAGTAAGATGGGTGCACCTCCAAAAAGCAACATCCCCATTATTACACCCCCTGAGCTTGCTGAGGCTGATGGATTACTTCTTGGTTTCCCAACAAGATTTGGAATGATGGCTGCACAATTTAAAGCATTTTTAGATGCAACTGGGGGCTTGTGGAGAACACAACAACTTGCAGGCAAGCCCGCAGGAATCTTCTATAGCACTGGGTCTCAAGGAGGGGGTCAAGAGACTACACCGTGAGTTTTTGTTTCTAGTGGAAAATTTTTACCTTATTTTCATCTAACTTTTTGCAGGAGTAAGGTTCAAGTGTTTCTATTGTCATGTTTGAAAAACTTGCAGCTTGACAGCTATTACGCAACTTGTTCACCACGGTATGATCTTTGTACCCATTGGATACACATTTGGAGCTGGCATGTTTGAGATGGATGCAGTAAAGGGTGGGAGCCCTTATGGTGCAGGAACCTATGCTGGAGATGGTACAAGACAACCATCTGAGCTAGAGCTACAGCAAGCTTTCCACCAAGGGAAGTATTTTTCCGGCATTGCTAAGAAGCTCAAGGGAACTGCCTGATCATGATCACCATATTCTTGTTCAGCATTGTACATGGATACAACAATTCTTGTGTCACAGAACTGAAGTTTCCAATTTCGTAATTCTCATAATAAATAATGTCTTAGTCAAATATATTGGGTTTTTCAAAAGTGTATCATGATAATATTATTATTGCTAATAGAAATATAAGTTTACTTACACATCTACTAATGTCATAATTTCCTAATTCAAGTTCAATTACGAAAGTAATTCAATTTGTCGTAGTAATAAGATTCACACCTCTTATGTTTTAAGTCATTTGAACCGTACTAAGTACCGTTTGTTCTAAAAATATTCGAGTATGACAGGCAGATCTGTTATATCATGTTGTTCAAAATATGATATCATTACAGTTTACGGAAAGTAAATAGTGATTTTCTTGTAAAATAATATATTTTCTTACCAGTTTCTTTAAAATAACGTTACAAAACTCACAAATCCTAGTAATCGAATAATGACTTTACATTTACGTGTATCATAAAGAGGCTCTGGTTACATTGAGTTACAACTGCCAGGGATAAATGTCCCAACTCCAAGCATGGTGTGTCTGAATTCCTAAACAGGCAGGCAGCAGGTTTGTCATAAACAATTTTACGATTTCCTTGTGGTATTTTTCTATGGGAAAATGCTTCGAGTGAACTTACCTCGTATGATATATATTATATCACCTATCAAGCTGTTGCTTAGGAATTCACTGATCATTTATGAGTAGCTTAGCTACTATGTGCTCTGTTTTTCCCCAATACAAACTTGTTTGTCTTAGAGAGAAAAATGATAATAAATAATACATTTGTCTTTCATAATAAGCCCAAAACCCATATAAAGTGCTGAGGGTCTTAAAATCAAGGCTCTGCTCAGCCCAAATGAAATTTGAGCCTGAAATCCAAAATACCATTTTCTGCATTTTATAAGTATTCGATCCCCAAAAACTTTCAAATTGTTAAATATTCTAGTCCCACATCGGTCAGAAACAAGACATTAATATTGCTACCTAGATAACGCTTAACTCAATTAGATTTTATTGAATTAAGTTAGACTTGAGTTTCTAACATAGTATTAAAACTCTACTCATGTTCTCTATGTACTTTGATCTTGGTTTCTATCACAGTCTCAATGTGACGTTTATATCTAATTTTGTCCGTCGTATGGAAGTGACCGTTAAATATCCATGTCACACATCGGTCTAAGTTTCTAACACAAATAAAGTCTTATTTTTCTTATTTTTTTATGTTCTTTCTTTTTCCTGAACTGTTATATTGGGCAAGTACAAGTTCACATAGCTTGTGTAAGGTTAGTTTTATGGATAGGTAGGGTTTGATGGTAGATATTCTTCATACGAGTTACAGATAATTTGAAAAGATCAGGTATTTTAGATAATATATATTTAATGTTATAAATTAAAGATATAATTATATAGTTTATTTTGATGGTTGTTAAGAAATCAATATAAAATATATCTTTAATTATAATATTGTGTTTTCTTAAATAAATATATTATAAATTATAAGAAATTTGGTTCCAAGATTTGATGGGCCAGAATGTGATCTTTTAACACACCACAAAAGGACATTTTCTCCGTTAGGCGGCTTTCCCCATCCATAAAAAAATTGAATTTTCTAAATAGTTATCCGTTGATGGAAAAATTTGACAACACTGTACGGTCATCTAAAATATGAGTATAAATTTGTACAAGCTCTGCTATTTTTTTAGCAATACAAAAGTTCCCTAATTCTTAAAACAGTACAATTAACAAATTTTTTTTTTGAATGAAACATATAAAAATAAGTTCAATGTGTTTGATTTGATCACAAAAATTTCGCCAATTATTATGAAAAAAAATCATTTTTTTAGTGTAGATTGAATTTGTATGCACATTTTTAAAAATTACTAAATCTTCTAATAAATCTAGGAAATTTACATTTTATTTTAAAGAATCTTGCACCTAACCCGACGGGAAAGGGGAGAGAGGAGAAGAGAGGGGAGGAAGGTTTGCGTTGATGGGAGGAAAAAGAAAAAAAAACTTAGGATTTGTAACATGAAATTGTTCTTCTTGAGTGAATGGCTAAAATATTTGCTATATACTAATTCAAGACTTAAATATGTTTAAGTAACATAATTTTCCTAACATTTGATATGGATGAAAAAAAGTATCTTTAATTTTTAAATCGTTATGAAAATATCCAACGTTGTTAACATGTAACATTTTCATTATTTGCATAATATTTTCTTAATAAAGTTGCATGTTAACATCACATGAGATACATTTTTAACAATAACAATGTTAATTAATGAATGATGTTAACAAAATATGATGAAAATAACATAAATGTAATACGGTGATAAACTTTAGGAGTATTTTTCGAATAATTTAAGTACACGGTAATAAAATTTAAGAACATTTTCAGAGTGATTTAATTTAAATATTTAAATAATGATTATTTATACTTATTGTTGAATCCATTTAATTAGATCTCGTTCAATTTTATTAAGATATTATTTTTATTGTTATAGGTTTTAAAGTTTTATTTTTTTTAATTTTTTTTCAAAAGAGTATTACTTACATAAAACTTGTCTTATTTTTCCAATTTTGGAACATCATAAATCCTTTTCCTTTATTTTGGATAAATTAATTAACATTAATTTGTAATTAGTTCAAGATTCTTTCAAGGCGTGTGACTAGTTAACAAGCTCATATTTAAAGTTGTAGTGTTAGAATGTACGTATAAAGAATATTTTGGTATATTAATAGTTAATTTATAACATGATATTAAAGCAAAATATCATGTTTTAAGGATATAGGTAAAATGCTAGAGTATATATATATTAGCATATCCCATGCATATCATAATCAAAATTGAGGTAGGTCATAAATTTTTTATTTAATATGTTTATATAAACGTGATTATATTCACCAATAACATAATTATATCAATTATTTGAGATTCAAAAATTGATCTTTCCTGTGAAGCATGGAGAAAAAACTTGTAGAAGAAGAGAAACAATATTGAGTTTACCATTTCATTAGACAAAACAATAATTAAAGTTGTTACATGGAATAAAAAATATGTTAATATTTTTACTAATAATTTAGGCATAATATTTCTATTATATATTATAATTATAATTGACGCATGTTATATGTAGTTTTTTATTTGATATATATTTTTATAAGTTTGATTATAATTATCAATACATAAATCATTTAAGATTCGTATAAATAGATCCATATTTCCATTGAAGTATGGGAAAAAACTTGTGGACGAAGATAAACATGAGTTTAACATTTGATTAGCCACAACAATAAATAAAGTTGTTTTGTCATTAAAGTAAAGATGCAATTGCTGGAAGTCATACATTGATATATCACTTTATTAATTAACATCTCACAATGATGCTATAGCTTTTATCTTTTTTCATTATTCTTTTTATGTTTGTTCTTTTCAACTAGTAATAATCAGATATTAGCATATAAATGACTATAAGAATTCAATTCCATCGAGTAGGATCGAGAGACATCAATAGGTACTGATACTGATGCTTCAAGCTATGGGTATAATACTCATTTCATAAAATATAGCATCATCATTTCGTCGATTAACAAGTAAGTGATCACCATAGTAAAAAAAAAAAAAACACTTAATTTCATTTTTTTTTTAATAATTAAGGAACAAAAGTAGCTGTCATTTGATACCAATCAACGTAATTTAACTATTTCTCATGATTAGTCTTATCTTTCTATAATGTTCTTTATTTATTATCTTTTTTGGGTACCAAAATGGGATTCTTCAATATTAAGCTTCTTTTACATATTCGATAATTCTCTTCAATTGGGTTCCCTATAGTTAAGTATTTATGGTCAACCCTTCATGCGTGTCCAATTATAATACTTATCCTACATACTAAAAATGGCTGGTTTTATGCTCAAATTTAAAATAATAATAATAATATATATTCTAATAGTTAAACCACATCATCTAAAGATTGGGATGTAATTTAATTGATATAATTTTTCATCCTATCATCATAAATTTAAGTTCGAATTATTCGTATAAATTTCTTTTATTTAATAAAAAAATAGAATTTGAGTTTTTTATTTAAAAAAGAGACACCTTTGGACCTTAAATTATGTTAGATTATACATTTTATTCTTTCACCTATTTTTTAATATCATGTTTATTATATTTTTAAATTTAAAATATTTATCTTAAATTTATAAATTAAATTAGATGATAGTAGTCGGAACTAATGTGTTAACAACTTGTTTTTTCACTATTTAATCCTAAATTTTTAAAGTTTAATATGCTAGTTTATTATCTTTAAAATTAAAATAAAATGATTAAATTTGAAAAGATAAAGTATTATATTATATATATAAAAGTCTAAATTGAACTTAAAATAATTTTAGAAAAAAAATACCCTTTTATTTTAAAAGAAAGACATATCCTACTCTTTATATTTTATTTTAAGTTTTGAAAAAAATAATAATCTAGCACTAAAAAGACTTCTATAACATTTGGAACTCTAATTTTCTAATAGATATCATCTTTATTTTATTATTTATAACTTATTAAAATAAATTTACACGCATGTTAAATATATAGTTTCAAAAATCAAATATTTTTATCATATTCATTTATACTTTTGCTTAAAAAATTTACAATCTCTAATTATTTCAAAAACTTGTGGTCCATAATGAATTTAGTTTTACAATTAATTTAAAAGTTTAAGAAATTATTTAATTTTGTACTTTTATTTCGAATATGTTGTGGAAATTAATCCAAAAGAAAATTTAAAAAAATTCCCGTGAAACGCACGCATATGTAATATTACAAAAAAGTTAAAAAAAAAAATTAAATTGCGAATCCAACTAAGTTTAGGGACCAATAATGTTGGCCAACCTTTGAAACCAATAATAATAATAATAATAACTTCCAAGCCACCTATTAGCCCTATGTCGATACTCTTAATTATGCCGATGAATCAGGTGATCTATAAAATACGGTACCATCCCTTTCTCATGGGGAAGTGTTTTTTTTTTACAAAATCTTATAACTTCATTTATTATTATTAAAAATTTTATTTAAAAATGTGACAATAAAATATAATTAGTTATAATGATAGGCCAAGTAATTCATACGTTTTATTGAGAATAAAATAATAATAATAATAATATCATTACAAAAACCATGACCCAAATAAGATTTGTTTAGACCAAACAAACTTCTAGTGTAATTTAAACTTGAAGCTTGAAATGATAAAAGGTAAGTTTTAATATTAATTATTAATTTTTTTTAAATTGATACTATTTACTTTAAAATATATATTCATATATTAAATATTTTTTAAAATTATAAAAAAAAGGCTTCAACCTACATCTAACATATACGAACAAGATTCAATCATAATAATGAATATTGTAAAATATATTTTGGCAAGCGAAACTTTTACAAGTAATTCGCACAACTCTTTAATTAAAGTATATAATTTTGCATTTCATAAAGATTTTAATTTATGATTGCTTATTATTTTTTAATAATTTTTAATCTATGTTTGGCATTGATTTATTTGCACTTTTTAAAATATTGCATAAAAAATAAGGGATTTTTTGAATAATATTTAAAAATAAGATTTTAATCTGATTTATGATTCAAGGTTTTTTTCCCTACCTTTAACAAAACGTTTTTTTAAAGGGAGTAAAATTTGATAAACATGGTAAAAAAAATGATTAAAATTGTAATTTCAAAAAAAATAAAATGACAAAGAATTTCTTAATTTTTCAATTATGTTTATGAAAATATTAAAAATTAGAAAAGAAAGTCAAACAACTTATAATAGTTTTTTTGATTTTTTCCATTAGAAAGCATTCTTAAATTCAATGATGACTATGTTTTTTTTCTTTAAAAATATCAAATATCATAAAATAAAAATTTAAAAAGTAGGCTACATACCATGTGTACTTCAACATAAAAAAAAAAAAAAAAGAAATTGTAAACAGAGGTCCATTATTAAAAAAAAATGGAAATCTTACACTTTATTATTTTTTTAATAATAATTTAATTTACTAATTTTAAAAGAGTAACAACACAAGTCTACTGACTCATTTTTAATTATTTTCTTCATTTATTTTCTATTTTATAAAAAAATATTTTAATATTATTGAAAAAAATACTTAAAAAAAAGAATTATAAAAATTGAGCTAGTAAATTTTTAATATCTTTTTTTAAAATTAATAAATTAAATTATCATAAAAAAATCTACTAGAATTAAATATTTTAAATATAAATTTATAAAAAATAAAAAAATGGCCTCTGGAGTGCAATTTCCTATTGTGTCAATGAGATTTGTCAAATCATATTTGTTAGTCCACATAGGTATGACTCTACGGTACTTTGGGGCCCAATAGAAATATATAATTAAAAATAGAATAGTGAATATTTATATCTCATTATAAAAATAAAAAAAAATATATTTAATAATTAAAAATCATACTTTAAAAATATATATATATATATATTAAAAATTAAATTAACTATAAATCTAAAGAGTCATCATCAAACCTCTAAAAACATAAAAATAATATAAACGATAAGTTAATATTTTATTTTTTATTTAAAATATATCTTTTAATTATTAATATCTTATTTTTATCTATTTTACTTATAATTAAAAATAAAACTATATCAATACTACCAATAATTAAATTGAGTCTTTCCAAAAGAGAGAGATGGATGGACCAATTTCTAAGGAGGCTAGGAGACAAATAACCTACGCTTGACAGAAACGTAATCCAAGATGATAGGTCTCATGGATCTTTTCAAAGAAAAAGGGTTGTGTCTAGAAGTACGTAGCTAGCACTGATAGTGAGTACAAGATCATTTGGCTTTGTCATTTGATGAATATATTTTGTTTAAGAGACCATAAATTATATATATATTGTTCCAATTCAATGAAATTTATATACATTCAAAAATTAAACTTTCTTTTTCTACTTTTAACAAATATTAATATTAATATTAATATGCAGTACCATTTGAGAATAATAAATAATTTTTCTGCAGCATCATATTCATCATCTGATTATTCGTTAAACGGAAACCCTAAAAGCTGGAATGAGTGGGCCACGTTCTGACTTCCCACTACGCTTTTTCATATGAACAAAACAACTGAAAAAGTTAAGAAATTAAACACATCTATATATATTTCCACATTGTTATTATTATAAGCTCCTCCTCTCCACTCACTCTTTTCTTTTCCATTCTCAAACAAGATTTCAATAATACGATAATGCTTTTATTTATGCTGGCTACCTCCTTTTCTTTCTTCTTAAAAAACAAAAGGTCGGTACTGGGTAGTTAGTTGTACAACTTTCACATACATACATACATAAACAGAAACAAAAGGTACCTTCAATATTATACATAAAAAAAAGAAAAATATATAACTATGATCTATATTAATTCTTAACTCTTATACATTAAATGTCAACTTCCGCTAAATTTAGCACATCTTTTTTCTGTTTATACAATTTGTTGGTTTTATTACACAAAATTAACAATTAATAATACATACTCTCTAATTAATCTAGTGGTACGTCGTTAATCATGCATTTGGTACCAGCTGCCTACATAATTCTGCTCGTAGCTGGCCCAGCCAGTGCTACTGTGTTCCGCTCTAACAAAGCTCATTGCCTAGAGTTGTACAGCACTGAGTTTTAATTGTAGCTTTTAACTTTACATTACCCTTTTGTCTTCTAATTCAAATTTTATACGTAATGATCAGCTTTCTTAATATTAATATATTTGTAGAATATATATAACGGCCTTGGTGGTTGGTTCGTTTTAGTTTTCATTTCTATATATCTTACTTCATTATCACCTGAAACTGCTTCCAAATGTCGGTGTCCAAAAATCAGCTGTTGTCTCATTACTAAATGGGAATGTGCTTGAAATTGGAACTAAACAAAGTCCTCGGCTTTTCAAATCCTGTTTTGGGCATTCTGGTTTCTTCAGATTATCAGAACCCTGTAATAATTAGAAATATTTTAACTTATTAATATGCTTAAATTGTAGATAGAATGAATGAATGAATAAAGGCAGACACTAGTAATTCAAAGTTTAATTGATCTTCTACCTCTTGCTGTTGGTTAATGTTACTGGAAGCTCCATTCTTCAGATATGGAGTACTTAAAATCTGAAATCATATAGAGAAATTAGTTAAAGCTACTACTATTATTCTATGTTACATGTAGATATTTGAACAAAATCTAATTTGGTGAAACTTTATAGAAAATTAAGAAAAAAAATTATGAGTCTGTGTAAGAAAGCTATTAATTTATATTGAACCAATTATGACAATTACTTCCATGAAATTGTAATGTGTCAAAAAACGAAAATAAAATTAAAAAAAAAACGAAGAATAATAGGGATAGACACATACACCGACTTGATCGAGAAGGAATTTGATGTAATCAATTGCTTCATGAAGAACAGAAGCTGTATCAGTCTGAAACAAAGCATATATAGAGTTAAAGATGGACACTTTTTTTTCCTTCATTTGATTAACAAATTAAAAGTTTTTTACTTTCCTCATTGTAGATAGTACACCCTAAATTCAGAGATTAAAAAAAAAAGTGAAGAAAAATCCAAAATTTAACCTTTCCGAAAGGCGAAACAAGTTGCTGGAGGGCAGTGATTCGGTCCCCTAGCTTCTCTTTTCGGACCTAACATCAATATCTTTATTTTCTTATCCGTTTCAAAAGATTATTGATATTTTTTTTCTTCCTTTTTAATTAATAATGTGTGGCATACCTTAAAAGTTGGTAATGGTGAATGTGTTTCGATTCGAGGTCTTTTCATAACAGGTTGAGTAATACCATTTCCACTTTTCCTCACTACCGATCCCGAGTCTTGAATCTCTTGGTTTCTAATACCCTGAAATATTTATTCAAAGCTTGAAACTAATTGTTAATTACCCTAAAATATAATAAAACCCTAATCATAGATTTAATCAATATATATATATATTAGTTACCTTGCTGTTAAGAATATGGAAATTAGGCTTCTCCTTAAATGACGTTGGTGATAAGAAGTGAGATTGTGAAGAAGGAAAAGAAGCTCCTCGAATATCATTTAGACCATTACTTGCAGAGTAATTCCAAAAAGGTACTGTAGTAGTGTTATTGGAAATTTGGAAGCCACTATGTTGTAGTTGCTTTGGCACTGAGGGTCTCAGAAAAGAATTAGAAGAGAACAATCCAGGAAAAGAAGATGATATTGTAGTATTTGACATTTTGTTATAATTATTATTATTATTGCACAAAGATTGTTGTTGTTGAGATTCACCATCAGAAGGACCTTGTAACAACTTTGAAGTACTAGTACTAGTACTAGTATTAGAATTAGTACAAGTACTGTACCCAAATGAATATGAAGAACTATTAGGATTAGTACTCCACTCGTTTTGTAATTTTAAAGAAGCTGTTAAACCAATTTCTGGTCTGTAATTCAACTTTGTTTCCATATCTTCTTGGAAGATTGATTGAAAGTTGTTATTGTTGATATCTTCTTTACTGTTACTGCAAATTAATTAATTAAAAGTGATTAAATCATAACAAACAAACTGGGTAATGGGTATTGTTTCTAAGCTATATATATATATATATATAGCTGTTAAATAAAATAACTTACAGTAAATTAGCTTGGTTGAAATTTGAGATTGGTGATGAAGTTGTTGAAAGTCCAAAACCCATCATTTGTAAGGTAGAATCGATCGAGATACTTCCACTATGCTGATGTTGGTTAGGCTTTTGATCATCATTAACAATATCTTGAAAAGAAAGAGAGCTTTGATCAGAAACAGAATTAGAAATTGAATACTTAGTTTTCATAGCCATAACATGATCAGTAATTGGCCACCCAAAACTTCCTAAATCATTTAAACCCACAGAACATGGAGACTCCATCAACCCTCTTCTCGATGAATTAATCCACCAGTTTTCGCCGGAAACCCCGGTGTGAAGTTCTTCCGCCATATGCGGCTACCCCTTTTAAGTTTTTAATTCTAATTTTCTATAGATGGTGATTGAGTTAGAAATTATCAAAACAACACCCTATAAGAAGACACACAGACTTTAGAGTCACGTATTATATGGAAATATATTTATAATAAATAGGCCAATATGATTTGAGGGTTGTCATAGGCCATTTCATGTATATATATATATATATGAAATGGATTATAGCTAAGGAATTTTTTTTATAATATGCTTTATAATTTTGAGAATTTCAAGAATGAATAGAGTTATAATTTTTTATACTGACTCACTTATTGATATAATGTGATATTTTAATCCATTTATTAAATAGATTAAAATATAAAAATTTATTAAATTAATATTTTAATATTATTTTATCCATAAAACATAACAGTAACTCAGGAATAAATTTAATGATTCATATTTAATTAAAATAACTTATTTTTATTAAATAGTTTTTAATCGACGATACGATAAACCGACGTGAGACGATCCGATCAAGAAATGACCCAACACGATAAAAACAATTATTAATTAATTTAATTAACATAATTAATTTAATTAACATAATTAATTTATCAATAAATTTATATAGAGTAAAGAATAAAAATATTATTCATTTCATCCATAAATTATTTTAGTGAAAGTTTCATGCTTGGGGAGGGACTGGTTGAATGGTACGGATAAAATGCTGAGTAATTACAGGAATCAGGTCGACAGTTTAGGAGTTGTTTATCGAACAAATTAGATATAAAAAAGAGTGAGTGTCTTTGAATCGAACTTTTTTTTTTTTAGCTTTAGTTATGTTTTAACTCGATTATTCTTTGAAATATTATATTTTTAGTTTGGCTGCTTTGCTTTTAACTCACTTTTGTTTTATTATCACAATTATTAAATGATTTTCTAGTGGAACTTAATTCTTGTTCCTTTTATGTTGAAAAAATATAATGTGTCGCTATTACAGATCGATTTAGAAATTGTTTTTAATACTGAAATATTAGTGTATATAAAGACTTATAACATTACACTACACATTTGTGATAATGATAGCAGAGGGCACTGACCGACAGGCCAAGATCAGTAATTTTTTTATTTTTTTATTTTTTTAGTTTGAGGTTTAAATCTGAGGGTTGGGATATGCCTCTTATAAAAAATTGTATTCGATTTTATTTTCCGATACTAGAATGTATGATTTGTACTAGCTAGGTTATTGATTTTTTTTTGTTTTTTGAAATGATATATTCCTCGAATTTTCAACATTATATTTAATTTGATATTTTTATTAACTCTATTCAATAAATTAGATATTTGATATATATATATATATAATTTGTGTTTAGTAGGTATTTTTAGGAGTAAAAGATAGTATCAGTTATTTTTTAGTTTATTAATTATTTTTAATTATAAAAAATATTATATTTATCTAATTTTAATAAAAATATGTATAAGTTATTAAGTTTATAATAACTAAAAATGAGTGTTATAAATTTAAAATTTAAAATTTAGATAGGATATAATTATATCTTGTGAATATAGTTTATTTATAAATTTATAAATATTATATTTAAAAATTTATTTGTTTATAATTAAAAGGAAGTACACGTATATATTTTTAATTATATATATATATATATATATATATATACATGGTACACCCTTAATATGATTGTAGGTTACGTTTCTATCTCTTGGACTATTGGATACCACAGCTGCGCGTTAGGGTCACATTTTTTTCCCTTTACTTTCTCGTCGGTTTATTAAATTGTTTTTTTATGGTTTTTCTACTTGTAATATACTAGTATGCAAGGGATATGCGAACGATGGTAGCATGACAGAGGAATAATTTTTATGGTATTTTTTATTTGAATGAAATCTAATGGATAATGAAAAATCTATCTGGTTAAGTTGCTTTATTGCCCCCAATGATGCTACATATGCTATTTTTTAATATTTATTTTAAAATATATTTAGTTAAAAAAAATAAAATGTTAATAATATTTATTTCATTAAATTATTTAAAATATTATATTAATTTCTCTTTTTAGTTATTTAGTGTATGTTTTAAGTAAAATAAAAAATATATATCTAAATTAATAAATAAAATTTATCTAATTATTTAAAATATTAAATGCATTTAATTTTAAAAGTGTTTTTTTACTATAAAAATATGATATTAATATATCTTTGATTTTAATTAACCATAAATTTAGAATTGTAATAACTATTATTAGAAATGGGCAAGTTACGGGTGGGGATATTTATTGATATAACTATTTCCAAATTAAATTATAAAATCTATACCAAAAATCTCTTGAAAATCGTTATGATTTAAGAACATTTTTTTACTCGCGGGTAACAGTTGGGGTAATTATAAAAAAATATCCAAAAAAATCATTTTTTCAAAAAATTTCTTAATAAACCCGAATTATTAAGTAATATATAATTTAATTTAATAAATATATAAATTAATTAAATAAATATAATTAATTTTGGATACGGGCGAGTACGCTTATCAATATAACCGTACCTATTACTTCATGTTTGGTTTTTACACAAAACCATTCTTGTGATCCCCAAAATTTATCAAATAAAAACTGAATCGATAGTACGGATAATTGAACCCGCAATTTTTTACCCATTTCTAACTATTATCACATAATCATGCTTAATTGATTACGATTAATTTAAAAAAAATACCATACAATTTTAGTTATTTGTGGATAAAATGTTCATCTCTAGTGATGGTAAAAAAGAAACACACCTAAAAATGCCAAATTATAGCTACAAGATTTTATTGTAAAATATAAATAAGTGTTTAGTGCTTTGTACTTGGTTAAATATCATAATTATTTCAAACTAATAAAATTTAAAATGTGCTTTTAATAACAATGATATAACATAAATTTATACCTTGCTTTGATTTTTTTTATATGATTATGTTTTTCAAGTGAAATTACTTTTAATCCCTTAAAAAAATATGTTGTAGTTCACCTAGTAATTTGACCGTAAGACTCATTCCTCCTATATTTCAAGTCACAGATGCCAATCACATCAAGTATAATTTTCTCAAAACACATAATATGCTTTTTTAAGTTATAAAAAAACTTATATGCATCACATTTTTGAATATTCGTAAGAATGTTTTTTACATTTAAGAAAAGAAACAAATATGCACTGCATAAAGAATAAAAATGAAATTGCATCTATAAAAAGTGTTGTGATATTCAACCAATCCTAAATTTATTGAATTTCAGTACAAAATAAAAATATAAATGGATGGGGTAAATATTTTATTTCCTACTAAAAGTTTTGATGTAGTGTGTTAGGTCAGTAGTTCCATCGAATTCGTCCAAAGCAAAGAGGTTCATTTTATGTGGAGCAATGATTTGTTCTATTTGGGGGATGAAAGATGATTGTACCAAGCTAAGTTCACATCATTGATTACAATAATTTTTTTTCTTTTGCCAATCTTTGAATAAGGCTTTCCATTTCTCAATGGGGTTGAATGGTGATGGTATTATTATATTTGTAGGTTTAGGGTTTCCTTGTTGGAAATTTTTAAGAAAATGTGATGGTGTTAGGGGTTGAAGTAGGCATTGTGCATGGGTTGGCTTGAGAGTATTGCTAATATGGTTATGGATTCTAAATATGTGGATGCACATGAAACTGCATTCGTTGAATTGTTGATTGGTTAAATGGGTAAAATAGTTGGTTGTACAAAGTTGAGGGGTCTTGTGGGTAGTTTACAAGAGGTGGTTCAAGGTTTTTGAAAGCTTGAGTATTTTGGTTGGTTGAATGTTGATTAAAAATCTCTTTGTGTTGTGCCTTATCTTTATTCAACTCTTTTGGCAGTGGTACCTCAGGGCTTTCTAGTGGCACTACTCCTAGAATCGATTGTTTCTAAATTGGTAAAAGAAGTACCCTGTCTATTAAGAGTCTCATTAACTCTTCATTTTTGTCTTTTTAGCTCCACTATCTTGCGATTGACAACATTTACTTTTTCATTTTCCTCTATCGTAAGTGGAAGTATTCCCTTTGCACATTGTGGTGGCTCAGGGGATGGCTTAGAATGAGCCCCTATAGAAATCCATACGATAGAAGGAGGTGTTTCTTGTACTAGTAGTTGGTCTTCTTAGGCAAGTGCAATATAAGCCTTTCCTACCATTCATGCATGAAATGTTAGAAGTTTATTAAGTCGTCTTTAATGATGTAATCAATGGAATAGTGTAGTATAAGTTTAGCTTTCATCGTTCTCCGGGGGAGGTCAATAGTAAAAACTTTCCATAGACGATGCCAAACTGTTAGGTACAATAGTTGAAGGCATTTGTAATGGTGGAATAGTTCATTGGTTGGCAAGGCTCTAGTGTACTTTGGTTCTTGATTCAGCATGAGAAAACCTACTCATTTTCTTTTCCCTCTTATATGAGTAAATTTGAAAAGAAAGGTTTCTTGGTTACTTTAATGGGAGCTATATGGAAATTATTGGAGCTTTTAGATGCTCAAGATTATTGGTGTATGTATCGTCTTTGAGTACAAGAGGTCATTATCTTACTTTTCCATATTCTGATATGTCGAAGTTAATGTCTAAGGGTAGGAGAATCGAGGGTCTGATGTTTGGGGGATGAGTTTCTTGTTCCAATCGAGGACTCCATTTGGGGGTCCCCTTCCTAGGTGTGTGATGAATGCACTAACACATTTGATATCATTCATCATGTAAAAAGAAATATTAATGAAAGTATGAGATTCATTCTCTTTCACGAGATTGATATTTGACTAATCAAAAAAGCTATATTATGTTATTGTTGAACTATCACTACGGAACCCAAACACTACTAAAATTACTTAAATATAAACAAACTTATATAATCACAATTATTAAATGACCATGATCTAATTAAAATAATATAGTTTCCATTCTTTTAAAAACCGAAATCAAATAATATATTATGTGTTATTCATTTAAAAAATAAAAAATTACTAAACAATTTTTTCAATTATCTATTCGTTTAATTTCATGTATTTTATCTCTTTTACACCACATCAAATTTCTCTATCAATTCTTTTATTTTTTTCCTCCCAATTTTTTTCTTTTTCCCTTTTTTTCTTTTTTTTCTCACGTTGGATATTTATTTCCTCTCTTGCATGATCTGGTCCCAGTCTTCTTATTTTTCCCCTCTTAAGCAAACTTCATTTTCCCTATGCAGTCGATCGTTTCTTTTCCTTATCGTTCATGACTCACCTCCGACCGTACCCCTCTCTATTTCTTCCCAACTCTGGTTTCATATACCTAGCTTGCAAATTCTAGCGTTATTATTAGCTATTTCCATTGCTTCTTGTGTGCCTCAAGCTCAACCTGGTACCTCTGCCTATTTCGAACTATCCCCCACCTTTAACTGGACCACCAATTTTTAGCCTACTGTTGTGGTTGATCCCCTTACTACAGGTCTAGACAGGATGAAGTTTTTGTCATTTTGACTATTTATTTGTATGTTTTTCCTTCAAGAAAATTCTATTTCATGATATGCAATGTGTGGATCAAGCTTGAAATATGTCTGCATAGTAAGAGCCCAAAACTGACTCTTCCATGTTATTTTCAAAATATTGTTGAGACAAGACACTTTGGCAGTATAGGATATTGATAATTTTTGTTGAGTGTAGGAAAAAATAAACAAGGCCTCGAGTGGGTTATGAGAAAATGCTTGAGATTAGTATTAAACTATTTGATGTTAAGTGTCCTATATCTAACTATGGTTATGGTGGTGTAGAACTCATTTTATAATCATGCACAAGTCATTGTGTTAGGGAAGGGGAATTTACTCAACACATACAACCTCTAATAGCTAATGCAACATAGTTTACATTGTACAAAAAAATAAACACAGGAAAATATCTTTTAGTCCTATGGATAAAGAAGATCGAGTAAATGATAGAAAACCTAACGAAATTTTTTTTGATTACCTTCTAGCTCATTTTATATCAGTAAGATCTATATTCCTAGTTATTTCCATATCTTCTTCAAATTCATCATCATCTGAGTCCTCTTTCGATGATCCACTAGTTGTTTTCTTAGTTTGCAAAGTGTCTTTTTTAAGGATTGAAGGTAAGGATGGAATGCCAAGAGGTTCATCATCAATCTCAATTTGTGAAAATCTTGGACTAGGACTACAACCTAAATAAAATCCACTAAACATTGTTGAAAATTTGATATACTATAAAAACAAAAGGATGAGAAGCCTTTAGATTGTTATGTAAACATCAAAATTAGGTAATTAAATTATTAGATTATAATTTAGCTTACTTGATTTAGGTTCATCAAATAAATGTATTTTTTTGATGAAACATCAAATCTTTTTTCCAAGATAATTATTTATATAATATTGTTTTTTGTTAAAAATTATCTATGTAACATGCAATGCATAAAAGTGCCAAACTTCTTATATATTAAATATATATGTTAAATTATATGTGCATGAATTTGAGATATATATAATGGATTTAGAAACAAGTGGAGAAAGATAAAATAATTGAAAAATGATATTTATCACTACTAATTAAAGTAATAACAAAATGGACATACATAATTTTAAGCATTATAAAGGATAATAAAATCTAAATCTACAACCACAAGAAACAACATAAACAAACCAACAAATACTGTCAATACATGATTGCCTATGATCTTACTGCTAAAGTTTCAATGTAAGTTCATAACTTAGGTAATGAACTTTCTATTTCTCTATGAGTTAAGTGTGTTGAATAATTTTATGCTAAGATGGAGGTTGACTATATAGTTTTCAAATTGTGGGCACGGTTAGTTTATTTGATTTTTTAATTTTATGAGTTATAAAGTTACTCACATGTTTTTTTATGATTGTTATTTTATCATAAAATTGTAAAATGTTTTCATAGGTGATGTTATGACCAATTGATAAAGAATCATTTGAATAAGGTGATTAGATTCATTGATCCGAGTTGGTTCTATGTCATTAAAAAGAAGAAGACATGTACTCAAATTATGAGACAAGTTTTTGAAAATACTTAAAGAGGGAGATATGTGGATTATTGTAACTTTTATGAAAAATTATGTTATGTGATCAAAGACATTTACCAATATATATCTCATTATAAATTGACATAGGTACCATTAGGTTTTAATTATGTATGAGGCATTCAAAAATACCACAAAATTTGGATTCAATATGGGGTGAAGTGTTTTCTGATGTTGAAAACATTATGAATGAGTAACTTATATTTTTTTTATTAACTTAATGTTTTTGAAAACATTAAGTTTTAATTTGTCTTCACAAATAAATCCTATTTATTTTTCATTCTTCATTATATAGGGTTCACATTATGTTGAATGGTCATCAAAATCAAAGGGTTCAAGGTTTGCCAATATGGTATAGAATGAGAGTAAGTTATAAATGCATGATTCATTAAATTCCATAGTTTCAACCTTTTTAGATTTTTCATATATATATATATATATTCACTAGATGTACTTACACTATTTATTGATCATCTCTATATAATATCTTTTTAATTAGATTATATTACACTTACAATTGAATTTTTGCTCTAATATGTAGTGTCCTAAGAAAAATGACTTAGTGACTTGTGGGTATTATGCACTATGTTTATGAGGATAATAATTGCCAATCCACTTGCTTCCATGATTTCTTTGGTAATAATTTAAATTATTTTTTGTATTTTCCTTTCTTGTTTTAATTTTGATTTTAATTTTGATTTTAATTTTTCTTTATCAAAATAGGTGGCTAACTAACAATAACTTAAAATGTGTATACATTACAGCTCAATCATGATGGAATTTACACCTATAGTGAAGTTGATGAGATGCAAATGAGTGGGAAGAGTTCACAAATCGATTTTTACAGCTATAGCTAACTAGTTAGACTATCTATGTGGAATGAGGCCTTCGATTGTATGCATTGCCCATAAAGATTTTGCATTTGGTAAAACTAACTGAACAACAATATCAATGGCAGAAGCATTTGCTAAAATCAAAGGGTAAAGTAAGGTGCCATATGGAGTGAGAAAATCAACATTGTAAAAACACCCGTTTCTATTACTCTTTTATGGTAATAACACTCGTTCCTATTACTCTTCCATGGTAATAACACCCGTTCCAAGTTCCAATTGTCTATGGCTTATGCATTGGTAATTTGATGTCAATCTTAGCTTCCTAATGTGGTGTCTTATATCAAAAGATGATACTTTAGTAATCTCAAGTAGGTTGTATATCATATTTTAAGTTGCTTGCTTGCTTGATTGAATCGTTTATAGATATTCTTTATAGATATTAATAATCTTTCGTTGCATTGTTCTTCAATTCATTCTTCAATCTATATACTCAATCTTTAGTTGAATTTTTTAAAATATTTTAGAAGAAAATTTATACGTATGTGTAATTTATAAGCTGTGTGAGGATACCTACTTTGGACCATGTTGACTTGCATTCGGAGGAAGTCCTTGATAAAGGTTTGAGATGGTATCATACATAGATTAATGCACATGCCAACACAGTTATTCTTCTCTAAATAGAAACCTACATGTATATGGTGATGATTTAAGTATAGTCGAGACAATAGACATATTATTTGGTCCCAGTCTCATAAAATATCGAGTCCAAATCATATGTCTATGGCCTCAATGTTTTATAAGATCATGATTAAATGGTATGTTTGTGGTCACTGTCTTATAAAAGACCGAGACCAAATGACATGTCTATGGTCTCTGTTAAAAAGCGAGATCATATATAAGAGTCTATGGTCTCTCTCACTTAGGCTTCGATTTTTATAACCATAGTCATAGACTTACGGTCATGGTAATAAATCGAGGTCATATATTAATTTTGTAGTAATGAATTGGTAATACTTCATAAAAATCATATTGTAATGTTATGATATCCAATGAAATTGAGATTACAGTAAAGAATTTAGAGCCTTTTGATTATAACATTCAACTTTAAATGTAGTTTTCTTATTTTGGATTTTATACATTCTGAATGCAGCTTCACCAGATGTTTTTGGGTAGTTGGATGACGGAAGAATATGTTTATTGATCCAGTTTCAAAATTTGCAAAAACTAATTCATGTACATTTCCTATCTTTTATCATGTATTGGAAAGACTAATGAAAGTATGAAACATATTATATCATTCTTTTCTTCCTCTGAATTGCATGTTTGAAAAACTTAAGTGAACTTTGTTGGTACATTTGTAACATATCTAAGTTTTTGTGGTACTTCTGTAAAAAATGTTAAATTTTGATGGTAGTTTGTGAAGGTTACCCAATTATCATATGCATTTCATGTGATATATATTAACCATTAAAGACATAACATAGTGCTATATTTGTAAAATTTTGCATTTAAGTAACAGTTCAAAGTTTTGTGATGTATTTGTTCAAACGATCAATGGTGGGAGATTGTTAAATTTATCTAATATTTTTTATTAATTTGTTTCTTGTTAATGTATATCTATTAACATATTAATTTATATTTGTTAATGTATATCATATATGCTAATATATATCTAGTTTACTTTAGGCATATCTAGTTTAACTTATAACTCCTATATATAAGGCATCATGTATATTTCCTTAACTCACAGAATATTATACAATAATTAAGTATTTTTAACATGGTATCAGAGTCACTGCTCTTACCTTTCTATTAGTAGTATTGTCTTTTATGATGTTACTCTACCTTATAGCTTCCACTATCACAACAGTCGCTGCAACCACTCACCATTGAACCTCCGACGTCTTTCAATCATTGTCCTTAGCTTCTGGGCCTAATGTTCTAATTCAATTAGTATCATCTTAACTTTACGATAAAATTATCAAATTATGTTTCTTTTCCTAATCCCTATGAGTAAATTAGAAAATATAATTTGATATTCTATCCTAATTAATCATACAAAAATATAATAAAAATTCTTGTATGATAAGATTTATATATTACATATGATTAATCATAATTAATATTTATTTTCAAAATGTGATCCTAAATAAACCTGATTATATAATTTTAATTAATTAACATTATTATGGCTACTTCCTAATTAATTAAACTACATGGATCAATTAAATATTAACTAAATCCTTAGGCTTAATTATTGCATAAAATCATAAGTAATATTAATTTAATTTCAAATATACAAATATTATCTAACTTAAGATTTCATGTATAAGAAATGACAATAAATTATATCAGCAAAATAAATAATATAAGTATAGATTAAATTTATAAAGAGCCATTAACAATTACTTCCATCATGCATAAATTATTTAACCAAATTTTATGTGTATAATTAATTACAAAATGTATACATACAAATACAAAACAAATAATTTAAGCATAATATATTTAAAAATAAATAAATTTTAATGTTCCAAAAATTATTGAAACAAATTTCACATGTATAATAAATATTCTACATATGACAAACCTAAGTTAAATAAATTAATCATATTAAAATTTTATTTTTTAATTCAGTATCAAAATTAGCCAAAAATAAAATTCAAATTCTGAATATATAATAATAGAAAGCCATGTATATAAAATAACACAAAAATCGTTGTAGTCTTTGTGGTCAAGACAATTGACTCTCACATAGGAGACTTGGGTTCGATTACTGGAAATAGCAAAAAATAATTTTCTTGAAAAAACAAGTCATTTCCTTCATCTTCAACCTATTGTCGGGTCACATAACCCGGTTGCGACCCGAATGGAGGCCCGGTGGTTTCTTGCAATTTTAGTGATAAAAACTGGTGTTTTTTTATCAAAATTCTTAGAATTGAATTTCCAAGTGATGCATGGTCACAATGTGACTCAAAAATGTCATTTTAAATAAAAATTTAATTACATCATTCCAATGAATGTGAATGAAAAATTTGAATGTTGTTCTTCATGGTTTTTCACATTTTAATTTACAAAATATTTGGAATATCAATATTGAAATAATTTATAATTTCCATTTGCATCATAACCGAGCCAAATAAAACCCAATTTCAAGGAGCTATGGTGAAATAGAGTAAAAGAGAGATGAATATAAACTAATCAAGACAGAGATAATATGGGCTCTGATATGAAATGTAAACAAAACTTTATTGACCCAAATGCGGAATAAACAAACTAAATGGATCGAAAGCAAGTAAAGCAAGGATCTTACCTCCAGCCATTGAAATTGTTATTTAAGATCCAAAACAATCAAAACTATTTTGCTCTATGTTTTAGAAATTTCTAAGCTCTTAACAACACTAAAATTAAATGGTGTATTACGCTACAACTGTGTTAAGCTTAGGGACCATAATACCCTTTTTTATAGTTGTGCTTCCCATCAAAGCATCAACATTGTTACTAGCTTTCAGCCATAATCGATAAGTTATGGCTTTTCAATGATAGAAACGTTTAGACTACATTTGAATGATTAATTAAAGAAAAATAGATTGAAAATTGAAAATTAGAGAACAAATAGATTAGTTACACTATCAACTTCCACTAAAGATGCGTATTGAGAGTCTTTTGGCTCTTTCCTCTCATTTTTAGGGTTTAGACCCTTTATTGCTACCACTCCCTCGGGTTCCCTTATCCACCTTTCATTCACCTTTTTCCCTCATTCTCACCACCATTTCCATCGTCCTTCCCCCTTTTTTTGTATTTCAATAAAAAATTTGTTACTGATTTACACTATTCTTGCTTCATAGCTCAGCTTTTAAGGGTGTATAAGTGACTATTTGTTTAATTCATACTTGACATTGGCTCTTTATTTTGGTTCGAAGATGGTTGCTTAGTTTGTACTCTATTTGCTCTTCAACTGTTTGGGTTTTTTCATCCATTTTGTGTTGTTTTTAGGTTCATTTCCTTATATTAGGCTTGTTTGTTTGGTTGTCCACCATTGTATTTTAGTGTATATTTTGTTCTGTAGTATCTATACATAGCTCTTGTTTTGTGTAGATGCTTATGGGTAGTATAAGTTGTTGTTTAGTTGTTTTGAATCTGGGTTTAGTTGGGTGAAAATATTTTCAAGGGATGGTGGTTTGCTATATTGTTTTGAGGCTCTAATAATGTTTCAATTGACACTTTCATGATAAGTAATATGGAGCATGCTTGGATGGCTCTAAAATTCCTCTATAGATCTTCAAAATGTTTTATTGATTGTTAGTTTTGGATTAGCTTTTAACTTATTTTTTTACTCGAATAGATGGATTAAGATCGTCGTTCTTTATATACATTGTTTACTCTTTTAATGAAACTTTATTACTTTGTTAACAAATAAGAAGAAGAGTAAAATTTGGTATATCGGCTTTTACAAATCATTTGGTATGGAATTAATTGTACCGATGTATGCATATTCTTAAGTCTTGACCATAATAATTTAGAAAAAAAAGAAATAGATTAATTACGTTTTATTCTCACAACGTATAAAGTAATTTATAAAAATATCTAAAATATTTACTTTGTTGTAATCATACATACAATGTTGTATAACGATAAAAACATGTTTAACTTTAGACATAATTACATCATTATTCATACGTTGTAGGCATAGTTGTAAATTTAGAAAGGTATGTTGTTAGATATATTTTTATCATTACCCTACGTTGTGGCATAATTGTAACAAAATAAACATTTTGAATATATAAAACATAATTAACCCAAAAAATATACAATATTGATTCCAATTAACGTAGAGCAAATTGAAAAAAAAATAATATCAATAATGTATCTTTCTTACCACACTCTTAATATATGCTATTGTAAAAAAGGTTTCGTAATTTTATTTAATCTATAATTGTATATAAATGGTAAAATTATTTAAAAATTGTTACTTTCTTAGTTCAATTATGTCTTTAAATTAAAATAATAAAGAGGTATCAATAATTTAAATAAAAATAATAAAGAAGTACAAATTATTTAAATAGATGTATTAAAAGGTATCAATAGTAATTAAATGTGAGTATTAAATGAGTACTGGTTTTTAAATATGGGTGACATTAGTCTTAGTTTAAAAATATGAATACTAATGAATATCAATAATATAAATATAGGTACTATTAATGTTCCAAACCTTAAAAAAGCCTATGAGTTATTGATTAGATATTTTTGATTGGGTTTAGTACTTTGGTGATATATTTATTAAACAAAAGATATATATTTTAGATCTATATTATTAAACTAATACACTAGTAATCCTCATATTTAAGAAAAGATAAATTAGTGGTGCATTTTTTACAAAAAAAAAATCCAATTTATAGAAGGAAAATTTTGTCTTTATTAAAATATTTATTATTTTATCAACTCTCATATTTTTATGTTCATTTAATTATGAAAATAACTCTATCCATCCTATAAACCATATCCACTTTTACTATTTTCTTTGTCATACACTTGAAACCACCTTATGTTTTCACTTACCAAACATCCTTCATTGTTTGCTACAAAACAACTCAAAAATGCACCTTCACCATCCTTATAATATGTTTGTGGCTCACTTAGTGGCCTAATGGTAGCACTCATCTCTCTTAATTTTTGCTCATAGGTTTAAACTACTAGCATGTGTCTTGTAGGTATTGGTTGTGATGTAAGTTAAAAGGTGTAATTAATTCTGTTATGTAAGTATAATAGTCATTGCATGACATGCAACATATATATGCAAAACCATTGGAGTGTTGATCATTCATTCACTAAATATACAAGAATAAATATTTTCAACAAACTCTCTTCTTTATCTCATTTCTTGTTATTTTTAGAGCTTCATCTTGATCTATTGCATGTTATTATAGCATTTTTCTTGGGATAACTGTGGAGTGCTAGAGTTCATCAATGGTGAATGTTACATACACTGAAGATCTAGTTCAAGTAGTATCTAAAGATTATGATCTTCTCACACAACAACTTGATATTATAGTACCATTGACTAATGTATTAATTGGAGTAAAGTTGGGTCTTAGCAATTTTATTATTTGAAAAGAACAAATGTTAAATATGATCTTTACTTATGGTGTCGAAGAATTCATAGACCGCACAAATTTTGACCCATCAAAGGTTCTTGAATGTACAACTAAAACTATTAATGTTTATGCTCTTTGGACTTGAATTAATGGAGTTATCAAAATTTGGATTTATAATTCACTTTTTAGAAACATGTCTTGTGTTGTTTATGTTAAATCAATTGATTTTGAGATGTAGAGAAGTCTTAAATGAAATTATATTTCAACTTCTAAGACTAGAGTAATGGAAATCAAGTTTCAATTGCAAACAACTAAGAAAGATTATCTATCCTAGATTATTTTTTATAAAATAAAGTCTCTAGATAATGATTTGGTTGTAATAAGAAGACTTGTTAATGAACAAAATTTGATAATCTTGATTATTAGTGGTTTGAATTCAAGGTTTAATCCTTACATTTGTTATATTAATCGTAGTGATATGAGTCTTGATGAAGCAAAGAGTCAATCTTACCCTATGATAGTCTTTTGATTCAACAAGATAATAATGAGGATAATGAGGTTTATCAGACTAGTTACACTAAAAAATGTAGTTAATTTAATAAACCTAAGTCTAAAAAAGCTTCTCAACAAGGCTTTTTTGGTATTAATCCTCTTATCAAGCTAATCGAGGTCGAAGTGGTAGAAATAATGGAAGGGATGGTGGTGGTGGAAGAAGTAATGTTCAAAGTAAATTGTGTTCTAAGCAAGACTATATTGCCTCTATATGTCACTACTACAAAAAAGGGTATATAAGTCGATGTGTAAAGTCGGTTTTTACCAAAAATCGACTTTTAATGAATTTAAAGTCGGTTGTCCACGTCAACCGACGCTATCCACGTAGCGTAGCGTCGGTTGACGTGGTTAACCGATGCTATCCACGTAATATATGCCCTAACATCTCATTTTGTACGCAGATTTCCAGTTTTCTTCTTCCTCTCTCCTTTCCTCACTCCCATTTTCTCCCAAAATCTTAACCGTGCGCCACCTTCGTTCTACATTTCCGGCCACCTCCAACCACCATTTGAATGGATTGTAAGTTATATTTCTCTTCTCACAATATTATCTGTCAGTTCTTCTTTTATTTTTAGCAAAATGTTAAAATCTGTTTATGGGTATATTAGGAACAGCGTGTAAATTTGTGCTAATTTTATCTGTGCTAATGTAAATGTATTTCGTTAATTAGGAACAGCGTATTTTTATTCGTTAATTAAAAACCTAACATCTCGATTTGGGTTTTGCTTGGGCAGTTTCTTTGTGTGGTTAAATAACTTGAATTAACTACTTCAATAATATGTGAAATGTTTTGTGGGTTTGCGTGGATAAATTTATTTATACGTATAATTAATATTACTTTGTAATTATGATATAGTAACATGCTTAGAAATTAGAATCAACCGCGTGATTGGTTTTTATATATATATTCATGAAACATGAACTACTTATTTTTTAATTTGTATATAAACGGTTTTGTAAAATGATTAAAATGATAACTATTTTGCATTATGTATGTTTTGATATATATTCTAATAATTAGGAAATTTATATATAATAATACATAATTAAGTAATATATATGTTTAATTAATGCCATTAATAGAAAATGGACAAATCTTGGATGTCAAAGTGTAGAATTGAGCAAGACTATATTTCTGGAGTTGAAAGTTTCATGGAATTTGCTTGTAGAACTAGTAATACTGGAAGTAGTATGATTCAATGCCCATGCGTTAAATGTAAAAATGAGCGATTTCATGAATTTGATGAGGTTAAGTATCACCTTATCCGTAATGGTATTCTATTGAGCTATAAATGTTGGTATTATCATGGAGAAAATATTGATAATACTCATGGAGAAAAGTATAATAAGAATGTGGGTGGATTACATACATCATATCATAATGTATAGACAGAAAATATGTTTCGTGGTGTTGAAGATGAATTACGCGAGGATGATCCCGAAACCTTTAATAAACTTATAGAAGATGCCAAAAAACCGTTGTATCCAAAATGCAAAAAATACACTAAGATGTCAGGATTGGTTCATTTGTACAATGTCAAGGCAAAACATGGTTTTTCTGACAAGGGATTCACAGAATTACTAAATCTACTAGTCGATATGTTTCCTGAGGGTATTGAATTGCCATCTTTAATGTATGAAGTGAAGAAATCTCTTAGTCGATTTGGCATGGAATATCATAAGATTCACGCTTGTCCTAATGATTGCATTCTTTATAGAAAAGAATATGAGACATTACATGATTGTCCTATGTGTAAAGAATCGAGATGGAAGCATGGTATAAATGAGAGTACAACACATAAGAAAGGCGTGCCTGCAAAGGTTCTTTGGTACTTTCCTCCGATCCCTCGCTTTCAAAGGTTGTTCAATAGTAAATATACATCAAAGATGTTGACTTGGCATTCAGATAATCGATCTGATGATGGGGTGCTACGTCATCCTTGTGATTCTCCAAATTGGAAAGTAGTAGATAATTTATCTCCTCAATTTTCATCTGATCCGCGCAATCTGTGTCTTGCCATTGCTGCTGATGGAATTAATCCACATAGTTCCCTCAATAGTAGATATAGTTGTTGGCCAGTAATTATGGTAACATACAACCTTCCTCCCTGGTTGTGTATGAAAAGAAAATTCATGATGTTAACATTATTGATCTCAGGACCGAAACAACCCGGTGTTGATATTGATGTATATTTGCAGCCTCTGATAGATGATTTAAAGACGTTGTGGAATGATGGTGTAAATGTTTACGATGCATATAAAGAAGAATACTTTAACTTGAATGGGGTCCTTTTATGGACAATTAATGATTTTCCTGCCTATGGAAACTTATCAGGACATGCAACAAAAGGTTACAAGGGATGTCCTATATGTAGTGATGGAACTTCTACAAAGTATCTTGTTCACGGATGAAAGATGTCTTATAGAAGACATAGGAGATTTTTGCCATCTTGACACAAGTTTAGATACCAAAAGAAACCGTTCGATGGTGAAGAAGATCATGATCATGCAACTCGACCTTTGCAAGGTATTGAGATATTAAGGCAATTAAATGGGATGAAATTCAAACAATATGGAAAGAAGAAAAAAAAACTCACCAAGTCTGGGAAACGAAGGAGGTCAACTAATGAAATTGGTGAAAATGAAAAAGATTTTGAACCGAATGGTTGTTAGAAAAAAAATCAATATTTTGGGAATTGCCTTATTGGAAAGACCTACACATTCGTCACATCTTAGATGTCATGCACATTGAGAAGAATGTATGTGAAAGCTTGATTGGCACTTTACTTAATATACCTAGAAAAACAAAGGATGGCATTAAAGCAAGATTGGATTTAAAGAAACTAGGCATACGACCTGAATTGGAACCAAAGGTGGAAAATGATAATAATCGAACATACTTGCCACTAGCATCATATACAATGTCAACAAAAGAGAAGTATGTGTTTTGTAAATGTTTGGAAGGTGTGAAAGTTCCTGATGGTTAATCATCCAACTTACGAAATTTTGTGTCTATCACCGATAAGAGACTGTATGGATTGAAATCACATGACTGTCATATCTTAATGCAACAGTTATTACCAGTTGCTATTAGATCAATTCTTCCAAAACATGTTCGAATATCAATAATTCGGCTTTGTTCATTCTTCAATACAATATGCAAGAAATCTATATCAATTGGCGAGTTAAATTCTTTACAGAAAGAAATTGTAGAAACTTTGTGTCTAATTGAAAAATATTTTCCTCCTTCTTTCTTCGATATAATGATTCACTTATGTGTTCATTTAGTTCGAGAGGTTCAATTATGTGGTCCTACTTACTTAAGGTGGATGTATCCTTTTGAGAGATATATGCAAGTCCTTAAAGGATATGTAAATAATAGATATAGACCTGAAGGATGCATGGTGGAATGCTGCATTGCTGAAGAGGCCATTGAGTTTTGTTCTGAATACTTTAATGGTTGCATTGAAATTGGGAATCCTACGCACAAGTTATTCTTAGAACGTCACATGATCCAAGTAGGTAACCCTATGCTTGGTGGAAGTAAGAAATTATTTATTGATCGCACTCGATGGGAAAAAGCACACCGAATCATTTTGGTAAATAATAACGAGGCACAACCGTACATAGAGTAAGTGATGTTCATTGTTTCATCTTTTATTTAACTATTAATGATGATTTATAACTTAATATATATTTAATAACGTTACAGGATGCATTTAAACTTATTGAAGATCGATCCTCGTTATAAAAAAAAAGGAGGAGAAAAATGGTTGTATGATGAACATAAGCGAGAGCTTATTAATTAGTTTCGCAACCACGTAAGTGTCACAAACAAAAAATCATGCATGTATCTTCCTATATATATTCAATGTTTTAAAACTTTGCTCTAAACACATTTCGTGTTTTTGTATACATAGATTCGAGATGAACTCAAGAAACCCAGTGATAAAATATCAGAAAGTTTACAATGGCTTGCACATGGCCCAAAATTCGATGTCAAATCATTTCATAGTTTCACAATAAATGGATCGAGGTTTACGACTCAAGCTAGGGACAAAGTCCGAGTAAATCAAAATAGTGGGGTGAAGATGGTTGCACAAACTATGCAATTTGCCAATTCAAAAGATGCTAATCCTGTCCTTTCTGATAGAACATATTATGGTATAATACAAGAGATTTGGGAATTGGATTATGAGGTCTTCCATGAGACAATATTCTTGTGTGATTGGGTCGAAGATGTTATCAATGTTGGATATAAAATAGATGATTTTGGATTTACCCTTGTAAATTTATCCAGGATAAGTCACACAGATGATCATTTCATGTTAACACTTCATGCAAAGCAAGTATTTTACGTGAGCGATCAAATTGATCCAATATGGTATGTTGTGTTAACGCCTCCACAAAAAGAGTTTTACCATTGTGATGTTGTAGAAGATGATGACTCTATGCTTGATACATTAACCAATATTAGTAATTTCTCAAATAAATTGCCTAATGTACGTGATGATCTAATTGATGATGATGATTCTTCGACATGGACTCGTAGTGATTGTGAAGGAATATATGTATACGATCAACAACCTAATTAAACATAATGTATGTTCTATATTGTTGTAATAACTCTTGTATATATGTGTGTTCCTAAAATTGTCAATTAATTTATATTTCTCCACTTTTTGCAGTTATTTCATGGATATTCAGCTGGTAGATCCAAATGATCCATTGGGGTATTTGAAAAGAAGGGGTTGGGCGAATATACCTGATGCTCCACTTAACCCAGATGATAGAATACCCGTTAAATTTGATGCTACTGGTGATCCACTAGGGGAAAATGGTCAACAATTGAAATCTTCTATTAGTCGACTGGAAAAGTCCAGTATACCAATCAATATAAATCATTGGTCTGAGGTTGCCGATGCAGAAAAGTTCAAAATATGGATAACCATTTATGTAAGTCTCTTATATTTTATAATCAATATATATATTATATTAGGTGTATTATATCTAATCTTTTGTACTGTGTTTTTACAGAATCGTTACAAAGTCGATGACAATTGGCAGGGCAAGTGTTATAAGATTGCAAATAAGGCGTGGAAGGAATACAAGACTTCTAGATTGGCGAAAAATTATGTGTTTCCATATTTGGAAACACTTGATGAGAATGTGATATACAAAATCCCTAAAGGACACCCCTGGATTACACCTCAAGTTTGGAAAGACTTTGTGGATTATAGACGTTCAGAAGAATTTCAAATTATTAGAGAAGATCATCAGAATGTCTAAATGCATAACATTCTTCCTAACCGTACTGGGAGGTCTTCAAATCCTGAAGTTAGATTTCGAATGGTATTATTAATTTGTCTTAATTTTATAAATATTTTTATATTAATTTTTCTCAATTTAATTTCATGTCATTGTTAATAAAATTTTCCTAATTTATGTAGGAAGCTGAATTGGGTAGACCTGTTACCCGAATGGAATTGTACATAGAAACAAAGACTCCCAAAACGAAGAATGCAAGACCGATGAGTCAACGAGGAGAAGAACAATTAAATAAGTTGGTTAGTAATTTTGTTTGATAAAAATTCTGACTGATACTTAATAATTGATGTAATAATGAATGATATGTTTGTGTGCTTTTTTATTTGTAGAGAGCTGTTCAAGAAAAATTATACAGGGGTGAATTAATCGAAGAGCCTGGGAGAGATGCTTTATATCATGCAATCGGACGCGAGCATCCTGGTCGTGTTAGGGGAGGTAGCCAATATGATGGTGCTATGGAGTATTTTAAAATTCCAAAACATAAGCCTCAGACGGTAAGTAAGGAGAAATACACTAAAATTGAAGAAGAATTCAACTCCTTTAAGGCCTCCGTGATGAGTGAGATTGCCACTCTAAAAGAACATCAATCACAACAACTGTCAGCCATGGCATCATGCTACAACCAGGGCATGCCATATTGGCCAAGCATGCAACCATCCATGCCAGGCATACCACCTTCCATTCCAGGCATGCCACAATCCATGCCAAGCATGCCACCATCCATGCCAGGCATGCCATCCACACAATCTCATTGTGCTCAAACTACATCCAGTATGGGATATAGCCATCCTATTGGTCTTCATTATATGCCAGGAATGCACATACAATCAAGTAGTGGTTCATTTTCTCCAATGCAATCTGCACAGTCTAAGAGGCGGTTGGACAGTATGTGGCTTGGCCGTCGATTCAAGTTGTTCTAAATTTTGACATGGTACTATTTTTTAACTTAAAAAATAACACTTGTTTACTACTATTATTTAATGTGATCTTATATTGTTACTAAAAATACATATATGATACTTTTTTGGTAGTCTATTATACCAGAACTCTTAAATGCGGCACATTTAAGAGATACCAAGCAAGTATCTCGTGCTAAATCTATGACTAGTGGCCAATCATCGTGCACCAAGTCATTCAAGAAGAAGCCTTGGAAAAAGTATAGTCATACTTATGCGTTACAGTTCAGTAGAAATCTTGGCAGTTTGATGACTATTGTTGGGAGGGCATCTAGCATAAATGATGGATGGACTGTGCCACTTCCTATTGAAATTTCTGGTGTAGACATCGGCCAAACTTATATATCGATCGAGTGCTTGTTGCAAATATTTGAATATCAAATGATCGATTTAAGTATAATTCAAGTGTGGACAAGGTGAGTCCTCAATCTAGTTAGTTTTCTTTTATTTATGCAGAACATATATAATTATATTTATATTATCTAATTATATATATACATATATAGGGCTTGCTATTATCGACTTCAACATAATCACTCATCACATTTAGCAATGTTCTATGATTCTTCATATGTCAATCAATATCAAGAGAAGGATGTTAGCATCAGAGCTAAACAATTATGTGATAGAGCATTAACGCTTAGCAGAAATCAAAAGTTGATAATCCCTTGGCCATTAAGGTTTGAACAAGGCCAAGATCATTGGATTTTGGTAATCATTGATATGTTCAATAATCTTGCTTGGTACTGTGACTCAGCTTCCATAGAACTGAGTAAAGATACAAAAGCAGTTGTTGAAATGTAAGAGTTATATTTAGTTACATATTAGTTTTTTCTATTATTTTTTGTAATATTTAATAAAAACTAATCATTTTATACCTTGATAGGGCATGGAAGTTATGGAACAAGTTTAGGGGCATTGTCCTTAAAAAATCTCATAAGCTTATATGGACAAAAGTTATGGTATGTACAATTCAACATTAATAATTTTATTAATTTTACAATTAAATAATAAGGATGTTCGAATATGAAAATTCATGTATACATGCACTTTTTTTTGTAGGTTCCATAACAAAATAATGGAGTCATGTGTGGTTATTATGTCATGAAGTTTATGAGTGAAATCGTCACAAATATCAAAATTCCAATTGATGATGTGGTAATATATTTTACCCATATACATACAAGTTTTAACATATTTGAGTTTGTTTTTGTAAATAAATGAAATCATATTCTTATTTTGATTTTGAATACATGTAGTTCTTTGGTTAGAACAAGACGGGTTATGACCAGCAAATTTTTGATGATTTACGAGAGGAATGGGCAGAACACATGGTTCAAATTATATCATCGCAAGAAGAATCAGGAGAAGATTCTGATGATCTTGAATAACATATGACAACATAACAGTAAAGTTTTTAATGATTTGGCCTTCTATATCTATTCTTGTGTCTGAAATCACTTGGTTGATTATGATTAATCATATATATGCTCATGTATTTAGGGGAATGCATTGTTTATAAATATGAATTTATCTGGAATCTCTGCTAGTATTTTTAATGATATATAATGAGTTCTAAATGTACAAATCAGGTGTATGTCGGTCCGATTTGTTTCTTGGTTTGTATGAGTTTTGGTGCATATGAACGTGTTCCATATGTTTAAGGGCACCAAAACTCACACAAGCTTAGCCAAGAAATCGAAGTTACATGCAATTGATTTCATATTTAGAGTTCATTATATATAGCATTAAAAAATAGTAGTAGAGATTCCAGATAACTTCATATATAGACAAATGATTAATAATGCTAATAGACGAATGTCGTTGTACGTGCTAATCTCAATAATGATTTAATTTTTTCATTCGTACGTCTGAAGTTTAGACTACTTTTTTGATGGATGTTTTACGTGCTCATGTATGTAGGAGAATATTTGTTATATGGATCAGCTTTTTTTTTGCCATAATGCTTGTGAAGGCCAATCAAGATTCCAAGCCAACCAAGCTTACTCGATGGCATAATTTGACGACATTATTTTATTTGTAATTGAAGTTATTTATATGTATTATTTGATTTTGTAATAAATTTAATTATTAAGTAATTAAATATATTTATATTGTTAATTATTTGTTGTATTATTATTTATATTTTAGTGTTTTTATGTTATTTATATATACTGTTATACGAAAAATGAAATTAAAAATTAAAACAAATAAAATGTAGAGTCGGTTCACATCATGAACCGACTCTACACGTAAAGTCGGTTCAGGCCGTGAACCGACTTTACAATTTAAGTCTGTGAATTTAAAGTCGGTTCAGAGAACCGACTTTTATACCCCTTTTTGTAGTAGTGTGTTATAGCTTGAAGACTTTTTTGTCTGATAATGGAGATTGTGGTGGTTCTAATAATGTAAGTGACAGTCATTTTTCTTTTGTTGCTTTGTCTAATACCTCTACTTCTAACAACAACAATTCAATTAACAATAGATGGATTCTTATGGTAATGCAAGTCATCACATAACAAATAATGCTAGAAATTTTTCTAATGTGTTTTCCTACACTAGTTTAGATGGGTACTGATAGGCAATGGAGGTAAGATCCCTATCATTATTATTGATTCTTTTGTTCGTAGTATTAGTCATAATGTTAATCTTTATTTGAATCATGTTTTCATGTTCCTTTTATATCTATTAATCTGGTTTTAATTAAGTTGTGTAAGGATAATATTTTTTAGATTCATGATTATAATTTTCTTATTAAGGACATTTTTACGAAGATAATTCTTCTTCAAGGAATTTCTGATCAAGGGTAAGGTATAATCTTTGAGACAAGGTATTGTGCATTAATAATTCTATGAAAGTAGAGTTATTTGACTACTTCAAACTAGCTATTTGTCTTGCTTTAAGATTAATATTATTTTAAAGATTTATTTTATGTTCAACTACAAGAATGTAGGCGAAAAGATATCAAATGGAGCAAAAACAAGCAAAATTGGGATAAATTCAGAATCATAAGGGGTTGACTGATTTAGACATCATTCAATAGATCGAGCATAATGGATCGAATACTGATCAATTGAGAATATATATGAGTTATGCCTTGGAATGGGAAATCCAAAGTGAGGTCGATCGACATTGGTATCGATCAATTAATTATGGTTAGATTGATCGAGCTTTAATTGAGTTTGATCAACCACTCTCAGGTTGAAATAATATCAGTGTTAGATTAATCAAAATGTGTCTTGATTGATCGAGCAGAGCAAATTTTGACGAGTTTACCCTAATTTTAATTCTAATTTTCAATCTCAGTGTTTGGATCAAAGCTAATATGAATCTTAATCTAATTAGGATCAATTTTTGGTTATTTAAAAGGCTATAGGAAGGCAAAAACAATATACAAGTTACAATTCTCAAAAGCGAATATAGATATTTCATTGCTATAAAGAAAGATCAAGTAAAGTAAATTAAGGAGACAATTATATAGCTAGCAAGAAGAACAAATGAGGAGTTGGATTCTTCATCGAAGTTAGAAGTTCATATTTTTCTTCATCCTTATTGAGCAACTATCATTATTATTGTATAACTTTATCATTCGATATTCGACTGAGGTTAAGTAAAATGTGTTGCATAGTTGACTCAATGGGCTATAATCTTTAATGAAAGACAACTTTTCCAATTCAAACTGTTCCTAGGCCAAAAAAAGGCTTGCAATATGCACCAAAAAATATGGGATATTGGGCTACATTTTAGCAACAATAATTTAAACAATACAAATAATTCTAATTGTTTTACAATATGTTCATGAATACATGAATGTATTTTTAAGTGTGATAGTTGTATCGATTATACCTAAAGTTAGACTACTTTGAACTCAGGTGTTTCTTCGACATTACTTGAAGGACGTGATAACAACCTTAAAAATAAATTTACAAAAAAATATTTTATCCACAAAAATCACAAAGACTCATAATATCTTACAATCATATTAAATTAAAATGGGATTTTAACTAAGTTTTTTTTTCTAATTAGCCAAAGAAATATTTGTTACATATAAAAAAATGCTTATATACTCAGCACGTGGACTACGGTACTTGATAACTATAGATAGAGATGACAATATCTGATACAACACTAATGCAATTTAACGTGCATAAAAAATTTAGTAAAAATTGATCAATAATTTTTTCGTATTTGTTAAGATCTTATTATTCCTTACTATTATAAATAGACAAAAAAGAAGAAGATATCAAGTAAATTTTTGCATGTGTCATCTAACAGAGAAATTCCGTACGATTAATGTCAAAATACGACATAAATAACATAAAACTAACACAATAAGATTGTCATACCTGCATAACCCTATTGCGCTCTCTCTCTCTCTCTTAACAAACAGAATCTAATTTCATTAATATTAAAGCATCCAAAACACCTATTTTATGCCGTTGTTCATGTAACATATCTTAATGTAAATAGCATTAAATAATTATGCTTTATTTACAATTATTTTATTATTATACTTTATGCCTCACAACGTTACAAAAATAATTCTAATAGACAAACTTGGCAACCTCTACAAAAATCACAACAAATTCAAATCTATAAAGCAAAAAAAAAAAAAAAAAAACAGCATTGGTGATAGACACATGTAAAGCTCTTTTGTGATGAATTTTTGAAACAACTATTTCAAGTCCTCGTAAGTTATCACCAACCATATGCTTTCAAATAGGCTTAAACTTTAGCTGACATTTACTTGTGCAAGAAACTTTTTTCAGACTAATATTTAAATAATTAAAAACCAATCATTCCATATTTATTTAAAAAAACAACAAATTACATCATTAAAATTTATAAATACAAAAATAATATATTTTTTATTTTAATTTCATACATTTTCACTAGTTAAAAAGCTTGGTATATTATTTTACTTTAAATATCATCTAATTAAACACTATTTAAATTAAATTATTACTATTTAAACTTATTTAATGTTAAATGTTATTTAATTAGAACCTTTTAATATTACTAAAATATTATTTTATTGTTATAAATTTTAATAATATTATTTTTTATAATTTCTCTATTTATTTAATAAATAAATAAATAAGCTTTAATTTCAGAAAAACTATATCTAGTGAACAATCTAATCGAACATTCTAAATATTACTTTCAAAATACACACCAAAATTTGTAACCTATGACAAATATTATATTTTAAAAATTATAATTACAAATGTTGGGCACTCATTTACCCAAATAACAAACAAAGTACTAAAAAACTATTGACCCAAGATAATAACAATTAAAAACACACATATATATACATACATACATGTATAAATATTTATATATGAATAGATAATAGGTTATTTATTGGCCGTTCTATATTTTGTATTTTCAAAAAATATATAAACAAATAATAAATATATAACTTATAAATTATTAAAAAGTATAACAAAATAATGGGTTTTTGTAAAAAAATAATTACGAATACAATAAAAAGAAAATCAAGCTCCATTAGCTTATTCTAATATCTCCACGACTTTTCAATCCTTTTGGATTAAATCTTAAGTAATATTATTACATTCAATGACTGATTGATGAATCAATTAAATGACTCTTTCAGCAACCACTGTGTTAAACCAGTTGATAATCTAATTCACTATAATAAGTTTTAAATTAGTATATCAAGTCACATCAAATACGTGTGTGAAAATAAACTTTGGAAAAGAAAAAAAAAGTGTTGTTTCAGGAACAAAATTTTGTCAACATGCGTAGACTCAATAAAAATAAGGGATGACTTCATATTAAAGAGTTAACTTTTAGTGGCTAGCTTTATCAATTTTCTCTACAAACTAACATTATTGATCCAACTAGCTGTTGAACATAAAAAAAAGAATTTAAATTTATAAAAAAAAAATAATATCTAAATAATATTAAAAAAATTATCTAATTAAATTAGGTATAACATTAAAATAGTAATAGTTTAATTTAAATTTTATTTAATTAAATAACGTTTAATATTAAATAAAATATTAATTTTTTTAATAATTAAAATATATTAATTGAACATAATAAATATTATTTTTATAATTATAAGTTATAAGATAATTTATTTTATTTTCTAAAAAAAATCCTTTCAAACACTATTCTCAAAGGATAGCATTCTAAGTCACGATTTAGAAGAAAAATTATACGACTGTAAAGGCGTACAACATAGAGCCGTTCTTTAATTTATCTTTCTAAATTCTGAAATACCCATTTCTCGTATGGCAATTATGGAGATTTTGCTGATGTAATTATAAAAAGAAAAAAGAAAAATTAAATTTGAGAAACATTAGACCTTACTTTGTTTAAATTCTGAATCTAATGATAAAAAATCCATAAAAACAACCTAGTTTATAAATAAGAGGGAATAAGAATTCTTAGTTTAATTAGTCACACATTTGTATTTTTAGTCAATTTTTTTAAATTAACTAAAAATCATCGTAAACTTCACAACATTTAGAGGTAATATTACACACTAATTAAATACCATATTATTGTAGAGTTTGTAAAATCTACATGTATCTTTGTTAATTGGATTAACTTTTTAAGATTGAAAAACTTATACTTCTTATAAACTTTCATGGAATTATAATCAATTGAGCCACAAATTTTGGGTCTTTCCTAAAAAAAAAAAAAAAAAAAGAAATGACAATTGTAAAAAGAAAAAAAAAAATCTAAATCGAATATAATATAATAAAATATACTATCAAGTATATAAATAACCCAATTATTCATTATAGTTTAACTTTTAACTTCTTAATAAAAAAATATGTTTATTTTTATTCAACGTTAAAAAATATATGTTCATTTATGTTTTAAAAAAAATGAACATTTTTTTTAAATAGGCTAAAAATGAAACTCCATGTATAAATGTGAAATTATGTGATGAATGTTTAAAAAATACTAAAATTATCATAATTTAATGTACTTTAATTGATTAAATATATTTATATTTGCATGATTTTATCATATTTTTATACACATTTTTCTTTTCGGAATCATGTGTATTTTTATTATTTTTTAGGTATTTTCATTCCAAAATGACTTAAACAGTTGAACAAAAATATTGGAGACAATACATCACAAATATGATGAGAACAAAATGAGAAAAAGTAAAACAAAATGGAAAAATTAGACAAAATGACTCAAAATATCAAAAATGCTAAGTCATGTATGCCCCAACACATACACAGTTCATGCCTACACCAAGTCTTACGTGCACCAGCATACGTCTGCGCTTGTCCCATGCGGGCCCAGGCATGCCAACGTTAGTCTATTGTAAATCTCACCCCATAAAAAGTATGTGCAATCAATACGTAAATATATGTATCGCAAAAAGTAATTTAATGATAAGAAAATATCGTTTCTATAGAGATTATTTTATTAGAAACTAATTTTAAAACTAAAAAAAATAAATGTTTTTTTTTTGTTTTTATATTTTAAGAAAGCGAAATTAAAATAACTAAAAGTAAATAGAAATAATTAATTAAATCAGATTTGATAACTAAAAAGATATATGAGAAAATATCTAGGAATATTTAATCTCCTAATTTTCTAAACATGCAAATCACTAAAATCCTCTCATTATATTTATCAATTAATTACACGATCAATTGAATCTAACCTAACATGCATTCATCTCTTAAGTAAACTACACACCATATAGTAATTAATTTAATCACACTCTCATGCCAATTAAATTACATACTACTCATTAAGTTTATCAATTATGGATCACATACATAAGAATCATACATCTCTACCTAGAAACTATACATGTTATTTAATCAAGACAAACAATTAAATAATTCTCTCTCTATAGATAAATTGTTGGTTAGACAATTAATAACATAAAA
Organism: Hippophae tibetana; assembly: GCA_037013495.1. Taxonomy (NCBI): domain Eukaryota; kingdom Viridiplantae; phylum Streptophyta; class Magnoliopsida; order Rosales; family Elaeagnaceae; genus Hippophae; species Hippophae tibetana. Next base: position 31,808,891 of record CM072802.1, on the reverse strand, counting down.
ATCAAATTAAATAATATAATTAAATTATAATTATAATTGGGGTAAAGTATTAGATCATCATATGATGAAAATTGGGTTTGTAAAATCCCTAGATTAATAATTTAACTATACATAATTGTGCTCATAAAGCTTATATATTTCATAAAAGAAGATATAAAAATTGATAAAAAAAAGAAAAGAAATACAATCTCTTGAATTATAGTGTTAATCTTTTGAATCTCCACCAAAATTGTGTCCCCTCTTGATTTGTTTTTTGTATTTTTCTCTCTTTTTAGCTCCAAAAATTGATCAAAATTATGCTAATGACGGCCACTTAGGGTTTACAGGGTAATTAGGGGCTTAAATATAGCTCAAGTGTGATATGGACTATCATATCAAATTCAGATCAAGGGTTGAGATAAAGACAAGCAAAATTGAAAATGTTAGCCAATAACAAAGTGACACGTGGCAGGTGGAATTCACTACGCAAATCAGAGCGCAACACGTGGTAGGGGAGATCGGTCAAGGTCATGATATCTGAGTCATCTCCACGTGGCACGTTGTTATTTGCAAAAATGGATGGTGTGGTGCATGGGTGGAACACGCAGAGCAATTGAGTGGCGACACGTGGTAGGGTGGGTTAACTTATCTCTATACTTAGATTGAACACCGTGCTGACATGTGGTGGGCGATTCATCCTCCTCACATATGGCGTAACGTGATTTGCTATCCCTACTTCTATGGCATTTATGTGGCTTGCACAATCAGCTTTTGTGCTTGCATGGCAAGCCATGTTATGATTGGCTCTGAGTTAAAAAATTCATTAAAATCCATAAAAATCCCAAAACAATTTCAAAAATTATATTCTCACAAAGTCATTAAGTAAAACAAGTAAATATTAAGTAAAAAGTGCGCTAATAACTCTACTTTCATAGAGTCATTAACGTGTGCCAACCTGTCCAAACGCGTCCAAAATTAATTTTTAAGATATCTTTCCACCTTTTTTTGGCCTTTTTCCTCGTATATAAAAGGACTCTATTTCCATTGTAAAAAACACACAAAAAAAAACAATTTTTTGAACTCTTTCTCTTTCTCTCTCTATATATATTTCTCTCTCTAGAAAGCTTTCTTTTTTGTAGTTTTTTTAATTTTAAAGTTCTTCTCTTTTTGAGAAGATATATTTATGTTTTTATAAATTTCTAGTTTTTGATTCAATAAACGTAAATGAAAATCCATTTGGAGGTTTTCCAGCAACAAAATTAGCATCAAAGTTTTGTAAAGATTCTTTAATTTTGAGTTATAATTTTAAAATGAATTCTTTATAGTAATTTTTGTTTGTTTTATTCTTATATATTATGTTTAATTTGTCTGTGATTAAATTTAACATAACTGATTATTTTGTAATTATGATATAATAATAACGTTCTTGTGGTTACGAAATATTAAATAGGTAAAACATTTCTATAAATTAAATTAATTTTTTTTATTCAAGATTTTATATTAAGGATATTATAGAGAAATATATTATTTTTAATTATAAGCTTAAATCTGAAAATTAGATTCTAAGTTTTAATTATCCGGTTATCAGGGTAGTGCTATTTTATTTATTATTACAATCACTCGGTAGTTAGAGTGAAGCTCTATTTCAAAAGCTTTTTATAAGAACTATTATTCAAAAATATATTGACAGCATATTTTCAATAATGATTTTAAAACTTAAAAGTGAGTACTCAGATAATTAAATTCTTAGGTTTAATTTGAACACCCTGAATAAAGCTTAAAATGTCTAACCCCACCAAATGTGGCATTTAAATGGTTCATTTTCAATCTCTTAAAAATAGAATTAATTTAATGAACTAAATTAATTATTGATCCCACCAAAGGTGGTATTCATATAAAAAAAAAGAGAATCAATAAATATCAATTTATATATTTAATAACCTAAATAATATGAGTAAGCATAATTAACTTAATTATCATATCCATAAATATTCCATTATTATGAATTATAAAAAATTGCATAATTATTTATTGAATCATATCTATTTTTTATTTTTTATTTTTGTTATTAGATTAAGAAACATTAAAATCAAAATATCATGACAGGATATTTGAGATTTAATTTAATTTTTAAAATTTTGAATAATAAATTAATTTAAGGAAAATCCTATGGAATCCAATTCAAATGTAAAAATAATAGTAATATTTTATAAGGAGGAATGATGTTGAAACTTATTTATGCTAAATGATTTAATTATTGTTAATTGATACTACATCACACACACAATTGGAACATGATTATTGTACGGTAATTGTAGCACAGGAATGACTAGAGATAATATCTAATATTTATTAGAATTTGAAATCATAATATTGTTAAGCTTATGAGATAAAATGTCAAAAAACTTACTCTCTTAATTGTGGTGTTGACTTTGCTCGACGACTAACAAATAGTAGGTGTGAGTGAGTTTGATAAGTACCATTTTATACACATTTTTAAATATCAATTCTTATATATATATATATATTATTCTAACAACTTAAAATTATTTATTTTGTATTTATTGGAATAATTTTGATTTTATTTTTTTGTTTGTTTTTTTTTATGATTTTTATTTGATAGATGGATTAATTGAGATAGAAAATAGATGTATTTTTCTATCATTTTAACCATTATATCTTATCCTATCCTTTTGACATATGATGTGCACTAATTTTAGCTTCACCAGAATATCAACAATCACAATTACATTATGATTTGATTTTTATCTTTTATAAATATAAAAAAACCATAAAAAATAAGGGAAGAATATCATAGTATAGATTTATAGAGATTTAGATATAGAATTTATAGCATGAAGCTAAAGTTAAGAACTAAAAAAAGGTTCAAGAGGCAATTAAAAGAATTAGAGATCTGATTCAAAAACATCAATCGTAAGATTTCTTCTCCTTTCTTTTATTGTTTTCATGAATAATTTTCATAATTTATTGTTTTTCCTGAATAGCTAATTTTATAATTTATTGTGTATGATTTCAAAAAACTAGATATGGATTTCAATATTTAATAAGATATGTAATATGTTATTCAACTATTCTTTTTGATTATGTATTAATTCTCAATTTTAATTATTGTATGAATTTATTTGGTTATTTAAGTCTATAATTAAATAATCAAATTAATTCATCATTAATTAATTTAGTTAATTGGGTACGTAATCATTTAATTAATCTAAATAATTAGTGATAAATTATTTGCAATGAGAATTAATACTCAAGATAATTAAATCGAGCTTGTGTATTTAACTTTGATTCAATTTTCTTCTTTAAAAATTAACATTTTTGATAGATTAAATTTAAAAAATTTATTCTAGGTTGTCTATTAAAAATAGTTTGGATTAAGAGCTTATTTAGTTCAACGAATTTGTAACTTGAGGTGGAGATTTTTACGTTTGTGAATTTTCCTAAGTTGGTATAATGAAATAATTTGAGAATAATATATGCTTTTATTGATATGCCATACATGGTAGTGATGGGAATGATGTTATAATCGTTCTTCTATTTGAATCTTTATCATAATTTTTATATTTTGTTTTTATCTTTATTAATCATCAGTTATTAGATTTAATTTTTAGTTTACAAAACCAAAACCTCTTTTTAATAAATAGGAGTTTGTTTTCAAAATTCTCTGTTGGAAAGAAACTTACTTATTATATACTAATTTAAGATATCTTAAACAATTCAAAGTAAGATTTAAATTGACTACTCATCTGAATTGCATCATGATGTCCTCAAAATATACTTAGGTAACAACCACCTCATCCTCAATTCTTGAAACAAATAAAGTTTTGTCACAACCTCATCTCAGAAATCCATTGTTGAGCATAAACATGATAAGGCACTCATACCAAGGATAGGGAGCTTGTTTCAACCCATACAATGCTTCTTTAGTCTCATCATATGGTTTGGAAAGTAAGGGTCTTCAAACCCTTTAGGTTATTCCACATAGACCTCTTCTTTAATAACTATATTTAAAAAAAAAACTCTTGACATCCATATGATATAACTTAAACCTTAAGTAACAAGCAAGATCAAAGAGTAGTCTAACATAGTCAAGGCAAACAATAGGGGTGAAGGTTTCATCGAAATCTATTCCTTCAATCTTAGTATAACCTTGAGCAACACGATGAGACTTCTTCCAATCAATAACCCCATTTTCATCTTCCTTATCTTTGTATAGCCAATATGTACCAATAACATATTTCCATGTTAAATCGTTTCTCTAAAACTGATTAAGTTTTTTCTACAAGGAGTTGACCCAGTGTACGTCCTATAGGGCTTCCTTAACATTTTTAGAAAGGATAGTGGAAGTAAAACACATGTAGTTAAAGGTCTCTTGTAACAAACGTCTTGTCTTAACTCTACCTTCCATATTATCGATAATGTTCTTCATAGAATGAGCTTTCTTTTCCTATTTATGAAGGGAAGAATCTTCTTGTTCATCATCTTTCCAATCTTCATAAGTTCTATGAGGGTCAACAAGAGTAATAGTAGAAGGTGTCTCAGCATTATTAGCAGTGGTTTTAGGAGTGTCGTGAATGCCAAATATCTTAGTATCATTAGATTTAACAAGTTTGGTTTCTCCAGGTCATCTATCACAACATTGATGTATTCTATTATAGTATAAGTTCTTAGGTTACAGACAAGGTAAGCATGATTGATACTGAAGTATCCTAGAAAAAGGCCAAGGTCATTTTGGCCTTAAACTTATATAGATTCTCCTTGTCTCAGAGAATATAGCAAGCACTACTAAATACAAGAATATGATTAACATTCAGTCTCTTTCCGTGCATAAGCTAATAAGATGATTGACAAGTACCAAGCCTAAAGAAGTAACAATTCAATGTATTGTAAGCAGTGTTAACATGTTCAACCCAAAAATGTTTTACTAATTTTTTTATGGTCAACATGACTCTTGCCATCTCTTGAATAACTTTATTTTTCTTTTCAATTATTCCATTTTGTTGAGGGGTCATGAATGCAAAAAACTTATGATGAATTCCCTTTTCGTCACAAAAGGCAGTGAACTTAGACTTCTAAAATTCTCTTCCATGGTCACTCTTGATTTTGATGATTGTATCAATGGATTCAAATTTATCATTCTATAGCTTGATACACAAGGATTTGAACTTATCAAACACTTCATATTTTTCTCTCTCAAAAATAAAACCTATATGTATTTAGAGAATCATTAACAATAACTAAAATAAACTTTCTCCCAATAATGCTTGTAGTTTGAATAGGACACATCAAATCCATATGAAGAAATTAAAGTGGTGTTGTGGTTGAAAAGTGTTGATTCTTTTTATGTTGGCTTTTGCTTTGCTTTCCCAATTGCAAAGACCATACACATGCTCAGAAATGGAGGAGATAAATGGAAGACCCTCGATAGCTTTAAGGTTTGAAATTATCTTTAACAATTTGTTGTTGACATGACCTAGTTGTTGAATCCACAACTCTTTAGTTATCAAACTTAGCTTGTTACACACCACTTTTGGAGGAGTCCCCACATAATAACAGTTATCCTTAGATTTGGTGCCTCTAACTAGAGTATTGCCCAAATAATCATACATAGTGCAGTCCTTTTGAGTAAACTTAACATTGTATTTATTATCACATATTTGACTAACACTAATAATATTAGCCTTGAGTCCTTCCTATACCATATATCAATGTATTATTTTTATCACTAAATGTAAAAAATCCATCATTGGTGAGAGCCACCTTAGTAAAGAAGGACCTATCCACATTCATGTATTAGGAACAACCACTATTAAAGTACCAATAATTGGATGCTTGAGCCTTAAGAAAATGTGAACTGTATTGCAATTGAGAAGATTTAAATTCTTTTAAAATCATTACAACATCATTCTATAAGTTTACAACTTCTCTAGTCAGAGAGACATACTGATTCAATAGTTCTTCCTCATGACTCAACATATCCCTATCATAAATAAGAGAATCTTTAAGAGGGTTAGAGGTGGAGAAGTAACCAGAATTATAAGAGATAGGAGAAAGAGACAAGCTTTATACACTCAATGTATGATGGTGGAAGAGAAGATTTTTGAACAATAGCAGTAGTAGAGGAGGAAGCATGAATATCGTTCAAATTTAATAACTTGTCAAAATAAGTGTCTCCAAAGGACCATGTATTACCAACTTCATGAGATTCTTTAATTTTTTCCCTCAAAATCATATAGTTAAAGGTAGAGAGTATTAACCATTTCATACTCTTTTAGAAGGTTGGGTTCAAGAAGTATTACTATTAATGTATCTAATTCAATCCATGTATGAAGCTCAATTAGTTCAATATCAAAATGATCTAACAAGGAGTCAATAATAGCCTTTACATCTTCCATGGAGATGATTATCAACATGAATTGTGTGCATTGAATATGCAAGTTTAAGTATTGTAACAAGTAATATTATGATAAGAAAAAATTGCTTATACAGAGATTATATTATTAAAAACTAATTTTTAAAACTAAAAAGTAAAGTTTAATTATTTTTGTACTTTTATGTTTTAAGAAAGTACAATTAAAAGAACTAAAAATAAATAGTAGTAATTAATTAACTCATAATTGACAACTAAGAAGATATATAAGAAAATATCTAGAAATACTTAAACCTCCAATTTTCAAAACATATGAATGGCAAAAATTCCTCAGATATAATTACTAATCAATTACATGATCAATTGAATCTAACCTAGTATGTATTACTCTCTCAAGTAAACTACCCACTATATATTAATTAAGCTAACCACACTTTCATGTTAATTAAATTGCATACTACCCATTAATTCATCAATTATGGATCACATATATAAAAATCATAAAACTATACATGTTATTTAATTGCCTCTATAGATCAATTGTTTGCCAAAATTTTAATAGCATAAAAATTAGATTAAATAATATAATTAAATTGAAATCATAATTGGGATAAAATATTAGATCATCACATGTAAAAAAGTTGGACTCATAAGACCCCTAGATTAATAAATTAGCTAGATATGGTTTAATTCATAAAGCCCATATTTTTCATAAAAAAAACAAAAAAAAAATTGATAAAGAAAAGAAAAGAAGAATAAATAAAATTAATCTCATGAATTGTAACACCAATCTCTTCTTGGTAGTAAAATCTTATAAAAAATATGTTAATTTTAGCTTATTAGGTTTTTTGGGGAAATTAGGAGCTAAAGTAGGTTCAGGTGGATTTAAGCCATCAATTCAACTTCAGATCAAGGGCTGTGATGAAAAAAGGGAAAATTAAGATCATTGGAAAATATGAATGTGACACGTGGAATGAGATATTTACTGAGCAAATCAACGTGCGATGCGTGGTAGGGTTGATTGGTTATGGTCAATGCGCTTAGTCAACACCACATAACGTGTTGTAATTTGCTGATATGGATTACGTGGCACTCATGTGAAACAAATGGATGAATCATGTGATGACGTATGACATTGTCATTGACCATGCGATGAAACTAGAAACAAATTCCATATCGACACATGGCATGGCTTATGTCACTCGGTGCATGCAATGTGCTTCGATTGGCCCTCTTTACTTGCGTAGTGTCCACATGGTGCATTTTGATTGTTCTTGCATTAAAAATTCAGAAAACGTCTATAAAAATTCTAAAACAATTCTCAAAAAATATATTTTCACCTCTTTTCACTAGAAGTTCATATTTAATATTTAACCCCAACATTACTACTTAATGAATAAAATGAATAAATATTAAGCAAAAAAGTGCATTAATGACTACTTTCATAAAGCTATGAAGTACTTTGATCCTTAAGAGCCTTTGATTATCTACCCAGAATTTACTTTTAAAGCTCACTTATATGAGAAATACACTTCTCATTAACATGAAGGAAAATTTGAAGAGACTTAATATGGTTATCCAAATTTAACTTCAAGTTGTTCACATCCTTTTCACCCTCCAAGGTGAGATTGACCAGTTGACCAGAGAGTTCCAAATGCTCATTATCTTTTTCTACATCATTTCTATGGATCTTGGAGATAACTTTCTTCAACTTAAGATTATCATACATAAGTTGGTCATAAGACTCTTCAAGGGAAAACTTGTCTTTATCACCAGCATCAGTCCAATAAGAGGAACTAGAAGGGGAAATCTCTGATTGAGAAGCCATAAGAGTAGATCTTTCAAGAGTGATAGCCATTATCTTTTTTAAATATAAAGCATGCATTTGAAAAGTGCATTGATGAGTGCTTAAAAAGTACTAAAATTACCATGATTTTATGCACGTTAATTATTAAAAATATATATATATATATTTATATGATTTTATTATATATTTATATAAATATGTATTTTCCGAATCACGATTATTTTTATTATTTTCAGGTATTTTCACTTAAAAACGTAACTTATAGACTCAAAGAGGAATACTGGAGGCGATACATCACAAATATATTCATAAAATAAATGAGAAAAAGTCAACAAATATGGAAAAATTGAACAAAAAAGAAGAAATCGTGCATGCAGCCGTGCATAGCACGCCCATTTCGCGCGCTCCCGTGCCCATCAACACCCGGTCCCGCGCGTGCCACTGCTCCAGTCCGCGCGCACCTGTACCCATTTGCACGCACTGCTGTGCCCACACCAATATGACGTCATCAGTATGATGTCATCATTCATTACTCCGCGTTTTCTTCATTTTTAATCATTTTTTCATCCACTCTTTCTTCCCATCCTCACCTATAAATACCCTCATTCTCTTTATAACTAAACACACCTAAAAACACATATTCTCTTCTCTTTCTTTCTCTCATTTCTTAGTTTTTTTAGTTTTTCTTAATTTTTAGTTTTTCCTTAGTTAGTTTTTCTTAGTTTTAGAGTTCTTCTCTTTTTGAGAAGAACTAGTTATGTTTTTGTAATTTATTTGATTTTTGATTCAATAAATAGGAGTGCAAATTCCGTTTAAAGGTTTTCCAGCAACGGGAATAGCAACAAAGTACTGTAACAATTTTATTTTCTTTACAGTTATTTTTTATGTTTTATTTTTGCATGTTATATTTAATTTATCTGTGATTAAATTTAACTTTGCTGGTTGTTTGTAAACATGATATAATAATAACGTTGTTATGCTTGCGAAATATTAAATAGGTAAAAATCTCTAAAATGAATTGATTTTATTTTTATTCAAGATTTTATATTATTTTTCATTACAAACTTAAATCTGAAAATTAGATTTTAAGGTTTAATTATCCGGTCTAATTTAGAGTAGTGCTCTTTTATTTGTTGTTACAATTGCCCGGTAGTTAGAGTGAAGCTCTGTTTCAAAAGTTTTATAAGAATTATTATTTGAAAATGTATTGACAACATATTTTCAGTAATAGTTTTTAAATTTGAAAGTTAGTACTCGGATAACTAAATTCTTAGGTTTAAGTTGGACACCTTGAATAAAGTTTAAACTGTCTAACCCCACCAAAGGTGGCATTTAAATGGTTCATTTTTAATCTCTTATAAAAATGAATTAATTTAATTAACCAAATTAGTAATCAACCCCACTCATAGGTGTTAATTGATTTGTTAATTAACAAAGAATATCTAACCCCGCCAAAGGTGGTATTCATATAAAAAAGAAAGAGTCAATAAATATCAATTCATATCTTTAATAACCTAAATAATATGAGGAAGCATAATTAACTTAGTTATTATATCCATAAATACTCCACTATTATAAATGATAAATTTTGCATAAATGTTTATTGAATCTATGTTTATTTTTATGTTAGTAGATTAAAAATACAAAACCCGAAATATCGTGACAGGATGTTTAGGATTCAATTTCGTTTGTAAAAGTTTGAATGATAAAGTAAAAACCACACACATTCCTTCCTTAGATCGACCTTGGGAGTATACTTATCATTTTCTATGAAATGATTCGTGCACTTGCGAGAGTTTTATAAATATAGAATCAAAGTATTGGCAGGATCGGCGATGCTGGTTCTGCTCATCATGCATCCATCATATTTCTTTTCCAATAAGTCTCATGCTTATAGTTGTAAACTTAGCAATTAGATTAAAATCCTCTATAGTAACTAAGCTAATGAGAATATTAACCCTTGGAAATTTAGATTGTTGTGACAAAGCTCCTTTTTGTGGTTATAAGTGATTATAAAGAAGAAAGATTAGTAAGATGAAAATAGTGGTTTAACCAATATAATTTTGATGTTGAACATCTTTTGATAAATATGAATAGTTTAGAAAATATCCTTATAAGAGAATTAGCACCTTTAACTATTTTTATTCTTGCAGGAATGAAACATCTTGATATCAAGATCAAGAAAAAGGAAAAGAAGAAAAGAGTCTCTCAGGGATAACTTGAGGTTTTATACCTAGAGAAGTCTCTTTCGGAGACAAGAATTAAACAAGAAGAACCTAACAATTCAAAATGGCCATTAGAGTCCAAAAACTCTAAAAAGTAATCCCCATCAAAGATCTATTCAAAGGAAGGTAAAACTTCTAAAGAATGAATTTAAAATAAGAAGGAATAACCTAACAGTAAAGTGAGTGCATCTTTGAAAAGAAAAAAAGAAAAAGCTTATTTGGATCGAAGTAGTAGAAAAAAAAGACCAGAAAAAGACTTATGTGGTCTATAATAATCCAAAACCAAAAATTTACAACAAATGGCTGGAAGCAAGCAATGCTATTATCAAATTTAGTAGAATAACTCATAGAGTTTTCATTAATAGAATAGAAGCTAAAGGCAGTTATGCCAACTATAGAGTACCAAAACTAATAACTTTCGAAGATATAGTTAAAAATTACTTTGCAGCATTATTACAACAACTATCACCACCAAGCAGGTTGACGAGCTTAGAAAAGATAGTACGATCACCAGTACTATTCAAGAAAAAATCCCTTATGAATACATTGGTTATTTAAGATGAAAAAGACCAATAAAGAAATTTAAGTAAATCATAATGGTTAAGTCTCAATAATTTAGCCAAAAAATCTAACCAAGAATATATCAAAGATTTGAAATTTTACATCACATAAAAGGAATTTTCTATAGACATCGAATTTAATATTCTTGAAGGAGCTAATCTAATTTTTGTTTATTAAGATTTCCATACATGTTTTATTGAGAATCTATACCTAGGAATTAATTTAAATGAATTAAATTATTTTTTTGAAAATTTCAAAAAGGCTATTAAAAACTTCAGGAAAAAGATGAGAGTAAACGACAAGCTTGTCTATCTCAAATTTTTCACTTCACTTATGGACTGGAATGAAGATAATTATGTTAGTCTCTATCATTTTATCAAATTAGGAATTTTCAACACTAATAAAGATGTTTCAAAACCAAGGATATTCTAGAGAATGAATTCAATACAGATGAACTCTGTATACTAAGAGGCTAAATGTTAAGTCAAATTTATCAATAACTAAAAAAATTGATAATTCTTCTTAAATCAAAGTAAATTATTCAACTAGTAAAATTATAATCACTTCCTATAACAATATGACACTCATTGAAGAAGATGGTGAGAAAATTAGTAAGTTTGAGGTAAATTTTAACAATAAAACCTAGAGATTTATCAAAAAAAAATGTTTTATTTTTACGCCAAAAAAATCATTAAAGATCACAAATACACTTACTACATTAGAAATCGAGAAGAAGAAGATTTTTCATTATCTATGTCATCAAAATGAATGTCGGTAGAAAACGAAAAAGAAGAATAAAGATGTAGAACCTACATCTTCAATCGAAAGATCATACCAAAAAATGAAACGCTTAAATTCAAAAGTTAAAAATAGAAAGTTAGACAAATTATTAAAATAAAGGTAAAATAATGATTTTTTATTAATATAAATAGAGATTTCTTATCCTATAAAATAAACACTTATTTTCATTAGTTGAAAGTAACTATCATAAGAGAAAACTCTCTAATTAATTTACTTTTAAAATTATAATAATCATTAATATATATTATTCACAATGAGATAACGTGTATAGATAATAGAAAAACATGGACACATCCAAAACAGGGAAATTTCTCCAGAGAATAATTGTGGATTTGGCATAATAATTAATAATTTTGGGTTAACGTGGCAATCGATCGAGGAAAGTCATTCATCTAGAACAAACGCCCATGTGGGACGACCCATGAATATGATTCTATGACCAAGAAAATGACAAAAGAAAATGAGGCAGTGATAACTCATGGACGTGGAAATTGTCAAATTGCACGAGAATTATTGAATGTTTAATTTAAAATGTTATTATCATAGATCCAGTATGTTTACTTTAACATGTTAATATCATAATTATTTATAAATTTTATATAATATTATTCTTAATATTATTTTACAAATTATGAGTTTTTTATTATAAAAACAATTACTTTATATTTTTAACGTATTTTATTTAAGTTAATTTTTTTTTAATTTTACAAACTCATTTCCTTTTTTATTGTAAGGTGGTCTATATTTTTTTGACTCAATCTCCTAAAATTATGATACCATAATAAAGTTAGTAAGAATCATAAGTTTTTAAATCTAATTAAATCAATAAAAAAATATCTATAATACTTATAATTATTATTATAATATTATATTTAATTGATATAATACATTACTAAAATATTGGTTGGTTTTGTTTTAACAAGTGATGCGCAGTTAATGTACAGGGTTAATATATGTATATCCATAAATTACAAATATGATTAAAAAAAATTGAAATGTATTTTTTATACTTGTATTCACCTTACTTTTTAACCCTTCTTAAAAAATATTTATTTTTTATATTATAAAAAAAATATCACATCTTTAAACATACAATAAAATATATAATTTTTATTATTGAAAAAAATAGATATATATAACATGAAAAATATTAAAAATAAAATTATTTATAAATAAGATTATATTATATTATTAAATCTAAAATATTTGTATGAATCGAATGCATTTGGTTCCCAATATTTCAACCCATGAGAATTATTAGTTTAGAATGAAAAAAAACTATGACAATTATTAATGATTATACGAACAAAATATCATTCATTATCTTGAATTTTAGTATATCTTTACATATATATCTTATTTTTATAAAAACATCATCAATACTCTCGATATTTATACTTAATATCAAGAATATCCTTTGATGGTTAACGATGTTGAGTTTTTTCTTCCAATGATGTGTTTTTTTTTCCTATGATTTTGATACCAAATCGTTGGCTAGTTATTTTAAAATGTTACTTGTTACAGATTATTATTTAAAATAAACCTTTGAATTGTTTATTAAAACACTTAGTTTTTATTTTCTTATTTATTAGTTTTATGAATGTTATAAACAATATTTAATCATTTAAGATTCTTAATTAACTTAAAATTATAATTATCATATCTAAATTTAATGGGTCCATCGTAGTCTTTCTTTCAGTTGTTCTTCTTCTTTTGTTATACCTAGTATGTCTCAGCTTGCTCTAGCCTCAATACTCTCATGGTAATGGAAAACCTTTTATATCCGTAAATAGTATGGTATCTATATTTAGAAAATTGAATTTTTTTTTACTAAATTCTATTTTATTCATAATATTAATAATTATTACATTTCTTGAATCCAACTAAAAATCTTAAAGAGATTATTAGTGATCATAATTTATAGATATATAGTTGCTAAATAAAGTAAAGTATTAGTTATTACTAAAGCCGTGTATCTGACTAATGGAAATAAGAGATCACTTATAAGATAAGGAATCCATGTTTATAATAGTGGAAAATCATTGTTCATCCTACTTTAATAATTGTCACATAATTTTCTTCTTTTAGCATCTGAATTTACGCCTTACATGTATTTGGCATGAGTTGCGTGCTAAAGATGAAAGTTCTATATCTTTATTCTTCTTTGTCATTTTCTATCGAAAGTTCTTTTAATGACATAGCATATGAAGCATCTTCATGATCTTGATCTCTAATGCAATAAATATATTTATGATTCTTAGTGATTTTCTTGACTTAAAACAAAACATCTGTCTTGTTCTGGGATAATTTCTAGATTATTACTATTAAAATTTATTTCATACTTATTGATTTTCTCACCATCTTCTTTAGTGATGACCATAATGCTATGAGAAGTTATTATAACTTTACTAATAAAATAATTTACCTTGAATTCATAAGAGTTATCATTTTTTCGAGTTCATGATAAATTTGACTTAGCATCTATCATTTTAGAATATATAGTTATTTTGTATTAAATTCCTTTTCTGGAAGCACATTTGGTTTTGAAACTTCTCTATTAGTGTTGAAAATCCCTAATTTGATAAAATAGTAGGTATTAATAGAATTTTTTTTATTTCAGTGTATGTGTAAATTGAAAAATCTCAGGTAGACAAACTTATCATTTTCTTTTTTCATGAAAATAATTTAATATATTTAAATTAATTTTAGGATATAGGTTCTCAATTAATCAATATTGAAAACTTTATAAACAAAAAATTTGATCAACTCTTTTAAGTATATTAAATTTACTACCTGTGGAGAATTGTTTTTCCTATGGCATAAAATTTCGTATCTTCAATATATCCCTAAGTATATTTTCTAACTAAGTTATAGAGACTTAACCATTGTGGTCTGCTAAAGTTCCTGTATTTGTCTTCTTTTTTCATCTTCAATAACTAATGTTTTCTTGGGGGATATTTTTCTTAATAATATGGTGGTTGTACTATCTTTCCTATCGTTATAGGAGGTGTTTATCTAAATAATACTAGTTGTCCTACTATCTTTCTTAGGGTCTTCAACCTAGTTGGTGGTATTGGTTGTTATTTTAATATTACAAAGTAATTTTTAATTATATCTTCTAGAGATAATAACTTTGGTACTCTATAGTTTGCAAAGTTGTTTTCAACTTTTATTCTTTTTATGAAAGCTATGTGAGTTATTCAACTAAATCCAACACTAACTTTGCTTGCCTTAGGTCAATTATTGTAAAATCTTGATTTTGGACCATTATAGACGACATAAGCCTTTTTTTGGCCTTATTTTTTGTTTTCTTCAACCGAATTGAGTTTCCCTTTTTTTATTTTTAGGTATGTTACTCTTTTATGGTTTAATAGGTTCTGATAACCTTCAATTGTTAGATTCTTTCTTTTCATTTTGAATTCTTTTTTTTAGAAGTTTTCCTTCCTTAAAATGAATTTTTGAAGTGAATTACTCTTTAGAGTTTTGGGACACTAATGATAATTTTGAGCTATTAAACTTTTCCTATTCAACTCTTGTTTCCAAAAAAGACTTCTATAGGTATAAAACCTCGAGGTATTCTTAAATATTTTTTATCACTTTTTTTTTACCTCAAGTTCAATATAAAGATGTTTCATTCTTATAAGAACAAAAATAGTTAAATATGTTAATTATCTTGTAAGATCATATAATAAACTATTCTTATTTTCTAAAATATGATCAATATCAAAATTATAATAGTTAAACTGATGTTGTCATCTAACTAATATTCCTTGCTTACAATCAACTACAATATTATTTCTTAAAAAGTAATAAAAATTCTTATTATTAGTCTAACAATGAATCTAAAACTTATTACATATATTGTAATTTTTTTAATAGTTTTTATGATAGCAAAATGTTTATCATTATTGTGATAATTTAATTTTGGACCTTGAAAAATCTTGATGTGTGTCTATAAAGATATTCATCTTTGTCATCTATTTATGCTTTTAAAACTACTCCTTAATACTCATGTGAAACATCTATTTCTATTATCATTTTTTCATCTAGACTTGGATGGTACATAGTAGGTAAATTCTTTACTTGATATTACCATATCCATGCATCTAGCGCTATCCAATTCCAAAAAAACTTTTTCCTAATTTTGTTTGTAAAATTTTTCACATTTTTGCAAATTTCTTGATATATGCTTCATCATATGTTAAACATCTTTAAAAATTTTGTATTTAATTTTTTTCTTTTATTTCACTAAAAAATTCTTGAATTTTATTTGGTATATGCAAATATAGATAATGTTTTTTATCTTCAATTTTTAATCCTAAATACTTAATTTTCTACTGAGCAATTACTTTTCTTCTTAAAAAGTACAATGATTTTTTTTCCTATAGTCTTGTAAAATATTAATAATATCAAAATAATTATTCATTAATAAAAACCAAAATATCATTTATGTAAACGTAACAAATATTTTGTAATTTATTAAAAATGTTGTCATTTATCTTTAAAGATACCTAAAGCTTGTTTAAATCCAAATGATAAAATAATATTTTGGAGTTGTCCTTCGGAGAATTAAATGCCATTAGTTTTTAAGATTCTTTATCTAGTCTTATATGCCAAACTCAAAACTTAAAAAATATTTCTTCCCTTTTATTAATGATAATAATTCTTTTTTCTTTGCAATAAAGTATCCATCATCAGTAATTTTTTATTTTATGTTTTGAAGTTTACTACCATTCTTTTTCTTTCACTTCTTCTCCAGCTTCTTTTTCACTTATATCTAATTTCTCTATTAGTTATAATTCCATTTTAAAATCTTCTTCCAAGTCTTTGCTTTTTGTGAATTTTTTTTAAATTCTTTTCTATAAGGCGTGCAATAGCATAATGTCCTTCCTCATTGCAATTCCAACATTTGAATTTCTCTTTCCCTGATGGCAATAATTATTCTTTTTTGGTTGTTTATACATTTTTTTCCCTAAAATATCTTTTTCTATAAGTTTTTTTGGCTATACCCTTTCTTATATTTTTGAAAGTTTTACTTTTTGAATTTATACTTTTGTATTTTTTTATACTTTTGTTTGTAAGTTTTTATATTAATTATATCATATTTTCTTGGCATCCTAAAATATCTTGTATCAAAACAAATTTTATCATTTCCTCTTATTTGTTTATATTCTTCTCTTTCTTGATATTTAATGATTATCTAATTGTTAAAGGTTTTATTATTGCTTCTAAGGTGTTTGGTATTATTTCTTTGTTTCTTTTATATAATCCTTCTGTTATATTTTTATGTGATTTTTAGGTCATTTTAAAAAAATACTTCCTCATAAGTTTCTTGCATAAAGCGTTGTAACTTATGATAATACGTTTCATATTTACAAATAAATAAATCTATATAACATATGTCACATATCTCTATATATGTTAATGTCATTTAGCTTCCTTAATTTCATAGTCACCGGATCCAATGATATGTCTACATTTCTCTTCTCCAATAAATTTTTTATATATCTCAATTATCACAGTATCTTGATATTGTCTACATGTGAAAGCATTTCCTTGTATTTGTAACTCTTGATGTTATGTTAAATTTGTAAACCAAATTATAACATTTCTATCATTTTGTAGACTACTAATACCATACAAGTTAAAGGGTTTGATTGTGTAGTTTCAAAAAATTGCATGATTATACCCATTCCACTAAACTATTCATCTAAAGAATTCTTCATATATCTTATACAATCTAAATTTAAAATATCATATTTATGATTTTTGTGAAGTTATAATTCTAGTGAATATTGCTTGTGGTTCCCTAATATAATCATTCTTCTATTTTAAGTTTTTTTTTCTATAAGGAAAGTCAGATTTTTCTAACCTTTGTCTATTTCTTTCTTCCTTATATGGGTCGAATGTTTATTCTTGATGAGGGATTGGTAATGTAATAGGTTTCATGTGGATTTTTAGGATTATATTTTTTGGTTCAAAATTTGTTTCATTGATTATTATCATATCATCGTACTCTTTATTTGTACAAAGCTTTTCCTCATAATGTTTTCCTAGTTCTTCATCTATAAGGGTTAATAGGCAAACAAGTTTTTCTATATCTCTATTTTTAGGGTTTATAAATGGTTCTTCTAATTCTTTTTTATATTACATTAAACTGAGATTATAGCTTCTCTTTTATCTTTAGGTTTTTCTTCATTTTTTCTTTTCTAATTCATAGTTATCAATGCATCTATTCTCCTAACAGTTTATTATTTTAATTTCACAAATGGATAAAACTTGTAACCTTAAATTTCATTGTCTCTAAGTACATTATTAACATCCCTTCTTAATTTTGTAATTCTTTATGTATATCTAGTTGTAATTTCTTAGCATAATCATGTTCTCTCATTTATCTTAGTTCTTTTTGTGTTTCATTTATGTCTTATAAAAATTTGATTGACTCTTGTGCTATATCTATTTTTTTTGCTAAAATAATTAAAGATTTTATTATAACTATTTGTTTTCAATATATGCTTGTTAGCCTTTCATTATTATCTTATTAAATATCTTGTAGTTTTTTTTATTATTGGAAAAGAGATATTACTCTATTTTTTCCTATTATTATTCCATGGATTAAATTCTTTATTTCTTTAATTTTTTGTTTTAGTTATGTTATATCTTTTTTCTTTTTTATAGGTTTCTTCTTAAGAATTTATAAACTTAAATCTTGATATATTACGTTTTCTTGGTATGAGAGATTTTTCTTTAACATTTAAATTTCATTCTCCATGTACTTCAAAGTCTATTTATATTTATGGTTTTATTATTTATCTATTTCTATAAACTTATTTTGTCTATATATTTAATTATTATGATTATTTGTTAATGAATATTCTACTATACATTATATTAAGAATATATAAATTTTTTCTTTCATTAAATCTCCTCATTCAAACTCATAAACTTGGCTTAATATTTAGTTTAATTTTTTATCATTAACATTAATGATAAACTTGGGGTATGCTATGAATTTTAATTTTTGATATCCTAAATTTTAATGGATTATTCCTAAAAAAAATATTTTTGATTTATTAATTTATTATTCTGCAGTGCTAATTTATTAATATATCAATTCCTTCTCTAAAGTATGCTTTTATTAATATTTATATTTCTCACAAATAGAGATATCCAATTTTTCTTTTATTATTTTGAGGGACTTTGGATATTTTTCATAATGATTTATTTATTAATTAATTAATGATATGTTGTATATTACTTTTATATTTGTAATAATAATACTCATTTTTTTATTACTTATCCCATAATAAACTATTTTTTAAAATACTTTCTTTATTTTTGAGAATGATGAATCTTTGAATCCATCTTATTTCTTAAGATTTATATTTCTTTTTGCATTTCTTCAATTGTTTTGTCTAATTTTCATTTCTTGTGAAAAATATCTTGAGATATCTTATGTTTCTATTTCCATTATTTCTTGATTTTCTATTTTTTTTTCATTTTTATGAGTAATTTATAAAAGATTACTATTAACTTTCATTATACTTCCATTAAAGTGTGGATATTTTTGAAATTACAACAAACCTTAGAAGAATTATTGATATTATCTCGATCATATGACTTATACCAAATTATTCTTTATATTTTGTGCATCACTACATATAGTTTAAGCAGGTGATGCCATATTAGTAATTTAAAGACAAAAATAATAAAAATAAATATTAAGATAAATGAAAAGAATCCATTAAAGTTATCTAAATATATTAACATGATACAATTTGATTTAATCATCACATCCCATATTTTATATAATGTTCCAAATTACCTCATTGTTTAAAGTGGTTATTTTTATCTCATCTCAAATGTATTGTAGTCCTAATGTAGAATTATGGCCTTAAAATAGTAATTTTTTAAGGTTTTAATTACTTTGGTCTCAAAATAACATGCATTGTCTAAAACTACTTAGTTCAATATTTAAAGTTATTTTTTTAACCTTACCATTTTTTATTCTTCAAGGTCCAATGGTTAGTAGTGACCACAGACATGGGTCAAGTGGCTTACAACATTGCCATGATGATCGGAGGCGGCATTTTAGTGATCGATTGTGGCATCTAGGTGATTAACAATAGAAGTTCAATGGCTGGGAGCAACCACTTCTAATGTATATTTTATTGCAGTTATGTTGTGTGTACAATTATTTTCTAAAGTGATGTATATGTGTACATTCATATACAATTATGTACATATGTACATTCGTCTAAAATTTTGTACATGTGTACATTTGTTTTCTAAAGTAATGTACATGTGTACTTTATGCAGTTATTTGCATGCATACATTCATATTCTAAAGTAATTTACATGTATATATTCCTCTACAATTATGAAAACATGTACATTTATTTTCTAAAATAATGTACATATATATATTCTTCAATTATGTATTCATCCTCTAAAGTAATGTACATATGCACATTTCTTCACATTTATGTAAATGTGTACGTTCCTTTTATAAATTATTGTACATACACATATATACATACATTCATATTCTAAAATAATGTACATGTCGACATTTAACTACAATTATGTACATGTGTACATTTTTTTGAAGTAATGTATATTATTTATGATCAGCGAAATAAGTCTTCGATTGCAAGTCATTAGTCATTGGCAACAGTCAATGATCATCGATCGTCAATCCCCATTCAATAGTCAATGATCAAGGATTATAGGTCTTCGATCATTAGCATTATCACTTATACCAATGATATTTTTATTTTGTTATAACGAGTTTTATAAGATAGTGTTATTTTGTTACCAATAGTATGTTTTTATACAACCCATTATATTAGTCACTAATTCCTTAATGTGACTCACTTTAAACTAATGTCCTATCTTTTTTTTTAATTAAATTTTTTATATTATAAATAACTATGTTTTATTTTTCAGTTATTTTTAAATTTTTAACTTTACTATTATAATTCATAAAAAATAAAGTAGGATAAGATGTGATAAGTTCTTAAAATTAATGAATTACGTCTATTAAAAATACTTCCTAATTTATCCTTCTAATCTTGGAGCTTTTTTATATTCATCTAGGAAAATGGGTACACCTTAAGAGAAAGATAGCTTCAAGTAAATTTGACAAGAAATGAGAAAAGTGAGGATCATGTAACAATATAAGTGAGCTATGGAGCATTAGAGTCTATCTCTTGAGATGTACCTACTATCTCGGGGAGTTTAGAGATTCTTAATCATGATTGTGGTACATAAAGTGTAAAAGATAAATGAAAAATTATAAAAAATAATATCTTTAAAAATCTATAAAAAAAATAACACCTCAATAATATTGAACGAGGTTAAATTAGACAGTATTTAACATTGAATAAATTAGATAATTTTTAACATTAAATGATTATAGAATAATTTAAACGATATTTAAAATGAAATGACGTATCATACTTTTTTTAATAGTAAATATGTAACTTTCGTTGTTTAACATTGACTTTCAACTCCCTCAGTAAAAATAACATGTATTTATTTTCATATAATGTTAAAAAAAATATGTTCATTTATGTTATAAGAAAAATTAATTTATGTTTTTTTCCGAAAGGATTCATAGATATTCCCCAACTAAAGAAGAGATCTTGACGGAATTACCACATATGAAATTGAGCACAATTTTGCAAAAAAATAACCTATTTTTTTATTGAGAAGCCTCGTATATAAATTATACAATACAATTAAACTAATAAGGTATAAAATGAATATAAAATTTTTATTTTTATGATTATAAATTTTAATGATACTATTTTTGTTATTTTAGCTAATGCAACCTTCCCAAGTTGGTCATATAATTTCTACATGATGGTGTTTTTTTTTCTTTTTTTCATCCCCACGGGTGGGTTTGACATGGATATTATTTGACCCGTTGTTGATGAATACATTCCTTAGTTAATTTACATTTTTTTTGTCTTTAATTAGGCCCCCACGTATTATAAACCTAAGATTTCTTTGTACATTATTATTATGGTGTTGTAGGATAACATTGATTGAAGTATGCCACTCCCTATCTCATGCTCTTCACGCAAATCCTTTCAAACGTTTACTTATATTTCAAATAAATACATGGCACGTGACAAGATATAATATATTTTAATCAATATGAATGACTCAAAAATTACTTAAGTAAGTAAAGAGTAATCAAATAATCATATTTTTGAATATTCTTTTAAGAAATAATTATGCGGTATTATCTTTAATTGCAGTAGCAGAACCAGAATACATTTTTGAGAGGTGCTAAAAGATTCTTTTTTTTACCATGTAAAAGATTATATTAATTATTTTATTTTTATTTATTTATATATAATAATAATAATAATAATAATTTTATTACAATAGAAGATATCAAATATTGACTTAAGCATTAAAGTATATATTGGAAAGACATTCCACTGATGTCCGAATTGTCTTCTTGTGCAGGTCCCAAAGAAAGATACTCAGTGTTGATGAAAAATGGCATCAACATCTGATTTCCTCTATGGAAAATAAGTGTATTTTACTAGCCGAGCATTAAAAAGGTTTTTGAAAGAACAGTTATAGTTGTCTTCGTCTGATTCTGCATGATATTTAGAAAAAGACTATTATGGATCATACTATTTCTATATTAGTTATGGTTGGTTTATCTAATTTTAATATTTAGATATTTTTAATAGTTGTTACTTTTACATGTTAAATTATAACATTTATTACAATAAAGCGTGTAATTTTTGGAATTCAAATTTTTCACGTACAACAATTTGTATAGGTAATTTAAAGGGAGAGAAGGTTGAAGATGATATAAAATGAGCAAAAAGACTTTAAAATATACATTTAAAGATTAAAAAATGAAAATAAAAAATTGTTCAATAGTAAACAAAAAGAATCAAAAATACCAAAAATATCATTCATTAAAATCGCAATCATACGAGAATCATCAAGTTGAATTTTTTTTAACGTGGATAACATTGGGATAACAATTAATAATAAGGGTAAAAAAGATATCAAAATTAAATTAAGATAGCAAATTCCATTTAAAATATTCAACAAACATGCATCTTCTTTTGAATTTTTTTTTATAAAATTCATTTAAATTGTACTCCAAATATGCATCTCTTTTTGGAAAGAAAAATAATAAGAAAAATTATCTCAGATTAAATATTTAAAATTTATAACAATAAAAATAATATTTTAAAAAAAATTAAAGAGATAAAAGTTAATATTAGGTATATTATTTTTATTATTATAAATTTTAAAGATAGTTAATTTTTTCGTCCCAAATAATAATAATATTTACAATCTTCTTAGAGTAAAAAACATATCGACAATATACATGGGAATGGTGACCTCTACCTACTAGCCACATATTTAGAATCAGGAAGAAAATAATTGATGTTGAGACTAGACAAAAGTTTCTGGTAGGTGAAGAAGTTGAATCACAATGTTTGAATTTTAAATTATTTTGGGAAAAAATAAAAGTAATTTGTTAATAAATTTTAAGTTTCAATTTTGAAAAATATAAATTAAAAATGGGATCTTATTTATTTGATAACTAATTTATAATTTTCAATTTTAAAAATTTTTTAAACTCTAAAATTTAATTTAAAATTTATTTTTGATTAATTTTTATCAAATTTTGACTATTTCATTATTTTGTGTATGGTTGAACATAGTTATGTTATTAATTTTTAGCTTTAGAAAAAATATATATAAATTCAATTCCGAAACTAATTTTTTTTATTTTAAAATTTTAAAAAAATTAAATTGAAAACAAGTTATAAAACATATCTAATTTTTAAAATTTTTAAAATTAAAATTTTAGAATTAAAATAAAATAGTTATCAGACAAACCTAGTAAATCTAAACATGAAAAACAAAAAGCTTGCTTGTTGTAATAAGTACTATAAATATTATTAGGTTTATAAGACGCACAAGGTACATGTTGTACTCTTGTTTTCATTTTTTTATTTTTTTGTTTTGAATTTATTCATAAATCTCAAACTTTTAAATAAAATATAATTTGAATTTGAAGAAAAAAACACTTATATATTGAAAACATTATGGTGATTATGTTTATGAATAAATCGTTCATATAAAATGATTGGAAATTAAGAAGAGATGTGTAATAAAATAATTCTATTAGATACAAAATACAAATAAATACAAATAAGTAGCACAATTCATGTTGAAATAGTATTAAAGCGAAGTAAATTGCATGTGATTAAGCTTTTACTTTAGTTTTGTTTACTGAAACTTATGAAAAATTGTCAATTTTTAATTCCTTTATTTTATTAGCTGCATTTAAAATATAGAAGAAATTCGTTTCAGTTATATGAATTAATATAATAAATAAATTATATGAGATTTGTTACGTTGTATGATTTTTAATCCATTTAATAAACAATATTTAGGTGTCATTTTAAAGTTGAATAATATGGATGATATTATGCTTAGATCTTCTTGTCACGTTGGATAAGAA
Source organism: Hippophae tibetana (assembly GCA_037013495.1). Taxonomy (NCBI): domain Eukaryota; kingdom Viridiplantae; phylum Streptophyta; class Magnoliopsida; order Rosales; family Elaeagnaceae; genus Hippophae; species Hippophae tibetana. Next base: position 31,784,610 of record CM072802.1, on the reverse strand, counting down.
ACTACAACATTTACTTGTGCCTGAGGGGTCGAATCAAACCCATTATATTTTAAAAATGGAAAATTAATTCTACTAATTTTTATGTTTGGTTTAATTATTTTCAAATTATAATAAAAAGCTAAATAAATTTAAATTATGATTTTTATTTAAATAAAATAAAATAATAGATACGTGATTATCTTCTTTATAAGCATTGAGTGTATTTTAAATATTTTACCGTGTTATAATATCCTTAAATTATGTTTTATTTAAAATAAAAGTTTTTTCTGTGTGCATTGAGAAAAATAGATTCCAAGCTTTTGGTTCTTTTCCAATTTTTTTAGTTGTTTTCTCTTGAAATTATAAAATTAGTCTTAATTAGCTAGATATATGCTTAATATTTGCATCTTTTGTTATGCATAACATCTAATTTTAAAGACATTGTGTTAAAGATTAATTTGACTTTTTTTAATTATGGGATCTAATTGACACAATCTAATGCTTATATAATCAAAATACATATTTTATAATAATTATGAGATTAAATTAATATTTTTCTTTTTCATTTATAAAGCAATATTAGATTCATATAAATTTATACTTAAATCAATTATGATGTGACAAATTTTAAAAATTTCATTAAAAAATATATTTTTTTGTAATTTTTGAAATTAGTCGCTAGTCTTACCTACCATAAGTAATATAAATACAAATTTATATATAATTTACATTCATCTTTATATATATATATAGAAAAAGTTACCAAAATTAACAAAAAAAAAATTAAAGAAGAAAAGAAACGTGTTAATATAATATTTACGGGGCCTCAATCTTCTTTTTATACAAATAATATATATATGTTTTATGAATTTATTATAATCCCAACCCACTTATTTATTTTGTATTGATTACAGTTTTATGAATCTAATTATATTTATTAATAATTTATAATATATCTTAAATTTAAGAAGCATATATACCATTTTGAATAATATATATTCTAGAGAGTACAGAGAAATCGAATTGATATACAATGAATTGTAAAGCATTGGAAGCATGATTAGAACACTCTTGTCATGTCTGTTAATGCCAGTTCGAGTCGAATACAATTCGAGAGATGAATTGTTATCCAGTTATGCACAAGTATTTGATTTCGGCCCTTGAATTCAAAAAGGGTCTCTATAGGAAAGTTGAACTGTTAGATTACATATTATGAAATTTGTGATATCATAAATAAATCCAGATGGACCACAAATTTAAGGATAACACATGATTTGTGTTATGACCAATGTAATTATTTCACTTTAATTTTTTTTTTTTTGGGTCAAGTAAAAGAGAGAAATTCATTCAAATGGAAAAGAAAAATACATCAACCTCAGCAATATTCAATCCCTCAAAAAACTATAACCTATTCATAACAGCAGAGCAATAAGAAGAAAAGTTAAAACTATTAATCCAAACTATCAAAATGAGTACCACTATCCATCAGACACTTAAATTTAGATAGGAAACATACACCAGCTTTTACAACAGAAACATTAAACCAAACATAAAAGGATATTCAAACAAGAATAAATACACCACCACAGCACTATCCAAAGCACACCCTAACATTACAATATCCACACAAACAAAACAAAAAACCAACAAAACAGTACAAAAAAACTAATCAACCACAAGAACACAAACAAATAGCAACAGTCAAGACCTAATTTATACTCTGAGAAACCTGGCCATCATCACTTGGTGAACAAGCCACATTAGATATGTCATCCAACTTATTGCGTAGACACTTCCACCACCCGAGGAAACCAACATGCCAATGCCCACACCAAAACCTTCTATTTTCTAGACATCTTAGTATTACTCCTCCTAGCTTGAATTACACCTCCATATATCACTAACCACGTACAAAGCCATTACCAGTCATAATTCTTCTTGAATCAAAATTCCTAGCATTTTAAACGTTCCCATTACTTGAACTAAGGAGAGCTCTAGGTCATTCCTAGCATGGTCATTGAAAGACATCACGCTTGACATGCATAGGAGTGCATATACTTAAGTCAGCTTTCAACTATTCTCCAAAATTAGTATGCCTACCCCACATTCAAGCCACTAACAGCCCCACACACCTTCTTATCATGCGTGATCAATGTTGGAAATGAAACACTCACATAAACAACTTTTATTCAAACACAAAGTAATATTACAAGAGCACTCTCACTTAAAATACAAGATATTATAACTCACTTTTATTTAGACTTTGTTTCTTCGCTCACTTAGAAGCTCTTAATTTTTCTTAAATGTCTAAACTAAAATGGGGAGGAGTATTTATACTACTTAAGAACAATCATACACCACACAAATAAACTAATCCAAAATTACAATAACCATACACCTCATTCTTCTCCATCATTCTAATAATATTTTAAGTTACCAAATGATTTACATGCACAATTACCACACCCTAGATGATTTAGGTAGAAGACTTGTAGTTTTGGACATTAATTTGTGAACTTGGGCTCCAATTTGATTGGGTTTGGGTTTGGGCTCCCATAATGGACCAAGTTTATGATCTAACATCCCCCTTAAACTTGATCTTGTGACCCCTAATAACTTCTTTAATCTTATGAAGTCTTCCCTTGTTAATGGCTTGGTAAAAATATCGAAAACTTCATCTTATGACTTTACATATTCAACTTACACATCCTTTCTTGCAACGCACTCCCTTATATAGTGGTAGTGAATATCGATGTGCTTGTTTCGATTATGGAATACTAGACTCTTTACTAAGGCAATGGCTGACTTGTCAACATAAACCTTGGTTGACTCTTCTTGTATCAAGCCCACCTTCTTCAATAGATTTCTAAGCCAAATTTCATGACAAATGCATGAGGTAGCAGCAACATATTCTACTTCACAAGTGGACAATGTGATAATCAGTTATTTCTTTGATATCCATGTGAAAGTAATATCTCCCATGAAAAATACGAATCCAGTAGTGCTCCTTCGATTACTTATGTCTCCACTCCAATCACTATCGTTATATCCAACAAGCTTGTAACCATTAGAAACTGAATAGAACAAGCCAAAATCAATTGTACCTTTCAGATAGCAAAGAATTCTCTTTATCGCTTAAAAATGGGTGGTTGTTAGAGATTCTATGTAACGACCAACCAATCCAATTGCGTAAAGAATATCAAGCCTCGTGCAAGTTAGATAGCGTAGACTTCCCATCAAACTTTTGAAGAATTTTAGATTTACACTTTCTCTTTCTTCATGTTTGGACATCTTGATTCCATATTTCATCGGTGTGCTTATCGGCTTACGATTCTCCATCTTAAACTTCATCAAGATCTCCTTTGCATAGCTTTCCTATGAAATGAAAATTCCATCATTTTGTTGCTTAACTTCAATGCCAAAGTAGTATGCCTTGAGCCTCATTTCTGTCATCTCAAATTCCTTCGTCATCACTTCCTTGAATTCATTAAACACGATTGGGTTGCTTTTGGTGAAGATCAAATCATCCACATAGAGGCACACGATCAAAGTATCTCTATCTTTGATTTTGATATATAGAGCATGCTAGTAGGGACATTTGTTGAAGTTATTCCCTTGGAAGCACTTGTCATTTCAACTATTTCATGCCCTTGGTGTTTATTTTAACCGATATAGAACCTTCTTCAACTTTAACACCTTGTCTTCATGGCCCTTGACTTTATAGCCTGATGGTTGCTAAATGTATACTTTCTCTTCAAGAACTCCATTTAGGAAGGAATATTTTACATCCATTTGATGTATCTTCCACTTGTTTTGAGTTTCCAAATAAATGATTAGTCTAATAGTCTCTAATCGAGAAATAGGAGCAAATACCTCATCATAGTCAATTCCAACCTTTTAATTATAGCCTTTAGAACCTAGCCTTGCCTTTTGCCTTTCAATCTCTCCTTTAGCATTTTGTTTTGTTTTGTACACTCATTTGACACCTATCGCCTTATGCCCCTTGGGAAGAGAGGTGAGTTCCCATGTGTCATTGTTCTTGATGGCCTCGATTTCTTCATCCATCACATCTATCCACTTATTCTCTTGTACTGCTTCTTGAAAGCTCACTAGTTTACAATCGACAAGTAAACAAAATATATGTAAGGTTATCTTGTCATTCGGTTACCTTATATAGATCTCTAAGACTTTATGTGTGTGATGCAACTCTTTCATCTTGACTTCTACTTAATGACGATGAAGGTGATGAGTCTTCTTGAGTGGTTGATGTTGGTGAAGTGAGTGGAGTTGCAAGCTCTTGTGAAGGTTCACCTAGTTGCTCTACCATTGTCTACTTTTCTTCTTCAAACTGCGGAAAGAAATTGAAGTCATCTATATGAGAGTGAAAATCCCATTCTTCTTCTTTGTTAAATACCACATCTCAACTAATCACAATCTTTTTATTGTCTAGATTGTACAACTTGTAGCCATTCAAATTAGAATCATAGACGATGAAGATAAAACTCTCGCTTTGTTCTTTTATTGTTTGGAACATGAACATGGACTATACTTCTAAATATTCTCAGGTGAGAAATGCCAGGCTTTCTTCCATTCCATGATTCTTGTATTGTTTTTCCTCATACACTTCTTGTTAGATATTGGTTTGACAAGTGGATTGCATGTTTTTAAGTATATGAAAAATCTAAAAAGCATGACAATCACAAAACCAATAAATAAAATTACGATTGTGTTCATCTTGAAACCATTTCTCTCCTTTTCTCCTATTTCAAGAATCTACCTTTAACATATCCATATACATCCTATTAAATAAGAGTAATATGAGTGAACACACTACAAGAAAATGTGTTTTTTGGGACAAAGATTTTTGTCCTTGAAAGCCAAGATTTCGTCTCAAATGAGAATTAGGGACAAAAAAAATTGTCAATTTATTTTGTTCCAAAGTTGAGGTCGTAGAAAGTTTATTGGAACAAAATTCAATTTTGTCTCCAAAAAAACAAAAAAAAAATAATGACAAATATTTTTGTCTCTGAATTCTATAAGATTGTCCTTGAAAACAATAGATAGTTTGTTTAAAAATGTTTTAAAGACAAAATATTTGTCTTTAAAAATTAAAGTTTTGTCACAGTTTTTTCTTTGAAAATTATTTTATAAGAAAAACAAATTTGTCCCTAAAAAATATTGATTATCTTAATAACATTTTTTGGACCAATGTTTGTTGTCTAAAATTGACAATTTTGGGACAAATTGTGACAATATTTTATCCAAACTTATTTGTGAAATTTTTGTCTTAAAACATATTTACGAACAACATTATAACAAAGAAAATATAATCTCAAAATATATTATTTTACAAAAATTACAACAAATTTTTTTTATTTCACCAATACAATAGCAATTCACAAGCAACAAATGTAAAGTTAAAATTATTCATATATAGGTTACATTTCATCTCTATAAATAATAACACCTAAACATATTCATGTGTCGGTATGATATATTTGAAGTCTAATAGATAACTTGTAAGGGTTCTAATAGTACAACAAGCCTTGGTCATGGTGGAAGCTTCTAGTAGTACATGTGAGAGTAAACATTGAATAAACAAAAAGTAAGAGCGTATAGATATACAAGATAACTAAAATACAAAATTAAAATTTTAACAAAAAAGGGGGTAGATAATGAAAAAAAGAATAATCTAAGCTAAACACAATAAGTGAAAATGCAATTATAGATTTTGTGCTTTGTATATGTTTATTAATCTAGACAAAATGGACTTTCAAATTGTTAGCTCAAAAAAAGTTGCTCACTTTACTACTACTTCAATGTATTTGAGACCAAATAGAGAATAGAAAAGAATTTGAAAAATAAGCTAAAATCAAAAGAGAGAGGACACAAGATTTAAAAACTTGCTAAAGGTGGTGATTTTAGCTACAAGAATTTCATAATAGCTTCATATCCACCTTTCAATTCCATGTTTGAAGCTTCAATATGGTCGAGAAAGAGAAACTGGATCACATCATTAGCAAAAACCTACAGTTGCTCATCAATGATGAAGAAGAGAAATAAATCAAAATAAAAACTATAGAAGAAAAAAGCAAGATGACAACTAGTGACTATAGCAAGGTGAATGCATCCCTCACATCTTTTGTTATTATTAATGCATGGCCTACAAATTACCAACCAACATTAAGTTTCATAACACTTATATTCATATTGTATTTCCTATTATATATTGAAGAGCTTAGTAAAGCAAAACTCAAAATTCTTTTTCCATGTGTCATATAACTACATTATAGTAAGTTCTTTTTTGAAGAACATAACGCGATATCCTTTGAAAAGCAACACATCCCACATAGTAGAATTGAAAACAGTAGAAAGACATCATAATTATTGTAAATTTTTATAAAAATACTACTAATCTAGGATATTTATGACTCATTATTGGCTTCAAATCTATTTCCAACTCCTTTTTTATTGTCATCTTTCAGGGTTCCTTTCTTGTCGGTCTAATCCACATCATTTGCTATCTTGGATGTTTATAGATATCTCTCATGACTAAATGTTTTTACAAGATGCATCAATATTACCCAAACTCAAGTTGATTTCCATAAAGCCATCTTAAGTTTGTGGGGATGTTGGAAATAATTATAGGCATAAAATATGATTTTCCTTTGATTTCCTCTTGATTTTTCCATTTTATCTATCATGTAAACTCTATAAATTGAGTTGTATCCCCTATATAATATCAAATATCAATGAAATATGGTGGATATCTTTTATTTTCTTGCATTTCTCTCTAAGATTTTCATATCATTTAATATTTTATATGTTTTTTAAACAATAATGGTTTATTTTGTAAGTTTAACAAACTCATTTCAAATTTCATGTGAAAATCAAGATACTTAATTAGGTGATGTAAGATAAGTAGTTTGTCTTTACTAAGTTGATATATCCTTGAACATTGATAAGAGTTCACATCTTCTTTAGAACCTTAAACTTAATTTCTCATTTGTTTGGTGCAATACCGACATTGGAGCAATAATATTATTTGCATCTGAAGTTAGATAGTTTGCATGTGTTTATCTCATCTCAAGATGCGTATACATGAGTTTGTTCATAGTAGCATATGCCTAGTTATAAGAACAATGTTGACAAGCTTAATGGTAAATGAGTTGATTCTATAATATGTGTTGCTATTAACGAACAATGAGTGACCACTTTCCCAAGGAAGCATTGAAGTATCTGACCTTATATTTAGCAGGCAAAACATTTTTTATGATAATAAAACTGACGTCTAGATATGCTTTAGTGTGAAACACTCCTCCCATTACTATTACTAACTTTTCTAATTTAACTTGAAATTATACAAGAATAACACTTTAAGAGAAAAGTACAAGTAACTAATCTTGTTCTTAAATTATTCACCCATAATATTGTGTCTCAATTCTCATGTGAGAGATGCAAACCCAACACTTAGATTAGACCGAATAAGAGAGAAGACTCGGAACTTATCACTATCATCTCTATTACGGTCACAACTTTTTTGGAGCTTTAGGTGAAATAAATAGAATCATGTCTTCAGATAGTGAAAGAAAAGGAAGTTGGAGGAATAACAAAACAATAGTTAACCCAAAATTGCATATTAATTTTTTACTTTTGACACAACATGGGAAAAATTTACCATAAGAAATGAGCCCTATTGAAAAAGGTAGCCCAAACTATTTAAACAATTAAAACTACAAGGAGTAAATTACCTTTTCTTTAGCCTCAAAACTGATGAGTGGCACACAACAACATAGCAGAAGAAACAATAGGAAAATAAAAGAGTAGCTAATAGCAATCCAAGAAAGAAGAGTCATACAAAGCATATGAGATGGTCGTAATAGCAGTAAATGGAAGATATACTTTTTCAAATAAGTTGGTAGTGACTTATTGTAGTTTTTATAAAATTTATAGTTTTTGATTATTCTATAACAAATAATGAAAAGTGGGTGGATAGAGGGTGAAAAAATGAGATGGTGTAAAGGATATGACAAAAAGGATAGTAGATAGTGTATGGTAGTTACTAGGGTGATATGGATTGTTTTGTATGGTCAACAAAGGATGAAGATGATGGTGAAAGTGGAAGGTGGTTATCGGATGATATGAGTTGTTTTTGTATTGAGGTGGGCAAAATATTTAGAGACAATGCATAGATAAAATTATTTTCATAAGAATAAAGCAAAAGTATAATAATTAGTGATATATAATATAATTAACTTATGTTTTTTTAACAAATATTTATGTGAAATTTATGCATCTCATATTATTGTTACCTTACATTAGGCTTAGGACTCTCAAAAATTATTTAAAAAACAAAAAACAAAGATTCTCCATTTTAGTATATAATTATATAATATATATATAAATCATAATCATTAATTACAAAAATTAATGTAACAAAGTTTATAGCATTTGTTAAAAAGTCAAGAATTCAAACTCCATACAATGAGTGTTTAAATTTATAAATTTAACCATTGAAAGTAATTATAAAAATACGATAAGAAAACAAGCAAAAGAAAGAAATTTGGAGACTGAAGAAAGAAAATGATACCAAATGACATAAATGGATGATTTCATTCCAAAGTGTTATTTCTGCATGACATAAACACTTCCCAAAAAAAAAAGCCAAAAACTTGCATCCTTAAATGGAAGAAAAATAGAGTTCAAAAATAAAAAGAATAAACATAAAAAATAAAAACTAAACCTAAATATTAAAAATAAAGAATTTAATTATGTCAATTCTAAGAGGGGATGGTTTGTTATTATCTCAATATGTTCTTTTATTTACCAAAAAAAAAATATTTTTCCTCTCTTATTGTATACCTTGTATTATTTATGACAATATCAACTACTAATTTAATTCCTTCGTGAGAAATAAATACTTTTTGCATTCCTTTTTTGTATGGGCATTATTACAATCAAAATGCAAATGTTTTGATTGCATATAGATGCCAAAAAAAAAAATCTTTGTAATATTGGTTTCCATCGAAGCTTAGTTTCAATATATAAACCTTCAACAAACCCTCATTTTGGTAAAGATATATATATATAATTTTATTAAGGGAAAACTATTTCAATTAAATATGTGTTTTTTTTATTAGGCCACGGATAAAATGTTCACCAAACAATAATTAAAAAAATGAAAATATTATATATGCTATGCATTTAGTTAATTAATTAAGACAAAAGAAAATTAAAAAAAAAAGGAAGAGAAATGACATTTTTCATTAAACGTAGGGTGATGCAAGTGAGTGTGCTTGGGTTTATGTGTTTAATTTGATAACGTAAGTTACTCTTTTTTTTGGCTGAAAATACTATTATTAATATTAACATGAGCTATTTTTGCAAGTATGATAAAATATGAGACATAATTTAGACTAATTATAAAATGAAATGTGATATTTGTAGACATCAAAGTTCTTTTTACTCATTAGAAATGAGAGTTAGTCTCGGTTAAATAACAAATCTGTAGAACATATAACGAATGATAAATAATGTACGTATTGGATAATCAGAGATTTGGGGTTAAAGGACACTGTGTGTCTATGTACGATCATTTGATTTCTAATTTTTGCATTAATCCATCAATTAAAAATGAATTATTTAAAGAGTTCTTTTTTCTAAAAGAAATCAAAATGCATCGCTCTTTTGTTGAGAAAATAAATTGGAGATGCCCTTTGGGCGGGCACCAGTGCCCTTATTTGTTTAGAAGGTATATATCCTCTCTTTTATTTTCTTTTTTAGTCAACTAACTCATAGAAACAGAACTTAAAAATAATTATCATTTGTTAAAATACTTGGTTCTTCAAACATAATTTAATACACATGATATCTGGAAGAAGTTAATATTGAACAACAAAGTAGTACTGATTTTGGAAGATATGCTTGTAGAACATCTATTAAATGGAAAAAAACTATTGTATGAACTGTTGGAAATGAATTTAAATAAAAAAAATATTTTTTTATTATTTTATGACTGTTATTTCGTAAATTATGTGACTGTCATTTTCATAATTATATGGTAATTATTTTTAGGACCGCTATTTTCATAATTATGTGACCGTTATTTTTATAATTATGTGACCGTTACTTTTATAACCGTTATTTTCATAATTATGTGGCCATTAATTTTATAACCGTTATTCTCATAATTATGTAACCGTTACTTTTATGACCGTTATTTTCATAATTATGTGTCTGTTATTTTCATAATTATATGACCGTTACACATATTTTTTCCATTATAAAAAGGGGCAATAGCCGTTAGTTTAGAATATAACTTAACAACTCAAAAATAGTTCTACGGTTTTCATAGCAAAATCAGGAAAAGAAAATTCAGAATTATTTTCTCAGATTTCCGAGCAACATAAATATTTAAAAGGTGTAGTATTCCGGACTTCATCAGTGCAATGAAGTTCCGAGACAGAAAATGATTCTGGGCTATTTTATCCTGGGGACGACGGGGCTGTGTTTGCTTGCACAAATTTGGGCAGAGCCACGAAACGTCTTAAAGAGAGCGACCTAGTCCGCGACTCAACCCAAGAAGTTCATTTCAGGTTATCGGTAATATTGTTCTTACATAGTTTTTCACATATTTGTTCCAACAATTTTAAGACGTATTCTATCTGCCATGTCTACTGAAATGTTAATTGCTGATATCAACAAACCATTTCGTTTTGAAGAACTACACTTTAAAAATGGAGACAAAAAAATGTTATTCTTCTTAACCATGTAAACTGTCGCTTTTGTTCTTATTATTGAAAAACCAACAGTGCCTAATTCTCATACTGAAGTTACAATAAAGGATTTAAACACCTGGATAGAAAACCATTTTCTATGCAAAAAAAATTTATTCTTAATGGATTAGCTAATGACTTGTATGACTATTATAATTTTGATAAGTTAGCTAAGGAAATTTGGAATGCACTTCAAAAGAAGTACGACACTGAGGAAGCTGGAACTAAGAAGTATGATGTTAGTAGATACATGAAGTATCAAATGATTGATGACAATTCTGTGGAAGCTCAATCACACGAACTGCAGAAGATATCACGTGAAATAACTTCTGAATGTATGACTTTAGATAAACAATTTCAAGTAGCTGTTATTATAGATAAATTACTCCATGCTTAGAAAGATTTTAAGAATACACTTAGACATAAAACTAAGAAATTTTCTTTAGAAAGTCTTATAACCCGTTTAAGAATAAAAGAAGAAGCCCGAAAATAAGACCAAAGAGATGAAGTACTCGTTGTCTCAAACAATAGTACCAAATAAGAAACCCTTATCTACAATTTTGAAACCTAAAGATAGAAATATGAAAACTCAGAATCACAATAATAACCAAAACCGCAACCACCAAAATAGAAACAAAAACTATCCTCTACAGAATGGACCTTAACCCCCTTAAGGAATAACACATTCATGTGTTATAGTTGTAACAGACCTGGCCACTTGGCCAGGAACTGCCAGAACAAGAATCGTCCTGCCCCACAGGCAAACCTTAACGAAGATCAACTTATTGCTATGATATCTTAAATCAATTTTGTTGATGGATCCGAGGGGTGTTGGCTGAACACTAGTACTTCTTGCCATGTTCGCTATAATCGAGACATGTTCAAGTCCTACTCTGAGTCTGAGGATAAGAAAGTGTTGTTGGGCAACTCCCACTCCACTAAAGTTGTTAGTACTGGTGAGGTGGAATTGAAGTTTACCTTTAGAAAGACTATCATCTTGAAAGATGTTTTGCATACTCCAAAGATGAGAAAGAACTTAGTTTCGGGATATCTTCTTTACAAAACTGGATTTACTCAAACTATAGGGGTTGATTTATATACAATTACTAAAAATAATATTTTTTGTTAGGAAAGGGTACGCCACTAATGGCATGTTTAAATTGAATGTTGAGTTCCTTTAATATTTGGCATGCTAGACTTTGTCATGTTAATAAACGCATAATCAAGAACATGAGTAGCTTAGAACTAATTCCTAAATTATCTTTGAATGATTTTGAAAAAATGTGACTTTTATAGTCAAGCTAAAATAACAAAAATTTCACATAAGCCAGTAGTTAGAGAATCTGAACCTTTAGAATTAATACATTATGACATATGTGAACTTGATGGAAATTTAACAAGAAACGAGAAACATTATTTTATAACTTTTATAGATGACTGTTCAGATTACACTTACGTATATCTAATGAAAAATAAAAGTGAAACATTTGACATTTTTAAAATATTTATGACTAAGATTGAGAATCAACTTAACAGAAAAATAAAAAGGTTTTGAAGTGATAGAGGCATTGAATATGATTCCAATATCTTCAATGATTTTTATAAAACTCATGGAATCATTCATGAAAAAAAAACTGCATCTTATTCTCCTGAAATGAATGGCAAAGCTGAAAGAAAAAATAGAACTTTTATTGAGTCAGTTATTACAATTTTATTAAACTCTGTTGCTGCTTCCCATTGATGGGAGAAAATTTTATTAATTGTTTGCTATGTGCTAAATAAAGTGCCTAAATCTACTAGTAAAATTTCACTGTCTGAAATTTTGAAAAATAAGAAACTTAACTTATTTTAAAACTTGGGGTTGTTTAGTCTATGTTAGGATCCCCGATCCTTAAAAGAAATAAAACTTACTAGTAGAACATACGAATGTGTATTCATAGCATATGTTGTGAATAGTAAAGCTTATAAATTCTATGACTTAAATGATCATAGTTATAGAATCAAATGATGTTGACTATTATGAACATAGGTTTCCATTTAAATTGAAGAATAGTGGGGGCTCGTCTTCTAATTGTTTACCTATAACTAGAACTATTGAACAAAATGAAGAATTAAACACTGAAATTAGAAGAAGTAAACGAGCTCGAACCCTTAAGGATTTTGGGTCAGATTTTTATACTTATACCTTATAGAAGGATCCCTAAACTCGTAAAGAATCATTCTCTTCTTTAGATAACAACTTATGGGAAGAAATCATAAATGATGAAATGGACTCTCATGAGTATAATAAAACTTGGCATTTAGTTGACTTACCTCATGGTTGTAAAACCATAGGATGTAAATGGATACAAAAGAAGAAATTAAAACTCGATGATACTATTGAAAAGTACAAAGCTCGTATTGTAGTTAAATGGTATCGGCAAAGGGAAAATGTAGATTTATTTTATACCTTTTCACCAGTCACACGAATAACTTCCATACGTGTACTTTTTCCTCTTGCTGCTATCCATGATTTAGTAGTACATCAAATGGATGTTAAAACTGCTTTCTTAAATGGTGATTTAGAAGAAGAAATTTATATGGATCAAACTGAAGGTTTTGTTATCACAGGTCAAGAAAATAAAGTTTGTAAACTAGATAAATCTCTGTATGGTCTAAAATAAGCACCTAAGAAAATGACATGAGAAATTTGATAATATAGTTAACCCACATGAATTCAAAATGAATGAAAGTGACAAATGCATTTATTATAAATTAGAAGATAACATTTGCACTATTATATGTTTATATGTGGATGACATGCTTATTTTTGGATCAAATATTCATGTTGTGAATAATGTGAAAACTTTATTAAGTATTAACTTTGATATGAAAGATCTCAGAGAAGCGAGTGTAATCTTTGGTATAAAGATTACTAGGTCTGAAAAGGGAATTTCTTTAGATCAATCTCATTACATTGAGAAGATCTTAAAGAAATATAATTTCTTTAACTGTAAACCTGCATGTACTCCGTAGGATCCTAGTGTAAAGTTGTTCAAGAACACCGGAGACGGTGTTATACAAACTGAGTATGCGGGCATAATTGGTAGCTTACGTTATGCTACTGATTGCACTAAACCAGACATAGCTTATGTTGTGGGACTACTATGTAGGTTTACCAGTAGACCTAGTGTAGAGCATTGGAATGCTATTGAAAGGGTTAGGAGATACCTTAAGAGAACTATATACCTTGGATTACATTATAAAACGTTTCCTGCTATTCTAGTAGGATACAGTGATGCAGATTGGAACATTTTATTAGAAGACTCCAAATCAACTAGCAGTAATATATTTAACATAGTTGGTGGAGCTATTTCTTGGAAGTCTAAGTAATAGACAATATTGGCTCAATTTACGATAGAGTTTGAAATGATAGCACTAGCTACTACTAGTGAAGAAACATGCTAGTTAAGAAGTCTGTTAGCTGAGATCCCTTTATGGGAAAGATCGATACCAACTGTCCTGATCCACTACGATAGTACCGCGACTATTGCAAAGATTTAGAGCCGTTATTACAACGGTAAGAGATGACAGATACACAGTACTGTTAGATAATTTCTCTCTACATGAGCTGTAAGAATGGATCATATATGTACTGATGAAAATTTGACTAATCCTTTGACGAAAGGATTAACAAGAGAGAAGGTTTTCAAAAACCTCGAAAGGAATGTGACTGATGCCCTTAGAATGAAGAGTCACTCATGATGGTAACCCAACTTATAGACTAGAGATCCCAAGAAATAAGTTCAATGGGTAATAACAAGTCATGAAGTGATATGAGATGAATCATGCTATTATGAAGTCACATTCTATATTGTTAGAAGCATGACGTCTTGAAGCAAAAGAAAGGATAAGTTAATTATTAAACTCTTAATGAGTTATATACTCTATGTGGAGTGGAGTACGTAGCTACAGGAGTAGTCTTGATAGACTCACCTATGTGAATGTGGAAGTATGGCCGCTTCCTATGAAAATTTTGGGCAAAATTTACTAGAGCATTCACTATACTGGGATACACGTGCATGGCCGTAAAGCACGGGCTTTTCGAACTACACCTTGGAAAGGTTGTGTGTGTGATGTTGTTAGAGATAGAGTTCAAAACTACGAGTTACTCTAGTATATTCTAAAGCATCAACACTATGCAAAGGTTCGAGTCGATATACACCTTTTGCTTATGCACAATCTTATACTTTTAATTGATCGATTGCTCGATGAAACTATTTTTATTTAAAATTCAAGTGGGGGATTGTTGGAAATGAATTTAAATAAAAAAATATTTTTTTATTATTTTATGACCGTTATTTCATAAATTATGTAACTGTCATTTTGATAATTATATGGTCATTATTTTTATGACCGTTATTTTCATAATTATGTGACCGTTACTTTTATAACCGTTATTTTCATAATTATGTGGCCATTAATTTTATGACCGTTATTCTCATAATTATGCGACCGTTACTTTTATGACCGTTATTTTCATAATTATGTGTCTGTTATTTTCATAATTATATGACCGTTACACATATTTTTTCCACTATAAAAAGGGGCAATAGCCCTCAGTTTAGAATATAACTTAACAACTCAAAAACAGTTCTACGGTTTTCATAGCAAAATCAGGAAAAGAAAATTCAGAATTATTTTCTTAGTTTTCCGAGCAACATAAATATTTAAAAGGTGTAGTATTCCGGACTTCATCAGTGCAATGAAGTTCTGAGACAGAAAATGATTCTGGACTGTTTTATCCTAGGGACGACGGTGTTGTGTTTGCTTGCACAAATTTGGACAGAGCCGCGAAACGTCTTAAAGAGAACGACTTAGTCCGCGACTCAACCCAAGAAGTTCATTTTAGGTTATCGGTAATATTGTTCTTACATAGTTTTTCACATATTTGTTCTAACATGAACCATATGCATGGTTAACAAAATATTAAATATGCTAACAAATTCAACTCATCTTCACCATTATGAAATTCTTATTATGCCATAAAAATAATTAGGATACAAACCAATTTTTTGGCAATATTTGCACCTTCATTTTATTTTATTTTTTTCACACTATTGTTGGCTTCAATAAACATCAAGATTGAGATGACGTCAAATTTATCCTACTAAAAGGCGGATATATAATGAGATAATCAAGAAAAATAAAAAATTGAGAGAGATACATATCAACTATGCTAATCAAGAACATAATCATTAAATGTTAAGATATTTGAGTTTTCTAGCATAATTTAATACACATGATATCTCTAAGAAGTTAATATTTACCAATAAGTAGACTTTGGAAGACATGTTTGTAGAACATTTATATTAGAATGAAAAAACCATTATATGAGCCATCTGCATGAGTAAAAACAATATAAATATGCTAACAAATTCAAATCATCCTTCCAACTATGAAATTCATATTATGCCATAAAAATAGTTAGGATACAAACCAGTTTTTTTGGCAATATTTGCATCTTAATTTTATTTTATTTTCCAACACTATCGTTGGCTTCAATAAACATTAAGATTGAAATGATATCAAATCTCCCCACCAAAAGTAAGACTATAATGAGAAAATTAGGAAAAATAACAAATAGAGAGAGATGTATGTAATATGCTAATCAAGAAAATTAAATTATGCTCACTTAAAAAATAAACTTTATCTATAGAAATTATTATGCAAGCTTATCAATAACCTAAAAGTAAAGACAAATGAATCATGCCAATGAAATTTCTCTTATACGATGCACATAATACTAATTTTAGAATTGATTCAACGTAGTTAAGAAGTGGAACAACCATGTGTAAGAAAATGAAAATATGTAATTCATTCAACAATCCAAAAATAGCATGAACACATTCTATCTAATATATACATTGATGTTTGGAGCAGTTACTAACAAAGGCTTAACATGCTCTTTGTAAAATTTGAAAAGTCGAAGTACGAGGTAATTAAATGTTAAGCCTAAAACTAGCATATATCATAAAGCAATATTAATATATATTTATTAAGGATAAATGGTAAAGAATGCAAATGTTTTAAAAATAAATACTCATTAAATGATTAACATTACTGTTTTTTCACTAAAAATAATTCACTTTATTGTTGCAAAGAAAAACTTACAAAATTTTATTTATGTATGTAACTATATATGCATGGTTGTAATTGGTACCCTCATTTTTAAAAAAAAAATTAAAAACCCATTAAAATTAATATAACCATGTTCGATGATAATATTAAAATATTAAAAATTTGTATACGGTAATTAATGGAATGACGGGTGTATATTTTTTTTTTGAGTGATTAACACAATTCATTAAACTAAATTTATCATTTTAAAATGCATACAATGAAATTATGACATGTAAATAATGCCAATTGTATATTTTTAATAAAAATGAGGACAATGGTGTATTTTCCTTTTCATAGAACAAACTTATTCTTTTATAGTAGATATAGGGTGAAGTACACTACAAATCACTTTCTTTTGTAAATGAACAACTTTTGTCACTTTTTTTTTTTTTTTGAGTATCTCACCCTAAGTCACTTTTCTTTTAGAATAAATTATTTCACTTCAATTTATATTGTTATATCCAAATTGGAGAAAAATACACAAACGATAAGGAACATTGCTAGAAAACAATCAATCCTATTCATTTTTTGTAAGTTTTTTAAATATTTTCTTCACACAGATCCATGTAATTTCATGAAGTTTGTTTTTTGTTTAAAAACCTTCATATAATATAAAATATTTATGAGCATAAAATTGTTATGTTAAAAATACTATTTAAAAAAAGATATAAAATAAAATGAATTAGTTGATTCAACAATATCCCTTCTCATATGGGTATTTTTCTATAATTTCAATATAATAATTTAAATTGAAATAAATTTGCTCTTTTTTTTTAAAAATGATTTGGGTTGAGCTACTCAAAACAAAAGTAAATCAAGTGATCTATTTATAAAAGAGATTGACTTATAATGCACTTCATAAGTCATCATTTTAATCCATAGATATAGATATAGATAATCGTAAGTAAACTCTTCTAAGATAAGAAAGTCATTTGGACTTGAAGCTATGGGATTTAAACATAAATACGCTAAAGTTTATGGGCTTTTATCAAAATAAACCAACTTTAGATTTATAACAAATATAGATTATTTTTATTATGTAAGGATTTAAAATTTGTTGTTGGACCTTATAAAAATTAATTTTATTTTTATTTTTAGAATTTCTATTAAAGTAAACATATTAGCTTTATGTTTCTGATATCAAATTATGGTTAGATTCTTTTGAATCTAGTTGATCATATATTGAGATTCTTTATAATCTAGTTGATCATATATTGAACTTACTTTCATATTTTTTGGATTAAATTTAATTTTTAATCAATGACTTAATTCTTGTATTTCATTATTTTCTCTATATCTAATACGATTATATTCAAATTGGCATCTAGATTTAAAAAATATTTATCATATCTTTTTACTAGATTATGTTTCTTTTTTATTTTTGAAAAATAATCATCAATCCTTGTAGGTTTTCAATTATTTGTTTATATTTCTATCTTTCTTGACATTTAATGATTATCAAATTTTTAAGAGTTCTTATTCTTACTCCTAAGGTGTCTACTATAATTTTTTTATTTCTTTTATACCATCATTTTGTTATAGTTTTATTTAATGTTCTAGGTAATTTATGGAAGAAAAAAGTTTCCTTATAAGTTTCTTTCATAAATGGTGGTAACTTATGATAATACATTTTATATTCACATATAAATGAATCTATATAACCCATATTTTCATACTTGTTAAATTCCATTTAGCTTCCTCAAATTCAAATTCAGGGATATGTTTACCTTTGTCTTCTCCAATAAATTTATTGTATGTTTCATTTACTACAGTATTTAAGTACTGTGTACCTGTGAGAGTATTCCTTTGCATTTGTAAATATTGTTGTTTAGTTAAATTTGTAAATCAAATTTTAATATTTATTGTCATTTTGTGAGATACTAAGACTCTACAAATTAAAGGATTTGATTGTATGGTTAGAGAAATTTGTATAATACACTCATACTATTAGACCATTCATTTAAGGGTTTTCTTCGGTCTCTTTTACAATCTAAATATAAAATATCATATCTATAACTTTCATGAGTTTTGAATTCTGGTAGGACATTATCTCAGTTCCCCAATGTAACCATTCTTCCATTTTGGGTCATAGTTTTCTTTTATAAAAAATGTCAGGTTTTTCTTACCTTTGCATATTTCTTTCTTCCATATATATGTGAGTTAAATATTCCTTCTTGATGAGGAACTTGTAATGAAATAAGTTTCATATGATTTTTTTGGATAATATTTTCTTATCCAGAATCAGTTACGCTAAATATTATCATATCATCTTCCTCTTTATTTATACAAAGTTTTTTTTATCATAATATCTTCCTAATTCTTTATTTATTAAGGTTAACAAAATGACTAATATATCTATATTCTTATTCTCAGGGTCTATAAATTGTTATTCTAATTTTTATCTATATTTCATTAAATTGGGATCGTACATTTTCTTTATATATCTTTGAGTTTTTTTTCTCATTTTTTCTTTTCTTATTCCTAGGTATCAATGCATTTGATATTATAGATGATTCTTCTTTTAATCCTACAAATGAATGAAACTTATAACCTATAATTTTATTATTTCTAGATATGTTATTTACATCCTTTCTTAATTCTATAAATTGTTTATGTATGTCTTACTGTAATTTCTTATTATAATCATATTCTCTTATTTTTTTAGATTTTTTTTTGTTTTTCATTTATGTCTTGTGAAGACTTGGTTTGATTCTTGTACTATATTCATTTTTCTGCTAAAAGAATTAAAGTTTTCATTATGTTTATTTGATTTTTTTTATGTGCTTATCAAGCTTTCATTAAAATCTAATTCTATATCATGTACTTTATTTTTGAAGATTATTTGGATAATAATACTATCATTTTTTTTTCCTAATATTGTCATGGACTAATGTTTTCATCATTTTAACTTCTTATTTTAGATCTTTCTACTCTTTTTCTTTGTTAGAGATTTCTCTTTCAGAATCTATAAACGTAAACCTTGACATATTGTTTTTTTTGTTACATTACTTTTTTCCCCTGGTATTTCAGGTTTTTCTTTAACATATAAGTTTTATTATTTTGATATTTCAAAATCTACTAATATTTCAGGTTTTATTATTTGTCCAATTTCTTAAATTTTTTTTATCTATTTTTATGAATTTATTTTGTCTATATATTGAATTATTATAAGTGTTTGTTAATAAATATCTTATTATGTAGTGTACTGAAAAGTAGTGAATTTTTTCTTTCATTTTAAATTTATAGGCTAAACTTACTATTTGGTTTAAGTTTTTATTATTAATATTAATGGAAAACCTAAGGGTATGTTGTGAATTTTAATTTCTCATATTCTATATTTCTATGGATCATTTTTAATAAAACATCTTTTCTATTTATTATTCTATTATCTAATAATACTAATTTTATTAGTGTATCGATTAATTCTTTAAAATATGTTTTTATTAATATTTAAATTTTTCTAAAATAAATGTATCCAATTTTTTCTTGATCCTTTTGAGGGATTTTTAATAATTTATTCATAATGGCTTGTTTGTTAATAATATATTATACCTTCATTTTATTTATGTAATATCAATATTTATTTCTTTATTACTTATTTCATAATAAATAATATATTTTTTGAAAAATATTTTCTTTATTTTAAGAACGATGAATTTTTAAATCAATCTCATTCCTTATGATTTAGTTTTATTTTTTGTATTTCCTTAAATTTCTTTTTTGTTGATTATCATCTCTCCTAATGAAATTCTAAGATGTTTTTTTGTTTCTATTTTGATTATATTTTGATATTTTATTACTTGTATCATTTTTTAAGTTTTAATTTAGCCATAATTGTTTTATTATTTTAATTAAAAATGTTGTAAGATTTAAAAGCTTGTGTTAGACTTTATAATAATTTACATAAAATATATATGCTAAGTTTGTTATTTTATAAAAGTTAGTCTTAAATAGTAAACAGGGATTAAAAGGAGATAACACCCCCCAAGCTGCCCTATTTGATTCATCGTATGAAAACCGAAACTACAGAGCCGATCTATAACAACAATGTCGATAAGTCGCGTTATTCAGCGAGCCTTCTGCACAGCGTTGCAGTCCAAGTCTACTCCCAACATCAAGTCGCTCTATACTGATCTTTACAGAGAACGCAGTCTCAAGTGTCTCGTAGAGAAGTTCAAGAAGTCTAGCGAGGTCGACCGTTTTCGAACTCGTAGCCGCATATACGAACACATTATTCGCCGCCTCGCCTCTGCTAAGCGCTTCAAATGGATAGAAGAGATCTTAGAAGACCAAAAGAAGTACAATGACTTTTCTAAGGAGGGCTTTGCTGTCCGACTCATTTCGTTGTATGGGAAATCGGGCATGTTTGAGAATGCCCAGACAATGTTCGACGAAATGCCTGAAAAGAATGTTAATCAAACGGTACTGTCTTTCAATGCGCTTTTGGCAGCTTATGTTAATTCGAAGAAGTTTGATATGGTTGATGGGGTTTTCAGAGAGGTACCTACGAAGTTGAAGATTGAACCGGATTTGGTTTCATATAATACCATTATTAAGGCATATTGCGCGACGGGTTCGTCTGATAAGGCTATTTTGATGCTTGATGAGATGGATAAGAAGGGTGTTGCACCTGATGTAATTTCATTCAATACGATTTTGCATGGATTATATGCCAATGGTCGGTTCTATGAAGGTGAAAAGATGTGGAGTCTAATGGGGGAGAAGAATGTTGTTCCTGATGTGAGAAGCTATAACTCCAAATTGCTTGGGTTGGCTGCAGAGAAGAAAACGAAAGAAGCAGTTAATTTGATTGGGGAAATGAGGTCAAAGGGTGTTGAGCCTGATATATTTAGCTTCAATTCTTTGATTAAAGGCTTTGTTAATGAGGACAATTTTGAGGGAGCTAAGCAGTGGTACGATGAAATTGGGAACAGCAATTGTTCCTCAGATAAATTGACTCTCGAGACTCTTATTCCTTTTGCTTGTGAGAAGGGTGATTTGGATTTAGCTTTCTCGCTCACCAAGGAAATTTTCCAAAGGCGGTTTCTTTTTGACGCTAGCTTACTGCAACGTGTGGTGGATGACCTGGTTAAGCGGTCCAAATTTGAGGAAGCAAAAGAGGTTGTGAAGCTTGGGAAAACGAATAGTTATCGTCGTTACAAGTTGAAGCTGCCTTCAGGTCAGTAGTTTATGCCCGACCTGTTGTTATTTTCTGCTGTATGTGAATTAGCTTATGGTCCTTTAAGCAATCCTTGAAGAAACAGGGAATTTCTTTTCAGCTCACGAGCTTCCTATGGTTTTTGCGTCGGACTTCAACAAGTAATGTGACCTATATTGTCATTTCAATTTTTTTCCGTTTCTTTTGTCTTTTAGCCCCATTAAATTATTATAGTTTAGTGAGCTAATGTTTCATTTGGCTGACAATATTTATATTTTTCTCGAAACTGTTCTATTCCTTTTCGTAGTTGTGCTTTTGTTTTGCTCAATATCTCACAGTTATGGTTTTCGATGAAGTATTACCTCTAGGGAAGAAACTTTATTTCCTATAATCAGTTGTTTCTAACTCTTGTTAGTATAAATTCCTTAGCCTCATCAACAGTTAGTGTTGAAAAAACACTATCATAATTCTCATAGAGGCCTCCTAAAACTGTCATCAATTTCTGTTCTTCGGTCAAGCCACAACTAGCATCATCCAGTTTATCACACAACATTTTAATCTTAAGCATACACGCAGATATAGTCAGATTACCTTTCTTAAGGTTTTGCAACTTTCTCTGACCTGTATAGATTGTGCTCTGGACCTTGAAGCATAAGATTTCTCCTCTTGTATCAAAACCTGAAATCTGCTTTAAGAACAACATCAGAAATACAGGACATTATAACTTAACATCTCATTCTTTTCTCCATTTTCAAGTAGCTCTTGTAATGATTTCTTAAGACCATAGTCTTCGAGCTCTGGACTTTGTAAGATCTTTAAGATCTGATGCCTCTATATTGTGTAATTGTTGTTATCTAACTTGATTAAAACCAACATATTGTGAAACTTAAAAATTGCCCGATCAGCATTATTCAAGCCTGCAGTAACATTCATCTTCTTAATAGGATCTGTGATGGGGGTCAGGATCATTCATTGATGATCAGTAGTAAAGGCTCACTGATATTTTATGCTTTGATACTATGAGAACTCACAAGAGAATTGAGAAATTGAGTGTGATATGAAGAACGAGAGAATGAAGAGAACATCAAATTGTATTATCAGTTGTCAAAATGAGAACAGTACATTGCTTTACACTTCGTGCTATTTTATTTATACATCTACATACATGTAGTCTGTTAAGTAACAAAATACATTGTGTGGCAAAGCTATTTTCTAATAAATGTGCTTATAACGCAATATCATAAGACTTTAACAAACTAGGAAGCTGACTCAGCTAAATCCAAGTGATCTGCAGCACTCACATTTGATTGGCTATTATGCACTGATGAGACAACATTTCTTTCATCTCTAATACAAAAGTGTACTTAAAGGATATTGTATTCATTTTGACTCCTAGGTTATGATGGTTGTTCATTTCATACAACCGAACTGCCAAGTGCGAGTGCTTTTCATCAAAGTGATCACATCATCTGTTAATAGCTTCTTACCCAAGTGTAACGATTTGTGAGTTTGTGCATCGGAATTGACCGTTTGGTGCCGTGACTCTCTGAGTCTAGGCTAGCTTATTGCTATTTGTACGAAGACTTGTTAACAATATTTCTTAAATTCATTCGTTTTTGCTAATTGAAAGTAGGCTTGTTTCAATTCATCATGGCAGAAGCGCCAAGGTCTTCAGATTTGCCCTTATTGCCTCCTATCAAATCAAGAAATAACACCCTTCTAAATATGTAATTGTCTCTGTTTGCAAAATCTCCCCATGAATTTATTCGAAATCATCATCCAATCAGATAAGAAATACATATACTTAGTTTATGATCTTTTATGGATCTTATCACGATTGCCTAGTTTTCAAAAAATTTCAATAAACTCTCACTAATACTCAGAGTAGTTTTCCGTTTTATTAGATAGTGAATTCTTTCTGAATCAAGTTGAATACTTAGTTACTTACAATTCATCACTGTAAATGACTTTTGTCAAAGCACTCCAAACTCGCTTCATGATTTATGAACTCATGAATATTAGCAACAACCTCTTTATATTTTTTCTCAACATACCACTTATCATACCCATCTAATGATTTTTTGAAGTGACCATATTTTTCCATGGATATAAGAGAGTATCTTACGCTCAACAATATGCATTTAAACTGAACATATTGAACCATAACAAGAGTTGATTTTTTTTTAGATGGTTAACTTTTACTGCCGGTCATGATTATATTTTAGAGAAAAATGTAGAAGTTCTTGAAATTAGATTATTTATGCCATTTAGATTAAAAATGATATCATTTTAAATTAGATATAAAAAAAAATGTCAAATAAGAATAAATTATATTATTGTAGTGATTTTTTATTATAATATTATATTTTTATCAAGTAATTAAAGACGACTAAAGTACAAGTATTTAACAATGGTAAAATGATAATTAATATGAAAAAGTTCACCAAAATTTTATTTCAATATTTGTTAATTTTTCACTATTTTATTTAAATGTTTTATTGATTATTTTTTAAATAATTGTATTAAATTTCACTTTAATCTTTTATTGTTTTTTTATTTTTGAAAAATGTTTTTATCTTTATTAAATATTCATAATTTAATCATGTTTTAAACACTTAAAAAAAGTAATAATATTTTAATAAAAAAATTAAAATAATATAATTTAGTCTTAATTAAAAAAAAATCTTTAATAAAAGGTTAAATGATATTATTTTTAATTTAAATGATTAAATGAAAAAAATTAACTAATACAAGAAGTATCTTCCAATATGCACTATGATGATGGGATGTTACAAAAAATTGTGTAAGAAAGTTGAAACCAACAAATTGGGTTCGTAAATAGGTTGGACAATTGTCAAACCGGTAGTTTCCATGCTGTAATAAATCGGTGGGGAAAACACATCATATGAGTCTTCATCAACCTTAAGTTGTGATTGATTGTTAGTAGAGGCACATGTATTTTGTGGAGGCGGGTGGGATTTATTGTGGCACGTTGCAGACTTTCCCGAAAGTTTCAAAATCTCATAATTTGTATAATTTTTGTTGTTGGGTATGGAAGGTGAGATAAAAAGGTTATAGAATGACTTTCTAGATCGATTGATATATAGTGTTTTAAATTTTAATGAGTAGCTATTAGAGAACAATAACGTTTAATGTCATTGACATCCTAAGATACATCCATTTGTATCCATTTACGTTTGAATTTACCTGGAAATAGTTTGAGTTTTGATTTGTTCAATAATACTTAATGTTATGGTTTGTAAGCACAGTGCTCAATTCTCTTTTCATGTCATAATTTTATTTTTTTGAACTTTTTGGTATTTTTATGAGCATTCTACCGTAACTCATCCAATTTATGTATTTCCAATATATTTTCCACCTCTCCATTGGACTCTTTCACTTTCATACTTGACTGGGGATGTGATAGTAAAAGTATGGAGTCTAAACTTGGTGGCCTTTCAATTGATGGTTTGAGCTTAGATCTTATCTCAAAATTTTCCAAAATCGTCTTTTGATACACACATGAGAGGCACGCCCTCCAAAAAGTTCACACAATTCACAATATCAACCTTTGATTCGATACTTTCAAAGTTAAAACAAGTTGAGTTGTTTTCTGGTGAGTTTATGTCCTTATTCAGAGCATCATGTGTAACAGTCTTAAGTATGGGCGACTTAATAGATTCTTTTAAGTTGTTCCCACAATCAGTAACATTTATCCTTAAGCATTCATTAACATTATCAATATCAGGGGGTTTAGATGCTTTAAAACTTTAAGCATTACTTGTTCATCCTACACTCTCATTTTAAGTTCATCTTTTTGTACATCAATGAGTGCTATTCTGGTTGCTAAAAACGGACGACCATGTATGATAGGAATGTCACGATCCTTCTCTATGTCTAACACAATGAAATCTACCAGAAAGATGAATTTGTCTATTTTTACTAGCATATCTTCTACCATACCCCGTGGTCTTTTCATTGACCTGTCTACCATCTGCAATGTTACTAAAGTGGGTTTATCTTTACCAACCCTCAATCTCTAGTAGATTGATAATGGCATGAGGTTAATGTTATAACCCAAATCACATAGTTCCTTGCCAAAACGAATGTTCCCAATAGTGCAAAGGATGTCAAAACTACTTGGATCTTTCAGTTTTTGTGATAGTTTTCTATCAAGGATGGCGGTACAACCTTAATTCAAGGTTATTTTTTCATGATCTCTAAGCCTTCTTTTCTTTGATAGTATATCTTTCATGAATTTGGCATAAGACGAAATTTGTTCAAGTGCCTCTACAAATGATATGTTTATGTGTAGCTTCTTGAAGACATCATAAAATTTTGAAAACTGTGTATATAACTTTTGCTTTTGTAGTCTTTGAGGGAAATAAATAGTGGGTTTTTAAAGGTTATTTTTCTTTGGTTGAATTATTTTCTTTTCATTTATCCACTAGTTCCTCTTCATCCTTGTTAATTTCTCGATTCTCTTCGTCAATTTCCCGATTCTCTTCATCCTTTTCTATTTTATGTTCATGTTCTAAAGTTTTACCATTCCTCAAGGCTATGACATTGCATTGGTCCTTACCTTCTTTTCATGGGTTTACAATTGTGTCATTTGGAAGTTTACCTTGAGGCCTTTGACTTATAGCTTGAGCATGTTTCCCCATTTGGTTCTCCAAATTTTGAATTGAAGCATCTTGAGTTGACACTTTTGCACTAAATGATTGGATGAAGTATTTCATCATCCCCATTAAGGCATTTGTATTGTCCTCAGTAGGTGGCTTCTTCTCTTGGGCTTGTGGTTGTTGAAAACCAGGTGGTAGAAATGATTGATTGTTGAATTGATTACCACCTTGATTCTTGTTATTCCAAGAGAAATTTGGATGTTGTCCCCATCCTGGATTATATGTGTTCAAGTATGGATTATTATTTCGATTCACATTACCCATATAGAATATGGATTCGTGATTATTTGGACAACATCAAACAAATAAGCTCTTCCACAAAATACACATGACACTCATGAATCTTGGGCGTAGTTTATACTTACTGGCGAGTTTTAAGCCTTCAAAAAATTAACCAAAGATGACACTTGAGTTATAAATGCTATGATATCATTTACCTCATGCACTACGGCTACTCTTCTTGTGGCTGTCATTCTATCCATTGGCCATTTTCTCAAGTAAATCATAAGCTTGATTGTAAGATTATGCTAGCAAAGCTCCATTAGCAAATGCATCAACAATAGTTCTTGTTTGAGCATTGAGACCATTGTAAAAGGTCTCCATTTGAATCTAAAAAGTAATACCATGATGAGGACATTTCCTCATCAATTGCTTGTGAAAGTTTATAAATTACGGACCAAATTAATCTAGAGGGGGATGAATAGGTTTTTTTTTTAATTTTTATAAATTTATAATTTAATAACCTAAACAAAACGGCCATACATGTAGTCGTGTGTAAGAATAAAGTATAGAAATAAAAAAAATAACACGCGATATTTTTAGGTGGAAACAACCTTGGCCATTCCCATGATCTAAAAGGAAAACCATCAGTCCATTGGACCACCTAACTTTCCACCATGAAAAACAAATGTACAAGTACAAACATGGTCTTATGCTACCCTCCCTAGGATACTGCCCCAATATACTTTAATTATAAGCCCCTACTATATTTTCACAATTTCCAATATTAGTGTGAGCGGTTTCCAAACCAACGTTCCAATAAGCTTTTTGCCAATAAGATACATTCCTTAATTAACTGCAAAATAGTTAGCACAAAAACAAAAGTGCTTGTGTGTGTTATACAACATATTTAATAATGAATACTCCTAACTAGATGATTCAAAATATATGTTACTTAAATCAAATCAACTAGCAAATCCTAGAGGAAATAGATTAAGCACAAGTTCAATAAAAGTACATTCTTTAAAGATTAATAATCAAATAAAATAATTATGACATAACAAACACAATTATTTGATCTAACAATTCAAGAATAGAAATAAAGAAGACTTATTAATTATGAAAACTCCTATTTAAAAAAAGAGTTCTTTTAAAGTATATTTTATGCTATCTTTTAGGCTAAGATTTAAATTATATCTTATTTAATATTTTAGCATATATTTTATTCTAAATTTTAGCATAAATATTTTAGTAGTAAAAATAATTTCAGATTTATGAATATGCACTATTAAATTCATGAGTGTAATCCTATGTGTTATAGTTATAACATATATACCTTAAGTACGACCATGTGAAATTCTAATGTTTCTTCGACTTTGCATGATAGAATTTATAGCGAGTTTAAAAAAAAGTTTACATGTAAATATTTTGTCCATAAAAATAGCCAACACTTATAATCCTTACAAACTCCCTTCTTGGCATTTTCGCGTGGAAAAACCTCTCTATCACTACATGACACTTATATAAATAAGATAAAAATACAATTATATCCTAGACTCTATAGTGTAACTAACCTATTGTCTGATGAATCCATTTTTGCTATAACTTGACAAGCTTGTAAGTAACTGAAATGACATAGACAAAGCATACGACAACTAGGCATAAAAGCCTTATTGTACATTAGTTCAGTTTACATAGAAATAAGTGAAGTGTAAAGAATAATCATGTAGTGTGCATTCATACCAATCAAGCTTAATTAAATATATTCTCCCCTATATGCATAATAAATAATTAAATATGTTATCCCTTTATATGCATAACCAAATAAAAACATAGAAGTAAAACACATTATTCTTTCCCCTTTTTGACATACGAAAAGGACAAAGCATTAGACAAAGTAATGAAGCTAAAATCCTCCTAAAGATATAATAATGTAAAACAGAGTAATGCAGAAGTTTAATGTTTTTTTTTAAATCTCCTAAGTACTATGACTCTCTAACTTAGAAAACAATTAAAAATGTAATAGAGAAAAATAAGGTGTAAATGAAAAAAAATCCGATTTTTTTTTAAAATTTCATAAATAGCCACATAAGATATTAGACTTATTTAATCACAAACAAACACACAACCAATTGATAACTCATTATTTTTTAACTCAAATTTTGATTATTTATCATATAAATAAGCAAGTAGAGTAAAAGAGGCACACGAGCACATATAATGACATATTAACATTTACTTAAAAGTAGTGTATATGTTTATTAATATACCAATTAATTCATTTATGACCAATCAAGAAAGACTTAAAAGAAAAAAATATCACTTATCATATAAAGTTATAATCAAGTCTTCAAACTCACAAAATAAATTATATCTACCAAAAGAGGACTTAATTTTTTTTATTTTATAAATGAGGAAATGGTATTTTTTAATCTCCATTGGCTCTTTCTTTTTGTGCATTCTAAGTACAAGTTTTATAAGAATTTTCTTTTTCCACAATCTTTCCACTCTTTTTTTTGCACGAGACATAAACCTAGCCTGATGACTTTCACACTAGTTATGAGGTAGTCCTATCCGCTCACTGCGGTAGCTTCATACATCAAAATATGTAGCCCTCTCAATACTAGGTCCCTCTATACGATAAAATTTTAGTAAGCAAAAGATAGAACTTAACACAATTTTACAATCAAGATTAGTTGAAGTCCTAAAGTCTTTTAAGAATAGCATATATGTATGCACAAGTTAAATTGTAAAATAATTTATTTATACAATAAATATCAAGATTAATTAAGGCATTAAAAATAAGGTTATATATATGTAAGTATTAAATAAGTCCAATACGGTGTTGGCCAAATAAGGATTTTACTTTTCTTTCTCTCTTTTTGTAAACTTAACTAATAAATAAAATAAAGACAATAAATATTTCTCACCTAGGGTCATTTAAGCACTCTAACAAAAATACCTAGATGAAAGAACAAAAGACGGTCAGGTGACTAAAAAAGGAAATCTTTCCTAACCCAAATTTTCTTGTATTTTGGTTTCTCTATATATCATTAGGATGGGACTTAACTACCTTAGGTTTCATAGGCGTGTTCTTGGACTTAATTGTACTTTTCTCATTCATCCTAAATGAAGATGCAATATGCATAGTAGGATGATGAAAATGAGTCCTAGCATTAAAAGTATTAAAATTTACTTGCCTTTTTTAACCTAAGACTTCATGATTCCTAGTAGAATTTTTGAAAATTCTATTATAATTTACATTCACCCTTGAATATGATGTAACATGCATAAATAGATGATGCTTATGGGTCGTACTATATGAAATATGAAAAGAATGATTAAGTTCAAGAGAATTCATCAAAAATCTACATTTTAGTCTTATAAGATCTTTCCTATCACAATAATAATAGACAGACACAAACTTAATAAATTTTTCTATCATAGGTGCAATAGTTCTTTGTGCATAAGTAGAAATACTAGGAGTAAAGTTTAAGGGCCTTACAAATATGGTCTTTGATGTTGAAGGTATGAAACTTTTGTCTTTGAAACCAAAACCATATGTATCACCATATGACTTACCAATGCTCAAGATTTTATCTAAGTGTTGAGCTCCAAGACACACACTTGAACTTGTGTATATGTGCTAAAATATTCAGGTGATAATGGTGTGGGTTTGATTAACTGGTAGGACTTGAGTTTGTCAGAACGCTAGTCTAGATCCAAACGCCTATCTTGTAGAGACTATGATGAAAGCAGTTGTTTATAAGTAGGTTACTTAGGGGCATTACCTGGGTGGGTTGTTTAAGTCCTAGCCTTGTAACTGGATACTTATTTCATAGTGGATAGTTAGGTAGTCTGGTGGACCAGTGGTTTTCCTCTTAGGTTATTAGTGTAGCCTAGGTTGTTTTCCCTTAAAAAAATCTCATGTGTTAATATTTTTATTTCTATATTATTTTACGTACACATGATTGGTTATTTGACCGGTTGCAAAATTTTAATTTACCATACTTCTACTAACTAGATATTTAGATCCATAACTAAACAAATTTTTAAGTCCTTTACACCAAAACTCGACCAAAATGTACTCTAAAAATTGCTTCTATATTATAAATAACTTTGAGTGTATTTCAATATTTGTACTATATTGTTGTGGGTAGAGTAGTTTACTTGAGTATTGAGTTCTCTTGACTATTTTACAAATCTTATGAGAATAACACTGAGATTGGGTTGAGTAGTATCAGTTTTTTTTCTCAAATTAGTAGTCGTTTATGGTTCATGGTTGAGTGTGATTACCATGATTGGTTATTATTTTCTTTATGTTCACTTTACAGATCTTCGATTATTGATCATATTCACTTTACTGATATTCGATTACTAATCACACTACATTAAGTGGTGTTAGCTTTGGAGGAAAGTCAGGTTCATGTGTCAAACCAAGTTGTTGTTAAGGTAGCAAATGAGGGCAACAATAGGTAGTTAGGATAGAGATCCCCACAAATAAAGGTATTTGCTTTTATATTTCTATTAACTTATATCAATTTTATTACTTAGTGGATTTGTTTATGTCAAGTGATTGCCATAAGAAACCAAAGGGTTTACCATATAGACATGAATTCTATATGGGTTTGGCTCATTATACCTAGTGTTATGCATACTCTTCTATTTGGTTATTATAATCCGAGTTTAAGTTATATATGTTTCAATATACTAAATTTTAAACTCTAATTAGAAAGCCTTAGTATTCTTTACTTGATTTATATTTACTAAAAATAATATATCTGTTACTTAAAGTTATCTGCTTGCCCCTGATTATTATTTACTGCTACTATTGTGTTATGTTAAGTGTTTATATTTTTGTTGTTGTGAGTTAGAGATAATTCTTTAAGGAGTTAATATCACTTTACCTTAGTTATGTATCGTGTCTTGGACTCTTTCAATTGATATTAGAGCTTGTACACTCTTTTAGGGATTTTATCGCTCCAATGTTGATTATTTTAACTCACTTATCATACACATATATTTCTCTTTGATGGATTCAAGGGAAGGATAAAACGTAAGCATATCTCCATTGTGAAATGGGCTCAATTATGCCTATTGAAAATCTCAAATGTTGACCTTCTTGTGGTCCCATATGGTTTCTGGTTTAGAACGACTAGACATACCCAACCAAAACTCTTCTTGGAAATATTTATATCCCTAAACCTATGATTGAATGGATAAAAGAGAAAAGCAAGAAGTCTATGTGGAATAGCAAGGGGTTATATGATATGATTAGAGTTGTAAAGCCTGACAAATATAGAAGAATTCAAAGCTGTACAACCTCCAAGTAAGCATGGTATTATGGAGACAACACATGAGGGTATTTCTACAATTAAGAGATTCATGATTTTGAGGTTAAAAAAAGAATTTGAACTCTATATTATGCAAGATGATGAAATGTTTGAAAAGTATTATGCTCGATTTTAAAACATTGTCAATTGTTCTTACATTTGGGTAGACTAATTAGTGATGAGGGGCAAATTGAGAAGCTTATCACTAGTATCCCTTATCGGTTTCATGCTAAATGATGACTTGCATCATTTAGCATGATTTATCACTTCTTAACTTTAACTTTAATATAATTTTATTTAATTTTTATTGATTTTAGAATTCAGTATTATTATTTAAATTTTATTGCAGATTTGAAGAAAATAAAGTTCCAAAATTTTATAAGCATATTGTCTAAGAACTCTCAAATTTAAATTAAATTTAAATGAAGATTTCTTAAAAATAAAAATGCATGTTGTTTGGATGTGGCATAATATATATATAAGAAACAAAGGAGGGTAGAAAAGAAGGGGGAATTAAGAGAGAAACAGAGATGAAGAAAATAAAAAAAAGGAGAAATAAAAGGCAAATTGGAAACAAAAACAGAGAAAAATATATTGGAGCACAACACGGAAACACAAAAGCATATTGTTTTTGTGATTCATTTTTTTTTTAATTTCTCTAGAAAAATTATGTAGAATTCATTTATGTTAAATTTAATTTTTAGCATGAACTCAATTTTGTTTTATTCTAGGAAAGATATATAATCTCATTCTGAACTATGCTTGATTTTCTATGTTAATTTGAATTATTTCTTTTCATGTTTATCTAATTTATTATGAGTTTGTTGTTTCTAATTAACTGGCCCTTACTATATAAAGAGGAAAATATAAGATATATTTGGAATATTTCAACGTAAGTAAATATAGAGATCGAAAGTGAGATTAGCATAATTTTTGTATTTTTGAAGAGTAAGTTACCAATCTCTGAGGATGATACTCTTCTTATCATTTTATTATAAAACTACAATACTGTACACTTACAATTTTGCATCGATCAAGTTTTTGGCACCTTTTTCGAGGATTGATTTCTTCTTATTTTTGCCAATATCGATACAAAGTAATCTTGTTTTAATTTAGAATTATATTTTATTTTATTTTTATTTTTATTTTTTATTTTTCTCTAGGTGTGTTTTTGACGTTGGATGTGTCGTGCTAGAACTCGAAACATTATTCCTCTTGATCTAAAGATTAAAAGAACCTTTAGATCACGAAGAAACAATAAAGTAAAAGCCATGGCTAAAGAAGAATAGAATATACTGCCACACACCTTATAGGATTATATAATGCCATTTATGAATGACAATTATTCAGGTGTAAGATGCCAGATCATTAATGCCAATAATTTTGAGCTCAAACCAACGCTGATCAGCATGGTACAATAAGCCAAATTTAGCAGATTGTAACTTTTTGATCCCAATATTCATTTGGTGATGCTTTTGGAGATTTGTGACATTGTAAAGATGAATGATATTATTGAAAACACCATTAGATTGAGATTTTTTCCTTTTTCATTGAGGGACAAGGCCAGAGGTTGGTTATAATCTCTATAGCCAAAAAGCATCACTAGATGGTAGGACATGGTATAAAATTTTCTTGCCAAATTCTTTCCACCAGCAAAAATAGCCCAACTCAGGAGTGAGATTGGTCAATTTAGGAAAAATAATTTTGAGACACTCTATGAAGCCTAGGAAAGATATAAATATATGATTTGGCGTTACCCTCAGCATGGATTTCCAAATTGGTTACAAGTTATATGTTCTATAATAGGTTAAATGGGAAAACTAGAACCATAGTTAATGCTACTTCTGGTGGAACTTTGATGTCAAAGACATTTGAAGGTGCTACTTCTCTTTTGGAAGAAAAGCCTCAAACAACTATCAATGGCCTCAAGTAGCTTCTCTATCTCATCAGATTTTATCATTGACAACCCAAAGAATACCACAAAGTGTAGAACATCAACAATTGGAACTACAACTATCGTGGCAATGCTATGCAAAATTACTATCATCCAGGGCTTCAAAATCATGAGAGTATTTTTTATGGAAACACAGGGAATGTGATGCAACATCCTCTAGGGTTTGATAGTCAACCAAGCGAGAAGAAGATGTTACTTGAGGATGCCATGGTTTTCTTTGTTGAGGAGACCAAAGCAAGGTTTAAAAAGAGTGATTCACGGTTGAATAATATTGAGACTCATTGTAGAAATATAAGAGTCATTATCAAAAATCTTGAAGTGCTAATTGGGCAACTAGCCACGATCATCAATGCCCAACAAAGAGAAACTTTTCCTAGCAATACAAAAGGGAATCCAAAGGAACAATGCAAGGCCATTACACTTAGGAGTGGAAGAGAAATTGAGAGGTTACCATCAAACAAAACCGAGTTCATCCCTACAGCTCCAAACAATGGCCAAAGTAATAATAAAGTAAAAGAAGAGGAGATTTTTGATGATAAACTAAGAGAGACTAAAATGTGTGTATCAATTTCATTTTCTGACAATTCTCCTATTTTTTTCTACTCCACTTCCTTATCCTCAATGTTTCCTTCCAAAAATTAAGTTTTTGGATAATTTTAAGAAAATTCAAATAAATATTCCTTTTGCAGATGCCTTGGAACAAATGCAAAATTATGCCAAATTCTTGAAGGACATCATTTTCAAGAAGAGAAGATTGGAGGAGTTCAAAGCAGTGAAGCTTTCTAAAGAATGTAGTGCCATTCTTCAAAATAAATTACCTCAAAAATTAAAAGTTACGAGGAGTTTCACTTTTCCTTGCACTATTGAAAATTCATTTTTTGATAAATTTTTATGTGATCTTGGT
Organism: Hippophae tibetana; assembly: GCA_037013495.1. Classification (NCBI taxonomy): domain Eukaryota; kingdom Viridiplantae; phylum Streptophyta; class Magnoliopsida; order Rosales; family Elaeagnaceae; genus Hippophae; species Hippophae tibetana. The sequence continues at coordinate 31,749,444 of CM072802.1, read as the reverse complement.
GCTAGCATTAATCTTATGCTACTGTCTGTGTATAGAAAAATGGGACTTGGAGAAATGAAACAAATAACAATTTCTTTCCAATTAGTAGACCAATCCATTAATTATCCATATGGAATCATAGAAGATGTACTGGTAAAGGTGTATAAATTTATTTTTTTTGTTGATTTTGTGGTGTTAGATATGGATGAAGACCAAGATGTCCCAATAATTCTTGGCTATGGGAAAGGCTTTAATTGATGTTCAAAATGGTGAGTAAACATTGAGAGTGAACAAGGAAGAGGTTACATTTAACATCTATGAAGCCATGATATTTCCAGAAGATCCAAGCACTTGCTTTTGGGTAGATAGCATTGAAAAATGTGAAGTAGAAGCCTTTCAAGAAGATATGCCAGTTGATCACCTAGAACGATGTATCACCATTTCATCTCATGCATATGATTTTAATAACTTTACTGTTTATGAATCTGATTTACCTTTTGTTGGTGAAGAATTTCTCCACTATGTATTTTCCTTGGAAGCATTGCAGTAGGTTACATCATTTAGCATAGAAGTGGAAAGGCTGGAGCCGATGGTAGCAAAGACGGATTCTGAAATCTCTATAGAAAAGGTGTAACAAACTACAACTTCAGAGTTGAAGAAATTGCCTGAGCATCTTCGCTATGCATTCTTGGGTGATAGTTACACCTTTCCAATCATTTTTGTAGGATCACTTACACCCGAAGAGGAGTCAAAGTTGATGCATGTGTTAAGGGAGCATAGAATAACCTTGTAATGGATTATCTTTAACATAAAAGGTATAAGTTCATCCATTTGCTCTTACAAGATTCTAATGGAAGAACTTTACAAACCATCAATTGAGCCCCACAGAAGATTAAATCCATCAATAAAGGAAGTTATGAGAGCTAAAATTTTGAAGCTTTTAAATGCTAGAAATATTTATGCTATTTCAAACAGCTCATGGGTATGTCCAATATAGGTCGTACCAAAAAAGGGTGGAATAATAGTGGTGGAAAATGACAAAAATGAGCTTATTCCTATAAGAATAGTCATAGGTTGGCGTGTATGTATGGATTATAACAAGTTAAAAAAAGTAACAAGGAAGGATCATTTTCCACTTTCATTCATTGATCAAATGTTAGATCGATTGGCTGGATATCCTTATTATAGCTTATTTGATGATTATTCAGGGTATAACTAGATTGCCATAGCCCTTAAAGATCAGGATAAAACAACATTCACATGCCTCTACTAAACATTTGCTTTTAGAAGGATACCCTTTGGATTGTGCAATGCCCTAGTAACATTTCAACGTTGGATGATAGCTATCTTTTCTTACATGGTGGAAGATACAATGAAAATTTTCATGGATGATTTTTCGATTTTTGGTACATCTTTTGATCATTGTTTGCATAATTTAGCTCTTGTTTTGCAGAGATGTGAAGATAAAAATCTTGTCCTAAACTGGGAGAAGTGTAATTTCACGGTTCAAGAAGGGATCGTGCTTGGCCATAGAGTATCATCTAAAGGAATTAAGGTTGATCAAGCTAAAATTGTAACCATAGAAAAACTACCACCTCCAAAGAATGTGAAGGGAATCAGAATCTTTTTGGGACATGTAGGATTTTAGAGAAGATTTATAAAGGAGTTTTCTAAACCTTTATGTAATCTTCTTGAGAAATATTATTCATTTGACTTTGATGATGTTTGTTTGAAGGCCTTTAATGCAATAAAGGAGTCAACCTTTTAAAGTAATGTGTGATGCAAGTGACTTTGCAATTGGAGCAGTGTTAGGTTAAAATGGAGGCAAAATCTTTAGGGCTATGATAAGAGTCAAATTATTTCATTTTTGTTATGATTTAAATGATGATATTTGTGTGAAAATTGCGTTTATTTGATTATTTAATCCACAAATATCATTTCACGGGTATTTCGTGTTTAAAGTCCAATTTCAGGTAAAATCATGATTTTGGAGAAGTTTGGGACAAAGTTCAATGATCGGGATTGAGTGAAAATAAAAAGAAAACAAAGTTTCAAAATTTAGAACTCCCGCCGCCGGCTAGATTAATCTCACCGCCGGCAAAAATCCTACGGAAAGCTGGGCGAAAATCTTCCCGAGAGCACAAATTTTGGCAAATTCATCTCGCCGCCGGCCAAATACATCTAGCCGCCGGCCAAAATCGGAAAACCAAAAAAATTATCTTCCAGAAATCTCGCCGCGGCGAGAATAATGTCGCCGCCGGCGAGTTTCGTCCGAAAACACATTTTTTTGGTTGTTTTGTTCCAAAATTACCCCCAAAACCCTAGATCTATATATACAATATGATGGAGAAAGGGGACACGGCAGAGAGGGGAGTTCAAAGCCATTTTTGGAGGAGAGAAAGAAATTTTGGAGAAACTTGAAGGATCTTCACCATTGTTGCTACCAAGTCTTCATCTTCTAGAGTTTTTCATCTCTTCTCCTTACCTTTTATATTCTGCAATTTGTTCAGTTTTGTTATTCATAGATTCAATTGAAATAATGGTTGTTCTTATTTCTGTTATGAACTAATTCGTTTTTGCTAAGGCTATGATGTAGTTAAATCAAGGAAATCTGATTTCTTTTGTTATTGTTATATGAATTCATTGTTTTCAAGTTGAGTATTTATTTCCATGCTTAATGCTTTTAAATTTCTGATCAAGATTTAGATGATTTGTTGCATTATATTGAGACCGAGAGGAGATGTGTAATGAATGCTTCTTGTGATAAATACGGTATGTTGAATGCGAGTTTGACACCTAATGCATGATGTATGTGGTTATTCTAGAAATTTCATAAATCGTAATGTGCTTATTTGTGATTAAATCTTCATAGAAATATAGTTGGTTTTCATAGATAAGTAATTCTAATATAACTGGAGAGAGAGTATTAGATAAGTTTGGGATTTTCAACCATCACTTTTAGCTTTGATTCGCATATAACATGACTTGAAATCGGATTGAATTGATTTAGCGAAATCAAATGCCTTAGCGTTTTTAATCATTTGTGAACAACATTAAATTTTTTTATTTGCATTTAGTTTTAAGTTAATTTGCTTTTAAAACAATTTCAACAATTCAGTTTTCAAATAAAATTAGGGTTAGTCAATTTCGGTACTTAGTAACGCCATTTCTTGTGGGTTCGATATCCATACTTTTTGTACACTTTATTACTTGAACGATTCATACACTTGCGAAAATAAGCATCAGGCTATATACTATGCAAGCTAGACATTGAATGAAGCCCAATTTAATTATACAACAATTGAGAAGGAGATAATTGCTTTGGTGTTTGCTTGTGACAAATTTTGATCTTACTTCATTGGTACAAAGGTGATAGTGTTCACTGATCATGCAGCACTTCGTTATTTGTTTGGAAAGAAGGATGCTAAGCCTAGGCTAATTCGTTAGATCCTTCTTCTTCAAGAATTTGATTTGGAAGTTGGAGATAAGAAAGGAAGTGAAAATTCAATTGCTGACCATTTCTCTCGATTGGAGCAAAAAGAAGTAAAACCAACTTTAGTGATCCAAGAAGCATTCCCTGATGAGTAGTTGTTTTCATGTGAGATCAAGTTTCCTTGGTATGTTGATATTCTAAACTACCTAGCTTGTGCCACCAGATCTTACCTACCACCAACATAAGAAGTTTTGCATGATGTGAAATATTATCTTTAGGATGAGTCTTTGCTTTTCAAAAGATTCCCTGATCAAATGTGTGCCTGAGGAAGAGATGTAAGCCATTCTCCATCATTGCCATTCCTCATCATATGATGGAAATTTTGAAGTAACAAGAATAGCAGCTAAGGTACTTCAAAATGGTTTTTTTGGCCTTCTATTTTTTGTGATAGTTATACTTTAGTTAAAACTTATGATCGCTGCCAACGTATGAGAAATATTTCAAGATTTCAAGAGCTACCATCAAAAAATATCTTAGAGGTTGTGTTATTTGATGTTTAAGGAATTTATTTTATGAGTTATTTTCCTCCCCCTTTTGGCTTTGTTTATATCTTGTTAGCAGTTGATTAGTGTCAAAGTGGGTGGAGGAAATTGCTACAGCAACAAATGATGCAAACGTATTGCTCAAATTTCTGCATAAGAACATATTCATAAGATTTGGCATTACACGAGCTATTATTAGTGATGAAGGGACCCATTTTTACAACAAGTTGTTTGACAACCTTTTCTCTAAATATGGTGTGAAGAAAAAGATAGCATTTGCCTACCATTCTCAAACTAATGGTCAAACTGAAATTTCAAATCGAGAAATCAAGAATATTCTTGAGAAGATGATCAACACCAATAGAAAGGATTGGGCAAAGAAGCTTGATGATGCTTTATGGGCATACCATACATCTTTTAAAACACCTATCAGGATGTCTCCTTATCAATTAGTGTTTGGAAAAGCATGCCATCTCCCTTTTGAGTTAGAACATAAATCTTATTGGGCTATAAATAAGTTTAATTTTGATTTGAAGGCAGCTCGGGAAAGACGACTTCTTCAATTGAATGAGATGGATGAATTCTAGAATGATGTTTATGAAAATGCAAATATCTATAAATAATGGACAAAGAAGTGGCATGACAAACAAATTCTTAGACATGATTTTACTCTAGGATATTGTTTAGTTTAAGTTTATGGGTGTCAACTCCTATAATATTGAGTTGTTGGATTTTCTTATCAAGCATGTATTTAAGTATGATTGAATTCGTTATGACTTTAAAATTTGTAATTGAGGATAGTTTTGAGAATTAATTTTATGTATTATTATAATACTATATTTAATTTACTAATTATTTATTAAATCCAAGTATGTTTAGCTAAAAATACTATGATATTAGTTAAGTTGTTATGCTTGTGAAATATTAAATTAGGTAAATATTTTTATAAATAAATAAATTTTTATTTCTTCATTCAAGACTTATACAAAGTTAATTAGGAAAAAAATCTATTGACGACATATTTTTCATAATAAATTTAAAATATGAAAGTTATATTTAGAATTCGATTATCTGGATCTAATTTAGAATTTATATTTTATTTCAAAGATTTTATAAGATTTATTATTGAAAAATATTTTGAGAACATATTTTTGATTAGAGATTTAAAATCTGAAAGTTAGTTCTCAGATACATCAATCTTAAATCATATTTTTACACCTTGAATCATATCTAAATTATGTGGTCCATCCAAAGAAGCAATTTAGATGGTTTTCTATTTTCTTATAAACAAATTATAATTAAATATTAATCAACTAGTAGGCCTCACTTAAAGAAATTAATTGGTTTTTATTAATAAAAAAATTGGGCCTACTTTGAGGAGATTTTCTTACAAAAAAGAAAAAAAATATTAATATTAATTTATATTTTTAATAACCTAATTAACGTAATAAATCATAATTAATAAAATAATATATTCCATAAATTATTAATTAAATGATTAAATATTTATTTGTCTACTACTTGTTGAATCCAATCTATCTTTTAATTTATGTCATTAAAATAGAATTTTCAAGCCAAAACAATGGTGATACAATGTTTAGGTTTTTTTAATAATTTTGTTGAATTATTTAAAAATTATATAGTTACACTTTAGACCGATCTTGAAAGTACATTTGTCGCTTTTTACAAAATGATTTATACGCTTACAAGCAATTTAAAAATATACAAAATTTGTATATCAAGTTTTTGTATATTAAGTCAAAATATTAATAGTCAAATTTTATAAAATTTATAATAAGCTCGCAAGTGTATGAATCACTTTATAAAAATAAATTGTTACTATCTTTGAATACTTCCAAGATCGGTCTAAATAGAAATTACATAGTTTTTAAATAAATCACCAAAATTCTTTAAAACAAAAAATAAACCTAAACGTCATCTCACAATTGTTTGGGTTTAAAAGGTCTACACTAATAATGTAAAGTAATAAAAGATAAATAATATATTAATTTACATAAATTAAAATCAGAAATGCATTTAATTAATCATCGGAGAATTAATAAGATATTTAACTAGTTGATTATGTTTGGTAAAATTAATTAGGATAATAAAATATAAACCCAAATTTATTGATTCTTTCTTATATGTAAACATAATGCCTTATGTTGAGTATACTATTCATTATTAATTAAATCACTTAATATTTTTGGTCGAATCTATCAATTAATTTAAATAAATTATGCTTATTTTCTAAGAAATTAATAAACCATTTAACTTGTCGTCTTTGATCAAGTCTAACAAATTAAATTTCTAACAAAATTGTCTAATTTAGTTTTTAGATCAATATATCTAAAATCTAACTTTCGTGTTTTAAATTTATTACGAAAAATATATTTTTTAGTAATAAATCTTATAAAAACTTTGAAATAGAATATAATTCTAAAATAGATCTTTCTAAAACCCAATTTTCATATTTTAATCTATTACAATTGATAATAAATTTTATAAAAATCTTAAATAGAAAATAATTTGTGTTTAATAACTATTAAACTTATTTACCTAAATAGTTTACATAAGCATAATAACCTAACTAAAATTCTATCATCACAATTAGTCAAAGAAAACCCACTAAATGACACGGGAATTAATGATCGAATGTGGCCAAAAAATGAGAAAGAGTAGGAGGAGGATGGTCGATTTTATGGTAGGAGTTGGGGAAGAGGAAACAATGCACGATTCTGTTTGAAAATGGGAGATAGAAGAAATAAAAGGAAAAAAATAATGTAGAGTCGGTTGACACATAAGGTCGATACTATTTTTTTTAATTTTTTAAGTTGATCTTTCAGCGTACCGACTTAAAATTCATTATGAGTCGATTTTGCCTAAAAATCGATCGACTTTAAATTTTGACTTAAAAACTCCTTTTATAATAGTGCTCATTTCTTCAACTTTCTTTAAAAGTTTTGTATCTTGGTGAATCTCATCACGAGATTCTTGAAATAATAACCTTCGTATGAGAGAGATATAAAGTCATTAATAAGAGACAAGAAAAAACGTTTGCATGTTTGGAGCTTAGATCATAATGCTAGAGAGGGAAATAAAGAGCTTTCAAATTGTGATAGTAAATATGAATCCTAGACCCTTTGACATTTATATGAGGTTGAGAGCAAAAATGTAAATACAATTGAGAAAATGACATTGTATATAATACAAGTATATAACCATGTTACAATCCAAGCGCCAATATAGATTGTGCCTTAAACACTAACAAAGTAGGGCCTTAAAATCAACCCAATATTTATCCACAGCTACTCGGTCCATAGGCAATGACCTAAAAATTTGGGATTTAAGGCACAACTATATTTGTCAAAAATAATTTTTATAAGTGTAAGTAAAGTAAGTATAATTTTATAAAATCATTATTTATTATAGAATAAAACGGTATGTTTTGACATTAATAATTGGTATTTATGTTCGTTTTATTAGTTTTATGTACTATCATATGCTAATTATAAATATATCTATAATTATACACCTATGTGTTTAAAATTATTAAAATGTATATATTAAAGGGTATGCATGTATTTGGAGTTTTAATAGATGCAAGTAGAACCGAACATTATCATATAGTCAGTCATTGACTTGCTGGCCGAAGACACTAACCATATAACTCCTCCCCCCTATGGGCTCACGCTATTGGGCTAAGGAGCACGGGCTTTATCATGTACTATACGTAATTAAAAGACAACTATATCAGTTTCAAAAAAGAAGTTTGACAAGCGAAGTGACAAAGAATGTCTTCCGTGAATCGTCGTCTGCATGGCATCTTTGCCAATGCCACTTCACTCGAATCACTCCCATCAAAAACTAAAACTAGCGTCGCCGTCAAGTCCTTAGCCAAAAATGCCTCCGCCAGGGATAGGAGTCTTCAGAAATTGGTCGACAATTTCAAAAAATCATCAGAGCGCGAGAAGTTCCGAGCCAAGCGAAGCTGGTACGAGAAGACAGTTCGCCATCTTGCAGCTGCCGAGAAATTCTCCATGATCGAAGAAATCCTTGAAGCCCAAAAGAAGTACAAAGACATCACCGATGAAGGCTTCGCAATTCGCCTTATCACTTTGTATGGTAAGTCGGGTATGCTGGATCATGCTCGCAAGCTGTTTGATGAATTGCCTCAGTTGAACTGTGAACGCACTTCGAAAGCTTTCAATGCCCTTTTAAAGGCTTGCGTCAATGCAAAGAAATTTGACAAAGCTATTGAGTTTTTTCAGGAACTACGGTCTTGTGCATCAATAGAACCGAACTTGGTCTCCTTCAATATTATTATTCATGCTGCTTGCGAGATGGGTTCTTTTGAAAATGCTATGTCGACCCTGAATGATATGAAAGATAATGGGATGGAACCTGATATAATTAGTTTCAATACACTTCTCGATGCGCTATTCAAAGCTGGTCTGTTTTCTTCGGCAGAGAATTTATGGGCAATGATGGAAAGCAAGAACATTGCTCCAAATATTAGAAGTTACAATTCAATGCTTCGTGGGTTGACCTATTACAATAGAATACATGAAGCTGTTGAGTTGGTTAGTGATATGGAGAGCAAAGGAACTGAGCCGGATGTTTACAGTTATAGTATTCTGATCAAAGGATTTTCTGATGGGGGAAACTTGAAAGAAGCCAAAAGATGGTATGAGGAACTTCTAAAGCATCAATTTTCTCCGAGCTTGGTAACTTTTACATCACTTGTTTCGTTATATCTGGAAAAGGGTGAACTCGATATGGCTTTTGAGCTGTGCTTGGAGGTAATCAATAGACGTTTGTTTATAAAGTCTCCAGAATTGAAGAAAGTGGTTGATGGGTTGATGAAGGAGGACAAGGTGGAACTAGCAACTGAACTTGTGGAACATGTGAATTCTGCAAAGTACTTGAAGTATAAACTAGAACTTCCAATTAAGGTTAGAAAGTGAAGAAATTTGCCTCTCTTTTTCTCTCAAGTGAATTTCATGTCATCCGTTAATTTTTAATTGTTTTTCTGGTATCTTTTATTTTTGATTTTCATTTGTTTCTGTTAACATTTAGAATTATCTTGACAAATTATATATTGTGTGATTCTTGTAAGTGTACGTATGCCTTACGTGGTACATAAAACAGAAGTTTAAGCTGATGCTCAATTATGTTTAATTGATGTGAAAATTAGAAGTTCAAGAACTGAACTGCACTATAATGATAATCACTAGATTAATCTCATATATATGCTTCTGACTTCACTTCACTTCACTTCAGGGAGCTCAGTAGAGAATCATTCTCGTTGAGGCATTTTCATGTATTTGCTATCAAATGGTAAGATGCTTGGATCTATGATCCATGTTTTTTTTTTTTTTGTGATCTATGATCCGTGTTCTTTGCATTATGAGTAAGAATGTAACATCGATAATGGACATTTTTGATGCTTGCCCTGCAGTAACTGAGATTTGTATTACACAAAGTAGCTATGGCCAATTGACCATTCTGATTCTCGTCCTACAAATAATATAATCGATGTTAATCTAATTAGTTGGAGTTGCTGAAAATATCGTTACTCTTTACTTGTTTGTGAAGGATAAAAAAATGCCATGACTTAGAATGGACTCTTGAAGGTTGAAGCCACCGGGAAAAGGTTGAACCAAAGCTCACGTTCTTCATTTGCTCATTATTGGCGTTGCTTAGCTTAAAAAGGGGTAATATATAAATTTTTTAATGTTGTAACAGCACTTGATAGGTAGACATGATTTATTTCATATGGACCCCAAAAAAACATTTTCCGTTGCTTTTCTTTTTTCTTTTTTGCATAATTTATTTCAAATATTAAAGACCCTTTATGGTTTTTTGTAAGAGAATATAATGACGAGTGTCCCACATCAAAAGCATACCACATGATAGCGAGAGCCCGTTGTACTAGGCCTTTGGATTCTTCAAACTTTGACATTTCTTAATGTACTTATTTGTTATTTCATAAAATTTCAATGAAAATTTGCACCTAGTTCATATAAGTTGGCTCAACCTAGCTACAAGGTTTGACATATATCGATTAAGATGATCACGAGTGCTTGAGTCACCCTTTCTTCAAACTAAGAAGAATGATTATTCAACTTGGTGAGTTGTTAAATTAATTGGTACATATTGCTGATTGTGGCTGTGACAACCCCTGGTGCTTCTTAGGGCGTGACAAATATTTTTATTTTATTATAACTTCCATATAGGCCTTAGGGGCAATGTTGCCGATGAACTCGGAGATTACTAAAATAATTATTTACAAAAACTTTCATACAATGCATTATACAAAAAAGAGCAAAAGACATCTACTTGTCTAATTACATTCTTATTATGTGAACATGACAAGCATCCTTAGTATGATAAACTGAGGAAAAATTTCCTATACTCATCTTTAACATATCCTGTTTTGTACACTTCTAACAAGCGAGATCCACAATGTGTTATGTAGAGTAGGAAAATGAATATGTACAACCGGAGTACTTGTAGCTTTTCTATTATGATAATTATGGTCTCCAAGCCATGCCAAGTTACCCAAATCTTAAAAATTTAAGTATCCTACTTTAAAAATTGGATTATAATTGCTTCTAAAGTATTAAACAGTGGGAATGTTCTTATAGCATCATTAAGTGGTAATGATAATGATTGGATTATTCATTCAATATGTACATTTTACATGGCATCCAATATAGATTGGTTCCTATATTAAAAGAGGTTAATGGTGATAAAGTTTTTTTGAAGAACGACGGTGGTTGCAACATAGCTAGCATACATACTACTAAAATCAAGATGTTTTACAATATGGTTAGAACATTAATTGTTGTTAAGCGTGTATTAGAGCTTTGAAAGAACCTTATTTCATTGAGTAGTCTAGATTCTCTTGATTGTTTATATTGGGATGAAGGTGGAGTATACCTGATTGGATTTTATCATCATCCTTGTTCACTTTTAGTTTGTTGAACATGAGAGCTCATGTCTTGGTTCTTCTCCTATCATTGTGATGCCGTCAATCTTTCAATTTTCTCAAAAATTTGTGGTTGTATTCTGGACCAAACTAAAAGGTTAAAATCTACTTATTGTCCTTATTGAGTTGATATTTCTAACCAAGATATTGTTCTCCTTGGATATCGTTCTACCAATTTTGGTGTTGATTCTCCTTAAGCAAGTTGTGGTTACTATTCTTGTGGTGTGATTTAAAGTTGTTGTTTTCATGTAAATACCTAGTATGGTATATTTCCAAGCATTGTGTGCTTTTTAGTTACTTTTGATCATTTTTTTGTTCCTGTTGCAACATGACTGTTCTTGATTGGAATCCACGTTGTATTGGCTCAGTTGATATCATGAATGTACTGTTTGATGTTTGATGCTAAGCAGTGGTATTATCTTATTGTGTTTTATTTGCTAGACTTGCAAGTAAACACAAGATGCTCCTTTCTACTTAATAACAGAACATGGTGTTTGAAAGAGAGAAATATTCAATCACTAGTAGAAGATACGAAAGTTATATTATGCACGGTTCTGGAGCCAGCGGGTTCTGAATGACCTCCCTTTCATGGATTCCGATACTGAATATCCAAACTCCATATGTTATCCCTTGAGGCATCTTAAGTTTGAGGCCAGGATCTGAAAGAGAAGATTCACTTTTCAGAATTCCAAGTGACATTCTTCCTTCAGAAGCTAAAGTTGAATGATCGAAGTCTCTTTCAGGTTCATTCGAAGAGATCGAAGCGAAGTCATCAATTCAACCATTCGCATGGTCTCCCCCATTACTTCCCACTGGGCGAGAGGTGCACCTCTTATTCTGTCCGAAGAAATGATTCATCGAAATAATGAGTCACTATGGATATCGACACATCTGAGATCGCCAAATGTTCGGGAGTGAAAAGTCTATTCTATAGAGAAGCCTCCTCCAAAGAAATCCACTACTCAAATAACCTAGTATTCTAAGAAAAATAGACCCATATATCGATATCTTAACAATGGAGTTGATCTATTTCCAATTCAAGAAAATGGGATTACGCACATAAAGATTTCCAAGAAAAGTTGAAGGCACACACATAGACACATCTATTGTTGGAATATTATGGATCAAAACTCAAAAACACTCAAGAACAATTTTCCAAAGATTCTTAGAAACTCTCAAACTTTTATTTTTGATTTCTTAACTTGATTATTACATTGCTACTGAGAAGTATTTATAGAAACAACTAATAAATCTAAGTCATACAACATAAACCTACCAAAGCAATCTAAAACCATACACCTAACTCCTTACATAACCCATTTATTTTCTTCTTTTTGCCTACCAACCATGAGCTATATCCTTATTAATCCAGATTATTACCATAGAAGCTTCCATGAGCTGGACTTCAAATGGGCTAGAATATTCCAAAGAACTTGGGCTTGTAAACAAGCTTACAAAACAACACTCCCCCTTAAACTTATTTTATGATGCCGAACAAATTTCTCAATCTGACAAAGTCTTCTTGTTTGAGCAATTTAGTGAAGATGTCAGGAATTTGATCTTGTGATTTCACATACTTAAGTTGTACATCCTTTCTTATGATGCACTTTCTGATATAATGATATCGAGTATCTATATGTTTGCTTCGATCATGAAAAATAAGATTTTTGGCTAAGGCAATGGTTGACTTATTGTCGACACAAATTTTGGTTGGCTCTTCCTGTGTCATACTTAGCTCCTTTAACAAGTTTCTTAGCCAAATTGCATGGTAAACACATGAAGTAGTTGCTACATATTCTGCTTCAATCAGTTGTTTTTTCGACATCCATGTAAAAGCAGTATCTCCCATAAAAAACACAAATCCAAAAGTGCTTTTTCGACCATCTATATCTCCACCAAAATCGCTATCATTATATCTTTTTGCATCTTTGAAATGGGTGATTTTCGGTTTCTCCATATAGTGGCTAATCAATCCAACGACATACAAGATGTCAAGTCTTATGCACGTGAGATAATGCTGACTTCCAACTAAACTTTTGAAAAATGTTGGATCCACGCTTTCACCATCTTCATGCTTGGATAGTTTGATTCCACATTCCACTGGTGTGTTGATTGACTTGAAATCGTTCATCTTGAACTTCTTTATTATCTCCATTGCATAACTTTCTTGAGAGATGAAGATGCCTTCTTCTTTTTGCTTCATTTTAATTCCAAGGTAGTATTTCATTAACCCAATATCTGTCATTTCGAACTCTCAGGTCATCACCTTCTTAAAATCTTCAAACAGCTTCGGATTACTTCCGGTGAAGATGAGATCATCTATGTATAAGAGAACGATTAGAATATCGCCATCTTCAATCTTGACATATAGTGAATGTTCATAGGGACACTTGGTGAAGTTGTTCTCCAGAAAGTACTTGTCGATGTGGTTATTTCATGCTCTTGGTGCTTGCTTTAACCTATAAAAAGTTTTCTTCAACTTCGACACCTTGTCTTTGTGACCTTTTACTTCATAGCCTGATGGTTGCTTAATGTAGACTTCTTCTTCAAGGATTCCATTTAGAAAAGTAGATTTTACATCCATTTGATATATCTTCCACTTATTTTGAGCTGCCAAAGAAATGATTAGTCTTATAGTCTCTAATCTAGCAACATGAGCAAATACCTCATCATAGTCAACTCCATCCTTTTGACTATATCTTTTTGTTACTAGCCTCGCCTTGTGCCTTTCAATATCTCCCTTAGCATTCCTCTTTGTCTTGTACACCCATTTGACACCTATTTCCTTGTGTCCTTTGGAAAGTGAGGTGAGCTCCCATGTGTCGTTCTTCTCAATGGCCCTGATTTCTTTGTCTATTGCATCTCTCCACTTCTTTTTCTTGTACTGCTTCTTCAAAGTTTACTAACAGAAAAGTGTGAGATTGTCTAATCGTTTGGTTACCTCATAAAGATCTTGAAGACTTCGTGTGCATGGAACTTCTCTTTCATCTCGACTTCCACTTTACGATGACGAAGGTGATGAGTCTCCTTGAATGGTTGATATTGGTGAAGTGGGTAGAGTTGCAAGCTCTTGTTGAGGTTCACTTAGTTGCTCCTTCATTGTCTACTCATCTTCTTTAAACTGAGGAAAGAAATTGAACTTACCTACATGAGAGTTAAAATCTCATTCTCCTTCTTCGTCAAATACCACATCTTGACTAATCACAATCTTTTTATTGTTTAGATTGTACCACTTGTAGCCTTTTGAATTAGCATCATAGCCAATAAAAATAAAACTCTCGCTTTTATCATCAAGCTTCATTCTTCTCTCATCCGGTACATGAACATGGGCTATACATCCAAAGACTCGTAGGTGGGAAATACCATGATTTCTTTCACTCCATGCCTATTACGGTGTCTTTCCCCATACACTTCTTGTTGGAGATCGATTTGACAAGTAAACTGTACATGCTACTGCTTCTACCCAAAACTCTTTAGGTAGTTTCTTGCTTTCTAACATGTTTCGTGTCATGTTGAGGATTGTTCGGTTCTTTCTTTCAGCTACACCATTCTGTTGGGGGGGGATCTTGGAACTGTTAAAGATCTATGAATTCCATTTTCTTAACAAAACTCTTGAAACTCTTTGGATGTAAATTCTCCACCTCGGTCGGATCTCATGGCTTTGATCTTTCTACCGCTTTCTCTCTCCACTGTAGGTTTGAACTTTTTGAATACTTCAAAAACTTCTGATTTCTATTTCAAGAAATATACTCAAGTTTTTCTTGAAAAACTATCAATAAAAAGAAGAAAATAGTTACTGTTATTTAGAGAGTTAGGCTTGATTGATCTGCACACATCAGTATGGATTAGTTTGAGTGACTTCTTAGCTCTTGAGTTTGACTCCTTTGGAAAGCTTTTACTGAATTGCTTCCCGAGTACGCACTCTTCACAAAGTTTATCAAGATGGTTAATGCAAGGTAGTCCATTCACCATATCTTTCTTAGACAATAGCTCAAATCCTCCAAAATTGAGATGTCATAGCCATGATGCATCTTTGTAGCAAGATTTCAGACACTTTGCAATGTCATTTTGTATATTGATCAGGAACATTCTATTCTTTTACATCAGTACGTTTGCAATGAAGTTATTTTTATCATTGTTTATAGAAAGATTACTATCCTTCATATGAATATCATAACATTTCTCTAATAGTTGTCCTAAACTCAAGATGTTACTTTTCATATTAGGGACATAATAAACATTGGAAGTAAATTGATGTCGCCCATCTTTCAAGCAAATGAGAATGTTACCTCTTCCTTTCACTGCTACGTTAGAATCATCTCCAAATGAGACTTTTCCATTTATTGATTCATCTAGCTCCACGAACATGTCTTTCCTTCCACACATATGGTTGCTTGCATCGCTGTCAAGATACCAGGAATTTGGTTTACCACCATCACCCTCATTTCGTGCTAGAAAAAAGTTTCTTTCTCCTCAGTCTTCTCCTTCCTGTAGTTGATTTTCTCATCTAATCTATTGTTGGGAGCTCTATATTTTGAAGCATAATGTCCAAAATTCTAACAATTATAGCATTGAACTTGAGATTTTCCATACCTTGACTTCATATTGCCTCTTTCACGACCTCGTGTTGAGCTTTCCTATCTCTCGAAGTTTTTGGAACTGTTGTTGTAATTTTAACCTCATCCACGACCGTGACTTCCACCTCGTCCACGACCTCTACCTCTACCACGTCCACGTTGGTTTCTATCATTGTCTTGGCTTTCATGCTTATCCTTGAATTGCATCTTGAAGAGTTGCTCAGTGATCCCTTGCTTCTTCTTATGCTTTTCTTCGTATGCTTGTAATGACCCATTGAGTTTATCAATGGTCATTTCTTCCAAATCTTTTGTTTCCTTAATCGTCACGACGATGTGTTCAAATTTGGAATCTAATGAACGAAGTATTTTTTCCATTATTCTAATATCTCACCGTTTCTTTTCAATTGATTAGAAACAATTGTGACTCTCGAAAAATAGTCGGAAATAGATTCAAAAGTTTTCATATGTAGAGATTCAAATTCACCTCTTAGTATTTGGAGACTTCACTTTCTCGGCTCCTTTGAAAGAAATTTGAAGCTTATTCCACGTTGCTTTGGAAGATGTTGCATCTGAAATCTTCTTAAACTCATCATCATTTAAGGCTTGATAGATAAGAAAGAGGGATTTCTTGTCTCTCTTTCTCAAATTCTTTAAAGATCTTTTTGCACTTGTATTAGAGTAGCTTCATTGTTTGGCTCACTTAAGCCTTTCTCTACAACTTCCTATACATCATGTGCACCCAAAAGAGCCTTCATCTTGATACTCTAATTATCATAGTTGTCGCTGTTGAATGTCGGGACTTGAAATGATGTCATGTCTCCACTTGACATAACTCTCAATACAGTGAGAATTTTCAAATTCTAATCACATAGATGGATTCAAAACATCAAAAAAACCAATAGTCAATGACGATCCAATCAAACGGCTCGATCAACAGGCTTAATATTAAAAATTCATCTCCACCATTTTTTCTCTTTTAAATATATGTTTCATAATTAATAATTTTATTAAAATATTTAATTTATATATTTAGATTCAATTATATTGAAATTTTTCTTATTTATTTGTATGAATCAATAAACAAAAATCTTCATATTTCAATAAACTATAAAAAAAATGCTAAATTGAACATAATTGATAATTATTTTTATTATATGCTATTGTATAATAATAATAGTATACATATTTATTAATAAAATTAATCGTCAGAGAAAGTATTTTTCATTTATTACTATACATAAAAAACATTATTCGTATATTATACTTTTTAACTTAAAAGTTAGTTTTCATTGATTCGTACGTATAGTTATAATACGTAAAATTACTAACTAGTTGTAGAACGAAAAACATCTATAGTTTCAATCTGATGTACACTCTAAGCTTAAACTCACACTTATTGCACCATGCATGTCAAAGTATAAGAAGTTTTTTCTCACAAATTAATATATCAATCGGTCTTTTATATCAAAATATAATTGGCTATTTATTAATAAGTAATTTCATAATTACTTTAACATATCATCTTCTCAATTTAACATATAATTTAATATTAACACATCATTTAATGTATATAGTTTGAAAGTATAACATGCTACTAAGAGTTGTAAATATGTTTTTGTTATGGTTTTTTATTTAATAGGTTATTTGTTAATAAATGATTCTATAATTACTTTAACATATCATCTTCTCAATTTAACGTATAATTTAATACTAAAATATCACTTAATGTATATAGTTTGAAAGTATAACATGCTACTAAGAGTTGTAAATATGTTTTTGTTATGGTTTTTTATTTAATAGGTTATTTGTTAATAAATGATTCTATAATTACTTTAACATATCATCTTCTCAATTTAACATATAATTTAATACTAACATATCACTTAATGTATATAGTTTGAAAGTATAACATGCTACTAAGAGTTGTAAATATGTTTTTGTTATGGTTTTTTTATTTAATTGGTTATTTGTTAATAAGTGATTCCATAATTACTTTAACATATCATCTTCTCAATTTAACATATAATTTAATACTAACATATCACTTAATGTATATAGTTTGAAAGTATAACATGCTACTAAGAATTATAAATATGTTTTTTTTTGTTTTTTTTAATTAAACAAGAAGAGAATTTTAATTTTACCCCTCCCTAAACAAAAACAAAAAACCAATTTTGAAAAATAAGATATAATTCATTACTTATTTAAATTACATTACTATAAACTCACCTAAATATTTGCATTAAAAAGAATTAGATTTCAAAAACCACAAAGTCGATCCCATATGGATTGAATCAGTTCTTTATGTGAAAAATCTCATATGATTGACTTCGTTTCTTAATTTAGTGAATTAATATATATCGATTTAATTAACATTTTAGAAAAAACTTAACTTAATCGCATCCACTCGTGCTTATAACTCTCTAATTAAAAAGCATGCCATTGTATCGCACATATTCAAACTCCATCTTATTAAGTAATTAATTACTGTGACAATAGTTTTTATTGAGTTTAATACCTTATTGACACCATTATTAAAAAAACGTATCATTTTGATTATATATTTTCAAACTAATACTTTATCGATCTATTCATTTAATAAAGGATATAACAATGATCCAATGTTGAAAAACGATCTCATTTATTGAGGAAAAATTTAATCTTTATGATTTTATTTTATTTTATGCATTTTCTCTTAATTTTTAGTCTCTTTCGATACAAAAGAAAATCATATCACCCTAGCAAACACGATCTACCTCCATTATCATTTTCATCGTACCTTTGGCATCACCTTATTTCTAAACTAATTAGTCACCTTTTACTATTTGTTATAAGTTGTAGAACAATCCAAAGTTTCACTTTTTATCAAAGCTATAGTTAAATCACCACTAATACACTTGAAGTATCATCTTTAACCACAATCACCACTACCATCGACCCATTCCTCTCAAATCTCCCTAACCATCTCAATCCTTTTTCCGACCATGTTAGGTTTAACCAAAGCCACTTCTATGACCACTTGTAGTTTGTGAAAATAATTTTGCTAAAACTTAAGATACCATTTTTTAAATGAGTTAATAGTGATTTAATTGTAATTTTTATAAAATTTACAGTTTTTGATTATTATGTAATAAATAATAAAAAATGGGTAGTTAGAAGGTAAAGAAATAATGTTGGTGTAAGGGATATATCAAAAAAGATGGAAGATAATGCATGATAATTATCGAGGTGATATGAATTGTTTTTGTATGGTTGTTAAAAAAATGAAGAATTGTTAGGAGTAAGATGGAAGTGGACATTCGACGATGGTTGTTACGAATGATATGAGTTGCTTTTATATTAAAGTGGGCAAAAAAAATTGAAGACAACGCATAAATATTAATTATTTTCATATGGATAAAAGAGAAAAGTGTTAAAAGAAATCCTTAAATTAGGTATTTTTGTTATTTGATTTTTTAGATTATAAATATGTTCATTTAATTATTAATTTTAAAAAATTAATTAATTAAGGATAAATTATATTATTTTAATATTTTGATATTATTTTAAAAATTAAATTTTTAATAAAAAATTATTAAAATAATATATTATATTATTAATTAATATATTTTCACAAAATAATAAAATTAAAATGATAATATTTTTAATCTAAACTATCAAACGACGTTAATAACTAATACAAGGGAACTCCACACTAAACTCCTGATATAAAACTACCCTATTTCTAAATATATATTAAGTAATTTTGATTAAATGAATAGACTAATACTATAGTAGTTTTAAAATATGTTTTTTTTAATAAATGTGTAAAAATATTTAATTATAAAATAAATAAATAAATAAATTATATAATTTATGATATTTACATAAATTCAACATATAATTTTAAATTATGATAAATTTTTTATTAAATTTTGATTAATTTTAATTTTATAAATTTATCACTTTTGTGAAAATAATATTATTAAACTTTTTACAAGGATTACAATTCTACTACTATCATCATATATTTTGATGATAAATTTGAACGGAGAGTTTGATGATAGATTTTTCGTTTGATGATAGATATATTACGAAAATGGTATTTGTAATATTAATATTACTTTCGTGAAGAATTTATTACACTTCAAAATTAAATGGAAGATTTGTCCATGCTAAATTTAGTGGTAACAGTAGGTAAACTCTTCTAAAACCGGAAAGGCATTTGGACTCCAAGCTGCCCTACCTGATTCATCGTATCAAAACCGAAATTACAGAGCCTCTCTAAAACAACAATGTCGTTAAGTCGCGTTGTTCAGCGAGCCTTCTGCACAGCGGTGCAGTCCAAGTCCACTCCCAACATCAAGTCGCTCTCTACTGATCTCTACAAAGAACGCAATCTCAAGCGTCTCGTAGAGAAGTTCAAGAAGTCTAGCAAGGTCGACCGTTTTCGAACTCGTAACGGCATATACGAAAACATTATTCGCCGCCTCGCCTCTGCGAAGCGCTTCAAATGGATAGAAGAGATCTTAGAAGACCAAAAGAAGTACAATGACTTTTCCAAGGAGGGTTTTGCTGTCCGACTCATTTCGTTGTATGGGAAATCGGGCATGTTTGAGAATGCCCAGAAAATGTTCGATGAAATGCCTGAAAAGAATGTTAAGCAAACGGTACTGTCGTTCAATGCCCTTTTGGCAGCTTGTGTTAATTCGAAGAAGTTTGATATGGTTGATGGGGTTTTCAGAGAGGTACCTACGAAGTTGAAGATTGAGCCGGATTTGGTTTCATATAATACCATTATTAAGGCATATTGCGAGACGGGTTCATCTGTTAAGGCGGTTTTGATGCTTGATGAGATGGATAAGAAGGGTGTAGAACCTGATGTGATTTCATTCAATACGATTTTGCATGGATTATATGTCAATGGTCGGTTCTATGAAGGTGAAAAGTTATGGAGTCTAATGGGGGAGAAGAATGTTGTTCCTGATGTGAGAAGCTACAACTCCAAGTTGCTTGGGTTGGCTGCAGAGAAGAAAATGAAAGAAGCAGTTGATTTGATTGGGGAAATGAGGTCAAAGGGTGTTGAGCCTGATATATTTAGCTTCAATTCTTTGATTAAAGGCTTTGTTAATGAGGATAATTTTGAGGGAGCTAAACAGTGGTACACTGAAATTGGGAACAGAAATTGTTCCTCAGATAAATTGACTTTCGAAACTCTTATTCCTTTTGCTTGTGAGAAGGGTGATTTGGATTTAGCTTTCTCGCTCACCAAGGAAATTTTCCAAAGGCGGTTTCTTTTTGACGCAAGCTTACTACAACGTGTGGTGGATGACCTGGTTAAGGGGTCCAAAGTTGAGGAAGCAAAAGAGGTTGTGAAGCTTGGGAAAACGAATAGTTATCGTCGTTACAAGTTGAAGCTGCCTTCAGATCAGTAGTTTATGTCCGTCCTGTTGTTATTTTCTGCTGTATGTGAATTAGCTTATGGTCTTTTAAGCAATCCTTGAGGAAACAGGGAACTTCTTTTCAGCTCAGGATCTTCCTATGGTTTTTACCTCGGACTTCAACAAGTAATGTGACCTACTGACCTCTAATGTCATTTCAATTTCTTTCCGTTTCTTTTGTCTTTTAGCCCCATTAAATCATTATAGTTTAGTGAGCTAATGTTTCATTTGGCTATTTATATTTTTCTCGAAACTGTTCTATTTCCTTTTCGTAGTTGTGCTTTTGTTTGCTCAGTATCTCACAGGTATGTTTTTTTTTTTTGCTGAAGTACTACTGTTACTGCTTTAAGGTTTGTAGGAAACCTCAATGGAAGAAACTTATTTCCTAGTAGCAGTTGTTTCTAACTCTTGTTAATATAAATGCCGTTGAATGTTCTAAACAGATTTTCTACTATCTAATCTGTACTCATGACTCATCAATAATGCCTTAGCATCATCAACAGTGACTGTCTTATTTAGCATTCTCTCTCTCAGTTAGTGTTGGGAAAACACTATCATGATTCTCAAATTCTCAATGAGTCTTCCTAAAACTGTCATCAATTTCTGTTCTTCCGTCAAGCCACGACTAGCATCATCCAGTTTATCACAACATTTTAATCATAAGCATATACTCAGATATAGTCAGACTACCTTTCTTAAGGATTTGCAACTCTTCTCTGACCTGTATAGCACGTGCTCTGGACCTTAAAGCATAAAATTTCTCCTCTTGTTTTATCAAAACCTGAAATCTGCCTAAGATTATCGTCAGAAATACAGGACATTATCTAGCAACTTAACATCTCATTCTTTTCTCCATTTTCAAGTAGCTCTTGTAATGAATCCTTAGGACCATAGTCTTCCAGCTCTAGACTTTATAAGATCTTTAGGATCTAATGCCTCCATTTAGTGTAATTGTTATCTAACTTGATTGAAACCAAAATATTGTGAAATGTAAAAATTGCTCGATCAGCATGATTCGAGCCTGCAGTATTATTCATCTTCTTAATAGGATCTGTGGTGGGAATCAGGATCATCCATTGATGATCAGTAGTAAAAGCTCACTGAGTTTTTATGCTTTGATGCCATGAGAACCACAAGAAAATGTAGAAATTGAGTGTAGAAAATGAAAAGAACATTAAATTGTATTATCAATTGTCAAAATGAGAACAGTACATTGCTTTACACTTCATGCTATTTTATTTATAGAGTTACATAATACATGTAGTCTGTTAAGTAACAAAATACAATGTGTAGCAAAGCTATTTTCTAATAAATGTGCTTATCACGCAATATCATAAGACTAACAAACTAGGAAGCTGACTCAGCTAAATCCAAGTGATATGCAGTGCACCGATGAGACAACATTTCTATCTTCTCTAGTACAAAAGTGTACTTTAAGGACTATTGTATTCATTTTGACTCCTAGGTTGATCATGGTTGTTCTTTTCATATAACCAACTACTAAATACGAGTGCTTTTCATGAAAGTGATCGCATCATCTGTTAATAGCTTCTTACCCAAGTGTAATAATCCGCCAGTATGCGCATAGGAATTGACCTTTTGGTGCCATTACTATCCGAGTCTAGGCTAGCCTATTGCTATTTGTACGTAGACTTGTTAACAATTTTTTTCTGAAATTCAATCCTGTTGCTGATTTAAAGTAGGCTTGTTTCTTTTGGCATAATCTCTCCATGAATTTATTCGAAATCATAATCCAATATGATAAGAAATATATATATATATATATCTTTAATTTTTCTACAAACTTTTGGTACGATGTGATATCATTGGGATTTTTTATGATCACTCACAATGTTCTAGTTCTTGAAAAATTTCAATAAACTCTCCCTATTACTCAGTGATTTTTGGTTTTGTTTGGTAGTGAATGCTTTCTGAATCAAGTTGAACTCTTGCAAATCATCACCTCATCATATATGGCTTTTATCAAAGCACTCCAAACTCAGCTTCATTAGTTATGGACTCATGAATATTTGCAGTGACCTCTTTACTTTTTAATTCTTAACATACCACTGATTTTGTACATGAAGATTTTTTTTTCCATTGATATAATAAGCGAGTTTCTTAGGCACATTTCCATTATTTGAGACCAAATATTATAATTTGTCTTAGTGAGGATGACACTGACTTAACATAATGAACCATAACAGTAGTTGATTTTTCCTAAGATAAATAATTTTTATTAATGATTATATTTTAGAGAAAGATGTTATAGAGGTTTCTTAAATTAGGTCATTTATGTCATTTAAATTATAAATTATATTATTTATTCCATTAGTTGTGAAAAATGATTCAATTAAAGAAAAATTATATTATTTTAATATTTTTTTTTAAATATTAGTATTTTATCAAGCGATTAAAGATAATTAAAATACAATTATTTAATAAAGGTGAAATAAAAATTAATATAAAAAAATTCACGAAAAATTATTTTAATATTTATTAATTGTCACTATTTTATTTAAATATTTTATTGATTTTTATTTTTTTACTAATAATTAAAATATATATTTAAATAACTTTATATTTAAATATAACCTATGCTTAAATTGGGTGGATTTAAATAGTAAATTCTTACTTTAGTTTTTATGTTGTTTATAGTATAATTATAGTATAGAATTGAAATAGCCTTTTTTGATTTATAATTTGAAAAAAAAATAGAATTTAATCCATTTTGAACATAAAATTTAATTATTTATTAAAAACAAAATTAATATAAAATTTGAGGATTAGAAAAACAAAAACAAAAACCAAGTTTTATTGGATTAAATTTATAGCTTTTATTAGATCAATTATTTTTTTAATTTAAGATTATATACTATGATAATGACGTATTAGTTAAAAATTAGATACGAATATTTCTACTTTTTACACATTATTAAAAATATACTTAATTTTTATTGATAAATTTTTATTGAATGTTAAATAGATATTTGTTCAATTTAATTAGTTAAAATTAGATGATTATTTAACTAAATTGGATAATTATACAATTGATAGATGATTATTTAACTAAATTGGATAATTATACAATTGATCGAAATTTAACTGATCATTAATCTTACTTATTAGAAACGAATTAAACACATGTTTAATTGTACTGAATAATTATTCAATTGATCATATTTTAATTGTCCAATAATCTTGTTCATTTAAACTAAGTTGAATTTAAATCAATTAAATAAGTGTAAACTTGTTAGAATTTACACTAATTCATCCTAATCAAATTAGATACAAGTGTAACTTGTTGTTATTCAATTAGATAAATTTTCAACTTGTTAAAATCACCCGATTTTTTAACATCTAATCGAATGCATGTTTAACTCATTGTAACCGAAGTGTACAATAAGTAGGATTTCAAGTTAACAAAATATCAAAATCTAATTTTTTATTAAGTTTCTTTACAAATCAGCATCGAGATGATGAAGAGACACTGTCGCCGATGATGCCGTTTCATTCCCGACTATTTTCCCCAAATAAAAGCTCTAAAGTGAGCAAAAGCTTCATAGAGCAAATAAGTTTCAAGAGAAGATTCTCATGTTGTCAACTACTAAACTCATCGTTTTTTGCTTAACTGAACCTGTTGAATCTCAACGAAGGCCGCATCGGCAAAAGAGGTGAAATATGGGGATGAAGCAATCATTGGTAAAAAAATATTATAATTTTTCATGCCACGCTTGAATAATCGAGCATGAAGCATTGTTTTAGGATCATAAAAACCCAATTTAATTAATAATTTCATGCTTACTAAGACAATCATCAAGAAAATACATGCTAAAACATCTATTAATAGCCAGGATACAATGCAATATAAGAAACCATAACAAATATTAATTTATAATACTGAAATAGATAGAAAGAGATACATATTATTCCTCAAGATTACAAGAAAACACATTCAACTATGGAGAAATTGATTAAAATAGATTTTGACCGGAAATAAAAACAAAAACGAATTGCAAAGATAAATCGATTGTGAAGAAGATGCACAACCTTTGTCGGAGATGAACATTGCATAAACAAAGGAAGTTGCTGATTAAGAGTTTTGGATTCAATTGGGATTTTTAATAATTTTAATGGAGTAAATTTAGTAGTATTCAATTAAAATTTAAAATAAATTATAAAAATATAGTTGTATTTTAGTATATTCAATTAAATTTTTTAAAGAATCAATAAAAAGTTAGGTATATTTAATTATGATTTTAGCCTTTAAATCATTCTCCCTCAACCCAAATAGATCCGAAGAATTCTAAGGATTTTTTTTAACCTCCTCTTCGAGATTTTCTATTAGTTCAATTATTTTCAATAAAAATACATTGAATAAAATCCATGACAATCTATTTGATTTTAGTAAAATTTACAAAAAGAAAGTTAAAAATTCATAAAAATATTAAAAATTATAACTATCTAAAAATTTATCAAAATCTTAATTAAATACACTATCGGTCGAAAAGAAGAAGAAAAATAGAGAACATTAAATATTAACAACAATGAGTAATATTGTAGATGAACGTTTATAAAGAATGTGACGAAGATTATCTGATTATATATTATTTGAGATAATTATTTAAAGATTAAATCAGATCTAATTAAAACAAAAGAAAAAAATGAAACGATTATAAAGATAAATAATATCTTTCGTTAAAAAAAGAGATAATAAACTTTATTTGAAACAACACGTTTAATATGATAATTAGAGGAAGACCTTCTTAAAAAAGAGAGGGAGAGATAAAACATTGATCACTAGGAGACCGAGATAATTGTTAAAGTGTATAATATGGTTAGTAGTTTTTATAAGTTTAGATAGTGTACTCTTATATAATAAATAATATTAGTAATGAGTTTGTTATATAATGTGTTATTAGTTGTTAGATAAAGATACATATGATTGGTTAAATTAGTGTTATATAATTAGTATTCATTAATTGTTGTGAATAATTAGTTTTACATTTATAATTGACTCATTCTTATTTCTTTAACTCATTTTTAAAGTTTTTTATTTTGGTGAATATAATCGTGAGATTTTTGAAACATGATAGATATAAAGACATTCATTAAGAGAGAGACAAAAAAATTTATATGATAGTATATTAGATTGTGATGCTAGAGAGGTAAATAAGGAGTTTTTGAATTATAATATTCGATATGAATCCTACTCATTAACACTAACGTGAGATTGAGAGCAAAAAAGTAAATGAAATTGGGAAAATGACATTGTATATAATATAGGCATATAATCAAGTAGCTATCCAAGAGCCAAAATAGTTTGTGCTTTAAATAGTAACAATTTAGGGCCTCAAAACCAACTCAATATTCACTTACACACCCTCGGCTGAGAGTTCGGCCTTTAGATTTAAGGCACAAACATATTTGTAAAAAATAATTTTTATAAATGTGACTAAAGCAAATATAATTTTATAAAATTATATTTTATTATAGAATAAAATGGTATGTTTTGAGATTAATGTTTACTATTTATGTTATTTTTATTAATTTGTTGTATTATCATAGGTTAATTTTAAGTACATATGCCAAAACCTAACTATAAACCCATGTATTTAAAAATTTAAAAATATATATTTTAAAGGGTATGTAGACACTGACCATACAAATCCTCTCATATGGGCTCATGCTAATGGGCTAAGGAGCACAGGCTTTATTACATCTTATATGTAATTAAGTGAGAATTGATTGGTATAGCCTAATTCCATTTACGATTTTGATTCTCGGATGACAATTAGGACTTTTGCCTGTGTTTACTATGCCTTGTTTGGTAGCGGTGACTGGGGAGTAAACGCAGTAGTTCGTCATCTTTGCAATTTCTGTCTCTTCTCTTTCGAGCTTCAGCTTAGACAAACCTGAGTTGGGATAGGTGAAATGGAAGATACCTAGCAACAACCTATGAAAGACTACTGAGTGATTGTTAGAAAAGTTATGACTTTACGAAATTAGAGTAATTAATTAGTGCATTTTTTTATTTAATATTTACATGTTTTATTCAATAAATAATATTTTTAGAGTTAAAAATATTAAAATATAATTTTTTAGTAAAAATATGTAAAAAATATAATTTCTAGAATTTTTTTGAAATTTTTATACATTTTTTTATGAATTTTTAATAAAATTATCACGTGGCTTGCCACATAAGTTGAGGAATTGACTGGGCAAGTCACGCGGACACGACGCCAATTGAGACGATGAATCGCAGATCGACGCATGTGAGGAGTGACACATCATCTTATCATGTGTCAACACATTGTTCATTTCTAGTTTACAACGCAGTCAACCCCTTTTACCACGTGTCATCACACTATTTGTCATTTTTTTTATTATCACATCATGCCATCTATTTCTGTGAATAACATTGCTCCGTGTGGCGATAACTCTACAAGCGTTGACCCGGACTGGTTTCCCCTACCATACGTCGTGCTCTGATTTGCTTAATAAATTTTGTGTGCCATGTGTCACGCTGTCATTGACTGACGGTTTAATTTTGCTTATTTTGATCTCAGCTCTTGATCTTAAGCTAATATGACAATCTAGACTCTACCTGAGCTATATTTAACCCCATAAACTCGAACAAGTTGTCATTAGCATAATTTTGATCAGTTTTTGGAGCTAAGAATAAAAAAAATACAAAAAAATTCAAAAGTAGATATTATTTTGGTGAAGATTGAAGAAGATATTAGTACTACAATTCAAAAAATTGATTTTATTTCTTTTTTTACTCTTTTCTTTATCAATTTTTATGTATTTCTTTATGAAAAATATGAGATTTATGAAAAAAAAATTATGTATACTTAATTTTTTAATCTAGATATTTTATAAACCCAATTTTCATCATGTTAATATGTGATGGTTTAATATTTTACATTAATTATGAAATCAATTTAATTATATTATTTAATCTGATTTTTATATTATTAGTTGTTTAGTTAACAATTTATCTATAAAGGTAATTAAATAAATTTGAGATAATTATTTAATTATTTATCTTGATTAAATAACATGCATAGTTTTTAGGTAAAAATGTATGATTTTTTTGTATACAATCCATAATTGATAATATAAACGTAAATAAATATTTAATTTTTAACCTTATAAAAATAAATATGTATTATTTTTTATTAGAAGTTAAAAGTTAAAACATTTCAATAATTTAGATCATTTATATTTGAAGTAACAATTTAGGGCCTCAAAACCAACTCAATATTCACTTACACACCCTCGGCTGAGAGTTCGGCCTTTAGATTTAAGGCACAAACATATTTTGTAATTTTTTTTTTTTTAATAATTTGATATTAGATTTGTAACTAAAAAACATACAGTAGTACATCAGTACCAAATCCAATAAATCTGGTATTATTCTGCTAATTTCTTATATCAAACTACTTATTTTATAACATTAAGTCCATTTTTATAATACATGAATATCAAATGACGCTTAAATAAATGGCACGCCTTGCTACAGAAGTGACTTGAAATAATCCTCAAGACAGGGAAGGCGATGGTTGTCGTCATAGTTATACATCAAGGGAACCATCCTAGCAGCATTAAGACATGCCCTTTTGAAAGATGCCGGAAATGGATTTGAAGAAAGACATTCCTCATTAAGTCCTTTCCAAGCCTCATTTATCTTATTAGTAACATGCTCTCTTGCTTCTTTCATTGAACTACCTTTATTTTCTTCCATGTAGCATTGCACATATGATCCATCGTGCCCGTTTTGATTCTCATCCTGCAATTACGTTTTTACTAATTTCAATGTAGAATTTATATTTTTGGGAACTTTGTAGTATTAAATTGATGGGGCAGGAATAGGTTTAGTAACTTTTAGACATAGAACATTATAGTTATTTTTGTGATAATTTAGTCTATTAATTTTTAAACATCGAAAGTTAAAATAAATTATTAATTATTATGTTATTCTTCATTTTTTTCTTTTTTATTTAAAAAAGTTATTTATGTAATTATTCATGTTAAAATTTTATTCTTTAATACCATCATTTGTCATTGTAATCTCTTTTTTAAAAATTAATTAATAGATGTTTTGAAAAACTTATTAGAGCTAAGTGCTCCAATAACACTTAATTATTAGAGCTAAGTTTATTAGAGAGCAGAAATAACAATTCACGAATTAATTATCTTACCAAAGCACTTCCTAGATCATCCGAAAGACGAAGGATTGTTGCAATATAAGATATAATTCCAGTGACTTGGTCTACAAGGTCAACCACTTGTTTGTTTATACCCTCGCCCAAGAGAAAGAATATGTGAACCAGAACCACATGAACCCCTGTACTGACCATACCATTCTTCAAATACTCTTCACTTGTAGGCAAGTGACCAGAAGCAAACCATTTTGCTTCGTAAAGGAAGGCATTGAATAATTTCATCCACTGTCAAAAGCAAACCCAAATTATAGTGTCTGTTTTATAGCAATATGTATGTCAAACTTTGAAGTATGTTCAAGCAAGTTTTTTATTTCTTCCTTATACGATCCAGTTATTCCATTGCATGTACGTTGATTTAGGTGTAACTATTTCTTGAAATAAAAATATGAGCCCTCATAATATATATATATATAAAATATATCAAAATGTATTTTAGAAGTTATTTTTTTATTATATCATTAATACATTTTAATCACATAATTTTTATAAAACACAAATAATTTATTCAACTTTAAAAATATTAAAAAATACTCTAAAAGTCATTTTGATTATGCGATTAATACATTTTCATTACATAGTTTTTACAACCAAAAAACACAATTTATTCAATTTTAAAATTAATAGACTTTAATCATGTAATTTTAAATTAGTATGATTGAAATTTTATTTTTTTTACAATAAAAAAAATATTTTAGTCGCTTAATTTCGAATTCACGTTATTAAATTGTATTAATCTTAATGGAATAATTTATTTTATGATTTTATTTATTTATTTACCGCTTTTTTTATCGAGTCGATGGGGTCCCAACCATGCTTTTTGTGGACGTTGTTGCCAATCTCTTTTGTTATGTCATCGAGTGCCTTAAAACACACCACCATGTAGTGCGGTAACTTCGTTGTCATGCCTAAATCCCATCTGTATACCAAAATTAATTTTGTGGACAGCGTTAAATAACGTGGCAGATTAATTAATATGTTATCTGTACATATTTTTGACATGCATGGAAACTATACTATGTATATAATAGAGAAACGTTAAATTGTATTATTGATATCTAAATAAACTAAAATTACATATATATATATATATATATATATATAAATCTTATATATAAGTAAATCGAAAATTTAAAATATATGTATGAAATTTTAAAAATTTAAAAATTAAATCATATAATTTAAAATTTTAGCAATTTATGTTTTAAAAATTTAAGTATCAAATATTTCGTTTCAAAATTTTAAGAACCAATATATAAATTTAATCACCAATATATAAATTTAATCACCAATAATATACTTCACTCGTATAAAAATTATAACTACTTCTTAATGCAATATATTTTATGTAATTAGTGGGTAACAATGCAAAAATGAGCATAACTAGTATTCACGGCTAATTGTGATATATAGCTAGGAATTAAGTATATATATACATACTTATTAATGGCTTCTGTAAAGAGAGTGAGATCCTCCAAATTTCCATAAATATCGAAAATGTCATCTATAATATAGATAAGTGATATTGGTTTGGTAAGATCAACTCTTTCTTCTGACCATCTTGGATGCGTTAAAGTGGCCACAGTCCATAAGTACCATTTTATTGGTTGGTCCCTCGCAAACTCTATTTCTTTAGCCAAGCCTAGATCCGTCCACCATCTGTGTTGATTGTAAATTATATCAATAATTAATTACATCACTAAAAATAAAAAATAAAAAGTCGAATCACATGCGTTTAGAATTAAACTTACTCTGAGACTTGCCCAATATCCTTCCGATGTATGGACTGAACAATTTCAAGGTCCAACCTAGAAAACTCTTTCAAAATTGTTAGCCACCCTTTGGAGCCCTCCAGATTGTGTTGTAAGAATCTTTTGGCATTAAGCCTACACAGGCTTCTATGATATGGTTGGTCCAATGTATTTAAAACAGCTTCACATGTATGGTGGTCCAGACTTTCAACCAACATATTAAGATAATGGCTACTGAAGTCTTCAGCTTCCTCTAACGTACGATCCTGAGATATTACAACCTGGGAAGTTTCGAACAGTTCCATCAAACCTTTCACATCTGTGCCTATTTCTGGTCTAAACTTCCCCTTCTTGTCCTTAAATCTGTTAAAAACATCTGCACAAGACGTTACTTGAATAAACAACATTGAGCAAACACCTTAAAAAATATCGATTAATTTCCAATGGTTATTACTACCAACAAAACACTGCTTAAATTCTTTTGTTTATCTTCAGACAGATCAATTCTATTTTTTTTCTCTCTCTTAGTACGTAGTTACATTATAAACTACTACTAATGTTATTATGGGTACATGCCATCCAATAATAATAATAATAATAATGTCTAACATGATAGAGTAGTTTTATTTTTAGGATCCCTTCACTTAGTGGATAGATGTTTTTCTATAACTTAAAGATGTATATGTTTAATTCATATTAAAAATATGTTACACATATTTTTTAAATAAAATAAAAATTAAAATTTTAAGTTCTTAAAAATGAAATGAGTCGAGGATATAGAGAGATAACAATAGATCAGTTAATAAAATTCAAAAAATGATCATTTTGATCTGATTCATAATATATCACATGAATCAAATATTCATTGAGCTCCGATCTCTGTATTCTTTTTATCATCCCTAATGAAGGAGAAAATTTTAGATACATTGTATTATACATCCATATTAATATCAATTTTTGTACCCATTTTTTATATTTATTTTAGTTTTTATATAAACAAAAAGTTAAAATTATTCCTCTCTATTATATGTTTATGTCACTATTGTTCTTCTTTATTATTGTGTTTATGTCATATTCTTTATTAGTTGTGTATCATATAAAAATTGATGAGTAATAATTGGAAATTACCTGAAGATACATGGTAGCCTTTTATTAGTTGTTTGTCATATAAAAATTGATGAGTAATAGTTGGAAATTACCTGAAGACACATGGTAGCCTTGTTGTCTCAACAATCTAAAGCGAAGGGCAACTACATTAAGGTCTTCATTACAACATTGATAATCACTATCAATTAACATTTTGTATTGACGTTGAAGGATAGCTTCTATCTCCTCCTCGAAATGATACTCTATTCCCAGCCTTAGAATACCGTCAACTACCTTTAAACTTTCTACTGAATTTTCAACTGATTTACAGTTTATTATTTCCATATATTCTTTCAACTCTTCTGCGAATTTTTCCTTAAAGTAATCCTAAAACCAATAAATAAATATTAAAAATAAATAACCATAATTCAAATAATTATAATGAACGTAATAAATAATATTCTTCCAATAATGAAATTATAATTAGTTAAAATGTTGCACTCATCGTACTGTAAAATGTTGAAACCCAGTTTGATAATCCGAATGCTGATCAGAGGGAGCTGTAGAACTTAAAGTATGTCCATCTTTTTGAAAATTCCATTGATTAGTGGTAATAACTTCAGTCTTTTGTATATTTTCTGGAACCGATCCAGAAGATCTTGGTGGAGCTATTAAAGGCTGACAAATTTCCATGAAGAATAATGATATCGGTACGTATATAGTTTGCGTTAAACGTTTTGAACACTGAAGAGAGAGTTAATTTCTTATTACACCGAAGAGTTATAGTCACATATTTATACACATATTTCATTGACTAGTGCGGACTATACATGAACATTCCATGCACGTTGTTAAAATGTTAAAAATATGGAGATTTTTTTTTCATACATAAAACATATAATTGTTACACAAAAACTGATAGAAAAGATATAGATCCAGAATCAATAATCCAAACCAATGATATTATTAAAAATGGATTCCATTTTTTTTTACAATTAAAATTTATAATATTAATTTTTCTTTTATCTATACCATTACATCAGCATTGGTTCATGATCAATGAATAATTTCTCCTCAAATAATAAGACATATTTTTTTCTTAATTTATAATTATCTAATATTTTAATTATTGTACAACAATTCGTTGTATAAAGATTTGTTTTTTGTAAATTGTGAGATAATATTTAGTTGAGGTAAATTATTTATAATTATAATAACAAAAAATAATTTACTTTAAAAATTTTAAAATAGTTATTGTTATGTCTCAAATACAACAATATATTATTTTCTTAATCGATATAAGAAAATCTTTTATACACTAACATCTCAGTGAATATGTGAGTCTATCGTTAGATATAAAATTTTGTATTTTTAATCTATTTTATATATTCTAATTCTTTTTAATCATTTGTCTTTATTTCTTTTTTTAAGATCCATTAGTTTCGATGATACCATATGAATTTTATATGGTGTATAAATAACATAAGACCTAAGTTTTTTAATATCACATGTTACACAACTAGTTATATTTTTATTAAAATATTAATTATTATTAAAAAAATAAAATAAAATAATTATTAAAAATAATGAGTGGATATAATAAGGTACCGATTAATCCAGTTCGAGATTAAAAGATTTTCCAATCCTAAATGGTTAACCTCAAAGGAACGTAATTTTTATACACTAACAATAATTGATAAGTTTTAATCTTATATGTCTTAATGGTGTAATAATTGTGCTCTTATTCATGTAGTTTTCATATAAT
The DNA here is from genome assembly GCA_037013495.1 of Hippophae tibetana. Taxonomy (NCBI): domain Eukaryota; kingdom Viridiplantae; phylum Streptophyta; class Magnoliopsida; order Rosales; family Elaeagnaceae; genus Hippophae; species Hippophae tibetana. The sequence continues at coordinate 31,715,669 of CM072802.1, read as the reverse complement.
ATGAAATTTCCATAGATGGAAAGGGAGAATACATCAATCTTATTATGCCATGTTAATTTGAATGCCTTTTTAAATTATGAATGCTCAAATTATGAGAGAATTCTTCATAAAATTGAAAATTTATTTGAAGTTGTTGGAAAATCAATTTTTCTAATAACTTAAATTTTTGGAAGAAATACTAATATTACTTTTATACATCTATCAAACCCTATAAGTGTCGGCTCACTCTATGCACCATACAAATCAAACACTTATAATTCAACAATTAGTATTACCGAGCTTTAAATGCAAGACTTACGATTTTGATATCATGTTAGAAGTTGTTAGAAAATAAACACAAAGATCACTAAATTTGTGCCTTTGGGACATTGTAGCTCATAAATTTTCAAATAGTATACTTTAGTCTCTAAATTTTACAAAGATGAGATACTTTAACCACTAAATATATACCAAAGTGTCCCATTTTAATAAAGTTTTGGGACTAAAATATCCCAATTAGACATAAGTTTAGAGATATTTTTTATACATGACGTTCTAAATGTTTAAAGTATGGATACTAAAATGTACCAATTAACAATTTAGGGACCACGTTAAGTATTTCAAAAGCATAAATTTAGGGATCACATGTTACTTTTTACTATCAAAATTTAATCATACAATTTAAAATCTTAAAAGATTTATGAATAGTATAAGCATATATAATAAAAAGTTTATTAGTTATTTTAAATTTATAATATATTTTAAATAATATAACAGTCATATTTATTGATAAGTAAAGTCCATAAAACAAAATTTTATCTAATAAGAAGTATAATAAAAATAACATAATTGTATTCATAAAATAATAAAAATTATATATTCAATTTAGATTAATAATAATATGTTAGTTCAAATTAAAACTAATTTATGAAAATAATAAAAATAGTATTTTTACAATTTGTAACTATAAAAATAGCATCCCGTATGACTACCTTATACATATTTACTACTAAAAAAAAGTCTAACATATTATTTTTTTTAACATCGTCCAATTGGATGACGTTCAAATTAGACTACGGTAATTTAGATTTATTCATTGTTAAACACCATATAATTAGAATGCATTCAATATTAGTAGGTGTTATTTTTATTGTTATAAGTTTTAGAGATGTTATTTTTTTTAATAATTTTTCAAGTAACTTAGATATATAAAATTAAATGATCGATAAAAATAAAAAAATATTTTGAATATTTTTATTTTCTCCATATAATTATAACATATTAGTATGTGATAAGTGCTTGAAACTCATACTTACTTCTTGATTTATCAAAAATAATTGGGGAATTAAGTTTTAAGATTACCTTTTTACTCAATTACATTACAAAATGTGGTTTGGGAATCATATGATATGTTTTAATGCATTTTCAAGTATTTTTATTGTTAAAAGATATAAATGACAATAATAAAAAGAATCTTCACAATAGGGGCATAAATTTCATATATTGGAAGATTTGATTGTAAAATATTTTCGTAAAATACATCAAGGAAAGGTCAAAGTGCAATAAAAAAGAATTATAAGCATGCTAGGGCAAAGAAATAACATACCACAACATATTTCTCTTAAGTCTGCTAAGCATTCTGAAAAAAAGCTTGTACCGACATGGTTTTAAGTGTGTTGTAGTATAGTCGATCCTCTCGAGTCTACCTAGAGGAACAACATTAAGTGTGCATCATGGCATGAAATAAAGTATGCCATGGCCCACCTGTCGTAAATGGACAATAATGCCTAGTTTTTCAGTATTTTATCCCACTTATATCCTCTAAACTTAGTATTAGAAATATGATATTTAGGATTTAAGATCCATTAATTCTATGCTGAAGGCAAGAACTCAAAACAAGATTCAAAGAGACAATCAAAGAAATTAATGATGAGAACTAAAGACAACTATTCTAAGTTTTCTTCTTCTTTTATTATTATCATGAATAATATTTTAAATTTATTATCTTTCATGAATACTTAATTTATATTTGATTTTGAGTAATTTCAAAACTCTATGTATGAATTATAATATTTAATAAAAATATGTAATATTCTAATCAATTATCCTTCTTAATTATGTATTAATTATCTTATTTAAGATTTATATAGATTTTTCTGATTATTTATGCTAACAATTGAATAGTTAGATTAAGTCATTATTAATCAATTTAATTAATTGAGTATGTAACTGCTTGATCAATATAAATAACTAGTGATAAATTACTTGTAATAAAAATTAATATTTAAGATAACTAAATCAAACTTGTGTGTTTAACCTTGATCCAATATACTTATTGAAATTGAATACTTTTGATAAATTAAATTGAGAGAGTTTATATTAGGTTATCTATTAGAAATAATTTAAATTAATAGTTTATTTAATTCAAAAAATATGTAAATATTGGTGTAGATTTTAGAACTTGTGAATTTCTTTAAGTTGTATAATCAAAGAATAAGAAGTTAGGATATATTTTTGTTGATTTGTAATACATGTTTGTAATAGAGAATGATCCTACTATCATTCTTTTATTTATATTTTCATAATAATATTTAAATTTTATTTATATTTTATTAATATTATAGATTTAATTTTAAATTTAAAAAATCAAAACTTACGATGAATTTTCAAAATTCTATCTTTAATTATGATATTTTAAATAATATTTAAATTAACTATTTATTTAAATACATCAGTATCAATCATTTAATGTCTTCTATCCAAAAAAGTAGCATGAATTATGTGTCAACATGATACACACAGGTTAAAGCAAAGCCACATGAAGTCGTGAACGAGAACGCTTACAATGTTTTTTCACGTATGTAAAATGTGTGTATCATATCTGTGAGTGGAAATCAAACGATTAGATAAGGACAGGCACGAATTTTACGACCGATAATATTCAAAATGGATATTTATATAAAAATTCTTTGAATTTAACTCATCTGATTCGTAAAAAAAAAATTATAATATTTTAAATTTTATGATAAATATCACTATTATTTGTAAATCTAATAGTGTTAATTTTTTTATACATATTATTTTAATATTCTTATGATTCTATACTAAATTGAAGGTTAATTATTATTTTTTTATATTATTAATTAAAGATAATTCTTTAATTTTTTTTATCATAATATTATGTTATTTCTATCTTCATCTTCTTATTTATCAGTATAATTAATTAATATATGTGCATATTTAAACATTAAAGATCCTAATTGACTTAAATTTAATTAATGAGTCTTTCATAGTATTCTTTTATATTCGTCTTCTCTTGTTACATCGATTATGTCTCAGTTTTGTTCAAACCTTATAATGATAAAATGTCTACATCCATACATAAATAGTGTCTAATTCAGACGTATTATAAAAGAGTGATTGAACTCTATTTTATTCATAATATAATAACTATTACAATCTTAAGGCCAACTCATAACCTTGAAGAGATTATTAGTCCTTCATAATTACTAGTTTGGATTTTTGGATAGAAGGGATTACTAGATTAGAAGTTGTGTGTTTTCTAAGTCGTATGATCTATTTTCTTTTTTCCATGTTCTTCAAATGAAAATAATGGCTCATTTTATAGCACAAGGAAACCATGTTTACAACATGAGAAATAATATTTTATTTAATAATTCATTTGCTTTACTACTTTAAATATCAACCATTATTTTTTATTCGGCACATGTTACCAATTAAAGATGTGGGTCTACATATTTATTTATTTGTCACTTTTTACCGACAGTTCCTTCTTTTTATTCTTCCTTATCATTTTATGTCGTCAATCTGATATTTGGTAGCTTTTCTGGCATAGAAATAGAATACCTTCCTTGTTTTTTTTGACCAATTTCTAGGTTATTATTTTAAAATTTGTCTCATATTTGATATTTTTTTCACCATCTTCTTCGGAGAGAGCCATGCTACTATGAGAAGTGATAATGACTTTACTAGTTGAGTAATTTACTTTGATCTTAGTAGAGTTATCAATTTTCTTGAATTCATAGTAAATTTGGCTTAACATTTGACCTTTTAATACACAAAGTTCTTTTATATTGAATTCATTTTCTAGAAGCGCTCTTGGTTTGGGAACTTTTTTGTATATATTGGAAATTCCTAGCTTGATGAAGTGGTAGAGACAGATACATCTTTCATCATTCTAGTCCATTTGTGAACTGAAAAAATTTGAAATAAACAAACTTGTCACGTGCTCTTATCTTTTTCATGAAATTCTTGATTACTTTTTTGAAATTTTTTGGAAAATAATTTAATTCACTTAAATTAATTCTTGGATATATATTTTCTATTAGTCTTGTATCAAAATCTATGTAAACAAATATTGGATCAACTTCTTTCAAAATATTGAAATTACTACCCACATGAAATTCCTTTTCTGTAATGTAGAACTTCAAAATTTTTACGTGTTTTTGGGTAGATTTTTTGGCCAAGTTGTATAGGCTCAACCATTATGATTTATTGAGATTTCTATATTGATCATATTCATCTTCAATAACTAATGAATTTTTGGGAAATGTTTCCCTAAATAGCACTAAATGCCTTACTGTCTTTGATGTCTCTGGTCAGGAGAGATGCTTCTCTAAAGAGTACATGAGGCCTTACTAATTTTTGTAGATTTATCAACCTGCTTGGTACTTGATGAGTGTTCAAAAAGCACTAAAATTATCATGATTTTATGCACATTAATTGATTAAAAATATATATTTATATGTTTTATCATATATTTATATAAATTTGTCTTTTTCGGAATAACAGGTAATTTTATTGTTTTTCAGGAATTTTGGCTTAAAAACGTAACTTAAAGACTCAAAGAGGAATACTGGAAGCAATACATCACAAATATATTAATAAATAAATGGGAAAAGGTCAAAAAATATGGAAAAATTGGACAAAGTGGGTCAAAAATGTAAAAAAGGAGAAAATCGCTCCGCCGCGCGCGCCCACGGCCATTTCGCCCCATTTTTGCGCGCAACCGCCCTCATGATGTCATGCTGACATCATCAATGACCTCAGCAATTGCACTCCGCGTTTTCACCATTTTTTATCATTTGTTCACTCACTTTTTCTCTCCATCCTCACCTATAAATATCCCCTTTCCCTTCACTTCTAAACACACCTCAAAAGTACATTCTTTTCTCTCTTTCTTTCTCTCTTTTCTTAGGTTTTTAGTTTTTCTTAGTTTTTAGTTTTTCTTAGTTAATTTCTCTTAGTTTTAGAGCTCTTCCCTTTTTGGGAAGAACTAGTTATGTTTTTGTAATTTATTAGCTTTTTGATTCAATAAATGGGAGTGCAAATTCCACTTGGAGGTTTTCCAGCAACGGGAATAGCGTCGAAGTTCTGTAAGGATTTTATTTTCTTTATAGTTATTTTTTATGCTTTATTCTTACATGTTATATTTAATTTGTCTGTGATTAAATTTAACTCTGTTGGCTGTTAATAAACATGATGTAATAATAACGTTGTTATGCTTGCGAAATATTAAATATGTGAAAATCTCTAAAATAAATTGATTTTTTTTATTCAAGATTTTATATTAAGAATGTTAGAGAGAAATATATTATTTTTCATTACAAACTTAAACTTGAAAATTAGATTTTAAGGTTTAGTTATCCAGTCTGATTTAGAGTAGTGCTCTTTTATTTGTTGGTACAATCGCCCAGTAGTTAGAGTGAAACTCTATTTCAAAAGTTTTTACAAGAATTATTATCTGAAAATGTATTGACAACATGTTTTCAGTAGTGGTTTTAAAACTTGAAAGTTAGTACTCGGATAACTAAATTCTTAGGTTTAATTTGGACACCTTGAATAAAGTTTAAACTGTCTAACCCCACCAAAGGTGGCATTTAAATGGTTCATTTTCAATCTCTTGGAAAAATGAATTAATTTAATTAAGCAAATTAGTTATCAACCCCACCCATAGGTGTTAATTGATTTGTTTAGTTAACAAAGAATATCTAACCCCACCAAAGGTGGTATTCATATAAAAAAAGGAGAATCAGTAAATATCAATTCATATCTTTAATAACCTAGATAATATGAGCAAGCATAATTAACTTAGTTATTATATCCATAAATACTCCACCATTATAAATGATAAAATTTGCATAAATTTTTATTGAATCTATGTTTATTTTTATGTAAGTAGATTAAAAACACAAAACCCAAAATATCGTGACAGGATGTTTAGGATTTAATTTCGTTTTTAAGAGTTTGAATAATAAATTAAAAACCACATACATTCCCTCCTTAGATCGACCTTGGGAATATACTTATCATTTTATTCAAAATGATCCGTGCACTTGCGAGAGTTTTATAAATATAAAACCAAAGTATTGACAAGAATCGGTGATGCCAATTTTCGCTCATCAGTACTGTTGGTTGTTATTGTTGTAGTGCTATAGAGTAATTCCTTACTATCTCCTCTAAAGTTATTAATTTTGGTACTTTGTAATTGGTATAACTACCTTCAACCTCTATTCTATTGGTGAAGGCTTTATGAGTCACTCCACCAAACCCTAGAATAGATTTACTGACTTTTGTCCAACTATTATAAATTCCTAGTTTTAGGCCATTATAGACCACATACGTCTTTTTCTACTTCATCAACCCCATTGAGCTTTCTTATTATAGAGATGTTACTCTCTTTTAAACTATCAGGTTCTTCCTTTTCATCTTGAATTCTTTATTTAGAAGTTTTATTTTTTTAGATTGAATTTTCGATGAAGATTCATCTTTAGAGTTTTTGGACTCTAACTATTATTTTGAACAATGAAGTTCCTTTTTATTTCCTGTCTCCATAAGAGACTTCTCGATGTATAACAACTCGAGGTGTTCCTGTAGTATTTTTATCTTCTTTTTCTTTATCTTGTTCTTAATATCAATATGTTTCATTCCTATAAGCACAAAAATAGTTAAAGGTGCTAATTCTCTAATAATAGCATATACTAAGCTATTATTATTTTCTAAGAGACGTTCGACATCAAAATTATAGTGGTTAAACCATTATTGTTATATGATTAATCTTCCTTGTTTATAATCACATGCAATATTATTTCTTAGTAAATAACCAAAATTCTTGTTATCAGTTTTAACAATGAATTTGGAACTTATGACATGTATTGCAAATTTATTAATAGATGTTTTAACATCTAAGTATTCTTTTTCATTACTGTGATAATTTAATTATGGACCATGAAAAGTTCCTGATATATATCTACAAAAATATTCATCCATATCACCTACTTTTGCTTTCAAAACTACTCCCTAAGTTTCTTATGAAGCATTTATTTCAATATTTATTTTATCATCTGCCCCTTGATGGTACAAAGTTGGTAAATGTTTTATCTGTATTTTTACTTTATTCATATACAGAATATCTTATTTTCTCCATTTCCATTTATGGTATTTTTTTAATTTTTCTTGTAAAGTTTTCTGCATTTCTACAAGTTTCTTGATATATGCTTCAACATATGTCAAACATCCTAGAAATATTTGTAATTGTTTTCATTTAATTCACTAGGAAAACCATCAATGTTATTTAGTATATATGGTTGTAGATTATATTTTTCATTTTTATTTTTCAACCCTAAATACATAATTTTTTGTTGAACAAGTACTACTTTTCTTTGAGAGAGTATAATTCCTTCTTTCTTGCATTTTTATAGAATATTAAGAATATTTAAATAATGTTTATTTATTTCACTACTAAAACCAAAATATCATCTATATAGACACAACATATATTTTGTAATTTTTTAAAGATGTTTGTTATATATCTTTGAAAAATACTTAGGGTTTGTTTTAATCCAAATGATACAACAGTCCAATGGAATTGTTTTTGGGCAGCTAAATATCGTTAATTTTTTAGATTCTTCATCTAGTCTTATTTGCCAAAATCAACTTTTGCAATCAAAAGTTGAAAAGTATTTCTTTCCTTTTATTAATGATAATAATATTTTTAATAAAGTATCCATCATCAATGGTTTTTTATTAAATACTTTGAAGTTTATTATCATTATCTTTCCCCTCTTCTTTTTTCGACTAAGAATGTTGGACTAGAGTGAGGTGAATTACTTGGTATTATAAATTTTAGTTCCAAAGTTCTAGAATTTGTTTTTTAAATTCAATCCTATATTTTGAAGTATAAATCATTAGTTTCACATCAACAACCTTATTAGGGCCTCTTAAGTTTATGTTGACAATCGTTTTAAATTTATTGATTTTTGGATCTAAAGGATTTTTTAAGCTTATTGTTTTTAATAATTTTCTGATACTTGCTAGGGCTTTATTTTCCTGTATTTTATTAAAGAAAAGAGTTTTATTTATCATCTATATCTAATGAAATATATTCTAAATAATGTTTTTTTGCCTTGTGTCTATCTCATCATGTTTCTCTTTTTTATGTTGTTGCATAAAAATTGGGTTTGATACGATCAATTTTTTTCTTATTTTTGATACATAAATGATATCACCATCTAATATTTTTAGAATTATTTTGTCTAAATATTATGTAAAGGTTGATATAAGTTTAGAAAATTATTTCCTATTAATAAATTAACTCCTATTTCTTGTTGATATATAGTTGTAATATGAAAATTTTCTCCTCCTATCATTATATCTATATCTTTTAAAACCTTGTTAAGATTTATTGTAATATTGTTAGCAATTTTTAAAATTAAATCTTTTGATGTCTATTTCTAGTGTTCTTCTGGAAACACATATTTACTTGCTACACATATACTAGCTCTTGTATCTATATATGAATTTAAATGATAGCTAACATAACTTTTAAATTTAAGTCCTACCTTAATATAGGTACTATTTAGATTTGTAATACTATACAAATCATTCATCTTTTAATGAAGAGTACACATATTCTGAATGTTCATATTTTGAGTCGGTTATTTTCTCCTCAGTTTCCTCTAATAGATAAATAATATAAATATCATCTATATCTGATTCTAAATTGGTTCTAATTCTATTTTAAAATCTTCCAAGAATGTATGATTTGTGTTGACGATATCTCTTGATGCACATTCTTGTCATATCTTTTGTTTAGTGTTATGTTACTTGTCTATTTCTTTAAAACTATGTTTATCCATGGTTGTTTGGTATTCTCCTTATCTCTTTCTCCCTCTTCTCATAATTGTTCTTCATGTTCTTTTGTCCTGAAAGCTTATTTCATATAAAATTAATTTTAGAGGGACCACTGATGATATGCTTTGCATTTATTTGAGCTCCCCTTTTGAGCTTTTATGTTATTCCTTCATTTCTTTACGCTTTCTATCTTAGCATAAATGATAAATCCCACTCCTTGCACATCTCAGATAAGTTTCAATTTTGTTAATTGTTGAAGTTATTTATTTTAGGATTGTATGTTTTACCTTGTGTTTAAAGAGAAAGAAAAGAATGGAAACAAAATAAAAAAAAAGGAGGAGAAGAAAAAGAAAGAAAAGGAAGAAGAGGGGTTTTGGCGAATGAATGTTAAGATGTAAAAAAAATATCTTATGTTTGGGAATGTGAGTGTTTGAAATTTAAGAGGTACAACAAAAAGATAATTTGTTTAAATGTTTGTGAGCTTTGTACTTAAAGTGAAAGTTTGTTTGTCTAAAGGTGTACCTTTATTATGAGTGCTTAAAAAGTACTAAAATTACTATGATTTAATGTACTTTAATTGATTAAATAAATTTCTATTTTTATGATTTTATCATATTTTTATATAAATTTATCTTTTCATAATTACGAGTATTTTTATTGTTTTTCATGTATTTTCATTTAAAAAATAACTTAAAGAATCGAATAAAAATATTGGAGGCAATACATCACATATATGTTGAGAAACAAATGAGAAAAAGTCAAAAAGTGGAAAAATGAGTCAAAAATGTCAGAAACGTCAAAATTCCTCAAGCAATTGCCTATTCTAACGAACTCCCGCGCGTGCCAGCACCCATCAAACCAAGAATCCACACCTAGTCATAAGCATGACAATGCCTATATTGTCAAGTCTCGTGTGGGTAAGATACCATCATGCCTAGATCGACGCTCCTATTTGTGCCCATCTACCGACGCCAACGCTTAGCCGTGTACACCTCTGCCCATAAGCATGCCAGCCAGTCCGAAACACATATAACACCAATTTTCAAGATATATTTTCCACTCTTTTATCATTTTCTTCACTTACAAAAGGACCCTTTCCCTTCTTGTAAAATAACACACAATTGTTTCAACTCTTTCTCTCTCTAGCTTTTTCTCTCTAGAAAGCTTTTTTTTATGTATTAGTTTTAAAGTTTTTCTCTTTTTTTGAATAACTAGCTATGTTTTTATATATTTATAGTTTTTGATTCAATAAACGGAAATGCAAATCCGTTTGAAAAACTTGATGAGCAAAATCAGCAATGTCAATTTTACAAATACTTTTGTTTTATATTTGTAAAACTCTCACAAGTGCATGAATCATTTTATAGAAAATAACAAGTATACTCCCAAGATCGATCTGAGGAAGGAATATATATGGTTTTTTAATTTATTATTTAAACTTTTAAAAATAAAATTAATTCTCAAACATCCTATCACGATATTTTGGTTTTTGTGTTTCTTAATCTAATAACATAAAACAATATAGATATGGATTCAATAAACAATTATGCAAATTTTTATTATTCATAACATTGGAGCATTTATGGATATAATAATTAATTTGGTTATGCTTGCTCATATTATTTAGGTTATTAAAGATATAAATTAATTTTTATTAATTATCTCTTTTTTATATGAATATCACCTTTGGTAGGTTAAATATTATTTATTAATTAAACACATCAATTAACACTTATGGGTGAGATTGATAATTAATTTTGTTAATGAAATTAATTCATTTTTTTCTAAGATATTGAAAACGAAACATTTAAATGTCACCTTTGGTAGGGTTAGACATTTTAAACTTTTTTCAAAGTTTCCAAATTAAACTTAAGAATTTAATTATCCGAGTACTAACTTTCAAGTTTTAAAACCATTACTGAAAATATGTTGTCAATACATTTTCAAATAATAGTTCTTATAAAAACTTTTGAAATATTGCTTCATTCTAGCTATTGGGCGATTATACCAATAAATAAAATAACACTACTCTAAATCAGACTGGACAATTAAACCTTAAAATCTAATTTTTAGATTTAAGTTTGTAATGAAAAATAATATATTTCTCTCTAACATCTTTAATATAAAATCTTGAATAAAAACAAAATCAATTTATTTTATAAAGAGTTTTTACCTATTTAATATTTTGCAAGCATAACAACTTTATTATTATATCATATTTATAAACAGTCAATTATGTTAAATTTAATCACAGATAAATTAAACATAACATATAAGAATAAAACATAAAAAATAACTATAATTAACTCATTTTAAAATTATACCTCAAAATAATCCTTACAAAACTTTTATGCTAATTCTGTTGTTGGAAAACCTCCAAACGGATTTTCATTTCCGTTTATTGAATCAAAAACTAGAAATCTAAAAAAATATAGCTAGTTCTTCTCAAAAGGAGAATAACTTTAAAACTAAAAACTAAAAAAAGTAAGAAAGCTTTCTAGAGAGAGAAAGAGTTGAGAAAATTGTGTTTTTTAAAATAAGGGAGATGATCCTTTTATAGGTGAAGAAAAGAAAAAAAACAAGTGAAAAAACATATATAAAATGAGTGTTGGATGCGTTTTGGGCAAGCTGGCATGCATGTAGGCAGAGGTGTGTATGGCTGGCATTGACGCCAGTAGATGGGAGTAGACAAAGTCGTCGATCTCAGCGTGGCGGGCGATGGCCCATGGGAGACTCTATAATGCAGGTGATGGCGCATGAGGTCGCACGTGCGACTAGGCGATGATGGGCAGTTACGTGTGAAATATTGGCATTTTTGACATTTTTGACCCATTTTGTCCAATTTTTTCGTCATTTTGACTTTTCCTCATTGTTTCCTCAGCATATTTGTGATTTATTGTCTCCAGTATTTTTCTTCGAATCTTTAAGTTAATTTTTGAAAAAAAATACCTGAAAAAATTATAAAGCTACCCGTGATTCCGAAAAGATAAATTTACATAAAAATATAGATCTATTTAATCAATTAAAGTACATTAAATCATGATAATTTTAGTTCTATTTAAGCACTTATCACAACTCCTAACTAGCTTCTTGTTAATCCCTTAACAAGAGAAGCGAATAAAAACTAAAAATTAAACTATTCTAAATCACTTTTGTGGATTGACACGGTTGCATTTAGCGTATACAACAAGCCTTTAAACCCCTAGGTTGGCCTAGTGGACGAGTTTAAGTCTTGTTAGAGTTTTCAGTAATGATACCTACAAACATTAACAAAAAATAAAAACAAAATAAAACAAATAAAATAAGAACTTAACTAAAATTTAAAATAAAGTAAAAAGAATAAAATAAAATAAAGAAAGGAAATGCAAAAGTATCTCATGAAAATCATTTTCTTGTTTCATATAAAAAATGTATAAATTTATTTTAACCTAAACTTAGTGTCAAGAATTCAAATTCGTTTCGACTCAATTCCTCACAAGTCAATACTCTCAAAAACACTGCATCCTATGGGTTCAAATATTCATACTAATTTAAATGCGGAAGAGCTGATGTATAGAAATGAACTAATATGTTCACATATGTATAAAGAAGAACAATTCAAAAGTGTTATTTTAACGTTGATCTCATGAAATTAATCAAATGTAAGGATTTATAAAATATTATACATTACTTTCAAACATAAATCAAATTCATCAAATAAAAATATCAAGTAATATGCCTTTTAGAAAATGTAGGAAAATGCAATGATTTCTTAGGGAACTTTCAATATTTTCTTTTGCATTAAATCATTTCTCACAACTGTTTAAGCTTTTTCGGTCATAGTATATAAATTATATTAACTTTTGAAATAAAGCTTAACTCTATCTATCGGGCGATTGTACTAAGAAATAAAGTAACATTACTTTAAATAAGATCGGATAATTAAATCTTAAAATATAATTTTTAGATTTAAGTTTGTAATGAAAAATAATATATTTCACTCTACCATCTGTAACATAAAATCTTGAATAAAAACAAAATCAATTTATTTTATAAGGATATTTTACCTATTTAATATTTCGCTAGCATAACAACATTATTATTATATCATATTTACAATAGCCAACCATGATAAATTTAATCATAGAAAAATTAAACATAATATATAAGAATAAAACATAAAAAATAACTTTAAAGAACTCATTTTAAAATTATACCTCAAAAGAATCCTTAAAGAACTTTGATGCTAATTTGTTGCTAGTAAACCTCCAATCGTATTTAAATTTTATTTTATTTAATCAAAAACTAAAAATCTATAAAAACATAGCTAGTTTTTCTAAAAAAGAGAAGAACTTTATATCTATAATCTAAAAAAACTAAGAAAGCTTTCTAGAGAGATAAAGTTAGAGAGAGAAAGAGTTAAGAAAATTGTTTGTTTTTTAAAATGGGGGAGATGGTCCTTTTATAGGTGAAGAAAAGGTTAATAAAGTGAAAAATATATCTTGAAAATGAGTGTTGGATGCATTTCGAACAAGTTGGAACGCGTGTAGGTAGAGGTGCGCACAAATGTGCTCTAATGTAAGCACATGGGCACAGACTGGGGTGTTAATCTCTACATGGAAGACACTGGCCCGCGAGAGACTCAACAATGCATTCCGGGCGTTCGCTAGCATGGCCCTACGTGGGACTAGGCGAGGATGAGCAACTACTTGCAAAATTTCAATAATTTTGACTATTTTGACCCTTTTTTTTCATCATTTTGACTTTTTCTCATTTTTTCCTCAAACATATTTGTAATATTGCCTCCAGTATTTTTCTTCGAGGCCTTAAGTTATTTTTTGAACGAAAATACCTGAAAATAATAAAGATACCCGTGATTCTGAAAAGATAAATTTATATAGAAATATAATAAAATCATAAAATATAAATCTATTTAATCAATTAAAGTACATTAAATCATGGTAATTTTAGTTCTTTTTAATAACTCATCACAACCGCCAACCAGCTTCTTGCTAGTCCCTTAGCAATAGAAGCGAATAAAAACTAAAAATTAAATTATTCTAAATCACTTTTGTGGATTGACATGGTTGCATTTAGAGTATATAACAAGTATTTAAACCCTTAGTTTTACCCAGTGGACAATTTTATGTCTCATGAGGATTTTCAGTAATAATACCTACAAACATTAACAAAATATGAAAACAAAATAAAACAAATAAAATAAGAAGTTACCTAAAATTTAAAGTAAAGTAAAAAAGAATAAAATAAAATAAAATAAAGAAATAAAATACAAAAATATCTCATGTTTTTAATCTCTTTTAAACTTCATAATTAAAATCTTAAGCATAGATTATTTCAACTTCCTAAACATTCATGATATATAATAATAATTAATTGAAAATCATTTTCTTATTTCATATAAAAAAATGTATCAATTTAGTTTCTCCCAAACTTAGTGTGAGGAATCCAAATTTGCTTTGACTCAATTCCTCACAAGTAAATACTCTTAGAAACACTAAATCCATTAGGTTTAAACACTCATACTAATTTATATGTGAAAGAGTTAATGTATAGAAATGAACTAATATATTCACATATGTATAAAGAAAAACGACTCAAAGTGTTATTTTAATGTTGATATCATGAAATGAATCAAATGTAAAGATTTATAAACTCAGTACTACAATACATACATATAGTCTCAGACATTTAGCCTCAGTTTTTTAAAAACCGAGGACATAGACAAACCTTTTGGGCTCAGTTATTTAAAAATTGAGGTCATAGACATGCCCTATTAATTTTATTTCTTTTGCACCAAATTAACACCAAAATATTTTATCAATTTTTTTCTTTTTACCTCTCTTTTTTCCCCCTTTTTCTCTTTTTTTTTCCTTTCTCCCCATCCTAATATCTTAGGATTTAATGCAGCTAGTATATATATATATATATATATATATATATATAAATTCTTTTCGAAGATGCGATTAATTAACCCTATTTGCCGCTTTACGTCTTGTCTCATCGTACTCGCCATCAGGTTAGATTCTTTCTGTGTTTTACGCTCCATTCTTGTTGTATCAACACATCAGTGTTCTGTGGTTAGATTAGTTATTGTATATCATATATGGAAGAAGATACCTTATATAGCATGAATTTGCCATTAACGTTCTTGTTTGGTGCTCCTAATTGTCCTGTTTTGGGAATATAGTTAATCTTCATTTGAAGTTAGTAGACCAGTAGATCTTGTTCGTGTATTAGATATATAGGTTGTTCTAACTTTCATCAACTTCATTACTTTATTTCTTCTTCTCTTTTTATTAATGTTATAATGCAAGTTCTTTAGTTTGTTTACTTTGGGTTGGGTTTTATTACCCTTTTTTTTGTCAAAGTGTCTATAGTTCTTCATGTAAATGAGTACATCTGAATATTCTAGTGAAGCTTGGCTTAGCTATGTTACGACCCTTCTTTCATTTAATATATGATTAATTAATAGTTTCCTTCTTTTTTGGAAATATTGCTTTAGATGAAACATTGAACGGTACTTTCATTTTCTTTTCCTCATCATTTTTAACCCATATTTAATATTCTTTTTCTTTTTCTTTTTCCTTATTTGCACCTCGTCAGCTAACCATTTTCATTGTCGTCGCTCGCGACCTAACTCCGAATATGTATTGATACCCTCTTTATGCTATGTATTATTTTCAAAATCCATTTCGATCTTAGATTTCATGATTAATTTGGTTTGATTTTTTCAAGATCTAGGGTTCGTTCCATTGCCTGATTTTTCTTATGTTTTATTTTTGTTTTGTATTTTAGGGCTTCACATACCCTTTTTGTTCCATTTTGTGTAGGAAATGTTTTATTTCTATATTACGCTTTCCATTTTCGTTTATTTCATTAATAATTTCCATATTCTCATATTCATTTTAAAGTATGAATCTAAATCCCTATAGATGGTAATTCTATAGGAGGAATTTGATGGAGAATATAACATACACTACTCTTTCTTATTATGTAGGATCTTTCTAATATAGTTCTCTTCTTTAGTTTACAATCTAAGATTGAAAAGGTCTTATTATCCAGAGGATTCAAAATGTATGTGGTGGAGAGTAAATGAGGGGCTATACCTTGTATGTTTCTTACTTTTTTCTTCTGAGGAATATGGTCTGCTATACTAACCCTTTTAGAAAGAAGAGAAAGGCTTCCTTAGGATACTTACATTGATTATTCTATCCTTTTCCTTTTTCGGTTTCTCTCTCCTCCACGATATCATAGTTTTGGATGTATATGTATCTCAGTCTGTGGTCTTGTTTGGCTATCAGGTGATCTTATTTTCTTCTATGTATACAGTTGTACGAGATATAGTTTTAGGAACTCTATGTTTATAATTTTGGTTAGGTTTGGTTGTTTTTTAAGGGTTTTAGTTTAATCTTCAATTTCATGGTTGTTTAATTTGATTTTACTTTTATGTGCAATATCTAAAAGTGAAGGAGTTGAGTTGAGAAATGGCGACTCTGAGGTCGAGCTTGCCCTCGAGGCAGCGCCAACTTCTATCTACTAATGGTGCTTTAGGTCCTACTTTCAAATTGGATCTCAAGTAGTGAGTGTTTATTTATTTATTTTATATTATAAATATTTAGACATATGCATCTATATATGTTATTCTACATGATTTTATAAATATGTATCTAGTTGTTGGATTGATTATTGATTAGAATTTTGGAAAAAAATTATAAATATTTAGACACATGCTTCTATATATGTTATTCTACTACATGCCATTATAAATATGCATCTGGTTATTGTATTGATTATTGATTTGAAGTTTGGAAAAATAGGTTCTATTTTGTGAATAGATAAGAGTTTTCCTTTTTTTAGTTCGACCTATTTTCTTGGGTTTGCCGATTTTTGTAGCAATTACTAGGTACTTTTGTGTTTGTGTGTTTGTGTGTTTTATAATTGGTGATTTTATGATAGTTGTAGGTTTTTACTCTGATTATATGCTGATAGTTTTTTACTGGTTTGGAATTAGAAAATAGCTTGCACTAGCGACCAATCTCAATGGTTCTACGAACATGCTGCTTAGATCAAATTGATCAAAGTAACATCTTGGTTTAGTAACAGTAATTTTATGTATGTCAAATAATCACATCAAATGTAGATTCCCCTAGCTTAAAATCAAACATAAATGTATTCTGGATAATCAGTGATTCCTTTGTGTGATTTCTTGTTTGAATCAGCTTTCCTATTTTTCATTATTCTGGTTACTTTTTTGGCTTTGAAATATCTCTATACTTACAAATGTAATGCAATATATATTAGGATGAGTTGATGGTAGATCAAACAATGAAAAATAAATAGACCGACCTGCAGATTTTCAATTTCAGTCCTCATGGTTGAAAGATTTTTTTATTACCGTTACATTTGACAATTGTTTTAAGTTTTCCAGCATTCCTATTTTATAAGTTAGTCTAAACATTTTACTACATTCCATGCAAAGTAGATGGTATATTCCAGAAATGCTAAATGTTTTATTAAATGAAAATCATCAACAATTTAGTATCTTTAAAGGATAGTTTCCATCCATAAATATGCTCTATATTTGACTAGCTTGCTCTCCTTATTAATCCCCACATATTTTTTCTATGCCTAAAACTCCTTTGCATCTTGTGTTATTTTGAAAGTTTTTCTTTTCTTTTTTTATGGGGACATGAGATGCTCTTGACACATTTTTCTTAATGTTGTTGAAGTTGTTTTTGACACTTGCAATGTTTTTAGTCATGTATCATGATTAATCTTTCATGTTTTATGTTTTATTGCATCCCATCCAATATATATCAGACTATAGGATTGCTCATTACTTTTGCTTCTTGTGTCACCTCGCTTCTTAATTCTGTAAATGTAATATCGAAGCTAAGCTCATTACTGTTTGAATATTTGCTTTATGTTTTTGTTCTTCTTATCAACATGGCCTGCTATACTTACCCTCTTAGAAAGAAGAGGAAGGCTTCCTCAGCATACTTACCTTGATTATTCTACCACTAATTAAAGTGAGTGACATATCAATTTATTATATTATTTTCTATATAAATGCTTAGACATCTATCAATTACAATATTCATAATTCTGATTGCAGGTTTTTGGCAAAAGCACTTTTATAGGATTAGGCATAACTTTCTTTATCATGGTTTTCTTCTCACTTTTTTTACCTGCATTTAACTTGATTATGTTGATTTAAAGTACACTTATAAATGTTTGTAATTAATAATAAAAAGTTAGTTTGTAATAGTAAGATTTTATTATATTTTAGTGTATAATAAACTCTGAAATGTAGTTATACTTTTAATTTTAATATAATATGATTTTTAATATTGTAATTAATAAAATTATTGTAATTTATATTAATTTTTAATATTGTAATTAATAATTGTATATTTTGTTTAATTTATGCATACCTTATGATCTCGATTATTAAAAGACCGAGGCTATAAACATATTCTATGGCCTCAGTTATTAAAAGACTGAGACTATAGACATATTCTATGGCCTCGGTTATTGAAAGACCAAGGCTATAGACATATCTTATGCCTTCCTTTATTGAAAGACGGAGGCCATAGAACATATTTATGGTCTCGGTTATTTAAAAAACTGAGGCCATAGACATACCCTATGGCCTCCTCTGTTATTGAAAGACCGAGGCCATAGGATATGTCTATGGCCTTAGTCTTTCAATAACCGAGACCATAGGGTATGTCTATGGTCTCTCTCACTTAGGCCTCAGTTCTTATAACCATGGCCATAGACTTATGGTCATGGTTAAAAACCGAGACCATACGTATGTTTTGGCATTAAACCATTCCTCATAAGGCTTTTAATTACTTCCTATATTTTATTTTACATTAAACCATTTCTCACAAATGTTTAGGCTTTTTGGGTCATAGTATATAGATTATATTAATTTTTCAAATAGAGTTTCACTCTAACTACCGGACGATTGTACCAACAAATAAAAGAACATTACTCTAAATCAGACCGGATTTTTAAACCATAAAATCTAATTTTTAGATTTAAGTATGTAATAAAAAATAATATATTTCGCTCTAAGATCCTTAATATAAAATATTGAATAAAAATAAAATCAATTTATTTTATAGAGATGTTTTACCTATTTAATATTTTGCAAGCATAACAACGTTATTATTGTATCATATTTACAAATAGTCAGCTATGTTAAATTTAATCTCAACAAATTAAACATAACATATAAGAATAAAACATAAAAAAAATAACTATAAAGAACTCATTTTAAAATTATACCTCAAAAGAATCCTTATATAACTTTGATGCTAATTCTGTTGGTGGAAAACCTTCAAATGGATTTGCATTTCCGTTTTTTGAATCAAAGACTAGAAATTTATAAAATCATAGCTAGTTCTTCTCAAAAAGAGAAGAACTTTAAAATGAAAAACTAAAAAAATTAAGAAAGCTTTCTAGAGAGAGAAATAGTTGAGAAATTTTTATGTTTTTTAAAATAGAGGAGATGATCCTTTTATAGGTAAAAAAGGCTAAAAAATTGGAAACAAAATATCTTAAAAATGAGTGTTAGATGCATTTCAAATAGGTTGGCACATGTTTTGGTAGAGGTGCACACAGCTGGGCACTGGCATCAACAAATGGGGTTAGATAGGGGCGTCAATCTCAGCGTGGTAGACATTATCCTGTACGAGACTCAACAATGCAGGGGCTAGCATGGGAGAGCGTGCATGAAGAATTTCAGCATTTTTGATATTTTTGACCGTTTTGACCCCTTTTTTCAAATTTTTCAACATTTTGACTTTTTCTCATTTTTTCCTCAGCATATTTGTGATCTATTACCTCCAGTATTTTTCTTCAAGTCTTTAAGGTATTTTTTGAAGGAAAATATTTGAAAAACAATCAAGATACCCGTGATTCCAAAAAGATAAATTTATATAAAAATATGATAAAATCATAAAAATATAAATATATTTAATCAATTAAAGCACATTAAATCATGATAATTTTAGTTCTTTTTAAGCACTCATTACTTTCCTTAAATGTTTCTTCTCTTCTACCCAAACCTCAACCTATCTTTACCAGCTTAGAAAGACCTTTTGATTTCTTCTAGGTAGGAATCTACATTAGGAAAGAAAGAGGTTAAATGCGAACTTATGAAATTTGGTTCAATTTGAATATATATTTCTATTTTCCTGATTCATATTAGTATATCATGATGGCATATAGAGTAAACAAATTTAGCATAACACATATGGAACATGTTTTCAAAATTTGTCATACTCTGACATGAATGCCACAGATTGTTAAACATGTGCATATTTATGATAAATTTATGGATTAATTAATATGGGCCCTCTGGTTATTTGAACATACTTTTTTTCCTTCTCTTTTTCTATTTCACATGTTTCTATTGTGTGTATATGCTTATATTTTGGGGGAATTTTGAAAGTAGGATGCATTACATGTTTATTTCCTCACATGCACATATTTAGGGGGAGGAGAGGTGTGTGTCATTTGCATGGTGTCAGAGTGAGTCTTGTATTTGTGGCATCTTTTTTGTTTGTTCTATTTATAAGCTTATATTATGTTATTATGTTCTTGTGATGCTCTATTTTTCTTTACATCACTTTGTATGAACCATGCATAAATAGGACTGTTGGCATGACTTTTTACGTGCACTATTTACAATCTCTTGTTTCATGTGACTTCCTATGTGTCTACCTGCATCCTTGTTATAGTGAGTTATTACATGTATATCACTTAAAGTTGATAGCCTGGTATTTTTTGTTGGAATGCAGAACACATGTTTCCTTTAGAGACTAATATGCCCTTCCGTATGTGTGTGCATAATATAGGATAAGGTTATAGGATTGAGAACACCCAAGTGTTATTGGGGGAAGATAGTTCAATCTAGATTGTGTCAAATTGGAAGATAGTTGGACTCCTAGTCAACTCCTTCTTAGGGATTCTCTGACACATTTAAGTGGCATTGATGTTTGGGGGAAGATTGTTTAACCACTAGAAATGTGTCCAACTTGGAAGATAGTTGAACTCCTAGTTAACATCTTCTTACATAATCGTTAAGACATTTATATGCCATTGGTTTTTTATCAGAAGTCCTACCAATGTGTTATGTGCACATTGCAAAGTTCTTTATATAAATACTCCCACAACCTGTATAGATGTGAAGCTCTATGTTATGTATTGCATTAGGGAGATTTTTTCTGTCTACACTACTCTTGACTTGTCTATGCATTTAGGCTGTTGTTCATTACACGCTTTTACCTTGCTATTGACTCCGTGTTATTCTTTGTATTTCCTGCTTGACTATATGTGTTACTTAAATCTTCTCTACTATATTTCATGAGTGTTAAGATTATTGGAATTTTATTTGACTTCTTTCCTTCATATGGGGGTGTGGTATGTTGCATACTTGTGTGTGCTTGCTTTAACTTTCCATGTCAAAAAGGAAGAGAAGTGTGCATAACCTGTGCATTGTGTTTTCTTGTTAACAATTTGTTTGTTACATGGGATGCTAAGTATAGTTTGCACTGCATTATATTTATTTAATATGAATACATTTAAAGGCAGTGTTTCATATGTTTTAGGGGAGTTTTCATATATGTGTTTCATGAAGATTGTATAGTTTTCATATTTATGTTATATATAGATTAGGTAGTTTGCATATTTGTATTGCATATAGATTGTGTTTGTTTGTTCTACATTATAAACTATGCTGAGTCTATCGTGTATACTTATATGGGGTAACACGAAAGTATTTTGATAGACTACATGATGTTTCTACATGATACATTCATGAGATATGTGTTTGTTTTGTGTATGCAGGTTATAGATGCAAAGTGAAGTCTTGGTGTTTCAAGTGTTTTTTGTATAGTGGTGTATAGTTCCTTGCGATATACAATTGGATGAGTTGGTTTATGAAGTTTGATGAAGTAGTCAAGATGGATGCACTTGGATTAGGTGTGTCTTTTGGGTTTTGGTGCATGTCATCATGTTGTTTATGGGAACAAACAACTTTAAGAAATCTTCATGACCATCGAATGTTTGCTGAATTTATGTATTTAGTTGTGTAATGTTTTGATAAGGAAATCCAAAAAGGTAGAATGTAAGCCCAGTTGTAGTTGTGTCTGTGTGTTTGATGTCTCTATGAAAATAGAGTCATTAACGCACTTTTTTACTTAATATTTACTTATTTTATTCAATAAATAGTATTTTTATGGCCAACAATATTAAAATATAATTGTTTTAGTGAAAAGGGGTTAAAATATAATTTTTGGGATTTTTCTGAATTTTTTTTATGAAATTTTAACGCAAGACCATTCAGGAGCTACAACGTGGCATGCCACGTAGGTAGAGAAGCTGATTGGGCAAGCCATGTAGACATCACGTAAGCATAGAGAGTGAATCATGCAACAACTTGTGAAAGGGAACGAAACGCATGCCATGTGTCAGCACGACTTTCAATCCGAGTTCGAAAATTGGTCAACGCGCCATGCCATATGACGCTACGCCATTACTCTGCACATTCCATCTGTGCAACACACCATCTGTTTCTACAAATCACATCATGCCATGTGTCGCTGACTTAGCAAGTATTGATTCTAACCGGCCTCCCCTACCACGCGTCGCTGCATGATTCACCTAGTCAATTTCCCTTGCCACATGTCACACTATGATTGGCTAGAACTATGAATTTTCCTTGTTTTGATCATAACCCTTGATTTGAAGCTGATTTGACAATCTAGATCGCACCTGAGCTTTATTTAAGCCCCTAATCACTCCATAAACCCGAATTAGCCTCTATTAGCATAATTTTGGTCAATTTTTGGAGCTAAAAAAGAGAGAAAAATATAGAAAAATTCAAGAGACGACACGATTTTGGTGGAGATTCAAGAGGAGATTAATACTACAATTCAAGAGTTGATTTTTTTCTTCTTCTATTATTTTCTTTATCAATTTTATGACTTTCTTTATGAAAATTATGAGTTTTATGAACACAATTATGTGTAGTTAATTTATTAATCTAGGGATCTTATGAACCTAATTTTCACCATGTGATGATATAATATTTTACCCTAATTATAATTTTTAATTTAATTATATTATTTATTATGATTTGTATGCTATTAATTTTTTGGCCAACAATTTATCTATAGAGGAAATTAAATAGATTTGAGAGAATTATTTAATTGTTTGTCTTGATTAAATAACATGCATAGTTTCTAGGTAGAGATGTATGATTCTTATGTATGTGATCTATAATTGATGAACTTAATGAGTAGTATGCAATTTAATTGGCATGAGAGTATGATTAAATTAATTACTATATGGTGTGTAGTTTACTTAAGAGATGAATACATGCTAGCTAGGTTAGATTCAATTGATCATGTAATTAATTGATAATTATACGATTCGTATGTTTAGAAAATTGGGGGATTAAGTATTCTTAGATATTTTATCATATATCTTTTTAGTTACCAAATTTGATTTAATTAATTGTTGCTATTTATTTTTAGTTATTTTAATTTTGTTTCCTTAAAATATTAAAAAACAAAAAATATTAATTTTTATTATTTTTAATTTTAAAAATTAGTTTCTAATAAAATAATCTCTGTGGAAAAAATCTTTTCTTATCATTATATTATTTGTTGTAATACGTATACTTGTGTATTCATTGCACACACTTAGTGTGTGGCGATCAGTGTTGGCTTCCTATGTGCAAAACATGATGTCTATTTTATTCTTACTTATTGTATATGTCTTCCTCTATATAAGATTGGTTACTATGGATCAGTAATACATACACACACATAATTAGATACATTTTGTGTACAAGCATGTTTACACATACCACCAAATTGGTTTTCGTTTTGTATATGCTAAGTTGAGGGTTGTGATGTTGTCACTTGTGTTTTTGGTTCATTTCACATGCAAGTATATATGGATATGACTCAAAAAAAATTAGATAAATTTGTTTTTTTTACTTTTTAGCACCTCACCAACAAGCTTTTCATCGACCTCGCTAGCCACCTCGTCAACACCCTTGGCGAGGTAACAAGCTGAGTTTTATAAATACCCTTCTCATTTCTCTCTTAGTTTACCCACTTTTTCAAGTGTAAAAACTCAACTAAAATTTATACTGAGATTTATATCTATTTTCGTGACCACTTTGGAGTGCTTATTTTTTAGTATGGCTCATTTAGTGAGTTAAGAAATCAAATCATTGTCTATTTATGTATGTGGATTAACTGTGTGTCTTCGTACAATATTTGATATCTATGGAGGACCATGTGTCCCTTAAAGTTGTTAGTTGTTACACTTCATGTTACTTATCTGTGTTTATCAATCATAGCATATTGAGTAGTGTTGGCTTTGAAGGAGACTTGGATTCAAGTGTTGACTCAAGACATTGTAGAAGTAGGAAGTAAACGTTGTAGTAGGAATTTAGAATAGAGGTCCTAGCTGATATGGGTAAAAGTAGTCTTATTTTCTATAAAAATTGTAACTATTTTATGGTTTACTAAATTATTTACTACTGAGTGATTATTTACCACATAGATATGGTCTTCATATGGGCATGCCTCATTACATCACTTGTAATGGATGATCCTTTGTTGAGTTAGTACAATCAAAGTTTACTGTGTTTATGTTACAGCATATTGTAACTTAAACATTGATTAGAAAGAATTTAGCGTGTTTCTACTTTCCACTAATTAGATAATATATGTTATTTTTAGTCATCTACTTATATAATATTATATTGTTTGTGCTTCTATTGTATTATTTATTTAGTATCTTCTTTTCTATTTGTGAAAATTAGTGTTGAGCCACCAAGGAG
This sequence comes from Hippophae tibetana, assembly GCA_037013495.1. Classification (NCBI taxonomy): domain Eukaryota; kingdom Viridiplantae; phylum Streptophyta; class Magnoliopsida; order Rosales; family Elaeagnaceae; genus Hippophae; species Hippophae tibetana. The sequence continues at coordinate 31,690,663 of CM072802.1, read as the reverse complement.
TTTGTTTCTCCTTACCCTAGTAGTGTACTGGGTCGTTGACTTTTTCATTGAAGAATTAGTCTTTTGTTTTTATTCATAGTTTGTGTTTCATGCTTGAATGTTGAGATTGAAATGAATACAAAATTGATGTATAGGAATTAAATTGTTGAGACTACTTTGTGAGATAATTTTGATCCTATAAGCATTTTATTCTTAGTGATGATTTTTTTCTACCACTTTAAACAATTTTCTTATTTTTTTCAAATTATTAAATGATTTATATAAATTTTTCATTGAATGTTAGGATTTTTAACATCTAACGAAGAATCATATATTCATTTTCATTGCTTAGACTAAATGATTTGAGTATAATTTAAAGTGTGTTCCTATTTCATTCATGCTTGATTTGTATAAAAAAGCACCAAAATAGCCACTCACCAAAACACACATATGTATTTGGGTCTATTATAAAAAAAACAAAGAATAAAGAAAAGAGAAAAAATAAATAGTATAATTAAATGCTATAACCATAAAGTTCTTCAAATAAGTGAGATGGTTATTTCAAAAAATAGGAAATAATTTCCTTGAAGTCAATGCATTTTTATTCATCTTAAGACATATATTTAAAAAAAATTGTTGATAATTTTAATTGATGCATGAGATTAGTAAAGTGATTTCTTCATAAATCCTAACATTTGATTCATTTCCTGAGATCAATGGTATGCACATTTGATCCTTTTCTTCTTTATCATATGTGAACCTTTTAGCTTTTTCTTTACATAACTTATATTCACATATACTTTGTTAAATGCTTGAACCCATAGAATCAATGTGAAATTAAGAGTATATTTTGTGAGGATTAGAGCCAAAGTGAATTCGAATTCTAACATTAGGATTAAGTGAGTCAAAATTCATATATTTTTGTAATGGAACATGAATTTGTGATGAGTGCTGATTTGAATAATAAATTGTAAGTTTTTGGGATATTAAAATAACTTGTACTTGAGAATTTGATTATAGTATGTTTCTATAATAATTTATGCAAATCTATATATTTAGAATTATGAAAATATTTTGTTGTATTTCAAATATTTTTATCTTTAAAATATATAAATTTTTTAACATATGAAGAACAATATTTGGAGCACTTTATTTTCATCCTAGGTGCTTAGAAGATTAATTCACATTAAACTTTACATAAAGAACCAACTAGTTTGTAAGGTGTACATGAAACTTTTGAAGAAAAATGGAAAATGGGATAGTGATGAAATATGTGTGTTGTAGTGCACTCTATTTGGGATGAAATAACTAGGCACATTAAGTAACATAAGCCATATAATGGATTAAAGTTGGTTGTGACATGACTCTCTTGGTTTACTATTGAATGAAGTTGAATGAACCTTGTGTCATGGCATGTAAAAGCTTATACCATGATGCTCCTTCATTAAAATAGCCCAAAGTCCTTTATACCCATATATTGTCTTATAAATAAACACTTAGCCTCTAGGTTTTAAGTCAGCTTCATTTTACATAGAATAGACAATCATTTGTAGTTTTTAGTTTTAGTGTAGAATTTAGGTTAGTCATTCTACCACCATTGATCGGTGCAAAACTGCAAGTTCTTAATATCGTAGTTTTATAGTAAAGTAATAAGAAGAGTATTATTCTCAGGAATTGATAACTTATTTTTATCAAATACCAAAATTATGCTAATCTCAATTTTATCTAGAGAAGTTACTAAGATTGTTACAATTGGAATTTAAAATAAAATCAATTTAAAGAAAATGCACAAAATAAAAGAAAGATGTTCAAAAGTAAAATCAATGAGAAGAAAACTTTTAGAAAATCAATTTCACCTAATCCCTCACTATACTTTACTTATCTACCTAAGTGAATTTAATTCTCTCTGTTTGTTAACAATATCCAAAAACCTCTTTCGATAGTCATTTAGAAACATTCTTTTTCATCAATTTAGACAAGAATATGCAATTTAATAAAGCAAGAAATAATTAAGACCACTAATTTTAAGACTACATAGATTCATACAAGTCTTTCGATCTCTATATTTACCTAGGCTGAAATATTCTAGATCTATCTTATAATTCCATGTTTCGATAGAAAATCACAAGATTAAAATCATTTAATTAATGACTGGTTAATTAGAAGCAATAAACTCATAATAAATCAGACAAAAATAAAAGTAAATAATTCAAATTAACAGGAAAAATCAAGCATAATTTAGAATTAGATTACATCTTTTTTCTAGAAATAAGAAAATTGATTCATGATAAAAATTAAATTCAACATAAAAAAATTCATTATAATTTGTCTCATAGAAATTGAAAGAAAAATGAATCGTAAAAAGAATTTGCTTTTACTTTCCTTTTTCCAATGTTCTGGCATTTTTCCTCTGTTTTCTATCTGCGCTACTTCTCTTTCTCTGTTTACGTCTCTTTCTGTTCTTCGCCCCTATTATTTTGTTTCTATTGCCTTTCTCTCACTAGCCCCTCTTATATATATATATATATTGAGTCTCTTTCGCTTTTAATTTAGTCACCTTTTATTTATTGATATCTATATTTAAATTTGAGAATTCTTAAATAATATGCTTCTAAAATTTTAGAACTTCATTTTGTTCAATTCTACAATAAAATTTAAATAATAATAATGAAATCTAAAATCAATAAAAATTATAATAAAGTTTAAATTTGAGAAGTGATAAATTATGTTAAATTATATAAGTAATCAATCATCTACATATATAAGAAAAAATCCTCCCAATTGGGAAGAATATCCAAGGATTTATAAAAGCTAATGACAATTTGTTCAAAAATTTGGAATCATATTCAACAAAAGCAATATTTTTAATTATTGTATATTTTATCTCTTCGTGTAATCTAATATCTTCATTGTTAAATTGAATTTTTTTTATTTAGCTTTTATTAGCTAAATCATTAGATGAGATTTTAGTCTTAACTTCTAATGATTGGAATAATGATGCTATGATTTGAATAAATAAAATCTTTAGATTTATTTCTTATTCACAATCTTTAACTCTTAATTTAATCATAAATCCTTGATAGACTAAGTCTTGATTTATGATTAAAGAAAATATTAGGACTAAGCATTAGACACATAATATTTGCTTAGTTGTGCAAAATGAATAAGAATTAATTTTAATTTCATTGATTTGTATTAAATTTGATGGTTAAAAAATAAATTTAATTATAAATTAAGGATAGGCAAAGTCTTGATTTATAATTAACGAATATATATACCTTAGGTTTATTGTTTTTAATTTCAAGTTTGACTAAAATAAGTTATTAATTAATTAAATATTTTGGTTCATACATATTTCTTTAATTCACCAATTAATTAATTTCAACCTCAGGTAATAAAAATTGATTAATTGAATATCATTGATAACTCACCATAATTATAGAGAATTCATTTTATTTAAAAAGAAAATAAATCAATAAATGTAACTTATATTTAAATCACTTAATTCGTTATGTTCTTGAAAATTTATGCTCCCTAAAATCCCATATACATCCATTATCCTAGATTCGACTATAATTTAATTTGTCACTTTCGCTTTAATTGACTTACTTTCTTTATATATAATTTAATTTAGAATTTTAAGTTCTTTTTTTATCAAACCAACAAATTATTAGAGTGTTTAGGATCTGTTTTTCTTAACTGAATTAAAAAATAATTTAACTTTTTACAACCACCGTAATTCCTTAAGATATGATCTTGGGAGTATACTTATTAATTATTCCAAGTGATTCATACACTTGCGAGCTATTTATAAATACAAAATTTGACTATGAAGTATTTGTGACCAGTGTTATAACATGGACATATTTTCCCTTATAGCCAATCCAGTGTGCCATGCACACATAAATCATGTCGAGTTAGATTTATATTTTGTATGTGATAGTGTGTTAGCTCAAAAGTGTATTGTCAATCATCTTCCCTCATTCCTTCATCTAAAAAGCGCTATTCTTACCAAGCCCTTACATATTTCCTTATTTTAGTTTCATCGAGCCAAATGTAATATCATCTACATGCCCTTGAGTTTGAGGGGAAATGCATGTAGGTGATTATGGAACTAACATCAAAGCAATTCTTGTTGCTAATGCTATTGAAGGAAAGAAAAGGCAAGTAGAATAAGCCTAGACATTTGCTAGAAGAATCTTTTGTATCTGAATATTTTATAATTAGGAGACTTGGTTAAATTTTACAATAAGAGTTTTATTTCTATAAATACAGGCTCCAATTAAAAGTAAACACACTAGTACTTTTCATTCAATCAATATAGAAGTCTATCTCCATTTACGCATTTTGTCATATACACTTCAATTTGTCTTCAAATTTCATGTTGCTTGAGCTGAACATGATCTGATCTTCTTTTCTTCTGTGCTACTTCATTTGTGACTTGCTTTTGATATTTGTTACTAACTAAAACCAAAAATGAAGAAAAATTGCAAAACATAGTGTTTGGGCTATTTTATTTATATGTTATTTATCATATATAATATATAATATATATATATATATATATATATATATATTGATAAATATTCAATCGCATCGATTAATTAAAAATTAATTACATAAATTTAAATAACACTGAAATGTAAAATTTAAAAAAAAAGTTGTTATTGTATATAAGTGTTCTAATGAAATTTTGCAACACTTTTAATGTAATGTCATTAAGTTATAAATTAATTGTTAAACTCTAATCTCAATTAGTTAGCATTCATTCTAGTCAACAAGCTTAAGTGTACATCAGTACAAGGTTGTTACGCCTCCATATGGTGTTGATTTAATGTATGCTAGCTGCAACTAGCATTCACATGTGATCATAACACTATATATAGTGTTGTAATGTAGCAATGTATGATTTTATGTGATGATGAAATTCAATTTGAACTATGTTTCTTTCTTCTTTTCCTTCTTCGATTCTTTCAACTTTTCTAAGCTTTCATGGTATTAAAGCCGTCCATGGCTTCTGCTCCATCTTTTCCAAACACTGATCAACAACAAAAAAATGCAAATTTGCAATTTCCACAAATCACAGCTCAACAACCAAAACAACACAGTAATGACTACCTAATGACAACATCACTCCCTACTTACCCTATAAAGCTAAAATTTTCAATTTTTTAGTAAAATTGAATGAAACAAATTATTTGATTAGAAAAGAACAACTAAAACAAGCAACTGTAATCATGAAATACAATACTTGATCGAAGATACAACTACTACACCATTAAAAAATTTCATGAAATTGGTAACTATGATAGAACTTGATGGAACAATTATTTCTCGAGAAATTTTTAAAGAAAATCTAGCTTATTCCATGTAGTTTAGGAAAGACAATGAAGTCAAAAACTTGATACATTCCTCAATTTCTATAAGTTTTTTGAAATATCTTATTGGAAAACTAACGGTTTATGAGTATTGGAAGTCTCTTGCCAATGCATTAAATGATGACTTCTAATCAAGACTGATATATCTTCGACGGAGGTTACATACTCTTTGAAAAGGCACACTCTTAATGAAAAATATACATTAGTAACTCTAAAGACATCATTGATCATTTAGTGATAGGGAGTAGATTCTCTACATTCTTGGTGGCTTAGATAACACCTATACTTCACATGTCACTCATATCACTAACAAGAAAAGAATTCTGACCTAAGATAAACTGTTTACTTTATCGAGAATGTTTGAGAGGCAAAGAGAACGAATGAGCATGATAGATCTGAATGTTATTCAAGAAAATTATGCAAACACTTATAACAATAACAATAACAAACCACATCACTCATTTAAAAACACTCTTACTACCACTTCACAAACATGTGCCAATAATTTCTTCTTAGCATAGAATTAAGGATCTAATAAGAACAAGAATTTCAAATTAGATAATGTCCAACGTAAGATATGCAAGAAGATGGGACATATAGTATCCAGATGCTACTTTAGATACTCTCAGTCCAAGAATAATGGAACTAATGGTTCAGAAAAATCATGAGGACATCCTTCTCAAGAAAACTTGTCTCAAATAGGCAATGAGAATGAAAATGTAACTGTAGTTCACCAAGACTCAACTCTTGTACCTCATGCTTTACTTGCCTCAACTATGACTCTTATTACTTTTGTTGATATTCAGTAGTGGTTTATGGACACTGGTGTTATACATCATCTTACCTCAGATGCTTCAATGATATAAGATGCCACAACATACACTAGTGCTTCATCAGTAATGTTAGGTAATGGATCCATTATTCCCATCACATTAATTAGCAGCTTATATCTACTTAATGCTTCCAAGGAACTTCAATTAGGAAATCTATTATGCATGCCACAACTACATAAAAACTTAATTTCTATAAAACAATTGTGTGATGATAATAATGTATGTTTTGAGTTCCTTTCTAATGGCTTTTGTGTAAAGGATCTTACTATAAAAACTACCATTTTGATGGGGAATATTTAAGATGGCCTGTGCAGAATGCCTTTGGCTAGTTAATCTCCTATTAAAGATGCAGTCAATCATTCATATGTCATAAAGCTGAGGTAAGTGGTAGTTTATGGCATAATCGAATTGGTCATGCATATTCATTAGTCATACATAATGTTCTTTCCACTATGAATAAGACACCCAAGTCCAATAATTGGCCAATTTTGTATAGTGCATGTCAATTAGGTAAATTCATAGGCTGTGAATGTCTCATGTGCACACTAGATCTTCAAAACCTTTTGACATTGTACATGTTGATCTTTAGGGACCCTATCTTGTGCTTTCTATCAGTAATATGTGTTACTTATTGTTGTTGTGGATGATTTCACGCGATGCCAATGGCTTTATGTCTTGTCTGATAAAATGAAAGTTGCTCCCATAATTTTTTTAGTTTGAATGAATGATAGAGAGAAAATTTAATTCAAAAGTAAAGTAATTGTATACTGACCATGGAATTGAGTTAAAAGCTTTTTAAAATCATTTTTTAGTGGCTATCTTAAACACTTCTTATATACATATACACCCTCTCAAAATGATGTAGTTGAATGCAAGAATGGGCATGTACTTGAAATTGGCCTAACTTTGCTCATGAGATCTACTATGGCTCTGGAATACTGGGAATATAACTTCAAAACTACCATTTATTTAATCCATAGTTTACCTTCCACCATTCTTAATTCTTGTAACCCATTTAAACTTCTTTTCAAAACCAAACCTGACTACACCTTTCTTAAAAATTTTGGGTATTTATACTTTCCTTTTCTATGGCCTTATACACATACAAAACTTGAACCTTGATCCCTTCCATTAAGAGGATTCATATCGCTACCCTTGTTAGATTTGATGGAAGTAACTTTGCTTATTTGAGCCTATCCAAGTGTGAGACACACAACATACATACTAATGTCACTACTCCTTCTCCACTATATGTATCCATTCCATACGGTCATCCAACTAAACAAATTTACAATGTTTTCCTTCCTATTCCACCTCTAATCAAACACTTATATCACTAGTTGAAATAAATCAAGTTTCTAATATCCATATCTCACCAAAATTTCATGTCTCCTCTTTGTCTACTTTAGATTGTTTTGCATATCAACCATCATCTATTTCTCCATTACCTTTACATTTTCCTTCAACATAGTTTGATCAAACATCATCATCTTCCTCCTCACCCATACCTAGTCTTATTTCCTCTTTTCCTTCTATTCCTTTTGATAGTAACTCTCGTGTATTTGATGAATCCAATCCTACTCCAACTAACTCTTATTTTAATCCAAATAGCATTCACCTTAGTATTTACTTATATGGACCTTAATCTTCCTTTTTCTTCCTTTTTCTCCCATAATACTTATGCCATGATTACATGAGCTAAACATGGAATCCATAACCTAAAGCATTTGTATCTATCTCAATACTCCCAAAACCATTTTTTGTTCAAAGTACCTTAAAAATTACTAAGTGGAAGCATACAATAAAGTGTGAATATGATTCATTGATTAATAATGGTGATTGGGAGCTAGTTTCTCTTCCTAAAGGTAGCAAAATTATTGGTCACAAATGGGTATTTTGCATGAAATTAAAACCCGATCGCACATTTGATAAATACAAAGCTAGTGTTGTTGCTAAAGGCTTTCAAAAAACTGAGGGAGTTGATTACATTGAAACCTTCAGCCTAGTCATGAAGCCTACAATAGTTTAGCTTAAAATTTTAAGGTTGACACTATCCCAAAATTGGAGGATAATGTAGTTAGATGTCAATACAAAATTTTTAAATGGTGATATTACCAAAGAAGTTTACATGTCCCAGCTTGTTGGCTTTGAAGATTCACATTTTCCTTATCATGTTTATAGGCTTAAGAAGGGTATTTATAGGCTAAAATAGGTATCATATGCCTAGTACTTGAAACTCAATGGTTGCCTAAATCAATAGAGTTTTTATGGATCCAATTTAAATGCCTCAATGATGATCTATGACTCTGGTGGTATCTTGCTTGTTTTACTGATCTATGTTGATGATATTTTACTCATTGGAAACAATAATGTATTTGTTAATGATCTCAGTGTTAAACTCAATTTCATACTCTCTCTCCAAGACTTGGGTGATTTGAGTTTCTTCTTAGGAGTCATTCCATCCTCGGATGGATTAGATCTCAATCATACAAAATATATCCATGACCTTTTGGATAAGGTTAAATTGATTGAAGTTAAAGCCGCTACTACTCCCATGGTAGCTCCTTAACAACTCTCCAAACACTCAGGTGAATTACTCTTAAATCCCACCTTGTATTGCATAATGATAAGGGCATTACAATACTGCATACTCATTCGTCCTGAGATCATTTTTCTGTTAACAAATTATGACAGTTTCTTTAGCAACAAACATGACACATAGGACTATAGCAAAAAAACTTTTACGTTATCTAAAAGGCTCTATTGATCATGGTTTGATACTATATCAATTATATTATATGAGTGTGTATTTTTACACATATGTAGACTGGGCGTCTAGTAGTGATGATTGACACGCTCATATAGTATAATTGATATACCATCAAACCATGATCAATAGAGCATTTTAATCTTGACCCTTTTTTAGTCTCTTGGCACTCCAGTAAGCAAAATGTTGTTTCATGCTTTTCCACTGAAGCTAAGTTTTGAGCTTTAGCATATACTATACTATGATAATGTGGGAGGTGGATACATAGCAAAACATCCAATATTTCATACTAAAATTAAACATATAGAAATTGATTTTTATTTCCTTTGCGAGGAAATTCTAATTGGGTTATTACACATTGAATTCACTCCATCTCAAGAGCAAATTGATGATATAATGACCAAGGCCTTTTCTTGTACTCAATTTGAAGAACTTAGAATAAAGTTAACTATCATTCCCAGCCCTTGATGAAAATGTTAAACTCTAATGTAAGTAAGTTATCCTAGCATTCATATGTGATCATAGCACTATATGTAGTGATGTAATGTAGCAAACATTGTATGATTTTATGTGATGATGAAATTCAATTTGAGCTATGCTTCTTTCTCTTTTTTCTTATTCAATTCTTTCGTTTTTTTAGCTTTCATAAATACATGAAAGCATTAAAATTAAAATTGCATCATTATCTAATTTTTGTTATATAATAGATAATTATAAGCTAAAAAAATTCATTATATTAATAATACTTTATAAAATGTAATTATAACACACTTATTTTGCAATGAGTATTTCTTTGTTTTTACATTTTATTTCCACAAGAATATCATCGAACAATATTATGACGTTGCAAATTTATTTTTAATGTAACGTAAAACTAGCCTTCCAATGATGGGATAGTTCAATGATCATGCAGAGTAAGATGTTCAGTATTACATAAAAGAAAAATGCATCGATGATTGTAATAATATCAAATTAAATTTTGTTCTATTTTCATTTTTAAATTATAAAAATATTTTATTTATACTACTTCATCAATTTTTCATCCATTTTGTTTTTAAAAATATTTTAAAAAAAAATATATTTAATTATTTAATTTAAAAACAGTTCTCAAAAATTATTTTTAAATCATAATTAAAAATTAATTTTCAAAAACTTTAAAAAAAATAATAAAATATTTTTCCATTATTTTTAAAAATTATTCTCAAAACTAAAAAATATAATTATAATGATGTTTGTAATTATTTCTGGAAAGTATTTTTTTAATCTTAAAATTAATAATTTATTACAATTTAAACAATTTATTCATATTTTATAATTTTCATAAATAAATAAAATTATTAAAATAAATTTTTTTTTTTAAATTTTCAAACTTTAATACAATAAATTGAAATACATTAACATATATATTCACAAGAAATTACAATACTAGATATATTTAAAGATAAAATCTTACCTAAAATAGAACTAATGTACTATTTATATGTATACCATTGATCCCTTCATATTTATTAGAAATATTATTTTATTAAAATAAAAAATTTGAATTTAATGTATCTACTACCTCATCAATGAAGAACATTAATGATTTTTATCATAACTATTTTTATTTTTATAGCAACAAAACATATGAATTGCTTATTTTATCATTTTTATTTATTTTATTTTAATATTATTATTATTAAATAAAATTATCGATATTAAAGATAATTATAACAATAATAATTTAAACTAAGGATAATTTTAATATTTATTTTTTTAATAAATATAAATTATAATATGTGTTTTTTTAAGTAGATTTTAATTTAGTAGTGATTGTAGGCACATATTGATATGTTTTAGTTTATTTTGTTTTTAAATTTAGATTTAGATATTTTTACTTAAATGAATATCTTTGGATATGAACAATGAAATTGGATGGAAGACTTATTATTTTATTAATGTAAAGAATAATACATGTTTCAAGAATTTAAATAAATTAAAGATGAAAGATTAAATCATGCTACATATATTTTTTATTAATTTTTATGATAATTTGATATATTTTTATTTTATTTATTTAATTATTTTTACATATTTTATTTAAACGAATGAGATTAATTGAAAAAAAAAAGTCATCTGAAATTCTTCCAGCAAAAATTTTTTTATTCAAATCTTTCAACCTAAGATTTTACCAAAAAAAAGTACCATCTAATTTGCAAAATTATTTTAGTAAATTATAATAATTGGTTTTTATATAAAGAAGAGATGAAAATTATATAGTGATAATAAAATACCACATCAATCAAGAATGTCAATAAGGTCTGAAGTTGAAGTTGATGTCTTCGAAAAAATTGATGAAATGGTACATGTAGTGATAAATCAGTTTGTGGACAATACAAAGTATTAAAAACAAGAAGATAAAATAATATTATAATGTTGTATTGATTTAATAATATATAAATAATATATTATTTTGATATTAAAAATTTTATTTATGATTTATAAATAAAAATTTATTTTGAAATTTAAATCTAAACTGATTGTGCATTATCATGTATTATTTGACTATTTAAGAACTAAAGATAGTTAAGGATATTTAAAAGTTAATAAAGTTTAAAAAACTTACCGAAAATTATTATGTTTTCTCTTGAGAATTTTGTTATATATATATATTTTTTCCTTTATTCTCTTCATACTGTGATTTTATTGATTTGAGTTGGATATTAAAATATTTAAAATGCTTTTTGAATTGAGCATATAGAAATATTATTGGCTCATTGTTTTAATTGTTCTCACTAATTTTGTTATTGTTCTCTTTTGGTTTTACCAATTTACTTTCTACATTTGCCTTCCTAGGTGATCATGCAAAATCAATACCAAGTAAAGAACATCACTTTTAAAAAACTAATTAACCCATATCATGAAGATGGGTTGCACTCGTCCCTCGTATTTCAAAATTGCCGTATTAAAGTATATCAAATTATAAGTGATATTTTATTAATCGCATAATTTTGAGAAAAAAAATAAATAATATTAATATATTAATTTTTTATTAAAATATTATTTTTATATCAAATAATTATAATACAATTAAAATATGAGTTATTAGCAATAATAAAAATGAAATGTATAAAAATATTCATGAAAAAAAAACAAAAAACAATAATATTCAAATAAAAAATTATCTAAATATATATTTAAGTTTAAAATTAAATAATAAAAATTTATAAATAGTAAAAAATTATAAATTTTTTTAAGTTAAAAATTTAAGTTTTATAAAATAGTGAAAATTAGTAATAAAAAAATTGTGAAAAATATTATTTAGTGTAACTTATAATTGTTAAAACCTTCCATATTAATTTCGTTTTAATTATTTGATAAAAATAATATTTTATATAAAAATTATTATAATGATATTATTTATTATTATTTTACCTTTATTTTAAAGCTACGAGACATTAAAAAAATATCTTTTATAATGAATGTAACAATAATAGTTAATACTAGAGACTTAACCCTCTAACTCATATATTTATATTTGTATTTTCACAACTAACTCATAATCAGTCTGATATTTAATATCAAATGAGGGTAAAAATTGTCAAAATATATGACGTGCTTTTCTTTAGTTAAAAGTGACATGTTAGGTAACCGTTGATTTAAGATTTACATTTAAGAATAATATTATATATATATTAAAAAATAATAATAATTTATTTTTAATTAAAAAATATGTTATATTATCTTATTTTAGTAAAAATATGTTTAAATTATTAAATTTTGTTTATATATTGTATTAAAAATTTAAAATTCAAATAAAATATCATTATATTTTACGTATTATTTTATCTATAATTTTATAAATATTATACCTAAATTTTTTTTATCCAAAATTAAGATAAAACATGTGACCCTCTTAATCAATGAAAATATCCGCCCATGATGTAAGGTAATTTGTTTTAACCAAATACAAATTTAAGTCATTTATTTTATAAGTTGTTTCACTTAAGTTAAATAAAATGATGATATAATTTATTAATTTTTAAAATATATTTTATTTTATCTCATTTAATTTTTAATGAGTTGAGATTGTGATAAAACGATCTTAATTGAGATTTATCATCTGTCCCTAACTAATAAACCTAAATGAGAAAAATAAGATAATATTATATCATGAATTCATTAAAGATATTAAATAAAACATAAAATAAGATAAATCATTTTATATCTTAAAAAAACGCAAATATCACATTTTTGTTATGAGTTCCCTGTTTAAAAATACCCAACTTCTTTAACTTTTGTTAGAAAAACATGGTTAGATTTCTATAGTCACGTGTTCCTTAGAAGAGGTTCCCTTATTTATGAAGTTTTTTTTTTCCTTTCTTTTCTATCAATAGAGGTTGTAGACTTGTAGGTAAGAAAAAGTAGACCACGATCACTTTTTTTTAAATTAAAAATGATATAAAAAAAGAGTACACATCGTTGCAAAAGGTGATGGAAAATAAAAGGCAACAAAACATACACATGGATATGCTGTTACAATCAAGATGCAATATCACCCTAGTGATCTTTTCATAGCTTCTTCAGAATCTATCAAAGAATGATGTGTCGGAAATGGACATTTATCTAATAGAAATTATCAAGAAGAGCATTATTGTGGTAAACAAGAAAACTTCTCGCCTTAACTCTTAATATATAGTTTTATATCCCTGCTAATATAAAAGAGTAAAGCATAAGCAAACTAAAAAAAATAGAAAGATAAATTCAAAAGTGCCTAAAAAAGAAAAATAGGTAAATTATCACCTTTAAATAAGAGGAAATCAAGACTCCGTAGTAGGGGTTCAACGTCTTGATTCGGTTCGATTTTGAGTAAAATATTATAACCAAATTAGAATGTTTATATTGTTCAAATCGAATAAGACTGGACCGTTTAACTATTAAAAATGTTATAACTAGACGGTTTGGTCTAGTTTGATTAGCTATTTTCAACGATTTAGTCTGATTAATAATATATAAATATGATATAATTTAATAAGAGGACAATTATCAGGAGTACATTGGATTACCATAACAGAATAGTCCTTATGAACCAAAGCATGACAATCTATCTTCTTTAGTCTGCATCATCATCAGCTGGACTTGTGTTATCTACACTTGTACACCCTGAACCAACACCTTCAACTACATTACTAGCATTGTAATTGCCTACACTTCTCGTATCGTATGATCATTACTCGAGCTCTATACGTCGACATGTGTAACTACCTTGTAATGTATACTGAAAAGTTCTTTGGTAACTAAAATTTAAATTTAAATAATAATCATAAAATAATCGCAAAAATAGCATATCTAGTCCATGAGACCTAATATATTGCTATTTTCCAAAATGTTCACTAGCTACAAAGTAATCTAATACAAATTGCAGCAAAAAAAGGTCATCTAAAATACAAGAAGCTCTAAGATACAATATAGTAAAGTCCAAAAATTGACTTAGTCTAATAAATTAATGTAAATCATCATCACCTATATATAGAATATAAATGAGTACATATTGTTATCGTAAGTTAAATATTGAAGTAACATTTTATCAAGAAAAAATGGCTATTGTAGTTTACAAATTAAGATATTGTAGTTTACAAATTAAGATAGCAGAATCAATTAAGCATATATCCTTGAGAAATAATTATAACATTCTCTTTCTTTAATAGATAATTATACATATAATAATCAATTTATAACACCTAATTAAGTAGGCTAATAAGCTATGTTAATACTTTGATGTACCTTTGATTCCTCATCCATAGATTATGTTACTATATACTTAGGGAAACAATGGTTCTCAAAATAATATTACACATCTCTGATTAAAACATTTTTTTCTCGGGTTCGTTATGAGAGCAGAAAAAAAACTAGCAAAGTAGCATCCAAGAGTAAAGGGACAATTTGTTTGACAAGGGCATGTTGGTGGTATACTAGATGTAGAAAATGATTGTAAAATGCCAATGCTTAAATATCTTAAATATATATGAATGCATGAATTGTTTGTTATATATAAAAATAAGATGATTGGTATGGGTCTCTTTCGAAGTTATAAGATTTGAGAAGAAAATATTTGGTTGTTCTTAATTTAGGACACCATTTGAGTGTTGTTCTTGTTAGTGGACTAAAAGATCAAGTCATGGCATATGCATTATAAATGGTAGCAGTGTAAATTAAAGTAGTTACATTTATCAGTAGAGATGGAGCCAAAATGATCTTGCCCTCTACATCTTATAAATACTAGTATCTGTTACAGATGTTGTAAACACCAACACATATGTGATTCACATACCTATTTGTCTATGGATGATGGGATCAAAGGCAAGGCAAGGCAAGGACAGTTGGCTTAGACTGGAGGTGAAGTAAGGATGGTTGGCAACTGTTAGAGGCGGTGGTGAGGATGCAGTTAGGGTTCGAAGAGAGAAATGGGTTCGCGAGGGAGATGCAGAACATGGGCTAGTTTTGTTATATATATGCCTCTTAAATTAAGTTAGTAATATATTATTAAAATCGGTCTTATCAGTTTAAAAATTAGTATAACCGGATCGAACTGTTAGAAAAATAGTTTTACTTGATACAAACCAGATCAAACTATTTCATTTATAAATCTATTCATACCAGTATAATCCGGTTTGATTTTTAGGTTTAATTTGGTTCAATCTGATTTTTGGACACCCCTATGGTGTAGATATTCATATGTAATATTTATTTTTTGGAGACAAATATTTAGTCATTTATTTTAAAATTTTAATGACTAAGTTCAATTAATACAATATTGTTAATAATGGATAAAAAATATAGCACCAAGTGGTATAAACCAATTATGCAACACTTTGTTTGAAAGTTTACAATATAATCAAATAATCCTAGAGAGGATTTAACAGATTATTTTAAATTTTATTAAATTATAGTTTCGTAAGCTAAAATAATTGACCAGACATGCAATCACATGTAAATAGTAAAGTGCAAAAAATAAAAATAACAAATGATATTTTTAAGTAAAAATAATCTAAACCACAACCATGACCTAATAGAAAAACCATTAGTCTACTAAATTAATATACCTAACTTTACATTATAAAAATCAAATGTTCAAGTATAAACTTGGTCTTATGCTACCCTACATAGGATACTGTTCCAATGTACTTAACTTACAAGCCCCTACTCTATTTTCACAATTTCCAAGATTAGTGTGAGTAATATCCATACCAACGTTTCAATTAGCTCCTTACAAATTAGACACATTCAAAAACTTAATTAATATAAAAAATATAAGTACTCATGTGTGTTCTAAATATATTTTAATAAGAAACAAATCCTAACCTTAGTTCAAAACATAGATCAATCAGCAAAGAACTAGGATTTCTAGAATATATAATAAAACATTAGTCTAAGTAGCGATTTGTGAATCAAATAGAAATAAAAATAATCTAGAATGAATCTTATCAAAATAGCTATATAGTGAAGAAGCACAGGGAAGATGACAATGGCTCTCAAAAATTATATATTATGTGTATTTTAAAGTGAGTCAAGGTCTATATATTTATAGACATTGGATTGCTAAACCTAGGTTTCAATGGAAAAGATTAAAATACCATCGTTAGGTTAAAAAACTTAATTAAAACAAGGGAATTATAAAAATTCACATAGGGTCAATTTAAAAAGGATTCTTAAGTCATGTTAATTGCTCGCTCGATTGATGGAGTCCCTTGATCGATAGATTGAGATACATTAATAATTGTATCAATAGTATTTGATCAAAGTTGATAGAAGTTTGATCGATTGAGTAAAAGCAGAAACAACCCGAGAGGGACTCGATAGAAGTCAATTGAAGCGTGATCGGTCTAACCACTAAATTGATCAAATCCCTTAGCCGATAGATTAACCAAAGCAAACTTTAGTACCAAAAGTAATTCTTAGTGTTTTGGCATGTGTTAGTGAATGCATGAGTGTAACATTATGTGTTATAGTTATAAAGAATATACCTGAAATACGACTATCCAAAACTTGAGCATTTCTTCAACACAGCTTGATGGACTGGATAATGAGCCTAAAATCTAGTTTACAAATAAAAATTTATCCACAAAAATCATCAACACTCATACTTTCTTACAATAATAATTATTATATTTTTATGCTTAAATAAATGATATCAGACTTAAGATGTTTATGTTAATTTTTGTAGATAAACTGATGGAAAATAGAGAAAATGTCATTTTATTGGGCTTTTGGATTAGATGGATACACTTAAAAAGTATATGGATTAATAAGAAACGTATATGATGCTTCAAAAAATGGTGTCATTTTGGGTTGGATCATGCCTAGGTGTAATGGTCCAGGAGTTCGCATGGCATAAATTTGACTGTTTGGTGCTAAGACTCTCCAAGTCAAGGTCAACCTATCACCCTTTGAGTTTATAACATGACCTTTGCCCAAATAATTTGGAACTCCTCGAGAAAACCAACAAGAACTACTTGATGAGTGCTCAAAAAGCACTAAAATAACCATGATTTTATGCACATTAATTGATTAAAAATATATATATTTATATGTTTTATCATATATTTATATAAATTTGTCTTTTTCGGAATCACGGGTATTTTTATTTTTTTTCAGGTATTTTGGCTTAAAAATGCAACTTAAAGACTCAAAGAGAAATACTGGAAGCAATACATCACAAATATATTAATAAATAAATGGGAAAAGGTCAACAAATATGGAAAAATTGGACAAAATGGGTCAAAAAGGAGAAAATCGCGCCGCCGCGCCGCCCAGCCGCTACGCCCCAGCGCCTAGATCCGCCCCAAGCTGTGCGTGTGGTACTGTTCATCCGCGCAGAACTGCGCGCGCGGTACTGTTCACACGCGCCGAGCTGCGCGCAGCGACAGCCCCCGCGCGCGCCCAGCTGCCCCTTCTGTGCACGCCGATGCCTTTTCGTCCCATTTTTCACGTGCAGCCGCCCCCATGATGTCATGATGACATCATTAATGACCTCATCATTTCCATTACGCGTTTTTACATTTTTTTACTCATTTTTTCTCTCCATCCTCACCTATAAATACCCCCTTCCCTTCACTTCAAAACACACCTTCAAAACCTCCAAATACATTCTTTTCTCTCTTTCTTTCTCTCTTTTTAGTTTTCTTTAGTTTTTCTTAGTTTTTAGTTAATTTCTCTTAGTTTTAGAGTTCTTCCCTTTTTGGGAAGAACTAGTTATGTTTATGTAATTTTTTAGCTTTTTGATTCAATAAATGGAAGTGCAAATTCCGCTTGGAGTTTTTCCAGCAACGGGAATAGCGTCGAAGTTCTGTAAGGATTTTATTTTCTTTACAGTTATTTTTTTATGCTTTATTCTTACATGTTATATTTAATTTGTCTGTGATTAAATTTAACTGTGCTGGTTGTTTAGTAAACATGATATAATAATAACGTTGTTATGCTTGCGAAATATTAAATAGATGAAAATCTCTAAAATGAATTGACTTTGTTTTTATTCAAGATTTTATATTAAGAATGTTAGAGAGAAATATATTATTTTTCATTACAAACTTAAACCTGAAAATTAGATTTTAAGGTTTAGTTATCCGGTCTGATTTAGAGTAGTGCTCTTTTATTTGATGGTACAATCGCCCAGTAGTTAGAGTGAAGCTCTATTTCAAAAGTTTTTATAAGAATTATTATCTGAAAATGTATTGACAACATGTTTTCGGTAGTGGTTTTAAAACTTGAAAGTTAGTACTCGGATAACTAAATTCTTAGGTTTAATTTGAACACCTTGAATAAAGTTTAAACTGTCTAACCCCACCAAAGGTGGCATTTAAATGGTTCATTTTCAATCTCTTAGAAAAAAGGAATTAATTTAATTAAGCAAATTAGTTATCAACCCCACCCATAGGTGTTAATTGATTTGTTTAGTTAACAAAGAATATCTAACCCCACCAAAGGTGGTATTCATACAAAAAAGGGAGAATCAATAAATATCAATTCATATCTTTAATAACCTAGATAATATGAGCAAGCATAATTAACTTAGTTATTATATCCATAAATACTCCGCCATTATAAATGATAAAATTTGCATAAATATTTATTGGATCTATGTTTAATTTTATGTAATTAGATTAAAAACACAAAACCCCAAAATATCGTGACATGATGTTTAGGATTTAATTTCGTTTTTAAAAGTTTGAATAATAAATTATAAACCACATACATTCCTTCCTTAGATCGACCTTGGGAGTATACTTATCATTTTCTTCGAAATGATTCGTGCACTTGCGAGAGTTTTATAAATATTAAAACCAAAGTATTGGCAAGAATCGGCGATGCCGATTTTCGCTCATCACTACTCTCTATGAGTCTCGCATACATGCAACTTCTAGATTACTTCTCAACATTAAAATTACTCAACCAGGACGGTCTCTCCATCATAAGGGTTCTTGTCATCTTGGAATTATTTCGTACAATAACCATGAAAGTCACATATATTTATAGCAAATAGTAAAAAAAAATGTACCAATACTTACCCAACATCCCATTCCTCTTATCGGGTCTTATCATACACACCCTCGAATAGGAAACTTGATGCTAGAGGCCAACTCCTTGCCCAGGGCCAACTTCTTCTTGTACCTCTTGTGCATGTATGCTCATTTTTCCTCAGCACACTTATACTCAAGCTAAACATACATGCCAACTTATCCGTCAACCAAGTACACTTGTTTTACATGTAAGTAAGTTCCATTCAACCAAACATGTTGCCTGAATGAGCAACTCCTTTTATCTGAAGCCCACACATAATGCCTTTATCTTAGCACGTTGTCACCTACTTACGTGCCATCAACCCTAAAAATCCTTAGTGATTGGCCAAATCCTTGACCAATGGTCACTTGACATCAACATTATGAGGGTTGTCACATTTTTAATGTGCCTTACTCAAAGTAATGCTACCTAACAAGTATGCCATTACTTATCAATGAACTATCACTTGTGAAACACCACTCATATAGCGTGATGCATTCCCATCTAGCTTCTTTCTTATGCCCACATTGAGTAAACCATTGGTATAGACATTTCCTCTTATCCAGCCTCCTTCATAGGAATCATGCATAGTATCGACTTTTTTTCCTTATCGATACTATCCTAAAGACTCCCTATTTTTCAAAGACATTTTTGCACTTTCACGACACAATTAGTGCATGACCCCTGAGCATTCACTAGCTCACAAGTAGCTCACTTAGCATATTGTGCCCATGGGTACTTTCATTGGTAGAGAGCATGACACCATGTCTCCCCTAAAGAAATCTTAGAACATTTTTCTCATCTTTTAGGAGAAAACATCACTTTATGAGAGGAGACATAAGCCCAATATAATTCAATAATTTTTTTTTCAATTACTAAAGTGCCCCTCAAGTGGATCATGACACTATGCATTATACAAATGATGCCATTTCAAAAAGATCATTGTATCTTGGCTATGTACCTTATACAAAATTGTTTCGCATAGCTCTTACCATCTAAATGATTATGTGATGTCGTTAGCCAATATGATATATTATGGTCCCTTTTCAATATCTAAATGCCAAAATTACATTATTTTGTGTAGTTTAAATAAGGTCCCTTTTATCCAAATTGATCTAACAATCTAAAATTTATCTAAAGTTTAAAACCTATTATTTGTATGTAATAATCTATTAGAGAAACCCTTTTTTCCACATTCAACATTCATTCACCTCTATAGCCACAGTTCATATTCTCTACTACTCTACCATTCTATGCCATCATCTATAACCATAATTATATTGAATTTAGAATTCCAAATATAAATTAGAAGTAGAGATTGGGCTCTAAAGAGAGATCAATGGAGCTCATGGTGGAAAAATAAAGCGGATGCTTGGAGCTTAGAGGACAACAAGTTAATTGTGTTTTTTCTTCTCTTTATCTTTTTATAAAACTCTTATGATAAGCTAGACATAGCGATGTTAAATGAGCTACTTAGCTCAACTTAGTTTATTTAAAGTTGTCTAATTAATCGCATGAGCTAAACAAGCTCAGATTATGAGCTTAAATGAGTAGCTCACTAGCTTACTTGACAATTATTTGGTTGAACATCATTTTGTGGCATCTTTTATACACTTAACTTTTTCGTAGATAAATACGAGGGATGTGTACCTAATGCCTAAAAACATGATAGACATATTTTTTATTTATAAAATTCTTGTAAGTGCAAAAATCACTTATAATAATCAATATGTATACTCCGAAGATCTTCTCTCAAATAATTACGCTCGTTTTCAAAAGTTAAATTATTTTCTAATTTAGTTAAGAAAAACAAGTTCTAAACACTATAACAATTTGTTAGTTTGAGGAACAGAATAATAAATTCTAAATTAATTTAATATCTAATGAAAGCAAGTAAATTGATGTAATAAATTAAAACAAGTAAATTAAAGCAATAGACTACAGTCGAACCTAGAATGATGAACGAATATGAGATATTAGCGAGCATAATCCTTCGTGGATAGAACAAATTAAATAATTCAAATAATGAGTTATATTTACTAATTTTTAATTTTCATTTAAATAATTGAAGTCCCATAGTCATGACAAGTTCACACAATTCCTAATTAATCAATGAATTTCTTAGTAGGGCTTGAAATTAATTAATTAACAAACTTAAAAAAAAATATAAATCAACGTTCTTAATTAATTAATAACTTCTATGGTCAGGTTGAAATTAATTAATTAGTAAACCTATATTAAATATATTCTTTACCTATAGATCAAGATTTTATTCGTCATTAATTTATAATTAAATATATTTCTAACTATCAAATTTAATTTTATTTAATCAATAACTTCCTTAGTTGGGCTTTCAATTGATAAATAAAATAAAATTAAATTCTTATTTACTTATTAAAAATTAAACATTTAAATTTTTCTAATGTCTAATTTTAAATTAATTTTTAGTCATAAATCAAAAATTGATCTATCGTTTATTTATAATTAAAAATTATAAGAATATAAACAAGAAATAAATAAAAGAAGTATTTATTCAAATTATAAAACTATTCTTCCAATCATTGGAAGCCAAACAACTAAAATCTCATATTAGAGAATTAGCCAATCATAATTAATTTAACAAATGTTAATTCAATTATGAAATATATCATATTACAAAAAGAAATAAAAATACAACAATTAAAAATATTTTTTTGTTGAAAAAGATTCTAGATCTCTATATAAGTTATCACTAGCTTCTCCAAATTCTTGGATCTTCTTCAAAATAATGGGTTATCTTCCTATATTTGTATATAGTGGTGAAATGACTTTAAAAATTAGATCTAATAAAATAAATTAACATATGGCTATTGGAAAAATTGAACATAAAAACTGATACTAAACCTAATCCAAATTGTTGTACTTATAAGGAAAGGAAAAATACAAAGGGTTTTGGCCAAATTATTGTTTATGCGTCGAGGCACAATATTTTCCACACTATGCCATTGATGAACAAAATCGGAGATAATATCGATTTCGTAAATACTTAATTCATTTTAAATTTTATTAATTCTCTCAAGTATACGAATCATGTATAGAAATATTAAGTATACTCCCAAGGTCGATTTAAGGAAGTAATATTTTTTGGTTTTTAAATATTATTCAAATTTTAAAAACAAAATTAAACCTAAACATTCTGTCATAATGATTTTGTTTTTGAAAATATTAATCTAATGCATAAAGATAAAGGTAGACATAGATTCAATAAATACTCATACAATTTAATACACTCATAAATAGTGGAGAATAATAGATATAATAATTCAGTAATTATGCTTCCTCGTATTATTTAGATTATTAAATATATAAATTAATATTTATTGATTTTCCCTTTATGGTATCAAAGCATTCTTAGTCGGGCCCAAATTCTTTTGTTTAATATTAATTAACTAATATCCTTAAACGGAGAGTATTAATTAATTAAGTATTAAATTTCAGTTTTATATTTATAAGAAAATAGCAAACCATTTAATCACAAATTTTGGCGAAGTCATTTAATTAGATTTTATTCAAAGTGTTCAAATTAAACTTAAGAATTTAATTATCTGAAAAATAATTTTCATGTATGTTGTCAATACATTTTCAAATAATAATTTTAAAAAAAACCTTTGAAATAGAGTTTCGCACTAAATATCCAAATAATTAAATCTAAAATAAAAGAGTATTACTTCAAATTAAGCCTAGTTAATTAAATCTTAATTTTAACTCTCATATTAAGTTTGTTATTAAGAGTAATGTACTCCTTCAAATAACGTTATTAATATATCATATTCACTATTAGCCAAACATGTTATAATTGATCATAGACAAATCAAGAATGACACATAAAAAGCAACACCAATATATGCACAACAAAAAGAATATAATTAATACCTCAACAATATTCTTATAGAACTTTAAAGAGTTAATTCTAAGAATGGAAAACTCTTATAGTAATTACACTCCAAAATTTGTTGAATCGAAAAATAAAAACTACTAAAACATAAACATATTCTTTCTCAAAATCGAGGAAAAAACTAAATAAATTCTAAAAGCTAAAAATATAAAAATCTACATAAAATGGGGAGAGAAAGTTGATATTTTATAGGAAATAATGTGAGAAAAACTTGTATTTTTTTCATCATGCGATCTGATCGCAACCAGATTTTTGACAAGTTCAAACCTCTTTGTGCCACGACATATAATTATCTTTTTATTTATTTTTTATTATCTCTTTTCTTCACTTTGGATAATATCACATAAATAATATTCATTTAAGTTTTAAAAAGTGTGATAAACATGCTTCAAGTATTTTTCTTTATTTTAATATATAAATATTAAAATACATGCAAAACACTACAATATACACATTAATTTGAAAAATAGCTTTTTCTAAAATATAATAGAATAAATAAAATGTAAATCAATTTTATTAACTAAATGGCATTAAAACATGATATATTTAGTTTTTTAAGCACTCATCAAACATGAAGTTGATTTCAGTTTTCCAAGTTCATCTCCAAAGGATAGTGTCGTAGCCCATGTTAATCCATGCCTCAGCACACATTATTCAACGTACCCAATAAATTCCTACCAAATAGTGTGCACCACAGTACACTTCATTTTTCTTCAATTGTGCCTTGTACGATCTTCATGTAATTAAGGCTTACATGCCTTAATCTTTCAAGCTCATAAGCTACAAATTAAGTGCTTCAAGTGTTGTTCTTCATGTGTTGACAATTTTATACATTTTGAAGTTTAAAACACTTGAAATATAACAAAATATATCCATGATTCCGTACAAATAGATTTGCATAAATATTGATATAGACCCATTATAAGCAAATCTATTTATCATATTTAAGCAAAATAAAATCAATAAATATGAGTATTTTTTAGGCACTCATCACATGTACCCACTACAATGAAGGGAAAAAATTATATATATATATATATGGACGAGATCAATGGGTGTAAAATATTATTTAATTCTTTACACTATCATATATCAACGGTTGAGATTTAAAGAAGTCATTTTCTCTCTTATTTCCCTCGTAAACATGATAGTGTAAAAAATTAAGTAATATTTTGTAGCTATTGATCCTTATATTTATATATATATGTTGTATAGCTCCTTAGTGAGCAAATTGAAAAAGTCTCTCGTTCAATAAGAATGAAAGTGAGTGTTGTATTTAGGGCTATAAATAAAGCCCCTCCACCACTTCTAAAACATCCCAAAATTTGTATATTTTCGTCTCTTTTGTAAGGATAATTGATTAGCTCAATTTTTTCCAATTAGTTGTAATTTTGGAGTTCATCTATTTGGAGATAATGGAAGTGGTCAATGATGCCCGAGGATATATGTAACATTTATACCAAAGCTCGTTAAATTTCTGGTATTTTTATTTTTCTGTTTTAGTTTCTTTTAGCATTATATTTCCAATAACATTATTTTTTGTACTAGTTTGAGTTCTATTCATTTAAATCATAGTATTTATTAATAGTAACTACTTAGAATAAGAAAAATATACTTAATTTTCCCAACAATATATATATATATATATATATATTTTTGTAGTAGTGGCTTCCTCGTGGCCAATATCTAGATTGAATGAAATTTTAATTTTATGTAATTCTTTATATTTATTTGTTAATTTTAAAATAACTTAAATGAGGTTAATAGAAAAACTAAATGAAATGTACATGAATAACCCAACTCGATTCACATAAAAATGAACTTAAATGGATTCAATTCTTTGAGAATGTTTCGTGTCAAAGGAGTTGAGCCATCCTAGCTCCTTTGACACGACACATTCTCAAAGATTTATGTGGAACCCATTTTATGTAGTTTGAATTTTAAATTCCATGTTTGAATTATATTCGTATGTTTCATTTTCTTTATGCTTATGTGCTCTCAATTAAATGAGCTTTAATCGGTTATTGTGATATTCTTGTTTTCGCATGAGACTGTGAAGTGGAAACTGGTCGTTAGGTTAATGACATATTGATTTGGATAGGACGAGTGCATGACCATTTACATGCATTATTTTAATATATGCGATGGGTTTTAATTTATTTTTGCTTAAAACTTATAAGTATTTGCTCACTAATTAGATAGATTTGGATATATGTATATGTATTTGGAGGATATATGTATCGTGCCTTAAGTAATTGACATGTGCTTATGAGGATAGAAATACCCACGTTGCATGTGTAGCCATATTTGAGAGCCTTTCATGCTTAATGAAGTCTAGAATTCTAATGAACGTAGACACGTGGGTTAGTGTTCTAGAATTTAAATTACAATGACAGTAGATATCTAGGCTGTAGCTAAATTAAGTTCGGCTAAAAACAATAGGCGGCAATAATGATTATAACTATAATATATAGTAAACCAATAAATGTATTATTGAAGTTAAAGCATTTTGTACAAATCTATTGCTTAATTTTACGCCGTGATAAATATACTATCAAATTATTTATAAGTGTTACAAATTTAAAACTAACGTTATATTTTTAGCAGTAAATTTATATAATTAATAAAAATTTCAGTAGTAGTTTTATACAACTTATAATGAGTATGGTGATATATTAATCATAAAAATAATAGATTTATAACATTAATAAAAAGTTTGATAATATATTTGTCACTACTTAAAGTTAAGTAATAGATTTGTACAAACTACTTAAGTTTGGTGGTACATTTGTTATATTATTCTAAAACTAAAAGCAATTACATATAACACGCAAGTTTGAAATGTCGATGTTGGTGAATATTTTGAGATATATTTTTTAACGAAATATCAAGATATTATCATTATCGACGAAAATTTTGAAATTTTTTATGAAAATTCTATCAAAAATATAAAAAAATTATAAAACTTTATAGAATATCAAATCAATCAATTACATATATTAGATTATTTTTTTATTTATACATCTACTTTTAAATACTTAAAATATTTATATTAATCAATAATTTTAACAATTAATTAAAATATTGTACAATAGAATATATATAATATTTTTTGCTAAATATCGTAGAATAAGTAGTTAAAATGTTTGAAATAATAAATTAAATTATCTAGTTGTATTAGCTATTATAAAAAGATAAATATCGACAGTATAAAAATAATTTTATTGAGTATGTTTTTTTTTTTTAAATACTAGCAAACATGCTACAAATAAGAAAAAAAGAATATATTTTCTTCTCCAAAAGTGAAAAAAATTAAGTTGAAATAGTTATTCAGAAAAAAAGAGAAAAATAAATCAAGAATTTATATCTTTATTTTGTTTTAAAATTTTAGCGACATTTTAACAATAATATTTAGGATATTTTAGTAAAAAAAAGACATTTAAACGACACTTAAGTGATAGTGACATTTTAGGCACATTCTTGAAAATTTGGCCAAAAAATACAGATATCATATATTGATATTGGAATATGTAAAAAAGAGACATTTTAGCAATAATATTGACGATGTCGTCAAGAATTTTACCATTGATTACATGTATTAACTTTTGTATGGTTAAGCTCAATATGCTCTATGTGTTTGTAATAGTATTTTAAAAATATGACTTAAATCATAGGATTATTATATGTTTATTATACGAAGTGAATCAGCTCGGGCTACAGTGAGTACAACACCGAGCGCAATTGTGGTGCATGATGGTGCAGAGATGGGTGCAAAGTTGTAGGCTCGCGTGCGTAGTTATGGTACATGATGGCGTAGAGATGGGCGCAAGGTTGCAGGTTGGACGAGTGAGTAGGGGACCATTGGAGATCCGTTAGAAATGTTAGAATTAGTTAGCGCATTTTCATTAGTTAGGCTATATATAGCCCCCAATGAATTCAATAAAAAAAATAAGAAATATACATCATTTATCTCTCTCTCTCAGCCTTCTTCTTCATCTTCCTCACTTTCTGCATTTCTCTGCAATTAATTGCAATAGTGGTATCAAAGCCAGTTACTGATATGGATACTCAAGGAAAGTCTAATGTTGAGTTTTGCAATGATGTTTTGGAAAATCTAGCACAACAAGAAACTAATTTCAACCGAGTTGGAGCCACCATGCAAGCTGTGCTCACCGAATTGTAGGCATTTCGCACCATTCGTAACTTACCTGAGGTTAATCCTTTTGCTAAGGATGAGACCCTACCCTCTTATCCCCACACATCTCAATCAACCACTAAGAACCCTCACCTTCACCTGAAATTATCATTTCCGAAGTTTGCTAGAGAATAACCCACTAGGTGGATTTACAAAGCCGAGCAATACTTTAAATTCACTAATATTGCTCCTGACTAGCAAGTGTAGATGGCTTCCTTCCATATGGAAGGCATTGAGTTACAATGGCACCAATGGCTTACAAATTTTCATGGACCACTCACTTGGGGGGAGTTCACCAAAGCTACACAATTGAGATTTGGACTTATTGACTATGAGGACCCCTCAGAGACATTGTCTCACCTGAAGCACATCATGAGTGTTGCAGTCCACCATGAATCCTTTGAAAAACTTTCTCATCGTGTTCATGGCCCACCTGAAGAATTCCTAATTTGTTGCTTCATCGCGGGGTTAAGAGATGACATTCATATTTCCGTTAAAATCAAACAACCGAGAACAAGTTGATGCCATTGGTGTAGCTAGGCTAATTAAGTAAAGAAATCTCTTATAAAAGAGATCATCACCAAACCCTTATTATCAGCTCCCTACAACCCAACCCAAACCAAATAAGCAACTAACACCATTATTGGGTTGTTAGGACCAACACCTACTCAACATGCTATTCTAGCTCAACCAATATCTTTTTGAAGGCTAACCAATCAAAAGGAACGAGAGCAATGAGAGAAAGGTTTGTTCTACTACTATTATGAGAAATTTATGGTTGGTCATCGTTGTGCACAACCCCAACTATTTATGATGGAAGATTCGAACCAAAATGATAAAAATGAGTGAGAAGAAACCATACCAGATATCAAGAAGTACTACCTGAAATCTACTTCCATGCTATAGCAGGTACTGAACATCCTCAGACCATACATCTTATGGGAAAACTGAAGAATAAAAAGGTATTAGTACTGATAGATGGAGGTAGTACCCATAACTTCATCTATCAAGCCTTAACTTTTCACTTCGATCTGCCTATAATCAAGGGTAAGAGACTAGAAGTAATGGTGGATAATCATGAAAAATTAGAACGTGTTGGAAAATTTTGTAACCTCATTCTCACCATCAATGTTATCTAGTGATTGTTGATTATTATGTGCTTCCAGTGGCAGCATGCCAACTAGTCTTAATGGTTCAATGGTTGGAAACCCTTAGGCCCATTCTGATGGATTACAAGAAACTTACCCTAAGTTTCAACACAGTCTCATACCTTGCAAGGATTTAGGAGAGCCAACATTGCAGCCCTAACCAATAAGGAATACAATAGTATACAAGGCATAGGGTTGTTCCTCTAAATAATGCCAGCTAATAATCACAAAGATCATCTCCATACATACCCTCCTGAGATAAGTAAACTATTGGCTAAGTTTCTTAAAATATTTGAATTATCCACCTGCTTACCTCCTACATGGGTACATGACCACATAATTCCCTTGTATCCTAGCTCTAGACCTATGAATGTTCAACCCTATCGCTACCCTCATTATCAAAAAATTGAGATAGAAAAGATGGTACAGGAGCTCTTAAAATCCCAATTGATAAGGCCAAGTAATAGCCAATTTTCCTCACCAGGTTTTCTAATTAAAAAAGTAGATGGAACCTAGAGGTTTTGTGTGGACTATCGAGCTTTGAATGCCATCACTGTCAAGAAAAAAGTACCATATACTTGTCATTAATGAACTACTAGATGAACTTCATGGGGCCAAGGTTTATTCCAAATTGGATCTTCGATCAGGGTACCACCAGATAAGAGTTCATGAATATGACACCCATAAAATAGTATTCAGAACACATGAAGGCCACTATGAATTCCAAGTAATTCCTTTTGGGCTCACCAATGCCACAGCCACTTTCCAAAGTCTCATGAATGATATCTTTTGACCCTTCCTCAGGAAATTTGTCTTGGTTTTCTTTGATGACATACTAGTATATTCTAGCTCATTGAAGTATCATAGCATACATTTATAATCTATCCTACAGTTATTAATGGCTAACAGTTTATTTTCTAAAGAATCTAAGGGTCAATTTGGTGTATTACAGGTAGAATACTTAAGCCACCTTATTTTAGAACAAATGGTCTCAGTTGATCCAACAAAAATTCATGTTATCATTGAATGGCCAATACCAACCACAGCAAAAGGCATTAGAGGCTTCCTTAGATTTGCAGGCTACTACAAAAAGTTCATTCGTCATTTTAGAGCATTAGCAGCACCCTTAACTCAACTATTGGGTAAAGAGAGTTTCCAATGGAATGAGGTTGCTGCAATGGCCTTCTAGCAGCTTAAAAAAGCTCTAACCTCCCCTTATATCCTATGTTTGCATGATTTCACACAATGCTTGGTCTCAGGGCAATTCTCATTCAAGAAAATAGGACAGTGGCTTATTTCAGTATTGCACTCAAAGGATCAGCTTTAGCACTATCTACCTATGAGAAGGAAATATTGGCTATGGTTAAAGACATCAAGATATGGCAACCATACTTATTGGGAAGACCCTTCACAGTGCGTACAAATCAAATAAGTCTTAAGTATTTATTAGAGCAAAGAATAACCACACAAGCATAGGCACATTGGTTACCTAAACTTCTAGGCTATGATTATGAGATTGAATACAAAAAGAGTTTTGAGAATCAAGTTACAGATTCCTTGTCGAGAGTAGTAGAGTTCCAATTCCTATCTATCTCTCAACCCCAAGCAGATTGGTGGCCAACCCTCCAATAGGAAGTCCAGCAAGATCATTTTTATGAGAAATTAAGAGTCATGACTTCCTTTACAGATGTCCCTCAAATATGCCAACGTGATGGGGTTTGGTTCAAAAAGAACATGGTTTACCTAAGCTCCCAGTCTTCCTTAATACCAAAAAAAATTAGTTGACTACCATTCATCACCCATTGGATTGCACTTTGGACTCCATAAAACACTATCCAAAATTAAACAGAATTTTTATTGGCCTAATATGCACCAGAAGGTAAAAGAATTCCTACGTAAATGTGAAGTATGCCAACTGTTCAAGACTGATTGCATGAAACTAACAGGATTTCTGCAACCCTTACCAATTCATACCAAGATATAGGCTGAGATCTCAATGGATTTCATTGAAGGACTACCACCTTCCAAAGGAAACATAGTGATTATGGTAGTGGTGGATCGGTTGACAAAGTATGCTCATGTCGTTGCTATGAAACATCCTTTTACTGCACTTGTTTTAACCAAGGTATTTGTTGCCAAGGTGGTACGACTACATGGCATTCCAACCTCTATAGTAAGTGACCAAGATAAGGTTTTCATCAGCTTCTTTTGGCGAGCATTTTTTCAGTTACAAGGCACCCAATTGTACATGAGCTTCAGTTACCACCCACAAACTGATGGCCAGAATAAAGTGGTTAATCGTACTTTCGAACATTATTTACGTTTCTTTCATGGAAATCAACCAAAACAATGGGTTCAATGGATACCATAGGCTGAATTTAGCTATAACACCTTAATACACTCCACCAAAAACACCCCATTTGAAGCAGTTTATGGCATACCACCTCCACATCTTTTAGCTTATATCCCTGGTACCTCCAACTTCCAAACTGTGGATGAATACCAATATGATCATCACACCATCTTATGATATTTACATCACAACCTTCTACAAGCTCAAAATCGAATGAAGTGTCAAGCCAATCAATATAGAAGAGAACTCATTTTTCTTGAAAAGGATCATGTCTATCTAAAATTGCAACCATACTAGCAAACCACTATAACTTTTCGCTCATCCATGAAGCTTACCTGATGCTTCTTCGGAACTTACAAAATTATTGAAAGAATTGGTCCAGTAGCTTACAGATTAGTTCTTCCCCCGGACACTCAAATGCATGACGTGTTTCATGTCAGTATGTTATAGAAGCACGTGGGAACCATTACACCAACCAGCCCTCAACTACCTCATATATCTGATCATTCAAAAATTATGCCTCAGCCCGAAACCATCCTAGATCGCTGGGTGATTCAAAAAGGCAAATATCGACCAAAATCAAAGAGTTTGGTCAAATGGGTTGGTGTCACAACCGAAGCAACCACTTGGGAGAATGAATGGTGTTTCTCTAAATCATACCTTGAATTTATCCTTGCGGAAAAGGATTTAAAAAGAGAGGAAAGAATGATACAAACTGAATCAGCTCGAGCTACAGTGGGCTTAGCACCGAGCGTAGTTGTGACATATGATAGCGTAGAGATGAGCGCAATGTTGCAGGCTCACGCGGGTAGTTGTGAAGCATGATGACGCAGAGATAGGTGCAAGGTTGTAGGTTGGACGAGCGAGTCGGGGACCACTGGAAATCCATTAGAAATGTTAGAATTAGTTAGCTCATTTCCCTTTTAATCATTGACGTGTAAGGTTAGATATATCCCCCAATGAATTCAATAAAAAAACAAGAAATATACATCAATTATCTCTCTCTCTTAGCCTTCTTCTTCATCTTCCTCACTTTCTGTATTTCTCTGCAATTAATTGCAATAGTTTACTCGACAAAGACATGAATATAATAGTTACACGTAGTTGAAATTCATGTTTTTAATTCAAATAGGAAAGGACAATAGACTCTTGAGTATAAATGGGGATGGACAGGATTTAGACTTTCTAGTTTAGTAATTCTCTATTAATGACATTTATAATTACTTCACTTTACTTACACTTAGTTTTTTTTATTTTTTTATCATTTTATTTTGACAGTCCAAATAGCTTGACTTAACATTTTAATCCAATCCTTGTGAAATCGATATCCCTATTGTGCTAATAAAGCCTACAAAACATTTCAAGGAAATAAAACTAGATATGGATCGAGTGAAACTAAACACAAAAAAACAATTAATAGTTGAGATACTAAGACATATAATGCGCCCCTCGTTCTCGAACCTTGTTCAGAGATGTTTTTGATAGTATTGATCCAGATTTTGATGCTTAAGTGGAATTTGGAGCATTTCAAAAACTTGGAGATCCAACTACAAGAAGACAAACAATTTAATACAATATTGTTTTGTTATTTTTCATCTTTCGTTTTGTGATTTGATTTTGTTATAGGATACCAAATAAACCTTGATTTGAATCGATGCCTTTTCTTTGACTCTTGCTCTTTCTTTATCCGACGATTCCCAATAAACAGGTATGGAAGTTATAATTGTTAAAGTATCCATATAATTCCCAAGTACAACCAATGATTTGAATATATTAAATCTCATATTATAGAATAACATCCATGTCTCTAGTGAGTGCTCTACACGAAATACACCGCTTAAAATAATGGCATTTGCATGTCATAATTAGCTTATGGAATGCTCAGAAGTCATACTCAATTATCTCCACATCATTCAATTGTATTCCACGCAAAATTGTGGACTATGATTGATTCTCAATGTGCATGCAGGAGAACTGCCAGGATTCATAGCAACTTATTTGTTTAAATTGTTTCCTATAAAGTTATATATTTACAATTAATTATTTGAATTTTTTGCGTGGATTTAATAAGATACGATACAAAATATACTTAAAACACTTTGTATGGGTTTTTTTAAACAACCAATGCGAAACAACTTACAAAACATTGGCTCTACGTGGACTGTTGGAAAAAAATGTCTAGATTTACGTTCATTGTGTCTCAAAATCGAAGTAACATTACGTCGATTTTTTCCAACTACTGACGCAAATGTGTTTAATAAACCTTGTAAGTTTCCTTTTTCTCCCTCACTTTCTCTCATTTTCTCCCTTGGTTATCTGCGCTCTACGAGACTAGAAGACCCAGCCATCCTTGCCCAACACCCCTCAGCTTGCCGTGCCTCCAGTGACCCTCCCTCACCTTTCGGTACAGCCCAGCCACCTCACCGACGGTACCAGTCACCATATAGCCCTATTTTGCAAGGTTTTCCACATTTTATTTTATTTTATTTTTTCACTTGTCAAGTACCAACATTAAGCTCAAATAATATTATAAATTACTAGGTTATGTACAAAAATATTGTTTATATAATATTCTAATTTATTTTTGTTAGATATATTATAATTTTTTTATTTAATCCAAGTTTATGATTTTATTTTTGTAGTGTGATTCTTCCCCTAAATTTTAGCCATATATGTGGAATTTTGTACATTTTTTAATAAACAAATCTTGGTATGCATGTTTTGAATTAGTTGGTGTTACTTTATACTTGAAAGCTACTATACAATTACATGATATTAATAATTATTTATTACTAATGTGATATATATATATATATATATATAATTTAGGTGTTTGATTGAAATAATAATTTTTATTATGATTAATTTTTGTTTATTATGTATGTATAAAATAATAAAATCATTTTTACATTAAAATATCAACTAGAACTATGTAGAATGGAAAAATCTTGGATGGACCGATTTAGGCATTCTAAAGAATATTTAGAAGGAGTTGATTTTTCTTAGAATTTATTTGTGAAATTTAAAAAATTAATAATTTTTTAATTAATATAAAATTAATAATTTTAATTCATTATAATAATAAAATATATATAAATGTAAAATAATTAATATATAAAAATTTATATAAAATAGCGTTTATCAACACTTTATCACCGGGAGGAATATGTATTATATAGGACATAAAAGATTATGGCCTATTAGACCAAAAATTAGATTTTAAAAGAAAGTTTTTGATGGATGTGAACTCCATTCTTTTGGCTCCAAGAATAAAACAAAGATAAGAGATATTGCATGAAATTCAAGAAATTTAAATCAATCAGGTAATTAAACTCAATCGATCAAGGTAGCCTATATTCACAATATTTATATATGTTTAATATGAAATTTAGTGTGTAAGGAAATAGAGATATACTTGAGATGAGATCATTGGAGCTCAATAGTTTCTTCGACATGAAATTATTCTCAAAAGATACCCTAAAAGCTAAAATTACATTCAAATGTTTTGTTCACAACTATCGCCAACATTCACATAAATCTTAGAATATCCCCCTTTGGCATATTCATATGACAAGACTTCTCTCTAACTACATAACTCATAAGAAAAATATTAATTTTACATAGTGAAACTATCCTATGATCTAGTGAAATCATCTTTGCTTGAATCTTGAAAGCTCGTGTATACATTGAAAAACAAAAACATAAACAACCAAATAAATTTTCCCGAAAGACTCATTGTTCACTAATCCAGTATATATAACAATAGGAATACGAAGAATATTTATAAGAGTGAGTAATCAAAACATAGAAATTAAAAGCACAACTCCTCCCATGTGTAGTATATCTAAAAAAAGATTTTCAAAGTAACTTTCCTCCTAAATTAGCTCTTCCATTTTTGTTGATTTTCAATTAATGTTCTAATTTTTCTTCCCCTTTTTATCATACAAATAAATAATATAATCAAGACCCTTTTTATCATACAAATAAATAATATAATCAAGAAGAAATGATAATAGGTTGAGTAAGCAAGCGGTGTATTTGATGACTAATAAGAGAAGTACATATTCTTAAAAGCTCAAAACAAAGAGCTAAAACCAATATATTTTCCAAAAATGAATAAACTCCTTTTAAGTTCAACGATTCCTCTAAATAAATTAGGATAAAAACAAATATATATATATTAGTTTTTTTAATTGTGGGTAATAAATTTAGCTTAACATGACTACAACAGTATATACAAATAATGAAATTAATCTTTTTTCATAGTGTGACTATCCATTAACAACAAGACATATAAACATAATAACACATATGGTGACATATTGACAATCACCAAAAGTAAAATATCCATTGGTACTACAGTAGGATGTCAATTTGCATGGAATAAATTTGGTAATCAGCATAAAATCTTTTGAAATATCCTAAAATTATCAATTTTCTCTCCAAGATCGGTAAATGTGTTAATAATATCACATAATCTTATACAATTTAGAGAAAGTTTCATCTTTTTTCATCCTAAGATTTTCAAATTAACTACCAAGCAAGCGAAGTTTAGTTCATTTAACTTATGTGTTTCCCTAATGGGCAACCTCTAAAATGTCCCAAGCATACTTAGTAGTATCAACATTAGAAATATGATGAAACTCATCACCTGACACAAAACTAAAAATAGCATTACCCTTTTGATTCCAGTTGGTAATAGTTTTATCTTAATTGGTCCATTCGTTCATAGGTTTAAAAGTGATTATATTATCTTTGGTAACTATAAGTATTTCTCAACCATAAAGCATAGAGCTCTAGACACTCTTATCTATAAACCTTTGAAAGGCTCTTATACAAGCCTTCTAATATGGGTAATTAGACATGTTGAATTAAGGATCATGTGTTATAAATGATTCTTATACCAATTGAAAGTTTCTTTTTTTAGTTATAGAACTAATTAGTTAGAAGACGGATCAATAGAACATCAGCAAAAATATGAAAAATTAAAATTTTGTGCAATGACTAGATATACAATCTCGTGTAATTAAAGTAATCCAAAATATAAAGATTAACACATAAGATTTTTTGGTGGAAACAACCAATGACCTGAGAGGAAAACCACTGGGTTGCCGGACAACCTTATTATCCCCTATGAAAAATAAGGTCCAATTAAAAGGCCATGACTCAAAATATCCACCATGGTAATACCCCCAAGTAATCTACTTACAAACCACTACTTTCATCATAGTCTCTACAATAAAGGTGTTCAGATTCAAACAAAAAATTTAATACTAACTAGATGATTTAACAAATAAATCAAAACCAACTGGCAACCCTAGAACAATCAGTTTAAATCACAATATCACAAATATTGTAGGCTTGTTAATTCATCAAACATAACAAAAAATGTTTGACAAATTAACTTAATGAAAAGCCTACTTGAATAGTTTTAACAAAATAATAGAGAGAGAGAGAGAGAGAGAACAAGGTGAAGAGAATAATGCTCTTATGTGGTTAACAAAATTGTGAGGCAATGGTATAATTAAATAGCATGAGTAAAAATCCTAGGTCAAAGGTTTATTACAAATCTATCCTATAAAATATTTAAAAGAGCTTTAAAACATAAAGAAAATATAGTAATAAAACAAATTGACTAGAGTAAAAATTAGATTAAACTTAAAAACTTGGCTACTCTATCAATCTACAAGAAGTTTGATTGATTGAACATGATCACTCGATTGATCTAGTCAAGCTCGATTGATCGATCCTAAATAGTTTGATCGATCGAGGGATTGATCTAGTAAAATAGTTAATTTATTTTGAAATAAGTAAATCAATCGACTCATTAAACTCGATCGATATAATATTTGATCAATCGAGCATTAATTCCTCGATTTATCCAATCATACAAAAATTTATTTGGCTAGGTAATTAAGCTCAATTGATCTAGATATAGCTCGATTGATATAGTAGCATACATGCACAATATTCTTATATGTCTAATATGAAATCTAACATGTACGAGAAAAAAGATATACCTGAGATGTGATTGTTGGAACTCAATAGTTTTTTTGGCTTAGAAATATTCTTGAAATAGACACTTAGAAACTAAAATTACATTCAAATATTTTGTTTACAAATATCGATAATACTTACATAACCTTACAAATGCTGTGTAAAAAATGTAAGAAAATGATTAATGAATTGGTAGGAACTACAATACCAATCAATATTAGAGATTGGAGAAAAGTTGTTAAATCTGAGAAATGAAATTTTTTGAAGAGTATTAAGGTAAGACTTTGAAATTACAATAAATGTAGTTACATTCATTTATGAAAAATATTGGCACTTACCATTTTATTATGATTTTTTTAAGGTTAGGCATAGGCTTCCTGAGGATAGGGAAACACATTGCTCAAGGATAATGGGTTTGATATAGAAGGACTATAAAAAAAAAGAAATTAATGTTTATTATGTGAGGTGTAACCTAAACCCGTTGCATTTAGAAAAGTTGTATACAAATCCATCACACATGCCTTGGATTAAGGATCATCATTAGACATACTTTGTTGATTATAGATGAAGTCAGCAATTTCACGTATATTTTTTAATATGTTTACTATTTTCATAATGTTTTATAATATATTCAATTAATATAATTGATTTATGTTTGTCAATAAGTCTATTATGGGGAAAAGTGAACAATCCAAAAATACATATACCGAGAAAAAATTCCTTAATAAGAATGGGAGAATGAGTATCCTTATGATCAAAGTTAATATGGTAAGGTGATTCAAATTTTTGATAATACAAAATGTTATTTTAATGTGCCAAATTCATGTATATGTATTGAGTATATATTTTACCCAATATATTAATGAATGAATAAGAGAAAGAGTTAAGTCATGAAGTCACCCAAGTAGACTCGATCATGGTGTCCAAGGTGTAAAGAAAAGATCTTAGAAGCCATTATTAACATATAAGTAACATACATTACTTGATTTGAAGGTTAGTTAAATATTATAATAAATTAAATTTTTATTTACATTTAAAAAATATTAGCTAATTATTTATTTATATTTAGAAAAAAAATCAAGAAAAAATAAATACAGGTGACATTCCAAATAAACTTGGAAAGGATTCTTTGTTTTACACATTTGGAGGCAAGTGAGGGATGATTCATAATATGTGATTCTAATGCAATATCATCATGTTCCTAGGAAAAAGCCTAAAAATGTGCCAATGAAAGAACATATGAAATTGGTGAGTGTATAAATTCTTAGAAGAAAAGCTCAATGCTTTAACACAAAGATTTGATGAGAGGTTATGAGATCAATCATGTAATTATGCTACTCAAACTTCCAATTACCAATCTATGGATGTTAGTCCCCCTATGACAACATTGTACCAATTACTACTTAGTTTAGTGATCAACCATTTGAAATTAACAAAATTTCGGTAGGTATATATTTATTTGAATTATATATTATATTTGACTGATAATATTAATCACTAATATTTGTCATAATTTTAGGATAAGATGTGCTTGATGAGAGATATTGATATTAAATTTATAGCACCAAATTAAGGATGTGTCATATATCAAGCACCTATTAAAAATAATTATAGGATCATAATGGAGAGGGCTTATGAACCTAAGTGTATATTTCTTGTTTCAAATTGCTATTATGAAACTTTGAGAGAGGTAGAAGGTTCATTTGTGGTTTGGCTTTATCTAGTTTAACAAGACCCTAATCCATAAGATTTGCATTTATGAAAATATTCATAAAAATTACTTAATAAATTATTTTTTAAGTATGATCTATTTATGTGCAAGCCATTATTGAAGAATTAAGCGATCAAGCAGATGCTAAGGTAGCATATGGACAACATGGTCAGAAGAAGCCTTGTAAAAAGTACACCATTATTTATGTCAAAAATTATAGTCTAAACATGACGAGTATAATGATTATGGTAAATTGTGTAAAGAAACATGGCAATGTTTAGAGAATGTCGTTTGAATCACATATTTCAAGGTTTAACTTTCAATTCGTAAATATTACGATTGATTGCTTGATACCTTTTTTTTAAATTGATTGTATTAGCCAAGATATCATCCAAGTGTAGATAATGTAATATACAAAATATATATATTTATGATTTTAATAAATAATCACAAGTATTACTATATACTTTGCTTTTTTAATTAGAGATGAATTGTTATCAAATTGAGCTACTAGAATAAGCAATAGGACTTTAGAGCTGTGGTTGATAACTGTATTTTATATATTTATTTTCATCTATTTTATTAATTATAATTGTTATATTCTTAACATTTTTTAGTTAATTCTAGTTTAATAAATTAGTATTTACTGTTTTTTATAAATTTTAATAAAATTAAATAATTTGTATCGAAAACGTACTTAATTGTAAATTTGTGTCCAAAAATATAATTTCAAATAAAAGAGTATTTAATTGCAATTTATAAAAGTCGAAAATATAATTTAAATTAAAATCAGGCTTAATTTTAATTATTAAAAGTTTAAAAAATTTAATTTAAATAAGAAAAAGGGCTTAACTACAATTAAAGAAAGTGTAGAAATTAATTTGAATTAAATTTGTGGGTCAAAATGCAATTAATAAAAAGTTAAATTTCTACGCATGAGAAGAGCCACTCGCGACATTCACAATGCCCAACACACACCGCTCGATCATCCCATCAACGGTCAAGATTTGGCGCGTGAAATCCAGACGCAACAAAAGCGAGTGGGCCGGGAATTCCTGAAGCGCGTAGCTCGGCACACGTGGGGCCCACCGGCCGCACAAACTGGCGTGCAGGGTGGGACCCACATATCGGTTGTGCAGAATTTCCCCGAGGCACATCGCTCACCGTTGGATCAGTTGAACGGTCCAGATTGAAGCACGTGGAACCAAGCTGTCGCGCACCGAGCCGCTCGTCGACAAATCACGTGCGACGCGCTTCATCCAAGCAGCGTGTACCCTCGTGTTCCAACGAAAAAGAAGCAGCCACGTGTCTCCTAAATATTCTAGCAAATAACATGACGACACGTGGTATGTATTTGGTAAAATAAAAATGCAGAAACGGTGCCCACTTCCAGCCGTTAAAACGTTTCAACGTGAGAAAATCGTGTGCGTTGCTGTCCATCCGTTCTCCATGCGCCCGGCCTGCCCATCCAATGAAAATCTGCCACGTGTCTCTGAATTTCTCATAGCCAATCACATGGCGACACGTGGCATGCGTAAAAAAAGAAAAAAAATCAGAAACGCGCAGAATGATTTTACGCGTGGTGTTATTTTAATTCCCCCATTTATTTTTGTCCCCCACTAATAAAAAATTAATAATAAAAAAAGAATAATTGGAAAGTGGGGATATATTTTACGCGAAAAATCATTTACGCGTGTTGGGGAGTTCTTCTTCTTTCATTTTTAATTTTCAGCTCACAGTTCTTTCGTTTTTCTTTTATTTTCTCTCTTGAGAATTTTTCATTTTTCCTTTCTGTGTGTCTGGTTTAACACGAAGAATATTTTATTTTGACATTTTGTGTGTATTATCTTAGGGAAATTACAGAGAAAGAAGTTAACGAAGAAGAAGGAAAGGGAAGAAATTATTTTTCATTGAGGAATCGTGAAAGAGTTTCTCCTAACCCATTTTCTTTTAATTTTTGTTTCTCTGCAATGTTTTATTTTTGTGGTGTTGTAATTTTAATTTCTGCTATGAACTAATCTATTTGTTCTAGGATTGCAGTGTAGCGTAAATTATGAAACTTGAATTAATTATTTTTGAATGATTTGTGGAACTGTTTTAAG
Organism: Hippophae tibetana; assembly: GCA_037013495.1. Taxonomy (NCBI): domain Eukaryota; kingdom Viridiplantae; phylum Streptophyta; class Magnoliopsida; order Rosales; family Elaeagnaceae; genus Hippophae; species Hippophae tibetana. Next base: position 31,649,730 of record CM072802.1, on the reverse strand, counting down.
TTGTTTATTTTATCTGTTTTTAATGCTTTTAATTATCGGAAGATTAATTAACTGATATGTGGTACTTAAATAAACTTGAAAAAGGAATTTTTGTGTGTTACTCGGGATAAAATAACGTATATACATAAGGGATAGAAATATACTTTTATTGTATGTGTAACTTTTTAGGAACTCAGAACTTCATAAATCTGGTTGAATTTAATTCTCATAGGAATATAGTGAATCATTTTAACTAGATGTGTCTGTATCAAGCTTGAAAGAGATATATGGATAAATTATGAGTTCTTGGTTAACAACTTAAAACATGAGAACATAAATCAAGAGAGAATAAAATATTCAAGTGAATTAATTTGGGTAAACTGCAATCCTAGAATTTTCATAAAAATTGTTAAAAAGAAAAAATTATTAATTAAGTCAAACTGCATAAAATTGTTGATTGTTTGAATAAAATTAGGTTTAAATAATTTTAGTAATTAACAAGAGTTGGTAACAATTCTCTGTGGGAATGATAATTTATTTATCATATTATTACTTGTGACCGTGTATACTTGCACGTTTTTATGTTCTGCAAAACAGACAACAATTCACATTTTGTTTTTTCATTAATTTGTATTAAATACCAGACATATAGCTAACTTAACTTAATTTCAATAATGTGCCAAGAAAGTTGTCAAAATATGCGAGCTTTATATATGAAGTTTGTGAATGAAATCGTACACAATTTATCTAAACCTATTATGGAATTACATGTAAGCTTTCTAACTTAATTTTATTTTAACAATATTTTGTAAGTTATATTAATTATTGAATATTGATTCTTTCTCATTTGCAATAGACCAAAGTAGATGTTCCATATAAGAGCACGTCTTTGGATAAACTATGAGAGATATGGGAAAAATATATGTTACCTTTTATGGTTGATGATGAAGATCAAATGTACAATTTTTCTATGTTATTTAGCTACTATATATTATTAATTATTTTTGTATATATATGTATGAATACTTTATAACTTTTCTAACTTGTTTTAAACTTATTAATGAAATATAACTTGTTCTTTAAATTTTTAAGGTATTATAGATATCTGCATTCTGTGTTGTTGAATTGGGAAACTTGTATGCAAATAGGATATATAATACAAATTGGGTAAAATAATAGGTTCTTGAACATTTGCATCGATTCTTCCCAAAAATCGGCATAAATTTGTGTCAATTCTTTGGAAAAACTTATGCAAAAAAATGAGTCGATTTTTTCACACCAATACAAAAATCTACGATGCCATCATTTGTGTCAATTTTTCAAACTGACACCAAACATGATTTTTTATATTTAAAAAATTAATGCAAATATTCACTTTGATATAATGATTTCAATACTACAATAAAGAGTATTTAAGTCGAGAATTAAAGTCAATTTTAAGAAAAAATCAAATTATAATAAATTATAAGTTGGTGTGCTCATAAACGACTTTAAATGGATTTAAAATCAAAAAATAGCATCAGTTGATGTGTACAATTGACGCTACACGTTGCACGAGCGTCGGTTGTACATGTCAACTAATGGTACACCACGTGTAGTTTTGATTGTACATATCAACTGACACGCAATGTAGCATCTATTGACACATAAGACTGACTCTACATGTGGTGTACCATCAGTTCTACGCATCAACCGACGCTACGCCATGTATAGTGTTGGTTGCCACGTAGGACCAATGCATCATGCATAACATCGCTTTTACGTGTCAACTGATGCTATACGTGGAATGTTGTGTTAGTTTTATGTGTCAATCGATGCTACATGTAGCATTACATCGGTTGACACGTAGAACCAATACTATATGCCACTTTTAGCGTCTGTTAACACGTAAAATTGACGTTAATTGTCTTTTTTTCACTTTTCTTCTTCTTCCCCCTCCCCCCGACAGTTCTTGATGTTATCCCCTATTTTCTTTCTCATGCACGCGATATTTTTGACCATTTTTTATTACCATTTTTAGTGTTGTCAGTTGGGTTTTGTTCCTCTCCATTTTCTAATCTAGATCCACCCTTTTTTTTAACTTAACACTCAACATTTTCTTACCTTTTTTCCTTCACTTTTCCAGGTACCAAACATATTTTTTCTCCATTTTCTCACTTGCTTTATATAGGTTGTTCATTTTTATTCAAGTTAAAAAATACCTTATTTATTTATTTATTTTAATTAATTTCATGTATTTCATGTTTTATATATATTATTTTCAAATTTATATTTTTTGAACTTATTATTACATGCATTAAATAATATTATATATGTTAATGTTATAATGAATTTTGTTAATTAAGCATGAATATATTTTTGGAGTTAAAATTTTCTTGAAATTAACCCGTAAAAATAATAATAATAAAATCAATATGATTCGATGACTGTGTTAAATATAAAAATAAAAAATTTCATGATATTGATGAGATTAAATATAAATTTATCCATAGTAGTATTTTTTTAAGTTATAAATGTTAATAGTATTGTGGAAAAAATATTGATGATACTCATAGTAGGAAATAGATAAATAAAGATGTGAATAAAATATATAAATCTTATCATAATAAACACTCCATAAAATATGTTTCATATAATGAAAGACGAAAGATGAATTACATGAGTACGATCCAAAAACCTTTAAAAAACTTTTAGAAGATTCTACAATCGTTCTTTAGATTTTCTGAACTCGTACAACCATCAAAGTCCATTATTTTTGAACTTAAGGTTCAACCGTCTGAGTAACATGCATATATACCAGTCAAGGTAGTATAGCAAGATAATAGCATTGCCAGCCAGAATAATCTAGTTAAACTTCTACTGGAATCAAGCTCAGCCAACGCTATAATTTAAGACGTCGTTCAAGCCGCTTGGTTAACTTGAGCTACAATAGTCACATTCTTACGCAAAACTTTCTCTTAAAATGATGAAATATATATATATATATATTAGTTGAAATTTGGAACCATGCCAATCGGAAACCAAACAAATATTGGGAAAAAAATAATAATAACTACAATAATGAGAGATGATGCAATCCATTCTAGAAATTCGACTTTGTACGGCAAGTATTTTCCAACAAAAGCTCAGCTAGATTCCTTGCAATGTGACATCAGATATGCTCATCAGCAAACCATGGTCACTTTACAAATGATCCATCCATAGGTTAATTTATCAGCCAATGAATCTCAATCTTCAGACCAATAAATAATGAAGCTAGTCAGCAAACCCAGTTCTTCAGTATCCATTGATCTGAGGCCTAGGTGTTGAACCCATCAATCGTGAGAAAGGCACCTGGCTCAGTCCTGGGAGACCCCTATTGCTAGAATGTTGATCACTGTTTGGGTCAGAGACTGATCTAGAGAATGTTTGGACAAGATCAATGGCTGAGGCCACTTTTCCATATCGCAGACCAGCAGCATCAGCAAAAGTCTGCTTTGGCAGCTCCATAGGCTTACGCCAGGTCTCTGGTGAAGATGGCCTGTCTGGCTGCTGCTGGTGTTGTCTCTCATTTTCTCTATTCTTCCGATTCTCATTAAGCCAGTTTCTCCTCTGCATATCAACCCTCTCTTTGTCAACACTGTGCTCTCTCCTCTCACTCCTCTTTCCAATTCCATGGTCCAGAAAATTATTTTCATTTTTGTCACTGTAACGTGCAGCATTTGTATGCCCAGAAACTCTTTCAGACCGAACATGATACTCAACCCTTCACAAATTACAAATTGTGCAAGTAAATACCATTACATATTTAAAAAAAAACATATATACATATACATATATGTGTGTGTGTGCACATATATATATATAGAGAGAGAGAGAGAGAGAGAGAGAGAGGGGGGAGGGGGAAGAGTTCAAGTCGCTACTTTTCATAATTCGTGACCATTCCAGTATCACTTACACCTCTCTCCTTCAGAACCTGAAAATAGAACAACAAAAAACTATCAAACAGGGAACAAGACACAGGTAGTACCAAAAGCATAAAGCAGTAAGTTCAATGAGTGACAACCGTGAAGAATAAAAGGTTGATGGGAGACTGGAAGTGGGAGAAGCAAGAACCTAAATCCAGATTTTGAAAATTCAAATACTAAAATTTATCTAATGTCTAGTATTTAACTAAAAACACTCACCAGTTCTCTTGGCCGAGCATCACCAAACAATGAATTCCTGAATCACGGATACTAAGAAAAGTGAGGACCAGTAGCAAGCTTTTTAAGTGGTACAAAACAACTTAGGTTCTCTTTATATTCAATCGGTAAAAGATATACTATCACCCATTCCGAGAATTAAACAATATCTACTTACATTGTTTCACTTTGTGGACATTCAACACGGAATTAGATGTGTCTTTTAAAATGGAACATGAAAAACAAAGATAGGATACGTGTTATCGAGATTAAGTGAACTTACTAACTTTAAACACATAAATAGCACCAAAGTCGTATATAAATGCTCTTTAATTAAATAAACTATGCATGCCCTCTTAAGACACAGTCTCAAACTGCTAAGATAAATAATACATACATTGAGAACTAATTCAATAACTTCACTTTTGGGAACTTAAAAAGAGCACCTTTATCAGGGTATGGATGCCCCATTAATGTTTCTGATGATAACATCCAAAACAAATTGTAATTACAGTCAACAATCACCAAACTATCATCGAGGTATTATCTTCTTAATAACAATCAACTCCATCAATCTTTTTCTCTAACAATACAAACAATAATATAAAATATTGATTAGGTCAAAGAGTGACCATCAGCCACACAGACAGTTAAGCACATGTAACTAAAATAACAAATCTAGGCAGACAACTGGAAAAGCCCAAGGGTAAGACATGAAGCCAACCAATGAAAAATAACTAAACTGAGAGTTGAGAAAGAAGTTCAGAATAAGGCCAAAAGTAGAGAGAGAGAGAGAGAGAGAGAGAGAGAGAGAGAGAGAAGAAGAGGGTGGGAATTGGAATATTTCTAAGCATAAGAAGATTGTCAATTCTTCCAACATTATGGACATTCAAACCACTAGAAGCCAACCTATAATTTTTCAGCTAGCTGTAGTCTTTGACTACTTACAGTTGTCCAAAACATATCAGGTGATATGGCATATAGCTGATGACACCAACCAACAAACAGAAACAGGTAACCATCGCAAAACAAAAAACCAATAAATTCTCACGTATCTCAGTCACCCACTTTAAAGAATTGCTAACAACAGAGGTAGAATTGAGGTAAAAGCAAAACTGATGATGCAATGCCCTGCCCCACCACGGAGAGAGGAGGAGTAGAAGAAAGGGGACGGGGGAACCATTGACCCAACAACACCAAAAGCAGTCAAAATATTTTTAAATTCTTTTGAAATTTCACTTAATTCTTAGTTTTTTTATGCTTTCTTTTTTCCCTTTCTGTTTTTTTTATTTTTATTGTCAGATTAGATATAATTGTTGGTTTATTGAAACCCAAACCTTATCGAATATAAATCTCATTTTACTCATGAAAAAATCTCAATTTTTTAAAATTTAGACTTATTGACCGTACTTTTAAATTATAGAACTAAATGAGCTCACCCCAATAATCACATGATGAAAGTGTATGAAACCTACTGCTACCGAACCTGAAAGACTCAAAACCCAGAGAAAAAATTGTTTATAAGAAAACTGCACTACCCTATATCCTGCCTAATTCGTTGTTTAATCAAGTTGTTCCTATATGACATAATTTCCACTATTCGTATTGGATGCTAGCCATACCACTATAATACTCAGAGGGGGCACCATGTAGACTAAAAATAGAACAAAAAAAAATGTTTGTAGATAACTAGTATGGAATTTTAAAAACATTTGAGCAATATAGAATATATAAAAAATCAAATCTATATTTTTGTCAAAAATTATACAATTTGTTAATAAAAATGGAAATATAAACTTAAAATAGTAGCTCCATTGTATTAGAAAATAATAAAGGAGCCTATTAATTTTTAATTTTGGATTGTATAAAATATTCCCTATAAGTCACAATTTTGTTGGCTGTTACATGTAAAAGTATATAAGATATAAATACATAATTTGATATAAAGGTCCATAAAAACTTATCAAAATTTAAAATATATCACATGCTTGAAATGAAAATAATTTTTCAGAGGGGCACTAGAATATAAATGTGAAACCAAAATAGTTTTGTATCTCAAATAGATCTGAGGTAAGAAATTCTAGACACTTAATTTAATCATATTTACACAAAACATGGATATGAAGGAGATTGCTGAACTTAAAAGCATAAAAAGATTGATTGACACCTTCAAAAAAGCAAAAAAGCAAGGAACAAGATCATGCAACATTGTATGCTAGTAAGGACACCTCATCAAACAGTAGGAGGAAACATTCATTAGTGTTGAATATTGATGCACATTCTAGAATAATGAGAAAAATAGAAGAAATATCCGGATAGAGAGTTTGGAGTAAAATCTAGATTTTCATAAATACTATTTAGATCTAATAAATGAGAGAAAGATTTAGAATTATAGGGAACTAAATGTTGAAGGGATATTTAAGAAGGATGTAGATGTATCTAAGTAAAGCCTGTAAAGTCTCCAACAACTACAAATAACCCTATGAGCCTTTCTAATATCAAGTTCCAAATCTTGGAGCTTCAATTAATTAATGAATACCAAGCAATATTTACCCAATACTTCATCTCTCCTCCAAACACTTTCATGTGACCAATATTTACCCAATATCACTTGAACCAATCCATCTACACAAACTACATATCAAAGAACACATGGTATCAGAGCCCTCCTAAATTCTAAAATATTTTTGCATGTGAAAACTAGACCTGAGGTAAGAAATTCTAGACAATTAATTTAATCAAATTTACACAAAGCACAGATATGAAGGAGATTGCAGGACACCTTAAAAGCACAAAAAGATTGATTGACACCTTCAAAAAAGCACGAAAACAAGAAAAATTCCATGTAACATTGTACGCTAGCAAGTATATCTCATCCAACTGTTGGAGGAAATGTTCACTAGGAAAAAAAAACACTTGACCAATTCCGTTATGAGATGCACGCATTTGGTCCTCTGAATGCTGGGGGGATAAAATAAAATAAATCTAAAAATAGAGATAACTTGAAGCAGTATAAGCCACTATGACCACATAAGAGACCTGGTTTATGAATTCCATTCAGATGCCATCCAGCAATGATGAATCATTTTGATTATCAAGAATATCCTCTAGGTTCAAAAGGAAACAAATGACAGAATATCCATTCATGAAAAAGATTGCATCACATCACTAACCTGCCTCTTTCAGCACACCCTTCCACTCGTTCAAAAGGCTGCAAACGGGGCTTCAGATTCAATTTTGGATGTTCCTGGGCCTGATTCCCACTTTCAGTGCTTGCTAGCCCAGGTTTTGATAGACTAGTGTTTACATGCACTTCATTGACATCTTCAGTATGACCAGATTGGGTTGCCAGTTGATAGCCCTGTAATCAAGCAAACACAATGAATTTAGTGCACCTGGTGTACAATAGAGTCCTACAAGGGAAAAAAAGTTCCATATCATAACTTCATTGCTACCTGTGCATAATCAACAACAAGAGACTCCAAACTTTCCACTGGCATCGTCCTTGGAAATAACTTCAACTTGGGCCTTTCTGAAGCTTCCAAATGCACCGAATTCTGTGACTCACAACCAACAAACTTGCCCCCAACATGATCTGGTTGACCCCTGTCGACAGAATTAGTTGGGTTGATCTCTCGTACCTCTGAGTCAACTGGAATCCTTACCCTCTCACAATCAACCACCTCCCTCCTACCAGCCTGAAGGCTTTCATCTATATACAGAATCCTTTCAGCATGCTTTTCCAAGTTAACATCACAATGTTCCCTTCCACCTATTGCATCAATCCTATTATGGGTAATCTTACCACAAGCCTTAGAATCCAATCCATTCTCTACTTCGCAAGACCATACAGCTTCCACATCGGCTTGATACTGTATAGAATACTTTGACTGCCATCGGCCAGAAGATACCTTTTCAAGTGCACTGGCATGAGCCAACTTGGAAAGAGCAGCAGGTGCAGACCATACAGATTGAACTCTGTCAGCAAAACCTGCTGCCTCCTTCCCAGCTGCCCATGCATTAGGATAAGTCCCCCCAATACCCTGCCCAACACTGCCATATAAATTCTGAGGGTTGACCCAACCTTGGGTTGGCTCATTAACCCTTCCCGAGAATGAATCTCCTATACTTCTTGGCAATGAGGAACTTGGAGCCAATCCCTGCTTGCCCCACGAACCACCTTTTGGCGAAGATTCCGGCTTTACCTCAACCAGAGCTGGTGACACTTGGATGCTCTCATCGCTGATTGTCGGACGCAGTGCAGATACACCATCAAGGGGCTTCCTCTCATCCTCATCAAAGTTCCTTCCGATATGAGGAGAATGAGCTAAAAATGGAGCTTTATCATTACAATGTCTGGTCGCTGGAGAAGTGTGAGGTCGGGAACGGTGATCAGATCGACCAGCAGGGTTTCCCCAAGTAGATGGTCGTTCATAACTAAAACGATCCGAAGGTCTGACAGATCTGCAAAAAAGAAGAATATATCAAAAATTTGAAAGATAATCAACTAGGGCTTGTAGTTTTAGATACATCCAAGATCATAAAAATTAAAATTGCAATCGCGAGAACTTAAAAAGCATAAATAGATCTTGTACAACAAAAAAAAGGGGGAAAGTTCTCAGATTAGTAAAAGCTCAACGCTTTTTCCGGTACTTCCTAATCGAAAAAATTGTAATCGAAGAGAATAAAACTAGACAAAACATAGATGAAATAAATAAGAAATTGTAAAAGGGACTTACACGCCAGGAGCAGAAGGGAGAGATAGATCAGAAGGAATAGAACCGCCATGGAAGTCCTTGAGAGTCATAGTGTTTCCAATGACTTTCTTCTTCGACATTGTCTCCTTCACTTTCCCCTCCTGAAATCCGATCGGTAGTTGTTGATTTTAGATGCTGGCTTTCTGGGGTTAACGAGAAAGAGAAACACAGATAAGAGGTTTGAAAACGGGGAACGAACACCCTTAGCGTCGATGGCCTTTCGTACCCCAATCTCAAGGATAATTAACAAAACCTACGTGGCGTTGTCTTATGAATATTAATATAAAATTTTAAATAATTAATAATAATTTTTCTTGTTAACTCAATTATATAACATAATTTTATTTTAAATTAATCAATAAAAAATATAAATTCATTTTTATATACCATTAAAAAATATATATTTATTTACGTTAAAAAAAATATATTTTTTTCCGGATTAAAAATGAAACTTAATATATAAATAAAATTATATCATATAATTAAATCTAATTTATTTTAAAAAATTGAAATTAAAGATCAAAAGTTACTATCTATATAAGAAATCATCGATCTAAATATATCAATAATAAAAATTATTAACTAAAACTAAAAATATCTTTAAACACAAAGAAAAAAACTCTGAGTTATTTTTATTTTTATTGTAAGGTTATTCAATCGATTATTTGGTTATTTTAATTAATATATTGATTGTTTTTAAAAAAAAAAACTTAATACATATTGTAATCTTATGATATTTGACCTTACGAATTTAGGTAAAGATTTATTTGACAAAAAAACATAAACTAAACAAACATAAACATAACATAGATCATCATACATAAATATATATAAAAGAAAAAATTACCAATTCAAGTGAAAAATAACACAAATATATATTTTCATTCCATATAACTAATAAGAATAAGACAGATATTAGGAAAGTAAATCTACTAAAAATTGATAGAAGAATATGTTTCTTTTAGATAAAATAAATTAATTTTTTTTAAAATTAGGAAAGTAAATCTACTAAAAATTGATAGAAGAATATGTTTCTTTTAGATAAAATAAATTAATTTTTTTAAAATTTAAGAGAAAAATGAATAATAAAAGTGATTATAATGAAATTATTTTACTTTAATAATTAAATATATTATTTTAATCAAAATAACTAATAAGAATAAGAAAAATACAATTAAAATAAATCTATCTATTGAAAATAGGTAAGAGAAGATGTTTCTATGAGATAAAAGTAAATTAACTTCTTAAAGACTTAGAAAAACAAACAACAAAAGTAACTAGACTTATGAGAAAAACAAACAACTTGTATTTTAATTGCTTTTAATTATTTAACATAAAAATACTAATATTTTAATAAAAAATCATTAAAATAATATAATTTATCATAATTGATACTTTTATAAAGTTAAGGGGTTAAATAACACATTTTTTAATCTAATAGATTAAACAACACAAATGATCTAATATAAAAAAATCTTTATGTAAATTTTTTATTTGATAATATTAGAATAGTGTTGATAGAAAAAAGAAAAAAAAAAGATAAATTGATCTACGGATAATACCAAATAAATTTCATTTATTTATATAATCACAAAGTATACCTAAATAAGATTTGTGATATCATCCACAAATAATTACTAGTTAGTTATTTATATGATAGTATTTCATGAGAGATAATTAAGCATATATTAGGAGATAAGATCTCATAATTAAATTCAGATAATATTTCATTGATGGAAAGAAATTTGCTAATATAAGGACAATTATTAGATAAAGATCCCTATCCTTGCTTTATATAAGCATGTGACCTCCATTAGTTAAGGCCAAGCCAAAGGCAAAAAATATATACAATATAGGTCAGAAGACTTTTATCTGGTACTATTTTCTGGAATATCTTGAAAGCTTATTTTGAGACTTGACAATTATGGTTAGAGGTAACTTAATTTTTTTGCTGCAAATCTTTAGTCAAGATTCAATTTTTCTTCTTACAAACACAAGAAGGTGTAAAAAGTAACAAACATACGTTGAAGCCCAACTTTTATCATTTGATTTAAATTGATAACTTTTAATGGTAAAAAAACAATAAAATTAACTAATTAACTATAATTAATTTTTCATTTATTTCATTTTATTTATAATAAATTTCATAATGATCTAATCTATAAAATTTTGTAATTGTAGTACATGAATATTTTTAATTTTATTCATATACATGTTACAAAATTTTAACCAATAATAAATTATCATTATTAAAAATAAATTATAAATTATATGTTTATAAAATTAATAATTATTTTTATAATTTATTTTAAATATTATATATAAATATATTATTATAAAAATAATAATTTTCTAGTTAATTCACATAAATACAAATTTTTACATGCAAAGTAAAATCTAATAACTAGTAGTATAATAATAGGGAGACAAATGTCTACTAATTTAAGTTATCACTACTACAATATATGTTTTTGGTCTCGAAATTTTAGCCTCGGTTTTTTTTTTAAATCGAGGCAATAGGATTTTGGTCACGGTTTAATAAAAACCGAGACCATAGTGTATATATATAGCCTCGGTTTTATTAATAACCGTGGTTATAGGTTAAATTACAAAAAATATTTAAATATATATAAATAAATTTATATAACAACTTTTATTAAATAACTGTAATTATAATTAAAATCATAAAAAATTTAATATTTTTAAAACCGAAATAAAATAATATACTATATGTAATTCATTTAAAAAAATAAAAAATTAATTTACAATTTTTTTTCTCTATTATTAATTTAATTTAATATATTTTATTTCTTTTATAATATATATATATATATCAAATTTTTTCACTTTTTTTTATCTCTTTCTTCTTTTTTCCATTTTTTCTTTATAATTAAATTCCAATTATATTAATATATAATTTCTAATTAATATATATATATATATATATATATATATATATATATATTATCAGTGTATCTCCCATTTTTTTTCCTAAAATATATATTATCACCATTCACGCGTTGCATTAGGGTTTTTTCAATTTCGTTGTTTCCAGAATCGCAACGCTTGCCTCTCGATCGCCTTCGCCGCTCACCTTCGCCGCTCGCCTTCATCGCTCGCCTTCGTCGCTCGTAATCTTATGAGCTCTCAACCCTCTGCCTTCTACCTCGGCTGATATCACGATTCACGCGTTGCATTAGGATTTTTTCACTTTCATTGTTTCCAGAATCGCAGCTCTCGGTCTCACCTTTGTCGCTAGCTTTCGCCACTGAGCCAAATGATCTAGGCTCATACTTCATGAGGTTTCTTAGCACTTTGCACAACATCCCTTCAATTTCCCTTTTTTGAGCTCTAGAAGACGAGGAAGAGAATGTATTGAAAAAGTTGCAAGCAATAGAAGCTTCACTTTTGAGACAGGTACCTGTTTTGGGTCTGTTATGGTTCAGCAGTTGTTAGGGCACAGATTGATTTGTTATTTTTTTTATATTAAAAATCTGATTAAAATCTGTGAAGAATACTGTTGCAATTGTAGAGGTGCAATATCCATTTTTAGAGGTCCCTTGTATAGCTATTTGAATGAATCTTATATTATATATTAAAGACCTTGTCCCCTACCCAGTGTACTCTTCTCTTTTATACTTTGTCCAGAATATGCCTTGGGGCGAATTCTAAAATCATTTTGTTATGGACAAGGTTTCTTATAGTGGATATTATAAATAATGGGAAATTTAGTCTCTAATATGATATTGTTTATGGCATGTCAATGCCACTTTCCCATGTGTTGATAAATTGAGTAATATAGGCCAACATATTTAAAATTCTTATTATCTTGTTCTTTGAAAGTACTTTATACAAGACAATTTTTACTTCTAACATAATGTACATATATTTAAATGATTTATTTATGGCAGGAACGGAATCATGGGCTTGGTATTGATGCAAATAGAATGCATGCCCTTAGATACTTGCTCATCCAATTGCTTTTGCAAGTGCTTCTTCAACCTAGAGAATTTTCAGAACCTACCTCTGAGCTAATTATCTGCTGTACCAAAGTTTTTCCTGCTCCTGATCTTGATAACTCTGTTGAAGAGGATATGGATGTTCTTGTGGATACATTGCTCTCATTATTGCCACAATCATCAGTTCCTCTACGAACAGCAATTGAGCAGGTGAGATATAGTTATGCTTCTTATTTTCAATAGCTATGCATTTGTTCACCTTTTTTACATATATATATCACAGACAATTTATTTGATGTTGATGTTCTGTGAAATTTGTGAGAATTATGGTATTGTGCTATGATTATCATCATATGGCACCATTGACTACGGGCATGTGATCCTTCAAGTTCATCCAATAAGTTTGATGCCTTCTTGAAAGTACAAATGGGTGTTAATAATTTATGGTACCACTCTTGGATTATCACTTTGTTAGTTTTTCCCTTCAAAAACGTGTTTTTTCTGAGTATTTTTTTTAATAGGAAACAAACACCATTAATTTAAAAAAATGAAGTACAAAGTGAAGCAGAGGTCTAACTAGAGATGCTACTACATAAGACAAAAGAAACGACATAGATAAATCAATATGGCACATCTTTCTGGATGGGGCTAGTATCCTAAACCATGTCCATCTTTCTAAATATCCTAATATTGTTAGTTGGCTTCTGTTTCTCTCCATAGGTATTTAAATACTTCTATGATGATATCACGAATGATGGTTTGCTGCGGATGTTACGGGTTATCAAGAAGAGTTTGAAACCAACAAGACGCCAAGTTGTTGCCCAGATTTTTAAAGAGAGAAAAAATCAAGCTGGGAATGAATCTGCTCATTTCTAACTTGAGCTGTTTAAGCTCTATGTCCTCATTGCTTGAAATTTACGTTCATGAAAATCCATGTAAGTCTTGCTCTTCCCATCTAGTAATTATCAGGTGTTGATGTGCAAAGATATAATATTCAGTTTAAGAAAAATTCAGGAATTTCTATTGGGCACTTTGAATTTGGAATAGGGACTATAGAACAAGTTTTGAGTAGTGACCTCAAAAGAAAAAAAATTATCCCATAAATATAGGTTTGCATTTTGTCTGCAACCAAATTTATTATTCATTATAGTTAAAAAAAATTGAATGAAGAGGCACATTTAATACCAGAACTCTTCATTTGTGATATTTGGGACCAAGTGAAGCCTAACCCTATAATGGGTGATATTTTTAGTAAATTTTTCTAAGTTTACCTGTCTTTTTTTCATCAAGTATTTGGTAAGCATTAAAACACTTGATTATTGTTGGTACTATTGTTATTAAATTGATTTAAATCTCCCTACTACTTGTGATGCGCTGTTGAATCTGTTGGTGCTGGTGCTGCCCTGCTGGTGCTGGTGCTGCTGGCATTGAGCTGGTGTTGCTGGCGCTGAGCTGGTGTTGCTGATGGTGTTGCGTTGTGCTGCTGGTGTTGTTGATGGCGCTGTGCACTGGTATTATTGATGGCGATGTGCTGGTGCGCTGCGCTGCTGGTGTTGGTAATTAATATAAGTTTTTTTTCATGTTTGTAATTAATACTAAAAAGTTAGTTTATAATACTAAGTTTTTTGTGTATAATAAACTCTCAAATGTAATTATACTTTTAATATTTGAATTAATAAATTTATTGTAATTTATATTGATTTTTAATTTTGTAATTACTAATTATTGTATTTTTTTAATTTATGTGTACCCTATGGCCGCGGTTATCTAATAACCGAGGTCATAGGTACATCCTATAGCCTCGGTTAAAAATCGAGGTTATAGGTCATTACCTATGGTCTCTCTCACTTAGGCCTCGGTTCTTATAACCGTGGCCATAGACCTACGGCCACGGTTAAAAACCGAGGCTGTATGCATGTTTTGTAATAGTGTATCCAAATGTCCCAAACCTTTTTTCGATAGCTAAAATGCTTGAACGATATTCAATCTAATACAACTTTAAAAAAAATTGGAAAACAATAACACATCAGTAGGCTTCCTCTCATATGGCATTCAGTTGGCCGTCTACGTTCGATGCTGACGTGGCAAGTCGACTAGTATTGTTATTTCTCCAAAGATAATTATGCATGTCATGTTGGGTTCCTCGGTTATGGGAGAAAGTTTTAATTCTATGCATGTCATGTTGGGTTCCTCATTTATGGGAGAAAGTGTAAAAAAAAAATTTATAAACCCAAGATAATTTCTCAACTTAAAATAGAACAAAAATAATACCATAAATTTTTAACGTAAAAAACCTTTTAAAATGAAAGTAACAATCACAACCACAGGACTCGTAGGTCATTTAAAACTCACTATAATAAAATGAGATTACAAATTTCACGTGTAGGTAGATCTCTTATAAAAATACAATAAATATGTATCTTCAATTTGTGGGTAAAACTTTACAAATTGTCTCTTAACTTTCTTTTCTCAGAAAACTCTCTCAACTCTTTGTAATTTCTCTCTCAATTTGATGTGTATATTGAGATTGAGACAAAGGTTTTTTATAAAGACAAAACATCAACCTCTTAAGCCATTCAAGGCATATTGTGTGGAGACAAGCAATACAAATATTTGACTTTTTTTTTCTTTCTTCTCATCGCAAGCCTTTATTGTTAAATGCCTTTTTAATTTTTCTTGTTGCTGGCCCACATGAGATAGACCAATAAATCTCCATCTCCACCTTATGTGGGATATGACTCCTCCACACCTGCAATCTTTCTACAGATAACAAGTTTTTCTCTGGTCAGGGTCTTTATCATCATATCTGCCCTGTTATCATTGGTGTGGATCTTCTCAACTTGTAGTAGTTTATGTTCTAACACATCACGAATCCAATGAGACCTTACGTCGATGTGTTTAGACCTTGAGTGAAAGGTTGGGTTCTTGCTAAGGTGAATTGCAATCTGACTATCGCAATAAAGAACATAATTTTCTTGGTTTTGATGCAATTCTTGTAGGAACTTTTTCATCCATAGGATCTCCTTATAACCTTCAGTGGTTGCAATGTACTCTGCTTGTGGTACTTAAGGCAATACACTTTTGTAATCGTGATTGCCATGAAACAACTCCCCCTCCAAATGTTATTAGGTACCCGGATATAGACTTTCTGGTATCCATGTCACCAGCCATATCTGAATCTGTATATCCTTCTAATATAGGTTTATTATTATTACCAAAGAATAAACAATGACTGAAAGTTCCTCTAAGATACCTGAGTATCCATTTGACAGCTACCCAATGTTCCTTTCCAGGATTTGATAGGAATCGGTTCACAACACCAACAACATGTGCAATGTATGGTCTGGTGCATACCATAGCGTACATTAGACTACCAACCGTCGATGCATAAGGCACCTTGCTCATCTCTGATTTCTCCTCCTCACTTAAGGGAAATTGACTCACATTAAGCTTGAAATGGCTTGCAAGTGGAAAACTAATAGGTTTAGCTTTGCTCATGTTGAATCTTTCAAGAAATTTTTCAACATACCATTTTTGGGAAAGCTAGATTCTTTGCTTTTTCCTGTTGTGAGTAATCGTCATGCCAAGAATCTGCTTGGTAGGTCCTAAGTCTTTCATTGCAAAAGACTTGCTCAACTTCTTCTTCAACTTGTTAATCTTGTCAATATTTTGACCCACAATTAACATGTCATCAACATAAAGTAGAAGAATAATAAAATTACCATTAGAGAATTTCTCGATGAAGATGTAGTGATCAACTATCGTTCTATTGTATTCATTTTTCTCCATAAATGAGTCGAACTTTTTGTACCACCTCATTGGTGCTTGCTTCAGACCGTACAAGCTCTTCTTTAGTATGCATACCAACTTCTCTTTGCTTTTGACTTGGAAACCTTCAGGCTACTCTATATAGATTTCCTCATCAAGATCCCCATGTAAGAATGTGGTTTTTACGTCAAGTAATTCAACTTCCAAATTAAGGCTAACTGTCAAACCAAGAACAACTCGGATTGAAAACATTTTAACTACTGGTTGTGAGCTGCCTTCTTCGCTTTTGATTTTGTACACCTACTTGTTCTTGAGAGTTTTCCTTCCCTGTGGTAGTTTTATCAAGTCAAATGTGTAGTTCTCATGCAGAGGTTTCCTTATTCCCTTTTTCTTCTTGCATGGCTTTTAACCACTTAGTCTTATGCTGATCAGTGATAGCTGCTTCATAACTTTTTGGTTCTCTCCCTTCAGTGAGCATCACATATTCATTAGGAGAATATCTACGACTTGGTTATCGTACTTGGGTGGATCTCCTTGTCTATACTTTTGATTGGACTTGTTCAGAAACTTGTTCTAGTTCTGAACTACCAGTTGGTGGATTACCATCATCAATATCTGATGTAACTCCCCCGTCATCAGGATTTGTTGGTGGAGAGACTAGTTCCAGATTAACTAGAATTTCATCTTGTTGTGATTTCTTGGATTTCTCAAAATCCTCTATTGTTTGGTCTTCAAGAAACACTACGTCTCTACTTTTGACAATCCTTTTGCTAATAGGATCCCAAAATCTATAGCCAAATTCTTCATGGTCATATCCCATAAAAGATACACTACTTTGCTTTTCCATCCAACTTGGACCGCTCAACTTTTGGGATGTGCCTTTGGTATTGATTTTTCCGGTACGTCGTAGTTCAGTGGAACTGATGGAGAAAGGTTGATTAAGTCAACTGTTGTCCTCATTGCTTCCCCTCAAAAGGAGTTTGACAATTTTGCATTTGAGAGCATACATCTGACTCTTTCACAAATGGTTCTATTCATCCTCTCGGTGACACCGTTATGTTGAGGTGTCTTTGGTACTGATTTTTCCAACCTGATGCTAAAACTTCTACAGTACTCCTCGAATGGTCCACGATACTCACTGCCATTGTCTAGAAGTACACACTTTAAATGTCTGCCAATTTCTCTCTCCACTTTTACATGAAACTGTTTGAAAACTTCATGCACTTGATCTTTAGTTTTCAAAACAAAATTCCACACTTTTCTAGAATGGTTATCAATAAATGTCACAAAATAATGAGCACCTCCTAGTGACTTACAACTCATTGTACAGACATCTGTGTGTATTAAATCTAGAATATTTTCCTTCCTAAATGGTGTGAGATTATGAAATGCAACTCTCTATTGTTTTCCCACAATACAGTTAACACAAGTTCGCAAGGGTGTACATTTCATTCCTGGCAAGAGCTCATTCTTGGAAAGAATTATGAGACCTTTTCACTCATGTGGACGAGTCACTTATGTCATAGCTCAGTAGGAACTTCTTTCCTAGTGGTATTTACTTCTCCTCCAAACAGTCTAGCTTCTGTGAGGTAGAATAATATATCTTTCTTGCTTTTAGCTACTATCAAATTTCCATTGGTCAGCTTCCACTTTCCTTCACCAAAATAATTATTGTATCCATCATCATCAAGCATACCAGTAGAGATAAAATTTAGGTGGATATCAGGAACATGCCTCACATCTTTCAAAAGTAATCTGCATCCAAGATTAGTCTCTAGATAAATGTTGTCAATGCCGAAAATTTTCGATGCATCATCATTTTCCATCCTCACATGTCCAAAATCACCTTGAGTGTAGGTTGAGAAGAATTCCTGTCGTGAGGTGATATGATAGGAAGCGCCTGAGTCAACTACCCAAGTAGTGTCTTGACATGCAAGATTGACATAATCAGCATCTCAAACAATGACAACTTCTTCAGTGACAATTGTGATGTCATTTGTTCGGGTTTCTACTTCCTAATTTCTGGATCGTTCCGCCTTTAACCTTCTACCTTTTCGAATGCAGTGTCTAGGCTTGCCGTAGTGATGACACTTCTTGCCATGCCTTGATCTAGACTTCAACTGTCCTCTTTGCTGACTTTGGTTACGGGGATTTCTACTTTTACTTCTCTCGTGTCATTCTTGCTTGCCTTGTTTCTCTATGACAAGCACATCAGTATCAGGAGTATATCCTTCATCTTTTCGTCAAGACTCTTTGTTTAGGATTTTGTCTTTTACCATATCCATGGTAAGCTTACCGTTAGGAGCTGAGTTGCTAACTAACACAACTAGAGTATCCCAACTTTTTGGTTGAGAACTCAACATCAACAATGCTTGTAGCTCATCATCTACGGTCATCTTCATAGAGTTATGTTGATATACAATGTCTTAGAATTTGCTCATATGTTCTGATACATTATACTTCAAATTGACTAATCGTTGCATCAAATTAGCTTTATTCTGTGTGGTTGTCCTCCCATACATTTTCTCTAACTTTTGCTAAAGAACGTAAGCATCTTGTTCATTAGCAAAATTTTGAAAAATGCTCTTGTCAATCCATTGTCTGATTTAAGCAGCACACTTTCGATTTAGCATAGCCCAATCAACGTCTACGCTAGTTATTTTTGGTGTCTTGTCATAGGTTTTCTCATCCGTCGAAGTTGTAAACACTCCTTTCTCCTTCGGCATTATAATTGGCTTCCATAGATCTTTAATGTATAAAAGATCCTCCATCTTCGGCTTCCAAATTACATAATTAAATGCGGTCAACTTTATCATATTTATTGTGTTTTCTTCCATTTGAATTATCAATCAACAGGTTTTTCCAAGCTTGTTACTTTTCCGACGATGAATAGTACTTGTCGACAGAACAATACCATATATGTGAATAGTATCCTTGCTGAAAACAACCAAGACTTTGATACCATTTTGTTGGAAAAAATTGTTTGGTTATAAAGGAAAAAATTCTACAAACCCAGGATAATTTCCTAAATCAAAATAGAACAAAAATAATACTAAAGATTTTTAGCGTGAAAAACCTTCCAAAATGAAAGTAACAGCCACGAGACTCGTAGATCACTTAAAACTTCCACTATAATAAAATGGGATTACAAACTTCACCTTTAAGTGGATCTCTCACAAAAATACAATAAATATGTATCTTCAATTTGTGAATAAAACTTCACAAATTGGCTCTCAATTTTCTTCTCTTAGAAAACTCTCTCAACTCTCTGTAGTTTCTCTCTCAATTTGATGTGTATATTGAGATTGAGGCAAAGGCTTTTTATAAAGCCAAAGCATCAACCCCTTAAGCCATTCAAGGCATATTGTGCGGAGACAAATAGCACAAATATTTGACTTTTTTTTCTTTCTTATCACCGCAAGCCTTCATTGTTGAATGCCTTTTTATTTTATTTTTTTGTTATTGGCCCACATGAGATGGACCAACAGAAAGTTCTAATTTTATGCATTTCATGTTGGGTTCCTCGGTTATGGGAGAAAGTTCTAATTTCTCAAGCATGAATAAGAGCAGTAAAAGGAATAAGCTTATAGTACATGCATTACCTCTCACACTACTATAAAAGGTGGTATTTAAGTCGAGATTTAAAGTCAGTTTTTGTAAAAAACTGACTTATAATAAATTTTAAGTCAATTCATTGAAAAATTGATTTAAAACACGTAGATTGTAGCGTCGATTGATAGCGTTGATTCGCTGAAAACCCGACTTAAAACATGTAGATTGTAGCGTCGATTGACACGTAAATTGTAGGGTTGGTTTACCCCAATCATGAATTCAATTCAATTATATTATTTAATCTAATTTTTATATTATTAATTATTTGGCTAACAATTGATCTATAGAGAGAATTAAATAAATTTAAGAGAATTATTTAATTATTTATCTTGATTAAATAACATGCATAATTTTTAGACAAAAATGTATAATTTTTATGTATGTGATCCATAATTGATGAACTCAATGAATAATATGCAATTTAATTGACATAAGAGTGTGATTAACGTAATTACTATATGGTGTGTAATTTACTTAAAAAATGAATACATGCTAGATTAGATTAAATTGATCATATAATTAATTGATAATTATATTGGAAGATTTTAGTGATTCACATGTTTAGAAAATTGAGAAATTCATTAGTTATAGATATTTTCTCATATATTTTCTTAGTTTCCAAATATGATTTAATTAATTATTGTTATTTATTTTTAGTTTTTTAATTTTGTTTCCTTAAAATATAAAAACAAAAATAAATTGATTTTTTATTATTTTAAAAAAATTAATTTCTAATAACATAATCTTCATAAGAACGATATTTTCTTATTATTATATTATTTATTGCAATATGTATACTTGCGTATTCATTTAACATAATTCGTGTGTCCAATCAATACCCCAATCATTAAAACCAGACGATTATAAAAAAATTTCATCTAAATCGAATTCATTAGTACATCGCATAATAGATGAGCTTCATCCAACAAAGGAAGTTGATACAACCAGCTTAAATAGGAAAAAAGCCTTTTAACCCAAAGATTGTTCTCTTTAGTTCTCCCATTCCTAGTTCATTTGGCTATCATGAACCTTAGTCCCAATTTTGTCTAGTTCTCTCGCATTCCTTTCATTTGTTTTCCCATCTCATTGATTTTAGTTCCTTACTTGCTTGTTTGCTCTCATCGTTTTCTGATTCTTACTATTTGTGCAAATTTCTTGTTGAAACCCTAATTGATGAAGGAGATTCAAAACTGTATCAATTTGTTCTATCACATAATTGATGTTGGTGACCTAATGGAACAAGAGCAAGGTTTAAGAAGTTTATCAATGTTCACATTTTTCTTTGAGTTCATAGAAAAAGCTAGACAAAGGTTGAAGAATTAGATATCAAAGACATTAATTGCAACATTTTTCTGTTCTATTTCAAAAATGCTGATGAGTTAGAGATGGTACTTAAGAAATCGCCTTAGAGTTTTGACAACAATCTCATGGTTATTCGGAAGCTTGATTAGTCTAACCTTCTATTCAATTCTACTTTGATTTGGATCTAGGTCCATGATTAACCTATGGATTAGAAATGAAAGTAATTTTGCAAAGAATGGTAAGTTTTATAGGTCTTGTGATTAAGGTGGATAAGTTTTTCCTGTTCAATGGTCCTTTAAGGTCAATTAGGGTATGCATTATGTTTTATATCTTTAAACCTCTTGTTTTATTGCTTATGTGTGGATAAAGTTAAGTATAAGAGGCTACCAAAATTATGTTACTATTGTGGGAAGAAAACTCACCGGAGTAAGTTTTATGAGATTGCTAATGATGTTAGTATTGCCTTTGACTGGAAGAATGCATATTATGAAGAATGGTTAAGATTATATATAAACATAAAGGTTCAAATTTAAGTGAAGGAAGGGAGTTCAAGGAAGAAGAATGCTTAAAGTCTTTGTGTTTGGTTTTGGTGACAATTGTGAGAAGAAAAGGAGGAGAGATAGGAAGGAGAATGTTTCTTCTGGTTTTGAAAAGGGGAAGAGTGCTTGTAATTCAATGGCTATTAAGGCTGGGAAAAAAGATAAGGTAAAGCGTGAAAGATGTGGTTTACTTGAACAGTATTCAATGAAAGCCAACTATGCCATTGTAGAAGGTGCCTTTGTTTAGTGAGGAAGGTATTGATGGAGATAGTAAGATGGAAAGCACAATTGTAGATTTGACCATTCAAGTATAGAGACTTGAGCTTGTTCTCTATAATGACCTGATGGTTTTGACAAAATATGTTGGTTTCAATTGGCTAGGTTGTGTTGCCTTTTCTTTCTAGGCTCTGGTGTTTAGTTGTGTTTTTTTTTTTTCCTTTCAATTTTGTGTTGTTTAGAGGCTTACGTTTTCTTTGCGCTTCATAATTGTTCTAGTTGATCGTTTGTGTGTGATGTAGGACTCTTTTTCTAACAAACTCTTGTTTCACTTATAGCAGTTTTAACCGGATAACTCATTAAGTAGCTTTATACAAGGTTTCTTAGAGCTGTTGCTAATTGTCAACTAACCATGTGTCTTTGCAAGTTTTAGTTCGTAATACTGTTTCTTTACAAGCCTTTCTATCTTATGTTTTCAAACACTGCTTTTACATACATTTTGCACCATGGCAATAACATAGAGTTAATATATGGTTACAAGTCCAACACAAATAAGCAAGCAGCGTACATGATACGCCTCAACACATTTTTTTAATATTATTCATCTGTTTTCGTCCCGAAATGTTAACATCGACTCAAAACAGAAAATATGAGGAACCCAAAACAGATGCATGATTTTTTCCTAAGTTCTGACCCCGGAGGCACTCCAGATCCATCACATGAGAATGGTCCACAAAGAGATTAACCTGAACTCTCAAAATATGAGTACGAAAGAAAATGCTATAGATAATTTTAAACGCAATAAACGAAAGGTAGAGCAAAATACCTTCGGACCATATTGCTTGATGAACCACTCTGAGGTCCTGGGATTTGATGCTTCAAACATAGTCCTCTCAAGTCCAAGACGCCCAATAATTTTCGCTATAATATCAGCCCGCACAGAATCAGCTTGTTTGCATACATCATCTGCGTCTAGCATTATCATATCTGCCCCTGCTTCCAAGCATCTCTCAGACCTTCTAATTAACAAATCAACATCTTCTACAAGTTCTGCAGAAACAAAGACAAAGCTCAAATTTAAAATCTCATTGATACTAATGCTACATCTTTATTTTCACTTAAAATCCAAACATAATTCCCATATGAAACAACCAAGCATATTGATTCAATATAATTACATGTTCAATGATTTGCAAGATTCACTGTGGCTCTTAACATGTGTTTACATTTGGGTTCCATCATATGATCTTGAAGAATCAGTACATCACAAAATTTGGGCTTATTTTCTAAACGATAAAGCTATAAACTTGCAACCATGAGAGACTACAGAATCGTGATCTTAAAAACAGGAAACTTTACAAACAAAGATTATTTATCAATAATAATGCCTGATCCACATTAAAAGAAAGTTTCAGAAAATAATAATTTTTGAAGAACATCAGCTGAATTACAAAACTTCATAAAGATAATATGATGAACTTGGGAAATTTAACAGCGAATGTCATTGTTGACATGCAACTTAAGGAGGAAATGACATAAACAAGATAGAAGTAGAATTCTAAAACCACTTTGGAGATCAATTTTTGAAAAACCAGGAAATCTTAAAATTGAGAACACAAATAATGCAACCAAACAGTTTCGTATTTTTATTCTTTTCCCATGCTTTTTACGAGCAAAAAGCCATACTGTTTTTACTTCCTACTAAAAAGAAGATTAATATAAAATATAAACACATTGGTATATTTACATTTATTTAATTCTCATCCCTTTTCCAACAGACCCTAGGTATCTTTTCTTCCTAAAACTTATTCTAAGGTTTCATGTTTAAATTATCTGAAATACTGGTTACCATCAAAGTTTAGAAGCCCGTTAATGTGAGGATATCCCTTCACAAAAGTTGATAAAGCTTCATTATATGCAAGGCGATCACCATCAACATTTAACAGCTAAGGAATGATAGGAATAAAAGAATTATGAACTCATTCCCCCCAAACAAATGGAACTGAATATTTAAGCTACAACAACCATACCAGAAGATGGAGGCCTTGGGACAATATATGCACCAAAAGCTCTATTACCACCAACAGGAAGATCACTCTCCTTAAACTTCACGGAAAACAGAGGCTTTGCTTTCAAACCACCACTCTTAATCAAGCGCACGAATCGCAAAAGAGTTTCTTCAGGGACTCCAAGTGATCCAACATTCAGCTCAATTGTATCGAAGCCCAAGTGCTTGCACTCCTAAACAAGTTCCACATGAGAAACATACTCAACTTCTCCATCAAGAACACTTCAAAAATTATAGGAGCAATTGTTAAAATTAAAATTCACCTCTAAATAGTCTTTAAAAGCTGATGGACCATTGCTAAGCATATGTTCAGCCCAATCCCCAGTACTGACATATATGTCATGTTGATGAGCCATGTCAATTACTTCTTTAACAAGAGACTTTGGCATCAAGCTATGGGAACCTCCTGAGAACTTCAATCCATCAACAAATTGACCCATGGACTCAAATATATCCTGCATCAAATGACATTTCTCAACACATTTCAAAGACTATAAATAACAGAAACCCACCCATCTATTTAGCTCTTGAAATTCTGGGTTTACCACTTGAGGAAAAAAAGAAGAATTGGGATTCTGACTTCTAGGTTTTTATAATCAGACAATAGGCCCAAGGGTAGATGGAGATGGGGCCAAATGGAGGCCGTGCCCCTGAAATTTCTAGTCATCCTTTTTATGTTTAGGATCAAACCGGTATACTCACATAAAAAATTAGTTGAGTTATAACTCGTAATCATCTTTTAACATTTTCATGTAGGTGACTAATAGATAAATAAGAAAATAATAAAGTTGCAATTATTAATTTGACTAAAAATTGCTTTTAAATGAGTTTAATGTTAAAGTACTAAGGTACCTATAATTTCTAATTTGACTGATTTAGTATCTTATTTTTTATTCAAATTTTCTTATTCCATCAAAATGGGTCCAATATTTTCTAATTTGATCAGCTTAGTACCTACCTTTATAAGTCATTTGCATGAAAAGACCATATGCATACACATTTTTGTTTTTTTTTTTTTTGAAAAAACAACAAAAATAGCATCCTTAAAACTTGTAACCACAAATATAACACTACTTTTATCCACTTCATATATTTTTACTATTAAAAAAAATTTACACATTATTTCATTTTGAACACCATCCAATTAGATGACGTTTAAATTAAACTATAACCATTTAGACCCGTTTAGTGTTAAACAACGTCCAATTGAACTCCGTTCAATGTTATTAGAATGCTATTTTTATTGTTACAAGTTGTAAGCGTATCATTTTTTGTAATTTCTCTATTTCTTTTTATCCTCATTTTAATTACTCACGATGGAACATGTGTTTTGCGCGTGGACTTCTTGTTATCTCTAACGGGAGCTCGCGAAAATAAGGGAGAGTAATACCACAAGCCCCTTAGTTATGTCAAGAAGAGCAGTTTAGTTCCTTTGTTACTTTTTGTAACAGTTTAGTTCTTTTGTTTAGAAAATGTAATAGCACAAGAATAAATAACAATTTTTTTATTTTCTTTTTATATTTCTCATATTTTCCTAACTTTTATTGAAACATCATTTTTATAAATTTTCTTTAGTAATAGAAAACACCTACAAAATTGATTTAAAAATAAAATAAAAATTAAAAAGTTCTAAAACTTATCATTTATCAATGTATTATCAATTTTTCATAACAAAAGGACTAAACTGCTCTTAACTAATATAACTAAGGGACCTTGGGTATATTTTTCATAACAAAATGGCTAAACTACTACAAAAAATAATAAAGGGGTTAAATTGCTATAATTGACCTAACTAAAGGACCTAAGTGTACACGGGATTCCTAGCTTAGTGGTAGAACATGTGACTGCAGATCAAGAGGTCACCGGTTGAGCTCTTTAAATGTTAAAATTATCAAAATTGTGTTAAGTTATTTCCTTAATAAGTTAGTTGGTACACATGAGTAGTGGTAGCTAACTAACTACCTAATAGTTCTCTAAATTTTCTATTTATAGTTTTACATGGAATTAACGAAAATTACATGGTGCCCCTCCATCTAATTCCTGGATCCCGCCTTTGATTCCAACAATTTTTGGCACTAAATGGAATTTGTTAAAAAAGAGAGAGTATAATTATATGAAAATGTGGAGGATTATGAAGCATTAATTAATTGTTATTCTAAAAAAATAAAAATAAACATGAAATTAAATGAATGTAAAGGAAAATGAGATACCTGAAGAACGTTTTGGTTTAAAAGAGTGTAATGGGGGCCTCTCATCTCCGTCACGCCGGACCTTCTTGGCTTTTCAGGTCGGTCTTCGTCCTCGCAGAAGCTCTTCCACTTATAGGCAGACATTATTTTTTCTCCTTTTTTTCTACTCGAATCAAAGTATCTCTGGGACAAACGAAGACCAAAGAGGAAAGTGAAATGAACTTCACTTGCCGGAGAAGGTTATGTTGATATTATGTTTTTCTTCTGTAATTCTTCTTTTGCGGTGTCCGTCAACCAAAAGTGTAATGATTTGTTGTGTATTTGGTTCTCTCTGGATAACTAGGAAGGGTATAGTCTCTTCCAGAAATGTCTAGCGATCGAGATATATATTATCTGTCTCCTAACGTGTCGCCTGATAAGTGTCATCGAATTATTTTGGTTTTTTTTTTAATTCTACGTTTATATTTTTTACCGTTTATATTATTATTATAAAAAAAATATCATATAAAGACAAACATAACTTTTTTATTTTTTTAATTATATTTGATTACAAAGATTATAATTTAAATAATTCAAAAAATAAATATAGAAAAAAAAATTAATTTTTTTTTAAATTTATAACGATAAAAATAATATATCTTATGTTCACTTCGTATATTTTTACTACTAAAAAAATTATGATACATTATTTTATTTTAAATATTGTTCAAACTGAATTACGATTATTTAGATCCGTTTTAAAATTGAACGATTTCTAATTATACTCTATGCAATATTATTGATGTGTTATTTTTATAGTTATAAATTTTTTAAGTGTCACTTTTTATAATTTTTTAAATGTTATTTATCCTTATATGGTCATTTTTCATAATAATAAATTAAGCAATTACAAAAAAATACAAAATATAAATGTCATTTTTAGAATAAGTATAATACATTTATATTTATATTCCTTTCTAAAAATAAAAATTATATCATTTGCTTATTTTTTTTATAATAATTTAATGTTATAATCGAATAAGAAGAAATAACTATTTATTAATTATTTAAAAAAAAAACCCCATTTTTTCCTATTTTTATTTACTTATGTATTTTAGAGCAAATGTACCACATAAGTTATTACATGTTATTATAATGTCATCTATATAAATAAGTGTTAGGATTTCGTGAACTCAATCTCACCAAAACACATACATTAAACAAACTATTGAGTCATATATTTGTAAGAATAATAATAAAAACCAATAAAGAAAACAACAAATGCAATATTTAAGTGATTTGGCCCCTAAAATTACTTGGCCTAATTTATTAGAAATGATAAATTATATATTCACTTAGAACTAGAGTTTGTATAGATAGTAAAAGTTACTCTTAAAACTCAAAAAGAAAATACATAGAAACCATGAAACTATTCAAAGAGAAAGATGAGAGGAAGAGATGCCAAATGGTGTCGAGAGAAGAGAGAAATGAAGAGCCATTGTTCAAAAAACCCTAATAAAGTATTTATATGCATCCTAAAAATGACGATTTTGTCCTCATAACCATTCACAATTTTAGCATGCAAGGCCTAAACATAGATACAAATAGCCCATGTACACATTGCAAAGCCCAAAGACACAATACATGATATTATACAAAACATTATGTATTAACACATTTAACCAATGCATACAAGTTTAAGTATGCTGACAAAATAACATATATGTCACTTTAAATCATTTCCTAATATCACCATTATTAATTTCTATATCATAGGGCCATCAATTAATAATAAGGATTATTTGAATATCCAAAATCCTAGTAAACACAAAAAATTGTTATTTGACTTTGGATTGAGAAAGCCACATTGTTGCAAGTAGGTGCTAAGCTTCAAAAACCAAACACATGGTGCTTACTTTAACCTCTATAGAGCCTTCTTGAGTTTACACATTCTATGAAGGCTATTAGGTTGATTTGAATTCTTATCTTGCCTCTAGCCTTTAATTTCTCTATAGATCTGCATATTTTATGTATATTTTTGTGCCTACAATCTGTATAATCCGTGGCTTTATCTGTAGCTTCTTTTATTGTTAACCCTAGCTACAAATTTATAGTAAAATAGTTACATTATAACTACAATTATTTAGGATAGGGTTGTAGAGATCTAGAACATTTAAAATTCCAATTTATAAATCAGATACACTTTGGATAAATGTTAGTTGAAAATCAAGTGATTACTGTGCATATCTGTCTATGTAGGTCGCGACATATGTCGACTCATGCAATAATGCACCTTGCTTCTAGTTTTGTTGAAATTCATAGTAAGGGTGCTATGCCACAGTGCACATATACTAATATCGCAACATGCCCTTAATCTTGACACTTTAATGTTCTGACATCTTTTTTATGTATCTTGTATAAGTATTTGCATTCAGGTCTTCTATTATATGACAATTACAGGTTGTGAAGATTTAATTGGTCTTTTGTCATAGGAATATTTAAGTCCAAAAATACTTGAAATACATAAAAATATGTCCCTTATTCCGAAAACTCAATTTATAAAGTACTTAGGTTAAAATTAATTCACTTAATTGATTTCGATAAATCATAAGATATGTGTGCTTTTTAGGCGCATATTAGACAATTATTGCAAAAGTCATGAGTTAGGATACACACTTTACTTTCTATAATTTTTTTTAGCTCCAAAAGCATTTGAAATTTTGAATGAGATTAGTATTTTTCTTTTTATATTTTTGCTTGTACACCACACTTTAATTTGTAATTTTTGGCTTGTTTATTGAATGCAGAACTTGTACATACTTAGCACTTTAGCAACCTTAGGGTTGCACTTGATTATTTTTTGTAACCTTGACATATCACACTTGTTTATTTTTATAATCTTAGGAGATCACACTCATTTATTTTTATGACCTTAAGAGATCACAATTGAAATTGGTTGTGTAGGGGCACATACTTTTAATTGATGTAGGGCATACAACACTTACATTAGGATAACACTTGTCATTTTTTCTTAATTTTTTTAGAAGTTGCAAAACAGAACTGAAGTAAATTAGTCCTAATTGTCCAGGATGAGATTAGCGTCAACATCACCCAATATGGACCTAAAAAGATCGCAGACTACACTCGGAGAGATGGAGCACAATAGAGGTAGAACCAAGCAAGTGCAATACATGATATATTGTAGATCATCGTGCGACTGACGATGGATGGACGAAGTCGATCGATCTTGCGAGAAGTGGTGTATGATAAGTGATTTCTATTTGTTGGATTTTTTTGGATATATAGACCTATAAATTACTAGAAAATTATGTTAGAAGGTATGACACTTAGGGGTGTCACATTCAATTCGATACTTAAGTCAGTTTCTGAAGGAAATGATTAAGATCATAGGAGGTTTCAGAGATTTTGTGGTATAAGTTTATACGTACCTTTTTCAGTTTATAAGAACCTACTTAAAGGTTTTGATGAATGATATAACAGTAAATAACTACTATCGATTAATAATATTTGAATTTATAATATTTAAATATTTAAATATTAAATTAATTAATATATAATTATTTATGATATTAATGATATTTCATAATAAGATGGTGCTATTAATATTGATTTTCAAATTTAAATAATAAAATATATACATGATTATGTATTGATTGTATTTATTTGACTTTTTAATATGGTTAAGTACCATTCAAATGGTACCATTCATACCTTATGATTTTCATATACAATGTCATGAAAGGAATAAAATACTATAATTGTAAAGATATTATATTGTCTAAATCATATCTTAGTTAAACTTAAGTCTAAAAATTACTAAAGAAATTTTGACAACAAAGGGTTATAAAAATAAAATTTACCATAAAATATGGTGCTTAACTTCTATATTTTCTCTTGTTGTAACAACTTCTACCATCTTAAATGAACTTGGGTCCTCATTTTTTTTGGATATACATTTATCAGCTACGACTTTAGTTGATGTGAACATCATTTTTTTTTTCCTCCTACTCGAGAATTGCCTTATGGTGAAAGGCATACTTAATTTAAAAATAATCACTCAACGTTATAGTTCGAGCAATATTACTCATGAATAAATGCTAAGTAAATCTAACTACGAAGGGTTCTAAAAACATAATCTACCATAAAATATGGTGCTTAATTTCTTTATTTTCTCTTGTGGTAACAACTTTTACCTCTTAAGTGAGCTTAATGCCTCAATTTGCTTTTGGCTGTATATTTACCAGCTATTTCTCTAATTGATGAGTACATCTCTCTTTTTGTTTCTCTTTTTTTGCCTTCAATTATAGTATCGCCATGTGGTGAAGGGTTGACTTAATTTAAGAATAGATACTAATATATTTTTATAGCTTAAGTAGTCAACACTGACATAATCATAGGCACAAATAAGAATTGGATGCCTTGAGATGTTAAAGTATAAAGCAATGGACTAGAGATTAACAAAATGAAAAGTGTCCTGTACTGCACTTATAACTATGATAATTGTATTTTAATTTTTTTTATATAGCTTATATATATTATAAAATGGAGTAAAATTTAAAAGATGATTCAAGAGTGATCAACTGACAAATTGAGAGGGAAAATTGGTTGAAATTAAAGTTTCCCTCTAAATTAATGATCACTTATGAACCATTTAAATAAAGCATCAGCTGTTTGATTACAAATTCTCGGAATCCATCAAATATAAGAAAATTTATGTAGTGAAAGAAAGATATCCTCTAAATAACCGCTTTTCTTGCCAAGAAATATTTTGATTCCCAACATTAAGATAATCAATAATATTCTTGCAATCACCTTTTGTCATGCAATGTTTAATTCCAATAGCATCAACTAAACCAACAACTAATGATAAAGCTCTTGTTTCTGCACTTTTGGCTGCGTCCGATGATAAAAGTTTACCCCAAATTCCCAGAACATGCATTACCTGTGGAATCTCTAGCAATAATTCCCAAAGAGGTACTCATATGATTAAAGCTTGCATCAAAATTGAAAGTATCATATTGTTCAGGGGATTTCATCCAATGTTTCTGAATTTTAACAGAATGAATATTGTTTGTGAATTTCTCCTGCTGATCATTTGTCTCCTCTTCCTTATCATAACAATTTTTAAATCATTAAAAAGATTTGAGATCCATGTAAAGGTCTTGATAAAATTTGGAGCTATTTTCTTAAAGATGAAATCATTTCTCATTCTTCAAACAACCACCATATTAAGGACTACTGCTAAATTGAATTCTTGTTTTCTGTTTTCTGTTGCCAATCAATCTATCTGATGGGTTTAAAATGATTGAAATATATGAATAAAACATATCTTTTATGAAAGCAGAAAGCAAGATACTATCGTTCCAACTATGCCACAATGCTTGAAAATATGTACATCTCAAGAATAGATGTTCCATTGTTTCTATTTCAGTATTGCATAAAGGGAAAGTATCATTAATGTTCGGCATAACCCTTTTCAAATTAGCTCTAACAAGGAGAGGATTTGAAATAATTTTCATAATAGTATCCAAATAGGATCTCTTGATAAATTTCCATCATTTGGTAATATGCTAATTTTACAGAAAAAATCCCGACTTATGAGTCCAAATAAACATTTTGATTTGGGCTTCTTAGTCTACTAATTCCATCTTCAGTTACTGTTGCAAGTTCACTAACCTTTGTAACATGATTCTGGAATGATCCATTTTATAAAGGCACAGGTTTGAAAACTTTAATATATGGAATCTATGGTTTAGTCGAAATATTAATGCTCTCACCATTCCGTATTTGATAACAAATTCAAGTTTTAATAAGTCCTTTGATTTGCAAATCCCTTTTTAAATAAAAGAGTCTTCTACATGAAATTTGTTTTTGTTTTATAACTACTTAGTGAGCAAATTGAAAAGGTCACACATTAATTAGGAATTAAGATATATATTGTATTTTGAGCTATAAATAAAATCCCTCCTCCACTTCTAAGACATCCCAAAATTTATAAATCTTCATCTCTTTTGTAAAGGTAATTGATTAGTTCAATTTTATCCAATTAATTATAATTTTGGAATTCATTCATTTGGAGATAATGGAAGTGGTCAATGATACCCGAGTATATAAGTAACATTTATATCGAATCTTGTTAAATTTTTGGTGTTTTTATTTTTCTGTTTTAGTTTATTTTAGCATTATATTTCTAATAACATTATTTTGTCAAGTAAGTTTGAGTTCTATTCATTTAAATCATAAGTGAATAGTAACTACTTAGAATAGGAAAAATATACCCGATTTTCCCAAAAAATGGTATCAGAGGCGAAGGTTTCTAGGAATTTGTTTGTATTTCGT
The DNA here is from genome assembly GCA_037013495.1 of Hippophae tibetana. Lineage (NCBI taxonomy): Eukaryota > Viridiplantae > Streptophyta > Magnoliopsida > Rosales > Elaeagnaceae > Hippophae > Hippophae tibetana. The sequence continues at coordinate 31,616,839 of CM072802.1, read as the reverse complement.
TTGTTTGCTATTGGAATATAGTTGCTAGTTGTTGTAGTCTGAAGAAATGGTGGAAGAAAAGTCTCTCTTAAACAAAGGCCAACCATCCATATCAAACAAAACAATGATTATGAATGCAAGGTTCGAGATGGAGAAGTTTGATGGAACCGGTCATTTAGGCATGTGGCAAGGCAAAGTTCTAGATGCTCTATTTCAACAAGGTTTAGACATCACCATTGAAAAAGAGAAACTAGATGAAGCAGATAAAGTCGAGTGGAAAAATATCAACCAATTGACATGCGGTACAATACGTTTGTGTCTCTAAAGAGAACAAAAGTACAAATTCATGAAGAAGACATCCACAAGTAAGTTATGGAAGGTGTTGGAGAACAAGTTCATGAAAAAGATTAGACAGAATCAGCTCTATTTGAAGAAGAAGTTCTATTTTAAATACCTTCCAGGTACCACAATAAACTACCACATTATTGTTTTTAATAGTTTAGTAGTAGATTTGTTAAATATGTATGAAACTTTTAAAGATAAATATTTAGCCTTAATGTTATTAGCCTCTCTTCTTGATGAGTTTGATCACCTTATTACGAGCTTACTCATTGGGAAGGACAAAGTGTCTTTTGAGGAAGTTCGCACTGCTTTGTATAGTTATGAAATTAGAAAGAAAGATAAAAAAAGAAAGCAAGAATGAAGCAGCAAATGCACTATCTGTAAGAGGGCATTCGTAAACTCAACAAAAATAAAGGAGAGGTAGATCTCATTCAAAAGGAAGGCTTGGTAAAGATGAATGTGCCTTTTGTCATGAAAATCGCCATTGGAAGAAAAAACTGCCTGAAGTTGTAGAAGAAAGGAAAAGCTATGCCATCTGATCCATGTGTAGCTAAAAGCAATTCAAATTCAAATTTTGCATTGGTTGGTTCGTCAACAGCATCCCATCCTGATGATTAGATTTTTGATTTAGCATGTTCCTTCCATATGTCTCTTAATAAGGAGTGGTTCTTTAACTTTCAAGAACTAGATGGTGGAGTTGTTTTCATGGGTAATGATTATCCATGCAAAGTTTTGGGGATTGGTACAATTCGTTTGAAGAATCAAGATGGTTCAAGCAGAGTCTTGATGGATATTCATTATGTTCCATATATGAAGAAGAATCTCATTGTGGGAGTCTTAGAATCAAAAGGATTCACTGTGACCATACAAAATGGGGCATTGAAGGTTACTTGTGGAGCACTTATGGTGATGAAAGGTGTTCGAAAGAATAACTTGTACTACTACCTTGGTAGTACAGTTACTGGGACAAAATCAACACAATTTCAGAGGAAGAAAGAGATTCAAAACTACCAAGCTATGGCATATGCGTTTGAGACATACTGATGAAAAAGCTTTATAGATTCTTGTAAAGTAAGGCTTGTTAAAAGGCGCAAGAATCGACAAGTTGGAATTTTGTGAGCATTGTGTATTGGGGAAGTAGAAGAGAGTAAGCTTTGGCTCTGCACTCCATAATACAAAAGGCATCTTGGATTACATTCATACTGATGTATGTGGTCCAACAAGAACTCCATCTATGAGTGGCAAACATTATTATGTCATTTTCGTTGATGACTTCTCTGGAAGAGTTTGGGTGTATCTCATAAAGAAGAAGGATGAAGTGCTGGGAATTTTTCTCAAGTGGGAGAAGATGATCGAGACTCATACAGGTAGAAAGATCAAGCATCTGAGATGTGATAATGACATTGAGTACACAAATGATCCATTTATGAAAGTTTGTAATAAGAAGGGATAGTACGACACTTCACTATTTGAAGAACACCATAACAGAATGGAGTTGCACAACGTATGAACCAAATTGTTTTGGAGAAGATTCATTGTATGTTGTCAAATTTTGGGTTAGGCAAGCAGTATTGGGCTGAGGTTGTGACATATGTATGTCATCTTGTCAATCGTCTATCATCGTCTTCCCTTAAAGGCAAAATGCCTATGGAGGTATGATCTAGAAAAACTGCAAGAGATTACGATTTCTTTTATGTATTTGGTTCTATTGCATACTACCATGTAATGAAATCAAAGTTGGATCCAAGAGCCAAGAAAACTATTTTTTTATCCCCTCTGGTTCTAAAGGATATCAACTATGCTACCTTGAAACAAAAAAGATAATCTTCAACAGAGATGTTACATTTGATGAATCTGCCTTGTTGAGAAAGGTAACTGAGAAGATTGATGACACTTTGCAGCAGGTGGAGAAAACTCCAAAATTGGTGGAGTTTGAAAGCAAAATTGCTAATCTAGTTGGTGGAGATAAAATAGAAGTTGATCCTCCATTGACAAAAGATGAATCAGATGAAGAAGAAGTTTTAACCTAAGAACCTCCATAGTAATAAGAAGAAACTGCAGTTGATAGACCACGACGACAAAATGTCAAGGTGCTTACTCGATACAAAGATTTTGAAGATCTACCTGCTCAGTTTAAGAATACAGTGGCTTTGTGCACTTTCAATTGTGCATGATGATGTTCCTTCTATATATAAAGAAGTAATCATAAGCCTTGAAGTTGAAAGATGTAAGAAATCCATGGACGAAGAACTTATGTCCCTTTAGAAGAATAAGTCATGAAAGTTGGCATAACTACCTAAGGGCAAGAAAAATTTGGCTACAAATGGGTGTATGCAAAGAAAGAAGGATTTCCTAACAAAGATAGTGTTTGCTACAAGGAAAGGTTGGTAGCTTAGGGCTATGCTCAAAATGAGGGAATCAATTATACTGAAGTATTTTCTCCAATTGTAAAACATTCCTCCATTAGAATTTTGTTGGCCTTGGTAGCACATTTGGATTTGGAACTAGTTTAACTTGATGTGAAAATCACATTTCTACATGGTGAAAATCACATTTCTACCTCAGAGATTGCTTCAATCCATACAATGATTTGTTCAGCTTACAAACCCAATTCTCTTTACTAGCAACATTAAACCCTTCTAGCTGAGACATATAGAAATGTAACATCTCAACTAGAAGGGTTTAATGTTGCTAATAAAGAGAATTGAGTTTGTAAGTTGAACAAATTATTGTATGGATTGAAGCAATCTCTAAGGTAGTGTTATAAACTATTTGATCAGTTTATGTTGCAGCAGAAGTATAGTAGAAGTACATATGATCATTGTGTATATTTTTGCAAGTTACAAGATGAATATTTCATCTATCTCTTATTGTACGTCGATGATATATTGATTGCATTGAAAAGCCAAGCAGAAATTGAGAAGTTAAAGGCTCAACTAAGTCAGGAGTTCGAGATGAAAGATCTGTGATAAGCCAAGAAGATTCTCGACATGAAGATAAGTAGAGATAGGAAAAAGGGGAAGCTTAGTTTGACCCAGAGTCAATATTTGAAGAAAGTACTACAATGTTTTGGTATGAATGAATAGAAAAAACTTGTAAGTACTCTACTTGCTCCTTATTTCAAGCTTAGTGCTCAATTATCTCCTAAGAATGATGCAAAATGAGAATACATTGAAAATGTACCCTATGCAAATACAGATGGTAACTTGATATATGCAATGGTGGGTATGAGACTTGGAATTTCATATGTAGTTGGTGTTGTAAGTAGGTACATGCATGATTCTAGTAAAGGACATTGGTTGGCTGTGAAATGGAGTTGAATAGTATGCTTCCCCATCTTTTGTTGTAGCTTGTCTCCAAATTCTCTCGAGTTTGGTAACATCTCCTTCTCTAAAGACCACAAAGAAGATGCTTTATCGAACACCACATATCATGAAGTGTAGCATCTTTCACTTGTTGGATCACAACATTTTCACCCTTTTCTCTGGATGTAATATCCCACAAAGATATGTCTAACAAATTTCTTGTCAAACTTGCTCCGTAAAGGATCATGAACAAATACATAACATATAGAGCCAAATACTCGAAAGTAACTAGTTATAGGTTTCTTGTTCCATAGTTTCTCAAAGGGTGAAACAATTCCTAACCATGGTTGAAGAATTCTGTTGATCACAAAGATATAGCCCTCATCCCTTTAGCCCAAAACCTCCCGAGTACATTCTTTTCATGTAACATACTCCAAAATATTTTTGCAAGATGCTGGTTCTTTCTCTCTGCTACACCATATACCACCAATTGATGGTTGCTTAATATGCTTAAATACATCAGAGTAAACTAACTCCAATGGTTCTTTTTCTTTAAACTTTGATTCCCCATATGGAAATTGGTAAGCTTTACCATACTAGCATCCTACACAAACCATGTATGTTCGCGCATCTAGTTGAGAACACCCTTTATGCATCAACTTCTTCACTATCACACTTAGCTTGGAATAACTAACGTGGCCTAACTACATATGCCATAGATATGTTATCTCATTTCTTCTTGTCTTGTCTACATATGCAAATTATACTGACATCACGTAGATTGATTTCAATCTTTGCTCCTTCATTATTGGTGTTTCTGAGATTTTGAGATCACAATACACCTTCACGTCTCGGGGACCGAACAAGAAATAGTGACCTGATGATGTTAATTGAACCACAGATAGTAAGTTTTTCTTCATTCTGATGTGAGCTATCGGTAACCTTGAGTTATCAACTGTCACTACTACACGACCTCCCTTGTACTTAGACATGCTTTGCAACTTCTATTTATCACCCGTTATATGATTTGAGCAACCCAAAATCTATGATCCAGTCATTCTTGTAGTCAATTTGTTATGGTGTTGTTACTATGAGAGCTAGTTCTTCCTCTGTAGCGAATAATGCTTCGACATCCCAACCATCTTTTTTATTCTCCGTAGAACTGGAAGTAGTTGTATTACTTTCAATAAGCTTTTTCCCACTCCAATAATCTTTTGCCATGTGACCCATGTTTCCACATTTGTAACACTCACCATCAAATTTTTTGTTGTTACCGAGATTCTTCCAAGCTCCTCCTAGATGAAAGTCTCCTTTTCCTTGAGGAATTTTTCCTTTGTCACCATCCTTGTTAGATCCACTACCATTGTTCTACTTGAAAGCGCCTATGCTTTTGCTGGTATAGAGTGCTTCTTCCTCACCCTTCAGCGTCACTCCTCTCATCTTCTTAGCCTTAGGTTCTTGACCGACCAACAAATTCTCAAACTCAATAAGAGATGGTTGTGTTGGCCATCCTTGTATAGTGGTAACAAACCATCGATATTCACGTCTCAAACCATAGATAATTATTCTCTTTATCCTGGTTTCCTTAATAGGAGCTTTCATATATAACTCTAAAATTTTGCGATATAACGACTTCACCTTATGAAAGTATTGGGAAATCGTCATATCGCGTTGTGCCATTGATAACAACTCATTCTTGAGAAGTTGTAGTCTTATATCATTATTCTTTGAAAATAGTGTAAAAAAAGTATCACATGGTTCCTTCGATGTTTTGTTATACCAAATGTGCTCCAACATTTATTCTTTGACTATGGTCTTTAAAGCAAACATCACTTTGTTTACTTTAATTTTCCACTTTTGCAAGATGCCGTTAACATATTCTAATGCTAGTTGTGTAACTTTTCCACCACCAACGACCTCTCACAGGTCTTCACCTTGTAGATAAGACTCCATACATGTTGCCCATATGTTATAGTTTTTGTTATTGAGCTTCTTCATTCCTCCAATTACTTGAAGATCACCAATCATGCCGACAAGACTTCGACTATACTGAACAAGCTTGACTAATAAACTTGTAGAGTACTAACTCATCACTCAAGATAGCTCCACCAAGTATGATTCCTGATCGTCTTGCTCTGATACCAATTATTGAGTAAAATTGAGAATACACAACTCTAAACTTACTAATATTGGATCCAAACAAGTAAATAAACTATTTGTATTATACCTACAATAAAAGACACTATAACACTTTTCAAAGACTACTCACAATTTGAAGAAAAATACAAATACTTAAAGAGAAAACTCTCAACTCACACTCAAACTAAGAATACAAAGACTTATTTGTTTTTGAAGAGATGCTTAACTCAAATGCAAGGTAGGCTATTTATAGTTCTCACCATGCAATTTACACTACATAAATATAAAACTAAGAAATAATTTTAACCACTCAAATATAAAACTAATAAATAATTCTAACCACTCAAATATAAAACTAATAAATAATTCTAACCACTCAAATATAAAACTAATAAATAATTCCAGCCACCAAAATATAAAACTAAGAAATAATTCCAAAAACTTAAATATAAAAGTAAGAAATAATTATAGCCACATATTATTACCACATTATACACATTTCTCCTTTCTACATCATTCTAGGATTTTTTCTTTGAAAAAAAACATTCTTCAACATTTGAAAAGCTTCCATTATATTGAGGTGGGGTTGATCTTCAACAAGAGATGTTCTCAAAATTCCCCTCAGAATTATCATCAACAATTTGCAGGTTTTTCATTTTGTGTAAAGGTTGAGAGCTTTCCGAATGTGCTTCAATTCTTAAAGATCTATTAATCCTTTTGTGAAGACTTGGATTGAATTTTAGTCAGATGATCCACTAACAATCTTGAATGGTTATCATCTTCCAGCTAGATATAAGCAGCATCATTCTCGTGACATTGTAATATAATGTGTTATTAGGTCAAAGATGTGACAAAATTCAGATATTCTTTCATATCTTATCTGGATCTAAGATAAAGGGTCACTTGGATTTTTTTGTTTAAGGAGCCTTCTTGCTAGAAGAGGTTTTTTTAGCTTGGATTTCAACTCTTGCTCTTACAAATTTCTAGTTGAGAAGTTCAAGTTGTGGCATTCTTTCCAGCTCTACAATTTTTCCAATGCTATTAGCCAGTTTGGTGATGTTAAATGCAAACATAAGGTTACAGTGAATGTCGTGCAATTGTAACCAAAATGGAACAATAGTAAAGTTATAATGTTCAAGTGTAAAATCTGGGAAATATTCATTCAAAACCATTAGGAAACCATCAAGATTCCAAATTCTTTTGTCCCAAACCTTGCATTTATCATCCATCACCTGAAGGAGAATACAAAAGTGTTGAAACCTTCTTTAAACTCTAAAATTGTGAGTTTGCCTATAGGACTTCAAAAGGATTTGAAGGATTTGTATGCATGTGATCGCTCACTCTATCTACGTTATAGATTTTGCCAATGAGAGATTTCTCAACACATGCAATGAGAATCTCTTTGTTTGAAAAGAGTCCTACTTAAAAATCTTTTGGATCTATTTGAACTTTAGTGTTGCATTCTCTAATGTGTAGTCTTTTGTGAAGTTTCAGTGTGTCCTTCCATACTTCCCTGGTTACAATTCAAAGGAAATTTTATAAATAATTGCATGCACAGATTAAGATCGGTATCTAGCTTAGGTAGAAGATGAAAGAAACAAGGAATGTTAGCTCATTTTTAAAGAAAAATTCTATTTTGCGATAGTATGTTATTTATTATTGGCCCAAAATAGTTTTTCCAACCCAAAGCCCAAAATCCAATATGCTCTTAAATCCTCAGCTCTTATATATATATATATATATATATATGTTTGTTACTGCGTGAATTAGAACAGCCGCAAGAGAGAATTAATAATAGAGGTGAGAAGCTACCGACAACGCAAAGCATAGAATTGGCATTTTGCTAACCCATTAGAGCTGAAAACAAAGCAGAAAAATCTGCGTGAGTAAGGGAAATCAACCCCTAAAAAAAGTTGTGCATTATTGCTTTCATTGATGGAGTTTCTCTCATTTGTATGATAATATTTTTATTTAATAATAAATTTGTTAATTTAACTTGCTATATATTACCAGTAAATTAGAGGGGAATTTTTGTAGGTTGATTTTGGATTTTTAGTATAATTTGTGAAGCTCTCAAAATTGGTGTTTGTATCTCTATTTGATTATTAATGGATTTTCCTCGGTGTGCCGTCGTTAGTGGAGTAGACTTTTCACATTGGAAAGTTGAACCACTTAAATCATTGTGTGCCATTTATTTTCTTACTACTTATTATTTTGCTATTACCCATTATTATTAATTTGTTCAACCAAAATTGGATCCGATCTTCGCTTCCGCAAGTGTTAATTTATAACAAATTGGTATCAGAGTATTGGGTTATTCTGCTATTTATTGGAACTGATCAAGTTTGCTCTTTTGGATTTATTTTGAGCTTCTAGTTATCTGATTGGTTTCATATTTTTTGGGTTGTGCTTCTGTTTATTTAATATTGGGTTTTTTATCATGGCGGTAAAATATGAAATTGAGAAATTCAATGGTAGAAATGATTTTAGTCTTTGGCGTATAAAGATATGGGCCGTATTAGTTAAAGAAAGGCTCGTTAAGACAGTTGAAGACAATGATAAATTGCCAAAAAAATTAACTGATGAAGAAAAAGATGCATTGATGGAAAATGCTCTTAGTTCAATTCAGTTATCATTGTCTGATGAGGTATTATGCGAGGTTGGTGATGAGGAATCTCTTTTTGGATTATGGCTTAAATTTGAGAATTTGTATATGACCAAGTCTTTGACAAGTTGGTTATATTTGAAGAAAAATTTGTATACATTCAGAATGTCAGAAGGTACACCTTTGCACGATCACTTTGATGAATTTACTAAAATTATTCGTGATTTGAAAAATGGTGGTGTTAAGATTGATGATGAGGATCATGCCTTAGTTCTATTATGTTTTTTACCTCATTCGTTTGAACATTTTGTTGATACCATGCTATATGGGCGAGACACTATTTCTTTGGAAGATGTCAAAGTAGCTTTGAATTCCAGAGAGTTGAAGAAAAAGATGTCTACAAGCAGTAATGATAAGAGTAGTGGTTTATTTGTCAGAGGTAGAAATCAAGAAAAAGGCTCAAGCAATAATAGAGGCAAGTCTAGATCCAAATCTAAAAAAAGAAAAGATAAATGCAACTATTGTCGTCAGGAAACACATTGGAAAGTAAATTGTCCAAAACTTAAAGGTACATGAAAATCTGCCACAACATCTTCTGGTACTAATGATGTTGCTGGTGTTGCAGATAGTTCTGGTTCCGATGGTGAAAATTTTCTATCAGTATCTATTGGTTCTCCTGGAGATGTTTGGATTCTTGATTCGGGTTGCACTTATCATATGTGCCCCAGTAGAGATTGGTTTGCTTCTTATCAGTCTATTGATGGGGGTGTTGTCTTGATGGGAAACAATATCTCCTACAAGGTTGTTGGTATTGGTACTGTTCGAATTAAGATGCATGATGGTATTGTTAGGACTTTGAAAGATGTTAGACATGTTCTAGATTTGAAAAAGAACTTGATATCATTGGGTACTCTTGATTCACAAGGCTACAAGTATGTAGTTGAAGGTGGAGTTTTAAAAGTTAGTAAGGGTGCTCTCGTTGTTATTAAAGGGCAATTGTTGCGTGGTTTCTATATGCTTCAAGGTAGCACTATTATTGGCAGTGTTTCAGTTTCGTTCTCATCAGATTAAGATTCAGACACTACTCGATTATGGCATATGCGGCTTGGGTATATGAGTGAGGCAAGGATGTCTATTTTGAGCAAACAAGATTTGCTTTGTGGTCAAAAAACTAGGAAGCTTGATTTCTGTGAGCATTGTGTCTATGGAAAGCATCATAGGGTCAAGTTCAGTACATCCATCCATAAAATGAAAGGTACTGTTGATTATATTCATTCATATCTTTAGGGTCCTTCTCGTGTTATGTCTAAGGGTGGTGCCCGATATATGTTGACTTTTATTGATGACTTCTCCCGTCATGTTTGGGTGTATTTTCTAAAGAATAAGAATGATGTGTTCTCAAATTTTTTGAAATTCAAGGCTTGTCTAAAAAATCAAACAAGCAAGAAAATCAAGCATTTGAGAACTGATAATGGTTTGGAATTTTATGATAGTTAGTTTAATGAGTTTTGTGAAAGAAATGGCATAATGAGACACTGCACTGTGCGTCATACACCACAGCAAAATGGAGTAGCAGAACGTATGAATATGACTCTCTTAGAAAGAGCTCGTTGTATGCTCTTTCAAGCTAACTTAAATAAATCCTTTTGGGCTGAAGCTTGTAACCATGCCTGCTATTTGGTGAATCAGTCTCCAGCAACTGCAATTGAGTTGAAGACTCTGTTTGAGGTATTCTTTGGTACTTCTGCTAATTATTCTGATTTGAAAGTTTTTGGTTGTCCTACTTATGCTCATATTAATGATGGTAAACTTGAGCCTAGGGCATTGAAATGCATATTTTTGGGATATCCTTCTGGGATAAAGGGTTATAGATTATGGTGTGTTGAACTCAAGTAACCTAAATTTTTGATTAGCAGAGATGTTAAGTTCGATGAGTTTTCCATGTTGCAAAAGAAAAAGAAGTCTATTGTTACAGATAAAGACCACGGTGTTAGTGGGCAGATGGAGCTCCTAGTCAAGTGCAAGAGGGCACTTCAAATTAGCCATCTATAAATGAGATAGATGATTTGCTCATGATGTAGCAGAAGAGCAACATGATCAATCATATAATATTGCTAAGGGTAAATGAATAAGAGAGATATGATGCCCTCAGAGGTACGCATGCAGACTTAGTTTCTTTTGTATTGTCTGTGGCAGAGTCTATTGAGGTGTATGAACCTTCTAGTTATCATGAAGTTGTCACTTGTGATGAGTCTGTTCAGTGGTTGGTTGCTATGAATGAAGAGATTGAATCACTTCATAAGAATCATACTTAGGAATTGGTAAAATTGCCTAAGGGCCAAAATATTATTGAAAACAAATGGATCTTCAAGAAAAATGAAGGTATACCTGAGGTTGAAGCAACTAGGTTCAAGACACGTGTTGTTACAAAGGGCTATTGTCAAAAGAAAGGTATTGACTTCAATGAAGTATTTTCACCTGTTGTGAAACATAACTATATTCATGTGTTGCTTGCTATGGTTGCATTGTGTGACATGTAATGAGAACAACTTGATGTCAAGACAACCTTCTTACATGGTGAGCTTGAAGAACAAATATATATACATCAACTAAAGGGGTTTTTTATTCCAGGTAAGGAAAATCATGTTTGTTTATTGAAAAAGTCTTTATATGGGTTGAAGCAATCCCCTAGACAGTGGTATAAACAGTTTGATTCTTTTATGATTGATCATGGTTACTCTATGAGTGATTATGATAGTTGTGTTTATCATAAAAAATTTCATGATGGTTCATCCATTTATTTATTGCTTTATGTTGATGACATACTTATTGCTTCTAAGAATAAGTCTGAGATTCAAAAATTAAAGTCTCAACTTAGTGGTGAGTTTGAGATGAAAGATTTGGGTACATCGAAGAAAAATTTGGGCATGGAAATTTATAGGGATAGACAAGCGGGCAAGCTTTATCTGACTCAGAAAAGTTATATTGAAAAATTTCTTGAATGCTTTGGTATGAAAGAGTCTAAACCTGTGAGTACGCTATTAGCTGCGCATTTTAGGTTTTCTTTGGATTTGTCACCACAATCAAAAGAAGAAGAGCGGTACATGTCTCAGGTTCCATATGCTAGTGTTGTTGGTAGTTTGATGTACGTTATGGTTTACACTCGTCCAGATATTTCACATGCAGTTAGTGTTGTCAGCAGATATATGGGTAATCCTGGTAAGGGTCATTGGCAAGCAGTAAAATGGATACTTCTGTAATTGAGAGGCACATCTAATTTTGGTTTGGTATATGATGGAAGTTCTAATACTGCTTGCAGTGTTATTGGTTATGTGGACTCTGATTATGATGGTGATTTGGATAGAAGAAGATCTCTAACAGGTTATGTCTTCACTCTTTCTCATTGTGCCATTAGTTGGAAGGCTACTTTACAGTCTTTGGTTGCTTTGTCTACGATAGACACAGAATATATGGTAACAACAGAAGTAGTGAAAGAAGCCATTTGGCTTAGAGGTTTGGTTTGTGATTTGGGTTTACAGCAGGATACTTTTGTTGTATATTTTGATAGTCAGAGTGCAATACACTTGATTAAGAATACTATGTATCATGAAAGAACCAAACACATTAATATCAGATATCATTTCATTCGTGACATTGTCTCTCAGGGTGCTATTGTTGTCAATAAAATAGTCACTACAGAGAATCCAGTTGATATGTTAACCAAACCAGTTCCATTTAATAAGTTCAAGCATTGCTTGGACTTGATTGATATTTGTAGAAGATAATCACCCTTTGGGGCTTTGGACGACAGTTATTTGATAATCTGAGGAATTTCATTTGAAGAACTTGTTTTTTGTTTTGAGCCAAAGTGAAGATTTGTTATTTATTATTGGCCCAAAAATAGTTTTCCAACCCAAAGCCCAAAATCCAATATGCTCTTAAACCCTAAACTCTCTTATATATATATGTGTTTGTTACTGCGTGAATTAGAACAACCGCAAGAGAGAATTAATAATAGAGGTGAGACTCTGCCGACAAAGCAAAGCAGAGAATTGGCATTTTGCTAAGCCATAAGAGCTGAAAACAAAGCAGAAAAATCTACAGCTGCATGAGTAAGGGAAATCAACCCCTAAAAGACAAGTTGTCCATTATTGCTTCCATTGATGGAGTTTCTCTCATTTGTACGATAATATTTTGATTTAATAGCAAGTTTGTTAATTTATCTTACTATATATTACCAGTAAATTAGAGGGGATATTTTTGTGGGTTGATTTTGGATTTTTGGTATAATTTATGAAGCTCTCAAAATTAGTGTTTGTATCTTTGTTTGATTATTAGTAGATTTTTTTCAGTGTGCCGTCGTTAATGGAGTAGACTTTTCACATTAGAAAGTTGAACCACTTAAATCATTGTGTGCTATTTATTTTCTTACTGCTTATTATTTTACTATTACCCATTAGTATTAATTTATGCAACTAAAATTGGACCCGATCTTCGCTTACGCAAATGCTAATTTATAAGAGAGTCAAAGGATGAACTTTAATAGAAATATATATTTTGGTTTGTAAAAATGACATGCAAGTAAATGAGCATATGTTAAAGAGGAACATGCCCATTATGAGCATATAAAACTTGAAGAGAAAAGGACTTGGATCAAGAATGCTTGGAAGCTAGTGTGATAGGCTAGAGAAGAAGAAGTAAATATTAAATGAAGAAATGATTACAAATGGAACTGTGGAGGATTTAAGACACATATTTATAGCATACAAGGAATGAAGGAGATATAAATACAACGCAAAGAAATAAAGAGTAAGCTGGAGACTATTCATTTCTTTATGCATGCAAATGATTTTGCAAGAATGTTTCTTCCTTGATAATTTGGTGAGCATTTAATTCTTCACCTTATCCCCATAAAGCCATTATTGAAGATCTACGCTTGCATGCTTCTTCATAATTTAAATGGTGGCTGAAAACTCATATTTCCAATGAGAGAAATAGGAGCTACGAAACACATTAACTCAGGCAGAAATGTATATGGTTGCTAATGTTAAGTTATTTTGTTGGGCATTGAAGAATTGGGCAAGAGAAATTCATCTTTTTTTTATTGAACTTAAAGGCAGCTCGTAGAAAAGGCTAATGAAGAATTATTATATGATGTAGGGGAGGGGACTACGTAAATTATTATGCATTATAGTGGTAGACAAATTGATTATGCAGTATAGTGGTAGAGTAGAGAACATAATTTTCAATAATTTTTTTTTCTAATTTTCTTTGTATTGCTCTTCCTTTATTCTTTCCTCCGAATTGGCACAATGATGTTTTTTTTCTTTTATTGTTTCATATTTCTTTCGGTTAATCAGATTATAAATTAGAATATATATGATATTCCTTGTACATTATGATGAGAAAAATACATCATAAAAATATTTTCTCTTATGACCTTATTTTACTCATGGTATCAAAGCATGTCATAAATATCCCTCTTTCCCAAATTGTCTTATGTCTTTACCTCCTTGCACATGTGGAGCTGCATAGGTATTTTCAGGTTTTTACTATATGAATGACTGATGCAATTCCTTATGGGATTAAATAAATGCTACGACTCTACTAGAAATCAAATTCTAATCATGCATGGATCTATTACCAACTATGAATCGTGTTTATTCAATGCTTCTTAGTGTTGGAAAACATAAAAAGGTTCATGTTAATTTTAATGAAAGCATTGAAGCTGTTGGATTACTAGCCAGAACTCAAATGATAATGAATCAATTTAAGAAAAAATCTTCTATGAAAGGAGTTTCTACTAAGAAGAAAGAAAATGAGAATAAGATATGTGAATATTGTAGAATGAAAGGGCATGGAAAAGATACTTGTTTTAAAATTCATGGAGTTTCAGACTAGTACAAGGAAATAAAGGATCAACAAAAGAAAGGTACTAACAAAGCTATGGTAAATATAGTTGACAATCCACTTTATTATGAAGATATGAATGAAGCCAAAGGAGAGAAACAAGGTGATTTAGCTAATCTAGTTCGACAAGATTTGATGAGGTTGATCAACGGAAAGATGACTGTGGATGGTAACTATGTGAACTTTGCTAGTTTCAACAATTCTGCAGGTAACACTTTCTCTCTTCAATGTACTTTAAGTTCTGCTACTAGTACTATTGAGTTGTTGGAAAATGGTACTTTGATAGTGGACTCATGGGCCATCAATCACATGCCAAGCGTTAGAATTTTTTTTAGCAATATGAGAAAACCTAAAAAACCTTCACCAGTTTATTTACCAGATGGATCTATGAAATATGTTCACATCATAGGAGACATTAATCTTCCTAATAAATTTTTCCTAGAAAATGTCTTGTATATACCAAGTTTTAAATTTAATCTTATATCTGTTCAAAAACTTGCTCGCCTTGCCCAAATGGAATTTAATTTTACACCAACTACTTGTATTCTATAGGACTAGCAGATTAAAGAGATTTTGGCAATAGGAAGATCTCTAAGAAGCCTCTATGTTTTAGATATTGCTAGTTTTCAAGATTTCAATTGTAATAACTTTATTACAAATGTTGAGTTTCTAAAATAAAATCCGCATGGATTGACTTGTAGTGATAAAGTTTCTATCAATGAAAAGAAAAAATTTCTTAAAACTCAATTGTGGCATAACAGATTGGAAAATTATCTTATAGATGTTTTGAAACGCAATGTTTTTTTAAGGAAAAAGATTTTAATTTTTTTGATAAATGTGAAGTTTGTCACAAGTCCAAACAGCAAAGATTACTTTTCCCATTAGTCATACTAGAGCCTCACAATCTTTTAAACCGATTCATTTAAACTTATGGGGTCTTTATAGCCAAGTCTCTATTGAAGGAGTCAGATATGTTTTAACTATTATTGATGACTACACAAGGGCCACCTAGACTTACCTAATGATCCACAAAAGCAAGACCAATATTTTTTACCAACTTCATCAACATGATTCATACATATTATGGGAAATAGATTAAAGTCTTAAGGAGTGACAATGAGACAAAATTCACAAATTCATAATTTCAATCATTTCTTTTTAGTAAAGGAATAATTCATCAAAAATTATGTCTTTATACTCCTCAAAAAATGGGATAGTAGAAAGGAAACACAAGCATCACTTGCAAATAGCCAGAGCTCTCATATTTTTGGCAGGTTTACCAAAGAAATTTTGGGGTTCTTCAATCCTTATGGCCACTTACATCTAAATAGACTTCCATTGTCAATTTTAAATTGGAAAACCCCGTAGAAATACTTTTCTCAAAACCACCAGATTATTCAAACCTTAGTCTTTGGATGTTTGTGCTATGTGACAAATGTTTTACCAAATAAAGACAAATTTACTAAAAGAGCTTTCAAATGTATATTTCTTGGATACATTTCAGCTCAAAAGGCCTTTAGAGTTTATGATTTGGAAAAACATAAATTATATGTTTCAAGAGATGTAAAATTTTATGAACAAATTCTTCCTTATAAAAATGAAAATGGCAGTATCGAAAACATAGAGCAAGATGTCTTCCCTCTTCCTATAAGTGAAAATGACACTGAACCAATCATCTTAAATACAGACCAATCTTCTTTTATACCCATAACTGATCAAAATATTTTAGATGATTCATCTACTCCTAATGATGATCATGATTTGTCTAATTCCACATAAGAATATCCATATAAAACCCAAATAACCAATGAAGTTCAAAAACATAATACCAGAATTAGAAGTAAGTCATCATGGATGAAAAAATATGTTCTTAATTTAGTTATCAAGTCTTCAGATAGAATCTCTTGTCAGTCACAAGATCTTAGAACATATACTCCACAAACCTTCCCTTTTACAAAATCTCCTATATTTTTTTATGTTTACATGTCTTTTTTGGTAAATATGCCCAATGTTTAAGAACCAAGTTCTTACAAAAAAGCTAGTGCTAATGTAGAATGGATAGAAGCCACGAATTAAGACCTGAGTGCTCTTGAAAAGAACAATACATGAGAGTTAGTATACTTGCTAGAAAGTAAAAAAGTAATAGGATCAAAATGGGTTTATAAAATGAAGCTAAGACCTTATGGAAGTAAGTGTGGATAGGCACAAGGAAATATTGGTTGCAAAGGGTGATGTGTATTTTCACAAGTGTACGAATCTTTCAAGTAATAAAGTGTACAAAAGTACATATATCGAACCCACAAAGAATGGCGTTACTAAGTACCGAAATTGACTAATCCTAATTTTATTTGAAAACCAAATTGTTGAAATTATTTAAGAAGAAAATTAACTTAAAACTAAACGCAAATAACACAATTCAATGTTGTTCACAAATGATAAAAAAACTCTAAGGCATTTGATTTCGCTAAATCAATTCAATCCGATTTCAAGTCATGTTATATGAGAATCAAAGCTAAAAGTGATGGTTGAAAAACCCAAATTTACCTAATACTCTCTCTCGAGTTATATTAGAATTACTTATCTATGAAAACCAACTATATTTCTATGAATATTTAATCACAAACAAGCACATTACGATTTATGTAATTTCTAGAATAACCACATACATCATGCATTAGTTCTCACACTCGCATTCAACATACGGAATTTATCACAAGAAGCATTCATTACACATCTCCTCTCGGTCTCAATATAATGCAACAAATCATCTAAATCTTGGCCAGAAATTTAAAATCATTAAGCATGGAAATAAATACTCAACTTGAAAAAAATGATCTCATATAACAATAACAAAAGAAATCAGATTTTCTTGATTCAACTACATTATAGCCTTAGCAAAAACGAATTAGTTCATAATAGAAATAAGAACAAACATTATCTCAATTGAATCCATGAATAATAAATCTGAATAAAATGCAGAAAATAAAAGCTAAGGAGAAGAGAGAAAAAATCTTGAAGATGAAGACTTGGTAGCAACAATGGTGATGATCCTTCAAGCTTCTCCAAACTTTCTCTCCAAAATTGCCTTTTCTCCTCCCAAAAAGTCTTAGAACTCCTTTCTCTGTCGTGCTCCTCTTTCTCCATCATATTGTATATATAGATCTAAGGTTTAGAGGGCAATTTTGGAACAAAACAACATAAAAAATGTGTTTTCGGACGAAACTCGCCGGCGGTGACATTATTCTCGCCACGATGAGATTTCTGGAAAAGTTACGATTTTGGTTCCGCTGATTCTCGCTGGCGGCGAGATGAAGTTGGCTGGCCGCGAGATTACATTGGCCGGCGGTGCGATTAATTTGGTCGGCGGCGAGATGAATTTGCCAAAACCCGTGCTCCCTGCATGATTTTTGCCGTTCTCTCTATAAGATTTTTGTCGGCGGCAGGATTTCTAAATTTTGAAAATTTGTTTTCTTTTTATTTTCACTCAATCCCGATCATTGAAATTTGTCCCAAACTTCTCCAAAATCATGATTTTACCTGAAATTGCACTTTAAACACGAAATACATGTGAAATGACATTTGTGGATTAAATAATCAAATAAACACAATTTTCACACAAATATCAACATTTAAATCATAACAAAAATGCAATAATTGACTCTTATCAAAGGGGATTAATCAAATTGAAGGAATAGATTATTTTGAAAGTTTTTCTCTTGTAGCTAAAATTATTACAGTTCAAATTCTACTTGTTGTTGCAACTTCTAACGGGTGGCCAATTCATCAATTAGATATAAACAATACTTTCCTTCATGGCTTCTTGAATGAAGACATCTATATGTTACCACATGAAGGATACAACAAGGCTAAAATTAATCAGGTTTGCAAATTGAAAAGATCACTGTATGGACTCAAGCAAGGCTCAAGACAATGAAATGTCAAATTTTATGAGAAAATAACTTATTTTGGATTCACATAATCAATTGATGACAAATGTTTTTTATCAAAGAAACTGAATCTTCTTTTATAGCCTTGCTCATTTATGTATATGATGTTCTTCTAACAGGAACTTCAGAATAGGAGATTGAATTGGTTAAGAAACATTTGGATTATCAATTTACTATTAAAGATCTTGGTTATGCAAAATATTTTCTTGGATTAGAAATTGCAAGATGACCCTCTAGAACTTTTAAAAACCAATGAAAATATCTGGTAGATATTCTTTCTAATTCAGGTCTTCTTGGAGCTAAACCAGCAAAGACACATTTTTCCCAAAGGTCAAAAATTAGTTACTTAAAAAGGCTTTCCTCTTCTTGAGCCAGAGAAATACAGGCGTTTAATTGATAGGCTGTTGTATTTTAATATCAGTCAACTAGATATAAGCTATCATGTACAACAATTAAGTCAATTTGTCGATACCCCTTGTAAGACTCATTGGGATGCTGCCATGCATTTACTGAGATACCTAAAAGGGTGCCCATCCAAAGGATTATTTATCCTAGTCACAATGGTCTTCATTTGCAACCTTACAATGATACTGATTGGGCATTCTGTCTAGACACTAGAAAGTCTTTAATATGTTTTTTCATTTTCTTAGGTCCAACTCTCATCTCCTAGAAAACTAAGAAACAAACTAATGTTTCTCGATCTTCTACTCAAGTAGAATATCGTAGCTTAGCTGCAACACTCTGTGAGGTGCAATAGATTTCATACATTTTGAAAGACTTCAATACTCTTATCCCACTCTAGTGCAAAAACAAAGTTGTCATTCACATCATAGAAAATCCAGTGTTCCATAAAAGAACAAAGCACCTGGATATTGACTATCAGTTAGTTAGAAATCATTTCAAAGAAGGTTTCATTAAACCACAAAATAGAACAAGTAGCAAACATGTTCACCAAATCCTTATCAACTCCTCAATTTTGCAAGTTAATATTCAAGTTGGGTTTATATGATATCCATCAAACTCCAACTTGAGGAGGAGATGAAGAATTATTATATGATGCAAAGAAAGGGACCACACAAATTGATTATGCAGCATAATGGTAGAGCAGAGATAATAAGTTTCAATCATTTATTTTCTAATTTTCTTTATATTGCTATTCCTTTATTCTTTATATCCCAAGCCAAGCACATTCCGTTTGAATTTAGTGTATGAATATATGAGATATTTTTCTTAAAACAGTGGATTTTAATTATTATTGTTTTGAGTTAGCAAACTGTAAGTATAGTATGAGTATTACTCAAACATAATGAGTCAAACATAAATATTAATTGCTAACAAGTAAATGTGCTTGAGAGTAAACTTATTTGAATGTTTTAGGAAATAAAGAGTTTTAAAGTTTAAAGTTATTCTACAAAATAATAGGATTATTATATATTGTAATTGCAATTAATGTGAAAGTTTTGCATTGAATATAGTTATATGAGTTCGAATGTGTCATGGCTTGGGATCTATGTATTAAAAACATTTCTTAATTTGGGTGTGTGGCCATTCTAGTCATGTAATTATGTGATTTAAACACTTTAGTCATATAAGTTTTTAGGTAAGCTCAATTAGTTAGATAATTTAAAATTATAATTAATTAAGTCAAAATTTTCAAGGATAAAATAATAATTGTATATTTTATTAATAAAAAATATTTAAAAAAAGAAGTTCCTCCCCTCTACTTCTCTCTCTTTCTACTCTTTTTTCATCATTATTTTATTAATAAAAAAATAAAAAAATTTGAGAAAGAGAATGAGTAAGAGAGTAAAAGAGAGAAAAGGGACGGAGAGAGAGTGATTCAGTGGGTGGGAGAGATATCACTTATTTCATCATTATTTTATTAATAAAAAACAAAAAATAAAATTGAGAGAGAAAATAAGTAAGACGGAAAGAGAGAGAAAAAAGATGAAGAGAAAAATAATGAATGGGTAAGAGAGAGAAATAATAGGGATGGAGGTATAGAGAAAGAGATACAGAGACATGCTTTTTAAATGTTTTTTTTATAAATAAAATATGTAATTCTCATTTTATCCTTGAAAAATCTTAATTTTTAATTTTTTTAATTTAATCGATTTTATTTTTAAATTACAGAACCAATGAAGCTTACCTAAAAAATTATAAGATTAAATTATATAAATCACATAGTTATAGAACCTTAATACCCTTTTAACTTCATCTTGTTAATATGTTCATGACATATCATTTTAAAAAAACCAACTAAATTTCTAAGAATTGTATATTTTATGGATAATATTTTAAAAAAAATGTTATGATCATATTAATAAAACATAATTAAGACAAATACATTTAAATAGAAGATATGAAGTTATGCGAAAAATCATGTGAAGATAAATGACTTTTCAACAAAGAAAAAAAATGAAGGTAGAAGAGGAATAACATCAAAAATATCAAACATTTTGAGATATATTCAAAAATACCCTCAAAGTTTTAAAAAATTCAAAAATATCTCTAAAACATAATGAAAGTTAAATCTAACAGAAATAAATAGTAACATTTCATAAATAAAAATAGAAGAATAAATAATAGAGAACCAAGAAATAAATAAGAAATCAAGAAATATTAAAATTAGAAATAGAAGACATTTTATGATGTGTTTTCATAATAAATGATAATTAGTAAAAATAAATTTGAAAAGATTCAAAAGGCAAAATTAAATATTAAAGAAAAAGATGGATTTAAATATCCATCATTTTCATCATTAATGAAATTATTCTCAATAAAAAACATAGTTTATCGTGGAATAAGTAATAAAAAATAAGTATTAATATTACATATCATTAATGGAGAATGATGTTATTATGAAAAAATTATCAAAATTCTCGAAATGGATAAAGAAAAAATTGGATATATTTATTTAATAGGAATCTAAATATTAATATAAGCTCATTTAAAGAATACATACACAAATAAAAATGACATTTAAACAGGAAAAATGCTCTACGAGGAATGATCCATGATAATTTTGGATATCAGAAACTAAAATTCACAGCATACTTTAAAGTTTAATATTAATATTCATGATACAAATTTAAATTAATTATTAAGTCTTACATATGAATTTGAAAAATAAGACTTAAAGAAGAAAGGAAATAATTTATTTTCAATACACTATATAGTATGATATTCATTAACAAATGGTCATAATAATGCAATGTATGGATAAAATGAAATCATAGAAATTGAAAAAATATTCTAAGAACTTGGTCAAATAATAAAATCAGAAATATTAACAAATTTTGAAATACGAGAGAAATGATACTTAAACATCAAGAAAAAAACCCTCATAATATGAAGAAAAAGTAATGTAACAAGAAATAGTAACATATCAAGATTTATATTTATAGAATCTAAATGAGAAACTTTCAATAAAAAAATGAAGTCACGAAATTAAAACAAGAATTTTAAATAATGAAAGCATTAGTTCATGATGTCATATTAGGAAGAAAGTAATGTTGAAAGACAAATTAAAAAATATACAATTAGAAATAAATAAGAGCATAATAGCATTGCAAAAAATAAAAAAAAACATTAATGAAGGCTTTAAGACTTCTAATAGAGGAAATAAACTTACTTTAAGAATCAAATACTATAAAATATAATTGAAACATACAAAGAATTATTAAAAAAATAAATAAATGTGGTTATAATAAATTACAACAAAATATACATACCTAAGAAAAGATATATATAACATAAATAGAAATAATGATATTATAGGTTATAAATATGATTTCTCATAAGGATTAAAGGAGGAACCACCTAGAATATCAAACTCCTTGATACCTAGAAATGAGAAAAGAAAAAAATGAAGAAAAATCTACAGAAAAGATATAATTCCAATTTAATGAAATATAGAAAAAAATTAAAAGAACACTTTATGAATCCCGAAAAAAGGGATATAGAAAAATTAGTAACTTTGTTAACTTTAAAAGATAAATAACTAGAAAACCATTATAATGATAAACTTTGTACAAAGAAAGAGGAAGATGATATGATAGTATTCAATGAAATTGATTCTTACCCAAAAATTATGACTCCAAAATATTATATGAAACCAATTTATATTCCAATTCCTTACTAAGAAGAAACATCTGACTCTCATAGAGAAGTAAGAAATGGGAAAAGGTAGCAAAAAATTGGTATTCCTAATAGGAGAAGACAACCACCCAAAATAGAGGAATGACTACATTGAAAAACTAGAAGTAGTATCTCATCAGAATTTAACTTCCACGAAAATTATAAATCTAATCATTTTAGACCTATATTGTATAGGGGATAGGAAAAAAAATTTAGATGGGTGGGCTAGTGGTACGAGTGTGTTCATACAAACCTATCAACTTGTAGAGTTTTAGTAGCTCACAAAATGACATAGAGTGTTCAAGTTTTGTTTCTAAATTTAACATATCAACAATATTGAAATGCTCACACATGAAGAGAATATTTAGATATAGTAGTAAATGAAATATACAATAAATTTATTTGATAATATAAAGTAAGAACTATCAATAAATCTAGTAAAAATGAAATTAATGAAGCCAAATGACATTTAAAAAATATGAATATTTATAACATGTGTTATATAGATTCTTTTATTTGTGAATATGAAATGTATTATAATGGAGATTGAGGTGCTGACTAAGTTGATATTTACAAATATTATAAAGATCCTCAAGATCCTACAAATATTCTCAAGATCCTACAAATATCCTCAAGATCTTACAAACATCCTCAAGATCCTACAAATATTCTAAAGATCCTACACTAGGGATATATTTGGAATATCAAATTGGATGCAAGGAATAATTTAGGAAGTATTTTTTTTTGTTGTAGTTAATTATAGGCCTTTTATATTTAGCAATTTTTGTTTTAATTAATTGTGGGCTTTTTATGTTTTATTTATCATAAGTCTTTTTTTTAGTCTTTTATTTTTAAGGATGGATTAGGACCAATTCACAACTAAATAGGCCCATAAGGACTATTTCATCTAGGGTTCTTTTGTTTAGGGTGAATTTTGTCTAGGGTTTTTGTGGCTTATAAAAAAAATAGCAGCCATGTAATATGGAAGATGATATATCATTAATAAAAGTTATTTTAGAAAGCTTCTATTTTGACTTCTTGTGTTCTTGATTTAATGTTTGAATTCGATTTATCAAAATGACTGATCATCCTTTGTCGCGTCTCAAGTTTAGGGTTTTAAGGATTTTATTTCCTTAGGGTTCTAATATGATCATCTTCAATACATTTTTAGCAAATCAATCATTCATATTTCTTTGAGTTCGTGGGTTCCTAAGGTTGTTCGCTTAGAGGATCCACATCATATTATTATAAATTACCACCCTTAATGCTAGCAACATATAAAGAAATATTATTTTCAAAAATTACTTGAAACATTACATATAACCTTAACATAATGCTAGAATAAAAAAAATAAGGAAAACATACCACACTTTAAGAGGAAGAATAAAAAGACTTAAAAGTTGAATAATTATTAAATATCAAGAAATACAAGAATATAAACAAATAAGAGAAATGATAAAATCCTTTGTGATACAAGATATTCTAAAATGCTAAAAAAATATAGATGTGGTATAAAATCTTACAAACCAAAATATATAAAATACAAGGCATATAAAAGATATAAAGTTAAGAAACAAGATTTTCAAAATTACAAAAGAAGATTTAATAGGGAATCTTATAGAAAAAAATGTACAAATCTCTTGAAAAAAAGAATTATTGTCTTTCAGGGAAAAATAAATGCAAGTGTTAGATCTATAATAAAGAAGGATATTATGCCAATGAATACCCCAATAGGCTTCATCACAAGAAATAGTTTAAAAAGGAATTTCTAGAAAAATCAAAAATCTTAGAAAAAGCTTTTAAGATAGAACTATAATCATTTGAAAAATCAGACATAAATGATACTTACAATATTTTATCTATTAGAGGAAACTAAGAGGGAAATAGCTAACCCATAATATGAACACTCAGTATATGAGTACTCTTCTTCAGAAGATGAATGATTTGTATAGTGTTACAAATTCAAATAGTAGTTATATTAAGGTATGCTAGAATTTAAAGGTTATACCAGCTATCATTTACATGCATATATATATATACATGAACTAGTATGTGTGTAGCAAGTAAATATGTATTCTCAAAAGAACACTAGAAATATGCACTAAAAGATTTAATTGTAAGAATTGCTAATAATACTACAATAAATCTTAATAAAGTTTTAAAATATATAGATATAATAATAAGGAGAAATATTTAACATTCTTACCATATATTAACAAGAAACAGAAGTTGGTTTATTAATAATAAATAAGTTTTTAAACTTATATCAACCTTTTACATAATATTTAGACAAAATAAATCTAACAACATTAGGTGGTTAGACCATTTATGTATGAAAATAAAGAAAAGCTTTTACTATATCAAACTCAACTTTTATGCAACAACATAAAAGGCGAAAACGTGGTGAGATAGACACAAAGCAACAAAAATCTTATTTATAAAATATTTTATTATATTTAAAAGAGAAAAAAAACTCTTTTCTTAATGAAATACAAAAAGATAAAGCCTTAGTAATTATCAAAAAATTATTAAAAATAGTAAGCTTGAGAAATCTTTTAGATCCAAAAATTAATAAATGTAAAATAATTGTCAAAATAAAACTAAGAGACCTTAACAAAGTTATAAGAGTTCACCTTACTCTTGTTCGGTATTCTTAGTTGAAAAAGAATCTGAAAAAAGAAAAGAAAAAAAGAGAATAGTAATAAACTTCATAGAGCTAAATAAAGAAACTATTGATGATGGATACCTTATTTCAAATAAATAAGAACTATTATTGTTAATAAAATGAAATAATTACTTCTCGAGTTTTGATTACAAAAGTGAATTTTGGCAAATAAGACTAGATGAATAATCTCAAAAATTAATGGCATTTAGTTTATCCCAAGTACAATTCTAGTGGACTGTTTTACCATTTGGATTAAAACACGCTCCAAGTATCTTTCAAAGATATATGAATAATTTTTTAAAAAAATTATAAAACATTTGTTGTGTTTATATAAATGATATTTTGATTTTCACTAATGAATTAAACAAATATTATTTTGATATTATTAATATTCTGTATGAATGGAGAAAATTAAGAATGTATTGTACTTTTTGAAAAAGAAAGCAGTAATTGCTCAACAAAAAATTAAATATTTAGGGTTGAAAATTGAAGATGGAAAACATAATCTACAATCCTATATAATAAATAACATGTAAGGATTTTCTAGTAAATTAAAAGACAAAAATCAATTACAAAGATTCCTAAGATGTTTAACATTTGTTTAAACATATATCAAGAAACTTGTAAAAATACGAAAACCCTTACAAGCAAAATTGAAAAAAGAATATGCCTGAAAGTGGACATAATAAGATACTTTCTATATGGATAAGATAAAAGCATAATTAAAAATTTACCAAGTTTATACTATCCAAGTCCAAATGATAAAATGATAAATTGAAACAGATACTTCACAAAATATTGGGGAGTAATATTAAAAGCAAAAGTAAATGACAAAGATAAATATTTTTATAGGTATATTTCAGAATCGTTCCATGGTTTATAATTAAATTATCATAGTAACGAAAAAGAATAAAAAATATACTAAAAAATTTACAATATATTTCATAAGTTTTAGACTCATTGTTAATGTTGATACCAAAGATTTTGGTTATTTCTTAAGAATTAATATTGTAGGTGATTATTAACAAAGAAGATTAGTTAGATGGAAACAATAGTTTAATCAATACAATTTTGATATTGAACACCTATAAGGAAACAAGAATAGTTTAGCAGATGCTCTTATCATAAAATTATCACCTCTCATTATTTTTATGCTTATAGGAATGAAACATTATGATATCAAGATCAAGATAAAGGAAATAAAAATCCTTCAGGAATAGCTCGAGCTTTTATATCTCTAGAAGTCTCTTATGAAGACAAAAAATAAATAGGAATAACTTAATTGTTCAAAAGAACTCTTAGAATCCAAAAACTCTAAAGAAGAATCCTCATAAACAAACTCAATCTAAAGAAGGTAAAATTTCTAAAGAAAGAATTTAAGATGAAAAGGAACAATCTAACAGTTCAATAAAGAGTAACACCTTTGAAATAAAAAAGAAAAAACTCAATTGAGTTGATGAAGCAAAAAAAGATAAACATAAAAAGACTTATGTAATCTATAATGACCCAAATCTAGGAATCTACAACAACTAGGCATAAGCAAGTAAATCTATTCTTGGGTTTAGTGGAGTAACTCATAAAACCTTTACCAACATAATAAAGGTTTAATATAGTTATGTCAATTAAAAAGTATCAAAACTAATAATTTCAGAAGAGATATTAAGGAATTACTCTGCATTATTATAACAACAACCAGTAACATCCAACAAGTTGACAATCTATGAAAGTATAATGACCTCCAATACTATTTAGAGTATCATCTCTTCTAGAAACACCAAAAAAGGCATATAATGTTATTTAGGGAACATCCCTAAGAAATTCATTAGTCATTGAAAATAAAAAAAGACCAATATATAAGTATCAGTAAACTACAATGGTTGAGTCTCTATAACTTGGTTAGAAAATTTATATAGGAACATATAGAAGATATAAAGTTCTATACTACATAAAAGGAATTCCTTACAGGGAGTAAATTCAATACTTTGGAAGGAGTTGATCTAATATTTGTTTACAAAGCTTTCCTTACAGGACTAATAGAAAACATATATCTTGAAATTAAATTTAAGTGAATTAAATTATTTTTCAAAAAATTTCAAAAAAGAAATCATGAACTATAGGAAGAAGATAAAAATAGATGACAAGTTTATTTATCTCAGATTTTTTAGTTCACTAATGGTCTATAATGAGAAAGAATGTATCAATCCCTACCACTTTATCAAGCTATGAATTTCTAACACAAACAGAGAAATTCTCAAACCATGAGTGTTTCTAGAAAAGGAATTCAACATAGTTATAACTCTATATGTTAAGAGGTGAAATATTAGGCCAAATTTGCTATAAACTCATAAAAACGATAATTTTACTGAGATTAAAGTAAATTACTAAACTAGTAAGTCATCATCACTTTCTATAGTAACACGGTTCTCACCGAAGAGGATGGTGAAAAAATTACCAAATTTGAGTTAAATTATAAAAGCAACAACTTGAAAATTGGTCAAGAAACAAGGAAGATATTTTGTTTTTATGTCAGAAAAACTACCAAAGATCATAGGTGCATTTACTGCATCAAGGATCTAGAAGACAAAGATGCATCATCATCAACATCATCCAAAAGAAAAATAAAGATGTAGTACCCACATCTTTAGTAGGAAGCATGTGCGAAGGAAAAAAATGGTTGAAATTAATAAGCCAAAAAATAGTAAAGTAGATGAATTATTAAAATAAAGATAAAATAGTAATTCTCATCTTGTAAACAAAGACTCCTTGTGCTATAAAAGAAACCCTTATTTTCATTTGAGTGGATATAGAGAAGAAAAAAACATATAGCTCGTAAAACACACAACTTCTAATAAGTTTAAATTGGATACTATTTATGTACAGATGCATAAGACTTTTCATTACTAGGAGGATATTAAGGCTTAAGCAAAACTAAAACATAACCGATGTAACTAGAAAAACGAATATAAGGGAAGATTATAGTTGACCTATTCAATTAAGGATCTTAAATATTTAAATATTTTCTTATATCAATTTTATAATACTAATAAATAAAAAGATGAAGTTAGAAATAATTTATGATAAAAAAATTAAAAAATTAAATTTAATCAATAATAGACATGAATTATAAGAATTAACAATTATGCTACTCATGATATAATTTGGTATCAAAATTATAGATGATATAGATGAAAAAGTTAATACCATTAGTTTTATTGATATCAATAGTATTAATTATAATTCTAAGAATATTATAGCATTTTTCAGGAATCTCAAATATATAACTGAATATATGTTAAATTTTAGAGGTATTTTACATAAATTTTCGGTAGAAGATGATTGAATTTGTTGAATATCTGTGGGCACTTAGGCTTGCGCGGATCCGGTTCGACCCAAACAATATGGCAACGTCTATTTTTCGAACTAGACTAGTAGCTCAATACGGCTAGATCCATTTTCAAATTACCCTTCCATTTGTATGTTCAAAGTTTAAACCCTGACCTTCCAAATTTCATACCAATTCCCATTTAGCTTCCACTCGAAACCCATCTATTGAAATCCTTTAATCTTGCTGGTCTCTGTAGCTTCATTTTCATATCAATGGCCTGGATCTGTTGATTATACTATACAGAGGCTTACACTACGAACTCTCTGCAGAACACTGAGTCGCAATTCTGTACTACACTTTCATGGCTTTCCGCAATCAGAATAGAACTCCTTGCAGCCCTTCAATTGTAAGTCTAAATTTCCTTGGAATTTGAATTCTATGTCTGTCTATGTTGTGTCTTTGTATACGTTTCTGATTAAAATAAAAACGAATTGAGCAGTTTTTTCCAAGTCACATGCATATGATATATGAACGATCAAACATAATTTTTCCTGTGGCTTAATACTGATATATGAAGCTGTTCTATAGGATTTTGTTTGGTGCTTGTTTTTATTTTCTTTTAACAATGTTTTCCCTAACTTATTCTCTTAGAAAAAAGAGGCTGTTGATGAAGTTCAACTGGACAAGCAGAGGAGGGGTGGGGCCTCAAGAATGCAGGGGCAAACAGGGAATGCCCCAAAGCGACAGCCCTTTTCTGCAGTTAACAATCGCCAAGATGTTTCTGCTGCTACTGCTATGAACAGTAATGAGTGTTCAGAGACTAACAATGTTGATTTCACAAAAGAAGAAGTTGAAGCACTTTTGAATGAGAAGTTAAAATCAAGCAAGTTTGATCTCAAGGTCGTCTTTCACAAAATTTTTAATTTTGTTTTCTTAGTGGGTTTGTCTTTTTGTAACTCCAAATTGGGTTTACTACTACTGCCTTCTCATACTTATTTTGGTTCAACAGAAGAGATTGGAGCAGTTGGCGGATTATAGCAAGAGGCTGAAGCTCTGCATCAAATGGTTTCAACGAGTTGGGGATGGACTTCTCCTTGAGCAGGAAAAGCTTCGCTGTGCATTGGAATTGTCTGAAAAAAAATGCAGTGATACTGGTATCTTCGTTATCTTATTGTGAAAATGGAAGTTATAAGTGAAGGAATGTTGTTGCAACATATATAAAGTGATTAATCTACGTATAGTTTACATATGCTACAAGATTTACATGAATGAATCTTCTCTTCTACTATCACAAAAACCAGGGGCGGAACCAGGATTTAATTTTTAACGGGTCAAGCTAAAATCTCAAAATTTTAAGTAACATAAAATGTTAGTTGTCTTAACATTTGCTGCTTGTGATACTTAATCGGCATGAATTTGAGTATGTGAAAGGAAAGTGTGTGCATGGATATATGAGTGTGTAAACATTTATTTAAAAAGGGAAACAAGCATATATTATTTGTTAAAAAAGTCAAGTTTTATGTATATATATGCACTCAATAATCATTGATTATCAACTAACATATGCTTTGATGGGACATTAAAGTGAAAAAAAAACTTAAAGTTATGCAGATGTAATTATAATAATAGTTAGAATTGTTTGTGCTATGACCTTTAAATGGAGTTGTAAACAATAAATAGAATAGATGAATTTAATAATACATTCAATGTTTAAATTTATATGGTGTAATGATATGTGACCTTAAAATGTTTAAAGTCTTCCAAAAGCACAAAATATTACATGAATTGTTTTATTTTTATTAATTTATATATAATAATAAATAATTTTATTGCAATAGAAGGGATCAAATATTTTATTTTATCTCTAAAAAATGTCAAAAATTATGTAATTTATAATGCTATTAGAAGAAATATATAGGATTTTATCTCTATGAAATGTCAAAAGTTTTGTAATTTATAATACTATGAGAAGAAATATCTCAAGCCTAGGGGGCCGTGGCCCATCCCAGTCTCCCTTATCTCCGCCTCTAGGAAAACCCCTAAATATTGTATCCTTTTCAATATTTTAAATACAGTAAGTTGGAATGTACGTTTATAAATGGACTTTGTTTCTAATTGTGGAGAAGGTCCTGGAATTAACTGTTGTAATGTAACTACAAGGATTGCAGTTGAAAGTTTATGTACACAAAGTATAGGAGCTTTAGATAGGTGAACCATTGAATAAATCCTTGCTAACATTTTGAAAAATATGGAGCTTGCTATACAATAATTAGGTGTAGAGTTGTGAATAATTGAATTTTCCACCTTGGCTTCATCACAAATTACAATCTTCATGCTATTATCTAAAACATAGTGGTCTGGTAGTCATGTACACATGGTACTGATTGGTAGTTGGATGGTATAGTTTAACAAAAAAATGTTGGTGATATCTCAGAGGTAGAGATGAAGATCAAGGTAGAGGAGCTGGTTGCAGTTAATTTGGAATTGAAGGGGAATATTGGTATTTTAGAAGAGAGAATTGCAAAGGAAGAATCAGATAAGTTGGTAAGATTGTCAGATGAAAAATATATGAATTTGTCTTGAGTGTTCTTCCTGTTTCTTTCATCATATCAAGTTTAATTCTTCCCAGTTCTTTTACACAGGATGCAATTAATTGCCATAGAAGAGAAAAGGAGGCAAGAGATGCTGCTGAGAAGCTGCAAGCTTCTCTTACATCAGAGCTTGAAAAAACCCGAGAAGAGAAGTTAGCTGCTGAAAAGAGGGTAATAAGTGGTTTGGTGTGTCACTTGTTTCTTTTCTTGTGAATTCTGCAATTTGTGCATATGTATATATTTTTTTCTTGTTCCAGGTTTCCAGTAGTGAGGATTTGTACAATCGAGCTCAAGAGTATAACAAGAGTCTACAACAGTACAATTCCAAGCTTCAAACTGATCTTGCAACAACCATGCAGTCTCTTGAAAGAGTAGAAAAGGAAAAGATTACTATTGTAGAGAACCTTGGCAATTTACGGGGTCACAATAAGACATTGCAGGATCAGTTGACCTCGATCAAGGTAATAATTTATTTTTGGTTAAGTGTTCATGTTCTTTTATTCATAATCTTGCCTAAATACAATGGGAATAGGGCTAGATAATTGTTGAAATCCTGGAGAATTGGGAAGTTTTAAAATTCAAATAAAAGAGAATATATTTAGTTTGAGTAGAATATAGAAACTGTAAATATTGTTTCTGATTTTACTTTCTTGTTTTTGATTCTCCAAATGTACTATATAAGTGAACTTTATTGTTTCTGATTTACTTTCTTGTTTTTGATTCTCCAAATGTACTATATAAGTGAACTTTAAGACTGTATATTTTAATGATTCAAAAAACATAATAAAACACATTGTTTTTATTATTCCATATGGTATCAAAGCCTAAGCTCTTTGTCAATGGAAGAAAATACTAGCGAATCCCATTTCTCTAATCGTACCAACAAGGAGACAAAGGAGATGGCCACACCTACTCCTGGTGATACTGATGATTCCACCCTTCAACTCATCATCGAGAAATTGAATGGCAAGAATTATAGAGAATAGACTCAATCTATCAAACTAGTAATCCACGGAAAAGGAAAGATAGGTTACCTCATCGGTGACAATAAGAAACCCAATGATCCAACCAATCTCTAAAAGTAGACGTTGAAAACTCGATTATTTGGTGGCTGGTTCACTCCATAAAACCATCGATAGGGAAAACATATCTATTTTTCCCAACGGAAAGAGATGCAAGAGATGTATGGATAGCCGCGAAGAAAAATTTCTCACTCTGGAAACTCCTCTCGAATCTTCGAAATCAAAATCAACCTTTGGAAAATGCAACAAGGCAACTTCTCTGTCATTGATTATTACATGGAAATGGTTGGGTTGTGGCAGGAATTGGATTTAATTTGTGAAGAGGAGTGGGAATGTGTTGGAGATCACGTTACAAGACGAAGGTGGAGAATGAGAAGGATTTTGAGTTTTTGGTTAGTCTCAATAGAGACCTCGATAAGGTAAGAGGCATAATCCTCGATCGACAACCTTTGCCATCGATGAGGGAGGTTTTTTTAGAGATGCTCTATGAGGAAAATCGAAAGGAGGTGATGATGAAAAATTATGGCTTGCGGACTGTAATCCGAGCCAAATAAGGCTTTGGGTCGTGGAGGCCTACCTCAAATTGAAGGGCCTATTGGACACGCATAAGCAGTTTAGGCTCAGTAACTCCAATAGGCTATTTAGGCAGTTTCGGTTTGGGTTTAGCAATTATGGCTTGCGGACTGTAATCCGAGCCAAAATCGAAGTACAAAGGAAAATTCACTCTTGACACACTACGAGAGTTTAACCCGGTGATGGATCCAAATATTCACGAGCCTTCTTTCATTCTAGGTAACTCTAGTCCTATTGATGATTTTACCCATCGTTTTCAAAAAAATCTTAGTGTTGTATCTCTCATCCTATATCTAAGTTTATGCCATGTAATACTTTGTCTCCCAAATTCTATGCTTTCACTATTAATCTTGATATGATGATAATTTCAAAAAATATCGATAAGGCTTGGGAAATTCCCGACAATGATGAAAGAATTAGGAACCCTAGAAACAAATGGAACTTGGGATGTGCTTGATTTATCAAGAGGTAAGAAATCGGTTGGGTGCAAGTGAATCTTTATTGTAAAATATAGAGCCGATGGGACTGTTGAACGATACGAAGCTTGTCTAGTTGCTAAAATCTGGGTGCTATTATCATTAGCAATGAACCTGGAATGGACTCTCCAACAATTGGATATAAAAAATGTCTTTCTCAATGGGGTGTTAGATGAAATTTTCATGATAAT
Organism: Hippophae tibetana; assembly: GCA_037013495.1. Taxonomy (NCBI): domain Eukaryota; kingdom Viridiplantae; phylum Streptophyta; class Magnoliopsida; order Rosales; family Elaeagnaceae; genus Hippophae; species Hippophae tibetana. The sequence goes on along the minus strand of CM072802.1, from coordinate 31,583,629 downwards.
ATTGCCAGGTTTTTGTGAAAATGATAAACAAAATGTGGCATGCAAACTTAACAAATCTCTCTATGGACTTAAACAGTTACTAAGCATGGTTTGATGGATTTGCAAAGGCAATAAAGAGTCAAGGCTATCAGCAGGATCAGTCAGATCACACGATGTTTTTTAAGCATTCCTAAAATGGATTGAAAAATTTCTTGATTGTTTACGTAGATGACATAATACTTACAGGAGATAATTTAACTGAGATTGAAAGATTAAAAAAGATTTTTGCTACTGAGTTTGAGGTTTGAGGCTTGGGACAATTGTGATATATCTTGTGGATGGAGATTGCGAGGTCAAAGAAAGGTATAAGTGTCTCACAATGGAAAAATGTTCTAGATCTCCTAAAGGAAATATGTTCGGAAGCAAAACAAGTGACATTCTGATTGAAACAAGAAAAAAAATGGAGAGTGATGAAAAATCGATAGAAAAAGATAGGTACTAGAGATTGGTGGGAAGATTAATCTACCTATCAAATACAAGACCCAATATTGCATTTACGATAAGTGTAATAAATCAACATATGCGCTCTCCAAAAGAAACCACCTAGAAATAGTGTATAGAATTCTTAGGTACTTCTAAGGGTCTCCTGGTAAAGCACTCTATTTTAGAAAATCAGGACAATGAGAAATAGAAGTTTTTCAAACGACGATTGGGCGGGTTCAATTGAAGATAGAAGGTCCACTACTGTACCTTTACTTGGGAAACCTAGTTACGTGGAGAAAGTAGTCAAGATTTATGAAGGATTATGGTTGAAGAAACTTTTAGAACAATTACACGTAAAAATTGAGGTTCCACTCAAGGTGTATTGTGATAATAAAACTGTCATTAGCATTTCTCTCAATCCAATCCAACATGATCAAACTAAATAAATTGAAATAGATAGACATTTTATCATAGAGAAAGTTGAGAACGGTATCATTTGTATGACCTATATTTCTACACAAGAATAAACTGCAGATATCTTTACCAAAGGACTTCCGTGTCAAAGTTTCGATGATTTCATAAACAAGTTAGACATGAGTAACATCTATGAACCAACTTGAAGGGGAGTGTTAAAATCCCGAAGAATTAGAAAGTTTTAAAATTCAAATAAAAGAGAATATATTCGGTTAGAGTAGAATATGAAAACTGTAAATATTATTTCTGATTTTATTTTTTTGTTTTTGATTATCCAAATGTATTAAATAAGTGAACCTTAGGGGTGTATATTTTAACGATTCAGAGAAAACATAGTAAAACACATTGTTTTTATTATTCCATAATAATCCCATTACTTTAGAAGTTTGTTATGATCTTTATTCATGGTTTCGTTGTAGGCTTCACAAGATGAGACAGTGAAGCAAAAAGAGTCCTTGTTAAATGAACTCTTAAGTCTTAGAGTAGAGCTACAACAAGTGAGGGAGGATCGTAATCGTCAAATGGCACAGATACAAGATTTGACTGCAGAAATAGTGAAGTATCAAGAACTTACAGGGAAATCTATTGCAGATTTAGATAGTTTGACAATGAAATCAAATGCCATGGAGGTTCGGTCTTGATCCTTGATTCTCTTTTGATATCTTATAGAATTCTACTGTGTTAAACTTCAAAATACATCTGTTCTCTGTTTTTTCAGGAGACATGCTCATCACAGAGGGAGCAAATTCACATACTTGAACATCAGCTTGCAGCTGCAAATGAGAAATTAAAGGTAATGACAACCCTCTATAAGTTTTAAAAAAACGTGTTCATTTATTGAATGCTGAATTGGAAGATGTGTTATATCTTTTTCTCTCTTTCTTTCTTTACTTCATTTAGGTGGCCGATTTATCCAATTTAGAAACAAGGACAGAATTTGAGGAGCAGAAAAGGATCTTGCACAAACTCCAGGAGCAGCTTGCAGAGACAGAACTCCAAGTTCTGGAAGGAGAAAAGCTGAGGAAAAAGCTGCATAACACAATCCTGGTAATGCTTTGTTCACTATTTGTTGGCTTTTATAAGGTTTTAGTCGCTAAATTTTTCTTGTTGTAGGAGTTAAAAGGAAATATTAGAGTATTTTGCCGAGTAAGGCCCTTATTGCCAGATGATGGTGTTGGAACAACCACCGATGTCATCTCTTATCCGCTATCAACAGAAGCTCTCGGCCGGGGTATTGATGTCTTACAAAATGGTATTGAAATGTGCATCATCTTCCATTACTATCCTATTATGTTTAGAGTTTTCAGGATTGCTTTTAGTTTAGTTCAGTTTTGCATAATAAAAATTATGTCTATTGCTGAAATTTTGTCCACTTACATTTTCTGTAGGTCAGAAATATCCTTTTACATTTGACAAAGTGTTTAATCACGAAGCATCACAACAAGATGTTTTTGTAGAAATATCCCAGCTTGTTCAAAATGCACTTGATGGGTATAAGGTGAGACTTATATCACTGCTGACTGCTGTATGTTTTGGTGATCTTAGATGCTCATAAAATAGATATTACCTTGGTGGGAATGTTAGATTAACTTGAGCTTTCTCAGTCTATTGGTTTTCTAGAGACAATCAAGTATGTATTTGTGTCATTGCAATTATAAGATATGGTGTCATATCTATGTGGTAGAAATTAGGAGAAGTTAAATGATTGTCATGTTGTGACTGTTAAATGGTGATAACTTTAGTTAGCGTTGTAGTGGCATGAATTTATGTGATTATTTTAGAGATATAACTGTGAGTATGTTTATCTTGATAAATCCAATCTGCCCCTGCTCGTTTCATAGATACAATTAAAAAGGTATTGATATATTGCTTTGTAGGTTTGCATATTTGCCTATGGTCAAACAGGCTCTGGTAAAACTTATACTATGATGGGTAGACCAGAAGACCCAGAGCAGAAAGGGTTGATTCCCCGTTCACTTGAACAAATATTCCAAACTAGTCAGTCTCTTCAAGCCCAGGGCTGGAAGTACAAGATGCAGGTACTTTTCTTGCCTTTTCATCTTTGCATAAGTTGGTAAGTGTTCTACTTATATACTTTAAGAGCATGTTTGTTATACAGTACTAAGAACCCTGATAGTAGATTGTATAATTTTTATACTTTGATTGTGAAATCAAACTGTATCATATAGTATAAAAATAGTATAATTATGTAGAAATTTAGTATGATCAGAGAAAGTGGGTCTAAACTATACTGGAAACTTAATTTAGTCTGTTTAAAATTTTAATTATAAAATTATATTTTTTAATTTTTTCATTCATCTCAAATTAAAAATAATAATTTTTTATTTTAAAATGTAATAAAAATATAAAAGATAAACTAAATATTTATTTAAATAAATTTTATAAAATAAAATTATTTTATTAAAATATTTATAATGAATTTTGTCTGGTTATATTATACAATTTATCACCAAAGACTATAAAGACTAATTATAATACAATCCAATACAGTTTAATTCTATACAATTATACTTAATCTATCCAATATGATGCACTAAACAGTCTTAATATTCCATTTCATATGTCTGTAGGCCTCGATGCTAGAAATATACAATGAGACAATTCGTGATTTGTTGTCCACAAGTAGATCTGCTGTGGACCTGACAAAGTCAGAAAATGCAGTTGGTGGGAAGCAGTACACAATTAGGCATGACCCAAATGGGAACACCCATGTGTCTGACCTTACCATTGTTGATGTCAGTAGCATAAAAGAAATATCTTCTCTACTACATCAGGCTGCACAAAGTAGGTGTGTAAATTAAAAGTTGTCCATTTGTCCTGAATATTTCATCTAGAGTTGTGGTGTTGAAACCAATAAGATATTCAGGATTGTTCCTAGTTCCTACTAAAGTGATATGCTTGTAGAGAGTTGTGTGCTACAATAATATAGTTTTTATCACACATAGGCCGTAGACAACAAAATATTATTATACTTTTTGAATGATTGTGAATTTTAGGTATTTGAGTTTTGAATGTTCAGGCTTCCTTAACAGACTCTTTGTTTGGGTTTTGCTGAGCACATTCATCGTACACACTTTTTATCATATTATTTGGGTTAGTATGTTGACAAGCTGTTGCCATGATGATCTTTAGGTCTGTTGGCAAGACCCAGATGAATGAACAGTCATCAAGGAGCCATTTTGTGTTTACATTGCGTATATATGGTGTGAATGAGGTTTGTATCATTACCATTAGCAGTAACTGATGTGTTCTTATCTGCGCTTTTCATGTCATATCTGCTGATATGTTTTCATGCTTTGTTAGGGAACTGAACAACAGGTTCATGGGGTCTTGAACCTTGTTGACCTGGCAGGAAGCGAGCGACTCTCAAGGAGTGGTGCAACTGGAGATCGTTTGAAGGAAACTCAAGTATTGATTTTTTTGGACTGATTTGATACCCACTTCACGTTATGTATTCAGAAAAATTGAATGTTTTTCTTAATAAAATGGTTAATTTATTTTGGTTTTAACTTTCAGGCTATAAATAAAAGTTTGTCATGTTTGAGTGATGTCATATTCGCTTTGGCTAAAAGGGATGATCATGTTCCGTTTAGGAATTCAAAGCTTACATACCTTCTCCAGGTATGATATTTCCTTTACAACAGTTTTTACTTCCTACTTTCGGTTCAAGTAATAATATGTTAGAGAATTTGTCATATAGTAAATTGATTGAGTTCTCAAATGTCTTAGATTTTTTTTGGAGAAAACAATATTTGTTCCAATTGGAACAACAATTGCATAAATGTTGCATTTAATTTCACCTTAGCAAGACAATGACACAATGTTAATTTATTTTATTTTATTTTAATGTTCCTTTTATTATGTAAATGCACCTTGTTTATAATCTCTCGCAATTCTTATCTTGCGCTTTGGGTATATGCTTTAAAGTAATATTAGCTTTTAGTAGTTTATCAACTTTTTCTGTACATAGGTCAATTGTAATGTTGGGCATTTGATTTAAATCTGTCTTAGTCTATGTTGCTAACTAGGTGCTAATTCTTTCTCCATTCTCTATATGATCATATTATCTGCTAATTCCTGAAGGATGCATTATGATTAATATATCGTAATTGGTTAATTCTCTCTCACGATGAGGCTTTTATTTTACCTAGTTATATATATATTTTTTAAATAATTATACTATTCGTACACTCTAACTAGGATTCGAATCCCAGATCTTGTACGTACACAAGTGGCTACATGCTGTTACGTCACAAGTTTGTTAGCTTACCTAGTTATATTGTTTGCTAGTTTGTTTTATGATGGAGGTTAACATTAGTTTCATTATTTAAACAGCCTTGTTTAGGAGGGGAATCCAAGACCTTAATGTTTGTCAATATATCGCCTGCTACTGCATCAGTTGGAGAGTCGCTCTGTTCTCTACGATTTGCCGCCAGGGTGAATGCTTGTGAAATAGGCATTCCTCGACGGCAGACAATGATGCGGCCCTCTGATTCTCGCTTGAGCTGTGGCTAAAACTGTATTAATGTGTTCATTTCTCATGTGCAAATAGGAGAGTATTCTTTCTGGTAATGTGCTCAATATAAATTTACTATAATATGTATTCTTTGTGGTTGTGTAAAATGGCGTGAATTTGGGGAATTGTAATTTGTATCATTGTCGTAGTTATTCAATGTACTAATGAAATTAGGAGAGTACTACCAGGTTTTCTAATGAGATTAGGATCTGTTTGGAGTTATCTGAGCAGTATAAATTTACTCCGAGTCACTGAAAGGTTCATCATTTGACGAATACAAACAAAATAAAATTATGGGCAAATACTCGTAACTTCGTAAGGAGAAATGAGTAGGGCATTAAGGGTACCTCAATGTGTGTGGTGAAAGATTCAAACTCTAAGCTCCAAAGTTAACCAAAGTATCATCCAACCAAGTGTATGGGTGGTAATTGTATTTATTTTTCAGATGTTTATCAAAAATACTTTCAAGTTTTGAAGTAATATCATAAATACCTTCAAGGTTTAAGGTTTTAAAAATATTAAAAATATCTTCTAAACTTAACATAAATAAATAGTAATTTTTATACATAAAAATGACATAAACAATAAAAAATCAAGAAATAATATAAATAAAAACATAAAACATAAGAAAATGGTAATTAATAAAAGTAAATTTGAAAAATACAAAAAATAAGATTAAATCTTAAAAGAAGATAGATTCAAATATTTATTATTCACAAAATTAATTAACAAGGAAAACATTATGGATGAATTATCTAAAATCCCTCAAAATAATAAAAGAAAAATTGGATACATCTATTTAAGAAGAATTTAAATATTAATAAAAGTATATTTTAGAGAATGAATAGATGTGTTAATAAAACTAGTATTCCTAGATAATAGAATAATAAATATGAAAGATGTTTTATTAGGAATGATCCATAAAAATTGAGTACCATAAATTAAAATTCACACCATATCTTAGGTTTTTTATTAACATTAATGATAAAAACTTAAACAAAATATTAAGTTTAGTTTATTAATTTTAAAAAAGAGATTTAGTAAAAGAAGAAAATTATCAATTCTCAGTACATTACATAGTAGAATATTCATTAATAATTAGTCATAATATTTTAATATATAGATAAAATAAATTAATAGAGATAGATAAAACCTTTCAAGAAATTAGACAAATAATAAAATGAGAAATATCAACAAATTTTGAAATACCTGAAGAATGAAGCTTAGATATTAAAAAAATACATTTGATACCGGAAAGAAAAAGTAACATACCATAATAGAATTTACAAATGATCAAACATAAATAAGCAAAAAAGAATGGGAACAAGAAGAAGAATTAAAAGAATTAAAATAAGAAATTCAATAAGTCAAAAAACTTATCCATTAAGCAATGGTTAATAACAAAAGTTGATAAATTATAAAGTAAAAATCTCTTAAAGGTATTAAATATCATATTATAATGAATAGAATTAAAAAATAATGGTACCCTAATAAGCATAACAAATAATCAAAAATCTATAATAAAAGTTTTAATTCTTTTAGAAAAGAAAAGAAAATACTAACAAAATATCAATAAAACCCAAGAAAAATACTTAAAGAAATAAAATAAAATAGGTATGACGACATATTATAATTAGATATTCTAAAAATAGATCAATTAGAGGGATTAAAAAAAGAATCATAAAAAAGATGTGATAGAATGTTCTCCACGATGAAAAAAGAAAGGATAAAGAGAAATCTATAGTTCCAACCTAATGGAATATAGAAAAAATATTTAGAAGAACAATTTATAAATTCTAAAAATAAAGATGTAGGAACATCAGTAAATCTTTTAACATTAACAGATGAGGAATTAAGAAAATATTATGAAGAAAAAATATTTCTAATAAAGAAGAAGATGATATGAGAGTAATCATTAAAACATATTTAGAATCAAAACATTCTAAAATTATTATGGAAAAAAGCACAATAATATCTCCTATAATTGAAGGAGAAACTTTTGATCCTTACATAAATGAAAGAAATAGATAAAAACCAGATGAACCTAATCATCCAAATAGGAGAAGACAACGAAAATGGAAGAAATGTTGCATTGGAGTACTAGAGGATCTATACCATTATAATTCAAATTTCATGAAAATAATCAATCCAGACATCTAAAATTACTAGTATAAACCCAAACATTAGACAAATATGCTAGTGCAATGAGTGTGCTAATCCAGACATATGAAACTACTAGTACAAACCTGATATTCGTAGAATATTATTAAATAATAAAATTATTGAAAATGTTAAAATATGCTTTAGTAATATACCAGATGACATCTACCTTAGGATGCAAGGATATTTTTGCAATAGGAAGATAGTATTTAGATAAAATAGTACATGAAATATATAAAAAGTTCATAGAAAAAGATAAATAAAATCATATTACTGAAATAAGTGAACTAGAAATAAATGAAGTTAAATGGAATTTTGCAAATATGGAAATATATGATATGTGTTGTATATATTCTTTTATGTGTGAATATGAAATGCATTATCACAAGATGTCTAAAATACAACAACAATAAAAATTTAAGAAAATGGTTTATCAAAAGTTACCAAAATATGTGAATATGAAATATATTATCACAAGATGCCAAAAGTTACTAGAAACTCTATACAAAACTCTTAAAGAAAGTTGTAGAAATAGAATAATTGTTGCAGTACCAGATACTTTAGGAAAAAAAATAAAAGAACTAAAATATTGAATAATTTTACAATGTCAAAGAAGAAATTAATATAATTATGTTAAAGGAAATTTTAAAATATCTTGTGATAGTAATAATTTTCAGATGTTAGGAAAGTATGGATGTAGTATAAAGTCTTACAAACAAAAATATAAAAAAATATAAAAGGTTCAAGAAATATAAATTCAAAAAACAAGACTTTTCTAAATATAAGAGAGGACATAACCAAGAATATTATAAAAAACTATTTTAAAAGAAGAAAATTTTACATGAAAGAAAATTATTGACCCTCATGAAAGAAAACTTGTAGATGTTGGATATATAATAAAGAAAATCATTATGCCAATGAATGTCACAATAGGTTAATTCATAACAAATAATATAAGAAAAATTTTAAAAATACTAGAACAAGCCCATAAGGTGGAATTAGAACACATAGAAGAATCAGACATTGATGAAACAGAATCAATATACTTAATGAGTAAAACTGAAGAAGAACAAGCAGATTCAGAGGAGACATCTGAGGATAATTGACCTAAATAGAATATGAATTCTAATAGTACTTATATAAAAATATGATGTAAATTCAAAGGATATAATATATATTATTTATGTGTTCACATATATACTAGAGCTAGTATATATGTAGCAAGTAAATATATATTTTTAAAAGGAATTTAAACTGTAATCCCAAATGACTTGATAATAAGAATAGAAAATAATACAACAATTAATCTTAACAATGTTATAAAAGATATTGATAATATAATAGGATGAGAAAATTTTCATATCCCTACTATATATCAACAGGAAATAAAAAATGATTTCTTAATACAAAATAACTTTTTAAACTTATATAAATAATTTACATAATATATAGATAAGATAAATATAACAACATTAGAAGGAGAGCAAATATATATTTAAAATATTAGAAATGTCATAAGTGTGTCATCAGGAAAGTTTATTGAACAATATAAAGGGCAAAAACATGGTGAAATGTACCAAAAACGAAAACTAAATTTAAAAAAATATAACAATATAAGATAAAGATGATTTAGAATTTAATAACTAGAAAAATCCATTTTTGAAAGAAAAACAAGAAGTCAAGAGACTACTAAAAATAAAAGACCCTAACAAGATTATAAGAGTAAAACTTATAGTATACACTTCAAAAGATCAAAAAGAATTCAGTAAACAAATTCAATAACTTTTGAAACTAAGAGTAAATGAACCAAGCATGAATCCACACTTAATATCAGTATTTATGGTAGAAAAAGAAGCAAAAAAAAAAATGAGGAAAGAGAAGAATGATAATAAGTTTCAAATTACTAAACAAATAAATAGTAGATGATTAATATTTTATTCCTAAAAAGAAGAATTATTAGAATTAATAAAAGGAAAGAAATATTTTCTAGTTTTGATTGCAAAAGTGGATTCTGGCAAATCAAATTAGATAAATAATCTCAACTATTAACAACTTTTAATTGCCCATGTGGATAATTTCAATGAATTGTTGTACCACTTAGATTAAAACAGGCACTAGACATATTTCAAAGATATAGAGACAATATTTTTAAAGAATATCATCACTTTTATTATGTCTATATTGATGATATATTAGTCTTTAGTAATAATATCAATCAATATTATCTAGATATTTAAAAATCTTAACAAAATGTAAGAAAGAAAAAAAATGTTGTTTGAGAAAAAAATAGTATCAACATAACAATAAGTCAAGTATTTAGGATTTAAAATAGAATATAATAAGCACTACCTTCAATCTCATGTGCTAAATAATATACAAGGATTTTTCAATGTCATCACTCACAAAAACCAATTATAAAGGTTTTTAAGAAATTTGACATATGTGAAAGTATATATTAGAAAATTAACATAAATGAAAAAAAAAACTTTACAAGCAAAACTTAAGAAAGATTATGTTTGAAAATAGACTGATCAAGATACCTAGTACATGAAAAAGGTAAAACATAAGTAAGAAATTTACTAATATTTTACCATCCATGACTAGATGATAAAATGATAATAGAAACATATGCTTCAAAGTAAAATGAGTTATATTAAAAGTAAAAGTAGGTGAAAAAGATAAATATTTGTGTAGGTTTACTTCGATAGTTTTTCAATGAAGTGCACTAAACTACTATAGTAATTAAAAAGAATATTTAGCTATAAAGACAATAAAAGGTTTATTATATAAGTAATATCCTCAAGATTTATTGTTACAACCGACAATAAATTTTGTAAATATTTATTGAGAACTAATATTACTGGATATTACAATCAAGAAAGATTAATTGGACGACAATAGTAGTTTAACTACTACAAATTTGATATTGAACATCTACTAGGAAAAAATAGTTTAGTTAATGCTTTAACTAGAGAATTAGTCCCACTAATTTTTTTTACAATTACAAGAAAGATGGACAATCTTGATATATAAATCAAGATCAAAGAAAAAAAAATAAAAGTTCAAAAAGATCATCTAGAGATTTTACGTCTCAAAAAGCAGTCTTATGTGAAAAACAGGAAGAATCCAATATTCCAACAAAGAAAGAGATTAAAATCTCAAAGAAAGAGGATAAAAACCTCAGAATTAATTAAAAGAGAAAAGGGTATCTCTTAAAAAGCTTTATAATTTGATATAATAGATGAGAAAGAGCTTAAATAAAAGAGTCAAGAAGAAAAATAGAAAGTATTGTGTTGTCCACAATGGATTAACCCTAAGAATATATATAAAAAATGGCTAGAAGCAAGTAGAGAAATAGTTGGATTTTTCAGGATAATACATAAAGCATTCGCTAATAGGATTAAAGCATAATGAAGGTTTTCTAATTACAAAGCCCTTGAGCTTATCAGACCCAATGATGTAGTAACCAACCTAGAAGGTAACCATGCACAAGCATTCAAAAACCAAACAGTTGAAAATGGAAAGATAGCAATGCTAGGAAAAATACCAAGACTAATATTCATTAGGAAAACATATGATACATTTCTTGTCCTCGAAGAAGAAAAAAAAATAAAAAGAAATATAAATCCAGACCAATGGCTAAATCTTTATAATTTAGCAAGAAAGTCAAGAAAAGACCAAATTAATAGCATGAAATTTTTCATTACAGAAAAAGTTCATACATCCGAAAGAAAACCAAGCATATGCAGCAGACTCAACATTACTGAAGAAGCAGATCCAAAGCTTGTTTATCAATTATTTTATTGTGGATTGATTAAAAATATTTACCCAAATAAAAATTTAATGGAATTAAATTATTTTCCTAAATTTAAAAAAAAAACCATTAAATTTTTTAAGAAAAGAGTAAAAGAAAATTATCTTCTAATCTTTCTAAGATTTCTTAGTTTCATAATAGATTGGCATAGAAGAAAGCCTATCAATCCTTATCATTTTATTAAAATAGAAATAGCAGCCTTAGTTGAACAGTAGACCAACCCATGGCTCTACTAGAAGAAGAGTTTGATGAAAAAAAATTTAACTAAGAAAGATCATTAATATTGAGTCAAATATACCATAAACTATAAAAATAGGAACATCCTTTGAAATCATGGTAAATTACTCCACAAGTAAGATCATAATGATCTTACATAGTAACTTGAGTATAGTTCAACAAGATATTGAGAAAATTATCAATTATAAAATATCATTCAATTGTAATGAATTGAATGTAACTGAAGGAACCAAATAGTAATTTTGTCAACTAGTAAAAAAGCAAACTAAGTGTCTTTATTGTATAAATAATAGAGAAGAGTCCACATCTATCAAGATGAAGAATGTTGGTAAGTAATTTTTATTAAATAAGAGTCAAAAAAATTTTTTAAAGAAAGAAAGAGATAAGATAAAATGTAATCCTTAGCCTATCACATGTCTTTATTTTAGAAAAAGAAAAAAATAAAATAAGGATAAGATGTAATTCTTATCCTTTCACCTGTCTTTAGGATAGGTACATAAAATAATTGCTCTTATTTCTATAAAAGGGCTCTTCTATAAGGAAGAAGGGCAGAGTAAGTTTTAATCATATAACCTAAACATTCCTATTTTCTTACATAATGTCTAGGCAAAATCTTATGCACTAAATTAGTAGGAAATTAAGATTATAATGATCTTACTTCTTTAATGAATAAAATTTCTATTTTCATTAAAACCTAGTATCTTTTTTATATTTTAAATAGAAGTACATATACTATTCTTTGTTGAATACAATTCCTAATCTAGAAGGTGAGACTTTTAATAAGATAACTAAATATCATATATGAAGTAAAAAAAGATAGAGATGAACTAATCATATTCATTAAAACAAGGTAAAATTATATATAATTTTAAATTTTGTTTGTCAAAAATAATATTTATTTGTCGAAATTTTAAAAATAAAAAAAAATTATCAATACTTATTTGTTAAAAATATGTTAAATAAAAAAAATTAATCAAAGCAAAAATTAATTTAATATTAGAGCCATAGAAAGAAAAATATATCATTGGATGGAAAGTTAATATGATTATAAATATCATGAACATTAAAACTATTTTTATAAATCTTAAGGACATAAATAAAAATATATTAAATTTTAGTATTAATGATAAATTTACTTATTAATGTAAGGTAATTTGAAAATTATTTATCCTATTACTTAATTTTATACTCAATAATTAAAAATCTATTACAATTCTCCTCCTCGTCGTTATTGAAAGGATGATTATTATTATAATATAAATTGTTATTAGTATAATTTTTTTCCTATGATTTTATTTAATAATAAGAATTTTTTTTTATACGAAGCTGACTTGTTATGTGATTTTTGGTGAGATGGAGAGCCCCTTCGTTATTCTCGACAAATGTCTTAAAATGACTGGATTTCATAATTCATTAATTTTAAAAGAGTTAGCTGTATTTTATAATTGTTTTCCGGAAATATTTTACAATTCAAATATTAAAAAATAGGGTTAATTAGTGAATGACTTTTCATCTCCCACTTCTTTCCCGCTTCGTTTATTCTGTTTTCTTTGTTATTCTCAAGAATACTTCTTCAAGGTAATAAAGGAAGCTAAATAATATTTGGATCATAATAAAGGCATTTTTAGAGAATCAAACTTCCCCAGCTCACGACCTTAAAAACCTTAAAGACTTCGAAACTTTAGGTGGTTTAGTAAAAGTAGAAAACTTCAAAAATTGTTCCAGTTAACTTACAGCAGACACAGGAGTTTACTCACAGTTTGATGTGTTCTAATAAATCCTAACCAATATAACAATTAATCATGTGTTGCACATCTTTTTCATATGGTGAGACTGTGAGAAGTGAAACATGGATGAATTTTGGGGCTGACTAAAGTGATTTATTAAAGGGTATTTCAGTTAATTGATGATTATAATGTAAATTACAGCTGTATGGTTTTTAAGATGACATGGCAATTTAAGGACACATGTCAAATATTAGTTGGAAGGAATCTCAATCTCAACAAAAATGACACTTACCTATCTAAAACTTTCTCTGTATTATATTATGGAATAAATTCTGAAAAAAAGTAAAAATACCGTGAAAATCCAATTGTTTAGTATTATTGATGTGATTTATAAACTAATTTTTTATCTAATTTTTCGTTAAATATAATTAAATAATACATTAAACATATAAATATTTGTATTTCTTTTGTAGATATATATCTAATAAATTAGTTCTTAATTAAAAAAAATTCAATTTTTTTTATTAAACTTAAATAAAATTTTCATTATCTAACTTTAGATATCAAATAATAAATTTTTTATTGAAATAACTAAATATTAATTTTTAGCTATATATATATATCCAAAAATATAAAAAATATAAATTTATTATATTTAAAGATAAATTAAATAAAAAGTTAAATTTATTTTTATATAAAACATTCTTTATGAATAAAAAACGTAAATAAAATATTTTTTACAAATAAAAAACTTAAAACATATTTTTTAAAACTAAGTGATTAAACAATATATTTGTTAAAAAAAAAAACCATCAAACTTTGGAGCAACAATTCAAAAATAGGCCTAACCCGGGTAAAGTTTTAGCCGTTTAGGCCCAATTCCGGTTGCTGAAAAATATCAATAGAATAGACGTCAGGTGGAAAGATAAAGCATGAAGGCAAGCTAGAAAGTTATACCCTGTGGGGAAGGGTTAGCTCGAGAATAAAGATTTTATTTTTCATATTTTTTACTTCGTTGATATTTTAATAGTAACTTATTTAAATAAATATCAATACAATATAATTTATTATTTAATTAAATTTTTTACATATATAATAATACATATATTATATTTATAATATATTTTTAAATAAATAAATAATTAAATAATATTAAAAAATGTCATATAAATATTATGTAAAAATTATATTAAATTGATATATTTTTCAAATGAGATATCATTTAATTACTACAAAAATATGTGTAAACAAAAATACTAAAAATAAAATCAAAATATTAGTAAATCAGGGAAACAAATAATTAAATCAAATTTAATTAAACTATAAATAATTTTAAATTAATTTAAATTAAATGATATTTGATTAAATAATTTTTAATATAAAAAATAATTAATTTTTTTAATAATAAAAAATTAACGAGTTAAATTTAATAATTATTATTTTTATTTTTATAAATTTTAAAATTATTATTTTTATTTTTATAAATTTTAAATATATTATTTTTATTTTTATAAATTTTAAATATATTATTATACTAATTTTATATTTTATTGATATAAAAATATCACATTATCACTAGTTTCAATAAAAAAAAATATGGTGGTGACGGGCCTGGCGGCACAATCGACCTCTTCCAAATTTTTCAATCCCCTCGACGTGTGCGTACCACCTGTTAGTTCATTTCAAAAGTCAAAACCCTTGCGTCCACCTTGAAGCCTTTTTCATTCATGTCACAACCAAAATCAATCAAATTCTCTAAATTTATCATCTAAGTTGATAACCGAAAGCAAGGCGACTCAGTCGCCTGCGAAGGGTGTACGCTGGAAATCTTAAATTCCGTCACCCAATCTATAATGGACTCGCCCGAAAATCCCAATTTGTTATTTGATTTTGATTACATTTTGAAGGAGAACCTTACTGATACCGGTGGTGATCTACTTCTCCCGCCACTTGATCCACCTGGTTTAACTTGGCA
The DNA here is from genome assembly GCA_037013495.1 of Hippophae tibetana. Taxonomy (NCBI): domain Eukaryota; kingdom Viridiplantae; phylum Streptophyta; class Magnoliopsida; order Rosales; family Elaeagnaceae; genus Hippophae; species Hippophae tibetana. The sequence goes on along the minus strand of CM072802.1, from coordinate 31,568,243 downwards.
TTCTCATTCTCTCCCTACTCCAACAGCTCTTAGGTACCTCAATTTTTTTTCCCTCTGCAATTGGCTTTATTCACATGAGTTTATTATTGCCCTTTTAGTATGAAGGTTTTGATCTCTCTGGAATTCTTGTTTGTTGCATGTTGATAATTTTATATAATTTTGTTTATTTTAACAAGAGTGGGTCCGTACAAATCTAATTATATTATTCGGGTTCCTTGTATATTTGTATGTTTGTGATTAAAAATAATGTTATTTAGTATAAAGGATAATTATATTATTTTAATTTTTTTTAAATATTATTTCTTTTAGTCAAGTTATTAGAATATAAATGAGATTTTAATATTAAATTATTTAAAAAAAGTAACAATAATAATATTTTAATAAAAAGTTATTTAAATATGTATTTAATTTTAAAAAAATTAAAATAAAATAATAATAACTAACAAATATTAAAATAAATATTGATTTTTTTATCAATTATCATTATATCATTATTAAATAAATATGTTTTAATCGTTTTTCAAATATTTTAGAAAGACATCATAATTTAATAAAAATTATTAAAATAATATAATTTATTTTTAATCATTTGATGTTATTTTTAATTTAAGGGATTAAAGTTACCATACAACATAGTGACATTTCTCTTTTAAATAATGTATCTCTCTTGTTTCTTCTCAACTTGTTCATGCTATATATTAAAGAGTGGTTGGCTACACTCTTGGATAGTTGTATTGCACATCTGACCAATGACATGAGAATCCTAAAGCAATTTGCTTAACATCTTGCATTATGAGAATCTTGACTGTCGGTAATCTTTTTAATCAAAAACAACAATAACATGCCCACTGGTTTCTTCTGAACTTAAATTGCTGGCACTTGCAGTGTCCTTGACTGATTGCTTCATATTTATTTATATTTGAAGAAGGATGGATTAAGGAACTGACGACTAATGAATTTAGCTGTTTGAATATTCTGAAAGATTTCAACTTTTTTAGCCTTTTGATTGAAGATATGAGGTTTAATATAATCATAGCTTTACAAGTAATAAAATCTATAAAATTTAATCCGCAAGTGAAGATTAGTTTCATTTGCAGATACTTTGAACTCAAATTTACGGTTACTTTGAAGAACATGTCTTAATATAATGAGTTTTTTTTCCAATGGTTTCAGTCAAACCTTTTATCCTATTTAAGTGCCTTGTCTTTTAGTGTGACATTTTTTAGCTGGTTATGTTATGAACTTCTATTGAAAGTTCTTCCTACTCTATTGGTAACATCTCTTTCTGGTTAGATGTACTTCTTATAGATAATATGTGTAACAGAATTATTTCTTTAATATTAAGCTGCAGTTTCGCTTGTTTTTTATGCTTGTGTAACAATTTTTGTTGCATTAGTGTCTAATCAAGTAACATGAAGTTTTTCAACCCAGTATCAAGTGGAGGAATTTTGTCTAGTTAGCAAATTTATGCTGTCAAACTTTCAAGTAGAGATCGTTTTATTAGGAAAACCCGTAAACATATCTTGACCGTTTGTTCTGTCTCAAAAGTTTTCTAAATTCTTGGTTTCTTCTTTCTAACTTCGATTGACTTTAATTAACAGCTCACTTCATCCATGTTGTTGATTTGACAGAGTGGACAGAGAGGATGCATTTGCAAACTCTGAAGATCTCAAGGAAACTGGCTACAGGAAACGGTAAAATATTATACTCCTTCTCATTAGTTGTTAAGTTGGAAGTAATACTTAATCCTTTCATTACTTCTTATGTGGTTCTTTTGGACATGTGACTTTATTCTCAAATGGGTCCATCCATTTTGGTATGACAAGGACTTTAAAGTAACACATCCTTTTTAGTCAGCTACAAGTACCTTCTTTTGAGTTTGCTGAAATAGCAAGTGACCCCCTAACTTTGTAAATATAATAATGATACATTTTTAATTGAGTTTTGAAGTATGTTGTTTGCTAAAAATAGACCCAAAAATTAAGAATATTTCAGATAATATTGCAATAAGACAAAAAAATAATGTGATGTAATTATTCATTTTTCAGATTTGGAGGGTTTGTTTCTTATTTCAGCAAACCTGGAGGGAATTCGAGTAAATTTTTTACTATATGTTATCCAGCAGTTACTGTAGCACCCTTGCAACTTCTCTCGTTGATAAGCTTTAGAATTATAAAAATATATTTCAGGATAAGATCTCCTTCATGCAATGCATCTGGTTCCAAAGCATGCAGGGAAAAGATTCGTAGGGACAAACTGAATGACAGGCATGGACTAATTCTCAAAAGCTCTCTCTCTCTCTCTATCTATCTACACAGGTGCACACGTGCAGACTAGTTCATATTATGACATTATCATGATCTTCAGGTTCCTAGAGTTGGTTTCTATTTTGGGTTCCGGAAGACCTCCAAAAATGGACAAGGTTTCCATCTTGGGAGATGCTGTCCGAATGGTTAATCAATTACGAGTGGAAGCACAGAAACTTAAGGGTTCAAATGAGGAATTGCAGGAAAAGATTAATGAACTAAAGGTTTATATGAGTTTCCTTCTCTTTGTTTATTTATCTTTTCCATGTTATAAGCTGTGTTAGATATGTTGCTTGTAATAGGCAATTATTTTCAAACTTTAGTGCCTTAAGTATGCAAAGAAACTGGAAATAATTGTGGGTTGAGTAGAGGATTGTTTGTGTAGGCTGAGAAGAATGAACTCCGACAGGAGAAGCAAATGCTAAAGACAGAGAAAGATAGTCTTGAGGTGAAAATTAAAGGCTTGTATGCTCAACCAGGTTTCATGCATCCTCCTGCAATGGCGGCTTCATTTTCTGGCCCAGGCCAATTTGTTGGGAGCAAGTTTGTGCCGTTCATTGGGTACCCTGGAGTTTCCATGTGGCAGTTCATGCCTTCAAATGCTGTTGATACCTCTCAGGACCATTTTATGCGTCCTCCAGCTGCATAAGCTGGCATGTTTTGTTTTATGGCCTGCCCTTATGCTAGTAGGAACTACGAACCCTTGTCTTCTTTGTAAGTATATTTGGTCGTTGTTTTTGTCAGAAAGTATGCTTTCATACTGCCAATTTTGACCTGTAGTATGAATTGGTGATTGTCAAGGAATTAAAGTTCTATTCCTGTAGATTCATCGGAACGTCAATCTAATTATTCAGTTTTTATCTTCTTTGATTCCTTTTCCACTTTATGAAGTTGATAAATTGGTTTGTAAGAGAATATGCTTTCTAACCTATTTTTTTTTCTTTTCTTTTTTCCCTATTCAGCAAGTGTAATTTACTCCCAAGAGTCTCAACCAACTTAAATGAAATTTCTATTAATATATATATATATATATATATATATATATATATATTATGCACTTAAATCTTTTTCTAATATTATGGTACACAAGATCAGTTAAAGATGTCAAAGTGTGGAGGAGAAGGATGCTACCTCCATTCTTATTTAAGTAACTGCGGGGTGGATTTTCTATCAAAGGTTTAGGGATCTTATGGGATTGTGATTCTTCATTTATGAAAAAGTGAATAAAGTATGAATCACATATAAAAATATCAAAAATATATTTATATGTTATCATTTATATTTTATTTTAAATTTTGAATTTTTTTTAACACACTTGTACTTTAAAATAAAGATATATCTTGCAATTTACATTTTATTTCAAATTTCAGAAAAAAAAACTAAGCTATCCATCTTAAATAAAAAAGAAAAACGTTTTTTCCTAAGAAATATATTATTCTTATTTTTTAAAAACTTGTTAGTAAAGTTATATACACAAGTAAAAAAGTTTTTAAATATAAGGTATTTAATTAACAATCTCCTCTTAAATCTCTATTATACTGTTTTAATTTTTTTATATTCTTTTTTCTTCTTGACACCAAAAATTGATAAAAAATATATTAATTTTGACTCATTAAGATTTTTGGAACAAATAGAGGATTAAATTAAAATTAAATAGAATCTGGATGGTCGATTAAGCTTTAAATCAAGAGTTAAGATGAAAAAAGAAAAGTAGATAGTGTTGATCAATGCGGTTTTGTCATGTGACAGAGGGGAAAAACTCGACCAATCAGTAGGTGATGCGTGATGGGATAGATTGGTCGTGGTCAACGTATGCTGAGTCAATGTCATATGGCACATTGTGATTCACGGATACAGATTGCGTGGCATTTTGGTGGAAAGAATAGACGAATCATATGGCAACACATGGCACAACTATTGATAGCTCATCAAAGCTCGAAACAAATGCCATGTTGACATGCAGCGTGCTAAGATTGGCTCTTTTGCTTGTATGACATCCACGTAGTGACAACTGGTTAACTTGTTTGCGTGGCATCCATGTGCATTTTTTGATTGGTTTCGTATTAAAAATTTTAAATTTTTTTAGAACATTCTTAAAAAATATATTTTCACCCATTTTCATTAGAAAATTTATATTTTAATATTTTGAACTTCAAAGTACTATTTATTAAATAAAACAAAAAAAATTAAGCAGAAAAGTATATTAATGACTCTACTTTAATACAAAAACAATAATCTTGTGCATCAACTTGGATAATCAAAGGAAGCCGTAAAAAGATTAACCATTGAAGCTGAAAGGCTAAATAAAACCTTTTGGAGATAAGAGAGGGTTAGGCTATATAGATGAGCAATCTATGCCATCATCTTCAAAAATAACTCAGTTCGTAAAACCTTCTAATCCTTCTTCTTCACATGATACACGTGACATAAGTATAAGGATGAGAGCTCGACACCTTCAACATCAAAAATCACATTTAGAAGGCCTTTTAACTCTATTTCTATAGTTACTAATTATACACAAGGAACTGTTGCATCTATAATTGAAAAAACTGTGAAGTTTGTGCTTGTCTATCATCATTATGGTAAGGAATACCATATTATGCTCAAGTGTAGTTTTTGCTGACTGATTCCTATGTTGATAATTCTTTCAATGCTTCTAGTTATAGGACTTATTATTATCATCAATCTATGCATAATATATCAAATTATTCTACATAAAGCATGAAATTGCTTGTTCAAAGAGGCAATTAATTATAAGACTAATTGTAATAATCTTGTGATGCATCTTAATTTTAGATGAATATGAAATCTAGGGGTAAGTCCAAGAATATAACAATGACAACTAAGGTAGTTGATTTCCAACCCTCAAATATAGAGAAACAAAAAGTCTAGAAAGTTTGGGTTATGAATTGTTGTCTATTTTTAGTCACCTGACCATCCTTTATTGTTTGCCTAGATACTTTCGTTTGAGTACTTTATGTCATACTTGAAGTTTATGTTTACTCTTGAAAGATTCTAGGGCTTGAGCTAACCTTGATTAAAAAATTGTATTTGAGCTCTATTTTTCACTTTCTAAACAAATCTGAATAGCGACACCTAGTTTTTAGAGGGTTATATACTATAATGTGTGCAACTACTACAATGAGTTGAGAGAGATACTCATAAATGTAGAAATCATGATAATAGGTTTCTGACTCGTGCATGCTTCCTTAACAAAAAAAGAAAAGAAATGGAAATGAAATAGAAAAAGCTTTGCATGCATAAAAAAGAAAGAGTCAAAAATGATTATACAAAAAGAAAATAAATACATAAATAACCAATCCCTATATATACACACACATACACACACAAAGGGGGAATACAAATTTTAAGTTCTCTCTTGATAGATTTTGTTTTTGGTGAAATTAAGAATACAATTGTAATTTTTCATAATAGGTGATACTTTTTTCTTTGGATCTTTCCTGACTGATTGTAAATGAATTAATTAACATATTTTTGAAGTTCAAACATGTATCTTATTTGGATGATTGTCAATGTGTCACTATGTATGTCAATATGTATGTGCGTCTTGTCCATATACTTATGCTTTCAATGGCTTGTTACAATTTGAACAAGATTATTTTTTCAATTAAGTGTTCTATTTTAGTCATGTTTTAATAAGTCTACTACCCTCAATTTAAAAAAAATAAATTATATATTGCACTCATTTAATACATTGCTTTCTTGCTCAAACTATTTATCATTGCTTCAAAGTTAAAATATTTTTTCGTATTATAAAAAGGGGGAGAATGGTTAGGTTAATAATGAGAGAGATGTTACATATACTAGAGAACACATTATTTAAGTGTTCTATTTGTTAATTGTTATGTCACATAAGAGGAGAACACATTATTTAAGTATTCTATTTGTTAATTGTTATATCACATAGGGGAGTAATTTTAATATTCAAATGTTCTATCTATTACTACTTACTCTTTATGTTTTACTTCACTTTTTATTACTATATACATTGAATTAATAAATAATGAGTCTTTCTAGATAAGTTGTGTGCCTATTTGTCTATTTGATTTTCAGTGTATATATGAGTTGTTAAGATTCAAGCGAAGATGGTTTCATCATATCATAGGATAGAACCACTATGTAAAATTATTTTTCCTATGAGTGTTATGTAGTGAGAGAGAGTTTTTGTTACACGAATATTCCAAAGAGGGAGATTGTAAGACATATGAATATTGACGATACTCGTGAACAAAATGTTTAAATATAAGCTAGTTTGGTATTTAAGCGAAAGAAACTTTCAAGCTTCAAATTAATATGCTTCATGTATATACTTATTCTAAACAATTTAGAATACATATTATATACTTAAGAACATTTAGTATATATGTTTTTTGATCGATCGAGTAATAGGTCAATCTATCAAGTTAATAGATCGATCGTGTATGATCTATATCCTCTTGCGTTGGATTTCAAATTGGTGTAGATTTATCGAAATTAGGTTTGATCGATCGAGGGATAGGATCTATCAAGAATTGATTGTGTTCGATGTACTTGATCTTGGGTTTATTTTTAATCATTATTGGATAGATCGAAAAAGGTTTTGATCAATCGATCTACTATATTGGTTCGATCGACCAAGCTTGAACGGGATCGATCAAGCACATAGGTTTTCAACTTAAAACCTATTTTTGTACTTGAGCCCAACTATTCTTTTATCGTATTGTCTCAATTAATTATTGCTCTATATTTTGTTTAATTGACCTAATGGTAATTGATCTTTGACCTAACATTAGGGTTTCAAACTCCCCTATATAAATAACCTAATGCTCTTTGTTTTAAACAATCACATTTATTCTATTCATCTTGTGCTTTCTCTCTTAAAACATTTTATAAAATCTGAATCATATTTCGTTAGGCTCGTTTTTTAATTAATTTATCAAATATTTTATGATTATGTTTGATTGATTAATAAGCCTATTTATTTTATGATATTATGATTTCAACTTTTGTTGTAGGGTTTCCTAATTGATTTAATTTAACTGATTTATTCTTGAATCTTCTAGTTAGGATTTTTCATTATTGAATTTTCTCTATGACATATTCAACACTTGTGCTAACTTTTCAGGTACTTGTTGAACGAGTTTAATTGTTCGTATGACTCGAGTTTTCAAAACGTTGGTCTATATCAGTACACCTATCTTGTGAAAAGTGTGAAAGAAGCAATAACTTGTAAATATATTATATTAGGGGCCTTGTTTGTGAAAGGTAGTTTAAGATTTTCCTTTGTAAGTGAACATTTATTTTTATAGTGGATAATTAGGTTGTCTAGTGGACCGGTGATTTTTCTCTTAGGTTATTGGTGTAACATATGTTTTTTCCACTTAAAATATCGCGTGTTAAGTTCTTATATATTTTCGCTTTATATTATTTACACATGATTGTATCTCTCGTCATTTGTAATTTTTCAATTAAACATAATTTAAAAAATTACTTATTCATTCTCACTTTAGGTTAATTAGATCCATGATTTTAAACTTCAACGTAATATGGTTGGTTTGGATTTTTACTAAAATTAGAATCAAAACGTCACAATTAAGATTGCAATAAATTTATTAACATTTGGATGGTTTGGATTTTTATTAAAATTGGAATCAAAACGTCACAATTAAGATTGCAATAAATTTATTAGCATTTGGAGTATACATATACTATGAGTTGATTTGTATTTTTCACCAAAATCTTAATCGAATAAAAAAAGTCCATTTTTAAAAGTTATAAACCGAAATGCATTACAAAATCAAGAGCATATACACGGTACATTTTATGCTTGTGTATCTTTAAACATGATCCTTGAAAATTAATATCAGACTAAGTTCTTCATAAATCTAAAGAATTTTGTAATTTTTTTTATAACTTTGTTAGCTTTTATATGTAGGCTATAGAGATATAATTAGATAAGTTAAGTGCAAAGGATTTAGATTTTATTTTTTTCGTTCATGTGTAAAGGTTTTAGATTGATCAGTCAAAATTTTACCATCCCATAAAAGTTTCTAGCACAAAAAACATAGCAATGTTTCCCATAAAAGTTTATTTATAACAAATTTACTATAAATCATAAGTGATGTAGCATAATACTATTGATAAGTATAATTAGACTTATATAACTATATTAAATGAAAAATTATCACATCAATTGTATTTATAATATAATTGTGATATATAAAGTGTTCATATTTACGACTCCATTAAAGCTTAAGATATTTTTTTAGCTTAATATGGAATAAAATTTCCATTGATAAGATGATTGTCACACAAATCATTGTACAATACAATCATACAACAACATCAACAAAATTACAAACACCTTATGGGTGTGAAACATTTACGATTATATGGTATTAGTAATCCCGTAATTATGTTAAAATAAACACTTTAGTCATCTTATTATAAACTAGGCACTTCTAATCCCAAAATTTCCTTTGGAGTGCAATGTTGTGTTTTTGTTAGTGAGTGGTTGGTTAGGCTTTTGTTCATTGGCTCTCTTGTTGAATTGTGCTTGCTGAAATTATACATAATTTGTTAGACTACAGTTCCTAGTACAAATTGGTATGGCTAGTTACTCCCATTCGAACAACTCTAGTTGCTTAGTATAAGGAATTTCCTCCCTTTATTAACTAAGGATGTTTGATGTATTGAATTCTCTGAAAAAAAACTTGCAAATAGACCAATGCTATTGAAGCATGAAAGCCTTTGAAACACCAAGTTGAATCCATATGAAGTTGGTGTCTTTGAACTTCAAATTGCCTGCAAACGTAGTAGCAAAATATAAACTGTCATATGAGCTGAAATAGAACCCAATCTAACGTGAAAGTGAAATTAACAAACCATTCATGTCTTGCATCATCACTCGTACACCCCTAATTCACTACACTGACCGGCATTCAAACAAAGTTGTGGGAATCAGAACGTTACAATCACATTGCCTCCATTGTTTTCAAAAACATTAAAGTGCTTGAAGAGAATCACACTAGATGTCTCTGATGCAGAATGATCACTTTGCTAAACAAACAGTACATTGCTCCTCTAGCAATGAACTTATCATCCCCAAATACAACATTTGCAAATAAGAATAATGAACTTGCCGCCAGAAAAATATATTAAAGAACTTGTAATATTCCATAACTTGAGGTTATCCTATGCAAAGCTTTTATCTCAGCCAAAAATAAACACAAAAAAAGAAGCAAAAGCTAATAACTTTTAGCTATCAGTTGCTTCTTGATGCATTCAGAGTCTAGCTAGTATATGATACTGACGGATGCTTCAGGTTTCCCCAGCAGAGACTAAATGACATATGTTGAAGAAGACCAAATTTAGAAAGTCAATTGAAGGCGCCAAACAAGTAGAATAACTTAGTGTAGCATCCTACAATTCCAAGTAGATAAAAAGACTACAAAAAAATTCCCCATGCAAAGCTAGCAGTTCCTCTTTTCACTTCCCCTTAAAAACCATCAGTAAGAGCAAAAACCCGACCTGCTAAAGGTGGAGGGAGTGCAGATACAGCTTGTTTGATTTCCTGGAAAAACACAAGCAACAATTTTGAAACGAAGTAGTGACAGAATGCACAGAGCATTGTTAAAACAAACATCACAATCGTACATCTACTGTATGACGAGCTGAGAAGTGAATCAGAAGAATGGCTTTGTTCTCGAACTTATCTGCATGACTTATTATCTGAGAAAGAGGGCATCCACATATCAAAGCAACAAAAGAGTTTGTACGTTAGATAATTTCAGCATTTCTCAGAGATCAATTGAAGAATAAATGTCTGAATACTTTTAAAAATTAACCTCGTGCAGATGAATGTGTCCATAATCTCTGGCATGCTCTACTGCAACTGAGTCATTAATGAAAGTGCTCTACATGAAAAAAAAAGGGGAAAAAAAGAAAGAAAGAGAGCAAGAGAAGAAGCGAAGATTAGATGTTTGATCATTTTTGACAGCCTCATCCAGGAACCAACCGTTATATCTATGCTTAAGAAGACAAGAACTCCATTATAACAAATATGACTTTGTTTTCTAAAGACCACATGAGTTATGAGATGCCGGACATAACAAATGTTCCAAAGTTAGGGCAGTTTCTTTTTGAAGTATAAGATGTCTCATTTCATATTAGAGTGCATTTTTGTGAGATTGGAAAACTCCTAGCTCAATTTGAAAATGCCTGTGCTTCTTCATGTATAAATAAAATCACTGCTGTATTGCTTTGCATTTTTTCAAGTAATCAGTAAGATCCTTTCATTACAGAATCTCTGTGTCAAATATGAATATGTCTCATCACTAATAACAGATAGTATAAGCAAAGACATTCATCATATTTGGATCCAAACACCCTATATCCTAAAATATAAACACAAATAAGCTATTTGACCTCCATGACGAGAATTCTCGCCCTCAAAACTTCAACATTGCTTTCATCAACTATAAAGTCAGATGTGGTATCCCCAGTAAAAGCAATTTGAGGTTCTGCTATAGTATCTGTAATCTGCAAATAAGGAACACTGAGCCTTGTAAGTTACACTCTAGGATAAGGAAAATTGAAAGCTAGAATTAGAACTTAACAAGCCAGAATCTAACCAAGAAGAATAAAAAGGACAAAGGAAAGTTTCCACAAAAGCCTAGGACACTGGTTTGAATAACTTTCATTACTGACTGTATGAAAATTGAGAGAAGTTTCAAATTTAAAAACAATCGCATACATAATAGATGAACATTCTACAGTAGATATAAAATTCCTCATTTATCACTTCTAATATATGTACATTCTACAGTATATATATCAATTTTAAATGAGTTGAGCACCTCATTTATCACCTTTAATTTTATCTCACATTTATCACAATTTTGATGGGTGTACATATAAGATTCTGTATACCACAGTGAAGTGAGTTGAATTATTTTCCTCTCTTTCTGGATTTATAATTCAAAGAAAGGGAGATTGCCAACATTGACCTGGAGCTAAAGCATAGTAAACATAGTATTTAATTTTTTTTCCACTATTTACTCTCTTTTTCTCCCTCCCCTTTGGTCGGTAGAACTCATCGAACAATTAACCAAAACCCATACAATTGGGAAAAGTCAGATCGGTCGATAGGTCCTTTACAAAGACAAACTTCGCTTTCTGTATATCTTGTTATTTTTATATCAAATTGAGGAAACCAGGAGAAAAGTATGCCAAAAAGACATGCAGTCAAGTGGTGCTGAGAACTTCAAAAGAAAAAAATCTTAAAAGTTTGTGAATGCTATGTGGGTATCAAGACACACCTCCACACCTGAAAATTTTAATCTTTTTATCTCATCTGCAGGAAGGCCAATGTACTCCTTCTTAAGTTTCTGTTTTACAGAGAAAACTAAATAACCCTGCCATATCAGACATAGCAGTTAAAATTAAAAAATCTTCTAGGAACACAAAACATAATTCCAAATAAAAAAGTACCATGATAATCAAATACCTGACTTGGTATTCCATGGTAAGTCCTAAAAGCTATTACTTTAAGATCCCTTCGTGGATAAAACTCTTCACCTGCAAATATAAGCTCTATGAGACATCTTTAAAAATGCAAGAAAGAACGAAACCAAAATCTTTCACTAGGAATAATTTGAACAATTGAAAATAATTACCCACATCCAACCCAATTAGAATATGGTTCAGCTCTGACTGGTCCAATTTTCGGTGCACTTCAAAGAGTTTTTCTACATCTTCTTTTATACATTTTGGAACAATAATTGTTGGGGGTTTCATACTATATAATCCCCGAGTTGCTACATACATCGGCAATCCTCCCTGTCATAAATTCCAAGTAACAGTTAGAATTTCTCCAGACATCATATAAAGATCAAGCTCTGTTGAGAAACCATGTAAATGATGGGGAAATCAAAATGACGGGAAAAAGGAGTAACTAATCCCATTTCTATCTTTTATGAATTTTCTTCATTTTTATTAAAGGAAGAATGTACTGTATATATCATCTAACACTTTTACAGAGCATGCCATTAAGTAGGAATTACAATGATGGAAATAACCATCTACATGAAATAGGTAATAGCTAATATATCTATACAAAGTTCCATCTTGAAAAATAATGTTTACTTCATGGGACCAGTAGAGCCCAACAATATCCCATTACGTTTTCCTTCAACCATCCAGGTAGAAAAAGCATCAAACTTTATACAACTCTACAACCAGTCAGATATAACTATCAAATCTTGAACCATTCATTTGAATTATTATTATTTTCAATCCATTCATATGAATATTGAATAACTATAAACTTTGCTTCCTGATCAGAATTAACAGACCATATCAAGTCTCAGCAAAATTGGAATCTGTACTGCATAAGATTGTGCAACATAAGTCAAACAATGGTGTCATATTAATTACCATTCACACTCTTCATCCATCAACGTTTCCGTGACATAAAGAGAGCAATTTTTAGCAATATAAACATAAGTTTTAAACAAGATAACAAGTCCATAAAATGCACGAGTCATCAGTGTATGATTTTTTTTAAACCATTGTCATGGTTTAAGTACACAGAAAACAAAGAGGGGAAAAAAGACATCTTGGGAGACATAAGTAAATAGAAGAAAATCCCATAAAAATCAATATAAAATTAGAAGAACCCAATATCGCATTTAGCTCAGTAAAGACAAAACGGAACCGACTTACAATATGGTCCATGTGCGCATGGGATATAAAGAGGAAGTCTTGAGAGATAGCACGCTGTGGGCAGCGTCCAATGTCAAAAGCCAACTTGAGGGTTGGAAAGATTATGCAGGTTTCATGGCCTCCGATGGACAAACCCTCAACTGGGTAGCCTTCAATGTTCAACCCCTTCCTTTTCATCGAAGCTTGTAATGAATCTGATTCACACTTGTCTTTCACTGATTCAGAACTGTGGGTTTTGCTTCCACCCATTGTAAGAAAAGCGAAAGAATCTAAAGTAAGAGTAATTGAGCACAAAGCAACAATTTTTAGTCGGTATTCGCTGCTGCTTCCTGTTCTCCTTCTTTTTCCTAATAAAACGCTGGCTTTCTTGTCGTGACTGTCCCTACAATTTCAATAGGAAATTTTAATTTTACAGACTAGGTTTTATTTATTATTATTTTTTTAATATGATCTCATCGATGATTTTTAATCTAATTTTATTTATAATCAATTCAATTGAATCTAAATTTTATTTATAATCAAATCAAATGAATCTAAATTTAAATGTATTAAAATTTTTTAAAGTTATAATATATAAAATCTATTTAAGTTTTAAATTAGTAAGTAAATTTATTATATATGAGATATATTTAAATAATTATTAAATTATTATAAATATTTATTATTATATTTATTTTTTAACAATAATTTAATATAATTATGATAAATATAATATATTATAAAATAAAATATTAATTTATTTATAATTTTAATAATAATTGGATTCATATAAATTTTTCATAAATTATAAAATATGTTAATCAAATCTTATCTAAATTTAAACAATTGTCTATTATAAAATCTATTAATATAATTCAATCTAAAAAGATAAATCAGATTAAATTTATTAATTTAAATAAATTAATTGAATTATTTATTCTCCATAATTTTTTAAGTGAAATAAATTATCTCAAACTAGAAGACAAGTTTTTAAATTTAATTATAAATATAATTTTAATATTTATAAAAAAAACGTTATAATTGTTATTTAAAACTTTTAATTATTTAATAATTTTTTCATTAATGATAATTTTTTAATTATTTTTGTTATATGGTAATTTTTTTTAAATGAATCATTTAAATACAATTATGTTAGAGTTGGGTTTGATATAAAAAATTAACCTATTAAAAAAAGTAGTTAATTTCAATTATATATATAATGTATTGTTCGTATTTGTTCAAAGTAGAACATGTTTGCACACTTAATAATCTCCCTTCAAATGAAAATATATTATTCCGTTAGGTTTCAACCATCTAATATTAAAGACTAATCATTTAATCGCATCCTCTAAACGAGCATCTATATTCCAACGATATCACACACATGTTAAGAAATAGTTAAAGAACTCACCTTAATTTAATCAAATTTTGAGACTACGAATAAGTTTAGAACGCTAAACTTTCATTGTAATTCAATAGAAAACTCACCATTCATTTAGATTTGGGTTACGTGCGTTACCTTATTTTCATCTTGGTTATCCACCTTATGTGCGCTCATACGATACAAACTAGAACTTAATTCTTATATCACTTATTAAACATAGGTTCTAATATAAAAAAATTAATTTCATTTTAATTATTTATTTAATTTATTATTTATATTTTTAAATAAAATTCATATATATAACAAACTATTTAGATTATGGATAAGAATGATAAAAAAACTACGAGTTCGACTTTTATCAGATAAATTTCGATGATGTGTACGATTTTGGGTAAAAATCGAACATGAAGTAAAATGTACGATTATACTAATAACTGTATCAATGCATACCTAAAATTAATTATATTTATATATTTATTAAATTAAATTATATATTAATTAATAATTAGAGTTTATTAATTAATTATATTCACTTGTTACCAATGTTCCTCTTAACAATGGTTTCTACGAAACTGAATTTGGAAAGAAGCCTCAGAGAGTGTATCGTCTAATTCAATGTTGAGGAGACATATATGCTAATAATGATTGCGGCAAGTGACACAAAGAATGCCGCAGCAACTGCAATAGATGCTTGTCCAAAGAGCAAAGAGGTTTGGGTTTGGTTCAGAAGGTGTTTTCTTCGCTATTCAAATCATAGTTTCTTTGGAGTTTTGGATCAAACGGCAGCGTTTATTATGAATAACACTTATTATGAAGACTCATCTGTGGTTTTTAAAGGACTTGACTTTGTGAGAGGATTAGCATCCACTGTTCCAAAGCAATCTTTGACGCTCCAAACTGCAGTTTTGGATGTTGACAAAAGTGGTAAGCGATATGTCATGGCTCAATGCAACAGAGACATCAGTAGAAGTGATTGTGCAAAGTGTTTGAATAATCAACTAGTGGGTTTCAAGGATGAAATTCGAAATCGAAGTGGGTGGGAAATTTATGCAGCCAGTTGCTTTATGTGGTACCAGTTCTACTTCAACATCTCAACTGCTGCAAGTAAAGGTTAGTGGTTTGTAACATTATTGGTAGTGGTTTAACAGTAAGTTCGTTTCAAATCACAAGTTAAAAAACGAGAATTGATTTTTTTTTTCTTTTCCCTTTAATTTTTGGCTATATTTAAGGTGGCGCCACAAGACTCTATTCACATAAACTAAGAGCTGTAAGTATTATGACTGTTGCAATTTTGGGGCTTTTGATGATTATTTAGTAGGTGTTTGGATGATGGCTGACATGATGTCTCAGATACATAAATGAACATCTTGGATTTGCACCCAGTTGTTCTTTTGTGATTGAATGTATATCTATGTATATACCCTTGTTCATTGTTGATCACTGAAAGCAAACTTGTAGCTACCATTTTGTATAATATGGATAATTTTACATGTCTAGAATTATGTTTTGCTTTGGAACCAGATGCTCCACCGTTTCTTAATTAAGTTTGTATATTGAATACAGTGCATTTATTTTTTTGTTTAACGAAAATAACAAAACAATGACCTGCTTTAATGTATTTTTCCAAATTTATAAGGCATTACAAATAACTTTACCAAATTGACAAGGCCTTACAAATTGCCATAATCCCCTTTAAAAAAACTCTTACCAAAGTTATGTAAATTTTGGTAAAGTCATTAAAAACTTTACGACTAAATGATCAAAGTTATTAAAGCCTCACTTTAAAAAAAAAATTGTTAAGCATTACTAAAGTTTTGAAATAGTCTAGCAAGGCCGGAAACATGGTAACAATGTCTTACTGAAAGTTTGTAAGTCCTTACCACTTCCTTTATAAAATTAACAAGGGCTTACCAAAATGATGAAAAAAGGGACTTTTGCACAGAAAACAATGTCGTATAGGATTTACAGAAAAAGGAAACTATAAACGTAAGCAAACCAGTGATTACATATAGTAAGATGCTTCATCATGTCTTCTCTATATGTACTTGAATGTCTTGCTCTGGCTTTGATACACACAACTTTGAAGATTAATTGAATTATTTTTTTGATTAACGTAATGATTTAATTCAAATTAATTTTATTATAACAATCATTAAAGTTAGTATATACAATTTTAATCATTAAAGTTAGTATATACAATTTTGTTCACGTTGATCCTAATATATGTTTTTTTTATGTTATAAAAAAATTATACACATATTATATTTTAAAATATGTACGTTATACGAAAAAAACATATGTATATCGTTGAAAATAAAACTCTATCTATAGAGAAAATTATAGACAGAATTCTATAAATTATGTAGAAAGTCTCATTAGCCTGTCACATGTGTATATAAGTTAGTGTCTAATGCACGTGTATATTGGTTTAGTTGTTAGTGGAGGGGAAAAGACACATTGAGCAAAGTACCTATTCACCTAATTTTGTGTGTGTGTTTTTTTTTTTTTATAGAAATCCCATCGCATTAAATTGAAGAAATGGTTACATCTTTACCTAGAACTATTGAAACATCAGTTGAAATTCTTGACTCCACGACTCACCATTATTTATACTTTTACTAGTAAACATTGCCACTGTATGAGTAACCCTATTATACTTTCTATTCCTATACTACACATTGATGTTCAAAGCAACTAACAATTCCTTGATATCATCCACCAGCACACTTTTAGGTGCATAACAATATTCTTCACTAAGAATTCTCCTTGTAGCTTCCATACAATCAATTTTCACCGCTACCATACTTAGTTACAATTTATCTATCATTTTATATTCGATCAAAATTATATGCAAGCACATAATGGGGTTAATAAATGCTTTATAAGAAGACCCTTAATCACTAAAGCCTTACCCTTATAATCTCTTGCTACCATTCCAATACTTGTTAACCTCTTATTTCCATTGAGATTGATAGTAGCATCTATTAGAAGAATCACAATTTTCCTACGAACTTAATCAAGTTCTAAACAGCGGAATTAAACTTATTCTCCTTCTTTGTGTGGATCTTTTAGGAAACAAATAATAGAGCTCAAAATGAAAACATGCACAAAATCAACACAAGCAATTTACGTGGAAAAACCTTCCCGATGTAGGAAGGAAACAACCACGGCACTCCTCTCCAAAACTTCCACTATCAAGAAACAATTGTACAACAATTCTCTCTAGGTAAAACTATAGGCAAACAATCAACAAAATCATCAAGAATACATTTATTGGAAACTAACAATTATTTCAAGATAAATGGAGAGATCTAACCCAATTCGTAGTCACTGTTCACTGCTCAGAATTTCTCAAACTGGTGAGCCAAATCCAAAGCTCACCACACAGATTAAAGAGTGTTGAGTCGTGAACCTGCCTGAAAAATTTCAGCTTAATCGGACCATAAACAAACTTTGATCGGAGCACTTGATGAAGGCTTGCTGGAGAAGGAGAAACTGAAAACTGAGAGCAATTTTTCTGCAGCAGCTGTTGTTTTTCTACACTCGTTTTTCTCTACTGATTTTTCACACACAACAAACCCTAAATGGGTTTATTAATTAAAGCAATGAAATGACATAATTACCCTTCTTACTCCATGGGCTTTTAAGCCACATGGGCTTCCCTTAGGATTCTCCAAATCAAGAGGAAAACCCAACAACATCATATCAAGTTTGATTACATCCCTATCTGGTCTTTCCCATCGTACAACCTACCACTATTTTCTTTAACAACATTCCTCCTTATATCAACATTCATTTTCTATTCACCTTCCAACATTAGCACCCAATTCACACATCTTTCCTGCGTTTCACAAAGCAATTGGTTCCTATTATGCCAAATTCCCAATAGTTATAACTAACAAATGTTCAATTCTTGCAAAGTACATGTCAGGATGATACTGTGAAATAGATTAGAAAAGTTCACCATATGATTCCTTTTTAATGGAAATTGAAAAAAAGACAACTTCTAGACATTGTCAGCTATCTTGCAGTTCAATAATGCATGCATAATATCATCATAACTAGTTTTACATAATAACACCTGAGGGATGAAGTTACTTTCTTAAAGAAGAGATTAAAGCCATTTAGAAGAATTCCTTTACAAGCTCTCCACTTGAATATCTTGATCTTATCCCATAACTAGCACTAATGAAAGTAAGAAATGGTGAAGTAGCTTTGATTTGAAAAAAATTCAGTTAAGTTAACTGTTATAAATTAGCATTTGTGGAAGCGAAATTCAAGTCCAATTTTAATTGCATAAATATATAATTATAGGTAACAACAAAATAATAAATAGTGAGACAATAAATGCCACATAATGATTTAAGTGGTTCAACTTTTAATGTGAAAAGTCTACTTTACTGACGATAACACACCGAGAAAAATCCACTAATAATCAAATGAAGATACAAACACCAATATTCAGATAGCTTCACAAAATATACTAAAATCCAAATACTCTAGAAAATAACTCCCTCTAATTCACTCGTAATATATAACAAGATAAATTAACAAACTTTTAAATCAATATATTACTCGTACAAATATTAACACTCAGGAGCTTCCACTTTTCCTCGTATTAGCATCTTCCTCTTCTACTATATTACAAATAAAAGTGGAGAGAGATGACGTGTGGGCTAGAAGTGGCTGGACGGGAACGAAGCTGGAAGTGACTGGTCAGGAACGAAGCTAGAAGTGGTTGGCTAGGAATGAAGTTGGAGTTGGTGGCTGAAAGTGTCTATGGCTACAAATGGACCTGGAAGGGCTGGCCAAGGATCGATGTTAGAATTGGCTAGTCGGAACTCGACAAGGCTACGTTGGTGTGGATATGGCTTACATGTATAGTGAGATTGATGGAGATTGAAGGAGATTGATGGATATGAAATTTCCAAATCGACCATTTTTTAGCTTCCAAATCGACCATTCAATTCTCAACTACTCTCACGTAGCTACTGGTGGCTTCGTTCTCTATTCTCATTCTTTCATTCTTCTCCAGCGGCTGCAAAGCTGAGAAGGAAAAGGGTAATATATATATATATATATATATATATATGGAAAATAAATGATAGAGTTTAGTATATATTGGTTTAGGCTAAAAATTGTTTTGGGTTTGGGCAAATATTTAACAAATCTTTATCTTGGTTCAAAACAGAAAACAAGTTCTTCAAATATGAAATTTCTCAGATTATAAAATAACCGTAGTCCAAATCCCCGAAGGGTGATCATCTTCTGCAAATATCAATCAAGTCCAAGTAATGCTTGAGCTTATTAAATGGAACTGGTTTGGTTAACATATTAGCTAGATTCTCTATAGTGACTATCTTATTGACAATAATAGCACCCTAAGAGACAATGTCATGAATGAAGTGATATTTGACATCAATATGTTTTGTTCTTTCATGATAGTATTCTTGGTCAAGTGTATCGCACTTTGACTATAACAAAATACAATAGAAGTATCCTACTATAAACCTAAATGAAGCTTGCCTGCTTGTCTATCCCTGTAAATTTCTATGCCCAAAATTTTCTTCTTTGCACCTAAATATTTCATCTCAAACTCACTACTAAGTTGAGATTTTAATTTATGAATCTCAAATTTATTTTTAGAAGCAATAAACATATCATCAACATAAAGCAACAAATAGACAGATGAACCATCATGGAATCTTTTATGATAAACACAACTATTATAATCACTCCTAGAGTAACCATGATTAATCATAAAAGAATCAAACCACGTATACCACTACCTAGGGGATTGCTTCAACCTATATAAAGACTTTTTCAATAAACAAACATGATCTTCCTTACCTGGAACAACAGATCCCTCTAATTGATACATATATATTTGTTTCTCAAGCTCACTATGTTAGAAGGTTGTTTTGGCATCAAGTTGTTCTAATTCCATGTCAAATGATGCAATCATAGCAAGCGACACACGAATAGAGCTATGTTTCACAACAGATGAAAATAATTCATTATAGTCAATACCTTTCTTCTGACAATAAACCTTTGCAACAACACGTGCCTTGAACCTAGTTGCTTCAACCTCAAGTATGCCTTTTTTTTTCTTGAAGACCCATTTGTTTCCAACAATCTTATGGGTCTTAGGTGGTTTCACCAATTCCCAAGTATAATTCGTATGAAGTGATTCAATTTCTTCATTCATAGTAACCAGCCACTGAATAGACCCACCACAAGTAATCTACCACAAATAATGCAAAACAAAACTAAGTTTGCATATGCGTACCTCTGAGGGTGTTGAATCTCTCTTATTCCTTTACCCTTAGCAATACTATATGGTTTTCTTCTACTACATCATGAGCAGAATCATCTATCTCATCCACATATGGCTGATCTGAAGTGCCCTTTTACACTTGACTAGGAGCTCCACTCTCAAGCTCCACCTGTTCACTAACACCGTGGTTTTTACCTACAATAATAGACTCAATTTTATTTTCCAACATGGAAAACTTATCAAACTTAACATCTCTATTAATCAAAAAATTAGGTGACTTGGGTTCAACACACCATAATCTACCATTCACCCCAAAAGGATATCTTAAAAATATGCATTTCAATGCCATACACTCAAGTTTACCATCATTAATATGAGTATAAGTAGGACAATTAAAAACTTTCAAATTAGAATAGTTAGCATGAGTACCAAAGAATACCTTAAACAGAGTCTTCAACTCAATTGCAGTTGATGGAGACCGATTCACCAAATAGCAGACATGGTTTCAAGCTTCAACCTAAAAAGATTTATCCAAGTGAACTTGAAAGAGCATACAACTAGCTCTTTCTAAAAGAGTCATATTCATATGTTTTGCTACTCTATTTTGCTATGGTGTATGATGCACAGTGCAATGTATCACTATGCCATTTCATTCATAGAACTCATTAAACTGACTTTCATAAAATTTCAAACCATTGCCAGTCCTCAAATGCTTGATTTTCTATACAAGCCTTGAATTTTACAAATTTTGAGAATGCATCATTCTTATTCTTCAAAAAATATACCCAAACATGACGGAAAAATTCATCAATAAAAGTCAACATATATCGGGCACCACCCTGAGACACAACAGGAGAAAGACCTTAAATATCTGAATGAATATAATCAAAAGTACCTTTCATTTTATAGATGGTTGTATTGAACTTAACCTTGTGATGCTTTTCATAGACACAATACTCACAAAAATCAAGCTTCCCAATTTTTTGACCACAAAGCAAATCCCGTTTACTCAAAATAGACATCACTGCCTCACTCATATGACCTAATCGCATATGCCATAATCGAGTAGTATCTGAATCTTGATCTGATAAGGATGAAACTGAAACACTACCAATAAGAATGCTACCTTAAAGCATATAGAGGCCACTCGACAATTGTCTTTTAATAACAACAAGAGCACTCTTACTAACTCTTAAAACTTCACATTCAACTATATACTTGTAGCCTTGTGAATCAAGAGTACCCAAATATATCAAGTTCTTTTTCAAATTTGAAACATGGAAAACATCTTTCAAAGTCCTAACAATGTCATCGTGCATCTTAATTCAGATAGTACCAATACCAATAACCTTGCATAACATATAGTTTCCCATCAAGATAACACCCCCATCAAAAGACTGATAAGAAGCAAATCGTCCCTACTGGGGCACATATGGTAAGTGCAAACCGAATCAAGAATCCAAACATGTCCAAGAGAACCAATAGATACTAATAGAACAATTTCACCACCATTAGAACTAGAACTATCTACAACACCAACAACATCATTAGTATTAGAAGAAGTTTTGGAATATTTTCCTTTACCTTTGAGTTTCAGACAATTTACTTTCCAATGCCCTTCCTGAAGGTAATAATTGCATTTATCTTTTCTTTTTTCTAGATTTGGATCTAGACTTGCCTCTATTATTGCTTGTGCATTTTTCTTGATTTCTACCTCTGAAAAATAAATCACTACTATTATCATTATTGCTTGAAGACACCTTTTTCTTCAACTCTCTTGAATTTAAAGCTGCTTTGACATCCTCCAAAGAAATAGTGTCTCATCCAAATAGCATGGTATTAACAAAATGTTCAAATGAATGAGGTAAAGAACATAATAGAACTAAGTCTTGACCCTCATTATCAATCTTGACACCACCATTTTTTTAGATCACAAATAATTTTAGTAAATTAATCAAGGTGATCGTGTTAATGTATACCTTCTGACATTCTGAATGTATACAAACGCTGCTTCAAATATAACTGACGTGTCAAAGACTTGGTCATATAAAAATTCTCCAATTTAAGTTATAACCCAGTGGGATATTCCTTATTACCAACCTTGCACAGTACCTCATCAGACAAGGATAATTGAATTGAACTAAGAGAATTTTCCATCAATGCATCCTTTTCATCATCTATCAATTTTTCTGGCAATTTATCTCTGGCTTCAAGTGTCTTAACGAGCCTTTTTTTAACTAATACAACCTGCATCTTCATTTTCCATAGACTAAAATCATTCCTACCATTGAATTTCTCAATTTTGTATTTTACCACTATGATAGAAAACCCAATATGAAATATACAGAAGCATAACCCAAAAAAAATAGATAACCAGAAGCTAAAAATAAATCCAAAAGAGCAAACTTGATCAGTTCTAATATATAACATAATAACTCAATGCTTTAATACCAATTTGTTATAAATTAGCACTTGCGGAAGTGAAGTTCAGATCCAATTTTGGTTGCACAAATATATAATTATGGGTAACAACAAAATAATAAATAGTGAGAAAATAAATGACACACAATGATTTATGAAATTGGAGCAAATCATATCTTCCTTCCAAAACCATGCTTCATTAACTTGCTCAACCACCAAAGTCTCTAGTCCAAGAGTTAGAGGAGATATCACCTTATGTCAATAGGAATTAGGAATCCATATTTCTCTATACAAAGAGATATTTTATCCACTCCCAACTCTTCATCATGCCCCTTCTTAATCATGTCGCTTCCCTAGATAATACCTCTCTAAATATATGATGCATGTAAAGGTAAACTAGCATTAAGAATGTCACACCTAGGAAAATATTTACCTTTTAGGACTCTTGATACCAATGAATTAGGCTTTTGAATTAATCTATATCAATGCTTGGACAAAATAGCTTGAATAAAAGAAATCAAATTCCTAAAACCCAAACCACTAAGCATTTTGGGTTTACATAATATCTCACATGCGAGCCAATGAATAGTCCTCTTGTTAATGTCAGAACCTAGCCATCATGCTATGCAAACATAACATAAGGATATAGGTAGCTTAAAATAAGACATAGTATAAGTTGTGATGGATTGAATCATTGCTTTGATTAAGACCTCTTCTCCTACCTTAGTTGACCTCTTCTGCTTCCAACCTTTAAGCTTTTTCCATACTCGTTCTTTTAGCTATGTAAAATATTGTATAGTTATTTAGTGAGAATTGAAAAAATCCCACATTGATTAGGAATGAAGGTTGGTGTTTTATTTTGGGCTATAAATAAAGCCTCTTCCTCCACTTCTAAAGCATCCTAAAATTTGTAAACCTTTCTCTCTTTTGTAAGGGTAATTGATTAGCTCAATTTTGCCTAATTAGTTATAATTTTGGATTTCATTCATTTGGAGATAGTGGAAGTGGTCAACGATGCCCGAGGACATATGTAACATTTATATCGAACCTCGTTAAATTTCCTATGTTTTTTATTTTTTTGCTTAAATATTTCTACTTTAGTTTCTTTTAAAATTATATTTCTAATAACATTATTTTGTTGAG
The DNA here is from genome assembly GCA_037013495.1 of Hippophae tibetana. Taxonomy (NCBI): domain Eukaryota; kingdom Viridiplantae; phylum Streptophyta; class Magnoliopsida; order Rosales; family Elaeagnaceae; genus Hippophae; species Hippophae tibetana. Next base: position 31,544,008 of record CM072802.1, on the reverse strand, counting down.
CTAGTTTGAGTTTAATTCATTTAAATCAGAAGTGAATAGTAACTACCTAAAATATGGAAAATATACTCGATTTCCTAATAATTGGTTATAGAGCCGAAGGTTTCTAGTGTTCCATTTGTTTACTATTGGAATATAGTTTCTAGTTGTTGTAATTTGAAGAAATGACAGAAGAAAATTCTCCCTCAAACAAAGGCCAACCATCCACATCAGGCAGAATCATAGTTGTAAATACAAGGTTCGAGGTGGAGAAGTTTGATGTAACCGGTCATTTCGGCATGTGGCAAGACGAAGTTCTAGATGCTCTGCTTCAACAAGGTCTAGACATTTCCATTAAAGAAGAGAAACTAGATGAAACAATATTCGGTTGAGGTTGTAATGTATGCATATCATCTTGTCAATTGTCTACCATCGTCTGCTCTTGAAGGCAAAACACCTATGGAGGTATAATCTGGAAAACCTGCTAGAGATTACGATTTCTTACATATGTTTGGTTATATTACATACTACCATGTAACATAATCAAAGTTGGATCCAAGAGTCAAAAAAAATATTTTTTTGGGGATCCTATCTTGTTCTAAGGTATATCAATTATGGTACCTTGAAAGAAAAAAAAAGATAATCTTCAACAAAGATGCTACCTTTGATGAATCTGCATTGTTAAGAAGGGTAATTAAGAAGATTGATGGCACTTTGTAACAGGTGGAGTTTGAAAGCAAAATTGTTAATCCAATTGGTGGAGATAAGACAAAAGCTGATCCTCCATTGGTAGAAGATGAATCAGATGAAGAAGAGGTTTTAACCCAAGAACTCCATAATAACAAGAATAAATTGTAGTTGATAAGTCACGACGACAAAATATCAATGTTCCTGCTCTATAAAATATTTTGAAGATATATCTACTCAGTTTAAGAATACAGTCGCCTTGAAGTTGAAAGATGGAAGGAAGCCATAGATGAAGAACTGCAGTCTCTTTTGAAGAATAAGACATGGAAGTTGACATAACTAACTAAGGGTAAGAAGGAAATTGGCTGTAAATAAGTGTATGCAAAGAAAAAAGGATTTCCTAAGAAAGATGGTGTTCACTACAAGGCAAGGTTGGTGGCTAAGGGCTACGTTCAGAAGAAGGGAATCGATTATAATGAGGTATTTTCTCCAGTTGTAAAACATTCCTCCATTAGAATTTTGTTGGCCTTAGTAGCACATTTAGATTTGGAACTAGTTCAACTTGATGTGAAAACTGCATTTCTACACTGTGACTTGGAAGAGGAAATCTATATGTCTCAACTAGAAGGGTTTAATGTTGTTCGTAAATAGAATTGGGTTTGCAAACTAAAAAAATCATTGTATGGATTGAAGCAATCTCTAAGGTAGTGGTATAAGTGATTTGACTAGTTTATGTTGCAGTAGAAGTATATTATAAGTACACATAATCATTGTGTATTTCTTCATAAGCTATAAGATGAGTCTTTCATCTATCTCCTATTGTACGTTGATGATATGTTAATTGCATCAAAGAGCCAAGCAAAAATTGAGAAGTTGAAGGCTCAACTAAATCAAAAATTCGAGATGAAAGATTTGGGAGAAGCCAAGAAGATTCTCAGTATGGAAATAAGTAGAGATAGGAAGCTTAGTTTGACTTAGAGTCAATATTTGAAAAAGGTACTACAACATTTTGGTATGAATGAATAGACAAAACCTGTAAGTACTCCGCATGTTCCTCATTTCAAGCTTAGTATTCAATTATCTCCTAAGAATGATACAGAACGAGAATACATGGAAAAGGTACTATATGCAAATGTGATTGGTAGCTTGATGTATACAATGGTGTGTACGAGACCTAACATTTCACATGCGGTTGGTGCTATAAGTAGGTACATGCATGATTCTGGTAAAGGACATTGATTGGCTATGAAATGGATTCTATGGTATATTTTAAATACTATAGATGTTGGTTTAGTATTTCAACGGGATAATATTGTTGGTCAATGTGTAGTCAGATATTGTGATTCTGACTATGCAGGAGATTTAGATAAGCATTAGTCAACTACCGGTTATGTGTTTACTCTTGCTAAAACATCAGTCAGTTGGATGTCTACCTTGCAATCCACAGTTGCTTTGTCTACTACAGATACATAATATATGACAGTTACAAAGGTTGTGAAGGAAGCTATTTGGTTACGAGGTTGCTTGAAGACTTGGGAATTGGTCAAAAACATATTAAGGTGTTTTGTGATAGTCAAAGTGCTATTCATTTAGCCAAGAACCAAGTCTACCATACACGTACAAAGCACATTGATGTTTGTTACCATTTTGTAAGAGATTATTGAAGAAGATTGAGTATTAGTTCAGAAGATCAATACTATAGAGAATCCTGTAGATATGATGACCAAAGTGGTAACAACAATCAAGTTCAAACATTATCTGGACTTGATTAACATCCTGCAAATTTGAATTGATAATGACACGTTGATCTAGAGATTGAAGAAATCATTTAGAATCACTAAGTTGCTAAGGTGGAGATTTTTTGTATAGCTCCTTAGTGAGAAAATTGAAAAAGTCACACATTGGTTAGGAATGAAGATGAGTGTTGTATTTTGGATTATAAATAAAACTCCTTCCTTCACTTCTAAAGCATCCCAAAAATTGTAAATCTTCCTCTCTTTTATAAGGGTAATTGATTAGCTCAATTTTACCCCATTAGTTGTAATTTTGGAGTTCATTCATTTGGAAATAGTAAAAGTGGTCAACAATACCCGATGACATATGTAACATTTATATCAAACCTCATTAAATTTCTGGTGTTTTTATTTTTCTACTTTAATTTCTTTTAGTATTATATTTTCCAATATCATTATTTTGTCGGTTTAGTTTGAGTTCTATTTATTTAAATCATGAGTGAATAGTAAAATAAGAATAATATATCCGATTTTCCCAACACAAACATTGTTTTCTTATTGCTCCTTAACATCATTGGAAAATCCAAATATTTCTCTTGGCAATTAACCATTGAAATATCCAGAGAATTTTGAGCAAGGAGCCTTAATTCATCTGAAGTGTTAAGGCTAAAACACATTGTTGATTTTTGCAGATTGTCATCTATCCAAAATCTCTTTCATAATTCTCAAAAATTATCTTTAAGGAACTACATGAATTATCATTAATTTTCATGAAAATAAAACTATCATCACCAAATAGCAAGTGTGACACCCTTGGTATTTAATAGATACTTTTTTTGCTAACAGTGTTTAAGAGATATTTGATATGTTAGAATCTATTCATATTCTTCTAATACACAAGCACCCAATGAATATATCACTTTCATGAAGTCAAATAACATATCTCATACAATTTTTACTTCATCAAATGTTATATTAAAATAATTGGTTAGTTTATATTATTATGTATTTTGCTAGATAAGATTTCTAATTTTAACAATAATATCATAATCACAATTGTTAATCAAACAGCTGACAAGGATTTTTAAATGGTGAATATTCTAACATAGATCTCACCCGCGGTCCACAATCAAAGCCTTTGAAGGAATTTTAAAATAATATCTTTGTTATTTATTGCAGTAGTCATCTGTGTAATCAAATGACAATGCCGTTAGGTAACATTTAGTCAATTCTTTCAGGGGTTTTCATAGTCGTAACTAGATTTTAAGTATAGATGGCAGGATTAGTTTAATAAGTTTGACATATTAATAACAAGTTGTAAGGCCTTGTTCACAAGGATGGTGTTAATTTCAGATAATATCTGTTAATGAAAGGTTGTTATCTTATTTCCAATAAGATCTAATACAATGAGATTTTCTTCTTTACCACAAATTTACTACACATAATGTATTTATTTACTTATTCAAATGAAATTTTAACTTGAAACGATGAAGTAAAAGTATTACCCTCAGATCATTAATGCAATCATATTTGGGTATCTTTGTTTACCATTCCATAAAACCTTTGGAGTTGCAAACTACAAAAATATTGGATATCCTAGAAATAGTAGACATTATTCATTGTTGTAGTTAACCTCATTTTGCTTTCCTATTTCAAATTACATTTTCAAATCTGACAAATATATTATTTTAGTCGTTGTTTTATCATGGATATATATATGGTTGTCTAGTTCTATAGAACAAATCTGCATCTCTTTTGAGAAATTGAAAAGTAGCCAATCATTACATTCGACTTGAAATCAAGTTGTCATACAATACAAGTCCCAGCATAAGAAGCAAGTGAGTTGACTTTCTTATAAATGAATAAGAAATGCAATAACGATCTTATTATATTTGACCAATTGCTGAAAAACTTAACAAAGTTGATATATTGCTTGCCTTGTCTTCTTCTATCTAATTCTTACAAATAACAGAGTTCTAAAAACAGAACATGAAAACATCAAATTTTGCTTCAGTGTATATAATCATGCTGCTAACTTTTTCTAGCCATTGTTATTCTGATACTAATATGCATACTGGTACACTGTGCTCAGAAGATGATAATTATGCTAATGAGTTTGAATTCCAAACTAATCTGAAACATGTATTGAATGCTCTTGTGATCAACAGCCCTCTTCATAATGGCTTCTACAAAACTACAGCGGGAAAGAGATCTCAAAGAGTCTATGGTCTTGTTCAATGCAGAGGAGATACATCTGCCAAAGATTGTACTAATTGCACAATAAGTGCCATAAAAAAGGCATCAGATGAGTGTCCCAAAGGCAAAGAAGTTTCAGTTTGGTTCAAATGGTGTTTTTTTCGTTATTCAAACATTAGCTTTTTTGGAGAATTGGTTCCAACTGCTGTGGGGATTACAAATGACACAAACTATGATGATCCATCAATGGTTTCAAAAGGACTTGATCTTATGGGAGGATTAGCTTATACTGTTCCAAAGGAAACTCTGATGTATCAAACTGCAGTTTTGAATGCTGGCCAAAGTGGGAAGAGATATGGAATGGCTCAGTGTAATAGGGATATTAGTAGGATTAATTGTGGGAAATGCCTGAATAATCAACTTGTGGTTTTCAAAACTACAATTGGAAATAAAAGAGGATGGGAAATTTATGGAGGTAGTTGCTTTATGTGGTACCATGATTTTCAGTTTTACTTCAATTTCTCAACCTCTTCAAATGAAGGTTAGTGTGATATTTATTTTATTTCAGTTACTCCCTAAATAGGACGAACTAATTTTGTGCAAAAATTAGCCTATAGTTCTTAGCTGCCGAGATACTAAGGGCAAAAAGGTAAAATGCATATATAAATGGAGAAAGTTTACATAAGACAGGGGTAATGCATCCTACATGTGCACTGTTGATCAGTCAATTTTATTTAAAAAAATTCAGTAATATTGTAGTATGTACTACCCTACCCTAAAAGAAATACACAAATTAAATTCAGATATGAGAGAAAAAATAGAGGCAACGAAACATGCATATGACTATGGAGCATTTGAGTCCATCTCTCTCTACTCACCCTTCAATATTATGGTAGTATTAAAAAAAAAAAAGAATAGCCCATGATAATAAATTCCTTTTTTTTATTTTTATCATTTTCCTTCCTTTACCCTCACCACATCCACTTTTATATAAAACCATATTAATTATTATTAGAAGTTAAATATGGAAACCGATGTGTTTAGTCATATAATTTTCTCAAAATATTTTATAGGAAAAAAATGTCAGTGGAATCTTTTCTTCTTCTCTTCTCTTTTTTTTCTTAAAGTATTGTTTGATTCTTTAGTTTTAAAAATATGATCATTAGTTTTTTTAGTTATAAAAAAAATTACTTATTAATCTTTTTATTTATAAAAAAAATTGACACAAAAGATTTTTATTGATAAAAAAAATTCAAATTGATATTGGTGAAGGTATTTTTGTCATTGACTCACACCTTATCAAATCAAAAATAATTACAAAGAGAATTGGATTGGAAATATTTTGAATACCTTGATAATTTTATTTTTTCTTAAAATAAATTCAAAATTAATGATTATTTCTTTTTGATACCACTTTTACAAGTAAGAGGATTAAATGATACGTTTTGTATGAATAAAATAGTCAAATTGATTTTGATATTATTATTATATATATATATATATATATTGAACCTAATTATGAAATTGACGTGCTTCATTATTCATACAAGTTAATTTCTTTTCTTCGTCATATTTTTCTATAAATAGGTGGTGCTACAAGATTGCTTTCTCATAAATTAGGACTATTGGTGTTTTGGAGCCTCTGGTGGCTGTGTAAGAGTGGATGACTAGAAAATGAATCAATCTTGTGGTTGATTTGCATATATTCTCAACGTGCAGCACCGAAAGCGAGTTGATATGACAATCACTTTGTATGAAATGGACAATGTGTGATGGTTTTGATTTTTTCAGTTTTACATCCTTATTTTCATCCCAATGTAGATTCAGTTTCAGACTCTTAAGATTCATGCCATATATATATATTTCCTAATTCGCAGTACTCCTGTCGAATTGATGAGATTCAACCTTGTTAAATAACATGAGATACAATTGGTGACAATCAACACACCAACTGAAAGCAGTCACCAACAGCTTGGTGGGAAGGATAAGTTGTCCAAGAACATGTCTCTCCATAATTGTGTTTATTTTTAATTATTACAATTTTGCTTTTCTTTTGTATAAATAGGTTGTAAACATTCGTTTATTCATCATCAATAAATTCATTTCTTACATGGTATCAAAGCTTAGGAAACAATTTCCAGAAAAATCAGCTCATAGAAATCTTTTCCAATTTTTCCTCTATTTTTTTTTTCCAAAACCAATTTCGATTCACAAAATAATTTCGATTTCATCCCATCATATTATTCAGAAGAATCCGAGCAACCTGCAATTAAAATCAAGCCAAAATACCTCTTCACGCACCTTGTCTAATCTCACCGGCGTTCCACGCGCCTCGTTGGAGCCACACGCGCCAGCTGCTGAGGAAAACGACTCCAACGACACGTCTTTCACTCGTTTCTGAAACAAACGACACGTCGTTCACCCGATTTGGTCCTCGGTCCAGTCCGGTTCGGTCTTCATCCGGTTCAGTGCTTCACCGTTACAGCCGCTATTCCAGCCACTCCAGACACCGGTTCACCCACTTTTCGACCGGTTTTGCGGCTAAAATTTCCGGTTCTGTAATCCTTGACTCATTTTCTATAAGATAAAGCATATTTCAGTCCATTATTTATTTCATAAATAGTCATTATTGTCTAAAACACACTTAAACCTATCCCGTTATTTCGAATTTATTCAACAAAAAATGTCTATAACTACCAATACTAACCCTACTTTACCAAAATGGTATGATGACCCTAGCCATTCATTATATCTACACCACTCAGACCAACCAGGCATGGTTCTCGTAGCTCAATCCTTAAACCAAGAAAACTATCACGTTTGGAGTCATGCAATGCTCATAGCTCTAATAACCAAAAACAAAGAAGGATTCATTGACGGCACAATCAAAAGGCCATCAACAAACCTTGAAGCAGAAATCAAACAATGGACTCGCTGCAACATTCTTGTCAAAGGATGGATCCTCAACACCATATCACCCAAAATTGCAGAAAGTGTCATGTATAGTGATACTGCATATGAGCTATGGGAAGAATTAAAGGAACGCTTTTCGCACACCAACAGCGTGCACCTATTCCACATTGAGCAAGAGATCCATGATTGCGTGAAAGAAGGTGTAAGCATTGGAGAATACTATACCAAATTGAAAAGTTTATGGGATAGTCGTGATGCACTATGTACTCTTCCACATTGTGGAGGAAATGCCGGAAGAGAATTACAAGAATATCAACAAAAGCAGCGAACCATAAAGTTTCTCATGGGCCTTAACATGGTTTACACATCAACACGTGGACAAATCTTGCTCATGGAATCATTACCTACAGTAAATAAGGTATATTCACTTATTGTTCAAAAAGAAAAGCAAAGAGTTGTCTCCACTCAAAGCATAGGAAGGATGCCAGAAGCTGCCGCACTTGTTGCCAGAGATAGTCGTCCACAATATCCTCACAAAAATTACCCACCAAGGAACCCACATCTCAAGTGCAATAGATGCAACAATATAGGCCATAATTCTGAGAATTGCTGAAGTCACCTCAAATGTGATTTTTGTGGTCTCAATAGACACAATTTTGAAAACTGTCGAAAGCGTCTCAAATGTAATTTCTGTGGTTTGAATGGACATGACATCAACATATGTCGGAAGAAAGGAGCAATTCAAGATAAGAGAAACACAAGTTATGGCTTCCCTTCCAAAGCTCATCATACTGACTTTTAGGAAAGCTGCTCCGACACAAAGATACCATCCCACAATCTTACATCTGCCCAATATCAAGAGCTCCTTACACTTCTCAATCAATCCAAATCAGGTAGCATGGCAAGTCAAGTGACTACTTCTTCAGGTAACACATTATGTGCAACTGTTTTCCATTTAGAAACTCGTTGGATTTTTGATACAGGGGCAGCTGATCACATGGTTTGTTCCCAAAACCTTATGAGTTCCAACATTTCAGTCACTAATTGGCATGTGCATTTACCTGATCATTCTCTTACCCGTGTCACACATATTGGCACTGTACATTTCTCAAATAATTTCATACTCCATAATGTCTTGTGTGTTCCCTCCTTCAAATTAAACTTAGTTTCAGTAGCCAAACTAACTCAAACCTCATTTTTCCATGTCACCTTCACTAATAGTATGTGCTTTGTTCAGGACAAATGCTCAGGGAAGACGATTGGGATGGGAACTGAGAAAGCAGGACTCTATTACCTGACTATTTCTGAAAAGGCTGGATGTTTCTCCGTTTCAAACACTGCTTCCACCAACTCTCATCTATGGCATCAACGACTTGGTCATTTATCTAATACCAGTTTGCGTGTAATTTCTCTTTCCATCAACACACCTTTTTGTTCCATTAGTGATTGTTCTATTTGTCCATTAGCTAAGCAAACACGTAATCCATTTCCTTTAAGTTACATCAATACAAAAGCACCTTTTGAAATGATTCATGTTGATATTTAGGGTGGTTATCACATTCCAGCACTTAATGGAGCACGTTATTTTCTCACTATTGTTGATGACTACTCAAGATGCACATGGGTCTATCTCTTACATACTAAATCTGATACATGCACATTTATTACCACCTTCATCAATCTTGTTGAAACACAATTTTCATCCAGAGTTAAAATCATTCGTAGTGAAAATGGACCAGAATTCTCTATGACCCAATTGTTTTCTACCAAGGGAATCCATCATCAAACTAGTTGTGTCTCTACCCCTCAACAAAATGGTGTTGCTGAACGCAAACACCGTCATCTTCTCAATGTCGCTCGTTCATTGCTCTTCCAAGCCAATCTTCCTAAACAATTCTGGGGAGATGCCATTCTTACAGCCACATACCTCATAAATTGTACTCCAACACCTGTTCTCAAGGGTAAAACACCATTTGAAGTCCTTTTTCACAAAACTTCTAGGTATGAACATCTTCGTGTTTTTGGTTCCCTTTGTTTTATGTCTACACATCATGATCGACTCACCAAGTTTGATGCTAGGTCACATAAATGCATATTCATTGGGTATCCATCTCGGATCAAAGGTTATCGTGTCTACAATCTGGAAACAAACAAGACTTTAGTGTCTCGTGATGTTATCTTTCATGAACATGTATTTCCTTATTTCACTTCCGCTGTCAACACTCCAACTCTATTTCCTCCATCAGAAGATACTATTTATGATGACATACCCAACATTCATCAATAAACCAATCCAAATATATCACTTGATCATACACCATCTATCCTTCCAACAATCAACTCAGACACTCTTCATCTTCAAAATTCATCTCCAGAAACATCATCGTCAACTTCTCCACCACACATAACTCATCCAACACTAGTCACATATAGGCTTCGTCGATCCACCAATGTTCCTAGCTACCTTCAAAAATATCATGTAGAAGCTTCCTTGCCTTCTCGGTCCTTCCTTTCGTCTCACTCAACATCGTCCAAAGACAAAGGTACTTCTCATTCTTTATCTCATGTACTTACTAATGACCAATTATCACCTACACATCGTGCTTTTGCTACTTCTATTTCCATTCTTAGGGAACCAACCACCTTTGTTGAAGCTTTCAATGATCCAAAATGGCGGCTTGCCATGAAACAAGAACTGGATGCTCTTGAAACTAATGGTACTTGGACGCTTCAACAGCTTCCTCCAAACAAGAAACCAATTGGTTGTAAATGGGTTTACAAAATCAAGTATAATCCTGATGGCTCTGTGGAACGATACAAGGCTTGGTTAGTGGCCAAAGGATACAGTCAGATTGAAGGTTTTGACTACCAAGAAAATTTTGCACCAGTAGCCAAACTTGTCACTGTTCGGCTTCTCCTTGTCGTTGCTGCTATTCAAAATTGGCATCTTCGACAACTCGATGTCAACAATTCTTTTCTCTATGGTGATCTTCATGAAGATGTCTACATGTCCCTTCCACCTGGATTCAAATGAAAGGGGGAAACAAGAGTATGTAAGCTACATAAATCTTTGTATGGACTCAAACAAGCCTCACGATAGTGGTTCATCAAGCTATCAATAACACTTAAGCTAGCTGGTTTTAATCAATCCAAGTATGATCACTCACTGTTCATCCGAACCCGTGGTAATTCCTTCTCTGCTCTTCTTGTCTATGTAGATGATATAATCATAACAGGAAATAATATACAAGACATTGAAGAAACTAAGAATCATCTCATGAGACAATTCAAGCTTAAAGATCTCGGTGAATTAAAGTATTTTTTGGGCATAGAAGTTTCACGTTCCAAGAAGGGAATTGTTCTGTCATAACGCAAGTACACACTTGAAATATTGGAAGACATGGGTTATCTTGGTGCCAAATCTTCCAATTCAGCTATGGAACAAAATTTATCCCTTAGCAAGGTTGAAGGGGAATTCATCAGTAATCCCACATCCTATCGAAGACTTGTTGGGATTTTAATATACTTGACCATCACAAGGCCCGACTTAGTGTATGTTGTGCACATTCTTAGTCAATATATGGATAAACCACGACAACCACATTTGGAAGCAGCTCAACGAGTGCTACGATATGTCAAGAACACACCAAGGCAAGGTCTTTTTTTCTCAAAAACTAGTTCATTACAACTAAATGCTTTTTGTGATGCAGATTGGGCAAAATGCACAGATACACGACGATCAACCACAGGATATTTTATGTTTCTTGGAAACTGCGTATCTCACTTTTGCTTTTGTAGTCTTTGAGAGAAAGGAATAGTGGGTTTGTAGAGGTTGCTCTTTTTTGGCTGAATTATTTTCTTTTCAGTGCTCTCTTTATCCATTAGTTCCTCATCATCCTTGTTAATTTCTTGTTTCTCTTTATCCTTTTATGTCTTATGTTCATGTTCTAAATTTTTACCACTCCTCAAGGATATGAAATTGCACTAGTTCTCACCTTTTCTTCGTGGGTTTACAATTGTGTCACTTAGAAGGTTACCTTGATGCCTTTGACTTATAACCTGAGCAAGTTGCCCTATTTGGTTCTCCAAATTTTGAATTGAATCTTAAGTTGACACTCTTGTATTAAATGATTGGATGACGTCTTTCATCATCACCATTAAATTATTTGTATTGTCCTGAGTAGGTGGCTTCTTCTCTTGGGCTTGCGATTGTTGTGGTTGTTGAAAACTAGGTGGTGGAAATGATTGATGGTTGAATTGATTACCACCTTGATTGTTATTATTACTCCAAGAGAAATTTGGATGTTGTCTTCATCCTGAGTTATATGTGTTTGAGTATGGATTATTTTTTCGGTTCACATTACCCACATAACATATGGATTCAGGATTATTTGGACAATTATCAAACAAATGAGCTCCTCCACAAAACACACACGATAATTTTGAATTTTGGATCTGGTTTATAATCACTGGCAAGTTTTGAGCCTTCAAAAGATTAACCAAAGATGAAACTTGAGCTGTAAGTGATGTGATATCATTTACCTCATGCACTCATACTACTTTTCTTGTGGTTGTCATTTTGTCCATTAGCCATTGATAATTATTGCTAGCCATTTTCTCAAGTAAATCATAAGCTTGATTGTAAGATTTGGCTAGCAATGCTCTATTAGCAGATGCATCAACAATAGTTCTTATTTGAGCATTGAGACCATTCTAAAAAGTCTTCATTTGAATCCAAGAAGAAATACCACGATGATGACACTTTCTTAGCAATTCCTTGAATCTTTCTCATGTTTCATATAAAGATTCTCCTTTATATTGTTGATAGGAAGTAATGTCATTCCTAAGCTTGACATTCTTTATTGGTGGGAAGTATATCATCAAGAATTTCTCCACCAAACCATTCCAAGTTTTAATGGAATCAGGTGGCAAAGAGTTTAGCCAAGCTCGAGTATAGTCTCGTGAAGAGTAAGGGAACAATCTAAGCCTAAATGCCTCTTCTGTAACACCACTAAACTTAAATGAATCTACAACTTCAATAAACAATCTGAGATGAAGATGAGGATCCTCTATTGGTAATCCACTGAATTGTCCAACTATTTATAGCATTTGAAACATCACTAGCTTCAGTTCAAACTGATTAGCTTGAATATTTGACATTGTAATACTTGGATTCAACCCTTCCAACGTATGTATTACATATTCATTCATAGCTTTATCTCTATCAATCATCATCCATCAAAAGCATTTGATTGTTCAAGTTTAGCTCATTATTGTTTATTTCTAATAGGTTAGTCATTTCTTCCTCTTCGATGACTTGTTTTTTCTAATTACTCTCAAAGTACGCTCAATTTCAAGATCTAAAGGTAAAAAGAATTCTCACAAACTCTCCTCATGCAATAGACTCAACTATGTTTCTACAATACTAAAGGAGATGCCTAAATAAAAACTAAAAAAAATAAACAACTAAATAAATAAATAAATAAAAGAAATTAATAAGATAAATAAATAAATAAGCCAATAAAAGAAAATAAGTGAATTAAAATTAAATTAAAGTAAAGAAAAATAAGTAAAAAATAATAAATAATAAATAATAAATTATTAATTTCTAATATTTATAATCCCCGACAAACCGCGCCAAAAACTTGATTGCTACACAAATTGTGTATGTAATGAATACACAAATATATGTATCACAACAAGTAATATAATGATAAAAAAATATAGTTCCTATAGATATTATTTATTAGAAACTAACTTTTAAAACAAAAAAATAAAAATCAATTTTTTTGTTTTTTTATAATTTAAGGAAGAAAAATTAAAATGACTAAAAGTAAATATCAATAATTAATTAAATCGGAATTGGTAACTAAAAATATATATGAGAAAATATCTAGAAATAATTAATTTTCCAATTTTCTAAACATGAAAATCGCTAAAATTCTCCCAAAATAATTATCAATTAATTACATAATCAATTGAATCTAACCTAGCATGTATTATTCTATTAAGTAAACTACACACGATATGATAATTAAATTAATCACACTCTCATGCAAATTAAATTTCATACTGCTAATTAAGTTCATCAATTATGGATCATATACATACGAATCATACATCTTTGCCTAGAAACTATGCATGTTATTTGATCAAGACAAACAATTAAATAATTCTCTCAAATCTATAGATAAATTGTTAGCCAAAAAATTAATATCATAAAAATAAAATAAAATAATATAATTAAATTAAAATTATAATTAAGGTAAAATATTAAATCATCACATGGTGAAAATTGGGTTTATTAGATCTATAGATTAATAAATTAACTACACATAATCATGTTCATAAAACTCATATTTTTCATAAAAGAAGACATAAAAATTGATAAAGAAAAGAGTAGAAGAATAAATACAATCAATCTCTTGAATTGTAGTGTTAATCTTCTCTTGAATCTTTACCAAAATTGTGTCATCTCTTGAATTTTTCTGTATTTTTCTCTTTTTAGCTCCAAATATTGACCAAAATTATGCTAATTATGACCCCTATGGGTTTATGGAGGGATTAGGGGCTTAAATACTGCTTAGGTGTAATCTAGACCATCATATCAAGGGCTACAATCAAAACAATCAAAACAAGCAAAATCGACAACGCTAGCCAATCAAAGTACGACACATGGCATCATAAATTCACTGGATGAATCTGAGTGTGACACATGGCAGAGGAGAATGGTTAGAGTCAATTCTTGTTGAGTTAGTGCCATGTGGTAAAACATGATTTGCGGAATGGATGGCGTGGTGCACGAGTGGAACATGATGAGCAATCGGGTGGTGACATGTGGTAGAGAAGTTTGACTGCACTTTGAACTAGGATTAAACGCGGTGCAGACACATGGCACATATTTCTTCCTCCTCACACGCGACGTAACGTGATTCACTCTCCTTACTTGCATGGCTTTCCCAATCAGTTCCCTACTTGTGTGGTAGGCCACATGGAAGCTCTTGATTGAACCTACGTTAAAAATTCATAAAAAATGCATAAGAATTCTAAAAATTATATTTTATCTATTTTCTCTAAAAAAATTATATTTTAATATTATTGACCCTAAAAATACTATTTATTGAATAAAACAAGTAAATATTAAGTAAAAAAAGTACGTTAATGACTACTTTCATTGAGTAATCACTAATAGACACACGACAAATTGGGCCAACATAAGTCTACCGGAAGGCCTATGGCTGGACATGGTATATATGACCCAATATAGCACTTTATTAAACATGACACATATGAATCAATATGGTACCTGGTTGGATGTGGTACACATGGTTGGACACAACCCATATGATCCAACATGGCACATATGGCCAGACACGACCCATGTGGCTGAACAAGAGGAACATGATCAAAGATAACATATATAGTGGGACACAATGTATGTGCTAGCTAAATTACACATTATTGTGTATCAATGTAGTGGATCACATATCACTTTGGACCTACTCCCAACAAGTACACACTATATTATACCAATTTATTGGATCAAAAATCATTTGAACATGTTCCCTAACAGGTACATAATATAGTGTACTAGCATAGTGGAACACAAATCACTTTGGACCTACTCCCAGATAGGTACATACCATAGTGTCCTATCAATAAGTACACACCATAGTGTACCAATGACACAAATTCCAACAAGGGACATGCTCAAAAAGCATCCACCATCCTAAAACAGACGAGATCATATAAACGAATATCAGCAAAAAGTAAAAGAAGTATATAGATGTAGCATAAGTATATGTTCAAAGGTACAAAAACAGAAGAACAATATAGAATATGCATATGTCCAAAAGATCCACATATAGACTTGAATTCCAACATCATGATTCAAGCATGTGGTAGACCATTGGGACCTCAAAGCCCTGTTAAGTATGTCATAATTCATAAGCTTTGTGAACTTTGAAAATCTAGAACAAGGAATGACTTTGATGAAGTCATAGTGGCAACATCTAATTAAGTGGGTTGTGAAACTATACCATCTATAATTGGCACTAAGTATTTCCAAAATACTTGAACAAAAGGCTAGTAAGTCTAGGATTGGAAGGTTTTTGCGCTCTGGTATGGTTACTGTAAGGTGAAAACCTTAGTGAGTAACTCACTCAAAAAGTACAAATCTCAAAGTACACAAAGTGTCTAGACATATCTGGTCTCTAAGAATGACTGAAGGTGGCGAAGCATACACTTCTATGTAATGGACCATGACACCCTGTCCACTACCTCCTTAAGTCTTGCCACATCATGCATCCTTCTATGGACACTTTCAATGGTGTACTTCTACCTGTTCTTCCTTATCGAGTATAGTCTTAAAATGTCCAATCATATGTTTACATTTCAAACAAAGTTTGAACATAAGTTAAGCACATACATTATTATCTAGACCAATATATTGGCTTTACAAGAACTTGAGATGATCAAGACATGAACCCCCACTACCTAGACCCCTCAAAAAAGTTCAAATCTCTATGCACCCATGACACTTCACTTCAACAGAGGACACAAGTTAGAAAAATAATTACAACAAAGAAAAGCCTAAGTGTTGAAGAGTAAGGATTAGAACCTTCACACTTATGTCGTCCTCTTAGAAAAGAGTGCTTATGTCATCAACAAATACTGTAAAGATTTTAGAACTATCATCATGGATAAAATCGCATCGTCGGGATGATCTATAGTCATCACTTGACTTGAAACCCACCTGATTACCACCATTCGGACTTGATATTTTTCCACGGGGACCTAAGTTTCCACCATGGTAAAATATTACATGGCTAGTTGAACCATGGCCAGACACCCAATAGATGGTCAAATCATGGCCAATCGGACCATGGTCGAATACCCTATAAGTGGTAAGATCATATCCGTACATGCCACGATTGAACAAACATGGATGGTCGGACCATGGTCACACACTTCAAGAGTACCCAGACCATGGTCAAATCTCTTAGGGCTGGACACACCATCGCCTAACAAACATAGGTCCTTTCTTCTCCGTTAGTCCTTCACTCGATAACCATCTCACACGACCTATCGTGACTCATGCTTGTTCACACCCATGATGACAAAGTCTAATCCCATCCATCACTCATCCTCTATCATTTCCTGTGTAAGGAAGGATAAGTGTAAATGTCGTAGGGTGCGAGATATTTGGATAGTAAGAAAATAAAAGTCCTATAGTTCCTCCAAGGGACTTGAGAAAATAAAAGGAAGAAAATAAAATAAATACTTACGAAACCTTGAAGCAAGTTCTCTATATCAAAAGTGTGCTTTGAAGAGTGGAATGAAAAAGGAATGAGAGAATGGGCTCTCTTTATATAAGGGATAAGGTGGGATCTTATCCGTTCATCAAAGAACCCATCCAAGGGTCCTAGGAAATAGGGTAGCACATGGGATTTCAAGTTCACACACTTACATCCATTTCATTTTCTTCAATAATAGGAAAGTGAATCTATTGAGTAGTGGTTTTGACGTTGACATGACTCTCTAAACAAGAGTCTGATTGAGAAGTCGTAAAAACCACCCGCAATAGTACATCGTTGTGGCCAATAAAAATAAAAATTTGTCATATGAGAAAGTAATACCATGCACGAATGAGCTTGACATTACTAGCGAGGTTAAAAAAAATAATGAACCCAAATAGTGATGAAATTACAAAGTAGACCTTCTAACCCATGTACCCAAGCCTAGTAGGTTTAGGGAGTTGATGTTTGATGTAAAATAATCCATGCCATGTGGCATAATATAAGAGGTTTTAGTCAAAAATATGACTCACAAGATAGCCCAATCAACAATGAGTCATCAAATAAGCTTTAATATCAGTTAAATATCTAACAGATAAATGATCATCATTTGAACCCTTAATTATTCGACAATGAGAAAATTAAGCGAATAAAGCTATGACATTTGAATATAAGTCTATTTTTACGGGTAAGAGTTATCAATAGGTATATTCTCTCCTACAAATATTCATCAATGCTCACCATTAAACATAACTTCTTCTCGGATAACATACAACTACTTCTTCTTTCATTTACAGACATTAAAATCTAGATTCTCTCTCACTAAATCTATTACTACATCTCTTTGCATCACAAGGAGAGATAATAGTCTTTTCTTTCACCTCATTACCTGAACTTAGTTAAGCATTGGAGAGCAAAAGGCCACCATATCCCATGGTGGTCCAAGATCCTAACGATGTGTTTTCTATTCTTAGGTTCACAGAAAGTGAGAGATGTACCAATCATCAATGTTAACAAAAATCGACATCAACATATTATAATGAAAAAAGAATAAAAAAGAGAATAAAATTTGTTTTTATTATTATATTTATAAGATTATAAAAAAATTTATTAAATTGGAACTTTAACTATGCTAGAGCCTTAGTCAACCACTCGCATAATAGGAGACTTGATCGAAAATGAATTATGTTTAATGAATATGTAAGTATACGTATCGCAACAAATAATATAATGATAAGAAAATATCATTCATACAGAGATTATGTTATTAGAAACTAATTTTTAAAACAAAAAAATAAAAATAAATTGTTTTTGGTGTTTTTATATTTTAAGGAAGCAAAATCAAAAGAACTAAAAATAAATAGTAATAATTAATTATCTCATATTTGAAAACTAAGAAGATATATAAGAAAATATCTAGAAATACTTACTTAATCCTTCAATTTTTTAAACATGTGAATCACTAAAATCCCACCAATATAATTATCAACCAATTACATGATCAATTGAATGTAACGTAGTATGTTTTCTTCTCTCTAGTAAACTACACACCATATAATAATTAACCTAATTACATTCTCATGTCAATTAAATTGCATACTACTCTTTAAGTTTATCAATTATGGATCACATACATAAGAATCATATATCTCTGTCTAGAAACTATAAGTGTTATTTAATCAAGACAAACAATTAAATAATTCTCTCAAATCTATTTAATTACCTCTATATATCAATTGTTGGTTAAATAATTAATGACATAAAAATAAAATTAAATAATATTATTAAATTAAAATCATAATTGGGGTAAAATATTATATCATCAAATGTTGAAAATTGGGTTTATAAGACCCCTAAATTAATAAATTAACTAGATATAATTTTGTTCATAAAACTCATATTTTTCATAAAGAAAAACATAAAAATCGATAAAGAAAGAAGAAGAAAAAGAGATATAATTAATCTCTTGAATTGTAATACTAATCTCCTCTTAAATATCCATAAAAATTACATCTTTTTTTGAATTTTTTTTATATTTTTCTCTCTTTTTAGCTCCAAAAACTAATAAAAACTATATTAGTTTTGGCTTATGAGGGTTAATAGGATAATTAGAGGGTTAAATATAACTCAGCTGGAATCTATACCATTATATCAGCTTCAAATTAAAGACTAAGATGAAAAAAAAGAACAATTAATAGCAGTAACCAATAAAAATATGCCAAGTGGCATACAATATTCACTGAGCAAATCTGTGCGGCACATCACAAGGGAGAATAGTCTCAATCAACGGAAGTTGAGTCATCGTTACATGATGATTTGTGATTAGTGTTTATGGCTTGTATGGCTCATAGTTGGACAAAATAGACGAGTAGTGTGACGACACATAGAGGGACGTTTATTGCGCGTCGAATTTAGAATGAACGTTGTACTCATATGTGGCAAGGCTTTGCGTCACATTGTACACATGGCTTTTTGTTAATTGCCTTCTCCGCTTACGTGTGGTCTATTAGGCTTGCTCTGTCAACCCCGATACTTGCGTGACGTCTACGTGACAACTTCTGATTGATCATGCATTGAAAATTTATTAAAAATCTATAAAATAAATTTAAAAATTATAAAAATTATATCTTAGTTTATATTTTAAACCTCAAAAATATTATATATCATATAAAATAAATAAATATTAAGTAAAAATATATACAAATAACTTTATTTTAATAATCAAGACTTCCTGGTACCATAAGTAAAAGGAGTTATAGGATAAAAATGTTCACTCCTAAGGTGATGTTGACTGATTTAAACTTAATAAAATAAGGTTTAATCGGAAAATAAGGCTGAGGATAAAATCTCAGGAATATTTTAAAAATTCTATCACCTTTTAACATGTATGTTGATAATCCACGTGTGCTTACAGTATATATATATATATATATTTAAAATATAAAAAAAAATTATTTATAATAAGTTGTAATATTATTATAATTATTATAATAATTAATTATAAGTTAAAATTTATAATTATAAAATAGTATTTTTATTCCAACTCATATATTTTAATCGGAGGTGTCTATGCTACAGCTTTTTAAAAAGAAAATTAAAAATTTATAAAACTTGACCTAACCATTTAAGTAAAAGAATCGAATCCAATTTTGCTTACAAACTAATTCTCTAAGTAAAAAACAATTGTTGTGCATATCTTTGGGTAACAAAATGCTTAATATATCACGTATAACACAAGGGATTGGAGTGCTATACAAATAATAATCAGCTACCATTATATTTTCTATTTTATATTAAAATGAATTGATATATGTGTTATAAAAAATTAAATTTTTAAAAAACCATAATATAACATAAGATATGTGGTGACTTGGTAGGGGAGTCAACTTTCAAAGTCCAACAGTTCGGCCTCTTATTGCATTTATCTATTACTTTATAATACAAAATTAGACTCAACCATAATATTATAGAAATAAACAATCTAGTTTTTCATTTTGGTCCAATTTATACAGTTTTATGGATACCCTAATTTTAATTACAAAACATGCATGCACTTCTCAAACATTTATATTGATTGTACCTTACATACCCTCTAGATTAATTTCAACCATTTAGATAATTTGATATTAAATTTTATTCAATTTAATATTTTTCAATATTATTAATATATTATTTTACTATTATAAATTTTAGTATATTATTTTATTAAAATTTTCTATATTATTTTGCTATACATATTTAAAAACCTGATATAATCCTAATGTGGGATAATTGACCATTGAGAAAACATAAATAAGATTACAAATACACTCAAGATATCTGGTGGCTTGGTAGATGAATCAACTTTGATGCCTATAGTTCGACCTCTTTGTTCAGCATTTTAAAGTATATTTTTCAGTTATTTTTAATTAAAATATTGTAATAGATCTTGATGATGTGATTCGATTTATCTACTATTTTACGATACAAAATTGGACTGGATCATAATATTATAGAAATTGGATGGTCTTGTATTTCGTTTTGGTCCACTTTATACAATTTTTTAAATACCTCTAATTTTAACTACAAAATATGCATATTTTCTGAAATTTTTCTAAATTATTTTACTATACATATATAAAAACCTAATATAATCCTAACGTGGGACAAGTGATCAATGAGAAAACATAAATAAGATTGTTTTAACATATGAATTGATTTGAAACCCGATTCAACTAACAATCTGAATCATCAGACGAGTTAACCTAGGAGGATTTGTATGTGCATGTGCCAACATTGACACTTGTAGGGTGAGCCTGCCTACATATAAGAGATTTGGTATTGGAAGGTCGACCACCAGCTCGAGCCATATAGTGGTCGACCTTAAGCTTTAAATGTATTTTTTTTACTCTTGTATCCCTCTGACACACTGTTACTTGTATCCCTCTGACACACTGTTACGTGTATCCTCTATATAGTTGACACTTGTACATATAATGTCCTATATATAAATAGACCTCATAAGAGATCCATACATTCATTCTAAAAAATTCTCTAGCTTTTCTCTATTTTCTCTCTTTGTAAATCGGATCATCCCAACATTTTGACTCTCACCGTGGGGCTTAGATTTGAAGGTCAAGCTTTGACTTCTGACCATCTATTTTCAAGGATTCATCTAGAGTTTTGAGAGAAAGACGTAGTAAGTAAGTAGTGTTACCTAGAATTATGCCTGTCATAGTAGGAACATAAGTCGAGAAAAGATTAAGACTAGAAAATGAAGAGGCACCATCGGCATAAGACCACATCTTACCAACACGTAATGAGGCTAGATTGGAGACCGATCCCTATTAAGAGTTGACATGCCAACTTCTTGAGCTAAGAAGAGAGCTTCATAGTACTAGGCGAGAAAATAGGGCACTACGCTCGCAGTCAAGCTTGAGTGCCCCTGAAGGTCATGCCGTTAATTTGGTTGGTGTGATCAGGCCAGATCTTGTTGTACCTGAGCCATCCCAGGGTGAGAATTCAGTTGAGGGTGACCCCCTTCTTAGCTCGATGGGGCTTAGTAATAAGCAATTGTTGTAAGAGCGAAAAAATTGGGAGTCACGATTTCAAGCATCAAAGAAAGCAAACATAAAGCAAGACCAAACTCTTAAAAAGGCCCCTAAAAGGCAAGACAAGGGTAAGGTACACTATGATGTGGATACGTATTGTGAGAAACTATATCCTCCTTTTATGATGAAATAGAGCACGATGAACCTCCAGCCAAGTTTAGTGCTTCCATGTGCCCAGACTATCAAGGAATGAAGGATCCAATAACTCATGTGCAACACTTCAAGATGCCTATGATCCCTGTAAGCCTCATTCAAGGTAAGAGAGACATCATGATATGCAAACTGTTTGCTATCACTCTAGACGATAGTGCACAAAAGTGGTTTAATAACTTAACACCCTATACTATAATCTCATTTTTTCAGTTTTTTCAGGTTGTTCATCACTGATTATACATACAATAAGCCTTTGAAGAAATAATCTCATCATTTTTTCTCTATCACTCAAGGAATGGGCGAGTCTATTGAAGAATACATGAGAAGGTTTAGAGAGAAAAAATTAGAGATATCATCCCAACCTCATGTCCTGATATCAAATAGTACGAACATCATTGTTTGTATCTAAAATTAAAAATAACAAAAAAAATTAAAAAAAATGGTAGATTCATTTGAGGGAACCTGGATCTCCCAAAAATTTAATTTGAGAAAAGATGACATCTCAATTTGACATAACAAATCAATATTATATCTTTTCATTCCTATAGATATTTATACAAGGTGTTATATGAATAATAAATCACCCACTGCCTAAAAAAATTTCACAAATTAATTTCTACTTAAACTTCGTTACCATTAACACAATAATTATTAAAATAAAAGGATAAATTGTAACTCTTTTTTAAAACTAAATACTAAAATTATAAATAATAATAGTTTAGTAATCCTCTTACAACTAGAAAGCTACTCGAGTTACTGAAAACATGAAAACAAATCGAATAAATACAAATGATTACAAAATTAGTGTAACAATGGTTTAATAAATTGACGAGTGTAGGTCTAGCTTGACTTGTACTCATGATAAATAATACTAGCGAGGATATAAGATAGAAACAGAATCATCAATTCTTGATTGAATAGAGCATGCGGTTCCCAAATTATTATCTGAAGGCATTGAACGATTGGTATTAATGAAATATGCTGGTCTTAAAGGCCGAGGTAGATTCATAGAGAAGTTGTTAAGCATGAGAACAACTGAACTCATAGTGGGTCTAACTGCTGCATCTTGTTGAACGCACATTAGTGCTATTTGAATACATCTCATTATTTCATTTATTGAACCATTTCTCATTGTTGGATCTATAACTTTTTGTGCCTTTCCTACCCTCCAATTTCTCCATATCTGCATTTTTTTAAATGATATATAATTTTTCTGGAATACGTAATAAGAAAGAAAGAAAAAAACTATAATACATAAATAGTTCGAAAAATTATAAAAATAACAACTTTAAAACTTATAACTATAAAAATAATATTTTTTATATTAATCTCATACGTTTTCACTATTAAATTAAAAAAAATATGATATATTATTTAATTTTAAATGCGATTTAAATTAAATTAAAATTATTTAAACTCGTAAATGTCTTCCAATTAAATGTCATTCAACACTATTAGGGTGCTATTTTTAGTGTTATAAGTTTAAATGGTGTTATTTTTTTTAATTTTCTTAAATAATTTAGGTACTTAAGCATTTCATTTTTAATCCCTTCAATAAAAAATAAATATTTATTTTTTATAACATAAAAAAAATATGATAATTTAAGTTTTAAAAAAATTAACATATTTTTTTTTATTAACTAATATGTTAAAAATAAACTATATATATGAAATTGGGTTATAATATGCTATTAAAAAAATCTTATAATAAATATTTAAATTGTTACTTACAAAGCTTAATAGGTGATCTATATCATCTCCATGATAGAAACGAGTATTTCTTTCTCCGCTCAATATCTCTAACATTAAAACTCCAAAACTGAATACATCGGATTTTACTGAAAACTGTCCGTACCTTGCGTACTCAGGAGCCATATATCCACTGCATATATATATATATATATATATATATATGCCAACAGTCAATACATTATATATTAAATATGCTCTAAATTAATATTACTTATAAAAAATAAAAAGTAAAATTAAATATGCTCTAAATTAATATTACTTATAAAAAATAAAAAGTAAAATTATGAACGTCTGTACTTAATACTTACTAGGTTCCGACAATTCGACCAGTATTGCCTTGAGATTGATCAACTCCAAACAATGTAGCCAATCCAAAATCAGAAATTTTTGGATTCATTTCTTCATCTAACAAAATGTTACTTGTTTTGAGATCGCGATGAATTATTCTATGACGAGATTCTTCGTGAAGATAAAGAAGCCCTCGAGAAATACCACTTATTATCTTGTAACGCCTTTTCCAGTCCAATTCTTCTCGCTTGGTTTGATCTACGAATTCACACGATCATGTTATTCATTTGCTTAATTAATGGCTAAAGTGTTGTGACTTGTGAATCAATTAACAACATTAAGAAATTGAAGGTACCTCCCCCAGTTTCCGTGTTTAAGTTCCATAAAAAAATGGTTAATTAATATAGATTTTATACATGCTGCTTATATATATATATATATATATATATATATATATATATATATAAATATGATGCCCATTTTCAACTTAAATGATTTAGATTAATATTTTTATCAAATGATTACGATTTTTAAATAAATACAATCTAATAATATATGAATAAATGTTACCCACCACTGGTTTCTTTAACAACCAATTTCCAAAAAGTCTTATGTAAGAGTTTTTTTATTTTTATTTAGAGCTATCATTCTCACTGGAGTAATACACATGTAGGAGACGACTACCTGACTTGATTATGATTATGATTAGTTTTTAAGAGATTGTTGTACCTGACTTGATTAGGTTTAGATGGTGATCTTTTGGTGATGTCGAGATTATAATCCTCTTAGATCTTATGGACACTTAATTTCAACTTAAGGGTGTCATGTTTGGTTTGGTGATTCTTCTACCTACATTAAGATGATGGTGCATGCTTTTGTGGATAGAATTAGTTAGGTCTTACATCGAAAAAAACAATCTATATATAATGTTAGTGTTTTGTTAGTTTTTCATAATTTTATTACAATGTTATGGGAAGTTATCTAAAAAAAAATGACGCAAATAATTTGAATATAATAATAATACCAAAAATGAAGCGATCAAGACTGGCATTGCAAACAAACTCATAAAGAAGAAGCTTTTCGTGGCCATCCAAACAGAAACCAAAGAGTCTGACGACATTACGATGTTGAAGCTTGGCAAGGAAAAGAACCTCGTTCTTAAATTCCAAATCTCCTTGATCAGAATTTCTAGACAACCTTTTTACCGCTATGTTTTGTCCATCTGAAAGCCTCCCCTGATAATAATTCATGAATATATTTTTAAATAAAACATTTTCGATCTATTTTATTAGACAAAGAATTAATTCATATTCATCCAATAAAATAAAATAGCTCATCCTCAAAACATTAGTATTACGTACCCTGTAAACTGGACCAAAACCACCTTCTCCAAGTCTATTTGACTCAGAAAAATCATCTGTAGCTATCTTAATAGTCTCAAAATCATATTGCAATGACTCCGCTTTCATATTAATTTCCTCTCCGTCTTTGGACGAAGGCCGACCTGACAAAAAAATATTACATGCATCTCAAGTCTAGTAGAACAAACAAAATAATAATTAAATAAATAAATAAATAAACAATTTACCTTCGTTTTCTACCCTTGCCTTCCTTGTTCTCATATATACACAAATGCTGATAAAGACTATCAAAGCAAAAACAAATGGCACAAGTGCGGTAATGATCACAATTCGAGTTGTGTTGCTCTCTTTTCCTATCAAAGTTCACCCAATTAAACATCAGTTAAAAACAGAATTTTTTTTTTTAATAATAAATTAATTAATGATAAAGTGTATAAAATTAATGTTGATTATTCTTGTTTCTCAACAACTATTGTATTTAAAACTCAATAACTCAGATGATGGTGTAGAATATAACATTTACATGAAAATCTATTTAGTTCACTTCTCTTTTATGTAAAATGAGACTCAAAATTTTTGGTCGACCTAATCGATTAAAATTCTGTCTAGAAAACTATGTCTTTCAATCTCAAAAAGTTGAATATGTAGAAACATTCATAGTGTTTATAAACCCTCCTATAACATAATACTTTTAATTTTAACAAGTTATATATACCATATAATATTAATGACAAGGCTTTCTTACATAGGTGATATTGAGTAGTAAAATTAAGATAAAATATAACCTGGACCTACGTTTAGATGGCGTAGGAGGAGAAAGCTCTGGCGATGGCGTAGGAGGAGAAAGCTCTGGTGATTGGGCAGGAGGAAGAGCAGAATTATTGTAAAACGGATAGAGCTCATATCTAATATTGCAGCTGGGATTAAAAATTCTTAACCCTTGATTTCCACTACAACAACTTGAAAGATAATTGACCACTTGTCGAAGACAGAAATCACAATCTGAACTAGATAAGGCTGGTTCACACTGTACAAGGTTATAAAGTGTGTACGGCGTATGATAGTTGGTAAAATTTACTTGTTTTGCCGAAAACTTTTCAGCACCAGTCGGGGCATCACTGGCTTCATTCACCAATTCATACATTGTTTTCTCTACCAGTTGGTTAAGTGTTTGTGTATTGGTAATATTAGGCATGACATACACAGCTACGGTAGGAACTTGGTCCAAAATTCCAAAGAAAGATACGTTTGAATATCGTAAAATGCACAAGTCGTACCGAATCACGGCTATCTTTTCCACGGTGCAGTACTGTTGGGTTAAAGCTTTGGAAGCTGTTCCGACGCATTCTTGACACTCGTCAGTGGAGATATCTGGACGGCATAGGAATGAAGCGTAGACTACGGTGCCTGAGTTTTGGCCTACGCTGGTGTTGTAGTAGCCAGAGGCACGAGTGGCATTAGTGGTGAGGAAAGAGAGGGCTTGATGGAGATTAGATTGGTAGGTGCTGTTGGGTTGGAAAGTGGTTGTGTTTGGACAAAAATAATGGTTCCATAAATTTGGGGCTTCTTGAGTTCTGACACCAAGAAAGGTAAAGGTATAGATTATCAGCGGAAAAGTGATACACAAATACAAATTAGACATGTTCATTTTGATCTTCTTGTCTGAGTTTGTTCGTACCCTTCAATCCTATTTGATGTGCCTTTTATTTCTTTTCTTTCAATATTTAAGGGTGATAAGAAAATGCTAGTCTTGAATGAATATGACATTGTTATTAAGAGAAATTGACGTAATCTCAAATTTTAAATGTCTTCTCTCCTCTCAAACAAAACCAATTAATTATTTTAACTGATGGGTGCAATATTGCATAATGTTAAAATTGAGTACATACGACTACACAAAATTCTGCCTCATAAAAATGTCGTTACTTCAATTAAAATTATAATAGATTATATATATATATATAATGTGTAGTATTTGATACCCATTATTTTTTTGTTAGTAAATTTTTTTTATCTAAATAAATAAAATTCATAGGTTAAGTTGTAAGAGTTTAGACATATTAAGATGGATGCACTCATTATGCTTTATCTCAAGTGAAAGATTAAGATTAAGGGCTATCACCAAGTAGTTGTATGGATTTATACCCATAACAATGGTCGAATCTATATTCTCGTGCATATCATTCACATTACCTTGTAAAAATGTCAAAAAATTATCTAAAATCACATATTTTAAATAATATTTTATTTTTTATTAAAATTACTGAAAGATAAAACTTATGATAATAAAGTGAAAGATGAAGATTAAGGGCTATCACCAAGTAATTGTATGGATTTATACCCATAACAATGGTCGAATCTATATTCTCGTGCATATCATTCACATTACCTTGTAAAAATGTCAAGAAATTATCTAAAATCACATATTTTAAATAATATTTTATTTTTTATTAAAATTACTAGAAGATAAAACTTATCATAATAATATTAAGACTTAGTTTGGACCGACTAGTAAAAAAAATTTGTAATAAGGTATTGACCTAATGTAAAAATGTATTTAAATACCACTAGCATCGAATGTCGTTACAAAGTTTACACGATAAGATAATGTCTTATCACAATAATAGTAAATCTTATTTATGAACAATTTTGATAAAAAAAATGTAACTCATAGAAATATGTTGAATTAGAATGAGAAGATTTACTATTGACATCCAATGTCATGATAAGACTTATCATAATAAGATAAAGTTTACCGTAGTAATGATAATTTTTATCTTAAAAGTGATTTTGGTAAAAACAAAAAAAATTAAATTAAATACTCCAACACTTTGATAAATCATTTTAAAAATATCCTTGTTTCAATTAAAATTATAATAGATTTTTTTAAATATACTAGTTTATATTTATATATTTGATGTGTAATATTTGATATATATTAAAATTGAGCATAGTTAAAAATAAGGTGAAAAGTTATATGATCTTTTTACTTATACAAAATATATCATTTAGGTTATTAATTTTGAGAATTTAATATTTAATTCATTTACTTATAAAAAAATGGTGTAAAAAATAATCATTTAATAATTTTAAATTTATTTAAAAAAAATAAGGAAATTCCGGGTATAAGATGTGAATAAAAGACGTTAATACTCTATATAGGTTATATTTGTAATTTTTTGTTTTGATTGGATAGTGATAATCAACGAAAATATTATTATCAATATCTGTTTAAATATTTTTATCAATAATTTTTTTTTTGTTTCTATTTTTATAAGTAAAATGATTAATAAATATATTTTTATAAATAAAAAAAATTATTGAATATAATTTTTTATAAGTAAGAGAACAATAAATATTTTTTTAAAATTAAAAATTAAATAATATTTTTATATAAAAAATGGGCCCTATAATATTTTTTTATAAATATAATAATTTTATGATATACTATTCACAAATAAGATTAACATAATAGAATTGATCACAGTTCACGGACTTACCAGCACTTCACATAAGTTTTATTCATATGGTCAAAATCATAATTTCCCTTTTATGATCACCTAGAATTTATGAAATAATATTTTGACAAATAAATAATATTTTTCAATTGAATTTGTCAAAACCATATTATCTCTTTTGTGATCATTTAGAATTTATTAAAGAATAAGGAGTTAGGACTTTTCCCTCTCCCCTCCCCTCAGGACCTAGGTATTACTTGATGCGTTCCTTTCTAGATACTCTAACAGCCAAATTAACTTTAATGGTGAAGACTTGACTACATCAAGAGAAAAGAAAAAAAAAAACAAATTTCACGTCATAAAATTTATAATAAATAAAAATAATATGATAATATGATAATATTATAATATTAAATTATAGTCTTATTTTATAGGATAAAATTTCGTTTTATTCTACTTATTTTTTTTATTTGGAGTTAGGTAATTTTTTTATTATAAAACATATCAATTAATTATTTTAATTGTATAAAATAAATTATATTATTTAATTATTATTTTAATAATTTATAAAAGTAAATATTTTTAAAAATTATATATTGAAATATTTTAGTATTTTTAATGGATTCCCTCCATCAACACTCCTTGGTAAATCCAATTCTTTTCAGCCACTTATATGGGCATTGATGGGTTGCTCACGTTGTACTGACGGAGCTCTTGAGGAGTTATATCTCCATCGCCGAATCTGGAATAACAAAAATAAATGAAATTGAACTTTTTAATTTTTCTCAGAATATGCAGAAGATGTGCTCGAACTTTTCATCTCCATCTCCCTTCGTTTTCCTCTCGTCATTTTAATGTATGTCATCTCGTTATTTATTTTAAATTTAAAATTTTCGAAATAATCTTCCAAAATTGTCCAAATTTAAATTAATATTATTTTAATATAAAATATTTTAATTTATATTCGATCAATACTATTTATACATTTAAAACGATTAAATAACGTTTTATTAAAATATATGAATTAAGTAACACTTTAACACTAAAAATATATATTATTCCGACCATTTTTCTCATTTTATAATCTTATACTTTTATCATTATTATAAAAAATTAAGTTTTATTTTTATATTAAAATAATTATTTTAATTTTATAAATAATACATTATATTGGAGGTAAAATATATGTCATGTATTTGTTCGAATAGATATTTTTTTAAGAGTGTGGGAGTGAATTGGTTTATTAGGAAACACACTGTAAAAAGAAAACGCGTTTATGACTTTTTATGGGCATTTCAGTAAATTGGATGTAGAAGAAAAAAACACATTCATTTATGACATTTTGGAATTAGTAGACTCGGTCCAACCCACTCGTTTTGCTATGTCATTTTCTCTGTCAAATATTGAACAAAGTCACCAAAACCCTCCACGACGCAATACTAAGTTATTGGTGATCAAATATATAAATTAATTCATATAAATTAAAAACTTTAATTCAATTCCTCAAATTGAGATTAATATATTTAAATTTATTTAAATTTAAATAATATTCAATTTTATAAATTTTATAATTCGTTACCATCTAATTCGAATTAAATTATTATTAAAAATATAAATAAATTTATATTTTATTTTATAATATATTATTTTTAAATATTATTCATACCATAATTAAATTATCTAATAATTTTAGTTTAAAAATAAATATAGATATTAAATCTTTATAATAATTTAATAATTATTTAAGCATATTTTTTTAACTATAATTATAAATAATAAATTTTACTAAAAATATAACAACTTAAAATTTAAATGTAGCATATATCGTATTTTATATATGAAAATAATTCATAAATAAATTTAAATATTAATATAATTTTATCAAATTCAAAAAATCTAATATATTTAGACGTAGATTAGTTTATCAATTATTTAAAAATTTTAAATCTAATTTGAATGAGATTGAATTTGACCCCTATTTCAAAGTAAAACACACTCAAGAATGAAAAAAAAACAAAGAAACCATGTGAATAAGAGAGGATAGAAAGTGTTATTGAATCTTTATTAAAGATGTCAATGTATATTGGTTGTATTTATATAAAACCTGAGATAGTAGCACATCAATGTAACACTACTTAACCACTTACCTCACGAGCATAACACACTAATAATTATATTAACACTCTCCTATCACCTCATGGTTTCTCCAAAATAAAGAGAAGATCTTCAGCTTTTGAAACGGTGGTATGTGAAGTGCTTTAGTCATAACATATACAATCTCTTATTTTGTGTAATTTTTTTTTAATTGCTTATGATAGCTATATTTTATATATGTAATTTTATATTTAATTTCTCCGATACACCTATATGTTTTTCCCATAACATAACAAATATATATTTATGTATATTCAAAAATATGATATATATATTAAAAAACATGTATTTTTTATAGATTAAAAGTGACACAAATTGAGTAACTATGTCATATAAAAATATTGGCTAATAGAAGTTGCATTGCACCAAAAAAACTTTATTTAAAATATTATAATTAATCATGATATAGTATAATTAATTTAAATTAAAAATATATAGTGTTAATAGAAATGTAAGTCATATCATTTTGTTGATGGTATATCTATATGTAAAACAAATGTGTCCAATTTTATTTGATATTTTTGTTTGTTTTTTGTAAGGTTTGTTATTGATGGCTCAATATCACTTAGGATACAGTTTTGTATTTACCTATTACACGCACTCACTTTTTTAGTTTACATATAGTTTGCATGGTTGGTATCCCGTTAGGGACTTTTTTTGGTGTCATAGTGTCCCATTATGGTATTTCTTTGTGTTGGGTTGTCTCTTTGAAGATTGAGCGTTTCTCCTAATTAATAATACCGTTCATTGTGGTTGTTTGAAATTCCATTTGTTTGTTGTCAAAAACGTCGATGTTGTTGCAATTACATTTCTATTGCTTCGTCAAGGTGTTAGTATCCCCCATGTTAAGGGAGGTCAATGAGTATGTAATAAAAAGTTTCCTCACTGACCTTGGGCAGGTGAAAGGGTTAGCAAGAGTATGAAAGGTTTATTTTTTTTTTATAAATTTTCCTTTCTTGCTTCTTATTTTCTTGGGCAGAATCAAAAGGAAGCTTTACTTGTTTAGCACATGACTTTCCTGGTCCGTTTTCTTTCTATGTGTTAGGTCAGGGAAATAGTTAGAAACTGTGTGATGTAGAACATCAAAGATGAGTCCCTATCATATTTCTCAAATAGTGGATTGAATGTAAGAAATGTGAGATTGAATGAGGTTTTAATAAGAGGTAAAATGTATAGTTGGCTAGAGAAGAGGCATATCATTTTGAGTTACTCTAGTATTGAGGTGGGTACTTCATTTCCTTCCATAATTACCTTGTGTGTTTGTTTTCTATTTATGAATCATGTTTGTGAGAGAAAAATCATGTTCTTGAGTTATGTGTACGTAAGATGGTGTTTGCTAGTAGAGTTTAATGTTATGATGATGTGTCATGTGTCGGTGAGTAGTTGCAAGGATGCAAAGTTTTTATAGATGCAGAGCCTATGTGATAGTGTGTCGTGTGTCAGTTAAGTGTTGCAAGGTTGCAATGTGGTGCATAGGTGAAGAGTCTATGTTTTTGTGTGCCATATGTCGATTGGGTTACGTGTCGCAACGTTTATGCATATTAGGTTGTAGAGTCATCGGTAGTCAATCACAACACATGGTGATAGAGCTTTAGGGATGAGCTTGGATCTACTTAGATCATGTGCTATAGATGCATTAAGCAAAGATAACATAGGTAGTTAAGGTAGGTGTCATAACTGATAGAGATATTTGCGTTTATACTTTTCTATCGATTTGTATCTGTTTATTCTATTTTAGTAGATTATTTTCTAACCTAATAATTTTGCCATATTGGCAGGGGTTCTATATGGGTTTACCTCTATAAGTCTATTTTTACTTTTGTGTCCATGTTTTGGCTTCTTGTGTGCAAAACATGGATTGTTTAATGCAGATTAATGATGCACACACGTATATAGTTAGGAACATTGTGACTTAAATCATGTTTTTCACACACCATATGGTTGATTGTTTAGTATGCATGCTAGGGCCTAAGTGATGGATTTTGGCTTTGTTCAGATACATGTATTTATGAAAATTACTAAATATTTTTTGGATTAAAAAAAATGTGTTTTTTGGCACCTTGATGAGGTCCTAAACAAGGGCCTTTCTAGACCTCTCAAAAAAAACCCCGACGTGTTAGCTAGTAAGGACCCTCAACGAAGATACAACGAGGTGGTCTGATTGTTAGTATTCCTTCTATAAATACCCTTTTTTTATCTTCTCACCCATTATAAATGTGTTGAAACTCTGCCAAAATCTACACTAAAAATTATAGTTGATTCACAAATTACTTTTGAAGTGTTTAAGTATTTATACTACAATGTTGGGGGTAAAATAGAGTACTTGAGTGTTGAGTATTGAGATCTTGACTATTTTACTTTATGTGTGAGACATAATATTATGAGATTGGGTTGAGTTATTGTGGTAAGATATCAAATCATTAGTTGTATGCAGTATGTGGATTGACTGTGTGTCCTACATAGACGATTTATGGTTTGTAGTGAAAAGTTTTTTTCCACGGTGGTTATTGGTTGTTCAAGATTGAGAATGGTCCTAAAGGTTGATTATTCTTTTCACTTCACTTATTGATCTACGATTTTTAATCACACTATATTAGGTGGTGTTGGCTTTGGAGGAAAGTCGGGTTTGTGTGTCAGACCAGGTTGTAGTAGAAGCAGTAAACGATGACAACAAAAAGTAGTTCAGATAGAGGTCTTGACTTATAAAGGTATTGGTGCTTTTATTTATGTTAGGATTATAATTATTTTATTGGTTAATAAATTGTTTGCTATTAAATAGTTTTCATAAGAAACTAGAGAATGTTACCACATAGATAGAGTTTTTATATAGGTTTAACTCGTTACATCATATGTTGTGCTTACTTTGTTTTTTTGCTAGTGTAATATGAGTTTAAATCGTGTATGTTACAACATACTAAAGTTTAAACTCTGATTTGAACACTTTAATTTCTTCTATTTACTAAATAATATATTTAGTGATTATAGTTTTATGACTGCCTGAGAATATTATTTATTATTATTGTTGTGTTCAATTATTTATTTATCTTTCTGTTTGCCACGAGTTAGAGATGAGTCCTTAAGGAGTTTGTAACTCCTTACACTAGTTATGTATCAAGTCACATACTTTTTCAACCTTGTTACATGCTGCGTAATGTATAATCATATGATGTGAGAATACAATCATCATTTATCGAATATGTATCCACACATAAAGTCATGAGGTGATTGAAAATACTTTATACTTTTTCAAATATGTATACATGATTCATATGCTATGTGATGTTTTACATGTACATGTATGTTGCTAGTCTGGATAAAAGTTTGTCACATTATCACTAATGTGTTTACTGTAGATTGTTCTTTCTTATATACTGGTTGTTTTTGTTATGTATTAAATTAATCATGTTACTATGTACTTTCACTGTGATATCTACTTAATTCATGTTGTGAAGCCTGTTTGGTTGAGTTGTAATAGAACTCGCAAAAAGATTTCATGAGTTGACATTTTCACCCCTCATTTAGTTCTCGATTGTCTATTTGAATCTAAAGTTTAATTGATCTAAACACAATTATTCTAACGTATGAAAATCTTAAAAAGTCATTTGTTTTTTTTACTATTATAAATTTATGAGATTTTAATTTTTTTATTTTGTGACATTATCGACTTAAAAGGTCAAAAATGTATAAAATCAAAAATAAAAATCAAGATGATAAAGTTAAAAATAAGGTAAACTAAAAATATATGCAATGATTAAACTCGTATTGAGAAATATAGAGCATAGTAATGACATTCAATAATTTTTGTAACTTTATAATTTATTTAATTAAATTAAGATTCATTCATCAAACATAACTATATATTTGGATGTATGGTTACACAAAATATTGCAAACTATAATACAAAATAAAGAATTATCTTAAATCATTTTACTTGTATGCAAAATATGTATTAATAGTTCAATACATTCAACATATGTAACATTCAAAATTATGAGAAAAAAAGTTAAAAAGTATTAAAATCTTTAAAATATTAAAAAACAATTTAAAATTGTAGAAGCAAGTAAAAGAAAACATCTTTTTTTATAACTTTTTTAATCATATTTTATGGATTCCAATTATTTAAGTATATTAATAAGATTTTTCTATTTTCTCTTTACATACCCTAATATAAAACAATTATCATAATTTTTAATTCTTTTATTTTTTTAAATTATAACAAAACCACAATTTATAAATATAAATATATTTATATGTTAAACTATAATCATCAATTTCATTCAATCTTTCATATAATATCAAATAATTTAGAATTTCGTTTGATTTTTTCTTTAATTCTCCGAGTAAAAGATAAACATAAGATCAATTATTTTTTATATTAAATATTATTTAAAAAATAAATTAAAATTTAATAAGAGATTTTTGATTTTCTTTTTTAGTTTTGTAATAATAATAAAATATTATAATAATTATCTGTTTTTTTGATTTTTTTTAATTTTTATTACGAGATAATTTATAAATTTTAAACTATTATCGTAAAATCAATCATCTTAAGATTCTTTTAATTTTTTTATTTTGATTCTTACATATAATCAATTATTCTTACATTAATTTAATTTAGAAAATAAATTAAAATTGAACAAATATTTACGAGACTTTTGATTTTTTAGCTTAATTTCTTAATAGTAAATAATTAATATACTATTTTTTTTATTTTTTCTTTATAATTTTCATTAAGAGAGAATTTATAAATTTTAAATATATTTACATACAATCAATTATTTTTTTGAGGTTTTGGCCTTTAATTTTAATTTATTAATTGATAATTAATACAAAAAAGAGACTTTTAATTTTAGTTTTTATTTCATAATAATAAATAATAATTATAATATTCATGAATTTTTTCATTTTTCCCTTTTAAATTTCAACTCAAAGAATTTATAAATTTTAATTTTATTCTCATAAAATTAATTATGGTAAGAGTCTTTTGATTTTTCTTTTTTATTTCTACCTCCAAAAGATAAATAATACATAAAATATATTATTTTTATATTAAATATAATTTAAAAATAAATTAAAATTTAATACATATTTACTAGACTTTTAATTATTTATTTTAGTCACATAATAATAAATAATTATTATAATATTCATAATTATTTAAAATTTTCCTTTTTAAATTTAAATTTTTAGTACTGATTACTTATAAATTACAAATTTATTCACAATCACATTAAAATAATTATTTTAAGACTTTTTAGATTTTTCTTCTAATTCTCTTAATAGAAGATAACTATTTAAAAATAAATGAAGTAAATTGAATAGATTATACATGGGAGTAGTTAGTCTATAACTTACTAATTAATGGATAAGACGTGATTTTTGAAGTTATGTTTCTTTCGTATAAATAAACAAACTCGTTATTTTATAATTGTATATAAGAAATAAGATTAGTCCGTCACATCCCCGCCCCGCTTCCCTTGTCTCTCTTTCCAATATTTTGACTAATATCAAAATCTCTTCTCTCTTTTTCCAATATTTTTGACTAATAATATCACAGTATCAAATGTTCAAAATTAGCTCATTGAACCTTTAAAAAAAATTATGTATCAAAAAGGAATAATGAATGTACAAAGCTTACACGAAATTTCATAAATAAGAATTTATCATAAGTCTTAGTAAACACCCTCTGGATAAATAAATCAGTGTTTGGTCCACTAAAACAAACATAAACATCGATAATAAAGACGATGTACACAAGTAAGATATCCTAAAACCCTATTCATATATACTTGTCGCATTTAAATTTCTCAAAATCCAGCTTTGTAAGAGAGCTTTGTTTCGCTTTGCAATGCGCAAACAAGGTTGGTGATTTAGGAAGTGGTAGATTAAACTGGAGATTATGAAGCATAAATACAACTGTTGCCATTCCAGGCCTATCCGCTGGATCTTCCTGAACACACAATAACCCAACATGTATGCATCTAGCAACTTCCTTTTCCAAATGTGAGCCTTTCAAAATTGGATCCATCAGTTCTAGTGAAGTCCCAGCCTTCCATTGCCTCCAAACCTGCGGTATTATTCATCTACTAATTAGTACTGACTACTGAATGAACAATCCAATAGCAAAATTATAATAATAATAAATAAAAACATTATTTTCCCAATTGCACGTACTTACATAGTACAGAAAGTCCTCAGCATTTCCTGGTTTGATAAAATCCCTGCTCATTTTACCATTTATGATCTCTAATACTAAGACTCCGAAGCTGAATACATCGGATTTCACCGAAAATTGTCCATGCATTGCATATTCTGGAGACATATAACCACTACAAATATTGAATTATTAGAATCTTTCCCTTATCAGATCTAAGAACGTATCTCATAATAGATACTATGTAAGCACTAAAAAATAGTACTAATTGGTTTTCAATTTATACTTGCTTGAAAAATGAAGTTATGTGTATCTTATTATGTATAAATAATCAAATTATTGAGTTTATAGTGCATAAAAAAAAATTAAAATACAAGGGACACAGTTATATTTTATGTATCTAACTTACTTATGAATAAATTAAATGGATTTGATCCCATCCACTCCTTTGCTCTTATAAATGAACGAAGTCTAGGAAAAAAAAATGTAATTACAAGGTTTTATTGATTTTTTTTCCTTCCTAGGAGAAACAAATATAAATTGAACACTCAGTAAACATCTTATGCTATGAAGGGCAAAATCTTTTTGTATTAGAGGAAATGATGTTCTAGTGGTGAAAGACTTACAATGTGCCTATAACTCTGCTTGTATTTCTTTGATTTTGATCCAAGGTGAATGTCCTTGCCAAACCAAAATCTGAAATTTTCGGATTCATTTCCTCGTCTAACAGAACATTACTAGGTTTAAGATCGCGATGCACAACATTGAGATGAGAATCTTGATGAAGATATAGCAGCCCTCTAGCAATCCCTCTTATAATATTGTAGCGTTTTGGCCAGTCTAGTTGTCCTTGTTTTTCAGGATCTTTGTGGATATAAATTGTATAAAACAGTAGAAGACCAAAAACATAAATATCAAACTCCATTCTTATGCTTGCTTGTATCAACAACTTAGTATTTATAAACAATGCATAAGCTAGGCAAAGTAAAAGAAATTAATTAAGAACAAAGAAAAGTTAAGAAACTAACCAAATAGAAAGTAGTCAAGGCTTTTGTTGGACACAAATTCATAGACTAGTATTTTCTCTTCTTTTTCAAGACAATAGCCTAATAGCCTCACAAGATTTCGATGCTGAAGTTTGAACAACAACGTGACTTCATTTCGAAATTCTTCTGCACCTTGTCCAGAGCTATTTGATAACCTCTTCACTGCTACCGTTTTCCCATTTGAAAGTTTTCCCTAAATATGTCATTATCACCATCAGCACTTGTTTGTAATTTTCTTCTATAACTCTCTATCAAGATTACAAAAACATGAATTACATTAAATTACCTTGTAGACGCTGCCAAATCCGCCTTCACCAATCTTGTTATTACAACAAAACTGGTTTGTGGCAGCTTCAATAGTCCTAAAATCATACTGCGAACACTCTTGACTTGTAATATGAAACTCTACTGCATATATATTATCAGACAACAAAATTGGTGAAAAGAAAGTGGTACTAGATCTTTATTTCCCCCGAGATATTATTAGACAAATGTAAATATGAAGATGTAAGTGCACCTTTTTTATCTTTTGCAGCACAACTTATCTTCTTATATATTTGGTTCTTTAAGTAATAGCATAAAGTTGATAGAAGCCCCAAAAAGGCAATTGTAAGAGCAATTAAGAATATGGTTTCCTTCGACATTTTTCTTTTTCCTGAAAATCAAATACTATGCTCAGTAATAACACATTCAAATTTGCAATTTTTTCCCCCATATTGACAATAAAAATATATTTGGAAGACTTTGGACCCTTTAAAGCTTAAGATATAATATCTTTGCCATATATGTTTTTCTTAAATGACATTGTGTTCCAATTAGCCAACAATAACATCGAAATTTTGATTCAAGAGTTGCTTATGAGTATTACCACTAGAGCTTGTTATGTGCCGTGGAAACAAGAGATGTGAAGGCAGAGGAGAGGGAGCTGGTGGAGCAGGTAAGGAGTATTTAAAAGGAAATTTTCCATATCTCATAATGCAATTTGGCCTAAGAATTCTTCCCTCTTGTTTCCCATAGCAGCAGTCAGTAATATCCATAGAGGATCCATATAGACATTGACTACACTGAGTTGCTGTTAGGTACGGAGTGCATTGCAAAAGCCCATAGAGTTTCTCAGAGCCTGTTAGGTTCACTGGTCCGGTAGCAAACAATTTGGTGGATGATAAGGCCTGTGGCAAAAGCTCCTTTAAACCATTCAAAATCTGCTCAATTTCAAACATGTCTGCAGTTTCTTCCCTATCATGTTCAATTACCTTTGGACTATTTTCCATATCTGAGAAACTAGACCGGTCTGAGTACCTTAACATGCAATCATCGAACCATATAATTGCTTCTTTCTGTTTGGGACATAAATTCTGGATGGCTACACCACTGGTTTTGACACAATTGTAACACAAATCGGGGGAGATATTGGCATTGCATAGGAAGAGACCGAAGATTCGATTAGGAAACTGGCCAATGCTAGTCTTGTAAAATCCATTGCTATGAGGAGCATGGGTGTACAAGGAATTAATGGTGGCTTTCAGGTTTTCTTCAAAGGGGGAACCTAAGGTGTAGCTACCAGTTCCTGTACAGCGAAAATCCTGTGAGGCAGTAACAGAAATGAAAATGATATTGGCAGTTAGGAAAAATAGTAAGCCACAAAAGCCCATGTTGAAGATCACTCAGGAAATGTAAGAAGAAAAATGTTTGATATGATTATGCATTGTTTAAAGTACTCATAAAATTCCCAATTAGCTTTACTTTTTTGTTTTTGGAAAAATATTAAAAATTCATATTCTTGTGTTGAGTACTAAGTTTTGGTTTAAACAATTGTACTAGGATGGAAACTTGCCAGTCAGGGATAACTATGTAAATGTCCAAATCAACAAAGAAGCATAATTCGAATTTAAAACCTCTTGACAGGCCTTACAAAACTTCCAAGGAATAAAAATCTAAAACAATTTATTCAGAGTTAAATGGTATTATTATGCAGAGTGCTTGACAGAAGAAAATATTAATAAATTATGCAGAGTTCTAAATTATATACAGCGAGCAATGTGGCTTCCTAGTTCAGCTCATTCCTTTGGCATAATTTTTCATTTCACCGCAGTGAATAAAAAAATAGGTTTTGTTTCTACCTTTAAAAAGCAAATAAGGTCAATTGTTTGAGTTGATTCACCTTTTTCCCATGTCCAAAAGACAAGTTTAATTTTAGTTCCCTCAGTCACTTTGCTTCTAATAAGTTTTATTGCAAGTATATGAAGGTCAAAGTATTTATTCTGATTTTGAAGAGCCAAAGTCAAACTACAGTGAGAGCTCCACCTTAGTGAGACATTCTATTGAGAATTTTAGATCATGAAATTAAATGTTCTTCCTAATATAGCCCAAGTTTTGCCCGGCAATTTAAATTTGGCTTAACATTAGAAACAATGTTATCATGTTATACTATTCAGAACTCAGATATTAATAATTCAAAACTTGAACAATTTAAGCAAGTAAAATTGGTCTATTGTTTGTGATATTAGAGAATTTCAATATCCAAATGACTTCAACGCTAGAAAATTCCATTTCAAAATTTTGATTACAATGCCTACTGATGTATGGACTCATAGTTCATTATCGAGAGATTATCTAGGTAATACACACTTTATTAACGTTATAAAATTCTGACTTGCTTGTAGATTTATTGAGTAGCAACCCCTACAGTTGCAACAGTTGTTTCTATTTGACAGAATAACTACTTAGCATCAGAACTATGGAAGCCATTGTGGGTCTTCCTGTACACAAAAAAAGCCAATGGGGATAAATCTAATCACTTCATGGCTTGAGTATGAATCTCCAAGACTTTGATCCAGAAATTGTTATGGTATTCCTGTTAGAGATTGCTATAAAACTCTTTAATTTAAGGAGCAAAACAAGTAATAAAACATGGAACAAAACAAGGAGCTTAATTTAAGGAGTAATTCAAGGAACTATTAATTTAAGGAGTAATTCAAGGAACTATTAATTTAAGGAGTAATTCAAGGAGTGAATTTTCCTATAAATAGATGTGTAATTGTAATGAATTAAACAAACCAAGTATTCATTCCAATTGAGAGAAAAACTTTTGTGAGAGAAAATTGAGAGTAATTTTTTTGGGTGTAATTGGATTGTGAGTTGTGAGTATTGTAAACACCTTGTGTAATTTCTTCCCTTTCAGTAAAAAAATCTGCAGTAGGTCCGAAGACGTAAGCAAGTTTGGTCGAACTCCGTTATCAAATTTGTGTGTTATTATCTATTTTGTTTTTATCATAAATCTGACTTATCGAGAATTTGCATAATTTCCCAACAATTGGTATCAGAGCTATTGGTGATGATTTCTGTCAATTTTCTACAAGGTTACTATTTACGTAAATAGTGAATTTTGTTGGCAATATTGGTTTGTCGACGGAGGTGTTCTAATAT
Source organism: Hippophae tibetana (assembly GCA_037013495.1). Classification (NCBI taxonomy): domain Eukaryota; kingdom Viridiplantae; phylum Streptophyta; class Magnoliopsida; order Rosales; family Elaeagnaceae; genus Hippophae; species Hippophae tibetana. The sequence continues at coordinate 31,502,325 of CM072802.1, read as the reverse complement.
ACAGTGGTTTGCAGAAATAGTCAGAAACGATCCGGAGGAAGTCAGATTTGAGTGGGAGCAATGACCGTAGATGAAGGAAAGGTGAAACTTGAGAAATTCGATGGCACAGATTTCGGATTTTGGAAAATGCAGATAGAGGATTATCTGTATCAAAGAAATCTGTATCAACCTCTCTCAGGGAAGAAGCCAGAGGCTATGAAGGAAGAAGATTGGAATCTTCTAGACAGACAAGCCCTCGGAGTTATTCGATTGATGTTATCCCGTAATGTTGCTTTCAACATAGTAAAGGAAAAGACCTCAGTGGGTCTAATGACAGCTCTCTCCAATATGTATGAGAAGCCATCGACCTCAAACAAAGTGCATTTAATGAGGCGTTTTTTCAACTTGCGGATGATAGAAGGTGCATCGGTAGCTCAACATCTCAATGAACTCAACACAGTCACAACCTAGTTGAGTTGAATTGAAATTGAATTCGATGAAGAAGTACGAGCATTGATACTTTTGTCTTCTTTACTAGAAAGCTGAAATGCTACTGTCATGGTTGTGAGTAGCTCCTCAGGAAGAAATAAGTTGAAATTTGACGATGTTCGTGATCTGGTTCTCAGTGAAGAGATCCGACGTAGAGAGTCAGGTGAATCATCAACCTCTTCAGTTTTGCATACAGAGTCAAGCAAAAAAAAAATTCAACCAGAGGGAATAGACGTGGCAGAACAAACTACCAAGGTAAATCAAAGGATAGGAGGTCCAAATCCACGAATCCTAATAATTTCCATAGCTCGAAGACTATCGAGTGTTGGAATTGTGGGAGAACCGGGCACTACAAAAATCAGTGCAAAAGTGCAACGAAGGACAAACAAGTGAAGGCAGAGACAAATGTTACTTCCACCTCAGGAAGAGATGGAGCAAATGATACATTTATATGCTCTTTGGAGAGCAACGAAGAATCTTGGGTGTTAGACTCTAGAGCATCATTCCATGTTACTTCACAAAAATAATTCTTCGAGAAATATGTCACCGGAAACCTTGGAAAGATATATCTTGGTGATGATCAACCGTGTGCTATTATTGACAAAGGTGTAGTGAAGATTAAGTTAAACGAGTCTGCTTGGGAACTGAAGGATGTCAGGCATATTCTTGACCTAAGAAAGAACTTAATCTCAGTAGAGCAATTGGCTAGTGAAGGCTACACTACGGTCTTCCATGGTGATGATTGGAAGATTTCAAAAGGTGCAATGACGGTTGCTCGAGGCAAGAAGAGTGACACTTTTTATATGACAATAGGAGCACGTTGTTCGATCGTAGTTGTAGCAAGCAATGAAACACCAAATTTGTGGTACCAGAGACTAGGCCATATGAGTGAGAAAAGGGATGAAGATTATGCACTCAAAGGGAAAACTTTCAGGTCTAAAGTCAGCGGAGATAAACATGTGAGATGATTGCATACTTGGAAAGCAAAAGAGAGTCAGCTTTCAGAAAAGTGGCAGAACCCCAAAGAAGGAAAGATTAGAGCTTATCCACTCTGATGTTTAAGGACCAACGACTATCTCATCCATTGGTGGGAAACACTACTTCGTGACTTTCATTGATGATCACTCTCAGAAGGTATGGGTTTACTTTCTAAAGAATATCTTCTGAAAGCCTTTGAGGCTTTCAGAAGATAGAAAGCTATGATGGAAAATGAGACAGGTTTGAAGATCAAAAAGCTCATAACCGATAATGGTGGTGAATATAAAGACACCAGATTCAAAAATTTTTGCTATGAGCACAGGATTAGAATGGAAAGAACTGTATCAGGCACACCTCAACACAATGGTGTAGCTGAGCGTATGAATCAAACGTTGATAGAAAGAGCTAGAAGCATTCGTATACAGTCAAGTCTACGGAAGCAATTCTAGGCAGAAGCAGTCAACACGACAGCTTACTTGATTAACCGAGACCCATCTATTCCATTGGAGCACAGAATACCAGAGGAGGTATGAAGCACAAAAGAGGTGAAACTATAACATCTAAAAGTTTTCGGCTGTGTAGCATTTGTGCATATCAGTGATCAAGGCATGAATAAGCTTGATCCCAAATCCAAGAAATGCACATTCATCGGTTATGGTGAGGATGAGTTTGGCTACCGCATTTGGGATGACGAAAACAAGAAAGTGATCCGTAGCAGAGATGTGATTTTCAATGAAAGAGTGATGTATAAGGACATGCATAAAACAGACACCAACGACTCAAAGCAGAATGAGTTAGTATTTGTAGATGCAGATGATGTCCCAGATAGTTCCGTGAAGGAACCAATTGTAGCAAGTCCTCAACTAGAGGAACTCATTGGACAGAGTAGTACGTAACAGTCCGACACACCACAACCTCCTACTACAACTCCTGTATTGAGAAGGTCTTCTCAACCTCATGTGCCTAACAAGAGATGCATGAACTATATGTTGCTGGCTGATGAAGCTTGTCAGACTCGAGATGCCAACAAGTGGGAGCTTGCCATGAAATTAAAGTTGTGCTCAACTTCAGTTGGTCTGCTACAGTAACAAGATTAGAAAAGCTGCTACATTGATCGAGGTATGAAGACAGATTGAAATCAGTTTTCAAGTGAGAGATTGTTGGATATTGCTATAAAGCTCCTTAATTTAAGGAGCAAAACATGGAGCAAAACAAAGAGCTTAATTCAAGAAGCAATTCAAGGAATCATTAATTTAAGGAGTAATTCAAGGAGCAATTCAAGAAACCATTAATTTAAGGGGTAATTCAAGGAGTGAATTTTCCTATAATTAGATGTGTAATTGTAATGAATTAAACAAACCAAGTATTTATTCCAATTGAGAGAAAAACTTAGAGAGAAAAAGTTTTGTGAGAGAAAATTGAGAGTAATTTTCTTAGATGTAATTGGGTTGTAGGTTGTGAGTTGTAAGTGTTGTAAACACTTTGTATAATTTCTTTCTTTTCAGTAAAAAGATATACAGTAGGTCCGGAGACGTAAACAAAATTGGTCGAACTCCGTTATCAAATTTGTGTGTTATTGTCTATTTTATATTTCTCATAAATCTAACTTATTGAAAATTTGTGTAGTTTCCCAACAATTCCATCATTCCAAAGTTTCCACGCCTGCATATATACTGATTCATAAAGTGTTATCAACAAAAGTTTTACTAGCAGTAACTAAATTGATTTTAGTTAGAAAATATTGTTTCGTACTCACATAGCTCGATAGATTGTTGTCAGAATCATAAAAATTAGTATTTTTCTTGCCTGATATAATCTCCAAACATCAACACACGAAAGCCATAAACATAAGATTTTACAGAAAATTGTCCATGGAATGCATATTCTGGAGATATATAAGCACTACATTACACAACAATGAACAATGGAATTACTCAGATTAGAACAAGAAGCCATGAAGATTAGGAGTGAATATAAATATAGTTCTTTCAACTTACTAAGTTCCAACAATCCTCTTCGTGTTTCCTTGAGTCTGATCAACTCCAAAAATCCTTGCCATACGAAATCTAAAATTTTTAGATTCATTTCACATCCAATAAAATATTGCTTGACTTAAGATCTCGATGTATAATTCTAAGTCACGAATGTTCGTGTAGGTATAGCACTCTGCGAGCAAAGCAGTTGATACGTCTTGGCCATTCAAGCTGTAATTAATTATTTAACAGGATCTTATTCATATCATATGAACAATAATTTTTGTTCTCACATATGATTTGAAATAATATGGTTCAATGGACAGAAAAATATGGAAACACAAGTTTAGAAAAGCTTAATCTTCTATTAAAATTAGATTATATCACGTACTTTACAGGTATCTGTTTTTGGATTTGATTCTAATGCATAAAAACAGAGCTGTTCTGCAATAGAAAGAACTTATGATCGATAATTAAAAAAAATTTAGAAAAGTTAGAAGGGACGACATACCAAATAGTGATTGGTCAAGGCTTTTGTTATGCACAAATTCATAAACAAGAATTTTCTTCCAAGCAAAATCGGAATAATAGCACTAAATTTCTATGTTGTAGCTTAGCTAACAAAGTAACTTCATTCTTAAACTCTCCTGCACATTGTGTCGATATTCTAGATAGTTTCTTCACTGCTATTTCTTGCCCATGAGGCAATATAACCTGAACAATGTATTTGCTCAAGTTTTAGAACCATATTGTACCTCAACTTCAAACTAAATGATTTTCTATTTGGTTAAATCATACCATGTAAATTTGCCCAAATCTACCTTCGCCCAATTTGTAATCAGCAGAGAAGTTATTTCTGGCTGTTTTAAGTGTACCCAAATCAAATTGTACCTGAACTCCATTGTTGTTATGTCATTCCCAACTACAATAAATAAGTTAAATGTATTTGTCTATTAGCTTCAAGAGTATCAAGTTGGGTAAAGCAGGATAAAACAAAAGAATAACTTAAGATGAACTATTATTTCAAACTTGTACCATTTCCATCTTTGCCTTTAGCCCTTCTCAGACGTAGGAATTAATATCCTCCTAAGAAGATCAACAAGATGAACAAAATTGGAGCACAAATTACGATTACAGTTACTGTTAGCTCCCTTTTTTTTTTCCTGCAATTAAGATAAATGTATTTTAGTTTGGGAGCCGTATAATACAATGCAAATCTTTAATACAAATTTTTTTTTTAATTTTAATTAATATATATTATAAATAAAGAATAAGCCTATTTTTTTCACATTAATCTTTATTTCTCTGAAAATATCAATCCCTAGATCAAAACTATTATTAATGTAATTGGCAATAATTAATATGCACATGAATTATTCCCCAAGCAATCAATAACTCCTCCCAGAAGCTGGTTTTCTCCCCCCCAAAAAAAAAAACTACTTCCCCATGGTAACTTCAATAATTAGCTCGAGCTTCTTTAGATGTGTATTATCAATGTTTTGCTTTATATATATATTTTGAAGGTCGGTCGAGCTCCAGAGATGGAGTATATGCTTAAAATGGAAAATTTTGAGATTTTTGAAGCTTGTTTGTCTATACTAAAGCATTCAGTATCATAGTTTTTCTTACGGGTGAGCAAAATATCCAATCAATCTGAAAAATCCGATCAATCCGATCTAATCTGAAAAAATTAAGTGGTTTCGATCCGAAATCGGATCGGATTCGAATTGGATTTTATCAATCCGCTCGGATTCGGATTCAGATTCGGATTGAAAATATTCAAATCCGAATAATCCAATCCGATTCGATATATTTATATATTATTTTAAAAAATATATAATAATATATTATTTTAAAAAATATATAATAATATATTATTTTAAAAAATATATAATAATATATTATAATTAAATCTAATATAAATCTGAAATTTGGAGCCGAATGCTCGAAAACCCTAATCTTATAATTTCTCTCTGAAATCGCCGCTCTCTCCTTCTCTCGTTGCCGCTATTCCAGTCGTTGATCGTCAGTTCCAACCGTTGATCGTCAGTTCCATTCGTTGTTCGTCAGTTCCAGTTGCTGATCGTGAGTTCCAGTCGCTGATCGTCAGTTCCATTCGTTGTTCATCAGTTCCATTCGCTTTTCGTGAGTTCCATTCGTTGTTCGTCAGTTCCGACTCCAATCGTCGTTCATCGGTCCCCTTTATACATGTGTTCGTTTCTGATCTGGTGATGATCTATTACTCTTACTTTTTTGGGTTATATAATAGCAAGGTAGAGCCAAACCAGGAATTTCGGGAGCTAGTTTGTGAAGGAGCAAATGTTCTTCCTGTAAAGTTGGTGGAAGATGCATTCCGTGATGGATATGGTAAATCTTTTTACTTAACGTGTATTATTGAAACAAGGGTATTTATCTTTGTTTTCTTCTCCATGCTTTGCTTTTTTATTTTCTATGTGTGTCAAGTTGTGCAGGAAAAATGGTTGGTATCACTGGGAAGAGACAACCACTACTACCCTCATTTCTCTGTTGGTCATGACTCATTAACTTCAACATTGACTAGTAGTTTCCCTTTGTCTTTTATTTGCTAATTGTAAGTTGTATTTTGTTTTAATAAATTCACAGAATATTAATGAGTTCTTATGTCTTATTTTTCAGTTTTTCACAAACCAACCTTATGCCTGTGACCCTTCTAGTCTTCCAAAATATCCTCCCAGTAAAGAGATAGATGCAAAACTTCGGAATGAAGAAGCCAGAAAGTATATTACTGCTATTGAACATTTCTTATCTTTGATTTGATCATTTTTTGTCTATTTGCTATGCACTTCTCTGTAATATGACAGTTCTTACTTTTCTTCTCTGCACTTTAAAGCATAAAGGGGATTACAAACAGTCTTGATAGTCCTAATCTGGGCGACTTTTATGGCCATAGATTGAGAGCTGCAGGCAAATCTAATGCTGGTGGTGTCAAGAAATCTCGTGCTCGGGATCGAGCTGTCAGGGCAATGCATGCTCCAGAAGCCAATGCTGAGCTTTAAGCCAATCTTGATGTATGCCACATAAGCTTCTTGTTTTAGCAAAAGTCTTTGTCTCTCATAATATTTGGAACTTACAAGTTACGACATTAAATAACAGTTAGGTTGTTTTCATACATGAGTTAATTTTTTGACAGGGCATTTCTGTGGTTTTGTCTGTCATTTAGTCAAATGAATAATATAATTTTTTTTTTATATTTTTGGTTGCTCCAATCCTATTATTTAACTAGTTTTTGACCCTTTTCATGTTGTAGGATTTTTGCTTGAGACAAAATGAGAGTCTAGTGTTGCATATCTGAATAATGAATAATTAACATGTATCAAATTTTGTTCTCTTGGAGAGGTTGCATTTTTGGTTTTGCTGGTTGGAATTCAAATAACATCTGTTGCATTTTGGTTTTGTAGGCATTTTTGCTTAAGTGAGCGGCTTTGCATATTAGACATAATTATGAATTTACCAGTTGTGTTGTTCATCTTATTTTAAGTTGATTAATTTTGGATCTAACTGAATATTTTCTCCTGGGTAACTTCTATTAATAATCGCTCTATTCTTGTAACTTTTCATTTGATTAATTAGAGCTCTTTTTGTAATGAGTTCTGTTTTCTTGTATTTGGAACTTGTTTTTGTTTTTTTAATTCAATTGTAAAAAAAATGTTCTGCAACAAGTTCTATTTCAATTTTCTAAATGAACACATAAACATGTATAACAAGTTCTATAGTGTAGGATTGTTTATATACGCATAGCAATTAAAAGAATGTTTGATTTCATGTGCGTATTTGGTTTTGGTTTTGATTATTCTAAAATTAATCATGGTTAGCTTTTAAGATTGGTGTTTTGTGAGGTTGAAAAATGCAGAGTCCGGAAGAGGTGCAACACCACATAGATAAAGTGGATCATCTAATGAGGTTGTAGGTCACAATGTAAGAGCTGTCTCATAGTTTCAAAGTTGTGCTAAACTCTCCATGCGTCTGTCGTTTCGGGATTTGGAAGCTCTATTAAATAAATCATCTCAAAACCAACTTATATTGAAGATTTGTAGTGAACAACACTTTAAAAGTGTTGTTTTATTTTGATGTAATTTGAATTTAATATTTTTAAATTTTATGTTAAAACGATGGATATTTAAGTTAAATTATGTAATTTGTATTGAATTTTTTTCTTTTTTATCATTTTTGTTGAACTATTTTTAATCATTCATTTATTGTTGAATTTGTATGAAAAATATTTTTATTTTAAATTTTTCTTTGATTTTATGTAATTTTTTTATTTTATAAGTTTAAATTATGATTTTGTCTTTATTTGATTGGATCGGATTCATATTTATTCTGATTGGTATTTAAAGTAGATTTGGATTGAATAATTTTTGCATTAAATAATTTTTGGATCGGATCGGTTTTGGATTGCCTTAAAATTGTGAGATTCAAATTTGTTCGGATTGAATAATTTTCACATTAAATAATTTTCGGATCGGTTCGGTTTCGGATTGACTTAAAATTTGCAGATTCAAATTTATTCGGATTAGTATATACAGCGGATCAGATTCAGATTGAATAATTTATAATTTGCTTCAGATCGGATCGGATTCAGATTGACCTAAAATTTGCGGTTTCGAACCGATGTTCAGCCCTAGTTTTTCTTTATCCCGTAAACAGCTGGTAGGCATAGAAAGTGAAACATGGGATACAAATGAAAGCGGCCCCACTTTTGTCGATATCGGATAAAACTGTTTTTAGTAAAATCTGATATGTGAACGAATTATCAGAAATTTAAACCATTTTATTAACGTGATTTTCGACCGATGCTTAAATTCTTAATTGTATGACGTAGAATAAGGGAGATATTAATCACACTTACAATTTTATAAAAAAAAATTTAATTGTAATTCTTCTATATAAAAAATATATTATTTGATATTAATTTTAAAATATAAAATTATATTATATATATATATATATATATGTGATTTTATTTAATTATGATTAATTTATTCTAATATTATAGATAATAATCTATTATCAATAATTATTTATTATAAAGATTATTTATTATTTATTATATATTAAATTATCAATTTAAATAGATATAAGTAATTTTTATATCTTTATAATTAAAAAATAATAATTTAATCTTTATTTTTTTAAAATAATTATATTATTTTCATATTTCTATAATGATTAATAATGTGAAATTTCCCAACACTTCTTGGTTTTTGTTTTGCAAGAAAGTGCTTTGCTCTTTGGTTTTAATTTTTTTTCTATAGTTTTCTTTTTCCTCTTTGGTTTTACATTACAACAGATGTCAATCCTATAATCTTTTCCTGCTTGGCCCCACCTATGCGGATGCAATTGTGGTGAACTCGTGTATTGCTAAATATTTGTATCGAAATTCAATACTGCCTTGATATGAATAATGTTAGGATGTGAGATAAAGTTTTGCATAAGAGAAATATGAAGAATAATTTCAAATATAATTAAGATAAATTACTTAATATTTTGGGTTGAAACTGTCCAATAAATAATGCAAACTGTTTTGTTTAAGCTTTTAATACATAAAATATAGACCTTTCCTAAGTTAGTGCAATTGAATTGTTATCTTTATATAGGAAAATTACATTGAACATCAAACACAAAGCCTGTAATTCACCTTCAAATCATTATTTTCATGGGAGTTTAGGCAATTTTCATTAAAGCTACATACTTAAAAGCAAAGAGTTAAGATCATCTGCCCAATCAAGTCCTCCTTGGCTGGTCATACCTTCTAGTCTTAGCCTATTTGATTGAATGATGGTTCATGGACCATGCATTGGCTCCATTGGGAGATTGGTGGCTTTAAAGTTTGAGTGACGCTTGACTTGTATTTGTGGACTTATTTTTCTTTTCAAGAGGTAGGTGACTTATTAGTCCGATTGTTGCTTAGTTAAGCCCATTGGTTTATTAGATTTAAACTTGTAGGCTTAAGTATGATGCAAGAATTTAAATATAGTTCCTCGACCTGATAGGTCGTTCTTGGTGTTAGTTGTGGCATTGACCGTCTCGCTCTGATACCAATTGTTGAGAAAAAAATTAGAATACATAACTTTAAATTTATTAATATTGGATCTAAATAAGTAAACAAACTACTTGTATTATACCCACTATAACACTTTCAAAGGTAACTCACAAATTGAAGATAAATACAAACACTCAAAGAGAAAGTTCTCAACTCACACTCAAACTAAGAATACAAAGACTTATTTGTTTTTGATGGAATGAATAAACCAAATGCAAGGTAGGCTATTATAGTCCTCACCATGCAATCTATACCACACAAATATAAAACTAAGAAATAATTATAACCACACAAATATTATCTACACACTTCTCTTTTCTACAACCTTCAACCACCCTATTTATTTCTCTACATCTTTCAACCACTCCATTTACATCTTGTGAAGTGTAGTGTAGCATCTTCCACTCGTCGGATCACAACATTTCCACCCTTTTATCTGGTTGTCGTATTCCACAAAGATACATCTAATAGCTTTCTTGTCAAATTTGATCCGTAAATGATCAGGAACAAATACATAACATATATAGCCAAATACTCAAAAGTAGCTAACTGTAGGTTTCATGTTCCACAGTTTCTTAAAGGGTGAAACAAATTCTAACCTTGGTTGAGGAAGTCTATTGATTACAAAGGCTGTAGTCCTCATCACTTCAGCCCAAAACATCCCAGGTACATTCTTTTCATGTAGCATACTTCAAAAAATTTCTACAAGATACTGGTTCTTTCTCTCCGCTACACCATTTTGTTATGGCATGTTGGCACAAGTGTACTGATGACGTATTCAACATTCCCTTAGGTATTAAGAGAACTCGCTTGAGCTATATTCTTCGCCATTGTCAATGTGCAAGCAATGGATCTTCTTTCCAAATTTTCCTTCACTTGACTCTCTGAACTCTTTAAACTTTGAGAATACGTCAGATTTTTCTTTCATAAAGAAAACCCACACATACCTTGAGAAGTCATCAATGAATGTCACCATGTATCGCATACCGCCAATTGATGGTTGCTTAACAGGACCGAATACATCAGAGTGAACTAACTCCAATGGTTCTTTTGCTTTAAACTTTGATTCCTCGTATGGAAATTGGTGAGCAATACCATATTGGCATCCTGTACAGACTGTTTCTATTCATACATCTAGTTGAGAAAGTCCTTTAAGCATCAAATTTTTCACCATCACACTTAGCTTGGAATATCTAATATGACCTAATTGCATATGCCATAGATCTGTTGTCTCATTTCTTCTTGTCCTATCTACATATGCAGATTTTGCTGACATCACGTAGACTGATTCCAATCATTGCCCCTCCATTGTTGGTGTTTTTGATACTTTGAGATCACGATACACATTCACGTCTCAGGGACTGAATAAGACATAGTGGCCTAATGATGTCAATTGAGCCATAAATATCAAGTTTTTCTTCATTCTTGGGACATGATAAACATCTTAAAGTGATACCTAGTTAATATTATATCGAGGTGTAACTATCGTCTTACCGATGTAGGCTATCGGTAACCTTGAGTTGTCAGCTATCACCACTACACGACCTCCCTTGTACTCAGTCATGCTTTCCAACTTTTGTTTATCACCCGTCATATGATTTGAGCAGCCCGAATCTATGATCCAATCATTCTTGTAGTCAATTTGTTTTCATGTTGTCACTGTAAGAGCTAATTCTTCTTCCTCTATAACGAATAATGCTTCGACATCCCAACAATATTTGTTATTCTCCTTAGAACTAGAAGTAGTTGTATTGCTTTCAATAGGCTTTTTCTTACTCCAACAATCTTTTGCTATGTAACCCATCTTCCCGTAGTTATAACATTCACCATCAAATTTTCTACTGTTATTGTGGTTCTTCCAATCTCCCCTTGGATCAAAGCCTCTCTTTCCTTGAGGAATTTTTCCTTTGTCGCCATTATTTTTATATCCATTTCCATTGTACCGCTTGAAAGTGCCTCTGCTTTTGCTGGTGTAGAGGGCTTCTTCTTCACCCTTCAGTAAGACTCATCCCATTTGCTTAACCATAGCTTCTTGACCGGCTAACAAATTCTCAAATTCAATAAGAGATGGTTGTGTCGGCCATCCTTGTATAGCGGTAACAAACCCTTGATATTCAAGTCTTAAACCATGGATAATTATTCTCTTTATCCTAGTTTCCCCATGGGAAATTGTCATGTCACGTTGCATCATCGATAGCAACTTATTTTCTAGAAGTTGTAATCTTGTATCATTCTTCTTTGAAAAAAAGTGTAACAAGAGTGTTGCGTCATTCAGTGTTTTGGCATCTCAAATGTGCTCCAACATTTCTTCTTCAACTGTGGTCTTTAAAGCAAACATCGCTTTGCCTGCTTTAATTTTCCACTACCACAATTCTGTTTGCATCTTCCGCTGTTGGTTGTGTAACTTCATCACTACCAATAACCTCCCACAAGTCTTGACCTTGTTGATAAGACTCCATACATGTTGCCCATGTGTTATAGTTTTTGTTATTGAGCTTCTTGATTCCTCCAACTACTTGAAGATCACCCTTCGTATCGGTAAGACTTCGAATATACCGAACAATCTTGAATAATAATCTTGTTGAGTACCAAACTCCTCATGACTCAAGATAGCTCCACTAAGAACAATCATTGACCGTCCTATTTGATACCAATTGTTGAGAAAAATTTAGAATACATAACTCTAAATTTACTAATATTGGATCCAAACAAGTAAACAAACTACTTGTATTATACTCACTATAACACCTTCAAAGGCAACTCACAAATTGAAGATAAATACAAACACTCAAAGAGAAAGTTCTCAACTCACACTCAAACTAAGAATACAAAGACTTATTTGTTTTTGATGGAATGAATAAACCAAATGCAAGGTAGGCTATTTATAGTCCTCACCATGCAATCTACACCACACAAATATAAAACTAAGAAATAATTATAGCCACACAAATATTATCTACACACTTCTCTTTTCTACAACCTTCAACCACCCTATTTATTTCTCTACATCTTTCAACCACTCCATTTATTTTCCTACATCCTTCAACCACTTCATTTATTATGTTGGTGTTGATTTTCAACATAGATTACATGAATAACATATTGACCATTTGAAAAACAATTTTGTGGTATGGCCTTGAAAGTACAAACCCCACATGTTGGGATACCTCTTATTCATTTCCTTAGTAAGAGTGCATGCCCTAGATGGATATTGAGGCTTTTATTGTACCATATTCTGTCGTATAGTAGTCTAGGCCCATAGTTTTAGGACTCATAGGTTGGGATGCTTCTTCGCATTAGCTTTGATCCAGATAGCACTACCTTATCAGGGTGCATCGTTTGGGGTTATTAAACATGTTTAGCTTCTATTTCTCTTCTGGAAGTTTGGACTCTAAGGCATAATACTCACTTATGGTGCATTGAGGGTTCTAGACTCTCTAAGTTCAAAGGGAGCTTAGATCTATATGTAAAATTGTTTCTTATTCATTGCTCGTGGTAGGAATACATTCCCGATGAAATCTGAGTGATACTCAATACTAGGGTGGCACAACTCTCAAGCCATGACCTTCCCTTTCAAGGTCTAAGGTAGGCTAAGTTACCGTTAAACCAAGTTAAGTAGTTCTTTATGTAACCTTGGATGCAGACGACATACTTTTAGAATTACTTAATCATGCCTAAATTTTATAGTCCGTTTAGTGGTTTGGGCTCTGAGGTGTAGTGCTCACCTACAAGGTTGTTTCTTATTTACTACTCGTGGCAGGGATGCAAGCCTTTGTTAGGTGCAAGGCATTAAAGGCTTTGAAATTTTTCAAGCCCATAGAGCTTAGGCTCGCTCTTCATTTGATCGTGGACTTTTTGTCCTATTGAATCTTCAAAGTGTAGATCCTTGATTTGTAAAAAGATGTAGATACCATAAGTGGTCCCTTTATTAATAAATTTGAATGGTGCAACAATGGAAATTTCAAAAAATTTACGTAAAAACAAAACTAGTAAGGAAAACACTTTTTAGCCCAGGCTACTGGTAATATTTCTTGAGGTGTTATGCTTTCCATATGCTTGGGACCATGGATCCACTCAAGTTCTCTAGGCGGTGGGAACTTTTTCCTAAGACCTATTTTATTTTGTAAGAACCTTCCTAGTTAAAGCCAAGGGTCATTGCTCTATGGTTGATTGTGTTGTTCGTTTAAGTACCATATCACCTTATTGGAACTATCGTGGTTGACTTAGCGGTTGTAATGGTTGGTCATTCTTTGTTGGCAGCCTACCAACTTAATCTCGCTTTGTTCCCTTTTTTCTTCAAGTAGGTCTATATTTAGGGCTAAGCCTTCATCATTACCCACCATGTTCTTAGCATTTACTATGTAACTTGGCAACTGGGTTTATGGATTCCGTACCATAGGTAAGGGAGAAAATTGTTTCTCTTGTGGATGTCCTAGTTATGGTTCTATAGGCCCATAGGACATCTACCATTTCTTGACCCATGCTTTCTTGCATGTTTCAATTTTTCCTTTTAAGTTCAATTTTATCACTTTGTTTGTAGCCTCCACTTGGCTGTTGGCTTGTGGGTGCTTAACTATAGAGAATGCATGTTGGATGTGGTATTGTTCACATAAGTTCTTCAATTTTCATCCTATGAATTAGGTCCCATTATTTGACACTAAAGTGTGAGGGAATCCAAATGTACAGATTATATTCTGTCAGGTAAATTTGATGAATCTATCTTTTGAAATCTAGAAGTGTGTACCAACTTTCACCCATTTGGTGTAGTAGTCTATAGCAATAATTGCATACTTGATTCCCATAGCCATTGGTAGTAGGCCAATTAGGTCTAGCTTCTACATTGCGAATGTCTATGGACTTTGTAAACATGTTAAATGTTTGGCAAGTTTTCTAGGTATAAGTGAGTGTCTCCGACATTTGTCACATTTTGTAACCTTACTGATTGCATCTTTGAGCATTATGGGCCAATAATACTCTTGCCTAGCTTTTTTATAGGCTAGAATTTTGGCACCTAAATGGTTACCACATACTTCTTCATATATTTCAACAAGGACATAATTGACCTTATTTTGTGCCAAGCACCTTAAGTAGAGGCCATCAAATCCACAACGGTATAATACACTACAGATCATACAAAAATGAATAGCACTGATCTTAACTTTTCTTGCTTGTCTTCTATCTTTTGGCAAGGTTTCACTTATGATAAAACTCTTAATTGGATCCACCAGTTGGGATATAATTCAATTGGAAGCATATCTATATCCTATGTTTTAATGCTAGGCTAATAGAGGTGGTGAATATGGATTGTTTGGTCTAGATCTTCATCTATGGCAGAAGTCAGATAGGAAAGGGCATCAACCTGAGTATTTTATTATCATTGAATGTGATTCAAAGTCCAAGATTTTATAGTACTTAATAATTTCATAGTCAATTTTTGATACTCTTGTAGGTTAGGTCATCAAACTTGAACTAACATAGTACTTGTTTTACAACGAGCTAGAAGTTACTGAAATAATATATTTGTTTGGTTCCCAAGGCCTTTTCTAGGTTGAGACTTGCAATGAAGGCTTCTTATTCTACCTCATTGTTCGATGTTTTGAATAGAAGTTGTAATGCATAATGTAGGGGATCACCTTCTAGGGTGACCAATGTAAGTCTGGCTCCACTCCCATTTTTGTTAGAGAAGCCATCCACCTGAAATGTCCACCTCTCTTTTTCTTTCTTGGAAGGTTTTTCTATAGAATTCTCAGCTAATAAGTCAGCTAAGACTTGTTCTTTAATGAGAGTACGAGGGATGTACTTAATGTCAATCTCACTAAGCTCAATAGACAATTTTTGAAAACAGCCAGAGACCTCAAGCTTAGAAAGTCATTGTGTAAGCTGAGTCTTTATGGGGATAACTATGCTACAAGCCTGAAAATATAGATGTAGATTTTTGGCTATTACTATAAGTGCAAGGGCCACTTTCTCTATCTATGAGTACCTCTATTTTGCATCATAGAAGGACTTGCTTATATAATAGATAAGTCTCTCGACTCCATTATCATCTTTTACTAAGGCAATACTAACGTGTATGTTTGAGAGTTCCAGGTATAAGGTGAGGATATCACCCTGCTATGGACTAGCCAATAGTTGTAGACTATTCAAATATTCCTTTAACTTTTCAAATACTTTAAAGAAAGGTGCATATTTTTCAGTTCCTTATGAGATGAAACGATTTAGAGAAACCACTCTCTTTATCAATTTTTGGACTTCTTTGATAGTCTTGGGATATTGCATATCTATCAATGCTTTTATTTTCTCAAAGTTGGTCAAAATTCATCTTTCGTTGACCATAAACCTTAAGAACTTTCTTGAACCTATTTAAAACACACGTTTGTTCGGGTTCAACATCATTCTATACTTTTTATGAATGTTCAAGGTTTCATCCAGATGAGTGGCATGATCCTTAATGTGCTTACTTTTGACAATTATATTTTCCACATATACTTTTATTGATTTTCCAATAAGGTTTGAGAATGTTTTGTTGACTAATCTCTAATATATGGAACCAATATTTTTAAGGCCAGAAAGCATGGATTTGTAATAAAATAATCCCTGGTCGGTTATGAAAATCATTTTCTCCTGATTTGGGCTATACATTTGGATTTTATTAGTAAGAATCCATGAAGGAGAATGTAACATGTTCTATGGTGGTATCCACGAGTTGGTTAATGTGTGGCAATAGGAAACTATCTTTTAAGCTGGCCTTATTCAGGTTAGTAAAATCTACACTCATTCTCCATTATCTGTTAGCTTTATTGACTAGAACAACATAGGCCAGCCAATCAGGATAATGCACTTACGTTATATATCTATCTTTCAAAAGTTTTTCAACTTCTATTTTCATGGTAGATTATCTTTCTTGATTATATGATCTTCTATTTTTTTTGATAGGTTTAAATTTTGGGTCCATATTTAGGTGGTATGCTATGATTTCTGGATCTACACTAGTCATATCTTCATGAGACCATGCTAATACATCTTTAATTTTTCTTAGGAATTAACCTAACCTTTTTTTTCTCATCTGTTGGCAATGATGTACCCAAGTGAATGGTCTTGTGAGGTTCATTTTCAGACAAGACCAGGAGACATATCCTTTTTACTAGTTCAAATGTGAGAACGTGCCCCCGTTGGGGGTTAAGTTCATAGTCAAGCATAATGGTGGATGTCATACGATGGGAAGGAAGCAACTCAGGTCCACCTTGCACAACAAGAGAGCAGTTGGTAGGTATAATCCATACGGTAAAGGTTGACCTAGTAGATGGTTCCAAACAGATCACACCCTAGTCGGTGACATCCATCTCAGATGACTCTTTCTGGCTAGTGGTGCTAGTCTTAGGCAACAATGTCTGGCCAACCATGTTCTAGAAAATGGTGCTTAACTTGGGATGGCCATCTTACTAGACAGACCCTGGAATTTTATAAGCCTAGAATTGTTACACTCTAGGCATTGGTGAATGTCGTCAGGAAATTTTATGGGATGATAACTAGTCTAGGAGCTAATGGCTCTGTTCGGCATTCCAGCTTGGCATGGAATGTATTTTCTATAATACCCAGGCATGCTTTCCTGACCCTTTTGACCTTGCTGGCGTCAAGTCAAGGTGCAACACTCATATTTCTAGCAAGTTGCAAAGGAGTTGGAAGGATGGCCTACTAGTTAGTAGGCTAGACCTCACTATTACAAAATGTGACATTTAAGTCGATATGTAAAGTCGGTTTTTGAAGAAAATGGACTTATAATCAATTTAAAATTGGTTAGGTGAAAAATAAATGTTACACATGTGGATAGCATCGGTTGACACGTAGAACTGACGCTATGTTCTACGTGCCAACCGACGTTACGTAAAATTACTCGTTAATTTTTTTTTATTTTTTTGGTCAATTATTATTTTATTTGAACTGTTTAAAATTGAATATGGATATATAGTATAATTTTTTCTTCCTTTTTTTAGTCAATTGGTTTTTAAAATTGTAGAATTTATAGAATTTTATGTATTTGATTGGATACTTTTATGTACATATTTTCATACATAGTTATTGAATTTGGATAGCAAGAAAAATACAATACAGAAAAGTTTTCAAAAAATATAAAAGGTCTATAGTTAAAATCTTAAAAACAAAATTGACAAAAAAAAAAATAAAAAAAAATTGTATTGTTTAATTTCAATTTTATAAACTGTTAAAATAAAAAAATTAACAAGTAATTTTACATAGCGTCGGTTGAGACGTAGACTCGTGTAGTGTCGGTTCAACATGTTAACCAATGCTAACCACATATATTTTTCCATCTCTTTTCTTTCATCTCCATTAGAAACATCATTTTTAATTTGTAGGACCCAAAAAAACTCTAAACCGAGCTTCACCTCCTCCACTCTTTCACATTTTATGACCACCTACTATGACCATTTCTAACGCCGTTTAGTGGGTTTTTTTCCACTCCAAATTATCTTCCAAATCCCCTATTTTTTGAGCGAAATACTCAAAAAGTTTATACTCATTTTCTCACTTACAAAACACCGTTTTTTTCTTTATTTCCTTCATTTTGTCACTTCATTTACTCTTATAAGTATTTCTATTAATCCTACACACTTCTTATAGACTTTGCGTTATTTTTTGTATAAATTTTTGATATGTATGTTTTGTATTATGCATGTTATTATTTGTTTGGCTGATTTTCTATGGAAATAATATCTGGATGTTATGGGTTTGAGGGACTAGAATATTTACCGTACGTGAATAAATTTATTTACATATAAATAATTATATTTTATTTAGTAAAAGTAATACAATTTTAAAACGATTAAAACGATAAATTTTTGTATTTTGTATGTTTTGGTATATATGACACTTTGACAACATCATTTTATTTGAAATTTATGTTAAATATATATATGTATTGTATATAAATTATTTTTTTGTAATAAATTTAATTATCAAGTAATTAATTATATATATATTTTTTAATTATTTGTATTATTAGTAAAGTAAAAAATGAGTAAAATATGTAATATATATATATATTAAAGTCGGTTCACATGTTGAACCGACTTTAAACATACAGTCGATTTAACGAGTGAACCGGCTTTACGTTTAAAGTCGGTATGAACCAATTTTATGTTTAAAGTAGGTTCAATGCGTGAACCAATTTTAAATTTTAAATTATCTGATCCATAACTCTTTTTACAAGTCCAAAAGTCAAAATAGATAAAAATAGTATATGAGAAGATTTTGATGTTCTCTTTACAGAAAACCCTACTTTTAAGGTCCATGGTCTCTCTTTTTTAAATACCATTTTTTTTATTTCTTTCTTAGCAGATCTAGAACTTGAAGAACTTTTTTGAAATTTCTACAACTTTGAATTTTTTTAGCCAAATAGAACACACTTCTTTTTCATAAACGAACCTAAATGTTGATACCGATTTTTATCAATACCAAGTAGGACTATTTGCCATAGAATATGCAAGATGAGCAAACTATTAAGACCTTTGACCATATTGTGCTTGTGGGCAAAGCTGAAAATGTCAACATTGTCACTCACATTGTTGTGACAATATCGCTTTTTTGCATATCTCAATATCGAAACCTGATGTCTATATCTTTTGACTAAA
This sequence comes from Hippophae tibetana, assembly GCA_037013495.1. Lineage (NCBI taxonomy): Eukaryota > Viridiplantae > Streptophyta > Magnoliopsida > Rosales > Elaeagnaceae > Hippophae > Hippophae tibetana. Next base: position 31,483,174 of record CM072802.1, on the reverse strand, counting down.
TTATTGCATAAATGTTGATAATATCGATAAAATATTGTTATTGCTAAAATATCACTTAAATATCTTTTTTAACTAAAATGTGCTAGATATTGTGGATATTGTCACTAAAATATCGTTAAAATATCAAAAAATGTCACTAAAATATCGAACAAAATATAAAAAATATCAATTCTTAATTTTTTTCTTTATAAGTAATCATTTCAATTTAATTTTTTCTCACTTTTATAGTAGATAATATATTATGTTTTTTCTTCTTTGTAACATGTTTACTATACATATAAGTACTTTTAAAAATAAATAATCAATAAAATTTATTTTCATACTTTTGAAATTTATCTATTTATAATAATTATAATTAGATAGTATACTTAATTTTTTCAAACCATTTAACTACTCATTATATAATATTTAACAAAAAAGAATATATATTTTATTATACAATATTTTAATTAATTAATCAACTTATTGGTTAGTATAATTATTTTAAGTATTTCAATATATATTGAATAAAAAACTAGTTTCAAATATAAGTAACTGATTATTTTGATATTTTATAAAGTTTTATAAAAAATTTCATATTTTTGATAAAGTTTCCATAGTTATCGTGAATGTTTTTTAAAATTTCTGTCAACGATGATAACATCTTTGATATTTCCATAAAAATTATATCTCGATATATTAACGGACATCGATATTTCATATGATATTTAGGTAAGTAATTATAAGATGTAAGGTAGATGAGATCTTAATCCCGCTTGATTAATTTTATAAAAATAGTGTGTTTATGTATAATTTTTTGTTATAAAAAATATGATATTTATATTAATTTTAATATATTAAATTATGTTATCGATATGTGACTATATACGAGGTAAAGAATAAATATGATAGTTTATACTTATCAAATTATAATTAAGTTATTATAGTATTTTAGATAATTATTAATTATAAACAATTATTTATTATAGATAATTATTTATCATAGAGATCTATTAGAGGTAGATATCTATCATTTATTATATGTTAGATTATCTTTTTAAATATATAAAGATGATATTTTGAACTTTATTTTTTTATAATAACTAAAAATAATTACTGAACATATTACTTAAAATAATTATACTTCTTTAACATTTATACAGTAATTATAATTATTTTTTAACCGTAACATGAGTTTTATTATCTTACTAGATGTACAAAATTATGCCAAATATTTTTATTTTTTTTTGGTTTACAAGTTAGTGCTTTGCTCTTTGGTTTTAATTTTTTATTTTTCCCTCTTCGATTTTACTTTTAAACAAATGTCGTACTATAATATTTTCCTGCTTGGGGGCCCACTTTTCTGGGTGTAATTAAGGTGAACGTGTATTAGGAGTGAGTAAAATATCCGATAAATCTGAAAAATCTAAAAAATCCGATCAAATCCAAAACAATTGAGTGGTTTTGATCCGAAGTCGGATCAGATTCGGATTGAATTTTATCAATCTGCTCTGATTTGGATTTAGATTTGGATTGAAAATATCCAAATCTGATTTGATATATTTATATATTATTTTAATATATATATATATATAATAATATATTATAATTAAACCTTATATAAAACTGAAATTTGGAGCCGAGAGGATCGAAAACCCTAATCTCATTTATCTCTGAAATCCCATCTCTCTCTATCTCTCATACTCGCTGCTCTCTCCTTCCCCCGTCGCTATTCGTCAGTTCCAACTGTTGTTCCTCAGTTCCGACTCCAACCACCGTTCATCGGTCCCCCTTATACGTGTGTTTGCTTTTGATATGGTGATGAACTATTACCCTTCAACTTTTCTGGGTTATATAATAGCTAGGATGATCTGGCTTTTCTGTCTATTATTTAGATCGGCTTAGCCTGACACAACTCCTCTGTTACGGCCAAAAATGATAAGCTGGTGCTTAATATTTTTCTTAAATCTCCATTTGAATTTGATTTGGTTTTACATTAGCAGTATCCTTTGGTACATGAGAACTTAGTTTTTACTGGTACAAAGCTAATAAGAGACTTATTTTCTAATTAGAAACCTCAGGAGGCAATGGTTTCCAAGTTTGTGATGGTAAGCCTCTCTTTTTTTCTTTTTTAAAAATAAGTTTACCCATTTTACTTGATATTAGCAAACTTTTTGCTTTTGTCTTCTGGTTAGATTTAAGAATTACTTATTAAAGATTGTTATGGATACGAAAAATGGTATCAGATTGATGTTTCAGGTATCAATTATGTATGGAACTGTAGAGTTATGTTATGGTCATAATATTCCAATTGTATGTCGATTTTTCCTCTTTGAATATAGACCCATGATGATTAGTATTTTTTTTTGTATGGTGCAAGGTAGAACCAAACTAGGAATTTCGGGGGCTGGTTTGTGAAGGAGAAAATGTTCTTCCAGTGAAGTTGGTGGAAGATGCATTCCGTGATGGATATGGTAAATCTTTTTACTTAGCATGTATTTGGCATGGTTTGTCTCCTTTTTAATACTTGAAACTATAAAATGGTTTTATTTTGGCTTTACAAATGGGAAATCAATTTCTATTACCTTGGTTTGGTTAGTTCTTTTGTGATAAGAGATTTTTTTTATCTTTATGATTATTATAGGTTTCAACAGTTGAGATTCTATATGGTGACATGCTCATGTTACAAGTATTTAAAGCTGAAGTTAATAATGTCTATATCCAGTTCCTTGACAGGACAACTTAAGAGATTAAGAAAAGTTTGGGATTTTAGATGTGATACTGAATGTAGGTTATACTGAATAACTAATCATTAATCTCTTCAGTGATGAGCCAATTGTAGGGATGACGAAGCCTAAAATTATACTTCGTCAACTTACAACCAAAAAGGAGAGGTAATGTCTTGTGCCCGCTTTCTTTTGTATTTGGACAGCTTGTCTTTACTGAGAGCATGTTTATACTTGAGAGAAACAAATGTGTTGATTTTGACTTCTTGTAAAGAACTTGCATTCTTCAGTTGTAAAAACAAATATTCGGTAATAAGTTCTATTTTAGTTTTCTAAATGAACACATAAACATGTATAATAAGTTCTGTAGTGTCGGATTGTTTATATGCGCATAGAAATTAAAAGAATGTTTGATTTCTTGTGCATATTCGGTTCTGGTTTTGATTATTCTAAAATTAATCATGGTTAGCTTTTGAGATTGGTGTTTTATGAATTCTGTAAGAACCCACACATTTTATTTTAATCTCTAATAGATTGCTCCTCTTTATTTTTCTTTCAGCTTGTTCTGGAGAACTTCAGTTTTTTTTAATTTTATTTCTTTGTTCGAAAAATTATTTTAGATAATTTGAGCAAGGAGGCTGAAAATGCAGAGTCCGGAAGAGGCGTAACACCACATACATAAAATGAATAATCTAATGAGGTTGCTGGTCACAATGTAAGAGCTGCCTTATAATTTCCAAAGAACATACTTGTATATTTATATATCATGACATTTAGGTTCATGGTAAATTAAAATTTGTATTGCAGTCCTTTTTATGGACAAAGATGTCCAGTGCTTCAAAGTGGTGCAAAACTCTTGTGCGATAGTGACATGCTTTTATTAGGAAAGGCAACCATTGAAGAAGCTCTAGTCTTTTATATTGGCTAGACAATGAAGGTTTTGCATTGGCTAGACAATGAACAAGTATAGCATTCATGATCTCCATGCTTCGGCCATTTCGGGATTTGGAAGCTCCATTAAATGAATCATCTCAAAACCAATCCATATTGAAGATTTGTAGTGAACAACACTTTAAACGTGTTGTTTTATTTTGATGTAATTTGAATTTTAATATTTTTAAACTTTATGTTAAAACTATGGATATTTTGAGTTAAATTATGTAACTTGTATTGAATTTTTTTCTTTTGGATCATTTTTGTTGAACTATTTTTAATCATATTGTCATTTATTGTTGAATTTGTATGAAAAATATTTTTATTTTAAATTTTTCTTTGATTTTATGTAATTTTTTTATTTTATAGGTTGAAATTATGATTTTGCCCTTATTTGATCAGATCATATTCATATTTGTTCGGATTATCATTTAAAGCGGATTCAGATTAAATAATTTTTAGATTGGATTGGATCTGATTTGGATTGCCTTAAAATTGGCGGATTTGGATTGAATAATTTTCACATTAAATAATTTTCGGATAGGATCGAATCGGTTTCAGATTGTCCTAAAATTAGCGGATTCAGATTTATTCGGATTGACATATACAGCGGATCGAATTCGGATTAGATAATTCATAATTTGCTTCGAATTGGATCGGATTTAGATTGACTTAAAATTTGCGGTTTCGAACTAATGCTCAACCCTAACGCGTATATTGCTATATATTTTTATCAAAACATAGTACTGCCCTGTCATGAATAAGGTTAGGATGTTAGGATGCGGTAAAATTTCACTTAAGAAAAATACAAAGAATAAATTACTTAATAAATTAACATTTTGGTTGAAACTGCCCAACAAATAATGCAAGCTGTTTTGTTTTTGCTATTAATACAGAAAATATAGACCTTTACATTATATGCTAGTACAACAAAACTGTCATCTTTATTACATTGGTCATCAAATACATTATTTTCCTTCATTCAGAGGAGTTTTGCAATTTTCGGCCTAAAAGCAAAGAGAAGGTTCAAGGTCAATTACAAATTTTATATTTGCTATTTCTTTTTAAATAATTACAAGTCACACCAACTTCAATCCAGACCTTATACATATGTAAATAAATTATATACGGTTAAACCACAACTCATTTGTATATCTTATATGTTGAAAGCAGTGAACAAACATAAGGATGACAATATAACCCCAATCCAAATTGTCATTGTGATAAAAATAAATAATTCATTAATGATACTTTCTGATAATAATAACTAAAATGTAATTAATAATAAAGATAAACTAAATTTTTTGCCCACTTTTAATTTTATAATAAAAAAATAATTATAATAATATCATTAATTATATAACAATTACTTTGAAAGCGAATTGGTTCGAACCATTAATGTATACATGACGGTTTGTAATGCATATATCTGTTATTAAAAGAAAAAACAAAAATCTCAAAGAACTTAACGCCACTTACATATAATTTGGTGCACAAGCTTTCTGTAAAAGTTCAATATTTGGCTACGTTATTCCTCCCTAATATATTTGTATCACAATTTGTACACTTTGGAAACAAAACCATGCAGAACCAACACTCCCTCTTGTACTAACCCAACCCAAACCTCTCTTCTAGAAACATAAGGAATATAATCTTATGAAAGAAAGTACATATCATACATGGATATAGTACATTAAGTTCAGAAGTATGGTCATAGTACATGGATAGACATTCCATCTCATCTAACAAATAACCCTAATTCAATCAGCGCCTGAACTAGTTTAACAAAAACAACCACCAGTTGAACTTGCATTGCTCACACACACACATATATATACTGTGGAGGTTACCTGCTTCCACATGCACTAGCGAGGGTATACTTCAGTGATCATTGATTCATCATTAACTGACAGTGAAATCGATTTGTTTGTTTGGGAGTATGTCTGTGCTCCATTTTGATGGTAAAAAGCTGGCTGTTGAGGTAATGGAAGAGTAATAGAGTAACTGTTAAGCATTAAAATTATAGTTGCCATTGAGGGTCTTGAAGCAGGATTTTCCTGAACGCATAACAAGCCCATGTGGATGCATCTCATGACTTCATTTCTGGAATAAGTACTCCTAATGATGGATTCAACAATTCCAAGGGTGTTCCATTCCGCCAATGTTCCCAAGCCTGCATTATTTCATGGAAACCAACGTCATATTTTAATTCTGTTCTTGACAAAAACATATCTATTATGGATGATCTCATACTCACAAAGCTTAACAGGTCCGGAATCTTGTGATTGATAGAAGCAATTGTTTTTCTTCCCATTAAGAATCTCTAGAGCCAACACACATGTTAATATATATCTAGTAACCGATTAATGTATATATCTGTTAATGTATATTTAGTTACTTTAGGAATATATATATCTAGTTACTTTAAGCATATCTAGTTTACGTATAACTCGTATATAAAGACATCATGTATATTCCTTTAAACACATAATAGAATATAATCATTAAGTATTTCTAACATGGTAACAGAGTCATTGCTCTTACCGTTCTATTAGCAGTCTTGTCTTTTCTGGTGTTACTCCACCCTTATAGCTTCTGTTGTCACAACTGCCGCTCCAACCACTCACCGTTGAACCTTCGACGTCTTTCAGCCGTTGTCCTTACATTTCGGCATACAATCGTCGTCCCACACCACACAGACCACTACAATCACCATCGTCGCCGTGCATCCTGCCCCGAAAACCTTTTTACAGATACCATTGTGATCGGCTCGACCAAATATACACAATCGTGGAAGTCTTGCAACCATCGGAGTCCGCACGCTCCCTCACGCACCGCTCAAAGGAACTGCACATCTTCCCCACGCACCGCCAACTGAAACGAAATGCCGACGTGCATCCTGCTCTAAAAACCTTTATACAGATACCACTGTGATCGGTTCGACCAGATCTACACAACCATGGAAGTCTCGCAATCATCGGAGGCCGCATGCGCTCGCACGTGCCGCCAACATAAAACACGCTTTAGATTCACGCACCTCACACGCCTCACTCTATTCCAGTGATGTCATCAGGGACACATCCCTAGGGCTGACATTATTATCACCTTCTGCTGACATCACCATTGACCATGTGTTGACCGTCGTGCCGCTGTTGACCGTTGACCGTTCACTCTGACCGTTGATCGTTGACTTTTTACATATCATGTCTTATCTACCCAGTTTTTTGCTTAGACCTCATTTTTGTAGTCCATTTTTGCATATTGTGTTTCTAAATGGATAGAAATGATGTTTTTCTTCCTTGCCCCATCAATACTATATTAGAGGGGACGAGGAATTACTTATCATGGTCTCAAGTTATGCGTAATTTTCTTAAGGGTCACATGCTCTGGCATTACTGTACTTGTGCAATTATAATTCCTGTCAAAGGAGCAAGTGAAGAAGATGCTACCTTCCTTGGTCGCGTGATTGAATGAGATAGTCACAACCACATGATCCTCACATGGATTCAGAATACTTCCATTCCCTCCATCTCCAATCTGTTAGGCAATTTTGATGATGCCAAATCAGCATAGGATATGTTGGCCAAAAGGTACTCTACTACTTATGGATCCATGAAATATCAGCTAGTAGTTGAATTACATTAACTTCGACAGGAATCAGGGCAATCCATTAATGACTACTATGATCAGCTTCACTTCCTTTGGGACCAAATTGACCTTTGTGATCCAATTTGGGCATGTTTAATGGATGCTCAACAATATGCTATAGTTAGGGATGAATTTTGTCTCTATGAGTTCCTGATGTCACTTTACAAGGACTTTGAGCCCATCCGAGGTTAGCTTCTTCATCGCAGTCCTCCTCCCTCTCTTGATATTACTGTAAACGAGTTAGTTAGAGAATAAACTTGGCTTGCAACCCTTCAAGCCCAGAATAAGTTCAATGTTTTAGCTATTACTCCTTCTGCTCCTGCCATTGAGCAACCTCAATAATCAGGTGATTCCTCTAGCTCTAACAATCGTTGTAGGTAGAGCAACAAAAGGTTCTACAATTATTGCAAGCGTCATAGCTACACCATTGAGACTTGTTAACGTCGCAACAAATCTACTACTGTTGTTGCTAATACTGAGCCTACTCCACTAATGCCTTCCAGTTCAGTAGAGTCCCATTCTTTTGGATCCACTATCAACCTCTGCCCCACTAAATTGCAGAAGATCATAACTCAGACTATTCAAATGGCTAGTAATGCATCTCTTTCCACTACTCTCTCAGTTTTGCTAGGTAAGTCTCAAACTTGGCCTTTTGATTCTTGTAATCACATGACACCTCACTCATCTTTATTTTCCAAACTTGACCCTGCATCACATCCTTTTAATATTCATACAGCTAATGGTTCCACCATACATGGGAATAGTCTAGGTTTTGTTTCGACCTCTACCCTCTTTGTTCCTAGGGTCTTTCATATACCTAACTTATCCTATAATTTATGCTATGTGGGACAATTATCTGAACTAGGATATCTCCTTATTTTTGACTATTCAGGGTGTATTGTGCAGGATCCGAGGATGAGGCAAGAGTTTGGGACCGATCCTAGGGTCGAGCGTATGTTTCCTGTGAACAATCTTCATCTTCCACCTATTGCTCTTGCCTCTATTGCTGCTGCAGCTGCTGTAGTCTCTTCCTTACCTTCTCTACAACTTTGGCATTCTCGTCTTGGTCATATCCCATCCACTCGGGTACAATAATTAGCTTCTAAAGGTCTGTTGGTTTCTGTGTCCAAAGACAATTTTGATTATACTTCATGCCAGTTAGGAAAATAGTCAGCTTTACCTTTCAATAATAACGAATCTATCTCTAATAGTATTTTTGAGTTAATTCATTCTCATGTTTGAGGACCTTCCCCTATTACTAGTATTGGTGGATCTCAATATTTTGTTGTTTTTATTGATGATTATTCTCGTTATAGATGGATCTTTCCAATGAAATCTCGTTCTAAAATTTTACCAATATATAGTAACTTTGTAAAAATGCTTGAAACACAATTCTCCAAACATATCAAATTATTTCGATTTGATAATGCTCTTGAATATACTCAAAATGATTTTCAAGTTCTGTTACATTCCTATGGCACTGTACATCATCTAACCTGTCCAGGAACCTCTCAACAAAATGGTCGAGCCGAAAGAAAATTTTGTCATATTCTTGACACTATTCGTGCTCTTTTTCTTTCTGCCAAAGTTCCTGCCCCATTTTGAGGTGAAGTCGTTCTTCATAATGTTCATTCCATTAATCGTATTCCAAGCGCTATCATTCATAATCAGACTCCATATGAGCGCCTTTTGGGTCATCCCCTAACTATCATTACCTTCGCTCATTCGGATCTGCCTGTTTCATTCTTCTTCAGCCTCATGCACATAACAAACTTGAACCTCACTCTGATGGGTCCATCGAGTGATACAAGGCTCATCTTATAGCAAATTTTTTTACACAAGATTATAGGATTGATTATGAAGATACTTTTGCTCCAGTTGCCCATATTTCCTATGTTCATACCCTCTTAGTTGTTGTCGCTGCTAGTAAATGAGACCTTTTTCATATGGATGATAAAAATTCATTCCTCAATAGGGATCTTCATGAAGAATTCAATATGCAACCTTCTATTGGTCTTTCTGTTGAAACAAACAAGATTTTTTGCGTTCGACGTGCACTTTATGGCCTTAAATAAGCTCCACGAGCATGGTTGGAATTTTCTTGTAGAACTAGTAATACTGGAAGTAGTATGATTCGATGCCCATGCGTTAAATGTAAAAATGAACGATTTCATGAATTTGATGAGGTTAAGTATCACCTTATCCATAATGGTATTCTATTGAGCTATAAATGTTGATATTATCATGGAGAAAATATTGATAATACTCATGGGAAAAAGTATAATAAGAATGTGAGTGGATTACATACATCATATCATAATGTACAGACAGAAAATATATTTCATGGTGTTGAAGATGAATTACGCGAGGATGATCCCGAAACCTTTAATAAACTTATAGAAGATGCCGAAAAACTGTTGTATCCAAAATGCAAAAAATACACTAAAATGTTAGGATTGGTTCATTTGTACAATATCAAGGCAAAACATGGTTTTTCTGACAAGGGATTCACAGAATTACTAAATCTACTAGTCGATATGTTTCCCGAGGGTATTGAATTGCCATCTTCAATGTATGAAGTGAAGAAATCTCTTAGTCGATTTGGCATGGAATATCATAAGATTCACGCTTGTCCTAATGATTGCATTCTTTATAGAGAAGAATATGAGACATTACATGATTGTCCTATGTGTAAAGAATCGAGATGGAAGCATGGTATAAAATGAGAGTACAAAACATAAGAAAGGCATGCCTGCAAAGGTTCTTTGGTACTTTTCTCTGATTCCTCACTTTCAAAGGTTGTTCAATAGTAAATATACATCAAAGATGTTGACTTGGTATTTAGATAATTGATCTGATGATGGGGTGCTACGTCATCCTTGTGATTCTCCAAATTGGAAAGTAGGAGATAATGTATCTCCTCAATTTTCATCTGATCTGCACAATCTGCGTCTTGCCATTGCTGCTGATGGAATTAATCCACATAGTTCCCTCAGTAGTAAATATAGTTGTTGGCTAGTAATTATGGTAACATACAACCTTCCTCTCTGGTTGTGTATGAAAAGAAAATTCATGATGTTAACATTATTGATCTCAGGACCGAAACAACCCGGTGTTGATATTGATGTATATTTGCAGCCTCTGATAGATGATTTAAAGACGTTGTGGAATGATGTTGTAAATGTTTACGATGCATATAAAGAAGAATACTTTAACTTGAAGGGGGTCCTTTTATGGACAATTAATGATTTTCCTGCCTATGGAAACTTATCAGGACATGCAACAAAAGGTTACAAGGGATGTCCTATATGTAGTGATGGAACTTCTGCAAAGTATCTTGTTCACGATCGAAATATGTCTTATAGAAGACATAGGAGATTTTTGCCATCTGGACACAAGTTTAGATACCAAAAGAAACCATTCGATAGTGAAGAAGATCATGATCATGCAACTCGACCTTTGCGAGATATTGAGATATTAAGGCAATTGAATGGGATGACATTCAAACGATATGGAAAGATGAAAAAAAACTCACCAAGGTAGGGAAACGAAAGAGGTCAACTAATGAAATTGGTGAAAATGAAAAAGAGTTTGAATCGAATTACCATGGTTTTTGGAAAAAAAATCAATATTTTGGGAATTACCTTATTGGAAAGACCTACACATTCGTCACATCTTAGATGTCATGCACATTGAGAAGAATGTATGTGAAAGCTTGATTGGTACTTTACTTAATATACCTGGAAAAACAAAGGATGGCATTAAAGCAATATTGGATTTAAAGAAACTAGGCATACGACCTGAATTGGAACCAAGGGTGGAAAATGATAAGAATCGAACATACTTGCCACCAACATCATATACAATGTCAACAAAAGAGAAGGATGTGTTTTGTAAATGTTTGGAAGGTGTGAAAGTTCTTGATGGTTACTCATCCAACTTAAGAAATATTGTGTCTATCACCTATAAGAGACTGTATGGATTGAAATCACATGACTGTCATATCTTAATGCAACAATTATTACCAGTTGCTATTAGATCAATTCTTCCAAAACATGTTCGAATATCAATAATTCGGCTTTGTTCATTCTTCAATACAATATGCAAGAAATCTATATCAATTGGCGAGTTAAATTCTTTACAGAAAGAAATTGTAGAAACTTTGTGTCTAATTGAAAAATATTTTCCTCCTTCTTTCTTCGATATAATGATTCACTTATGTGTTCATTTAGTTCGAGAGGTTCAATTATATGGTCCTACTTACTTAAGGTGGATGTATCCTTTTGAGAGATATATGCAAGTCCTTAAAGGATATGTAAATAATAGATATCGACCTGAAGGATGCGTGGTGGAATGCTACATTGCTGAAGAGGCCATTGAGTTTTGTTTTGAATACTTTAGTGGTTGCACTGAAATTGGGAATCCTACGCACAAGTTGTTCTTAGAATGTCACATGATCCAAGTAGGTAACCCTATGCTTGGTGGAAGTAAGAAATTATTTATTGATCGCACTCGATGGGAAAAAGCACACCGAATCATTTTGGTAAATAATAATGAGGCACAACCGTACATAGAGTAAGTGATATTCATTGTTTCATCTTTTATTTAACTATTAATGGTGATATATAACTTAATATATATTTAATAACATTACAGAATGCATTTAAACTTATTGAAGATCGATCCTCATTATAAAAAAAAGGAGGAGAAAAATGGTTGTATGATGAACATAAGCGAGAGCTTATTAATTGGTTTCGCAACCACGTAAGTGTCACAAACAAAAAATCATGCATGTATCTTCCTAGATCTATTCAATGTTTTAAAACTTTGCTCTAAACACATTTCGTGTTTTTGTATACATAGATTCGAGATGAACTCAAGAAACCCAATCATAAAATATCAAAAAATTTACAATGGCTTGCACATGGCCCAAAATTCGATGTCAAATCATTTCATAGTTTCACAATAAATGGATCGAGGTTTACGACTCAAGGTAGGGACAAATTCCGAGTAAATCAAAATAGTGGGGTGAAGATGGTTGCACAAACTATGCAATTTTCCAGTTCAAAAGATGTTAATCTTGTACTTTCTGATAGAACATATTATGGTATAATACAAGAGATTTAGGAATTGGATTATGAGGTCTTCCATGAAACAGTATTCTTGTGTGATTGGGTCGAAGATGTTATCAATGTTGGATATAAAATAGATGATTTTGGATTTACCCTTGTAAATTTATCCAGGATAAGTCACACAGATGATCCTTTCACGTTAGCACTTCATGCAAAACAAGTATTTTACGTGAGCGATCAAATTGATCCAATATGGTCTGTTGTGTTAACGCCTCCACAAAAAGCGTTTTACCATTATGATTTTGTAGAAGATGATGACTCTATGCTTGATACATTAACCAATATTAGTAATTTCTCAAATAAATTGCCTAATGTACGTGATGATCTAATTGATGATGATGATTCTTCGACATGGACTCAAAGTGATTGTGAAGGAATATATGTATACGATCAACAACCTAATTAAACATAATGTATGTTCTATATTGTTGTAATAACTCTTGTATATATGTGTGTTCCTAAAATTGTCAATTAATATATATTTCTCCACTGTTTGCAGATATTTCATGGATATTCAGCTTGTAGATCCAAATGATCCATTGGGGTATTTGAAAAGAAGGGGTTGGGCGAATATACCTGATGCTTCACTTAACCCAAATGATAGAATACCCGTTATATTTGATGCTACTGGTAATCTAATAGGGGAAAATGGTCAACAATTGAAATCTTCTATTGGTCAACTGGCAAAGTCTAGTATACCAATCAATATAAATCATTGGTCTGAGGTTGCCGATGCAGAAAAGTTCAAAATATGGATAACCATTTATGTAAGTCTCTTATATTTTATAATCAATATATATATTATATTAGGTGTATTATATCTAATCTTTTGTACTGTGTTTTTACATAATCGCTACAAAGTCGATGAAAGTTGGCAGGGCAAGTGTTATAAGATTGCAAATAAGGCATGGAAGGAATACAAGACTTCCAGATTGGCGAAAAATTATGTGTTTCCATATTTGGAAACACTTGATGAGAATGTGATCTACAAAATCCCTGAAGGACACACCTGGATTACACCTCAAGTTTGGAAAGACTTTGTGGATTATAGACGTTCAGAAGAATTTCAAATTATTAGAGAAGATCATCAGAATGTCCAAATGCATAACATTCTTCCTAACCATACTGGGAGGTCTTCAAATCCTGAAGTTAGATATAGAATGGTATTATTAATTTGTCTTAATTTCTCAATTTAATTTGATGTCATTGTTAATAAAATTTTCCTAATTTATGTAGGAAGCTGAATTGGGTAGACCTGTTACCCGAATTGAATTGTACATAGAAACAAAGACTCCCAAAACGAAGAATGCAAGACCGATGAGTCAACGAGAAGAAGAACAATTAAATAAGTTGGTTAGTAATTTCGGTTGATAAAAAGTCTGACTGATATTTAATAATTGATGTAATAATGAATGATATGTTTGTGTGCTTTATAATTTGTAGAGAGCTGTTCAAGAAAAAATATCCAGGGGTGAAATAATCGAAGAGCCTGGGAGAGATGCTTTATATCATGCATTCGGACGCGAGCATCCTGGTTGTGTTAGGGGAGGTAGCCAATATGATGGTTCTATGGAGTATTTTAAAATTCCAAAACATAAGCCTCAGACGGTAAGTAAGGAGAAATACACTAAAATTGAAGAAGAATTCAACTCCTTTAAGGCCTCCGTGATGAGTGAGATTGCCACTCTAAAAGAACATCAATCACAACAACTGTCAGCCATGGCATCATGCTACAACCAGGGCATGTCATATTGGCCAAGCATGCAACCATCCATGCCAAGTATACCACCTTCCATGCCAGGCATGCCACAATCCATGCCAAGCATGCCACCATCCATGCCAGGCATGCCATCCACATAATCTCATTATGCTCAAACTACATCCAGTATGGGATATAGCCATCCTATTGGTCCTCATTATATGCCAGGAATGCATATGCAATCAAGTAGTGGTTCATTTTCTCCAATGCAATCTGCACATTCTTACCATAAATCAAGCCAAGATGAACATATTGGTGAGAATGTACATCCAATAGCTACCCCATATGAGAGTCCTTCTCTATTTGATGAATCATATGTGGTAAGATTTTAATTTCTGGTGTATATAATCTATTATTTTTAAATTCTTATTATATGTTTTATTTTTTATATATAACACTTAAAATTTTTACAGAATATGAAATGTTTGTTGAAACATCCTTCGTCAACGGACTATGTTGCTATTGGAACGGTACAACAATTGAGCGATGATAGGATGATTCATAATCAATATTTGCCTAATCATTGGTGAATAGTAATTGATCAATGATTGTTTCATGATTGTTTCATGATTGTCCACTACCTGTGCCTTCTGATGCTACCACAGTCCAAGAGGTGGTTGGACAATATATGGCTTGGCCGTCGATTCAAGTTGTTCTAAATTTTGACATGGTACTATTTTTTAACTTAAAAAATAACACTTGTTTACTACTATTATTTAATGTGATCTTATATTCTTACTAAAAATACATATATGATACTTTTTTGGTAGTCTATTATACCAGAACTCTTAAATGCGCACATTTAAGAGATACGAAGCAAGTATCTCGTGCTAAATCTATGACTAGTGGCCAATCATCGTGCACCAAGTCATTCAAGAAGAAGCCTTGGAAAAAGTATAGTCATACTTATGCGTTATAGTTCAGTAGAAATCTTGGCACTTTGATGACCATTGTTGGGAGGGCATCTAGCATAAATGATGGATAGACTGTGCCACTTCCTATTGAAATTTCTGGTGTAGACCTCGGTCAAACTTATATATCGATCGAGTGCTTGTTGCAAATATTTGAATATCAAATGATCGATTTAAGTATAATTCAAGTGTGGACAAGGTGAGTCCTCAATCTAGTTAGTTTTCTTTTATTTATGCAGAACATATATATATATATATAGGGCTTGCTATTATCGACTTCAACATAATCACTCATCACATTTAGCAATGTTCTATGATTCTTCATATGTCAATCAATATCAAGAGAAGGATGTTAGCATCAGAGCTAAACAATTATGTGATTGAGCATTAACACTTAGCAGAAATCAAAAGTTGATAATCCCTTGGCCATTAAGGTTTGAACAAGGCCAAGATCATTGGATGTTGGTAATCATTGATATGTTCAATAATCATGCTTGGTACTGTGACTCAGCTTCCATAGAACTGAGTAAAGATACAAAAGCAGTTGTTGAAATGTAAGAGTTATATATAGTTACATATTAGTTTTTTCTATTATTTTTTGTAATATTTAATAAAAACTAATCGTTTTATACCTTGATAGGGCATAGAAGTTATGGAACAAGTTTAGGGGCATTGTCCTTAAAAAATCTCATAAGCTTATATGGACAAAAGTTATGGTATGTACAATTCAATATTAATAATTTTATTAATTTTACAATTAAATAATAAGGATGTTCGAATATGAAAATTCATGTATACATGCACTTATTTTTTGTAGGTTCCACAACAAAATAATGGAGTCATGTGTGGTTATTATGTCATGAAGTTTATGAATGAAATCATCACAAATATCAAAATTCCAATTGATGATGTGGTAATATATTTTACCCATATACATACAAGTTTTAACATATTTGAGTTTGTTTTTGTAAATAAATGAAATCATATTCTTATTTTGATTTTGAATACATGTAGTTCTTTGGTTGGAACAAGATGGGTTACGACCAGCAAATTTTTGATGATTTATGAGAGGAATGGGCAGAACACATGGTTCAAATTATATCATCACAAGAAGAATCAGGAGAAGATTCTGATGATCTTGAATAGCATATGACAACATAACAGTAAATTTTTTAATGATTTGGCCTTCTCTATCTATTCCTGTGTCTGAAATCACTTGTTTGATGATGATTAATCATATATATGCTCATGTATTAGGGGAATACATTGTTTTATGGACCTATTTTTGGCCCAAATTACATCTCATCTCTCTTTCCTACTTGCATTTGACGAACTCATATTAACACTTTATTAATCATTTGTTTATAAATATGAATTTATCTGGAATCTCTGCTAGTATTTTTAATGATATAATGAGCTCTAAATGTACAAATCAGGTGTACGTAGGTCCGATTTGTTTCTTGGTTTGTATCAGTTTTGGTGCCCATGAACGTGTTCCATATGTTTAAGGGCACCAAAACTCACACAAGCCAAGTAAGAAATCAAAGTTACAATTGGTTTCACATTTTGAGTTCATTATATATAGCATTAAAAAATAGTAGTAGAGATTCCAGATAACTTCATATATATAGACAAATGATTAATAATGCTAATATGAGTTCGTCGAATGTCGTTGTACGTGGTAATCTCTTTTTTATGGTAATATTTATAATGATTTAATTTCTTCATTCGTACGTCTGAAGTTTAGACTACTTTTTTGATGGATGTTTTACGTGCTCATGTATGTAGGAGAATATTTGTTATATGGATCAGCTGTTTTTTTTGTCATAATGCTTGTGAAGGCCAATCAAGATTCTAAGCCAACCAAGCTTACTCGATCGCATAATAATTATACTTTGACGACATTATTATATTTGTAATTTAAGTTAACTATATGTATTATTTATGCATTATTTGTTTTTGTAATAAATTTAATTATCAAGTAATTAAATATATTTAAATTTTTAATTATTTGTATTATTATTTATATTTTAGTTTTTTTATATTATATATATATATACTGAATAATACGAAAAATAAAAATAAAAATAAAAACAAATACGTGTAAAGTCAGTTCATGCCGTGAACCGACTTTACATTTTAAGTCTCTAAATTTAAAGTCAGTTCAGAGAACCGACTTTAATGCCTATTTATGTAGTAGTGGCGAAGTAAAAAACAAACTTTTGTGGCCCACTCCAATACTGAAGCAGAATATCATGCTCTTGTTGATACCACATCTGAGCTTCTTTGGCTACGATGGCTTCTTAAGGATTTGGGTGTGTCCACATCCTCTGCTACTCCCCTTTATTGTGACAATCAGAGTGACATTCATATTGCTCACAACGATATCTTCCATGAACGGACTAAACACATTGAGATTGATTGTCACTTTAGTCGTTCCCATCTTATCCATGGTGCTCTCAAGCTTTTCCCCATCTCTTCTAATGATCAACTTGCAGATATCTTTACTAAGTCACTTCCTAAAGGACACATTCATAATTTGGTTGACAACCTCAAGCTGGTCTCACATCCACCTTGAGTTTGAGGGGGACTATTATGTATATCTAGTAACAGATTAATATGTATTTATTAATGTATATATATGCTAATATATATCTAGTTACTTTAGGAATATCTATATCTAGTTACTTTAGGCATATCTATATCTAGTTACTTTAGGCATATCTAGTTTACGTGTAACTCTTATATAAAGGCACCATGTATATTCCTTTAAACACATAATAGAATACAATCATTAAGTATTTCTAACAACACCAAAGCTAAACACATTGGACTTTACAGAGAATAGTCCATGCATGGCATACTATACTTTGTATACATGTAACCACTACAAAAGTGCACCATAATTAATGGAGAAACTCAAAGCAACAATATAGAAAATAATACTTGAAACTCTAACTGAAAATTATTTTACAAATCCTGTACTTCAGATTGTGTGATGAGTAGGACATAAGATGTAGCAATGTGTTGAGCAAATATACGTACACAAATCAATATTACTAGCAAGGTAAGGCTGGTTGTAATGATAGTGAACATTGTACTCTTTTAGCTTACCTTTGATTGATGACAGAGTTATAATGACGAAATCAAACTTCTTGATCCACATAATTCAAAAGACTAGTACAGTGAAAACAACTTACTATATTCCAACTATTCTATCGGTTGTTCCTTGACTTTGATCCACAGCAAAAACCTTTGCCATGCCAAAATCTAAAATTTTGGGATTCATATCTGAATCTAACAAAATGTTACTAGCTTTCAAATCATGATGTATTATTCTAAGTCGAGAATCATCATGAAGATAAAGAATCCCTCGAGCAATCCCTACAATAATCTTGTATCATCTAGCCCAATCCAAATCTATTTGTCTTGCATGATCTGTATAACTTCAAATCACAAATTGCAATCAGATATAAACTTCATTTTAGAGGATGATGATTCAGTTACAACTGTCAATTTATATAAAAATGTTTTATTATAATTTAGCTTTGTAATAATCAGTAGCAGCCACTTAATGAAAAGTTCAATTTAAATAAAGACATAAAATTTGTATTCCTATTTTGAGATGTGATAAGTTTCTACTCATGAGCCATTAGCATATCTTCATGCTCTTACTAGGAAAAAAAATGCATTTCTTAATACACTGAATCAAGAAGAAAAAAGACAAGTTACTTGACAGTGTAATGCAGATAGACCTTACCAAATAAATAGAAATCAAGATTTTTGTTAGGCACATATTCATATATTAGAATCTTTTCTTCCCCTTCCAAGCAAAATCCAAGTATCCTCACTAGATTTCTGTGTTGAAGTTTGGCTACCAATACAACTTCATTCTTAAATTCGATAGCACCTTGCCCTGAACTTCCTAATAATCTTTTCACAGCAATCTTTTCTCCATTAGCAAGCATACCCAGTAAATATGATGTAACCAATTCAACACTATTGGGCGTGCGCGAGGGACTTTGCCTAGATAGGCGGCTGTTTGTGGGATTTGGGCTTTTTTGACCCATTTTGTTCCATTTTTCTATTTTTTTGACTTTTTCTAATTTCTTTTCTTAATATATTTGCTATGTATTACCTCTAGTATTTTTCTTCGAGTCTTTAAGTTATTTTTGAACTAAAATACGTGAAAAAAAATAAAAATACCCATGATTCCGAAAAGATAAATTTATATAAAAAAATATAATAAAATCATACAAATATAAATCTATTTAATCAATTAAAGTATAATAACTCATGGTAATTTTAGTGCTTTTAAAGTAAATATGATATGGGTTTGATGCTTGAAATTAAATTTATGGAATCCAATATGGGCATGCACTGTCTGAGAAGAATAGTTGATGGAATGGAAAAAAAATTCGTTATGAGCACCTTCTCCAATTGGAAAACTACATTTATGATTAGTTTGTGTGGTTTTCTAGTTGTATCAAAATCAATGGTGAGGCCAATAGCTTAGGCCAATATTTTCAACTTTAGCAATTCATCAACCAAGGAAAGGATAACACGACTATACCATTAATTAAAGAACTTAGTAGAATATGCTATGTCAAGAACATTTGTAACAGCTCTTGGACATCTGGATGAATACTAGAAGCTTTAGTGAAAAGTTTCTCTTATTGCTAGTGAGAGTAAGAAGATTGGATTTCTTGATCAGGGATTACCTTACAGATTAGTTGAGCAATTTTCCTTTTGGAAGGACTGGCTTCTAAGTTAAACTCAGGAAGGTTGAGGTGAGCAGCAGATGGATTAAGACTTCTATTAGAGGTAAGCCAAAATTGGTTAATATGTGCAATTTGATTAAAACTGGCTTTGAATTAGTCACCATAAATTGGTGAGAAGATGTCTTTACTTACTTGGTAAGTGATAGCAGCAACAAGGGTACAATATATTGTCATGTGGTTGAGTCTGCCACATTTCATACAGAAGTGAGGAAGGTGTTCATATCTATATTCCACCCATATTTGGAGCTAGGATTATGGGAATCTATAGTAGTTTTACTTTGAATTTCCAGGTGCTAAAGGCTCATTTACATTAACTTCAACTCTGAAGTGGAGAAATTGCATTTTCATGAACATTTCTTCATTATTCTCTTCTTTTTGGACCAACTTGCCAGCAATTTTGATCAACTTATCAATATTGGAAGGTTTCATACCAACAAAGTGAATGTGGTGGGCATGTATCTAAAAACAAGCAGTGTTAAATTCAAGCTCTTGGATTGTAAGGTTATGATTCCATTCTTTTAGAACTTAGAAGGCATGATTGATGTGCCATATTCTTTTTTCCCAAATGGTGTCTCAATCACTTGGTGAAATGAAGGAAAAGGAATAGATGTTCTTACGATAATCTATTATTGAAACATGTCAATCACCTTCTAAGTCTCAAGCTCTTTCCAATGCATTGATCACCTGATGCTTTTTAATAATATGTTTAGAAATAACCTTACCCATCAGTTTAATAGAAGCAGTAATGATTGCTTCCTCAATATCTTCATCAATTTCTATTTCTGGTAGAATAGAAGTGAGTTGTTTTATCTACTCAATAAGCTCACCAATTTCTATATCATATATAAAAATTAGGTTTGACTCCATTGCTAGGGGTAGTGAGATGGAAAGAAGAATGAAGTTGAGAGGAATGGTGTGAAAAATGATGTTGATAGAAATGGATTTTCTTTTCCAAGTGAATTTGATAAGAAATTGGAAAATGATAGAGAAATTATTTATAAGAGCCTTATAATCCACTAGAAAGATATTAACACATGTGAATAGGTAAGTGGGAATGATGTGTTTAATGTTGTTGCAGAAATGAACAAGGTTACTAGACCCAAAAATTCTCATGCTTAGTTTAATGATGGGTAAGAGGACAGCCACAACAATGTTTAATTTTATTGGATGAAATGATGTAGATAGAGAGCCAAAGATGATTGTAGAGGTAGAGCAAAAGGTAGAAAACTATTGAACGAGTTTGGCCAATAGATTTACAGTGAGTTGTAGAGAGTTGTAGAGGAGATGGAATAGCCAAAAACCAAACCCTAACAAACCCTAAAAGCAATGCATGCCTAATATAGGATGAGAGGTTAACACTTTAGCAATGATGCCTAAGAAAATATGGAAAAGAAACCAAAAAATGGGTAAGTATTTGGAAGGGATTGGGTGAAAGCAAACTATGATAATGATTGATTTGGAAAATTTCAAAGGATTACTTGTTATGGCAAACATTTATTCCTTGGTGGAGATAACAATAAATGATTCAGCTGAATCTAGTAGTCTAAACGTAACTTTTGGTATGGTGGCAAAATGAGTTATTGAAGGTCACATAAAATCACAAAATGATAAGGTTAATGAAACTGAAATGGAGAAATTTTAGGAAAGGTTATATGGTAATGATTTTGAGGCTTATCAATTTTAGAAGTAATAGGTTAGAGATTAATATTCACATTAGGATAAATTTCATCAAAAGCTACTTCAAACTCTAGAAGTCTTAGCAAAGAAGATGAAGAGCTCCTCTACTATAAATGTTTCAAAATAAAAAATATGCACCTTTAAAAATATGAAATTAAAATATACATTTTTTTAAATAAAGGATTAAAACACCCAACTTAAAAGTTATTAAACTTAAAAAATGATAGGAATTTTGTGCTCCATTATCAAAAGTTACAAGATCATAGCCGCCATTCACCTTAAACTAAAAGTTCTTAATTTGTAAAAGCTACAAAACTAAAGTGATCATCTAATAAAAGCTATTGTCCTCGTGCCCTTCAACCATATTTTTTCCTTTCAAATTGTTTTTGTTATTTATAGGAGTATTCATCTGTTTGAAATCGTTGAATTTATGTTTATTCAATCCAGTATGTTCATTTAATCAGATTGTAAATTTCTTATTTGATATGAACACTTTGATTTAACCCAATCAAATCCACTAATTGATCGGATTGATTTGGATCTATTCCATCTATAATATCTTTTATTCCATTTTGTAGTTTTAACTATGTATTCTAATTTTTCAATAAGAATCAACATATAAATATTTTATTTAAAATAAAATATCAAAGATCACAATAATGATAAAAACTACCATACTTTGACAATATTATAATCTCAAACTCAACTTTAGAGTGACTTGCACATGATCCAAAATATATGGCAAAGAAACAGCATGGCAATAATATCAATAACATCAATTTACAACCAAACTAAGGGATGATTTTTATGGTAATCAAAATAGTGGTGTGAAGTAGGTGGCAAATATTTGGTAAGTTGCAAGTACTAAATATTATGATCATGTGCAATTTAAGAGGACATACTACAGACTAATTCAAGAAATTTGAGAGTTTGATTACGAAGTTTCAAAGAAATGGTGTTCTTATGTGAATGGATTGAAGACACTCTAAATGGTTGATATATAGTAGGAAACTTATATTTAACCCTTGTTGATCTTGCAAGAATAAGGAGCAAAGATGCTTCTTTTGTCTTGGACTGTCATGCAAAATAAGTATTTTATATGCAAGATTCAATTAATGAAAGATTTTCTGTTATTTTGACACCATTTCAATGAAATTTTTATCATGGTGTCACCACGAATGAAGATGACGTACTCAACTCATTGTCCAACCTTAAGCACTTCACAACTCATGTATCACATTTGGACGTATTGTCATTTGTGAAAGTTTTTTTTTTTAGTTATATTCCTAATTAGCTAGAATGGTGAATAGATAATCAGTAAAATTATGATAAACTAAAATTTTCATAAACGACCAAGCATGCAATCGTGTACAAATAAAATAATGTAAAAAAATAAAGATTCATACACAATATTTTTAGGTAAAAATAACTTAAGCCACACCAATAACTTAAGAGGAAAACTATCGGTCCATTAGATCACCTAGATGTCTACTATGAAAAATAAAGTCTAAGTACAAGGCCATGTCTTATACTAGCCGCCAAGATAAATCCACATATACAAGCCACTAATTTCATCATAGTCTCTACTAGAAAGGTGTTCAAATCCTTTTCTATTAGTACTTGAAATGTTAGCACAATAACACAAATGCAAATGTGTGTCATAGAGAAGATTTAATAATGAATAACCCTAACTAGATAATTTTAATAAAGATATCAGATAAATCAAAATCAACTAGAAATTCTAGAACAATCAGTTTAAAGCACAATATGACGAATATTGTCGGCTTGTTAATCCATCAAACACAACCATAAATGTTTAGTAAATTAACTCAATGAAATATCCTACTTGAATAGTTTTTTTTCAAAACAAGAGAGATATTTAGATGAAGAGAATAATGCTCTTGTGTGGTTGATTAAAATTGTGTGCTTAGGTTTGTATATAAAGAATATTTTGAAGCACTAGATCAAGGTAAAATTACTATGTTATTGATAAAATCAATTAAAAGAGTTTTAAAAAAGTACAATGTAGTAAAAAACCAATTTAATTGAAGTTAGAAATAGGTTTTAAAATCAAAGTCTTGGCCGCACGATTAATCTAACATATTCTCGATTGATCGAGTATATGGTTTGATTGATTGAAACCCTTATTGATTGATCCAATACTATGATCAAAATATGCTGGATTGATCTAGTTAATTCTCGATCGATCTAGTATAATAAATAATCAATTTTGAATCAGGATTGATCGTTCTAACTAATAAATTGATCGATCTAGCACTCAGTCAATCGACTATTAATGACTCGATCGATCTAGTCATTTAAATAATTAATTCAGGACTTTTTATATAGATTAGATCGATTCTCGATTGATCTACATAGTTCAATCGATCGAGTAGCCTAATCTCAAAATTTTATTTTTTGTCTAATATGAAATTTGTCGTACATAAGAGTAGAAATATACCTTATATGTGTTTATTGAAGCTTGATAGTTTCTTTGGCTTGAAGATATTCTTGAAAGACACACCTTGAAATTAAATTACATTTGTATGTTTTGTTCACTAATATCGTCAACGTTCACATAGACCATACAATCTCCCCCTTTCGCATATTCGTGTGAAAAAACCTCTCTATCATTACATAATCCTCGTACAAAAAATAATTTTTTACATAGTGGTACTAAAAGGCTCATTGTTTGCACTTAAAATTAAAAACATAAATACCCAAAAAAATTGTCCTAAAAGGCTCATTATTTATTAATACAATGTATATAAAAATATAAAAAGCAAAGAATATTCATAAGAGTGAGTAATCATAAAATAGAAATTAAAAGGCATTACTCCCCCTTCTGTAATATTCAAAAAACAAAAATTCAAAGTTGATTCTCCCCCAAAATTTAATATTCTAATTTTTCTTCTCCTTTTTGTCATACGAACAAACCAAAAAAAAATGTTACATTTTCAATTAAAATGGACATGAAATCTCATAGCAAATTCAAGAAAATAAGCAACATACAAATGAAACATAAATTATCAGATGCAATAAAAGTAATGTATTAATTACTATGATTCGAATACAACCCAAGCAAATATCAATTACACTTTAAAATATGAAAACATCAAAATATATTGAATTCGAAACACGATAATAAAATAGGAAAAAACCACAAAATAAATTAAAAATAAATCATTATTCTGAAAGAGGAAACCCGTAATGTCAATGGATGTTTTTAATCATAAAAAACATTACTTCTTAATGTTCAAGCATAGGTTCCAACATCAATGAATATCTGTCTCTTTGTGTCTAGGTAGATGATCTTGAGATGGTTGACTTTCCAATGTCACCCATCAATCGAATCGAATCTGAATCCTTTTTTTAAGGTACACCTACAACAAGAATCATTTGGGTGACTAGGTAACAATAGGGAAGCTCGATCCTCGGGTTTATTATGTGAGATTTTTCTTGTATTACTATACCTATATTGAATGTTGTTCCTTTTTCAATAAAATATAAAATCTTAGCATAGAGGTATCTAATTTCATATGAGTGATTGGATGGTAGTAGGATAGCACACACCATTTTATTTTAAATTTTGAAAAAAAGGAGTAAATTCACTCAGTATATATAATTGTTTGGCATTACAACCGATGTTGGGTGAACCAAAAAGTTTGGTCAATAGGTCCTCATTGGGAATGAAATATCAGTCCAGTTGAAAATCAACATCCCTAATGTTCAAGATAGATAGAAAATTGTTTATTCTCTGGGCCCTCATATCAAATTTTTTATTTTGGATAAAAACTTTATAACTCATTGGCCCATAGTTACTAATTTTTGAATCTATATTTGCATAAAATTCACGGACCAGGGTCATGCAACATAATTTGGATGTGTTAAATAGTGTTTGCCAACCAAGAGCCCTAATGGCTAGAGTTATCCCAATTTTTGGAATTCAATCCATGTAATCCCACCATTGGGAAGAAAAATGAGTGAGACCACTAGGAGGAAGTTTAATTCGTCTTAAAGCCATGTCGAAAATCTAGCAAAAATCCCAAAAACATGAAAATATCCCTTAAATGAATTTTAACCAAACTGATCAAAGTATTTCCAAATATTTATAGAATCAAGATCAGTGGAACATTATTGGGAAGAAATTTTAGAAATAACCTCAGAAAGGTGTTTGGTGAGAAAGTGAGGAAAAGGGAGAATTTGGGTTTTAGTGACTTTTGCTCAAATCTGATTTTTTTTGTAAGGATTGATGCCAAAAAAGAGATTAGCAATCAATTTTGAGTGAATTAGGAACAAAAACGAGTAATTTTGATCGATTTTTGAGTGAAAAATAAAAAAAGTTCGCATATAGTGGTTAGGATTCGTAGAGGGGGAGAAAAATAAAAGGAGTATATAAATTGAACTTGTTCAATCGATCGAGATTAACATCGATCAATTGACATTTATACTTCGATTAATCGATTTTATACTTGATCAATCAACATTCATAATGTTTGAAACATGCAAAAATCCCCCAAGTCCTATTTCTACTCAAATGTTTCCCACAAACACTAAAAAAAAAGCTCACAAAAGATTTAATACAAATAAGTTCTTCCTTTTTTTTTAATCATGATAATAGATTTATTCAAACATGAACTTCATTTGAATAATTAATTTTGAGATAAAAATCATTCTTTAACAAAATTCAATTATTCACAATAAGCATAAGTATTATGAGAAAATGCAAACACATATTTCAACACATATGATGACATATTGACAATCGCTCAAGGTGAGATAAATATTAAAACTACAATAGTCTATCAATTAGTCTATTTAGGATTAGTTATGAAAGATTTAAAGAATAAAAAACCACTTATCATGCAAACAATTTAGTTGAATTCATATTTACATATAATAAATTTTTTCTTAATAAGCGAGAACTTTATTTATTATTGTTTTGTATTTTATTTCAATATTTATCGTATTATTTTTGATCTTTTATTTTGTATGAGGGAATAATTATTTATTTTTATTTTTGTATAATTATTTGTGACTTTTTTTGTGCATTCAATTATTTTTTAATATTTACATCTATCTCCTTTATCATATTATTTTTCTTGTGTGAAGGAAATATGAATAAACCAATATGCCTAGTATGATCACTTTCACACTAGTTATGAGGTAGCTCTCTCAGTTAACTATGATAGTTTTTACACATCATAGTATATAGCCCTCTCAAAATAATTTGTCTCTCTATAGTAGCATTTTATATAGTGAAAGCTAGAGTTCAACCATAATTTTTATATTTAAGGTTATCTCAAGTCTTAAAATCTAACATAATCAATTATAAACTTTAAGCATAACATACTTATGTGTCCAGTGAGTGTGTGAGTGAATTTGTGTTGAACATCGATCACCAAATGTATGAAAGAATATGAATGCACAAAATAAGATACTCAATTGTACAATAAAGAATTAATCAAACCAAATGAAATTATGTAAAATATTTACTTTCTTGATCCAAAATAATATTTGAGTTTATTTCAATGTTAGAACAATCTTATTCCTCTTATTATTTTTGAATTTTTGTTTTTTTATTAAATAAATAATTTTAAATAAAATAATACAACATCAAGAATTGAACAACTAAGTAAGCAATTAAATTAACATGCTTACCTAGGATCAGTCAAGCACAAAATAAAAATTTCTAGGTGAAAAAGAGACGGTCAGTTGACCGAAAAATGCAATATTTTCTAACCCTAGTTTTCTTGAATTTTGGTTTTGTAATATCTTTGGGTTTGGATTTAATTGATTTAATTATTTTTAAATTATTCTTGGGTTTATCCTTATTTTTGCCTTAATTTTTATTTTTTATCATTGGTGGAGATGTAACATACATTATGGATGATAAAAATTAATTTTGAATATCAAGCATGAAAGATATTGTTAAAATATAGACATTTCACAAGAAATCTATAATAAGGTCTAATATGACCTTTCCTATCATAGTTATGACAAACATGCACAAATTTAATGTCTTTTAATCACAAGTACAACTATTTTTTTGTATAATGACTAATAGTAAAGGTAGGATTAAAAGATCATACCAATTCAATTCTTGATGTTGAAGGTGTAGCATGTGAGGAAGATATGTATAAAGGATTTACAAATTCAATTGATTTTGAAGAAGATGATAAAGTATGCTCATTTATATATCTTGGCCCTATCTTATCTCCCTCTGGCTTTCCATATCAAGAATTTTGTTCAATCTTTCAGCTCCAATTGTTAGCCTTTTTATAGCTTCCTTAGACTGTTAAAGTTTTTGTTCTAGATTTTTTTTCTCATGTTCTAAACCTACAAGACTTAAATTCAAAACATAGAAATGTTAAGACAAATCAATATTATATTCTTTCAGTATCAATGAATTTATTTCATAAGATTTCAGTTTTTCATTGAGTTTAGTTACTTCTACCAGAAACTTATCTTTATCTCTTTTGCGTATTATGAACTATCTAAAAAACTTCATTAATACTAGTGACATTAAAATATTTAAGAACGAATTTAGAGTCACATTTCTCATTGTATGAATCAATATCAGATTTATTATAGGGTGCACCAGTTTTTGCAACAAATGTTAGAAAATTGGTGTCATTATTTTCTGATTCAACTGAATTGTCATTAAAGATTCCCATATTTAGAAACAATTATACGAAGTTCAATTGTCCCTCTAACTCAAATAGGTAACTGAGACCTAGATGAGGGGTGAAAATGCTAACCTATGGAATCCTTTTGCGAGCTTTATATCAATTCAACTAAGTAGGCATGACAAAGTAAATTAAGCAATTAACAGAGTAGAAGTACAAAACCACATGCTCAATTCAATAGACAACAAAAAACTTGTAAATACAATAATTACAATCTGCATAATACACACTAGTGACAGTGTGCCTCATAGGCTCTTGCTCAGACTAGCAATATACATACATGGAAAAAAATAGTAAAGCATTAGATACCTTATACACTTTCAGGGTAAAGAGATACAAACTCCTTAGAGACTCATACAAGCTTGTATGCATATAAAGACATATTATATTAACACACAATCTAAACATGCATATTTACTAAGAAGGAGTCCAAGATCCGACACACAATCAAGTTAAGGAGATGCTAACTCCTTAAGGACTCAAACCAACCTTATAAACAACATAGATAAAAATACTTGATAAATAATCACAATTGTAGTCTAAATGAACATAGATAAGCAATATAATAAAGCAAAAAATATAGAATTCAATAAAGAGAAAGCACGTGATAAATATTAAAAGCTTTCTAATTAGATTTTAAACTTTAGTATGTAGAGACATACACCATTTAAACTTTAATTGTACAAGTCACACATTTAAGCATGAATAACACCATATATAATAAGGTAAACCCATATAGAAATCTTATCTATTTGGTAACATCCTCAAGTTACTTAAGGAAACTACTCAGCAACAAACAATCCACTAATCAATAAAATAGTTCAACCCTGATAGAAAATAAAAATACCAATACCTTTATCAATTGGGACCTTCGTCCTTACTACATATTGCTACTTTCACAACGACCTAGTTTGACACACGAACTTGACTTACCTCCAAATCCAACATCACCCAATGTGGTGTGATAAAAACCATGAATTAGTAATGAGTGACATGCCCAATCAACATAACCACCCTCGAACATGAATGATAATGAATCGCAAGACCAGCATTACAAATACCGATATTGCGAAATTCCCTTTTGTGGTTTTATTATTTGTAAAACTCTCACAAGTGCACAAATCATTTTATAGAAAATAATAAGTATACTCCCAAGGTCGATCTAAGAAAAGAATTTATGTGATTTTTAATTTATTATTCAAAATCTTAAAAATTAAATTAAATCCTAAATATCCTGTCACGATATTTTAGGTTTTTTTGTTTTCTAATATAATAATATAAAAATAAACATAAAAATAGATATAGATTCAATAAACAATAATGAAAATTTTATTATTCATAACAGTGGAGTATTTAAGGATATAATAATTAATTTAATTATGTTTGATCGTATTATTTAGGTTATTAAAGATATAAATTAATATTTGTTAATTTTCTCTTTTTGGTATGAAAGTGTCCTTAAGTAGGGCCAAAATTCGTTTGTTTAATATTAACTAACTAATATCCTTAGGCAGGATCTATTTATTAAATTTCAGCTTTATTTCTAAAAAAATAACAAACCATCTAATCATAGCTTTAAGCGGGGTAAAATAATTAGACTTATTCAAAGTATTTAAATTAAACCTAAGAATTTAACTATCCAAATACTAACTTTCACATTTTAAAACCAATACTTAAAATATGTTGTCAATACATTTTCGAATAATAGTTCTTATAAAAAAAACTTTTGAAATAAAATTTCATTCTAACTACTGGACGATTGTACCAACAAATAAAAGAGCACTACTCTAAATTAAACTCGATAATTAAACCTTAAAATCTAATTTTTAGATTTAAGTTTGTAATGAAAAATAATGTATTTCTCTCTAACATCCTTAATATAAAATCTTAAATAAAAACAAAATCCATTTATTTTATAAAAGTGTTTTACCTATTTAATATTTTGCAAGCATAATAACGTTAAAATTATATCATATTTACAAATAGTCAATCATGTTAAATTTAATCACAGATAAATTAAATATAACATATAAGAATAAAACATAAAATGATAAATGTAAAGAATCCATTAAAATAATACCTTAAAAGAATCCTTATAACAGTTTGATGTTAATTCTGTTACTGGAAAACCTCTTAACGGATTTTCATATATGCTTATTGAATCAAAAACTAAAAATTTATAAAAACATAACTAGTTCCTCTCAAAAAGAGAACTTTAAAAATAAAAACTAAAAAAAATAAAAAATAAAACTTTCTAGAGAGAGAAAGAGCTTAGAAAATTTCTATGCTTTGGAATGGGGGAAGAAGATCCTTTTATAGATGAGGAAAAGACCAAAAAAGGGGGGAAATATTTCAAAATTTGAGTTTAGGTGTGTTTGGACAGGTTAGCGCGCGTATAGGGCACGAAAATCTAGCCATACGGGCTATCGATGCGACATACGGCATAGCATGGGCAGGTGTGATGCTGCACACGGGACTTGGCACAGATCGGATGGTGCACGCACTGGTGCACCCAAGAATCGACGCTATGGGAGGTTGCACGCGCAATTTTGGCTCTTTTGACCCATTTTGTCCAATTTTTCCATGTTTTTTACTTTTCCTCATTTATTTTCTCAATATATCTATGATCTATTGCCTCCATTATTTTTTTCTTCGAGTCTTTATGTTATTTTTGAACTAAAATATTTGAAAAACAATAAAAAATACCTATGATTCCGAAAAGATAAATTTATATAAAAATATGATAAAATCATACAAATATAAATCAATTTAAGGACATTAAATCATGGTAATTTTAGTGTATTTTAAGCACTCATCAACAGTCTATCACAAACTACCAAGGGACATACAATACAAGGTGTGAGAACTCAAAGAATTTAACTCTACCCATTCTCACAAAGAGGTTCTCACATCAAAATTTGCATGAAGGAAACTACCAACCGACAATGGTTCACCTCACATAAACCACTTACAAACACCGCCTTGAGTACTCACAACTCATAAGCACGATTTTGCTCACACAATCATGAATAACTAACACGTGATCTGAAAACAGAACGAAAGATATGAAAATTTGAAGAGCTTTGCTTCTTTTTTGGATACCCAATAAGAAGAAAATGAGGGGTATTTATGGAACTCAATTTTTTCACCTTGTCGACCACCTTGCTAACCACCTTGCCAAGAGTGGTGGCGAGATGCTAAAAGTCATATTTTTATGTTCCAAAAATTACTGAGTACTTTCCATAAATATCTCCACCTGAAAGGAACCAAAAACAAAAGTGATAATGTCAAACATAAGTGAAAACGTTGGCTCGCTCACACTCTCGCTCGTTGAAAACCAACACTCCACTTAGCATGCACACTATGAAAACCAAACCCGTGGTGTGTGGGTACACATGCTTGCATATAGAGTGTTCATAACTATATATGTGTATTACTGATCCACAGTAACCAACCTTAGATAGAGAATGATAGACAATTGAGTAAAATTAAACAAACACCATGTTTTATACACAAAAAGCCAACACAAAGACAAGAGTATATCGAGACTTACATTCGTTATCACTTTTCAGAGTGAGTAAGTGTAATGTTGAAAGCTCTTCTAATGTTATTCTTCTTATTTGCACAGACATATACAAAATGAACGAAACTTATACTTTCAAAGCATCGAGGCCCACTGGGTTTTGGTTTCTTACCATAAAAAATCATAGATTTTAGCTCCCTTAGATTTTGATCCTTTTGATGACTTAGTTGTCCTTTGTTTTGATTTTTTTTTGTTGAAAATTCTATTTGGTCTTCAGGTCAAAAGTGCCAATTCTGCATCATCATTGTTAACTTCTTCATTCATAGCAGTTTTGAAAGCTAACACTTTTTTTGTGGAAGGACAAAAACTCATCTCAAAAGTAAGGATTGAACCAACTAACTCCTCAATTTTAATGGTGTTCATATCTTTACTTTCATCTATGGTAGTGAATTTTGGGTAGAAGCGATCTAGTAAAGAACATAATATTTTATTGGCCAACCTAAATTTCTCAATTTTCTCACCAAGATTAGAAAAAGAGTTAGTAATATCACTTAATTTAGCATAAAATTTAAAAAAGGTTTCATCATTTTTCATCCTAAGATTTTCAAATTGACTATCAAGCATATGAAGTTTATTTCTTTTAGGTTGTATGGCTCCTTCATAGGAAACCTCTAAAATATCCCAAACATGCTTAGTAGTATCAACATGAGAAATATGACGAAATTCATCAACAAACACAACATTAAATATAGCATTAATATCCTTTTGATTCAAGTTACTACCAATTTTATCTTCAGTAGTCCAATCTTTTCTAAGTTTAGGAGTAACTACATCATCTTTAGTAATCGTAGGTGGTTGCCAACCATAAATCACAAAGCCAGACACTCTCATCTATAAGCTATAGAAAGGCTCTCATATGAGCCTTCCAATATGGATAATTATACCATCAAAGTAAGAAGCATAAGTTGTAGATGAATCCTCTCTCAAATGATCCATAATAAGGTCTTAGCCACATTAAGTGTATCTAGTGACGACTTTGATACAGACCAAATTAACTAGAAGAGTGAATAGATAATCAATAAAATTATGATAAATTAAAATTTTCATAGACGGCTAAGCTTGCAATCAATTGTAAATAAAATAATACAGAAAAATATTAACTGAGACACGAGAATTTTAGGTGGAGATAATTTAGGCCACACCAATGACCTAAGAGAAAAACCACCAATGTACCGTAACACCTAACTATCCACTATGAAAAATAATATCCAATTATATGGTCAAGTCTTATACTACCCAACAAGATAAGTAATATACTTATATGCCACTGCTTTTATCATAGCCTCTATAATAAATGTGTTCATATCTAGAACAAAATTCTAACAACTTGAGTCACACGAGCAATTGAATTCGTTCTACCAGTACCTGAAATGTTAGCATAATAACACAAGTGAAAATGTGTGTCATGGAGCAGATTCAATAATAAATAACCTTAACTATATGATTTTAATAAATATATAAGATAAATCAAAATCAACTAGAAATTCTAGAACAACCAATTCAAAGCACAATATCATTGATATTGTAGGCTTGTTAATCCATCAAAAACAACCACAAATGTTTGGTAAATTAACTCAATAAAAAAGCCTACTTTAATAGTTTTTTGCAAAACAAGAAAGAGATTAAGATGAAAAGAAAAATGCTCTTGTATGGTTGATTAAATTTGTGTGCTTAAGTTTGTATATATAAAATATTTTGAAGAACTAGGTCAAGATAAAATTACTATGTCGTTGATAAAATCAGTTAAAAGAGTTTTAAAAAAATGATGATAAAAAGCGAATTCAATTTTAGTTAGAAATATGTTTTAAAATCAAAGCCCTGGCAACTTGATCGATCTAATATATTCTGGATCGATCGATCAAAATCCATATCGAATGATCCAATACTACGATCAAAACATGCTCAATCGATCTAGTCAATTCTCGATCTAATTAATTCTGAACCAGGGTCGATCGATCTAACTAATAAATCAAACAATTTAGTGCTTGATTGATCGACTATTAATTATTTGATCAATCTAGTCAATTAAATAATTAATTTAGGATTTTTAAAACTAATTAGATCGATTCTCGATCAATCTACATAGCTCAATCAATCGATTAGTCTAATCTCAAAATATTTATATGCGTCTAATATGAAATCTAACGTGTATAAGAACATAAATATACCTGATATGTGTTTGTTGAAACTCGATAGTTTTTTTGGCTTAAAAAATATTCTTAAAAGACACACATAGAAACTAAAATTATATTTGTATGTTTTATTCACAAATATCGTTAACACTCATATAGACCTTACAATTTAGTTTTTTGATATGCTTATCGAGTTTTCATTAAGATCTAGTTCTATATTTTGTAGTTTATTTTGAAACATTGTTGTGATAAAAATATTATTTTCCCACTAATATTACATCATAGACTAATGTTTTCATTACTTGAATTTCTTGTTTTTGATTTCACTTCTTTTTCCTTGTTAGAGGATTCTCCTTCAAGATCTATAAATATAAACATTAATACATTACTTTTTCTTGTTACATTACGTATTCTTCATGATATCATAGGGTTCATGATATTACATTACGTATTCTTCATGATATTATTACATCTAAGTTCCACTCATCTAGTATTTCAAAGTCTGTTAATATTTCTATGAATTCATTTTATCCATATATTGAACTATAATGATTGTTTATTAACGAATAACTTACTATATAGTGTACTAAAAATGGATGATTTTTTTATTTTCTTAAATCTCTTTTTTCAAATTCATAGACTAAACTTAGCACTTTGTTTAAGTTTTTATCATTAATATTAATGGCAAACCTAGAGTATACTATAAATTGTAATTTCTGGTATCCTACATGGATCATTTCTAATAAAACATATTTTCTATTTATTATTTTATTGTCTAACAATGCTAATTTTATTGATGTATCAATTTCTTATCTAAAATGTGTTTATGCTAATATTTGATTTCCTCTTAAATAGATGTATCAAAAAAAATTGTCCTTTTGAGAAGATTTTTGATAGTTTAGCAATAAATTTTTTTTTTGTTAATTAATGATATATTATACATTCCTTTTATATTTATAGTATTAATATTTATCCTCTATTACTTATTTTATAATAAAATATATCTTTTCTTGAAAATATTTTTTTTATTATTGAGAATGATGAATTTTTAAATCCATATTCTTCCTTAAGATTTAATCTTGCTTTTTTTATTTCTTCAAGTTTTTTTTCTACTAATTACCATTTCTTGGAAGAAATATATTAAGATGTCTTATGTTTTTATTTCCATTATTTATTGATTTCCTATTTTTTTTATTTTCTATTTTTTGTGTCATTTTTTTTATAAAAATTACTATTTATTTTTGTTAACTTTGATTTTTGTTGAATTAGGGAATACTTGTAATATTTTTTAAACATTAAGAGTATTTGTAATATTAAGATTTTCTCGAAAAATACCAATGATTATCCTTACTAAAGTAAAATACTACCCCTATTTAATTATGGTACTAATTTATACCTTTTCATAAATCCAAAATACCATACACAATTTTCTCGTTCTTCCAGAGGAGAAAAGATACTCATGGATTTTTGACTTGAAAGATAATTGGTCGACGACCATAGTCGGCAGAATCAGTCTTTTCTTAATATTGAATGGAGAAATTATCCTCATTTGTCTGACAGTAACTCACCCCTCTCTAGTCATCAATTCGTGACACAATCCAACACGAACCCAAGCTCTTAAATGGGCTTGGGTTTATTGTTATTGAAATCAGATAAACCCACTTGGACCCATTTAATAAAAGGTTGAGACAGTTGATACAAATTAACAGGTGACTCGATTAATGATCTTTTTAATTAAAAAGTATCATTTTATTTCAACAGAAATAATTATAACAACATTACTTATACAACAATTACATTGTAAAATAATGGTATAACCCATTAAAGTATGTTTTGGGTTTGTAATGCATATCCGCTATAAAAATAAATTCTCAAAGAACTTAATGCCACTTACATATAATTTGATGCACAAGTTTTCTGTAAAAGTTCAATATTTGGCTATGTTATTCCTCCCTAAAATATTTGTATCACAACCACTTGCACAGTTTGGAAACAACGACATCCAGTACCCACACTCCCTATTGTACCATCCAAAACCTCTCTTCTAGAAACAGAAAGAAAATACCCTTATGGCAGAAAGTACATATCATACATGGATAGTATGT
Organism: Hippophae tibetana; assembly: GCA_037013495.1. Lineage (NCBI taxonomy): Eukaryota > Viridiplantae > Streptophyta > Magnoliopsida > Rosales > Elaeagnaceae > Hippophae > Hippophae tibetana. Next base: position 31,447,119 of record CM072802.1, on the reverse strand, counting down.
TAACTTCAAAAGTATGGATAAATACATGGATAGTACATTCCATCTCATCTAACAAATAGCCATAATTCAATCAGCACATGAAGTAGTTTAACAAAAAGAACCACTAGTTGAACTTTGTTGCTCACACATTTATATACATATAAAAGTTGAACTGGCACTGCTCGCACATTTATATATATATAGGAGGTTACCTGCTTCCACACACTAGCGAGGGTATACTTCAGTGATCATTGATTCATCATTAACTGACCATGAAATTGATTTGTTTGTTTGGGAGTATGTCGGTGATCTAATTTGATGGTAAAAAGCTGGCTGTTGTGGTAATGGAAGAGTAACGGAGTAACTGTTGAGCATTAAAATTATAGTTGCCATTGAGGGTCTTGAAGCAGGATTTTCCTGAACGCATAACAAGCCCATGTGGATGCATCTCATGACTTCATTTCTGGAATAAGAACTTCCTAATGATGGATCCAACAATTCCAAGGGTGTTCCATTCCGCCAATGTTCCCAAGCCTACATTATTTCATAGAAACCATCATCATATTTTAATTCTGTTCTTGGACAAAAATATATATATTATGCATGATCTTATACTCACAAAGCTTAACAAGTCGCCAGAACCGTGTGATTGATGGAAACAATTGTTTTTCTTCCCACTAAGAATCTCTAGAACCAACACACCAAAGCTAAACACATCAGATTTTATAGAGAATTGTCCGTGCATGGCATACTCTGGAGACATGTAACCACTACAAAAGAGCACCATAATTAATAGAAAAACTCAAAGCAAATATACGTACACAGATCAATATTGCTAGCTAGGTAAGGTTGGTTGTAATGATAGTAAGCACTGTACTATTTTAGCTTACTTTTGATTGATGACAGAGTTAGAATGAAAAAATCAAACTTCTTGATCCAAATAATTCAAAAGACTAGTATAGCCAAAACAACTTACTATGTTCCAACTATTCTACCGGTTGTTCCTTGACTTTGATCCACAACAAAAACCTTTGCCATGCCAAAATCTGAAATTTTGGGGTTCATATCTGAATCTAACAAAATGTTACTAGCTTTCAGATCACGATGTATTATTCTAAGTCGAGAATCTTCATGAAGATAAATAATCCCTCGAGCAATCCCTGCAATAATCTTGTATCGTCTAGCCCAATCCAACTCTATTTGTCTTGCATGGTCTGTATAAGTTCAAATCAGATGTAAACTTCATTTTAGAGGATGATTCAGTTACAACTGTCAATTTATATAAAAATGTTTTATTATAATTTAGCTCTGTAATAATCAGTAGCAGCCACTTAATGAAAAGTTCAATTCAAATAAAGACATAAAATTTGTATTCCTATTTTGAGATGTGATAAGTTTCTACTCATGAGCTGTCGCCATATCTTCATGCTCTTACCGGAAAAAAAATGCATTTCTTAATACATAGAATCAAGAAGAAAAAACACAAGTTACTTGAGAGAGTGTAATGCAGATAGGCCTTACCAAATAAATAGAAATCAAGGCTTTTGTTTGGCACATATTCATATACTAGAATCTTTTCTATCCCTTCCAAGCAAAATCCAAGTAGCCTCACTAGATTTCTGTGTTGAAGTTTGGCTACCAATACAACTTCATTCTTAAATTCGATAGCACCTTGCCCTGAACTTCTTAATAATCTTTTCACAGCAATCTTTTCTCCATTAGGAAGCGTACCCTGTAAATATGATGTAGCCAATTCAACACTACTGTTAATTAGAGCAAACCACTCAAACTTCATTCAAAACCAAATAATTTACTACCTTGTAAACAACACCAAATCCACCTTCCCCTATCTTGTTGTCATCAGAAAAGTTGTTGGTGGAAGCTTCAATTGTAACAAAATCATATTGCAAAGACTCTATATTTGCAATTTCTCCCACAACTAGAACAATACACAACTTTCAATATATAAAGTTCTCAACAGATATATAAAAAATTGGACAGAGTTCACCATCCACACAAACACATTTATATACTTGAAAGATAGAAGCCTATACCACTGTCTTGTCGAATAAAGTTGTATTTCTTCTTCGATCGTCTGTGCAAGTAAATGAATCCAATCGAGAAAAGAAGTGCAACAATTACAATTGGCAATATAATAGCAACAATTGTTACAGACAATTTCTTTTTACGTCCTGCAAAAACATTCACAAGTATTATTTTTAAACCATAAAGATTACAGATAGTTCAGAATCATGATTGATGGCTAAACTTTTCCATTGTCGAAGTATAAATCTGTAAATATCTTCAAATTCAAATGTTCTAGTAAAAATAACTCTTTGGTATTGCATCTGCAGTGATTTTATGAAAGTAAGAGTCCGTGCAGGTAAATTGTTAGAATCGTTCAGTAAATGAGGAGAGTAGGTCATTAGAGTAGCTAATTTTTAAAAAGAAAATTTCCCTGGACTTAGTAAGAAGTTTCAGTCCTATATGGCCATTTCTTGAAAGGTCTTGAGAGTAACTTTTAAATACAAAAGAATACAACCATCGTATCCCATTATATGGCCTTTCTTTTTTTTTTTTTTTTTTTTTTTTTTTAAACCCCTCCCAAATTCAAGTCAGTCTCCCAATATCGAATACTTCAAGTAACTTCTGATCTAAACAAATATGTTTTCTTTTGAAAACAGATTGCAGTAAACATTGAATAGAAAGAGCAAACCATCAACTCTCATTAACCTTTTAACAAACACATCATATGCTTTTCAAAATTTCAGTCTACACCATTAACTTGTCTATCAAAACTCGCTAACATGCCTATACCGGTTCGACTAAGCCGGAACAGTAGAACCGAAACGAAAATTACCTGGCGTAGAACGAACACTAGCATCGGAAGCGTCAAGGTCGTAGAATGGTTGCGTTTCGTATCTAACAATACAACTGGGTAACATGTTAATTCCACCTTGTTGTCCATTACAACACATCGGAAACCCACTGATCCCAGCTCTCAAACACGTATTACAATCACCCACAGACAAGTCCGGCGTACACTGTACCAACCCATACATCGTTTCGGAACTAGTATACTTCTCTTCATTTGTCGCAAACTTCTTTCCCGTCTGAGAATTCGAAGCTTTATTAGCCAGTGAGTCCATCATGCCAGCCAACAACTGGTTAAACCGATTCGGATCAGAGACACTCTTATTCAAGCTGACATAACCTATGGAAGGCACAATTCCGGGTGTCGTAGCAAAGGTTGACCCATCGGCGTATCGTATCCAACAAACGTCGTACCATATGACAGCCAGTTTCTCAACTGGGCAAAGGCGAATTACATCTTTAGAGGCATTTTTTATGCAGGTTTGACAGATGGTTGTGTTAACATCGCCGCGGCAGTTAAAGAGTCCGGTGACAGCGTCGGAAGTACCTCCGCCAACGGTAGTTTGGTAAAATCCGTTGGTCCTAGTGGTGTTGGAGGAGAGATAGGTGAGGAGGAGGTTGAGATTGGAAGAGTAGGTGGTGTTTGGGGTGCTCAAAGAAGAGGTGGTGTTTTGGCAAGCGTGGGATATGAAAGTTGGTGTTGCTGCTTCAATTTTATGGAAAAACAAACTCAGCTTAACAATAAGGAAAATAAGAGGTAAAAAGTGTTTGATGGAAAACATATTCGATATCATCGATCATCAAACTCCTCCTCTCTACCTTGGTTTGTCTGAGTGAGTTCGTGTTTGGTTATGAATTCGGTTGTGTGTTCTCAAACACTAAATCAGTTTGGTGATAAAACGTAAGAGGATGTAAAAAGTTTGATTGAAGAGATTATTTTTTCTTAGATAAGTTGTCGTAGATAATCACTATTTAAAATAATAATATTTATTTTTAAATTTATAATTAATTATAATTATAAAAAGCTTTTTTTACCTAATTATATTATATATTATTTTAAATTCTTTTAAAAAACCTAATTTGTGTTTCTCATATTTTAAAAAAATATTATTTTAATTATGTATTAATTAAGTGAGATAATATAAGTAAATATCTTAAATAATTTATCATATTTTATTATTGCATTTCTAACTTAATATACTTAATAAGTTTATAGGTTAAAGTTATCTCAATTAATTTAAATTTTATTTTAATTCATACCTCTAATAAGGAATTTAAAAAATATAGTAAAAATTTATATCTTTATAAAAATTAAACAATACAAATTTATTATCTATATAAAATAAACTTTTACATCTTTTTTTTATAAAATAATGAAATTATTAACTGACTTAATATATACAAATTTAAATTACATTTTTATTAAAATTAAAATTTATTTTATTTTAAATTTTTATATACGAGAAAAATATTTTTTTTTCTAATATTTTAAATATATATATATATATATATATTAAATTAAAATTAAAATAGTATAAATAATTAAGTTATAAAAAAATCGAGTGAAAATTTTCTTTCTATCAGAAGTTAAAGAAAATTATTGCTCATAAAATGATGACGAACACAAAGGAGAAAAGTCAAGACGAACACAAAGGAGAAAAGTCAAGGAATGATATATTTTTATAATAATAGTCAAGGAATAATACTGAGCAGCTCTATCAACGTAATTTTGTTTTTAATGAAATGCGGGGCCGTAGGATTATTCACTTCATAGATCCAATTTAAATTTTATTTATATAATATTTTTATTATTTAATAAAAAAATAGGACTTAAATAACACTTAAAAAAATACAAAATTATAGAATTACAAAAAATAAAGAAAATGAAACATGTTAATTCTCAGCTCACATAAGAAAGGGAAAAAAACATGAAATTATTTTTCCACTATTTCCATATGAACACCATGCATTGCTTCCTACTTTTATTTTTTCTTTCAAAATGAAGAAAAATTGAATAAAATAAAAATTTAAGGTATGATTGTGCGTTAATGGTTGAGGTATTTAATGAGGGAATAAGATGCATGTTACATTGTTGACGTACAATCTTTGAATTATTCTAGTTTTTATTTAAAAATTGCCTTCAAAAATTTGGTTATAGGCAAATAATGTTCACAGTTGACGTACAATCTTTGTCCTATTGTTTTGAAAATTACATACTCATCCGCTCAAATTTAATAAATTTTTGTGCTATTTTGTCAAAAGTTACAAAATCGTAGCCACCATTTACCTTAATAATTTGTAAAAGCTACAAAAATAAAGTGATCCTATAGTAAAAGCTACGAGTAGGGGTGTCCATAAACCGGATCGGACCGGACCAAACCGTAAAATCGGATCGGACCGGACCAAACCGAACGGTTTGACTAATCAAACGGTCCGGTCCGGTTTGTATTAATTTTAAACCGTTCAAACCGGACCAGACCGGTTTAATAATATATTAAAAAATTTACATTATTCTTCATTAAATTATAAAAAAATCGAACCAAACCGGAAATAAAACCGGACCGAACGGTTTTATAAGTCAAACGGTCCGGTCCGGTTTTTATTTCTTAAAACCGTTTCAAACGGTCCGATCCGGTCCAGTCCGAGTAATATGAACGGTTTGGTCCGGTTAATTTTTTTTAGGAAAAACCGGACCGGACCGGACCGGACCATGGACACCCCTAACTACGAGGCATTGTGCCCTTTAACCTTATTTTTTTCGTTTCAAATCATTTTGTTATTTATAAGAGTATTCGTAGGTTTGAAACTCTTGAATTTAAGCTTATTCAATCTAGTTTATTCATTTAATTGAATTGTAAATTTTTTATTTGATACAAACAGTTTCATTTAACCCAATCTAGCTAATCCACTAATTAACTCTTATCTATTTGATCTATAATAATTTTTATTCCATTTTGTGTATTTTTAATTATGTATTCTAATTTTTTAATAAAAATTAACATATAAATATTTTATTTAAAATAAAATCTCCAATATCACAACGATGATGAAAACTACCAAGGTTTGAAAATATTGTAATTCAAACTCAACTTTGTAAGGGACCATTTTTGAATTAATCAAAAAAGTGGTGTGAAGTAAATGACAAATATTTGGTAATTTACAAGTACTAATTATGCGCTATTTAAGATGACATATTATAGAATAATTCAAGAAATTTGAGAGTTTGATTATGAAATTTTTAAAGAAATTGTGTTCTTATGTGAATGGTTGAAGACACTCTAAATATTTGATATAAAGTAAACAACTTTATGTTTAACCCTCGTTGATCTTGCAAAAATATGGAGCAAAGATGGTTATTTTATTTTGGACTGTCATGCAAAATAAGTATTTTATGTGCAAGGTTCATTTGATAAGAGATGGTATGTTATTTTGACACCCTTTCAAAGAGAGTTTTACCATGGTGTCACTGAAGATGATGTATTCCACTTATTGTCAACATAAGCACTTTACAACTCATGTATTGCATTTGAACATATATATTAATAATGATGATGATGATTCATTGTATGTACATGAAGATTGTATTGGAATTTACATATAAGGAAAAACATGGAAAGTATCAGAGGCTAGTTGTGTTAGGTCATATATGCTAAATTGTTCCTTCTTTAATTTAAATGTTATAATACTTTTATTCAATTTTAATTTTAAACCTATATTATATATATATATATTTAATGATTGACATATTGTTCTTATTTAGGATATGGAGCCCTGATATGAATACAATTAGGAGAATGAAGTAGATAAATTTAAGAGGAAAAGATGGTTTAGGATACTCTTGGAATTAAATCATATTGAAAGCTATAAACAAATTCTATATACAAACATCATAGAACAAAATTCCAACAAATTTAGGATCTACATCATGTCATATTATTAATGATTTATGTATTCGAGTGAGATACTTAGATCTATTGAGAACAATCAGCTACTATTGCAAAAATACTAGGGCAATTGATTACAAACGAAGGGAATGATTTGTGATCTTTCTTAACTAAATCGTTTTAATTTCTCAATGGGACTATCGTCTCTCTTCCATATGTGGATAAGAGAAATTATTTTATGATTTGATGTATTGGAGATTATAACCGAAAGGTTCATTATATATTGCTCAATTAGTATTCCTATAATCCCCTAATTGAGGCAAAAAAAATAGATATCAATTTAATCAACTCATATTAATTTGAGCAATCTAAGGACTTATCAAAATTTGACTACTTAATTTCAACCAATTATATTAAATAACTAATATAACTAAGGAAGGAAAATATATGTTGCCAAATTTAGTGTAGTAAATAAGATTTTCTAACAATCTCCCACTTGGAAAACATATTATTCTTGAATCATTTATATTACAATAATTCTTTAGGCATGCATCTGTATGTTATTTATCTTTAGACTTCTCCTTAAACAATGTGGTCCATTTCATATATTAGTAGCAAAACTACTACGTCTTTTATCACAATATAGTTATAACCAAATTGTGATAATCATCGTACTAATACACTAAATGAATAGATCAAATATGGATGAGTAGCATGAAAATTACATGTAATGTGATCTCAAACATGCCTATTTCCTGTTGTTCCTTATTCAATTTTTAGTGAGGTCAATCCAAAGTTCTTAATGCAATACGAACACTACACATAGAACAAATAAGTAATCTCAAAAGTAGAATCATAAACCATCAATTTTATTTTTCATAAAATTAAACTATTCAATGTCTAAAGTAAAACACATAGAACATAAAAATGACTCCATTAAACCAAGGTATTATCATAAATAACACCCATATGAGTAGTGTGCTTATGAAAGACCTTACATGTTAAGCCATTGGTTAATGGATCTGCTTGCATAGAATATGTTCCTATGTGTTCTAAGGAAATATACCTATCCTGAACAACTAGAAACTTGATGTCGATAAACTTTGATTTTATTGAGGTTCTGTTGTTGTTGGAGTAAAGCACAACCAATTTATTGTCACAATAAATTTTCAATTATATGTTAATGCCATCTATAACATACAGTCTATTGACAAAGTTTCGTAGCCATATCTCATGTTTAGATGCCTCATAACAAGCAATGAACTCTGCAATCATGGTTGATGAAGATATAAGAGATTATTTAGAAAAGTTCCATGAGATAGATCCTTCAACCAACATAAAGATATATCATGATGTGAAGCGCCTGCTATCCTAATATCCTATAAAATTAGAGTTAGATAACCTAATGACCTCTAAACTATCTGATCTTTGACAAGTGAATATGTAGTCTTTTTTTCTCCTTAAATAATGCATCACACATTTGGCTACCTTCTAGTTCTATATAACTAGATCACTCAAATATTTTTCCAAAACTCCCACTATTAATACTATGTCAAAACAAGTGTCAACTTAATTATATATCAGACTTCCTAGTGTTGAAGCATTGGGAATCTTTTGCATCTTTTTCCTTTCAATGTCATTATTGGGATACTATTTGAGGTTAAACTTGTTTCCTTTAGCCATGAATGTGTCTCCTGGTTTACTATCTTTCATGTTGTAATCTACTCAGAACCTTATCAATATAGCTCTCTTGTGACAACTTAAGGATACCTCAAGAACGATCTCTTAGTATTTGAATGCCTAATACAAAAGAGAGGTCACCAAAATCTTTCATCTCCAATTTCTTGATTAAAAATTTATTAGTTTCATGCAATAAGCTTATATTACTGCTAGTGAGCAGAACGTCATCGACATATAATACTAGAAAAATATATTTACTCCCACTAAACTCTTGTGATATACACAGTCATTAATGAAATTCTTCTCAAAAGTCAAATGAGGTGATGACTTGATGGAACTTGTGATATCATTGATGGGAAGCCTCTTCGAGACCATAGATGGATTTCTTCAACTTACAAATTATAGACTTTGGATCTTCTTATACAAATTTTTCTAACAATACCATATGAATCATTTTATCAATGTCTCCTTTGAGAAACACAATATTGATATCCATATGATGAAACTCTAGATAAAAATAAGCCACCAATGCCATTATAGTTCTAAAAGAGTCTTTCAAAGATATCGAAGAGAAAGTTTGTTTGTATTTTATGCCCACCTTTTGAGTAAAGCCTTTGGCCATTAGATGTTCCTTATATCCCTCAATATTACCTTTTGAATCCCTCTTGATTTTAAATATCCATTTACAACCAATGAGCTGCGCACCCTTGGGCAACTTGATGAGATCCTAAACGTCATTGTCTTTCATAGACTTCATCTCATCCTTTATAGCATTAATCCATTTTTGAGAGTTAGAACTACACATAACTTGATATAAGTAGATTGGATCATCCTCTGTTAAACCAATGACATCCTCATGTTCTTGGAGATAGATGATAAAACCATCTAGAATCACACTTCTTCTCTCTCTAACGAATCTCCTTAATGGCATTTCTTAAGGTTGTTGAGTTTTTTCTATAGGTGGTGCTTGAGGAAGAATCTCGTTGTTTTCTTGGTCTGGAACAATGTCAGGAATAGGAAAATGAACATTGATATCTAGTGTTGTAACTATGTCTTGAACAATGATAGGTATAGAGATCTGATCACCATCAACAACAGATTATTCTTCAAAAATAGCAATCTTTATTTCTTCCCCCCAAACTCAATATCCTTAAGAAATCTTGCATTTCCCATTTCAAAGTAGGATTTTTTTGTGGAATTGTAAAACTTGTAGCCCCAAGAGCATTTAGTGTAACCAATAAAATAGCAGCTAACCATTCTTGAGTCTAGTTTTCTTTCAAGTGGCCTATAAGGTTGTGCCTCAACTGGATAACCCCAAATATGTTAATGCCTAATGCTCGGCTTCTTTCCTATCTAAAGCTTATAGAATATTTTGGAAATGGCTTTGCTCATTACCTTATTAAGGATGTATACTATGATCTTTAAAGCTTTTCCCCAAGTTGACTTTGGTAAGGAAGAATGATCTTAAAAATTTAGTTTGATCACTCTACAACATTGTTCATGCTAGGTTTTCATGGCATGGTGTATTTTGGAAAAAGTCCACATTCATTGAGGGAATTTATGAAGGGTCGTGGATGTTGTTCTCTTGATTCTACATACTCTTCTTTACATGCTAGGTGGCATACTTATAACTTTCCTTCTTCATGTGTCCCAATTTCTTGTAGAAATAGCATAAAAACTCCTCATCGTGCTTCTTTTATTTCTTCTACTGAGAAGAAATTTTCGTGACAACCATAGCTCTCTTTATTTTATTATTTTGAGAGGTCGAGCCAAGTAAGCACTTTCAATCTTATCTCATTGATGTCCCGTTTCTTCTTTCATATAGTGAAATATAAGCTCATTGGGGGACCATTTGTTCTTTTGAGTATTATAACTCACTTTGAATTTCCCAAAATGTGTAGAAAGAGAGATGAAAATCAAGTGGATGAGAAATTCCTTAGACAGCTTCAACCTCAATGACTTAAGTTTTGCTTTGAGATGAGACATCTCTATGATGTATTCCCTTATGTTCCCTTTGTCCATATACTTCATCGTGACGAGTTGAGCCAACAGGGACTTTGCATTCTTGGCAAAATATTTCTAAATTTCTTCTAGAAACTTTGTGGTGCTCTTGCTTTCAGTAATACAGCCTCAAAATGCTTTCAGAATGGAGCGTTTCATGATCATTATGCATATTCAGCTAGACCAATTCCACTTTTCAATTTTAACCTCATTGGGGTTTTTTGGAGTTTTAGTGGATCAATTCAATTGAATTGTAATATCCAAATTCATACAACTGAGGATAATTTCCACATTTTTTTCCAAATTTTAAAGTTCGTCCCGCTTAGCATTGAAATGTTTTGACTTGGGTAGAAACATTTGTAACAGTAACAACATAAACTATATAGAGAACAAAATAAACATGCATACTTATATAAATAAATCAAAATATGAACAAATAATCTAAATTGGGGATCTATCTTAGAATACCTACCACAACATTATTTCCTAGTCTTTGGATAGAGAAATTGACTATAAGTGGTACTTTTAGTGCAATGATCAAATACTAATAATTAGTTTGTTAAACTGTTTTTCTTTGGATTGACTATTATTCACATGAAAATAAATAAATAAATATCTTTATAATCTTCACGTATTTATCATCGCAGGTGCATTGTTCTTTGGCCAAACTATGTCTTCCTTTGGGCCAAGCACAACTCACATAAATAACTCCGTACAAAATATCTATATATTTTTAGTTAAATTAATCTTCAAAACAAAGATTACTTTGGCAACATATTATTTTAATTAATTTAATTAAAAATATTAGATCAATTGGGTAATATTATTAAATAATGAAAAGATATGTTGCCCAATTTAATGTAGAAAATATGATTTCCTAACAAAAAAGAATTGACAATCCAAAAACTCAACCATATTAGAAAATCCTATAAACATTGCAGGTGAAGAATGAAAATTAACTATTAGAAAATTGGTAAAGATTGATCAAACCAATATGATACCTAGATTGGAGAAAGGTGTTATACTTAGAAAATGTAAAATTTGTAAAAGTATTGAAGTAAGATTCTATTTTTATAATAAATATGGTGAAAATATATCTACTTTATACCAATGTTAAAAAAATAAAAAATAAATTGTTTGTAGGTTAGATTTAAGATTCCAATGAATGGGGGAAAAGTGCTACAAGATCACGGCTAGTCAATGGTCAGATTATAAATCAAAGTATCTCTACAAACCATTTGTGAGGTGATTCCGAATTAACTTTGATCTTAAGTTTCTTTACATAGGACCAGAGAAGTACACTTATGTTGTGTTTGTTTGGAGGGAATAGAAAGGAATCAAAATTGATTCCTTTCATTTGTGTGTTTGGTTGGGTTGAAAAAGGAGTCAGGAATGGAATCGATTCCTGAAGGAGAAGTAATCACAATTTTTTCTTTCCCTTTAGAAATCATGATTCCATTTCAATCTCAATTTTTTCCAATTTTACCCCCACCCTAAATATAACCCTAAACTCAAATCTCAAAACCATAAATCCTAAACCCAAACCTTAAACTCTAAACCCCAAATCCCAAAACCTTAAACCCTAAAACCTAAATCCCAAAACCCTAAATCCCAAAACACTAAACCCTAAACTCCAAATCTCAAAACCCAAATCCCTAAACCCTAAACCCCAAATTCCAAATCCTAAAACCCTAAACTCTAAATCCAAAATCCCAAATCCTAAAACCCTAAACCTTAACCCAAAAATATACCCCTAAACCCTAAACCTCAAATTCTAAATCCATAAACCTTAAATCCCTAAATCCCAAATCCCAAACCTCAAAACCCTAAACCCTACTTAGAAAAATAATAATTTTAATAATATATATTTTTTAAGTAATAATTATTTAGAAAAATAATGATTTCAATCATGTATTTTGTGTGACGAAAAAATAATAATTAAATGATATTATTTAAACTTTACTGAATATAGGGGTATTAAGGTAATTTATAGTTTTTTCCATTTCATTCTAGTGGCAAACCAAACACTGTAATACTGATTTCTTCTTTGATTTCAATGGTCAAACCAAACAAAATTGTTTTTTCTTTTTATTTCATTTCATTTCATTCTCATTCCGATTCTGATTCCATTCTGCGAACCAAACGTCACCACAGATAAAATCCAGACAATAAAAAGAATTGGTAGACTACAGACATTCTGATAAATTTATGATAATATTATATATTTTAAAAAACTAAACTGATTAGTCTTAAACCAATACTAGAGTAAATATATAATGTGCATTAAAAACATATTAGATGACTTTTCATATCTTAATGCTTGTTTCTATAACATTGTTTTAATTATGACAATCATAAGCTCAATTTGTTTTCAAACCTATATTGACAGACATTTCATAGCTCACCTAGGCATTCTCTTTTTAGATTATCAGTGGCAGTTTTATGAGAGCATATGAGAGCAAAATTGTTACTTTCTTCCACAGTTCATATGGATTACGACTCAATTTAACTCATGATTTCCTATTTTAGCACTGGCTTGAAATAAAAACTGGGAATGATCTAGAGACAGTTAGATTATAAGTCATATTCCATTAGAAAGCTGTGTATGTTTAGTTCAACAAGAAGTTTACGGTTTATAATCTGGATCATCCTACTGAAATATATGCTGATTTTTCTAAAGGATATTTGATAAAGTCAAATGTTCAATATTTTGTAAGTCTCTTATTCAGATATCAAATAATGGCTGATATTATTTCATAATTCTTTTGGTATGTGCCTTCTTGTCCATCTTTTAATTGCTTTACTAATTAAATGCTTGAAACTATACTAATTAGTCTTAAACCAATATTTGAGTAAAGTGTCTATTCTAAAGTTCTAATTGGTTTGTGTTTGCAAATACTACAATGATAGGAAAGAAGCTAGTAATCTAATGTGGCTTATGATTCGAATAAATTCTTAATTCATAATGGAAAGACAAGCAAAATCAAATTGAAAGTTAAAAAAGTTAAAATGACAAATTCATAAATATAAATAAAGGATGCCATGTTAATGTAAATTTGTCAACATGAGCGCACATATTCAACTATTTAGTTGTTGATATAGCATTATAATCATCAACTATTCTAACTCGACATTTAAGTTTTAATTTTTTTTTAGAAATGGCGAGCACATGCCAAACACGTGTTGTTTTTGTTAGTTTGCAACGATGTGCCTAAAGATAAAGAATACATGCAATAATGATTTACAATATATGGAAATGGACTCCTAAACTATTTTTTAATGATTATACCTATTATAGGAGAAAGAATATGAACATGAAGTCACACGAACTAACTTGTTTATTAAGACCAAGTTTTTTTAAAAAAGAAAAAAGTCTAAGAGTCATGCATTGAAGGAAGAACCACAAGCAATTTTTAATAACGTGGTAAGTACAATATAGTATAATTTTTTTATGCATACTATTTAAATGATTTATAAAATATTGATATTATAATTACTATGATTAGAAAATATTTATTATTTTGTATTTTCTGTTTAAAATATAATATCTATTATTAAAAATTATATGTTTATATGATATTATATTATTTATGATTCTGTTACATTTTTTATTTTAGTATACCTATTTTATTTATGCTAGTTAGAGTTGAGTTGTTAAAATAAAAAATATTTTTAACGTGGTATTGTATTGCATAGTAAACTCTTTCAAAAAGTAAGTCATTTTTGGTTTGATAGAGCAAATGTTATATATCTATTTTTACTCTTTACTTGTTGTTTATATCTATTTACCTTTTAGTTTTGATGAAATTAATTGTAGAGCTCGTCATTTTTGGTTTGATAGAGCAAATGTTATATTAGTAGCTCTAATTTTTTTTTTAAATAATTATATCATTGAGGTACCCTTAATTAGAATTTAAACCCAGATGTTTCATATACCAAAATAGGCTATATTAATAGCTCTAATTTAAAAGCAATCATTAGTAATTTTAAATTTATTTAAGATGTATATACATACATTATGCATATATAAACTTAGATTAAAAATTTTAATTACTAACTTGATTTATATATAATACATACCATCATAGATGACAAAATAATACGTGGGTTTTATGTTAATTCATGAAAGAAATCACAAATAGACGATAGATTTTTACCTTGAATTTGGTGAGTTTTATTTATTTTATTTAACAACACAAGTTTTAAGTTATATATTGAGATATAATTATTTTATTATTATATTAGACAGTTCAAGATATCAGACAATAAGAAATATACCGAAAATGAATTTAATAACATACAACGAGCATGAACGAAATATATGATACAAATCATGACTAACATGACGATGATAAAAACATGTGATTATTTTTATTAATGCTAGTGCTTTTGGTGGTATGTATCGATGTTATATTTACACTTTTTAGAAATTAGACTAATATATTGACCTCATTTTGTATTTGAATTTAGTAACAATTATATTATTATTTTGTATGAAACTAATTTGAAGATTTATAATTTGTAGTTATATCATTAAATCCATTTTTTAGTTGCTATATTAAATTTACAGGAGTATATATATATATATATATGTAAATTAAAATGTAAAATTTAGAATTAAGAAAAATGGTATTTCGCACAGGTTTTCCTGTAGTAAAACGCATGCAAATATTGCATTACTTCTATAGTAAAACTCACACAAAATTTACATGGTTACTTTTTGAGTGGATAAAAAACTCACAAAATTTCAGATTATAATTATAAACTGAATTGGATTTATTCTTAATATTTAAAACTATTTAAAAACCAATTAAAAACGTAATAATATATTGTTTTTATTATTTTTGTTATAATTTTATTAAATAAAAATTTAAAAAATAATAATGCCAATATTACGGATTTTTTTTTTTCTAAACAAAGATTGCATCAAGCCATAATCCCAATTTATTCCAAAACATCATTAATTACGTTTATTATTGGCTAGACATTGTCATCTACCTAACCTCCTTTGAACTTTATCTATTTATATCACATCGTGCTTCTTCCACCAAGTTTTTGTCTTTTTTTTTTCAACCACCGAATAATTGAATTTTTTTTAAAAATTAACACGACAAAAATAAATAAATTAAAACACATAAATCAATCTACTCTATTCAAGCCAACCCAACTGAATTTAAAGATTTTAATTTCAATTAATCATTTTACAAGATTTATTAGGTCAAATTAAGAACTAATTTTATTAGTTGATTCTGACTTTCATTTAAATTTGAATCAACAGTCAATTACGGTGCCTGAACTACTCTCTTAGGACTGCATGCAAGAAAATGATACTCAGACCCTGCTGTTTTTGTCAATTAGTGGTGTGGGGTGTGACCACTAGTCCACTACCACGCCGACGACATTTCTCAGTAGCTTGTTCTCTTCCAAAAAAGCAATCCCTTAAATTTATTTATATATTTTTACTATTAATAATTTTATAGACTATGAAAGTATTGTTTGAAACTTAAAAATGTAGAAATTAAAAATTGATTAACAATAAAAAGAGACTTATGTATATTATTACGAGTGAGTTAGGATAATCCCAACTATAAATAAAAAATATATTTTATAGTAAAAAGTTAATAATTTCACACATTTTAATGTCACAATTCAAAGGTAATTTGACGAATATGACTTCAACTAATATACATTTTTTTCTTTGCAATTGAACCAAATAAAAGCCCTAAAAGATAAAGACTCCAGTAGCTTTCGAGGGGGAAAGGAGACTCCAGCTGAAAAAGTTGAAATCATCAGCCACTATCGTGCGTGACAGAGATTGAAGCCAAATTCTTGAATTCATGATTTAATATTAGAAAAAAAAGTAGCAATTTTTATTAAATATCACGAAAGCTATAGAATTTTATTAATTTTTGAGAAAGATATTACATATTAGTTAGACAGTTAAAAGTGATTTAAAAGTATAAAATTTAAAAATATAAATTGTATAAAATTGAACATATAACAACTCAAAAAATCACTTAAATGTATGTTCATATTTAATATTATTTAAGATTGAGATATTTTGTGGATATATTTGAAATTTGAGTTTTTGACAATGATGTTTGTAATTTTCATTTGAAATTTATTACTGAAATGTTTTGGTGTGCCGTTGCCTTTTGATATTTCCGGTTACTTATTATTTTTTTATTTACTTATAATTATTTATTTATATAATTAAAATAAATTTAAATGAATAAGATAAACATGTAAGCATATAATCAGGAATAAAAGTATTAAAGATGATCATCAGAAAATTTCTGCCATATTAGATCTCTAGTCTATATCCCTCCAAAGCTTCCAAGCCAGTAAATATCTTGGATCAACAAGTTAAATCAAGTTTATAAGTATAATTGTCTTTCGGTAAACAAGAAAATAGTTGTGATTTGTGGTTATTTATACTCGCATAGCTTAAGAGGTCCTCACTCCTAAGGATTGATAGAAATTGCTGTTATTTTTCTACTTGTGATCTCCAAGATCAATACACCATAACTATAAATTGTTTGTGTGATAAAGAATTTTTAATATCTAATTTTCTACTTTTTTTTTAATTTTGAAATTTAATTTTACACTTATTTTTCATTAAATTTTAACTATTTAATTGTTTTGAACAAAGTTAAATATTATTAAATACAATTTGGTTATTAATTTTTCGTATTAAAAGATTATAAATGTAGAGATTTAATTCCAAAATTTGAATAAATTATAAATCTAACTTCAACAATTTGACTAAATTCTAAATATAATTCAAAATTTAGAAAATAAAAATTGGAATATATTTTAAAATATACCTAATTTTAAAATTAAAATTAAAGATTAAAAACAAAATGGTTATATAAAATGAGTGAGAGGGCTTGAGACAAAAAATATGAACGTTAATTTTGAAGAAAAAAATACAAAGGATAAATATCGATAAAATCCCCTAGGTTTTCTGAAATAGCAAAGAGATCTTAAGTAGTTTGCTTTGTATGAATGAATTCTCTTAAAATATGATTTAATATCAAATAACTCATAAGTCCAAGAAATAACTATTTAGAAAAATAAAGTAATAATACAAAAAAATTGCATGACTCCATGAGTAAAAAAACATATTTAAATATAAATAAAATATAATTTAAAAATAAAAAATGTAAAATAATACAAAGAAAGAATACAAGAATAAAAATATTAATATCCATAATAAAGATTACTATTACCCTCATCCAAAGTAACTAAAAAAAGTTAATAAAAAAAGATTTAATATACATGGAAATCAATAAATTATGAATTTTTTCACTAATTCTATATTTAAAAACGAGAGATTGGTAAACAGATAAAAAAGAGAGGAGAAATTGTAATAGGTGAGAAAAAGATATGATTTATTTTATTAACAATTTTTTTTTATGTTTACTTAAAATGTAACTTTTTTTTAATATATTTTAACTACTTCATTAATTCATTTTTTAATATAAAAGAGAATACTGGATTTACATATATATCATTTTAAATTATTTTTTAATTAAAAAATGTTAAAATGGGTTTATTTATGTTATATTTTAAAACTTAGAGATTTCTTTAGTATCTTATCAAATTTTGAAGTTGTATTGATGATGTTAAAATAAAACGTTCATACTTGTTACCATTTTCTTGCTTCCCGGAGTTATACTACTTTTTGGATCTATAGACTAGTTAGCAGTAGCATAATACGTAAAGTAGTGCAGAGACAACAATTGGAAACTGTTCAAGATTATAAATGTAGAGTATAGATCAATTAGAATGCAAAAGATCATACATGTAGAGTGAGAATATATAGACAAAGAGAAAAGATGGAAGTTTAAAGTAATATTTTGTAGTGCAAGGAGAACTAAAGACATTTTTCACCCCAATTCATCTTATAAAATTAAAACCCTGTATAATCGGGATTAATTTTGAAAAAGGTGACACCAATAGTAAATTCAATAGAGAAAATGAATAATTTTAGTATTATTTGAATGAATGTAAAATTTATAAATTTTGATATTTTTGACTATTACATCACAATTGTTATATATCAAATATGTATTTTTATCTAATTAAAATAAAAACTCAAAGTTATGCAAATTAAATTTTAACGAGATTAAATAATATAGCATAATATCTATATAGACTAACAAAAAAATAAAAGAAATTAAATAACATAAATTATTATAAACATATAAAAAAAATTTAAGTTTTTGAAAGAAAAATAGATAAGATATTTATATAATTATATGTTGTGTAATACAAATTATTAAATTGTATGCAAGATAAAATTCATTATTTTTTAAAAAAAATTTAGGAAAATTAAACTAGTAAAATTTAAGGAAAACAATAAAATTATACTTTAAAACTTGTAACTCAAAAATAACTCTCTTTATATCCAGTTCATATATTTTTACTATTAAAAAAATTATGACATATCATTTCACATTTAACATCGTCCAAATTGAATTGCAACTATTTAAACTTGTTCAATATTAAAATTCATCCAATTAAACCCATTTAATATTATTGTAGTGCTATTGTTGTTATTATATATAAATTTAAGTTTTATGTGATATAATTTTCTTAAAATTTATGAGAAAATATTAAATATTTATCACTCTACTAGAGTTTAGTTAATAAAAAATATATAATAGTAAAATAAAAGTAAAAAAATATACGAGGAGAATGTAAATAAATATGTAGTATAATAAAAGAAAAAAAAATATTCAAATAATAAATTTGAGAAGGGATACTCTTATGTGTTTTTGTAAAATAAAGAGGTAGATTTATATTTAAAACTAAAGAAAATTTGTATCAAAAAGTTGGGTGAGACATGTGTAAAACAAACTGATGAATCTAGCTCAATTTATTTAAGGTTGATCTATTAATCTATTTAGTTGAAAAAACCTAATTCACTTAACTTATGAACTTAAATTAGCAGCTCAGCAGCTTCTTTAATATTTTTTTTGGATAAACATTTTTTTGCTAAGAGGTTGAACATATATTTTAACACTTTTTTGGTCTTTTTTTTTACTCACACAACAAACTTTTCTTTTTCTTAACATTAAATTTTTCATTGATCAGTAAGGTTGAACTATTAAAAAATTAATATGATAAACATGTCAAAACTAGTTCAACACAAATAATGAGTCAATCTATTTAATATCAAAAACTTAGTACAAAAATAAAAATAAATGAGTTGAACATGAACAACCCAACTTAGCTCAAATAAAAATAAGCCTAACTCATTTAAAAAGTAGATAAATTTAGTTAAGTTATAGCTTACTTAAGATGAGATGTGCTCAAGCTAGTTGAGCCAACCTAGTTCATTTGACACCCCTGCTAATTATTTAAGATAATTCTATACATCTTACTTAGTAAGCAAACATGAGTGTAAGTTATCATATAAGTATAATAGTAAGATATGAGTGTCAAGTTATCATATAAGTATGATAGTAAGATAATTATCTTAAAGAGATAGATGCTTAATAATTATCCTTTAATTATTTTAAAGAGATAATTAAAGATCGATATCAATAATACTTCAATAAGTCAATACTATTCTGACAAAAGATATTCATCAAGTTAATTCTTTTTCACATATATACTCATATATGTACACAATTAAAAAAATTGAATAAGTTTAATCACATAACAAAGAATCACAATTAAATACTTTATTTCTTCATAATCATAAAGCGAGACCATATAACTACTCTATCATTTATTATCTTGTTACTAACTCAAACATAGAGTGCTAAAGACTATCCCATACACAGTAGTATGAGATTTTAACTATTTTTTCATCTCGCAAATCCACGGAAGATAATCCTACTTGGGGTTAAAAGAATTTCGCATCAACACTAATATTATGTGAAATTTTTAATATCACTTTAAAATTTTTTTTGTTTGAATTGATTAATTTTATTATTAAAATATCTTTTAGTCAACAATTTTAAGCAAAAAAAAAAAGTTTGATAGAAATATTTAAGTAACTTATGCTGTATGTAAAATTATAACGACGTGACATGAATAAGATAATATTTTATGCACGTTACTTAAATTTTTTTATTAAATTTATCAATTTTTTATTAAAATATTTGATTAAAAGGCTTTATAATATTTATAACTGGTCAATTAAAATAAAAGAAATCAAAAATATTAAATTGAATTTGTTTTACATAAAATTTGTACATTAACAAATGTTTACTCATTATTTATGTGTCACTTAATAAACATATAATATTACTTTATGATTTTAGTTTTTTTTTTTGGCTAACATATGAGGTTTATCCTGAGAGTTACTTTTTTCTTTTCTTTTCTTTTATAAACCAAATGATAGTTAATGTACAATATGTGAATTAAAATAAAAAAATTGATAGAATTTTACTTAGTAGTAGATACAAATCTACACAGCATAATATGATACAGACAATAGACCATTTTTTTTTTGTTTTTGGGAAATTATAGGCAAGAAAATGAAATAAAAATACTATGGTGTAAAATATACCCCTTATTAATATAAGTAGGGAGCCGATACAAGTTTCAAAATGGTCACTTAATTTAGATCAAATATATTATTTTGTCTCTTTTTTATTTACAAGGCCCCTTGTTTGTAAAAAAAATACAAGTGTCAAAATGGTCACTTAATTTAATTTAGGCCAAATATATTATTTGGTCTTTTTGTTTAGAAAAATATTTATAAGGCTCTTTGTTTGTAAAAAAAAAACATATTATTTAAGTCTATTTTTTTTATGAAAAATATATAAGATAAGAACAAAATTAGACAATAAAAATTTAAAGATTTGTTTAAAATTTTGAATAATATTCTTAATCAAAAATTACTCCATATATATCTATCAGAAAATATAAATATAAATATAAATATATATATATATATATATGTTATATATATTATTCCGTTATATATGTTATTATGTTATATTTAATAAAATTAAATAAATAATAGAAAGTTAATTTTATTATTTCTTGATATGTTTTTACCAATAAATGATATTAAAAATACATTTTTTGAATAGAAGAATTAAACAATCACTAATACCTAAATAAAAAAGACCTTAAAGCGCATTTTCCCTATTTATAAATCATATATATATATAATACTTTATCGAAAGTGCACTATTGAATTTGTTAGTAAGACGCATTGTTGGGAAAAAATAATCATTGACATAGTTATTTTTATTAATGATTATTTTAGCCAAAAACATTAAAGTTTAATCAATTATAAAAATAAAATAAATAATTTAAATATTTTTATTTTTATAATAAAAGATAATTATGGTAGTATATATAGTTAGTTTTTTTTTTGTTTTTTTATGATAGATATAAGTATGTGTCCGAACAGTACTAACTAATAATATAATTACAAGATGTCTGTGATCCATGATGAATTGATTTTTCCATTTTCAATACCTAACTGTATTTCCAGAAAAAAAAATAAAAGAATAAAAAAAACTAATTGTCCATAATTTCAAACAAAATAACTAAACAAGAGAATTTTCAGATTTAAAAAAACTTAAAATAAATTGAACAATCTTCTACTGACTTTAAAGGCGTCTCCCCTTTATAAGCTTCTGCAAAGACTTTTCTTCATGAGTTGTTTTTCTAGAAGCGGTGAAAGTTTTTATATCTGGATGCAATTTTTATTGATCCATATAATTGAAAATGATTTTTATTTAAATTTAATATTTCTATTAGTCCATTCCTAATAAATTTCCTTTTATCTTTTGACTTAATTATTCCAATAATTTTTAAACTTTCAATAAATTTATGTACAAGTACTCAATTTTTTTTAAAAATGTATAATTTAATCTTTAAAATTTAAAATTTTATATATAGATTTTTGATTTTTTAAATAATACGATTTAATTTTAAATATTTTAAAAATACTCATAATTAATAATTTGCGTGAAAAATATAGAAAAATAAAAAAAATGATTTAATGTTGTAATTATTGTGTGTTAAAATGTATATAGAAAACTTTATTTATAAGGTTGTAACAAGTGTAATATAAGTACAGTACAAGTGAAGTACAATATCAAATATAACTTAACATCCCACCTCAAACTCAAGGAAAAATAAAAACAATCAACTTGAGTTTGAAAATTAATTCTTAAAATCTGCATCGTAGATGAGATTTGCTGAAAATGTCAATTGTTTGATCTCTAGAGAATATTTATTTAAGACAAATAGTGTCTTGAAGATCATTTTGACGAACAAAATAACAATCAATCTTGATATGTTTTGCTCGTTCATGAAATATATTATTATTAACAATGATAATTGTATTTTATATAGTTATTTTCATTTATTTTATTAATTATAATTGCTATATTCTTTAAATTTTTGGTTAATTTTAGTTAAATAAATTAATATTTACCTTTTATGTGTTAATGAATACATTTTTAATAAAATTAAATAATTTGACTCGAAACCGTACTTAATTGCAAATTTATGTCTACAAATATAATTTCAAATAAAAGAGTTCTTAATTGCAATTTATAAAAGTCGACAATATAATTTAAATTAAAATCGGGCTTAATTTTAATTATTAAAAGTTTTAAAATTTAATTTAAATTAGAAAAAGATTAATTGTAATTAAAGAAAGTTTAAAATGTAATTTGAATTAAAATTGTGGGTCAAAATACAATTAATTAAAGTTTGGAGAGAAGAAATCCACGTGTAGTCTTCCACGCGCGCAACGTGGACCATCAGATCAGAGAAGAAATGGCTAGGACGCGCGCGTTTTCTTCAAATCCGACCAAAGTGAATGGGTGTAGGTTTCTCGTTCACGCCGCTTGGTGCGCTGAGTGGGGCCTACCTGCCACGCAGGCCAACATGCATGGTGGGTCCCACGTGTCTGTTATGCGGCTACCAAGAGATGTGCTCCCGTGCGACGCAGGCTGCATAATCTTCGTGCGCCTATCCATCCAACAAATGATACAATGCCACGTGTGTCCAATATTTCTGCAGCTAATGAGAAGCAGACACGTGGCACGTATTGGGTGAACCAAAAGCACAGAAATGACACACGTTTCCAGCCACGCCCGTTGTCTTCCACTTGTCTCGTGCCCTCTGATTTCGTGCGGCACGAGCACATGCAACCGTTTTCCTTCCACCAATTGAAAGGTGCCACGTGTCCCACTAATTCTTATAGCGAATCAGACGCTGACACGTGGCATGCTGTTTGAATAAAAAAATCAGGAACGACGCCCTCTGCTTTGTCTCTCACGCGTAGATTAAAATACAAATTTCAATATCGAATATCGATGCGCGTGTGTTTTATTTTCGATACAAATTTTTACGTGTTTCTTAAATAAAAATGTAATATTTTGAATGTACTTTTTTAGCTATAAATAGGGGATATTATGATAGAGTAGATAGTTTTTTTTGGAGTTTAGAGTTTGATATTTTTAGTAGTATCTCTCTTTATTTTGTGCTTAATGCTTTTGATTATTTACGAATTTTATCAAATGATCCGTGGCACTTAAATAAACTTAGAAAAGGCATTTTTGTGTATATTGCTCATAGATAAAATGACATGTATGATGAAGGATAAGAATATACCCTACTTGTATGTATGGCCATTTGAGAACTTAGAACGTAATGAATCTTGGTGAATTTAATTCTCATAGGAATATAGTGAATTAATTTAACGAGGTGTGTTTATACGGAGCTCGGAATAAATGTATAGATAAAATTAGAAGTTTTTGGTTAACAAATTAAATGTACTAAAAAAATATAAATCAAAAGAAAATAACATGATTTGAGTTGATTAATTTGGTAAAAAATTGCAATCATAGATTTCTTTTATTTTGTTAAAAACTCTTTTCTTAATTTTTTTCCAAATCAACGATCGTTTTGGATAAAATTAGAGAGAGATAATTTTAGTACTCAACAAACTATAGTAACAAATCTCCGTGGAAACGATAACTACTTATCAAATTTTATTACTTGTGACCGTGTATACTTGCACGATTTTATGCTCTCCAAAAGAGACAACAAGTTTTTGGCGCCATTGCCGGGGATTTGTTAACTATTTTTATTGCTGATATTAATACCAATCAATCTGATTTTAATTAAAAAAAAACATTTATGTTTATTGTTGCTTGTTTAATTTATATTTCAATTTTCTCATGAGTTGAGATTTTGTTTGACACACAAATCTTAACTCACAAAAAGAAAAAAAAGAAATTTTTTTTATGGTTATTGTTGCTTGCTTAATTTATTTTTCAATTTTATCGTAAGTTGAGATTTTGTTGACACATAAATCTTAACTAACAAAAAGAAAAAAAAATTGAGAAGTCAAGCTGACGACTATAAATCAAGCGCTTCTTAGGAGGCAACCCATGTTTTTTTTTTCGTATGTATTAGTTTTTATATTTTGTTATGTTATTTTATTTCATTTATTTTTCATACGTGCAAATTGGAGGTAATGAAGCTATTTTGAATTAACCATTCAAACCAAACCAGGAAGTTTCTTTAAACCCATCTTTTATGTTCTTTAACTTTCACACATTGAGGACAATGTGTATATTAAGTTTGGGGGTGGTAGATATTTTGAACTTAATTGAAATATTTTTTGGGTGTTCTTGCTTGTGAAATTTTATTTGTTTGGTTGATTGAAGATATTTTGCGATGAATAGTGATTTATTTTTATTTCTTCTGTTTAAATGGTGCATAACTCCTTGAAAAATTTGAATATTGTCTAAGCGATGAATAATTTTTACGTATGTATCATTTTTGCAAGAATAAATATTTAGAAGCACTAGTCTTGATTTTTGAGTCTTTATGATAATTTAGAGAAGGTTTATGTGAGTATGGAATTCGATTGATATTTGTGGTGTCACAGTTCTTAGAATTTTTTTGATTTTCTCTCGAGGCGAAATTATAGAAAAATTTTAACTAAGAAAATGATTTAGGCCATCTTTGGATCGTTTGAGTCTTTCTATCTACATTCACATTATCCGTAGTATACCCCTTTGAGCTTCAAAATTTATATATATATTTTTATCTCATTTCAAAAGCCCACTTAAAAAATATATATATATGTGTGCAGATATATCTATTTTTCTTATATAACTAACATGTTACAATTGTTAGTAAATATTTAAACATATATCAGAAAAAAAAGGATACTGAACAAAAAAACAAAAAAAGGTTATTGTATGTGATGTTAAATCCCAAATTGGGAAGTGTTTATTGTGATGATAGAAGATATCTTGTTTCAATCCTAAAATGATGTGTTTAGGGAAGGTTTTGAGCTAAATATTATCCTTTATCCTACCTTTACCTAAGCCATACATTACAAGCTTAATAAAGTCCTACTGATTTTTGGTTGTGTTCGTCTACATTAGTAGAAAGAGAAATGAAAAATAAACTTATGAGATTTGTGATTTTATTAAAATCTGTTTGATTTTATATTTGCATAAACTTATCCGGATTACATGTGATGAAATATGAAAAAAATTCACACACACACTAAAATTCATTGTGGAAATGTAATATATTTTTAAATTGATTTTGATACTTAGATAGAATTCTTTTATTTCTTTGAGTTATGTAATTTGGAATGACTAAAAAAAATATTTTGAAAATCACTATTTTAAATACAGTTATCTTTGTTTTATTTCTTTCATTTTGCTCGAGAACTAGCAAAAACTTAAGTTTGGGGGTATTGATAACTGTATTTTATATAGTTATTTTCATCTATTTTATTAATTATAATTGCTATGTTCTTTACATTTTTGGTTAATTTTAGTTAAATAAATTAATATTTATCTTTTATGTGTAAAGGAATACATTTTTAATAAAATTAAATAATTTGAATCGAAACCGTACTTAATTGCAAATTTATGTCCACAAATATAATTTCAAATAAAAGAGTTCTTAATTGCAATTTATAAAAGTAGAAAATATAATTAAAATTAAAATCGGGCTTAATTTTAATTATTAAAAGTTTCAAAATTTAATTTAAATTAGAAAAAATAGTTAATTGTAATTAAAGAAAGTTTAAAATGTAATTTGAATTAAATTTGTGGGTCAAAATGCAATTAATTAAAGTTTAATTTTCGCACAGGAGAGAAGAAATCCACTAGGATGCGCGCAATGTGGACCATCAGATCAGAGAAGAAACGACTAGGATGCACGCGTGTTCTTCAAATCCGACCAAAGCGAATGGGTGCAGGTTTCTCGTTCACGCCGCTTGGTGTACTGAATAGGGCCCACCTGCTGCGCAGGCCGGCATGCATGGTGGGTCCCACGTGTCTGTTACGCAACTACCAAGAGATGTGCTCCCGTGCGACGCAGGCTACATAATCTTTGTGCACCTATCCATCCAACAAATGATACAATGCCACGTGTGTCCAATATTTCTGCAGCTAATGAGAAGCGGACACGTAGCACGTATTGGGTGAACCAAAAGCACAGAAACAGTGCACATTTCCAGCCGTGCCCGTTGTCTTCCACTTGTCTCGTGCCTTCTGATTTCGTGCGGCACGAACACATGCAACCGTTTTCCTTCCACCAATTGAAAGGTGCCACGTGTCCTACTAATTTTTGTAGCGAATGAGACGCTGTCACGTGGCATGATGTTTGAATAAAAAAAATCAGGAACGACGCCTTCTGCTTTGTCTCTCACGCGTAGATTAAAATACAAATTTCAATATCGAATATCGATGCGCGTGTGTTTTATTTTCGATACAAATTTTTACGCGTTTCTTAAATAAAAATGTAATATTTTGAATGTACTTTTTTAGCTATAAATAGTAGATACTATGATAGAGTAGAGAGTTTTTTTTGGAGTTTAGAGTTTGATATTTTTAGTAGTATTCAGGGGTGGACTGTGGAACACGCAGAAGCCATTTTTGGCTTCTGTTGTGTTTTACGTGTGCCAAATATTTACGATCCGAAATGATTTAATTTTCTCTTGTTCTTCATCTCATTTTTTGTAACTGTTGTAATTTTATTTTAATTTTATGAAATAATTTTATTTTTCTAGGGTTTCATTTTATCTAAATTTATGATGCTTTGATTTTAATTATTTTTGAAAGATTTATAAGACGTTCGATTTGTTTATTCTATTTTGTGCTTAATACTTTTGATTATTTACGAATTTTATCAAATGATCCGTGGCACTTAAATAAACTTAGAAGAGGCATTTTTGTGTATATTGCTCATAGATAAAATGACATGTATGATGAAGGATACGAATATACCCTACTTGTATGTATGGCCATTTGAGAACTTAGAACGTAATGAATCTTGGTGAATTTAATTCTCATAGGAATATAGTGAATTAATTTAATGAGGTGTGTTTATACGGAACTCGGAAGAGATGTATGGATAAATTTAGAAGTTTTCGGTTGACAAATTAAATGTACTAAAAAATATAAATCAAAAGAAAATAACATGATTTTAGTTGATTAATTTGGTAAAAAATTGCAATCCTAGATTTCTTTTATTTTGTTAAAAACTCATTTCCTAAATATTTTCCAAATCAATGATCGTTTTGAATAAAATGAGAGAGAGATAATTTTAGTACTCAACAAACTGTAGTAACAAATCTTTGTGGGAACGATAACTACTTATCAAGCAATCTGAATAGTATTCTAATTGTCACAATATAGGATAGTTACGGTTGATTGGAGAATACCCATATCAGCAAGTAGCCAACAGAGCCAAAGAATTTTATGAGTGGTGTGAGTAAGAGCGCAATATTCAGCTTCAATGCTAGATTGGGAAGTGAAAGATTGTTTATTGCTTGGCCAAGATATGAGAGAGTTTCCAAGAAATAAACAATATCCAGTGGTAAAGCGAAGATCAGTACGGTCACCTGCCGAGTCGGCATCAAAGTAGGTAGAAAGAAGAAGATTATACTTATTGAAGAAGTGAAGACAGTGAAACATGGTGCCTATGATGTAGCGAAGAATGTGAAGAATCACAATATAATGGGTAGATCGTAGAGCAGTCATGAATTGACTAACCAGATGGACAACATAGGCGATGTCAGGACGAGTGAGTGTGAGATAAACAAGACTGTCAACTAGTTTTCTGTATAATATGGCATCTGATAGAATAGTACCATCTAATGGAGTAAGTTTGACATTGGCTTCTATAGGTGTTGATGCAATCTTAAAATCAGTAAGGCCAACTCGATTAAGAATATTAGAAGGGTACTTTGCTTGAGAGAGAGAGTATTCTTGAGAATCAGATGAGATTTCTATGCTTAAGAAGTAGTGGAGATGACCAAGGTCTTTCATTTCAAATTGATGGCTCAGAAACTGTTTGAGATCAATAATGCCATTAGAGTCATTCCATGTTATGATTATATCATCTACATAAAGGAATAGAAATGTTACACTAGTGGGAGTCTTCCGATAAAGAGGTTGGAGTCATAAGAGCTGGAAGTGAAGTCAAAGTTAGTAAGTGTAGAGTTGAATGAGTGTATCTAAGAGGAGGTTTCATATAAACTTCCTCAGTTGTGTCTCTATTGAGAAAATAATTTTTGACATCCTTTTGAAACATGTTCCAATTTTGGGTAG
Source organism: Hippophae tibetana (assembly GCA_037013495.1). NCBI lineage: Eukaryota > Viridiplantae > Streptophyta > Magnoliopsida > Rosales > Elaeagnaceae > Hippophae > Hippophae tibetana. The sequence continues at coordinate 31,418,120 of CM072802.1, read as the reverse complement.
TAGTAAAAACAATGATACTACGAACAAAGGTGAGGCAAGATACAAGTGCAAAAGTTTCTTCATATTCGATGTCATATTCCTTTGTAAAACCCTTTGCAACCAGACGAGCTTTATATCGTTTCACAGACCCATCTGATTACAACCAATCAAAGATTTATTAGATGGAAGATCAACAAGATCTTATGTATATGATTTTGTTAATGCCTATAATTCATCTGTCATAGCTTGTTGCTAATGAGGGTTAGAACTAACTTCTCTATAGTTTTGGGATTCATGATGAGACAAAATAGTAGAGAAACATTGGTAGTCACGAAGATGAGAGGGAAGACTACTTACACGGGTAGAACGACGAAGTAATGACTATGCACAATAAGGTGGTTGGTCTTCAGAGGATGTTGTAATTGTAGGATCAGCAGAAGAAAGAGACACATCAAGATAAGTCGTAATATACAATGATGAGGGTAATAGAGCAATGCCAGAAGGAAATAGATCAATAGTTGGGTCATTAAAAAACAAGAGTGAGGTAGAAGATGAGACATGAAATGGGGAAATAGAGGAAAATATTTTATGTTCCCAAAAGATGACATGACGAGAGATGCGCAATCGTTGAGAGAGAGGGTCCCAACAACGATAGCCTTTGTGTTCTATTCCATACCCTAAGAAACAACAAAGATGAGCATAAGGTTCTAATTTATCGTGTTCATGAGGGTGAATAATAACAAAATAGGCACAACCAAATACTTTGAGCAGTTTATAAAATGGAAAAGTATTATAGAGATGCTCAGAAGGGGATTGATTGTGAATAATAGGCATGGGAACACAATTGATTGTATAAACAGTCGTTAGAGCTACTTCACCCCAAAAGCGTTCAGGACAAGAACTAGAAATGAGGAGAGTGCGAACAGTATTAAGAATATGTATGCATTTTCGCTCAAATCTTTCATTTTGTTGAGATGTGCCAAGACAAGAATATTGAGAAAGAGTGCCATTTTGTCGAAGAAAATTTAAAAAAATTGTTTCTTTATATTCCATAGCATTATCAATTCTAAGTACTTTGATAGTTTGAGAAAATTGGGTTTTAACCATTTAGGCACAATCATAATAAATTTTGGGTAATTCAGATATATGTTTCATGCGAAAAATTCATGTGAATCTTGAATAATCATCAATAAAGATAACAAAGTAAACACATCCCCCTATAGTAGGATGTGAGGATGGACCCAAACATCAAAATGAATGAAGTCAAAAGGGGAGACAAAAGTAGAATCACTTTTATTAAAACATAAAGCAGGTTGTTTCCCAATTGATAAGGCAAACAATTTACATTATCAGAAGTAGAAACAGATCCTAATTTACCAGAAAATGCTAAGGGACGAATATGTCCTATAGACGTATGGCTTAGATGAGCGTGCCATAGGTTGATAGGAGTAGTAGAAGTAGCAATAGAAGCATTGGGAGAATTTGGTAGATGAAGGTTGATAAGTTCAAATAGTCGTCCAACCTTACAACCTATCCCAAGGATCTGTCTTGTCTATGGATCCCACACATGACAACCAGAAGAGGAAAAAGTAATAGTAAGACCAAGTTTACATAATTGACCAACAGAGATAAGATTTAGAGTAAAGTTAGGAATATGAAAGGTGTCAAAAAGTGATATAGAAGATGTGGAAACTTAACCTATAGCATTAACACGCATATGTGAACCATTAGCAGTTTGAATTAAGGGTTTGGAGATGGAAGATTGTGTGGGAGAGAAGATGTGAGTATCATGAGTAATATGGTTATAACAAGTAGAATCAAAATACCATAAAGATTTACCTTATATGAGAGATAAGGTAGTACGAGAAGGATTACTAGATTTTGAGAGGACATGTTTAAGAAGACCTTCAAGTTCTTGAGTGGATAAGGTAAATTTTTCATGATTATCCTAAAAAACAATAGTAGTGATAAATGAGTTACTAGTTCTATCTAAAGCATGGAGGGATTCTGAAAGAAATTTGTGTGAAAGTGTCCTGGACTCTTATTGTGACAATATATACATACCTGAATGGGACATATAAGAAGCTCATGATTAGGGTTATGGTATTAGGTGTAAGCTTGTGTTTGAAGCCCTCTTTAGAACCTCTTTTAGGGTGATAAGAGAGAGTAGCAAGAACAGAATCTGTAGAATGAACTTTGAAAAGCCCCATCCAAGTTCCTTCAGAACGAAACTCATTCACAATAGTATCTAAGGATGGAAAAGAACTACGATGAAATAAGGAAGCCCGAACACGTTTTAACCAATCATGGAGATCCATAAGAAAAATAACAAGACGTTGGTGATTACGGTAAGTTGCAAACATCTTAGCATCAATTTGGTTTATCCAAGTTTGTTCAGAGAGAGCGAGTTGGTCCCAAATAGCATGCATTTCATAGATAAATTGGTTAATCATTTGATCAAACTTTGACGTTTGGTATGAAGATTTGTTAGAAGTTAATATTGGTTAATTGGCCAAATCTGTGGTAGTGAAGCGAGCCTCAAGAAATTCTCAAACTTCTTTGTTAGTGTCAAAATGCCCAAATTTACCATGGATGAAGGGTAAAGTGGTGTTACAGAACCGGGTAATAATTTGATAATTTTTACTCTTCTAGTCTTCAAGACGGTCAACAAATAAGGAAGTGGTTTCAGTGATTTCTTGTATGTGTATAGAGATATCACCAGTTATGAAATGTCATAGCTTGTGTCATTTCAAGAAACTCTTCATTATTTGTACCCAATCTAGGTAGTTAGTATCATCCATGGTGGTAGAGATTAGTTTTGGGACATCATTTCGATCCATTTTAAAGGAATAATAAAGAAAATATAAAGGAAATATAAAGGAACAGTATAAAGGAGTTTATATAGGTCCAAAATAACCTTAAAAATGGAAAGATGAGTAAAAAATAAGCCTAAAACCAATCTTAACCGGTGGAAAACCAGTTGGGATGGTCCGAATTGGAGCTGTGAAGAGAGAAAAAAAAATCTGGTGAACTGAGTTGGGTCTCTGAGGGCCCGTGAATGGTTATTTTGGGTTAATTTTGATGGCTATGGAATTTTCTGGATGAGACAGTCTGATGATGGTATTTTGGCTTTGATTAGATTAATGTTGGTGATAGTGGTTTATTGTGAAGAAGATAGGTAGAATTTTGATAGAAATTCAATAGATATATGAGAGATTCTAATACTATGTGAAAAATATAGAGAGATAAGAAGAAAAAATGATTTAATGTTGTAATTAATATATGTTAGAATGTACACAGAAAACCTTACGTATATGATTGTAACAAGTATAATACAAGTAAAATAGTAGAAATAAAATATAATATAAAATATAATTTAATAATTTGACTTCTAAGATATATATTTATGATTTAAAATTTTAGAACATATGTATTAAATTTTAAAAATTTATAAAATAAATTATTTAATTTAAATATTTAAGGAAAATAAGTAATCGATATTATACTTTTTGTGTATTAGTTTTCAAATCCCCGCAATGTGATGTTCAGATATAATAAGCATTAATACATAAATTTGTCACAATAGATTGGCCCGATAATAGCCTGAAAAGTATTTCGGGATTGACATACAGAAACATAAATGGTCAAGTGTGAGGGTTGCGTAGGTACGGATGGTGGGCCATGAAGAGTGCCGGCTTCATAAATTTGTCACAATAGATTGGTTACGTAGAGTGGCAGCTTCCTAAATTTACCTACGTAGAGCGACAAAAGTCGAGCCGACGGCCAAGTTGGGGAGGACGAAATGTAGTTCTAAAAGGCGACTTGTCCTATATGTCCTCCTATCATTCTAACGAGAATATATGCCATTATATTCAAACAAGATCTATTATGTATTTTAAAACTTTGATGGTTAAATCTGTAATTTAATTATTAATATTAATATAATATAAATATTTTTAATTCTATAATTATATTATTAAAATATTTTTTAATTAATTATTCTAATAAAAAAATTATCAATTAAGTCAAAATATGTAACTCACGTATATAAAATTATAAAATATTTAGGTGTATCATAAACGACTTAAATATTTTAAACAAATTGATTAACTAAAGTAATTAATTTATTTTTTTTAATAATATAAATAATCAATAAAAAATTATTAAAAATAATAAATTAAATTTTTTAATATAATATTAATAGCTAAGTATTTGTAGCTTAAATTCATTAGAACTTTGGACGTAGACACCATACTCTTCTCTCCCAATTCCATTTCCATATATTAGTTGGGCAAATTTAGTCAAGATAAAAAGCAAAATCAAGGGTAGGTTTTCTTTGAAATATTTTAAATAAAAATTAAGTTTTTATAATGAAAATTGCATAGGTTTGGTATTGTATAAAAAAATTATTTAATAAGATTTTTGTAATATTTATAACTTAATTATAAAAGCATAATAAAAATTACATATTATTGTAGCATTTGAATTATGGTTAGAACTTTCAAACTTTCAAGCCTTGTCTCCTAATGAGGATGAATGAGATAGGTGGGTATTGTTGCTATCTCTAAATTGATCAAAAATTTGTTCATGATCACCAATTTGGACCCTCTTATGCTTGATCTACTTGTTCTCAAAGAACAATATTCTATCAAGAAGCACTTTTTGAATACTATGATTTTAGTTTGAATTTTGTTCCTCACATTCTCTTAATTGAGTGTAGAATTTTCTCTCTAAAATTCTATGTTTGTCGAGCTATAGTGCTTGATCCACTTGTTTTCAAAGAAAAATATTCTATCCGAAACTACTTTCTTGAATACTATGATTTTAGTTTGAATTTTGTTCCTCACAAAATTTCTCTTAATTTAGTGTAGAATTTTCTATTTAAAATTCTATGTTTGTCGAGTGAGGGTTTTGGAATTTTTCAAATGGTTTCCCATTTAGCATAATTTAGTTAGGAGTAAAACTTTTAATTATAATCCAACAAGGAGTCCTAAATTTTCCTTACATGCTACATTAGAAGTTCTACTCCTAGTTATGTGCTACATTTTATTAATCTAAACAATTTGTGTCATAAATTCATAAATCAAATCCAAATTAACATTAATTAAAATTCACTAACTTTTTCCACACGTATTTAAAGGCCTATCAAATATTTTAATTTTAATTTTAATATTTTTTAAATGTTTTAATAATTATTAAAGCCAATTAAATAATATTTAATTAATCAAACGGATTAAATGGTTATGTCAAATTATCATTTTCACTTACATATTTATTTGACCATCATAAAATATCATAATAAATCAAAATGTTTTGATCATTTAAATAATTAGTTCAAAATTAATTATTCATATTTATATTAGAAGCAACATTAATTAATTATTATTATGAAGCAAACTTGGAGACTTGTGAAACTCTTATTTAAAGCTTGAATAAAACATTGATATGTTAATTAATTATTAGTCCTTATTAATTTTAGAGTTACTCTACCCTAAACATAAGATTGAACTTTCAAATATCATAGCTAATATTTATTCAATTTAATATATACAAGTAATCCATTGATATAACTATTAGATGCAGCTCAATCATCTACAGTTAGCTCGTAATACGATTAAGGTCATTAAATCCGTTTTACCTCCTTTGTTACATCTTCTTTTTGAGTACCCATGATGCATATGAATAACTATCTATAATTCTATTATATATTACGCACAATTATCCAAGCTTTGGATCACTAAACAAAGAAACTACTATCTAGCATATGCAAACAAATAGAATTCCACAACTTATGACTTAACCTCCTAACCTACCATAAACACCGATATACTAAGATATACGACATCTAAGATCATTAGTGCAAGTAGCGACGAGTAAATCAAATACCAAGGTGTTATAGTAAGAAGCCAGCTAAATCACTCAGGATTAAGATCGTCTCACACATGATCATCGAGTGATATATGTAGAAGCATTTTTCAATAAACATATATTAATAATATTTCTAATATGTCTAGTCTAGTCATGTATAATAAACTATTATACAAATTACTCTCAACTAGATGTTTCTACATCTGTTATCTCGAATAAAGGTCACTTTAATTCAAAAGAATATGTAATGTATTAGTAACATAATTAAATATCTCTTTAATCATCTTTAATTAATGGTCACAAAATCCTTTGATTATTTCACTTAAAACTAATCCTCTTTTATTTATGGTGATATACTAAATTTTAAATAGACATGAATAATCAAGGATTTAAATAATTTATTTGAAGAAAATAATAGCATATGTAAATAAATGAAATGTTCATTTTATTTATTCTAATTTCAACAAAATCCAAATACAAACTCCTTTGAATTTAGGGCTATATCCTATAAATCTTTCTCTAACCTTTAAGCAAAGAGGATATGTCGTTGAATCCCATCCTTTCTTACCGACCTTCAAAACTCTTGGTAGGTAGTATCTTAGTAAATGAGTTAGTAATGTTGTTCTATGAAGTTATCTTTATGATTTTTATATATCCCCAATGTATAATCTCTAATATTAAATAATACATGTGCCTTATATGATTTCCTAATTTATAGTTTCATGGTTCTTTTGAGTTATTCATTGCTCCATTGTTATCACCGTAGAATGTGAGTGATTGGTCTATGTTTAGAACAACTACTAAATTTTCCAAGAACTTGTTGAGCCATATGCCTTCTTTTGTTGCTTAACAAGTGGATACATATTTAACCTCTATTGTGGAATTGGTTCTACAGCCTTGCTTTACAATATTTCACACTATAGCTACCCCACCGATGGTAAATATTAATCCTTATATTGATCTTAAAAACTCATTGTATGTTTGAAAGTTAGAGTTTGTGTATCCTATGAGGATAAAATCTCGACCATAATAGATTCATATATTTCCTAAGATTCTTAAGGATGAATTTAAATGCAACCCAATTGATATCAATTGACTATTCCAATGGTATAGCAAATGGTTCGGACTAGGACACAACATGTGTACATCAAATTCCAATTGTTGATGCATGCGGCACCTATCTCTTATCCTTTATCTCTTATGGTGTCTTGGAACACTTATCTTTAGTTAGAGTAATTCCATGTCTAGTATGTAAAGTACCATAGAATTTTGTATCGAGACCTTGACAATACCTTGTCTATATATGATGTGTGAGATAGGACTACAAGCTTGTTTCTACGATCACAAATGATTTTCATATCCCGAAAATAGCTTGCTTCTATCAAATCCTTCATTTGAAACTTCTTAGCTAACCACTACTTCAAGTCTAATAATAAATATACACTATACCCAATAAGAAGAATATCGTCTACAGAAAGCACTAGAAATACCACTTGATCGTTGTCATTTTATACACATTTGTATGCATTAATTTTCATATATTTATGATTAAATATTATTTCCTATTATGTTTTACATGTGTTTGAGAATGAAATGAGCATTAAGAGCTAAAGTACGCCTTTGGAGTGAAAATAGGATACTCGATAGATCAAGCTTTGATCAAGGACCTTTGAATAGAAAAATTGAAATTGGCCATACGACATACTCAATCGATTAACTTATAGCTTGATCGATTAAGTTCTCTTTGATGAAAGCTCATTCGATCAACCAATAGCTTGATCATTTGAGCTACCACTCAATCAATTGAACTTTGCTCGAGGATCGATTTAGTGCTATTGGGTTACACTTTTATTGAGATCAATTGATCCACTTACGATTTGATTGATTGAGTCATATAGTAATTGCACGAATCTAATGTTTTTCAATCTCAATTTTTAATCCAAGCCATTGGACATGAGGTAATAACGTAGGGGCCAAAACCTACTCGAAGTACACTATATTCAACATATTAGGTTAAGTCTCAACATACATTACACATAAAATAAAGAGAAAAGAGAACAAATATCTAATTTCTGACATCTTTTGGAGGATATTTTGAGTAGGATATTGAAGATTGAAGATTGGGGCTACATTGGCTCCATATTCTATTATTCATAAGATTTCCTCAATCATTTTCTTTATAGTTTTATATTACTGTGATATTGATTCTTGTAGTATCTATGGCTATATAAACCTTTAATTGATTTTGGGTAATTTTCAAACCCTAGACTATGTTTTGATTAATCATATGTCATAATTTATTTTTAGTTTTAATTCTTAATGCAATGAATCAATTAAATTTAGTATTCATAATTTAGGTTGATTAATAAACGAGTTATTGGTCAATTACAAAGTAAAAAAAATAGGAAATCTTGGGTGATATAAGGCTTTCAAAGCTAAATTAAAAATACTACAAGAGTTTTAAATTATGAATTTGATTTAGAACTTGAGAAACTAATTTGGATCATAACACAATTAATTAAATTATAGAATAGTATTTTGGATAGTCCTATTGTCTCATAGCTCTCATAATTTACTCTTGTTACTTGTGTACTTTAATAAACTTGATAACAAACTAGTATTTAAAAGTGAAATTATTTTTAATCCTATGCAAGTTTGATCCTTACTTCAAATATATTATTAAAGATACAATTTTAAATCAAATAAGGTTTAATATTTGATGTGCTCTTTTGAGATATGTCAAATTTTGGCATCGTTATCAAGGGTTTAACTCTTCAGTTTGATGAAGAGATAATTCACTTCAACATCTTTCAAGTAACGAAGTACCCAGATGATGGAAGTGATGACTTTGGATAGTAAGGATTGGCTATGTTTGTCTAACAAAGTTAAACCAAGCATTTTGTAGAAGACAACCCACTAGATTTATTTTTTACTTAATTTTTTTACATTATATATATGCATATGCTTACATTGAGTACAATGTAAGCATTAACTGTGTGAAAGTGTGAACATGTTTATTTTATTGTTTTGTTTTGCTTTATTATTTTAGCATGTTTTAGAATAAATATTCTTTATATGCATAATGTTTTTTTTTAAAATTTATTTGATTGTTTATTACATTATTTAGGTTAGTTTGGATTAATAAATGAGATTGAAAATCATAATATTTTCTCCTTTTTTTACATCCATGATAAAATTATCTAAACAATGTTAGATTTTCGATGATGATAAATTATGATATGGTCTCAACATTGTTCCTAACTGAATGTGACTTTATGATAACTTTGCTCAAAATTTTCATACATAAAAGAAAAGTTGGTGATATGAAAATCTATTTTCTTGAACTTGTAAGTGATGTTGTGAACCTTTTTAAATCTTGCTATGGTTTCAATGAGTATGATGAGAATACTAAAACTTTTCTTTAGGTTGATCAAGGAAAATGCTATATGTATTTCTTGAAAAATGATTAAGGCAATAAGATGAACCTTTGGCTAAATTATCTCACCCCTAATATTGTTATTCTTAAAAGGACAATCCCTTTTTTAGTGAACCAATTTAAACCTACATGAGTCACTTGTTTGCATCAATTTCTTACCTTTATGAGCAAACATGATAATCACCCCTATTCTTCAAGAATAAGTAGAGTTGCACAAAAAGATAATGAATTCTATGATGAAAATGTCAGAATAAAATTTAAAAATTCCAATTGTGCTATGATTGATTAAATATCCAACACACATAAACAATCCCTATGTTAATAAGTGTCCTATATCCTTTTAGTTGTTTTAATAAATGAAAAGGATATAATAATAAGGGGACCAATTGAAAAGAAATAGAAAAAAGGACTATGTAGTGAAAAGCATTGGCATAAGGAAAATAAAAGAAGATAATAATAGTGTGTGGTTCTAAAACAATAAAATATGACAATCTTTTTGGACATACTTGGTCTTAGTATAATGTTATTTATAGGTATGTTTCTCTTATTTCATGGCTCTTTAATATATGTTTTACTATTTTTCTTTCATTTGATTGATCGAATAAGTCTAGTCCCATTACAATCAACTGAAAATCTTTTTAATTTTAAGATTTTAGGATAAAGTCTATGTCATCCAACTCAATTCTAAAATGGAATAGTGATGTTCAACAAAGAGGAATGATGTTTTAACATGCTTAAGTTACACGGTTTAACTATTGCTAATAGATTCTAGATCACTGATGAGTGCTCAAAAAGCACTAAAATAACCATGATTTTATGTACATTAATTGATTAAAAATACATATATTTATATGTTTTATCATATATTTATATAAATTTGTCTTTTTCGGAATCACGGGTATTTTTATTGTTTTTCAGGATTTTGGCTTAAAAACGCAATGTAAAGACTCAAAGAGGAATACTTGAAGCAATACATCACAAATATATTAATAAATAAGTGGGAAAAGGTCAACAAACATGGAAAAATTGGACAAAATGGGTCGAAAAGGTCAAAAAGACGGAAATCGCGCGCCGCAGCCCAGCGCCCAGCCACGCGCGCCCCAGCGCGCGGGCACTGTTCACGCGCGCCGAGCTGCGCACAGCGACAGCCCCAGCGCACGCGCGCAGCGCCCAGCAGCAGCCCCTCCGCACGCCCAACGCGTTTTCGCTCCATTTTTCACGTGCAGCCGCCTTGTGACGTCATGCTGACGTCATTAATGACATCAGCAATTCCAATACGCGTTTTTACATTTTTTAATATTTTTTTACTCATTTTTTCTCTCCATCCTCACCTATAAATACCCCCCTTCCCTTCACTTCAAATCACACCTTCAAAACACACTTCTCTCTTCTTTCTTTCTCTCTTTTTAGTTTTCTTTAGTTTTTCTTAGTTTTTCTTATGTTTTCTTAGTTTTTAGCTTTTCTTAGTTAATTTCTCTTAGATTTAGAGTTCTTCCCTTTTTGGGAAGAACTAGTTATGTTTTTGTAATATTTTAGCTCTTTGATTCAATAAATGGGAGTGCAAATTCCGCTTGGAATTTTTCCAGCAACGGGAATAGCGTCGAAGTTCTGTAAGGATTTTATTTTCTTTATAGTTATTTTTATGCTTTATTCTTACATGTTATATTTAATTTGTCTATGGTTAAATTTAACTGTGCTGGCTGTTTAGTAAACATGATGTAATAATGACGTTGTTATGCTTGCGAAATATTAAATAGGTAAAAATCTCTAAAATGAATTGATTTTGTTTTTATTCATGATTTTATATTAAGAATGTTAGAGAGAAATATATTATTTTTCATTACAAACTTAAACCTGAAAATTAGATTTTAAGGTTTAGTTATCCGGTCTGATTTAGAGTAGTGCTCTTTTATTTGATGGTACAATCGCCCGGTAGTTAGAGTGAAGCTCTATTTCAAAAGTTTTTATAAGAATTATTATCTGAAAATGTATTGACGACATGTTTTCAGTAGTGGTTTTAAAACTTGAAAGTTAGTACTCGGATAGCTAAATTCTTAGGTTTAATTTGGACACCTTGAATAAAGTTTAAACTGTCTAACCCCACCAAAGGTGGCATTTAAATGGTTCATTTTCAATCTCTTAGAAAAAGGAATTAATTTAATGAGGCAAATTAGTTATCAACCCCACCCATAGGTGTTAATTGATTTGTTTAGTTAACAAAGAATATCTAACCCCACCAAAGGTGGTATTCATACAAAAAAGGGAGAATCAATAAATATCAATTCATATCTTTAATAACCTAGATAATATGAGCAAGCATAATTAACTTAATTATTATATCCATAAATACTCCGCCATTATAAATGATAAAATTTGCATAAATGTTTATTGAATCTATGTTTAATTTTATGTAATTAGATTAAAAACACAAAACCCCAAAATATCGTGACAGGATTATTAGGATTTAATTTCGTTTTTAGAAGTTTGAATAATAAATTAAAAACCACACACATTCCTTCCTTAGATCGACCTTGGGAGTATACTTATCATTTTCTTCGAAATGATTCGTGCACTTGCGAGAGTTTTATAAATATTAAAACCAAAGTATTGGCAAGAATCGGCGATGCCGGTTTTCGCTCATCAATCACGCACATAGTTTAAGCATGATTGTTGTAAATTTTCTATTACGAAGAGATGACTAGAGTCAATATCTAATAGACATTAGATTTTTCGACCAAAGTGTCATTAAGCCACTAAGATAAAATGATAAAGAGCTTAATTTATTCAAAATATTTTTGACTTTACTCGAAGACTAGCAAAAAGTATATGTGGTGGAGTTTGATTGAGTTAATTATGTTTTATGCTCACAACATATGGGTAAAGATAAAAACATGTACCACTTTGGGCATAATTATATTATTATTCATAGGTTATGGACATAATTGCAACTTTTAAAATGCATGTTGTTGGGAATTTTTTCTTACTCATACTTTGTGGACATAATTGCAACAAATTAAACGTTTTGAACATTTTTATAAATTGACCCATATAGTGTGGACATAAAACATAATTAATTTGAGTTTGATTGGTGTCATTTTTATACAATTTTTTGTGCATCAATTTCAGCATATTTATGACTAATTGTTGTTACTATTGCATTTATGGATTTATTTTGTATTTTACATGTGTTCGAGAAAGATGTAAAAAAGAAGGTAAAATGCATGTTTGGAGTGAAAACAAGATACTTGATCAATCAAGATTTGAGTGAGTATGGTGGACCTTTGAATAGAAAAATTTTAAATGACCACTTCACATACTTGATCGATTGATCAAGCATTGGGTCTCAATCAATCGAGACATCCAATTAACAAATAAAATTGACATTTTTCAATGCTACTTTATAGTCTCAACCATTGGATTGAGGGAAAATATGTCAAAGGCCAAAGTCCACTCCAAAAAGCACAAAATATACGTTATATTAGATCATCAAAATGACACATTACACAAGGAAGATAAGAGAGAAAAATATCACATTCTTGGGAAACTTTTGGAAAAGATTTGAAGAGAATATTGAAGATTAATGATTGTGGTTACATTGGATCCATCCATTGTTCTTCATAGGATTTTCTTAATCATTTTATTTGTAGTTTTTTGGTTGTGTTATTGATTCTTGTGGTTTCTATGGGTACTTAAACTTTCAATTTGACTGTGTATAATTTTTAAGCCATAAACTATGATTTGTTTAATTAAATGTCATGATTTACTTTTTTAGTTTCAATTTTTGAAATCTTGATGTGTTCAATTTTATGTTTGAATGTCAAGATATGGTTAGCCTTGAATTGGGTGTACAATGATGACTCTATGAAAATAGAGTCATTAACACATTCTTTTACTTAATATTTACTTGTTTTATTCAATAAATAGTATTTTTGGGATAAAAAATATTAAAATATAAATTGTTTTAGTAAAAATATAATTTTTGAATTTTTTTGGGATTTTTATGGATTTTTAACATAGGACCAATCAAGCGTTGTCACATGGCATGCCATGTAAGCAGAAGAGCTAACTAGGTAAGCCACACAGACGCCACATAATCACAGAGATCAAATTACATTACGCAATGTGTGAGGAGGAAAAAACGTGTGGCATGTGTCAACAGTGCATTAAATCCAAGTTTGGAATCTGGTCAAACTTCTCTACCACGTTTGCCACCCGATTGCTCATCGTGTTCCACCCATGTGCCAGGCAATACATTTTTGCTAATCAAATTGCCCCACATGGTGTTGACTTAGTGAGTGTTTACTCTGATCGGTCTCCCTTTCCACACGTCGTGCCCTGATTTGCTCAGTGAATTTATGATGCCACGTGTCACGTTATGATTGGTTAGCAATATTAGTTTTGCTTGTTTTGATCGTAGCCTTTGATCTGAAGCTGATCTGACAATTCAGATCACACCTGAGCTATATTTAAGCAGTTAATCACTCTATAAACTCTAAGTGACCATAATTAGCATAATTTTGGTCAATTTTTGGAGCTAAAAGGGAGAAAAATACATAAAAATTCAAAAAGGGATACAATTTTTGTGGAGATTTAAGAGAAGATTAATAGTGCAATTCAAGAGATTGATTGTATTTCTTCTTCTACTATTTTCTTTATCAAATTTTATGTCTTTTTTTATGAAAAATATGAGCTCTATGAACACAATTATGTGTAGTAAATTTATTAATCCAGGGATCTTATGAACCCAATTTTTACCATGTGATGATATAATATTTTACCCCAATTATAATTTCAATTTAATTATATTATTTAATATGAATTTATGCTATTAATTGTTTGATCAACAATTTATCTATAGAGGTAATTAAATATATTTAAGAGAATTATTTAATTATTTGTCTTGATTAAATAACATGCATATTTTCTAGGCATAGATGTATGATTTTTATGTATGTGATCCATAATTGATGAATTTAATGAGTAGTATGCAATTTAATTTGTGTGAGATGTGTGATTAAATTAATTAATATATGGTATGTAGTTTACTTGAAAGAGAAATATATTCTAGGTTAGATTCAATTGATCATGTAATTAATTTATAACTATATTGGGAGATTTTAGCGATTTTTTTGTTTAGAACATTGAGAGATTAAGTATTCATAGATATTTTCTCATATATCTTTTTAGTTACCAAATCTGATTTAATTAATTATTGCTATTTATTTTTAGTTATTTTAATTTTGCTTCCTTAAAATATAAAAACACGAAAAAAAATTGATTTTCATTTTTTTTAGTTTTAAAAATTAGTTTCTAATAAAATAATCTTCGTGGGAACGATATTTTCTTATCATTATATTACTTTTTGAGATACGTATACTTGTATATTCATTGCACACACTTCGTGTGTAGCGATCATACAACAAGCTTGATATTTAATTTTGTTTATTGCTAAATTATAAAGTTTGTATAAAATTACTAATTTTTATAATTGAAGTGTCAAGTTGTGATTTTTATTGCAATTGGTATTGAATGCCTAGATTAGAATTTTTCAACGATATTAGTTTCATCTATTTTTTGTTATTGCCTTTTGAGATCTTAATGTAATTAATGAATTAAATCTTAGTTATAATTCTATGTTGTTAAGAGTTAGGTTGATTAATAACCAAGTTTTTGGTAAATTATAACATAAGAAATATTATGAAGTCTTAGGTGATCTAAAGCTAAAATAAAGAGTTCAATAAGGGTTTTAAGTTATGATTTAGAACTTGAAAAACTAATTTGGATCATGGCATGATTAATTGATTTGTAGACTAGCGTTGCAGATAGTCTCATGGTTATATAGCTCTCGTCTTTTACTCTTATTGCTTATGCAATTGTTTTTTGTTTTTATGTTCTTTATTCCCTTTTTACAATCAATGAAGACTCTCTTTCTAACGTTAATTAACTTGCTAACAAATTAGTCATTAAAAGTGAAATTATTTTTAATCTTGTAAGGGTTAGATCCTTACTTCAGTTATATTATGATCAACATATTGTTAAAAAAAGTAAGAAAATAACTTTTGGCATGCGCTTTTGGGGCATATCAACACTTTTACATCTTCAATGAGTTTGTAAACACAAGGCTCATAAAGGTTATGCTGAAAACCATAAGTCTTCATAGTTTCATCAAACCTAATGTTCCATGATCATGAGGCTTGTCATACCCTTAAGCTTGTAAACCTTTTTCTCTTGACCTTCAATTACGAACCCCTATAATTGGACTATATATATCCTAATAAATTTAGTAGAGAATGTTTCCTTATAGTGAGTCCCCCTTCTTTTGGGTTAGTTCATATTCCACTAGTATAGTTTGAAAGTCTACACTTTCCAATCCATTCATATTTTCCTCTTATGGACTCATTTATATCCAATATGTCTAACCTCATCGATTTTGCCTACAAGTTTTCAGATAGAGTTGAAATATATCAATTTCATCTCAAGGTTTATGATCGTAATCCATTTATTTTTTTCAACATCATTTATTACTTGTTTATAAGATAATAGGTCATCAATATGATTGTTAGGCACAACATATTATGCCTCATTCGTGTATCGATTAGGCACTTTAATGGTTCTCTCACTTTGACGAAGCCATGGTGGATTTTGACTATGGATTGTGGTTTTCTTGTTTGATTTAGTATCAGTATTAACATATGGTTGTTCTTCGATCTCATTAGACTCTAATTCCTCGAGTACTAATTTTCTATGAGGCTTGTTGTTGTTCATATAATCATTCTCAAGAAATATGATATTTATTAACACAAACTTCTTATTCTCTTGACTATTATAGAATATAAATTCATTTTTTTTACAATATCCAACAAACATGCATGCTTCTAATCTCGATTCCAACTTCCCAAAGTTTTCCTTAAACACGTGTGTTGGGCACCTGGATGTAGATGTGGTACAACTTAGGTTTTAATCTAATCCATAGTTTTATGTGAGTCTTAAGGGAAGACTTATAAGGAACTACATTAAGCAAGTATATCATTGTTTGTAGGGCATATTCCAAAACAATATGGGTGATGATGGTAGCTCATCATTAACTTAAGCATCTCAAGCAATGTCATATTTCTTCTTTTTGTAACCACTTCCTATTGGTTTTATGAATTGCGAGATTACCCCATACTCTAGCAAGTGGTCATTGAACTACATGTTAAGGTATTTCCCGCCATGATACGATTGTAAAGTGTTTAATAACTTACCTAGTTGTTTGTCAACTTCATTGTAAAATTCCTAAAACTTTTTGAACTTTTGTTATATTAGGTAATATTCATGTATCTTGAATAATCATCCATAAACATGACAAAGTGCTCATATCCACTTCTCGCTTGGCACTCATAGGTCCAAAGATATTTGAGTATGAAAGTTCAAGTGGTTCAATGTTTCTAGGTCCCTATTCCAAAAATGGTCTTTTGATCATCTTACTTTCTAGATACGATTCAAAGATAAGAATATGACCAACACTAAGCTATCTTAAATGATCATCCTTTATTAGTTTTTGAATTCAGTCAAAACTAATAAAGAATGGTCATTTTATAATAAATATTTTAAGAATATAATAATATATGTAAATAAATAAAATTTTCTTATTATTTATTCTAATTTCAAAAAAATTTAAGTACAAATTTATTTATATTTAGGACTCTATCCTAACAAGGGTTACTAAGTTACTTTAAGTATAGTGATAATATACTTTGGTACTATAATTATTTTATATGAGCCTATTTAGTCTTATTACTTTAAGAAATAATTAATCAAAATGGTGATGAAAGGTATAACTTGTACAAGTCTAATTTTTCAAAATTAGTTATTCCAATAGGGGTAAAATTAAAATCATCTTCTTTTCTAATTAAAAACAACAAAAAAATTAGAATATATTTTTATTAAAGAAAAAGACTCAACTCCTTCTCTAGCATCGAAATGCAACCAAGAACATTGAGTACGAAGTCTTGTCTTCCTATTCTTTTGATTCTTTGATGTTGCCTTATGCTTCATCTTCGCTGCATACTCCATCATTTTGATATAATATGCTGGAACTTGGGCCTTATGATGAAAGATTTCTATTTTGACAATAGTTTGAGAGGTTGACAATTCCTGATCTTCTTCATATCTTCTTCAAGTCCAAGAGAGGGAGGATGGGATAGAAATTAATGATATTGAAGCAACAATATCGGATAGAAGAATAAAGAAGGGTGGAGAGCGACGAAGAGAGACATAAAGTTATTGTTTCCCTTTTTTATTTTTTATTTCTAAATTAATAAAAAAAAGAATTCTAGTTTTTTTATTGTTTTTTAATTAAAACATAAGATATTTCCAATTTTATCGAAAAATACTTAATAATGAAAAATTGGGCTTGCTTGACCTTTTTTAAATTGCAGAATCAAATGGACTCGTTTAAATACCGGTTGAGTATAACCTCAAAACACCTTTATTTGATTAGTGATGACTCAATCATGTATACGAATTTTAAAGCAATCAAGAATTGTAAATGTAAATGAAGTTGAAGGAGAATACACAAAATTTACATAGTTTGGACAAAACAAGCCTAGTCCATAGGAATCACCTCGATTCCAAGCTCAAGCTCCATTATTCAATCAAATGTCAAGGATTACAATGAGAACAAATTTCGCAATGAGAATACTTAACAACTACAATTTGCAATGCTACTTTCAATTGTGTTTACATAACTCCTTTTGCTGCTTAAATATACACCAAAGGCACAAGGACTAATACTAAGCACCATTACCTCTTAAAAGGCTCTTAACATATCCACTTAGTGTAATAGGCCTAGCTCTTATTGGGCCCAAAGTTACATGCACTACCTACATTCATAAATATTTTGTGTACATCCACATTACACATAATTGACTATTATACTTCACAAATCTCTACCTTAACAACAAGTAAACAGTACTGTCTGAAACCTCCTGACTCTATCATACCTTCTACTTAAGTGACTTCAATGTTCAATAGCTTCAAACAATGTTTAAACTTGCCTTATTCAACTACCTTAGTCATCATGTCTGAAAGATTTTCACCAATCACCACTTTTTCAATTTTTAGCAGACCTTTACATATCATGTCTCCAATAAAATGGACCCTAACATCAATATATTTAGTTATTTCATGGAAAACTATATTCTTACTTAGGTAAATAAATCCCTAGTTATCATAATACATAACAATAATTTCATGACTTATCTCAAGTTTCTTCACCAATCCCCAACCCAATTGCCTCTTTAAGTGCCTCAGTACATGCAATGTACTTAGCCTATGGAATTTAAAGTGCAATTATGGACTGTAGATTTTTTCCAGCTTATTATGTTTCCAAACAATGAAAACCCATATCCTATCAATGACCTTCTCTTGTCTAAGTCACCTATAAAATCAACATCTATATACCCCTTTACAACCTCAACCCCTATGTTCTTCTTATAGACAAGACCATAATCAGATGTATCCTTTAGATATCTTATGATCCATTTTACTCCATCCCAATATTCCTTCCTAGGATTTCTCATAAATCTACTAACTAGGGTCATTGAGTAAGCTAGATCCGACCTAGTTCGTATCATAGAAAACATTAGGCTTCCCACAGTACTTGAGTAGAGTATCTTCTACATAGCTTCAATTTTGATATCATTGTTTGGAGACTATGCTGATGACAGTTTTAAATGAGCTACTAATAGAGTAGAGACAAACTTAGCACCTTGCATGCCAAACCTTTGTAGAACCTTTTCAATGTACACCTTTTGTAAGATGGTTAGTACTAATTTTCTCTATCTCTATATATTTCCATACCTAATATCTTCTTATCCCTTCTTAATTCTTTTATTAAAAACTCTCCCTTAATCATCTCCTTAAGTAGTTTTAAATCAGTAAGGCTTTTACAAGCTAGAAGCATGTCATCTACATAAAGTAACAATTGCACTATAACTCCCTTTTTTCTCTTTAAAGTACACATATCCATCAAACTCACATCTCCAAAAATTGAATTTCATCGTGAATTGATTAAACCTATTGTACCATTGCATTGGAGATTATTTTATACCATATATAGACCTCTTGAAAAGGCATATATGATCTTCTTTTCCCTTTTCTTCAAAACCAATTGATCAACGATAATTCATTCATGCACATGAACTCTAAAGTTACAAAGAACTATAAATGTAAATGAAGTAAAAGAAGAACACATAAAATTTACATGGTTTGGCCAAAACAAGCCTAGTCTATTGTAATCACCTCTATTCCAAGCTCCACTATTCAATCAAAAGTCAAGGATTACAATGAGATTGACTCTCGACAATGAGGTACTTAACAACCATAGTATGCAATGCTACTTTTAATTGTGTTTACATAACTCTTTTTGCTGTATATTTATACATCAAAGGCACAAAGGCTAATACTAAACACCATCATCTCTTAAAAGGTTTTCAACATATTCACTTAGTGTAATAGGCCTAGAGCTGCCTACACTATGTACACTCATAAATGTGCTGCATACATCCACATTGCACACAATTGGCTATTATAATTCATAATACTTATAACATCAAAATGTATTGTTATACTATATGTCCTTAGTTAATCCAAATCCAAACCCAAACCCAAACATTAATATCAACGACATAAACACATTATGATGTAACTTTACCTTTATGTTACATTTGATTCATAGAATGAACAAGTAATGAGAATGGTAATGGTAATGATAATGTAATTAAATTTAAATGTAACATTATTACTATTATAGTGTTTAGTTTGACTACTGGAATCAAAGAAAGAATCAATATGAAGGATTGTAATATTTCTATAAATGATGATAAGAATAACCTCATTGCTAACGTGACGATGTCAAAGAATAGAATATTCTTGATCAATATACAAAATGACATTACAAAGTATCTGAAAGCCTGCTACAAAGATGCATCATGGTTATGGCATCTTCGATTTAGACATCTCAATTTTGGAGGATTAGAGTTGTTGTCTAAGAAGGAGATGGTGAAAGGACTACCTTGCATTAACCATCCTAACCAACTTAGTGAAGGGTGCCTACTCGAGAAGCAATTCCGAAAAAGCTTTCCAAAGGAGTCAAACTCAAGAGCCAAGAAGCCACTCGAGCTAATCCATACTGATGTGTGCAAACCGATCAAGCCTAACTCTCTCGGTAACAATAACTATTTTCTTTTTTTATTGATGATTTTTCAAGAAAAACTTGGGTATATTTTTTGAAACAGAAATCAAAAGTTTTTGAAGTATTCAAAAGGTTCAAAGCTACAATGGAAAGAGAAAGCGGTAGAAAAATCAAAGCTATAAGATCAGACCAAGATGGAGAATTTACATCCAAGGAGTTTCAAGAGTTTTGTGAAGTAAATGGAATTCATAGATCTTTAACAGTACCAAGATCTCCCCAACAGAATGGTATGGCTGAAAGAAAGAATCAAACAATCCTCAACATGGCACGAAGAATGCTCAAAAGTAAGAAACTACCCAAAGAGGTTTGGGCAAAATTAGTAGCATGTGCAGTTTACTTGTCAAATCGATCTCCAATAAGAAGTGTATGGGGAAAGACACCGTAAGAGGCATGGAGTGGAAGAAAGCTTGGTATTTCTCACCTAAGAGTCTTTGGAAGTATAGCCCATGTTCATGTACCAGATGAGAGAAGAAAGAATCTTGATGATAAAAGCGAGAGTTTTATCTTTATTGGCTATGCTGCTAATTCAAAGGGCTATAAGATGTACAACCCACACAATAGGAAGATTGTGATTAGTCGAGATGTGGTATTCGACGAAAAAGGAGAATGGGATTTTAACTCTCATGCAAATAACTTAAATTTCTTTCCTCAGTTTAAAGAAGATGAGCAAAAAATAAGGGAACAACCTATATAAATTCAACAAGAGCCAACGACTCCACCTACTTCACCAATGCCAACGACTCATGAAAACCCATCACCTTCATCATCTTCGAGTGGAAGTGAAAGAGCCGTGACACGTACATGAAATCTCCAAGATCTTTATGAGATAACAGAACGACAAGATAATCTTACCTTATTCTGTCTATTTGTTGATTGTGAACCAGTAATCTTTCAAGAAGCTGTACAAGAGAAGAATTGGAAAGATGCAATGGATGAATAAATCAATGCAATTGAGAAGAATGACACATGAGAACTTGTTTCACTTCCCAAAGGGCATAAGGTAATAGGTGTCAAATGGGTGTACAAGATAAAGAGGAATGCTAAGGGAGAGATTGAATGGCACAAGGCGAGGTTAGTAGCAAAAGGATATAGTTAAAAGGATGGAATTGACTATAATGAGGTATTTTCTCATGTTGCTTGATTAGAAACTATAAGACTAATAATTTCTTTGGCAGCTCAAAATAAGTGGAAGATACATCAAATGGATGTAAAATTTGCTTTTCTAAATGGAGTCCTTGAAGAAGAAGTCTACATTAAGCAACCATCAGGCTATAAAGCAAAAGGTCACAAAGACAAGGTGTTGAAGTTGAAGAAAGCTTTTTATGGGTTAAAGCAAGAACCAAGAGCATGGAATAATCACATCGACAAGTACTTTCTGGGGAACAACTTCACAAAGTGTCCCTATGAACATTCACTCTACGTCAAGATTGCGGATGGTGATATTCTAATAATTTTTCTATACGTAGATGATCTCATCTTCGCTAGAAGTAATCCAAAATTATTTAAACATTTTAAGAAGGTGATGACCCGAGAGTTTGAAATGATAGATATCCGGTTAATGGCATACTACCTTGGAATTGAAGTGAGGCAAAAGGAAGAAGGCATCTTTATCTCTCAAGAAAGCTATGAAATGGAGATACTAAAGAAGTTTAAGATGAATGATTGCAAGCCGATCAACACACCAATGGAATGTGGAATCAAACTATCCAAGCATGAAGATGGTGAAAGTGTGGATCCAACATTTTTCAAAAGTTTAGTTGGAAGTCTACGTTATCTCACATGCACAAGGCCTGACATCATGTATGTTGTTGGATTGATTAGCCGCTATATGGAGAAACTGAAAATCACCCATTTCAAAGCTGCAAAAAGAATCCTACATTATCTGAAAGGTACAATTAATTTTAGCTTGTTTTATTCGGCTTCTAATGATTACAAGCTTGTTGGATATAGTGATATCAATTTTGGTGGAATATAGACGATCGAAAAAGCACTTCTTGATTTGAGTTTTTCATGGGAGATACTGCTTTTACATGGATGTCAAAAAAGCAACCGATTATCACCTTGTCTAGTTGTGAAGCAGAATATGTAGTAGCTACCTCATGTGTTTGCCATGAAATTTGGCTGAGAAACTTGTTAAAGGAGTTAAGTATGACACAAGAAGAGCCAACCAAAATTTGTGTTGACAACAAGTCAACCATTGCGTTAGCCAAAAATCCTGTTTTCCATGATCGAAGCAAACATATAGACACTCGATATCATTACATCAGGGAGTGCATCACAAGAAAGGATGTATAACTCGAGTATGTAAAATCACAAGATCAAATTACCGACATCTTCACTAAACCACTCAAGCAATAAGACTTTGTTAGATTGAGAAATTTGCTCAGCATCATAAAACAAGTTTAAGGGGGAGTGTTGGTTTGTAAACTTGTTTACAAGCCCAAAGAAATCAAAAAATAAACTCTTTAAAATATTCTAGCCCATTTGAAATCCAGCTTATAGAGGCTTATATGGTGATGATCTGAATTGATAAGGATACAACTCATGGTTGGGGGGAAGAAGAAAATAAATGGGTTAGGTAAGGAGATAAGTGTATGATTTACATTGGTTTGGTAGGTTTATGTTGTATGGCTTAAATGTATTAGTTTTTTCTATAAATACTTCTTAGTAGCAATGTAATAATCAAGTTAAAGAAATCAGAAACAAAAGTTTAAGAATTTCTAAGTGTTTATGGAAAATTGTTCTTGAGTTTTTAGAGTCTTGATCCATAATATTCCAACAAAGTGGTATCAAAGCTGTAGTTGGAAATATAAATATACACTATTGTATATCAAATCGAAGCTTTCGACGAGAAAAATCCAACGCCGTAAGAATCATCTCGATCGAAGTTTGGACGCGCTGCCATGATCCTCCGAAAGGTTCTACTAGAAAGTGAGTTAACTCACTAAGTCAGCCGAGTTGGAACTGAGTATGACATTTTAGTGTTCAATTAGATAGTGTTCAATTAAATATTTTCTAAAATAAAATTTAATTATTGAGATTGACTTGGAAAAATTTAAAAGTTTAATTACATTTTAGTGGATAAATTCAATTGTTCCATATGATCATCTCTATCAATAAATGTTTTTCTATATATTTACAATTAACAAATATTCATTGTTTTTCATATATTTTAACAATATTTAATCAATTAAAGTTTTGCAAATTGTGAAAAAAACCTACTCTTATTATGTCCATAAAATAGATTTTTTTAATAATCTTAAATTTCATCCATTTCTACAAGTTATTGAGTTAGTAAGAAATATCGGTCATATTTGATAGGAAGTAAGAAAAATTTATTCTTACAATTATATTAATATAAATTAAAAAGAAAATAATCATAAAAATAATTTGAATAAAAATTATCATGTGTGATTATATATTTATTGAGTGTTCTTAATATTGTAAGATTTATACAAGTGTATTTTGAATTATTAATTTTTTTAAAAAACATAAAACTTTATTGATAATTATTAAATGTAATATATACAGTGCTCCTGTTAAAAGTTCCGCCATCTTTATAAGTTAAAATAACCGCATATCATATTTATTATTATTATTAATCTACTATCCCTAATTAATTATCTATTCATGTCATTGTATCGTGGTCATACCAAAACATATTTGTGAGATGTAACACAATCTTTAATATTTTTGAGTTGTGTAATAATACTTCAAAAATGTATTAGCTATTTTCATTATCTCAAACAGTATAACAGATGATTTTTATTAATTTTATAATAATTTAATATATTTTTATTTATTAATATAAAATCGAGTCAGTCTCAACTCTTAACCACACATGGAAAAAAAGAAAAATACAATATATAAAAATTAAATAAATAGACAATTTTTCTTATAAATAAACAATATTTTTCCTTTAGAGATATATCAAACACAACAAAACAAGAAGAGAAACAAAACAAAGTCAAAAAAACAATTTCTTTTGAAGAAAAATAGTGTTATGTGTGTAAGAAAATGAGAAAAAATATCTTAGAAAAATATCCTAATATTTTTCTAAAAGTGAAATGATAAAATATTGAGTTTAGAAAACACTTGTGTGATATTATTTTAGATTTATCTTAATTTATTGTATTTTCTTTCACTTTGTATTTATTAATTTTATTAGTAAAAGATGAAGCACGTTAAATTATAGATATAATTATTTTATTTTGTTGAATTTATTTTATTTTTAAAAATTATTTTCAAAAAATGTGTTCAAAAATGTACAGGTACTTTTACAATCTTTTAAGTATAACCCCTGATGCGTAAAGCTATTTGTTCTCTAAGAACAATGATTTTTCAATTAAGAAACATGACTCTTAATCTTTATCAACTTTGAGTCTTTCGTACGATTAAATTGTGTTGAGAATCCAATTCTCACACTCTTCTTGCTAACATGGGAATCTCATTTACATTGATAACATTAAACTTAATCTAATTAAATTTAATTATGAAATCTAATTTTACAATTACTAAAATGTCTGTCACTTATCTCATTTGCTTTAAATGCCTACTAAATATTTAAATTTTATATTTTAATATATTTATATAATTATTTAATTTAATTAAATAATATATAATTAATTTCTATGGTTTAAATAGTAATGTTAAATTTATTATTTCACCTTTTTATTTATAATAATTATAATAACAATTTTTTTAAAAGGGAAAAGGGTCAAGATATTTCTTTTGATTAAATTTAAGGTATTATTTAGTTTATTTATTTTTAATTGGTATCATTTAGTTTTATTGATAGTTAAAAATTTATCATTTAATTATTTTGATTATTAACTAAAGGATAAATTTAAATATTTTATTATTAAATTTGAGTTTAAGTGAATCATGTAAAAAAATGTAATAGGATTAAAAGTAAAAATTTAAATTTAATTAATCTAATAACAAAAATAAAAAGGGAGTTAAATTTGTTGCTTTTGGAGAAAAATACATAAAATAATTAAAATATCCTTTTAATAAATTAAAAAGTAAGTTGAAATGATAAAAATATAAAATATTGGTAGTTAAACAACAATTTTCTTTTTATGAATCCTTTTTCACAACTAAAAGAAATAAATAACATATTTTATGAATAAAATGATTAATGTAACCCAAAACCATAAATAAATGGAGCAAGTATTTTAATGATATAGTGCTACTACTAAATATTAGTCACTTTCCTACGTGGAACACAGCTACTTTAAAAATTCTGTGTGCAATTATTATTTTAAAGAAAAGATAATTCTCAAAAAAATAAAAGAAAAAGATAATTTGTAGTTGGCATAGATTTTGTCTTGGATTGTTGATAATTTATTTGATTTGAAATCAATTCCTAATTAGTACTTGTAGCCTTTATTAGAACAAATCAGCTATTTTTTTAATAATAAAATTTATTAGTTTAGCTTTATTTTTACCTCAAAACATTAACAAGTTAAGTAAGAGAAATTTATCTATTGTTTGTAATATTAAAGAATTTCAATATCCAAATGATTTCCACCCTAGAAAGTTTCATTTCAAAATTTTGATGACACACTGTATTGATGTGTAGACTCATAATTTAATCATTAAAAGTAAATTTTTTTAATCATTATCGAATGATTATCTTAATAATAAACATTTATTTAACACTAAAAGATTCCGACTTGTTTGTAGATTTATGTGATTGTAACCCTTGAGTTGCAATGGTTCTCCCCATTTGACTATGAGAAAAATAGGAAGGTTTTGGTGGTAATGCTAATGAAACAGAATAACTACTTGGCATCAAAATTATGGAAAAAATAAGGAGACTTTTGTGGTAATTTTAGTGAAACAGAATAACTACTTAGCATCAAAATTATGGAAGTCATTGTGGTCTTTCACATGGATCTTTCAATGCACAAATCAAGTCAAAGTGTATATATCTGATCACTTCCTGACTTGAATATTAATCTCCAAGACTTTGATCTAACAATTGTATTGATGTTTTATCATTCCAAAGCTTCCAAGCCTACATATTGTTGTTTTATCATTATATATTGTGAGTATTAATAAAATAGTTCCTGGCAATAATTATATGGATTTTAGCTAGAAAATATTGGTTCATACTCACATACCCCGAGAGATTGTTGTTGGTATTTAAAAAATAGTATTTTTCTTGCCTATGGAGACATATAACCACTGTATTATACATCAATCAACAATGTTATTATACTCAATAATAATACATTCAAATTTACATTTTTTTACCCATATAACAATAAAAATATATTTGGAATATTTTAAACCCTTTAAAGCCTAATATATAATATCTTTGTTATATATGCTTTTCTTAAATGAAATGAGTGTTCCAATTAGCCAAACAATGAAATGAAATTTTGATTCAAAAGTTGCTTATGAGTATGACCATTAGATCATGTTGTGTGATGTGGATATAAGAGATGTGAAGGCAGAGCCCAGAGGAGAGGGAGCTAGTGGAGCAACTAAGGAGTATTCAAAAGGAAATCCTCCATATATCATAATGCAACTTGGCTTAAGAATTTTTCCCTCTTGTTTCCCATAGCAACAGTTAGTAATATCCATAGAGGATCCATATAGACAATGGCTACGTACACTGAGTTGCTATTAGGTATGAAGTGCATTGCAAAAGCCCATAGTGTTTCTCATAGTCTGTAAGGCTCCCTGGTCCGGTAGCAAAACAGTTTGGGGGATGATAAGGTATGTGGGAAAAGGTCCTTTAAGCTATGATTGATACTTTCACATAGTCCGTAATGCGTGGAGCGCATTCGAGAAGTACACTTATTCTTGTTTTGGTATCATTTTTTCCCTCTATTCTCAACTTGAATACATCAAATATCTCTATTTAAGTCACTGATATTTATTTTGGTAAATTTTAATAATAACTGGTATTATAAGTTACTTTAATACCTTAAGATTATTGTGGAATTTGATCAACATGAGTACAAGTACCTAAGTAGTAGTATTTGATGTGTCCAGTCGAGAAAATGGTTAAAAAAAGTATCTTAAATCATTCAAAATTTGCTCAATTTCAAATATGTCTATAGTTTCTTCCCTATCATGTTCAATTAGTTTTGAGCTATTTTTCATATCCAAGAAACTAGATTGATATGAGTACCTTAACATCCAATCATCCAGCCACATGAATTCTGGATGATTGCACCACTAGCTTTGACACAATTGTAGCAAAAATCGGGGGAGATATTGGCATTGCATAAGAAGAAACCAAAGACTTGATTAGGAAACTAGTCAATACTAGTTGTAAGAACTATTAGTGTTGGTTATTTTCGTGGACAAAATATTTACATGTAAACTAGTTTGTAAGCCTGTTATCAAATCTATCAAGAAAAATTGAACAAATGCTTGAGTTTCAAATAATTATACTTCGGGTATATCTTTTATAACTACAACACATAGGATTGCATTTATACATTTAATAGCACATGCTTATAAATCTGAAATTGTTTTTGGTGCTTAAATATTTTTTTATGTGTCTTAATATTTTTAAGATATGGTTTAAAAATAATTTCTTTTTATTAAGGATTTGAATGAGCATTGAATAATGAAGCCCAAAATATTTTAACCTTAATACTAATAGGTTATTATTATCACTTATATATATACGGTGAGCTGCTGAAATAAAATTAGAGAAATAAAAAAAAATCTGAAGCCGAACTGAAGAAAAAAAAACAAAGGAACGTTGGAGCTGATGAATGCCGAAATACTAATATATATATAAAGCTATTCAACACATGTCAACGAGAGTCAATGCTAATATATATATACATAAATAAGAATAATATGCTTTTGTTATAAATAAAGTTTTTTTTAATATATATAAATGTGATGACTTAAATAATATTATTTGAGAATCAAAATAATTGAGTCGTAAAGAAAATTGATATCATATTGAAGGTATTTATTAATAAATTTGATTGGTATTTTTATCTTTATATAGCTAATTTTTAATTAGATTTTTACATGTTTAAATTAAATAATTTTATGTGTGATCATAATTATTTGATTTGATGATTAATTTTCAAAGAAACTATTTTGTTGAATTTATGTCTAATCTTTTTGCTCTAAAATTTGCTAGTTGATTTGATTTATGTGACATATGTTTTGAATCATCTAGTTAGGATTATTCATTATTAAATCCGTTCTAGAACACACACCGGTACTTGTATTTTTGTGCTAACCATTTTTGCAGTTTATTTGTGAACGTATCTGATTAGCGAGAAGCTTATTGGAATGTTGGTCTAGAAACTGCTCACGCTAAGTTCAGAAATTGTGGAAACAGAACAGAGGCTCGTAAGTAAAGTACATTGGGATAGTATCCTAGGAAGGGTAGCATAAAACCGAGTTTGTACTTGAATATTTGATTTTCATAGTGGAAAGTTAGGTGGTCCGGTGGACCGGTGGTTTTTCTTTTAGGTCATAGTTATGGCCTAAGTCGTTTCCACCTAAAAATATCGTGTGTTATTATTTTATTTCCGCATTTTATTCTTACATGCGATTACATGTCTGGCCTCTTTGTTTAGGTTGTTAAGTTATAAATTGATAAAAATTAAAAATAACTTATTCACTCCTCTAGGTTACTTAGGTCCATAATCTTATAAACTTTCACTAATCTTGTAAAATCCATTGCTACCAGGAGCCTGTTTACAAAGAATTAAGGATGGCTTTAAGGTTTTTTTAAAAGGTGAACCTAAGGTGTAGCTACCAATTCCTTTACAGCAAAATTCCTACGAGGCAGTAATAGAAATGAAAATGATATTGGCAATTAGGAAAAATACCAAGCCATAAAAATCCCATTTTGAAGATCATTCTAGAAATGTAAGAAGAATAATGTTTGATAGGATTATGCATTGTTTAAAGTACTCATAATATTCTCAATTAGCTTTACTTTTGTGTTTGAGAAAAATATTCAAAATGCATATTCTTGTGTTGGAGAGTGCTGAGTTTTGGTTTAAACAATTGTAATAGGGTGGAAACTTGCGAATTAGGGATAACTATATAAATGTCCAAATCAACAAAGTAGCTTAATTCGAATTTAAAAACTCTTGGTAGTCCTCACAAAACTTGATGCAGGAGCTCAACTTCATATTCAGAGTTTTTTAATTACTAAATAAGAGCATTTGTTTGCTTGTGTCGTTTTCTTATGTTAAAGAGTCATTTAGCTTTTATCATAGAATATAGCTGATAGTTATCTTTTTATAGAAATATATAGGTTGGTTATTGGAAAAGGATTTTATGTAATTACCCATTGGGTATTAAGGCATTGGTCAGAAGTATAGCATGATATTGTATATTTATGTTAGAATTTGATTTCCAAAGGATATTCAAAGGTATTAAATTTCTAAGTGTTGTATAGCTCATTAGTGAGAAAATTGAAAAGAATTTCATATTGATTAGGAATGAAGGTGGGTATTGTATTTTGAACTATAAATAAAGTCCTCTCTTCCACTTCTAAAACATCCCAAAATTTGTAAATATTCATCTCTTTTATAAGGGTAATTGATTAGTTCAATTTTGTCCAATTAATTGTAATTTTAGAGTTCATCCATTTGAAGATAGTGGAAATAGTTAACGACGCTCGAGGACATAGGTAACATTTATATTGAACCTCGTTAAATTTATGGTGTTTTTATTTTTTTTTGCTTTAGTTTCTTTTAGCATTATATTTCCATTAGCATTATTTTGTCAAACAAGTTTGAGTTTTATTTATTTAAATCATAAGTGAATAGTAACTACTTATAATAGGAAAAATATACTCGATTTTCCCAACAATTGATATTAAAGCCGAAGGTTTCTATCTAGGCATTTGTTTGTATTCTGTTTGTTTGCTATTGGAATATAGTTGCTAGTTGTAATATGAATGTACCTTTTTTCATGAAAAAGGTCATTGGAAGAAAAATTGTCTGAAGCTACCAAAGAAAGGAAAAGTTGTGCTATCTAATGCATTTGTAGCTGAAAGAAATTCAAATTCAAATTTTACATTGGTTGGTTCATCAATAGCATCCCATTCTAGTGATTGGATTTTTTATTCAACATGTACCTTCCATATGTCTTCCAATAAGGAATGGTTCTTTAACTTTGAAGAACTAGACGGTGGAGTTGTTTTCATGGGTAATGCTTATTCATACAAAGTCTTAGGGATCAGTACAATTCGTTTGAAGAATCAAGATGATTTAACTAGAGTCTTGAAATATGTTCATTATGTCCCAGATATGAAGAAGAATCTCATTGTTGTGGGATTCTTAGAATCAAATGGCTTCACTATGATCATGCAAAATAGGGCATTGAAGGTTACTTCTGGAGAACTTGTGGTGATGAAAGGTGTTCAGAAGAATAACTTATACTACTACTTTGGTAGTAGGGTTATTGGGACAACATCACCAACAATTTTGAAGGAAGAAAAAGATTCAAAAACTACCAAGCTATGGCATATGTGTTTGGGGCATACTAGTGAAAAAGCTTTACAAATTCTTGTAAAGCAAGGCCTATTAAGAGGTGTGAGAACCGACAAGTTGAAATTCTGTGAGCATTATGTATTAGGGAAGTAGAAAAGAGTAGGCTTTGGCACTACACTCCATAATAAAAAAGGCATTTTGGATTACATCCATACTGATGTATGAGGGCCAACCATCAATGAATGGCAAACATTATTATGTCACTTTTGTTGATGACTTCTCTAGAAGAGTTTGGGTGTGTTTCATGAAGAAGAAGAATGAAGTGTTGGGAATTTTTATCAAGTGGAAAAAAGTGATCGAGACTCAAATTGGTCGAAAGATCAAGCATCTGAGGTATGATAATGGAATTGAGTACACAAATGATTCATTTATGAAAGTTTGTGAAGAAAAGAGATAATGCTACGCTTGACTATTCAAAAAACACCAAAATAGAACAGAGTTGAAGAACGTATAAACCAGACTTTTCTAGAGAAGGTTCAGTGTATGTTGTCAAATTTTGGGTTAGGAAAGTAGTATTGGGCTGAGGCAGTGACATATAGATGTCATCTTGTCAACCGTCTACCATCGTCTACTCTTGAAGGCAAAACGCCTATGGAGGTATGATCTGGAAAACCTATTAGATGTTACGATTTCTTACATGTGTTTGGTTCTATTGCATACTACATTGTAAACGAATCAAAATTGGATCCAAGAGCCAAGAAATTTTTTTTTTGGGACACCTTCTAGTTCTAAGGGATATTGACTATGGTGCCTTGAAACGAAAAGGATAATCTTCAATAGAGATGTTACCTTTGATGAATCTACCTTGCTGAGAAACATAATTGAGAAGATTGATGGCACTTTGTAGTAGGTGGACCAAACTCTAAAGTAGGTGGAGTTTGAAAGAAGAATTGTTAATCTAGCTGGTTGGGATAAGACAGAAGCTGATCCTCCATTGGTAAAAGATGAATCAGATGAAGAGGAAGTTTTAACCCAAGAAGCTCCACAGTAACAAGAAGAAAATACAATTGATAGACTATGACGATAAAATGTTAAGATGCCTGCTGGATACAAAGATATGGACAATCTACCTACTCAATTTAAGAATACAATGGCTTGTACACTTTTAGTTATGAATGATGATGTTCCTTCCATATATAAAGAATCAATCAAAAGCCCTAAAGTTGAAAGATGGAAGGTAGTCATAGACAAAGAACTTATGTCCTTTTAGAGGAATAAGACATGGAAGTTGACATAACTACTTAAGGGCAAGAAGGAAATTGGCTGCAAATGAGTGTATGTAAAGAAATAAGGATTTCCTAACAAAGATAGTGTTTGATACAAGTCAAGGTTGGTGGCTAAGGGCTACGCTCAGAAGGAAGAAATCGATTACAATGAAGTATTTTCTTTAGTTGTAAAACATTTCTCCATTTGAATTTTGTTGGCCTTGGTAGCACATTTGGATTTGGAACTAGTTCAACTTGATGTGAAAACCGTCTTTCTACACTGTGACTTGGAACAGGAAATCTATATGTCTCAGCTAGAAGGGTTTAATGTTGCTGGTAAAGAGGATTAGGTTTGCAAGTTGAACAAATCATTGTATGGATTGAAGCAATCCTTGAGGCAGTGGTAAAAATCATTTGAACAATTTATGTTGCAGTGGAAGTATACTAGAAGTACATATGATCATTATGTGTATTTTCGCAAGCTACAAGATGAGTCTTTCATCTATCTTCTATTGTATGTTGATGATATGTTGATTGCATCGAAAAGCCAAACAAAAATTGAGAATTTGAAGGCTAAACTAAATCAAGAGTTTAAGATGAAAGATCTGGGAGAAGCCAAGAAGATTCTCGGCATGGAGATAAGTAGAGATAGGAAGAAATGGAAGCTTAGTTTGACCCAGAGTCAATACTTAAAGAAGGTACTACAACATTTTGGTATGAATGAATAGACAAAACTTGTAAGTACTTTGCTTGTTCCTCATTTCAAGTGCTCATTTATCTCCTTAGACGGATGCAGAACAAGAATACATGGAAATGTACCATATGCAAATGCAGTTGGTTATTGATGTATGCAATAGTTTGTACAAGATCTAACATTTCATATGTAGTTGGTGTTGTAAGAAGGTACGGTATATTTTACGGTATATTTTAAATAGATTCTACGGTATATTTTAAATATTGTAAATGTTGGTTTAGTATTTTAACAAGATAATACTATTGGTCAATATGCAGTTGGATATTGTGATTCCGATTATGTAGAAGATTTAGATAAGCATCGGTCAACTACTGGTTATTTGTTTACTCTTGCTAGAACACCAGTTAGTTGGAAGTCTACCTTTCAGTCCACAATTTCTTTGTCTACTACAGAGGTAGAGTAAATGATAGTTACAGAGGTTATGAAGGAAGCTATTTGGTTATGAAGTTTTCTTGAAGGCTTGATAGTTGGTCAAAAACATATTACGATGTTTTGTGATAGTTAGAGTGCTATTCATTTAGCAAAGAACCAATTCTAACATGCACGTACAAAGCACATTTATGTTCGTTACCATGTCGTGTGAAAGATTATTGAAAAATGTGGAGTATTAGTTTAGAAGATCAATACTACAAAGAACCCTACAAATATGATGACCAAGGTAGTAACGACAATCAAATTCAAACATTATCTAGATTAATTAACATCTTGAAAATTTGAATTGGAGATAGTGTCGCTAATATAGAGATTGAGAAAATCATTTAAGAATCACTAAGTCGTTAGGGTGGCTATTTGTTATATAGCTCATTAATGAGAAAATTAAAAAAGTCGCACATTGATTAGCAATGAAGGTGGGTGCTGTATTTTGGCCTATAAATAAAACCCCTCCTTCACTTCTAAAATATCGTAAAATTTGTAAATATTCATCTCTTTTATAAGGGTAATTGATTAGTTTAATTTTTCTAATTCAATTGTAATTTTAGAGTTTATCTATTTAAAAATAATGAAAATGGTTAACGAAGTTTGAGAAAATAGGTAAAATTTATATTAAATCTTATTAAATTTATAGTGTTTTTATTTTTCTGTTTTAGTTTCTTTTAATATTATATTTTTAATAACATTATTTTGTCGAATTAATACGAGATTTATTCATTTAAATCATAAATAAATAATAATTATTTAGAATATGAAAAATGTATTTGATTTTCTAGTACTAAGAACCGATGAGGTCATACCTCGTTGGAGCTACCTTTCTCTTTCATTCCAAAGGCTTCTACGCCAAATTGGATCATAGCCCATAGTCCTTCCCACTAGCTTCGATGGCCAAAATAGGTGATGCTAGCCGTCGGCCGATGATGACGTTTACAACACGAAGGCTCTTTGGACAGCTCTTTGCGATCTTGAGAAAAGATTCGAAAAGAAGATTGATTCCAAGCTGGGTGCTATTCACCAAGCTTTATTGTAGATTGGCACTCATGATTCAGCTGAAATTCCAGTACAACGTCAAAGACCCGATGATTGCGAACCTACTCGTGCTCTACCCATTACTCGTGAACACCCTCAAAGACTTTTTAGATCCCAACTTCACTATAAAGATTCGGAAATAAGGGATGACAGAAACCCACCCCCTCGTCAGCGTCAGCAACCCATTGATTGAAATTTTTAGAATAAATTTGGAAGAACGAGATTCATGTAGCCTAGGAACTCTCATCGTCCTCATTTCCCTCATGATCGATCTGAGTATAAGATTAAGATTGATATACCATGTTTTACTGGGTACTTTCACATTGAGGATTTTCTTGACTAGTAGCATATTGTGGAGAATCGTTTTGAGTATATGGACATACTAGAAGATAAGAAAGTGAAGCTAGTTGCATACAAGCTTAAGAGTGGTGCTTCAACTTGGAGGGAACAAGTTCTTAACATTAGAAAGCTTAAAGGAAAAATGTCGATTAAAACTTGGTCCAAAATGAAACAACATTGAAGAGCTTGTTCCTATCCACTGTCAACAAATTCTCTTCCATCAGTACCAACAATGCCATCAAAATGTTATAACAGTTGGGGAATACACTGGAATTTTATAGATTCAGTGCTAGAAACAAATTTGGATGAGTCTGAAATTCAACAAGTATATTGCTACATTAGAGGATTTAAAGAACCAATCAAAGAGAAGATGGAACTCAGGACTATTTAG
Organism: Hippophae tibetana; assembly: GCA_037013495.1. Classification (NCBI taxonomy): domain Eukaryota; kingdom Viridiplantae; phylum Streptophyta; class Magnoliopsida; order Rosales; family Elaeagnaceae; genus Hippophae; species Hippophae tibetana. The sequence goes on along the minus strand of CM072802.1, from coordinate 31,382,949 downwards.
ACACTATTAGAAGCCATCATTCTTGCTTATAAGATTGGAGCCCAACTGAAACGTAATACAAAACCCCAATCCCAATAAGAGAACATATCCTGACCCATACTATGACAAGAACAAAGATACTTTATCCACCCTGCCAAATAGCCCCAAAACTGTCATAGAAGCACTTAAACCATTCAAACAAAGCACTAACCCTTATCCAAGGCCCACTCCATTTAATCCAAATACAAAAATGACCCTAACTCTAAGCCAAACCCTTACCATTCAAGTGATATATATGTAATGAACCATGGGATAGGCTCAATGAGTGTCCCCATAGAAGTGTCATCAATGTATTGGAGGGTTGTGACGAATTTGATGAGCAAATTGAGTCTAAAAAAGTGGAGGATGATATTAGAGACAACGTGGCTTACATAGTTCAAAGAATTCTCCTTACCCCTCGGCAAAGTGAGGTTAATTAAAGACACATTATTTTCATGACTTGATGCATGATCAATAAAAAGATGTGTGACATAATCATAGATAGTGGTAGTAGTGAAAACATGGTGTCTAAATCATTGGTGAAAGCTTTGAATATACCTACTGAAAAGCATCCAAGACCTTACAAGGTGGGATTGATTAAAAGAGTCGGTGAAACTAAAGTCACAAAAGTTTGCAAACTAGTCATTTCCAATGGTAAGTATTACCAAGATGAATTACTTTATGATGTTATATAAATGGAAGCTTGTCATGTATTATTGGACAAGCCATGGAAATTTGACAATAATATCATACATAAAGGTCAAGAGAATAGCTATTCTTTTTATTGGAATGAAAAGAAGAAAATGTTGTTACCACTTTAAGATATACCAGAGCAAAGCAGTCCTACCAACAAATGTAAAATGTATTTTTACTACCATCTCTGAGATATAAATGATCACAGATTTGCAGCAAAGTGAGGTTTGTTATTTAATAGTGCCAAAACAATTACCCATAATGACTATTAACCCCCTCTAACACTTGCTCCATTGTTGCAAGAGTTCTCAGACTTGGCACCTACTGAACTACCAAATAAGCTGCCTCATAGTTGATGATTTGTTTCAAAAACATTTGCTTCATGTGAGTGTCATCCCTTGTGCGGTATGTGCTTTATTATTGCCAAAACAAGATATTACTTGGAAGATGTGTGTTGATAGTTGTTCCATCAACAAAATTACTATTAAGTCTCATTTTCCCATACTATTAAGTCTCTATTAATTGTTTGGTTAATAATTGATCTATAGTGACAATTAAATAGATTTGAGATAATTATTTAATTATTTGTCTTAATTAAATAACATGTATAGTTTCTAAGTCTAAATGTATGAATCTTATATGTGTGATCTATAATTGATGAATTTAATGAGTAGTATGTATTCTAATTGACATGAAAGTTTAATTAGATTAATTATTATATGGTGTGTAGTGTAATTGGAAGAAGAATGCATGCTAGATTAGATTTAATTGATCATATAATTGATTGATGATTATATTTGGGGGAATTTGAATGATTCACATGTTAGGAAATTGGGGGATTAAAGATTTATAGATTATTTTCTCATATATGTTCTTAGTTGTTGAGTCTTGTGATTTAAACTTATTTTTCATTTATTTATTCAATTTTTATAATTTTCTATTATCGAAATAGTAATCATAATAATTATATTGGTACTCGGTTATAAGTTTCACAACTCTTTATGATATTGATATCCTTACGTAGATACATTATATTTCTTGCACGATCCATATACTTACAGATTACATCATGTTAATCGTCCTTATATCTCAAAAATTGTGACAAATTGGGTTTATAATTTCCATAAATTATTTGATAATGTTAAACAACAAATGGTACTTTCTAATGTTAAATATATAACTGAAGTTGATAAGCATAGAAGGATTAAGCTCATTTTCGAAGGTTATTTAGTCATGGTGTACTTGAACAAGTATCGTATGCCCATTGGTATGTACCACAAACTTGGTCCTTATCACATAGTCAAGAAATTGGGAGACAATGCTTATGTTAAAGTGCTGTTTAGTATTTTTATTATTTTTATTATTTTTTCTCTTTTCTTTAACTATTTTTTTTCTTTTCTCTTAATTTTCATTTAACTTAATTAACTTAGATTTTTCATTAACTTAATTAACTTAGATTTTTAGTTTACTTAACTTAATTAACTTAGATTTTTTTATAAACTTAACTTTTTAATTAACTTAGATTTTTTTTAATTTAACTAACTTAGATTTTTAATTAACTTAACTTAATTAACTTAGATTTTTACTTAAATTAACTTAATTAACTTAGCTTTTTAATTAACTTAACTTATTTTTATTAACTTAGCTTTTTAATTAACTTAGATTTTTTTTACTTAACTTAATTAACTTATATATTTTTACTTTACTTAACTTAATTAACTTAGCTTTTTAATTAACTTAGATTTTTTTTTACTTAACTTAACTTAATTAACTTAATTTTAATAGCATAAAAAGTAAAGATCTAAGGGAGTTTTGTCTAGGAGACTAGTTCTTGGAAGCCTTTGTGCCACTAGTCTTTCTTGGAAACGTTGCTCTGTCCAGGAGGATGGTTTTTAAGGAGCCTTAGCCCCACCATTATTTCCTGGGAGCACTCTTGGTTAATACTGATTATGTTATTTTAACTTTAAAAAAATAAAAATAAAAAAAATTTTGCTTTGTTTGATCTAGGTACAATTGTGTTTTGATGCCTTAATTATTTGATTTTCACCTAGATGTGGGTTATTTAAAACCCTCAAGTATGCCCCTAGTTTTAAGTACAGAAAAAAAATATTTTGAAAATCAATAGGGCATGTTTGAAACAATATAGGTAGACAACCTTGTCGTACTTGTAGGTTTGATTGACTCAATGATGAGGGGACATTGAGTTTACTTAAAATGCAATCCCCAAGTTACGTCTTGTTAAGACGTTAAACTAAGCGCTTGATGGGAGACAACCCATCATTTTAGGTAATTTTCTGTTATTTATTTTATTTACTTAATTTTATTGTTTATTTTAGTTTAATAATTTTTAAATTGTTAAAAATAAAAATATTTGTTGAGATGTTAGAAGTTCACAGCAATCTGTCTGTATACACTTTAATGATAAATATGATGGATGCACCTGCATTTCTCCATTACTACTTACACATTCTCAAGAAATAAGTAATTTTTCTTCTCTTTTCTCTTTATCTTTAATTTACAGTTGTTACATTGAGGACCATGTAAGTTCTAGGTTGGGGGTGGTGAAAAGTTACCATGCTTAATTAGAAGAAAAAAAAGATTTAACAATTTATAAATTAAAAAACAAATTCTTTTTTATGCTCACGTTTTCATTTTTTGTGTTTGGTTTTATTTTTGTTTTGTGTGATTTAGTAATTTTTGAAATAAAAAAAAATTTCTCACAAAAACTTATCATTTCTTTAAATCAAATTTAAGTAAATAGTTAAGTCTTTTGTACTGTTAGATTAATTTTTGAAAACATATCATGAAATATTTTGTAATTATTTTTGATAATTAGTTAGTTTTTGTCATAAATAGTATTTCTTGATAAAATGTGGAAATTATATTAAACCCAAAATCGGTGTTTATGAATTTTTTTAGTGGAGACTACCCTTGTGAGATATAATTTGAGCCTAATTTCTTTTATTCATAGTGAAATATATATTTTTTCTACTCCAAACACATTTCTTATTTATTCAAATTTTTAGATGATCTCTATAGGTATTAGTATTGAATGTATGAATTTTTTTCTCTCTTAATAGAGTATCATATATTTATTATTATTATTTTTGCTTAGATTAAATGATTTGAGTAGAAATTGATAGTATATGCTTATATCTCATTTATGCATGACTGCTACAAAAACAAAAACACATATCTGGGGTTACCTAAACCAAGATCAAACAGAAAAGCCACAAAATTAACCACTCACCAAAATCCTAAAAAATGTACAATATGTACATGGGTTGACTCTCTAAAAAAAATACATATATTGAAAAATATCTTCAGAAAAAAAAATATAGAGAGATAAAAAATATATAGTATCATCTACATACTATGACCCACATTGCCTACAAAGTTGTGAGTACAGACTAATTACAAAAGAAAGATATAGGAAGTAATTCCCTAAAAAGTCATTGCAATTTCTTCATTTGTAAAAAGCATATATCCTGAAATTCTTTCTTAATGAGTTTGATTTATGCATGAAAATAATTTTTATATATGATATCTTTATAATTTATACATTCGATTTCTTTCATGAGATCAATGTTAAAATAACACTTTGAGCCTTTATTCTTTATACATATGCGAACACATTAGTTCATTTCTATACATCAACTATTTCGCATATAAAATAGTATGAGTGTTTGAACCCATAGGATTCAGTGTTTTGAGAGTAAGGACTTGTGAGGAATAGAGTCGAAACGAATTCTGATTCATGACACTGAAATTAGGTCAAATTAAATTGATACATTTTTGACATGAAATATGAAAATGATTTTTGACTAATTATTATAATAAATCATGATTGTTTAAAGAGATTAAAATAACTTATGCTTGAGATTTTAATTATGATCTTAAAGGAGATTAAAAAGTATGAGACATTTTTGTGATATGTTGTTTTCTTTTATTCTTAAATTAATTTTGTTGTAATTTTAGTTTTTGATTTGATTGTTTTTATTGTTTCTTTTGGTTTTTTTAGTTCAATGTTTGTGGGTATCATTACTGAAAACCCTCACAAGACTCAAACTCGTCCACTAGGGAAACCTACGGGTTTAAAGACTTGTTGCATAGGCTAAATGCAACCGTTTCAATACACGAAAGTGATTTAAGATAGTTTAATTTTTAGTTTTTATCGCTTCTCTTGCTAAGGGACTAGCAAAAAGCTGGTTGGGTGTTGTGATGAGTGCTCAAAAAGTACTAAAATTACCATGATTTTATGCACATTAATTGATTAAAAATATATATATTTATATGTTTTATCATATATTTATATAAATTTGTCTTTTTCGGAATCACGGGTATTTTTATTGTTTTTCAGGTATTTTGGCTTAAAAACGTAACTTAAAGACTCAAAGAGGAATACTGGAAGCAATACATCACAAATATATTAATAAATAAATGGGGAAAGGTCAACAAATATGGAAAAATTGGACAAAATAAGTCAAAAAGGTAAAAAATGTCAAAAAGGAGAAAATCGCGCTGTCGTGCCGCCCAGCCGCGCCAAGCCCCGTGCGCGCCATGCTGCAGTCCAACGCCCACGCCCGCGTGCGCCGCTGCCCATTTCGCCCTATTTTTCGCGTGCAGCCGCCCCCACATTATGTGACGTCATTTGATGACGTCAGCAATCACCAATCCGCGTTTTCACAAATTTTTAACATTTTTTCCCCTACTTTTTCTCTCCATCCTCACCTATAAATACCCCCCTTCTCTTCACTTCTAAACACACCTCAAAACACATTCTCTTATCTCTTTCTTTCTCTCTTTTCTTAGATTTTTTTGTTTTTTTAGTTTTTCTTAGTTTTTAGCTTTTCTTAGTTAATTTCTCTTAGTTTTAGAGTTCTTTCCTTTTTGGGAAGAACTTGTTATGTTTTTGTAATTTATTAGCTTTTTGATTCAATAAATAGGAGTGCAAATTCTGCTTGGAGGTTTTCCAGCAACGGGAATAACATCGAAGTTCTGTAAGGATTTTATTTTCTTTAAAGTTATTTTTTATGCTTTATTCTTACATGTTATATTTAATTTGTCTGTGATTAAATTTAACTCTGCTGGCTGTTAGTAAACATGATGTAATAATAACGTTGTTATGCTTGCGAAATATTAAATATGTGAAAATCTCTAAAATGAATTGATTTTGTTTTTATTCAAGATTTTATATTAAGAATGTTAGAGAGAAATATATTATTTTTCATTACAAACTTAAACCTGAAAATTAGATTTTAAGGTTTAGTTATCTGGTCTGATTTAGAGTAGTGCTCTTTTATTTGTTGGTACAATCGCCCGTTAGTTAGAGTGAAACTCTATTTCAAAAGTTTTTATAAGAATTATTATGTGAAAATGTATTGACCACATGTTTTCAGTAGTGGTTTTAAAACTTGAAAGTTAGTACTCGGATAATTAAATTCTTATGTTTAATTTGGACACCTTAAATAAAGTTTAAACTGTCTAACCCCACCAAAGGTGGCATTTAAATGGTTCATTTTCAATCTCTTAGAAAAAAGAATTAATTTAATTAACCAAATTAGTTATCAACCCCACCCATAGGTGTTAATTGATTTTTTTAGTTAACAAAGAATATCTAACCCCACCAAAGGTGATATTCATACAAAAAAAGGAGAATAAATAAATATCAATTCATATCTTTAATAACCTAAATAATATGAGCAAGCATAATTAACTTAGTTATTATATCCATAAATACTCCACTATTATAAAAGATAAAATTTGCATAAATGTTTATTGAATCTATGTTTAATTTTATGTAATTAGATTAAAAATACAAAACCCCAAAATATCGTGACAGGATGTTTAGGATTTAATTTCGTTTTTAAAAGTTTGAATAATAAATTAAAAACCACATACATTCCTTCCTTAGATCGACCTTGGGAGTATACTTATCATTTTCTTCGAAATGATTCGTGCACTTGCGAGAGTTTTATAAATATAAAACCAAAGTATTGGCAAGAATCGGCGATGCCGGTTTTCGCTCATCATATACATATGTCTAGGTTGGGTATTAAGGCATTGACCAGATGAAGATCATGGTATTGTATTTTTCTGTTTGAATTTGATATTGTTGGGAAAATTGAGTATATTTTCCTTATTCTAAGTAGTTATTATTCACTTATGATTTAAATGAATAGAAATCAAACTAACCCTACAAAATAATGTTGTTGGAAATATAATGCTATTGAAACAGAAATATTAAAACAAAAAAAATAAAAACACTAGAAATTTAGCAAAGTTCGGTATAAATGTTACCTATATCCTCGAGCATCGTTGACCACTTCCACTATCTCCAAATGGATGAACTCCAAAATTACAACCAATTAGGCAAAATTGAGCTAATAAATTACCCTTACAAAAGAGAGGAGGATTTACAAATTTTGTGATGTTTTAGAAATGAAAGAGGGTGCTTTATAAATAGCCCAAAATATAACACCCACCTTTATTCCTAATCAATGTGGGACATTTTCAATTTTCTCACTAATGATATATACAAAAAAATTCCACCCTAGCGACTTAGTGATTCTTAAATGATTTCTTCAATCTCTAGATTAGCGATGTCATTTCCAATTCAAATTTGTAGGATGTTAATCAAGTCCAGACAATGTTTGAACTTGATTTCCATTACCACCTTGGTCATCATATATGCGGGATTCTCTGTAGTATTGATCTTTTGAACTAATACTCCACCTTGTTCAATAATCTCTGGCACGAAATGGTAACGAACGTTAATCTGCTTTGTGCGTGCATGATAGACTTGGTTCTTTGCTAAATGAATAGCACTTTGACTATCACAAAACACCTTAATATATTTTTGACCAACTCCCAAGTCTTCAAGCAAACATCATAACCAAAATATCTTCCTTCATAGCCTCTATAACTACTATATACTCTACCTCTATAGTAGACAAAGCAATTATGAGCTACAAGGTAGACTTCCAACTGATTGGTACTTTAGCAAGAGTAAACAAATAACTAGTCGTCGACTGACGCTTATCTAAATCTCCTGCATAGTCGAAATCACAATATCCGACTGCATATTGACCAAAAATATTATCCTGCTAAAATACCAAACCAATATATATAGTATTTAAAATATATCGTAGAATCCATTTCACAGCCAACCAATTTCCTTTAACATGATCATGCATGTACATGCTTACAATACCAACCGTATGTGAAATATCATGTCTCATACACACCATTACATACATCAAGTTACCAACCACATTTCCATATGGTACCTTTGCCATGTATTCTCGTTCTCCATCATTCTTAGGAGATAATTTAATACTAAGCTTGAAATGAGGAACAAGTGGAGTACTTATAGGTTTTTTCTGTTCATTCATACCAAAATGTTGTAGTACCTTATTCAAATATTGAATTTGAGTCAAATTAAACTTCCCCTTTTTCATGTCTTTACTTTTCCCTATAGTGAGAATCTTCTTGGCTTTTCCCATATCTTTCATCTTGAACTCTTGATTTAGTTGAGCTTTCAACTTCTAAATTTTTGCTTGGCTCTTTGATGCAAATAATATATCATCGACGTACAATAAAGATGGATGAAAGACTCATCTTGTAGCTTGAGAAAATACATACAATGATCATTTGTACTTCTAGTATAGTTCTACTACAACATAAACTGATCAAATCATTTGTACCACTACCTCGGAGATTACTTCAATCCATACAACGATTTGTTTAGGTTGCTAACCCAGTACTCTTTACCAGTAACATTAAACCCTTTGGCTAAGAAATATAGTTTTCTACTTTCATGTCATAGCGTAGAAACGCGGTTTTCACATCAAGTTGAACTAGTTCTAAATCCAAATATGCTACCAAGGCCAACAAAAATTTAATGTAGGAATGTTTTACAACTGAAAAAAAATACCTCATTATAATTGACTCCCTCCTTCTGAGCATAACCCTTAGCCACCAACCTTGCCTTGTAGCAAACACCATCTTTTTTAGGAAATTTTTCTTTCTTTGTATACACCCATTTGCAGCCAATTGTCTTCTTACCCTTAGGTAATTGTGTCAACTTCCATGTGTTATTCTTCTGAAGGGACAAAATTTCTTCGTCCATGGCTTCCTTCCATCTTTCAACTTTAAGGCTTCTAAATGCTTCTTTATATATGGAAGGAACATCATCATGCACAATTGAAAGTACACAAGCCATTGTATACTTAAACTGAGCAGGTAGATCTTCAAAATCTTTGTATCGAGTAGGCACCTTGAAATTTTTCCATCATGGCCTATCAACTGTAGTTTCTTCTTGTTGATGTAGAATTTCTTGTGTTAAAACCTCTTCTTCATCTGATTCATCTTTTAATAATTCTGCTATCAAACTCCACCTTCTTTGGAGTTTGCTCCACCTATTGTAAAGTTCCAAATCTTCTCAATTACCTTTCTCAACAAGGTAGATTCATCAAAGGTAACATCTTTGCTAAATATTATCATTTTCGTGTCAAGGCACCATAGTCGATATCCCTTAGAACCAGAAAGGATTCCCAAAAAATAGCTTTCTTGGGTCTTGGATCCAACTTTGATTCAGTTACATGATAGTATATAATAGAACCAAACACATGTAAGAAATCATAATCTATATTTGGTTTTCCATACCATACCTCCATAGTTGTTTTGCCTTCAAGAGTAGAAGATGGTAGACGGTTAATGGGATGACAAGAATACGTCACACCTCAACCCAATATTGCTTTCCTAACCCAACATTTGACAACATACATTGAACCTTCTCCAACAAAGCCGCATTCATACGTTTTACAAATTTGTTCTACAATGTTTTTCGAATAGTGAAGTGTCGCACTATCCCTTCTTTTTCACAAACTTTCATAAATGGATTGTTTGTGTACTCAGTTCCATTATCAAATCTTAGATGCTTCAGTTTTTTATAAGTCTGAGTCTCGGTCATCTTTTTCCACTTGGGAAACATTTCCAGCACTTCATCCTTCAATTTCATGATATACACCCAAACACTTATAGAGAAGTAATCAATGAAAGTGACATAATAATGTTTTCCACTCAATGATGGAGTTTTTGTTAGCCCCATACATCAGTATTGATGTAATCCAAAATGTGTTTTGTATTATAGTGTGCAGTGACAAAGCTTACTCTTTTTTTCTTCCCCAATACACAATGTTCACAGAATTCCAACTTGTTGGTTTTCACATCTCTTAATAGGCCTTGCTCTACAAGAATTTGTAAAGCTTTTTCACCAGCATGTCACAAATGCATATGACATTGATTGGTAGTTTTTGAATCTCTTTCTTCCTCTAAAAAACTGGTGATGTTGTCCCAATAACCATACTACCAAGGTTTTAGTATAAGTTATTTTTCCGAACACCTTTCATCGCCACAAGTGCTCTAGAAGTAATCTTCAATGCCTCATTTTTCATAGTCATAGTAAAGCCATTTGATTCTATGACTCCCACAACAATGAGATTCTTCTTCATATCTAGGACATAATGAACATATTTCAAGATTTTGGTTGAACCATCTTGATTCTTCAAATGAATTGTACAGATCACCAAAACTTTGCAGGAATAATCATTACCTATGAAAACAACTCCGCTGTCTAGTTCTTCAAAGTTAAAGAATCACTCCTTATTAGAAGACATTTGGAATGTACATGCTAAATCAAAAATCCAATCACCAGACGGCACAACTTTTCCTTTCTTTGGTAGCTTCGTACAATTTTTCTTCCAATGGCCTTTTTCATAAAAAAAAAGAAATATTCATCTTTACCAATCCTTCCTTTTGAATAAGATCTACCCATCCTTCCTTTTTGTTGAGTTTTTGGATAGCCTCTTATAGACAGTGTCTTGGCTAATTCATTCCTACTTTCTTTTCTATATTGTTTTCTAATTTCATAACTATACATAGCAATGCAAATTTCTCAAAAGAAACTTTATCCTTCCTAATAAGTAAGATCGTAATAAGGTGATCAAACTCATTAGGAAGGGATGCTAACAACATAAAGGCTAAATCTTCATCTATAAAAGTTTCATCTATATTTAACAAATCTACTACTAATCGATTATAAGTAGTAATGTAGTTATTTATTGTGGTACGTGGATGGTATTAAAAATGGAACAACTTCTTCAAATAGAGCCTATTTTGTCTGCTCTTTTTCATGAATGTGTACTTTTGTTATCTTGATAGACACAAACAGATTGTACCATATGCCAATCAATTGATATTTATTCACTCGACTTCATTTGCTTCATCTGGTTTATCTTTTTCAATGGCCATGTCGAGACCTTGTTGAAACAAAGCATCTAGAATTTTTTCTTGCCACATGTCGGAATGATGAGCTCCATCAAACTTCTCCACATCAAACCTTGCATTCATAACCATTATTCTGCCTAATATGGATGGTTTGCCTTTATTTTAGGGAGACTTTTCTTCCATCATTTCTTCATATTACAACTAGCAACTATATTCCAATAGCAAATAAACATAATACAAACAAATACATAGATAGAAACCTTTGGCTTTGATACCAATTTTTGGGAAAATTGGGTATATTTTCTCTATTATAAGTAGTTACTATTCACTTTATTAAAATAGTGAAGTGTTGCACTATCCTTTCTTCTTCACAAACTTTCATAAATGGATCATTTGTGTACTCAATTTCGTTATCAGATCTTAGACGCTTGATCTTTCTACAAGTCTAAGCCTCGATCATCTTTTTCCACTTAGGAAAACTTTCCAGCACTTCATCCTTCATTTTCATGAGATACACCCAAACACTTCTAGAGAAGTAATCAACGAAAGTGACATAATAATATTTGCCACTCAATTATGGAGTTTTTGTTAGCCCCATACATCAGTATGGATGTAATCCAAAATGTGTTTTGTATTATAGAGTACAGTGACAAAGTTTACTCTTTTTTGCTTCCCCAATACACAATGTTCAAAGAATTCCAACTTGTTGGTTTTCACACCTCTTAACAGGCCTTGCTCTACAAGAATCTGTAAAGCTTTTTCACCAACATGTCCCAAATTCATATGACATTGATTGGTAGTTTTTGAATCTCTATCTTCCTCTAAAACAACTGATGATGTTGTCTCAATAACCATACTGCCAAGGTTTTTGTATAAGTTATTCTTTCGAACACCTTTCATTGCTACAAGTGCTCCAGAAGTAACCTTCAATGCCCCATTTTTCATGGTCATAGTAAAGCCATTTGATTCTATAACTCCCACAACAATGAGATTCTTCTTCATATCTAGGACATAATGAACAAATTTCAAGACTTTGGTTGAACCATCTTGATTCTTCATATGAATTGTACCAATCTCCAAAACTTTGCATGAATAATATTACAAATGAAAACAATTCCACTATCTAGTTCTTCAAAGTTAAAGAACCACTCCTTATTAGAAGACATTTGGAATGTACATGCTAAATCAAAAATCCACTCACCACATTGGGATGCTATTGATGAACCAACCAATGCAAAATCTGAATTTGAATTTCTCTCAACTACACATGGTCATGGATTTAATCCAAAATAACTTTTGTATTATGGAGTGTAGTGCCAAAGCTTACTCTTTTATGCTTCCCCAACATAATGCTCATAGAATTATAACTTTTTGGTTCTCACACCACTTAACAGGCCTTGGTTTACATGAATTTGTAAAGTTTTTTTACTAGTATACCCCAAACACATATGCCATAGCTTGGTAGTTTTTAAATCTTTTTTTTTCCTTTTAAACTACTCGTAATATTGTCCCAATAACCATAGTACCAAGGTAGTAGTATAAGTTAATATTTCGAACACCTTTAATTGCCATAAGTGGTCCAGAAGTAACCTTCAATGCCCCATTTTGCATGGTCATAGTAAATCCATTTGATTCTAAGACTCCCATAACAATGAGATTCTTCTTCATATCTAGGACATAATGAATATATTTCAAGACTCTGGTTGAACCATTTTGATTCTTCAATGGAATTGTACCGATCCCCAAAACTTTGTATGGGTAATCAAAACCCATGAAAGAAACTCCATCGTCTAGTTCTTCAAAGTTAAAGAACCATTCCTTATTAGGAGCATATGAAAGGTACACGCTGAATCAAAAATCCAATTACCAGGATAGGATTCTGTTGACGAACAAACCAATGCAAAATTAGAATTTGAATTACTTTCAACTACACATACATCAGACAGTACAACTTTTCCTTTCCTCTATAACTTTGAACAGTTTTTCTTCCAATGGACTTTTTCATGACAAAAGAAATATTCATCTTTACCAAACCTTCCTTTTGAATGATATTTGCCTCTCTTTCCTTTCTGGTGAGTTTGTAGATGTCGTTTTATAGGCAGTGCCTCTACTGGTTCATTCCTATTTTCTTTTTTATATTGTTTTCTAATTTCATAACTATACATAATAGTGCAAACTTTCTTAAAAGAAACTTTAACCTTCCCAATGAGTAAGCTCATAATAAGGTGATTAAACTCATTAGGAAGGAAGGCTAACAACATCAAGGCTAAATCTTCATCTATAAAAATTTCATCCATATTTAACAAATCTGCTACGAATCAATTAAAAGGAGTAAGGTGGTCATTTATTGTGGTACCTGGAATGTATTAAAAAGGGAACAACTTCTTCTTGAAATAGAGCCTATTATGTCTACTTTTCTTTATGAACTTGTTCTCCTACGCCTTCCTTAACTTACCTATGGATGTCTCCTTCATGAACATGTACTTTTGTTCTCTTGAGAGATACCAATGGATTGTAGTACATGCCAATCATTTGATATTTTTCACTCAACTTCATCTATTTCATATGGGTTCTCTTCTTCAATGACGATGTATAAACCTTGTTGACACAAAACATCTAGAACTTTACCTTACCAAATGCCAAAATGATCGGTTCCATGAAACTTCTCCAAATCGAACCTTGCATTCATCACCATTGTTCTACTTGACGCAGATGGTTGGCCTTTGTTTAAGGAAGACTTTTCTTCCGTTATTTCTTTAGATTATAACAACCAGAAACTATATTATAATAGCAAACAAACGAAATACAAAGAAATATCTAGGTAGAAACCTTCGGCTCTGATACCAGATATCCAAAGGATATTCAAAGGTTTTATATTTTTTAGGCTTAAACCGATGAGTTCATACCTCATTAGATCTCTCTTTTTCTTGCATTCCAAAGGCTTCTATACCAAAACTTCCAAGGAATACAAATCTAAAATAATTTATTTAGAGTTAAATGGTATTATTGCATACAGTTCTTAATTGAAAAAATATATTAATAAATCTTGTAGAGTTCTCATTTATATACAGCGACCAATGTGGCTTCCTAGTTCACTTCATTCTTTCACGTATGTCATTTTGCTATGTTATTTATGGAGCTTCTTCAATTGGGTATAGTCATTTCAATTCACAATCTTATTAAAGAGCTAACTGAGCCAAATGATCACATGGAAACCAAATTTATAGCAAACAAATGAGATTTTGAAGAGGCTTTTGGAACGTGAGAAGATGGTGATATGCATACGTTGCCTTTTTTCCTGTGGAATGAGCAACCAAATGAGAGAGATGAACACAAGGATTACAATAAAATAGAAACCACTAACAAGTAAGTTGATGATTTTTTATCCTTGATTGAAAATGGATAGAAGTTTCCTATGAATGTTTTAAAATGTGGTACTATTGAACCTAGGTCCTTTTTCGATTGGAATGAAAAAGAGCATTGAATCACTGAGTTGAACTACAAAGATTTATACATCATCTTCAAATCAATGTCTACTAGTATTTAGAACATCTTGCAGAGTACAAAAGTTCCAAAAAACCTTGCGACTTTCTGGAAAGAAAGTATGATAATTGCCTATTCAGTAATAATGAAGACAAATTAGTAGGTGCAGAGGTAGGTGTTTATGGGTGTTTGGTTCTTATGGCTTCTCATTTTGAAACTATTTATTCTAAGATATTTTATTAAATTGATGTTGCAATTGACAATGGTTTCACTTTTCAAGATTTGTATCATCAGTTTGATTATGAGAACTTGAAATTGAAGAATAATTTGGTCAAGATTAATGGCAACTTAAAAGAAAAAGATAAATATCATTTGAAACTTTTGAGTAAATTGTTGAATCTCTCTCTTGAAAATGAGAAGGAAATGGAAAACTTAAAGATGAGATTAGATAATCACATCAAGTCTCTTCAAATTCTTCTATAGGATAATGAGAAATATTTGTCTCTTATTAAGAATCTCAAGAAATCTATTCAAAGGAATGAACTACAAATATTGGTAGGATAAGTTTTTTTAGACCCTATCTCTAAGAAATCTAATAATGTTGCTTAGTTAATGTACGAGATCTTCATGCTTGAAACTAAAAAAAATCTTAAGTCCATTCTGGCTAATTATGAAGCTGAGATCGATGATCCCTGGGTAAATCTTGAGACTATTTTTCATAAAGTTAAGTTGTTAGAATCCTAATTGATGGATAAAGTTGAAGTGATAAAGTCTTTCTTTCTTTCATAAACAAGTTCATGCAAAAAGGAAATTAGGAAAAGCCCGAGAAACTATTTGAAAGTTATCTATAGGAGCTCAACGTCTTGATGAGTTATTAAAAATTGGTAAGTCTCGTGGTGATTTAAGAGGCCTTGGATACATTGATGATCAAGCTACACATTATCCATCTCTTACTCAATTTGTTAGTGAATTAAGTTCTGCTTAGATGGATCCTTTGTATAATTGTAGTTCTAATGACCTAAATGTGAATTTATCTTTCCTCCTTTGGATTCTTCTGACTTTCTCTCCATTGCTACTTCCTAAGGTGAAGCTTCCCTCTCTAAAAATAAAGTTCTAAGTTATGTAGAGGAACTACTTAATCATTCTTTAAGACATACTAATGAATCCTTGATTATTTAAAGTGAATCTATTATGATTATGCTCTTAACCTGAAGTACAATATTGTTTATATTGCACTTAAAGCTCACGCTTCTGGTAGTTGGTACTTTGATAATAGATTTTCTCATTATGTGACTGGAGATAAGTCCTTCTTTATCAACTTTGTTCAAGTTAATGACGGGTTTATTACGTTTAGTAACATGAATAAAGCTATGATTGGTGGAAAATGTTATATCAGTGCTATAGGATTCCTAAGCTCAAGAATGTTCTCTTCAAGGATGATCTGAAAGCAAACCTTATTAGCATAAGTCAATTATGTGATGATAAATGTTTAAGTAAATTCAATATCAAAGAGTTTACTATGTATGATAGCACTAGGATTGTTGTTGTCAAGGGAATCAAATCAGAAGGTAAATGTTATTATGTCGGTGAATCCTTTTCTCTTGTGTGTAATAGAACTAGTCTAAGTGTTGAGGAACTTTGTAATAAAAAATTGGGGTATGTGAACAACAATTTACTAAAGAAAATCTCGATTATTAAGACTGCCAAAGGCTTCCCTCCAATTACTACTCAATTTGATCATATTTGTTGTCCTTGCTAGTTGGGCAACTAGAGTAAAAGCTAACATAAGAATAATTCGCATCTTTCCACAATGAGACCTATAGAGGTTCTACACCTGGATTTGATGTGCTCAATGCATACTATCAGTATTGGGGGAAGAAAGTGTAACATGATGGTGGTGGATGGCTTCTACAGGTACTCCTAGGTAATGTTTTTATGGGAAAAATGATAAGAATTTTTTAATTTCAAGTTCTTATGTGTTAAAATTCAGAATGAAAAAGGTGATTTCATCATAATCAAAATAAATATTAGAAATGACCATGGTAAGGAATTTGAAAATTTGTTTAAGTCCTTTTATGACAACATGAGTTTTTACTTTTAAGACCTCTTAACAGAATGGAAGTTTTGAGAGAAATAATAGATTCAACCAAGAAATGGCTAGAGTAATGTTGACTAGCAAGAATTTAGCAAGACACTTTTAGACTGAAACGGTGAGTACAACTTGTTACACCTTGAATCATTGCTTTTTGACACCTAATTCGTGTTAACCTCCTGATAAGAGCTAAATTATTGCATTTTTGTTATGATTTAAATGTTGATATTTGTGTGAAAATTGTATTTATTTGATTATTTAATCCACAAATGTCATTTCACGGGTATTTCGTGCTTAAAGTGCAATTTCAGGTAAACTCATGATTTTGGAGAAGTTAGGGACAAAGTACAATGATCGGGAATGAATGAAAATAAAAAGAGAAAAAAATTTCAAAATTTGGAATTTCGCCGCCGGCGAAAACCTTAAGGAGAAAATGTTGAAAATCATGCAGGGAGCACGGCTTTTGGCCAAGTGAATCTCGCCGCCGGCTAAAATCCTGGCAAAAATCTTCCCGAGAGCACAAATTTTGGTAAACTCATCTCGCCTCCGGCCAAATCATATCGCCGCCGGCCAAAATCCAAAAACCCAAAATTTAATTTTCCAGAAATCTCGCCGCCGGTGAGTTTTGTCCGAAAACACATTTTTTATGTTGTTTTGTTCCAAAATTTCCCCCAAACCCTAGATCTATATATACATTATGATGGAAAAAGAGGGGGATGGCAGAGAGAGCAGATCTAAATTATTTTTGGAGGAGAAAAGGAAATTTTGGAGAGAAAGGTTGGAGAAGCTTGAAGGATCATCACCATTGTTGCTACCAAGTCTTCATCTTCAAGAGTTCTTCATCTCTTCTCCTTAGCTTTTATTTTCTGCAGTTTATTCAGATTGTTTGTTCATGGATTCAATTGAGAATATGTTTGTTCATGGATTCAATTGAGAATATGTTTGTTCTTAATTTCGTTATGAACTAATTCATTTTTGCTAAGGCTATGATGTAGTTGAATCAAGAAAATCTGATTTCTTGTGTTATCGTTATATGAATTCATTGTTATCAAGTTGAGTATTTATTTCCATGCTTAATGCTTTTAAATTTCTGATCAAGATTTAAATGATTTGTTGCATTATATTGAGACCGAGAGGAGATGTGTAATGAATGCTTCTTGTGATAAATACCGTATGTTGAATGCGAGTTTGACACCTAATGCATGATGTATGTGGTTATTCTAGAAATTCCATAAATCGTAATGTGCTTATTTGTGATTAAATCTTCATAGAAATATAGTTGGTTTTCATAGATAAGTAATTCTAATATAACTTGAGAGAGAGTATTAGATAAGTTTGGGTTTTTCAACCATCACTTTTAGCTTTGATTCTCATATAACATGACTTGAAATCGGATTGAATTGATTTAGCGAAATCAAATGCCTTAGCATTTTTAATCATTTGTGAACAACATTAAATTTTGTTATTTACGTTTAGTTTTATGTTAATTTGCTTTTAAAACAATTTCAACAATTCGGTTTTCAAATAAAATTAGGGTTAGTCAATTTCGGTACTTAGTAACGCCATTCCTTGTGGGTTCGATTTCCGTACTTTTTGTACACTTTATTACTTGAACGATTCGTACACTTGCGAAAATAAGCATCACCTCCCTATGAGTTTTTGCATAGGAATAAACCCAACGTGAAACATATTTTTGTGTTTGAAAGCACTTGTTATATTCTCAAGGATAGGGAGAGTTTGGATAAATTTGAAGCTAAGAATGATCCTGGCATATTCTTAGATATTTATACAATAATCGAGTCTACCATGTATACAATCTAAGATCCTCTATTGTGATGGAATCCATTAATGTGGTTATATATGATTTGGTGCTACTAGTATGGTACAGTTTGAGGACAGTAATGTCTTTGAAAAATGTTATAGGTGATGGGGAGTTTCTATCTACTGCAACCCTACTAAGCCACCAAAGACTATTGAAAATGAAGAAAAAAATCCTTATCTTCCTAAATAGGGAAAATGTTCTCATTTTGTTGATAACATCATTGGTGACATTGAAGAAGGTGTGAGGAGAAGACGCTAGATCCAAGAGACCCTGAACTATAAGTATTATACTTCAACTCTTCTTCCTAAAACTTTTAAGGACCCCTTCTAGGACACCTTGTAGGACATTAATTAGGTCAACTGTATACAAGAAGAACTTAATCAGTTTCTAAGAAATGATATATGATATGTGGTTCCCAGACCAAAAGATAAGCATGTTATTGGTGCATGTTGGTTTTATAAGAACAAAGAGAATGAGAATGGCATGATTTCTAAAAATCAATTAAGACTTGTAACATACGAATATGCTTAGATAAACGATATCGACTTTCCAAAAAAATTTGCTCATGTTTCCCAACTAGAGTCCTTAAGATTGTTGATTGTGTACGTGGACTTGTTACTTTGGCTTCAAGCTTTATCAAATAGATGTCAAAAGTGATTTCATAAATGGTGCTATCAAACAGGAAGCTTATGTAAAGGAACCTAAAGAGCTGGAAGATCTGTATCTTTTAGATCATGTAATATAGTTAAGGAAATCCTTGTTTGGCTTAAAATTAGCTCCCCGCACCTGGTATGAGCACATTTTCATGTTCCTACTCAACAATTGTTTTCAAAGATATGGTAGTGATAAAACACTCACTACTACAAAAAGGGGTATTAAAGTCAGTTAAAAACCGACTTTAAATTAAATGACTTAAAATTTAAAGTTGGTTCAACGCGTGAACCGACTTTAAATTTTTTTTTACAAAATTTACTCATTTTTTATTATACCGAAATTAAAACTTCTATTCGATCACTAAATAATAGTAGAAAAAAATAAAATCAATTTCACAAATTGTTTAAATAATACAAATAATTGAAAAATAAAATATTAATTAATAGCAAAAAAATGACCATGGTGTTGTTCTATGTTATTCAAGATCATCATATTTTTCTCCTGATATTATAATACAAACTTACATATATAATAAAATAATCTATACACATAAATAATAATACATAATAACAGAAATACAAAAATTTATACACATAAATAATAACACATAATAACAGAAAAATATGAATAATAGGTGCGTAGGATTAATAGAAATACTTACAAGAGTAAATAAAATGACAAAATAAAGGAAATGAAGAAAAAATTGTGTTTTATAAGTGCGAAATGAGTATAAAGTTTTTGAGTATTTTGCTCAAAAAATAGAGGATCTAAAAGATTAGTTAGAGAGGAAGAAAACCCACTAACCGGCGTTAGAATTAGTGGTCGTAGGTGGCCAGAAAATAAGAAAGAGTGGAGGAGAAATGGAAGAGGTTTTGGGTTTTTGAGAGTTATACAGTACTTGGAATAGTTTATGTCTGGGGAAGAAAAAAGAGAAAATAATTTATATATCCACATGTGTAGTGTAAGTTGATGTGTCGAACCGACGCTACACGTGGACGTAACGTCAGTTTGACACGTCAATTGATGCTACGTCCTACGTGGAAAGCGTCAGTTATACACCATATCGACTTTACATATCGACTTAAATACCCCTTTTTGTAGTAGTGACTCCTTGTTTAGAGAGGAAAAGTAAAAAATAGTTGTTGACATCATCTTTGGGTCCATAAAGGATGATCTTGCTCAAGAATTTACATTGACCATACAAAATGAATTTGAGATGAGTTTGGTTGGAGAATTGAAATTCGTCCTTTGATTTCAGGTTAAATAGCTAAAAGATGGGATCTTTCTTTCTTAAGCTAAATATGCCAAGGAGCTAGTTAATAAATTTAAGTTTTACAAAGTTAAGACCTCTCGTACTCTGATGAGCACATCTGTTAAAATTTTCCAGAATCCTTCAAAAAATAGATGTTGAGTAAACTTTATACATGAGTATGATTGGGAGTCTACTACAAGTCATCTCGATATTTATTTCAACGTTCTTATCTGTGCTAGATTTTAGGTATTCCCTAAAGAATCATATTATTGTCATTTATTCAGTATGTTAGTGGGACTTCAAACTTGGGTACTTAAATGTAGACTAGGCATGATGTAATGAAGACCATAATAGACTTCATGTGGATGCTTATACTTAGGAAACTTTTTGATTTCCTAGGATAACCAGAACCAGATTTTTGTCTCTTTCAACGACTGTGGTAGAGTATATTGCAGTTGGTTTGTGCTGCTCTCAATTATTATGGACGAAGTAGATGCTAATAGACTATAATGGCAAGCGATCTAATTTTGATTTGTACCAAAATTACTACCATGTTCATTTCAAAAAATCCTATCCAACATTCAATAAACAAACACATTGATATTCAATATCATTTAATGACCCATTCTCAAGTATAAGCCTTCCAAAATAATTTAAACAACATATATGAATCTCAATGTGAATTTTGGCAGTGTTTTGGTACTAAAAAAAAGGGCAAGAAATAAGAAAAATAAGGGGTTATTTATAGACCTCAAATGCCCACCTCACCAACCACCTTACCAAAGATGGTGTTAAGGGTGGCGGTGAGCTTGTTGGCGAGCTTATTTACAAGGTTGTTGATCTGGTACTAAAAAGTCAGATTTTTTGTTCCAAATTTTTTTTAAGTACATTTCATAAATACCCACACGCGAAATGAAATAAAAACACAAGTGACAACATTGACAAGCGAACGTGCACACTACAAAAACCATTCCCATGGTATGTGTAAACATGCTCGTATACAAAGTGTAACTAACTATGTTTATGTGTATTACTAATCCTCAATAACTAAACTTACACTGAAGAAGAAAAATACACTGAAGAAGACAAATACACTAAGAAAAATAAAGAGACACTGTGTTTTGTGCACAGGTAGCCAACAGCTCTCTCCCTTTGGATTTTCATGTCAAAACTTTGCACAACTAGATACAAACACTCATCAAACATGATATGATCATAAAGATGTCCTAAATATTTTTGTTCCTATGAATACAATACTAAACAAAACCCAAAAGACATACTTGCTTCAAGTGTGTCCATCTTGAGTGCTTCATCCAACTTCATAAATGAACTCATCCAATCTCTATCACTCTGAAACACAAGGGTCTCAGCTCACTGTATACAATATACTTGAAGCATAAAGACTTCACTTTACACTTGCAACTTGCACACACAAAACAAACACGTATCTGGTGAACATATCATGCTAAAACAATATGTAGTCTAAAAACATATTATCGTGTCACCTCTACACAGGTAAACACTGATAGGCACAAACATAGGCATAAATGCATAACTCCTCCTAACTTTATGCAACACTCCTCCTAAATACATACAACTTAGATAACAATATGTAATGCAACCCTATACTAATCATTCATGCAACACATAACATAGTAAACACACTTAGTTATGCATGGAACTTCTCCCTCTTTGTGAGATAGAAAGTCAAAGCAACACCCCTATATGAGGGAGAAAATCAAATAGAAATAAAATAATCATAACAATCATACACCATCATAGAGATGATTATAGCAAACCATCACATACAAGATTAGAGCAAACACAATAAGAAGTAACACATGCAGCCAAGCAAAAATGATAAAGAATAGCACCAAGACAAAAGTAGGGTAAAAATGCAACAAGCAACAAACTGAATGCACAGAAAAACAAGAATAAATGTAGACATAAAACATTTTAGTTTATCGAAAAAAGCACTAACTCATTACCTCAAGGAAGCATCTAGACACAAAAGATGACATGTGAAACAAGAGTTTGCAAACTATGCATATAACATGTCATACTAACAATCTTATTTATGCAAGGTTCATACAAGATGGTGTCAAGAAGAAGAAAGCACCTCATAAACATAACAACATAACAATAACTCATAAACATGACAATAGGATGTAAACAAACACAACCCTTTTCTTGATAGCAAACATGAGATTCAAACTTCTCCCCCTAAATGTATGCAATTGATACAATAAACATGTTATGCAATCTACTCACAAAACTTGACCAAAATGAAAGCATCTACATAGAGTAGACAATAGAATGATGGACAAAAACTAAGCATGTTTAACGAATTATAGGGTCCTTAAAGAATAATTAATAAAGTCAACATAAATATCCACATGTTCATCATTCCATGATGCATTCATGAAATGGTAAGACTAAATTTTTGTTGCCATGCAGTATGTGTGATATGCAAATTTTTGTTTACTTTTTATGTCATCATGATATGCTTATACGAACCAAGTTCATAGAAATATAGACTCAAATTTAACCAAGCTTTATATGTCCATATTTAGTCTCTTTCTCCACTAATGTAAGTGTCATCTTAGAAAAAATCAATAAGGCTTTCAAAGTTTGTGAAAACATGCTAAAGTATTGGTAGGAGAAGTAGGAACTTAAGCTCAAATACACCTTTGTTGAACAAGTTAAACAAATAAGTTTATGTCTATGACAAATATACCCTCAAACACGGTTTCTTTTCTCATTACTTCTCAAACTTTAACCAATGATTTTGTGGGAATAGTACATAAAAAACAAAAATTTATGTACCACTTCCTTTTCACACTTATAATCATTTTACTTTTCTTTTCTTTTCTCATTTCTTTTTATAATTTAGTTTTCACTCTTCTTCCCCCTTTTTATTTAAACCAAGAGGATAAAACTGACAATCCATGAACCTACATGCTCAACAAAGGTTGGAAAAGGTAAGTAAGAATAAATATTTGGGCTAAGCCAGTATTTAGATGCAAAGATATGAAGGGATATAATAATGGCTCAAAGAAGTGAGACCAAGGATAAGAAAACATTGGTCGCAAGAAAGGATCAAACTATTTAAGGATATCCTAAATCTTTTTTTTCTATCCAAGTAGCACCTAGGATTTCACCTCAAGAGTTAATAAATGTGAATTCTAGAGCTTGTGAGAGAAATACAAATCATCAAAGCAAGAGATCCATACAAGCTTCTCAAAATGACCATATAGAACCACAAAGTTATGGCATGATGCAAAGGAAAATTTCATTTCAGATAAGACAAAAAAGAAAAATTTAGCCATACATGCTCTTAAGGAATACACATGTCAAAACATACATACTTCAATTCAATTCAAATGCATGCCAAACATATATTAACATGATCCCTAAAAAAACATTTAACATGCATCAAGATAGCAAAAAGTAGTGATGTCAATCTCATGAAACACAATAAAATATATTAGAAGTGAGAAGACAAGGAAGGTCTTAAAGCAAATCAAGGCCCAAGAAGAAGATAAAAGTTCCTCAAATGAGATCAACATCAATACTCACATAATCACTAAATAGGAAAAAGGAAGGAACTAACTAACTAGTGAACAACATAAGCAACATCACAAAGAGAAGGAAGAAACAAAGGATGCTACTAAACCACTAAGCATATTAGAAAGGCACGGGACATGCTTAGACAAGCATAACATCCCAACCAACAAGATTTCCAACAAAACACAAGAGTTAGATATGACATTCCAAGTATGTGAAAAGTCCTAAAGATAGGTATATAATCTATGTGACATACATATGCAAATGAAAAACAAGAATAATCACATAATAGAGAGACAATCAAAGACATAAGTAAGAACAAACATCTCACGATTCTCCAAAGATTCATATAAAGCACAATTGAAGGAAGATCAGGAAAATTAAGATCAGAAACCAACATGGGATAGACTAAGGATCAACACAAAATATATTAGTTATAGAAAAGATCCTAGTAAAATAGGTGAGTTGCGTTCTATATGTCATGGAAAATGAATGACAAGACTATAAAAGGTATAATCTTAATACTTTAACTACATGAACAACATGAAACATGGTGCATATAAAAATATGCCACAGAAAAAGAAACATGCAATAAGCAAGGCTAATGCACATAAGGATTATGTCAAAGCATCTAGCAAAGGATCAATAATTTAGGTATAGCAAATAATATGACAAATAACATGTAATACATGATAAGAAAATAGTAAGAAAGAGATAAGAAGAAGTGTCAAATAGACGAGCACTTATAAAGTAACATAAATTCATATACAAAAGAATGACAAACAAAGAGAGGAAGGAAATTAACAACTCAATCCCACCAAGTCACCCAAAAAAGTGATCAAACAACATCCCTTTGTTTAAAGAATTTATAAAAGGAAATTAAGTTAGGAGATAGTCTTTGACTTCTACAACATGAGGAGTATTTGGAGCTCGCGATATGTTTTGTTTAAAATTTATGTAAAATTTAGTTGAGTCATCTATATAAATAAGGCGAGGTAGACTTTTTGAAGACACTGCCTAGCAATGTGGCATGTAGTACCATAATAATAACAAGTACAAACAGTGAAGCTGGAAAAATAGGATCCCAGACTCCAAGGAGTAGTATGCGGAGGAGAAGAAGAGGAAATGCTCACATTGGCATTCATACGAGTCTAACAGGTTAATTTCCACAGTGTGATCTCAAATTTCCAAGTTCAACACAATGAGAACATGTGGAAATGATAGTAGGTAAGGGTAGTGGACAACTACTAGAGTAACGAGAAGTGCTAGTATTATATGAAGGGTTCACCATGCTAGAGGAAACAAGTTGAAATGACATAACCTACTTAACTTTTGGGTTTGTAGTAGTAGCCTTCAACTTTGACTCTTGATTGATTGATTTTACAAGCTTAGCAATACTCACTATTGATGTAGAAATCCCTTCATCATAACTAATGCCACATTTATCTCTAAACATCTTTGTACTGGTAAGGATCTCATTTAAATTCTTTGATCCAATTCTCATCTTGTTTACAGTGGAGGTAAAGTAAGCTAGTTTCTTCTCATTAACACAAAGCTTGTTTTTCAAAGCTTTAATCAACTCTTCCTTTTCATCAAGAAATTTTTAAGATACGCAATAGAATTGTGTAGAATCCCAACTTTTTCAACCCCAGCATCCTTTTTAGTAAGTGAGTAAACCAGTTATTCCATAATCCACTTAAAAAAAAGAAAAAGATGGCTACTTTGAAAATCATATGAGTATATAATTATTATTTTAAAGAAAAGATAACCTTAAGAGCAAATAAAAAAAATGGTGAAGTGCCACAGAAGTTTCTTAGATGATTATTTATATCATTTAATCCTTTGAAATTAAAAAAATGGTATTTATTTCATTAGCTTTGTGAAAAGGCTTAAGATAAATTATATTATTTTAATAATTTTTCATTTAAAATATTATCACTTCAATTAGGTAGTTAAAGTACTATTAAAATACTCTTCTTTAACATAGATAAATGTGAAATTTAATAAAAAATAGTTTAAGAAAAAATAAACAATAATAAAATTTGAAAAAAAATTATTATATATATATTAATTTTAATAAAAATTAAAAATTAATAAAATATTAAAAATAATTTTTTGTGTGAATTATTTTTCATATTATTTATATCTTTATCATTATTAAATATTCATATTTTAATCGTGTTTAACTACTTGATATAAAAGTAAAAATATTTTAAATAATTAAATTGTCAAAATAATATAATTTATTTTTAATTAATTATTTTTATAAATTTAAGGGACTAAATAAGAATTTTTTAATTTAAATGACTAAATAATATAAAAGATATAATTTAAGAGAATTCTATGATATTTTTCATAAAAAAAAGCTACTTTAACAAGTCATAGAGAATTTCAATATCGAAATGACTTGGCACTAAAACATTTCATTTCAAAATTTTGATTATATTACCTATTTGATATATGGACTCATAATGTAATCACTAACAGTAAGATTTTCTAATCATTATCGAGCGATTATCTCAATAATTCACACTTCATTAACACTAAAACATTCTGGCTTTCTTGTAGATTTATCAGATAATAACTCTCCCACTATACTAGTTCTCTGTATTTGATTATGAGGGAAAAAAAGAGGTTTTTGTGGCAATATTAGTGTAACAGAATAACTACTTAGCATTAAAACTATGGATGCCATTGTGGGTCTTTTAGAAGGGTCTTCTTGTACACAAAGCAAACCAATATGTATGCATCTAGTCACTTCGTGAGTTGAATATGAATCTCCAAGACTTTGATCCAACAATTGTAAAGGTGTTCCATTGTTCCAAAGTTTCCAAGCCTACATATATAATGAATTCAGTGTTATAAATGAAAGAGTTACTAGCAATAAATGAATAGATTTTAGCTAGAAAATATTGATTCATACTTACATAAATTAAGAGATCATTGTCAGTATCTGAATCATAAAAATTAGTATTTCTTTTGCCAGATATAATCTCCAACATCAACACACCAAAGCTATAGACATCAGATTTTATGAAAATTTTTCCATAGAATACATATTCTGGAGACATATAACCACTGCATTACACATCAATCAAATGAAATTTATCAAATTAGAGCAAAAATTCCTAAATATTACGAGTAAATATAAATATAAGTCAATTAAAAAAAAAGGTGTTTCTTTAGCTTACTAAGTTCCAACAATCTTGCTAGTGTTTCCTCGAGTTTGATCAACTCCAAATATCCTTGCCATACCAAAATCGGAAATTTTTGGATTCATATTACTATCCAATAATATATTGCTTGATTTAAGATCCCGATGTATAATTGTAAGTCTTGAATCCTCGTGTAGGTATAATATTCCACGAATAATACCGTTTATAATCTTGTAACGTTTGGACCAATCCAGTTGTACTTGTTTAACAGGATATTATTTACATGTCAAATGAACAATAATTTATCTAAGTTAGAATATTAAAATTAACTTTATATATCTTATTTTATTGTTATTTGTTTTCAAATTTGAATCTAATGCATAATAAGTAACTACTCCGAAGTTATAATTAATAATTAAAAAAAATCTAGGAAAGTTAGAAGGGACGTACCAAATAGTGATTGGTCAAGACTTTTGTTATGCACAAATTCATAAACAAGAATTTTCTCATCTTCTTCCACGCAAAACCCTAATAATCGCACTAAATTTCTATGCTGAAGCTTAGCTAACAAAGCAACTTCATTCTTAAACTCTCCTACACCTTGGGTTGAGCTCTTAGATAGTTTCTTCACTGCTATTTCTTGCCCATGAGGCAATATACCCTGAAAGTTAATTAATTTATTAACAGCCATACATACCTCAGCTTGAAATTAATTGATTTCCTATTTGCTTAAATCATACCTTATAGACTTCCCCAAATCCACCTTCACCCAATTTGTTATCAGCAGAGAAGTTGTTTACGGCTGTTTTAATTGTACCCAAATCAAATTGCAGTGATTCAACTGTTGTTATTTCATTCCCATCTACAATAAATATGTTAGATGTATTTTCTTATTAATTAGCTTCCATAATATCAAATTGGCAAAGCAGGATAAACCAAAATAATAATTTGGGTATTTTACTTAAGATGAACAAAATATCATTTAAACTTGTACCATTTCCATCTTTGAAAGCACTACCGTACTTTCCCTTAGCACTTCTCAGACTTAGGAAGTAATATCCTCCTAAGAAGACCAGCAACGAGAAGAGTACAACTGAACCACAAATTACAACTACAGTTATTGTTCTTGTAGATCGTTTTTTTCCTGCCAATTAAGACAAACAATTAACCAAGGAAAGTAAAAGAGAAAAGAGGATTAGAAGAGATAATACTTTTATACATCCATATTCACGCTAAATATTTATAATTTAACAATTAGTTTATTGGATTTGAACACATGAAATTTTAGTTTTAATATATGTTAAAAGTTGTTTGTTGGTGACCAAATAATTATTGAATTGCGAATTTGATATATTTGATGCATAGAATGAGTAATACAATTCTAACAATAATGATTGGTAATATGAATAAAGTTCAGCACATTTTTACCTTGTGATGTTTTTGCTGCCACTGAAGCTGGGGGTGGAGTAAAAGGAATTGATGAAGGCGTTGGATTGTAAAAAGGAAAAACTTCAAATCGAATATAACAACTGGGGTTATAGCCATTACCACCTTGTTTTCCAGCACAACAAGTAGGAAGCTGAGCCACTTGCCCTTGAAGACACCTGTTACAATCCAATCCAGACAGATCTGGACTACACTCTACTAAACAATACAACGATTGGAACTCCGTATAATTCTCCTTCTTCACTGCAAACTTTTTATCACCAATCTTAGCATTGGATGCCTTAGTGACCAACTCCGTCATCGTGCTTGCCAGCAACCGATTGAACCGCTCTGGTTCTGTTACTTCCGTTTCGCTCCTTGACGTAATTTCTGGTTGTTCAGCGATCTTTCCGAAGAAAGAGACATTAGAATACCTTATTATGCAATTGTTGTACCATATTACAGCCTCTTTTTGTACAGGACAATATAATTGGGTTAAGGCACTGGTTGATGTTTGGACACAGTCTTTACACTCTTCTGAACTTATGTCACCACGGCAGAGAAAAGAGCCATAGACTATGGTCCCAGGGTTTCGTCCAACACTCGTATTGTGGTATAAAGTATCACGAATGGATGAGTTGGTGACGAGGAAGGAGAGGACAAGGTCCAGATTGGATTTGTAAGTAGTGTTGGGATTGAAAATTGTGGTGTTTGAACAAACATGGGCTCTATAATCTGTGGAAGCTTCACTATTGGAGAGGCTTATGAAGATGAAAGTAGAAATAAGAAAAAGAATGGTGATCATATTCGAAGAAGGCATGATCAATTTCTTCAATTTGAATTTTTGAATACTACTTTGGCGTCCAGTTTATGTAAATGTAGAACTAATTGAAGTTGCTGAGATTATATATTTGATTTGAGCTTCTTCGAAGGCCGATTGAGTTTAATGTTTAAGTCAAGCAATCTATGTTAAAAAACACATGGAAAATCATTTCAACTAGTACTCATGGGAATCTTGACTTTGGAGCCCAAATACTTGAAAGATAATTGTTCGCCGACCATAGTTGACACAGTCATTCCTTTTCTACTGAAAGCACAAATTATTTCATTGTCGACCATGAATGGTTTCACACAGATTTTTTTAGTTTTTTGCTTTGGGTCAAATAGAAATGTATTACTAATAAAACAAAGCACATAGTCATTTTGAAAGCATATTCAGACACTTTATCTAATATATGGCTATGAATGGCTTCAACAAATCAAAGATATCCACCCCATTCATCAAACAGTATTTAGCCATTAAATTAGCCACACCATTAAATTTCTCCACTGCACTCTACACGATGACAAGATAAAACAAGCACATAATATCCTACAAATACATGAGCTAACCTCCAACATGCTTATTTAATACAAGTATTTTCTTGAAATTTTTTCTATTTAATATACTATTAATGTTTGGACATAATCTATGTAATTGTGTCGAGGAGAATACCGGACTACTATATATATATAGTCGATGTGAAGACCAAATGTAGGTCATCATTTATGCTTATTTTGTGTAAGTTTTCCGAGCTCAATCTTGTAAGGTATACATAGATTCTTAATTTTGTAAAGTCAACGTACACCCCAAAAATGAAAGACATATGTATGGATGCACTATACATATATCTTGAAAGACTTAAAATAATTATTATTTGTTGCTCGTTTAATGTATCTTTTTATTTTATCTCTCTAAACTAAATACCTCTTTCAACATTTTAGTGCCGATCGTGGGGCTCAAATTTTAAGAGACATTTGATAGAATTTGACACCTCTTATTTTTTGGACTTATTGGTAGTTTGGATTGTGCTAGTAGGCACATCGAAGTCGAACACTCTCCTTAAAAATTATGGTCGAAATGTGAACAATTATATCTGAGAGTTTATACAATAAGACTTTTATGCAGAGTTTATACAAGGCAAAGAACAATAATGATAAGTGTTCTTCGAGAGTGGGAGAATTATCTATCTCAAGTTGTTGCATTTCTGACTTTGCTAAAGCGACCATTCTAACCTTTTCTCGATCTCGGGTATAAGTACAGTACAGGAAAGAGTAAATGAAGCAACAAATTAATTTCCATAGGAATACCAATCGTTGTGTAGAGTGTTTTGGCTAGTGATGCAGCATTCTCTCTATCTGTTTCAATTTGTATTGAATCTGATGCACCGTTTGGTATTGCTTTATAACTGTTATAAATTAGCACTTGCGGAAGCGAAGATCGCGTCTAATTTTTGGTTGCACAAATATATAATAATAGGTAACAGTAAAATAATAAACAGTAAGAAAATCTAATATCAACTAGATGAGGTTGAAATCTGCAAAGGCTCACGGCACTAAGTGTCGTCGTTGTCTTAGTTCGCGCAGCAATAAACCAGGAAAGTGACTGCTACGATGGCAAACAATTGGGAATGAAGCTGGAAATAACGTCACTGGTGGTGCTTGCGTCGCTGAGGAGGTTGCTGCTGCTGAGAAATGGTGAGGAAGAGACAGGCGCAGAACAACAATGAAGAAAATGATGCAGAGGGCTGGATTTATGACCTATTCTTCTCTGATATTAGCTGCTGCTTCTTGTGGTTATTCACGCACCTGTTGGTTTTCTTCTTGTATGTAGCTGCTATTTTTCTCTCTTTTTTTCTCTGGTGGCTGCTATCCATTTTACGTAGAAACAAACATATAAATATATATTGAAGGAAATTGAAGGTTTAAAAGTATATTGGGTTTTGGGCCTAATATTGTTTTGGGTCATTATTAACAAATCTCCACCTTGGCTCAAAACAGAAAAAAAATTATTCAAATGAAATTCCTTGGATTATCAAATAACCGTCGTTCAAAGCCCCGAAGGGTGATCATCTTTTGCAAATACCAATCAAGTCCAAACAATGCTTGAACATGTAAAATGGAACTGGTTTGGTTAACATATCTGTTGGATTCTCTGTAGTGACTATCTTATTGACAACAATAGCACCCTGAGAGATAATGTCACGAACAAAGTGATATCTAACATCAATGTGTTTGGTTCTTTCATGATACATAGTATTCTTGGTCAAGTGTATAGCACTCTGACTATCACAAAATACAACAGAAGTATCCTGATGTAAATCCAAATCACAAACCAAACCTCTAAGCCAAATGGCTTCTTTCACTGCATCTACTGCTGCCATATACTCTGCCTCTGTCGTAGACAAAGCAACTGTAGACTGTAAAGTAGCCTTACAACTAATGGCACAATGAGAAAGAGTTAAGACATAACCAGTCAGAGATCTTCTTCTATCTAGATCACCAGCATAATCGGAGTCCACATAACCAATAACACTATAACCAGTATTAGAACTCCCATCATATACCAAACCAAAATTAGATGTACCTCTCAAATATCGAAGTATCCATTTCACTGCTTGCCAATGACCCCTACCAGGATTACTCATATATCTGCTGACAACACTAACTGCATGTGAAATATCTGGACGAGTACAAACCATAGCGTACATCAAACTACCAACAACACTAGAATATGGAACCTGAGACATGTACCGCTCTTCTTCTTCTGACTGTGGTGACAAATCCAAAGAAAGCCTGAAATGCACAGCTAACGGCGTACTCACAGGTTTAGAATCTTTCATGCCAAAACGTTCAAGAACTTTTTCAATATAACTTTTCTGAGTCAAATAAAGTTTTCCCGCTTGTATATCCCTATAAATTTCCATGCCCAAAAATTTCTTCGCTGCACCCAAATCTTTCATCTCAAACTCGCCACTAAGTTGAGACTTTAATTTCTGAATCTCAGACTTATTCTTAAAAGCAATAAGCATGTCATCAACATAAAGCAACAAATAAATGGATGAACCATCATGAAATATTTTATGATAAACACAACTATCAGAATCACTCCTAGAGTAACCATGATCAATCATAAAAGAATCAAACCGCTTATACCACTGCCTAGGAGATTGCTTCAGCCCATATAAAGACTTTTTCAATAAACAAACATGATCTTCCTTACCTGGAACAACAAACCCATCTGGTTGATGCATATATATTTGTTCTTCAAGCTCACCATGTAAGAAGGTTGTCTTGACATCAAGCTGTTCTAATTCCATGTCAAACAATGCAACCATAGTAAGTAACACACGAATAGAGCTATGTTTCACAACAGGAGAAAATACTTCATTGAAGTCAATACCTTTCTTCTGAAAATAGCTCTTTACAACAACACGTGCCTTGAACCTAGCTACTTCAACCTCATGTATACCTTCTTTTTTCTTGAAAACCCATTTGTTTCCAACAATCCTCTGGCCCTTAGGCGGTTTCACCAATTCCCAAGTATCATTCATATGAAGTGATTCAATCTCTTCATTCATAGCAACCAACCACTGAACAGACTCATCACAAGTGACAACTTCATGATAACTAGAAGGTTTGTACACCTCAATAGACTCTGCCACAGATAATGCAAAAGAAACTAAGTCTGCATCTGCGTACCTCTAAGAGCGTCGAATCTCTCTTATTCCTTTACCCTTAGCGATATTGTATGGTTGCTCATGTTGCTCTTCTGCTACATCATGAGCAAAATAATCTATCTCATCCATAGATGGCTGATCTGAAGTGCCCTCTTGCATTTGACTAGGAGCTCCACTCTCAAGCTCCACCTGCTCACTAACACTGTGGTCTTTATCTGCAACAATAGACTCTTTTTTTCTTTTGCAACATGGAAAACTCATCAAACTTAACATCTTTGCTAATCAAAAATTTAGGTGAGTTGGGTTCAACACACCATAATCTATAACCCTTCACCCAGAAGGATAACCCAAAAATATGCATTTCAGTGCCTTAGGCTCAAGTTTACCATCATTAACATGAGCATAGGCAGGAAAACCAAAAACTTTCAAATCAAAATAATTAGCAGGAGTACCAAAGAATACCTCAAACAGAGTCTTCAACTCAATTGCAATTGATGGAGACTGATTCACCAAATAGCAGGCATGGTTACAAGCTTCAGCCCAAAAGGATTTATCCAAGTCAACTTGAAAGAGCATACAACGAGCTCTTTCTAAGAGAGTCCTATTCATACGTTCTGCTACTCCATTTTGCTATGGTGTATGACGCACAGTGCGGTGTCTCACTATGCCATTTCTTTCACATAACTCATTAAACTGATTGTCACAAAATTCCAAACCATTATCAGTTCTTAAATGCTTGATTTTCTTGCTTGTTTGATTTTCTATACAAGCCTTGAATTTAACAAATTTGGAAAACACATAATTCTTATTCTTCATAAAATACACCCAAACATGACGAGAGAAGTCATCAATAAAAGTCAACATATACCGAGCACCACCCTTAGACACAACACGAGAAGGACACTAAAGATCTGAATGAATATAATCAACAGTACCTTTCGTTTTATGGATGGTTGTACTGAACTTGACCCTACGATCGATGCTTTCCATAAACACAAGGCTCACAGAAATCAAGCTTCCTAGTTTTCTAACCATAAAGCAAATCCCGTTTGCTCAAAATAGACATCCCTGCTTCACTCATATGCCCAAGCCGCATATGCCATAATCGAGTAGTGTCTGAATCTTGATCTGAAGAGGATGAAACTGATACACTACCAATAACAGTGCTACCCTGAAGCATATAGAGACCACGCGACAATTGCCCTTTAATAACAACGAGAGCACCCTTACTAACTTTTAAAACTCCACCTTCAGCTACATACTTATAGCCTTGTGAATCAAGAGTACCCAAAGATATCAATTTTTTTCAAATCTGGAACATGATGAACATCTTTTAAAGTCCTAACAATACCATCATGCATCTTAATTCGGACAGTACCAATACCAACAACCTTGCAGGACATATTGTTTCCCATCAAGACAACGCCCCCATTAATAGACCGATAAGAAGCAAACTAATCTCTACTAGGGCACATATGGTAAGTGCAACCCGAATCAAGAATCCAAACATCTCCAGGAGAACCAATAGATACTGATAGAACATTTTCACCATCAGAACCAGAATTATCTGCAACACCAGAAACATCATTAGTACCAGAAGACGTTGTGGCAGAATTTCCTTTACCTTTGAGTTTTGGACAATTTACTTTCCAATGCCCTTCCTGACGGCAATAGTTGCATTTATCTTTTCATTTTCTAGATTTGGATCTAGACTTGCCTCTATTATTCCTTGTGCCTTTTTCTTGATTTCTACCTCTAACAAATAAAGCACTACTATTATCAGTGTTGCTTGTAGACACCTTTTTCTTCAACTCTCTGGAATTCAAAGCTGCTTTGACATCTTCCAAAGAAATAGTGTCTCGCCCATATAACATGGTATCAACAAAATGTTCAAATGAATGAGGTAAAGAACATAATAGAACTAAGGCCTGATCCTCATCATCAATCTTAACACCATCATTTTTCAGATCACGAATAATTTTAGTAAATTCATCAAGATGATCGTGCAAAGGTATACCTGCTGACATTCTGAATGCATACAAACGCTACTTCAAATATAACCGACTGGTCAAAGACTTGGTCATATACAAATTCTCCAATTTAAGCCATAACCCAGCAGGAGATTTCTCATCACCAACTTCGCGTAATACCTCATCAGATAAGGATAACTGAATTGAACTCAGAGCATTTTCCATCAATGCATCTTTTTCTTCATCGGTCAATTTTCTCTAGCAATTTATCCTTGCCTTCAAGTGTCTTAACGAGCCCTTCTTTAACTAATACGGCCCGCATCTTCATATGCCAAAGACTGAAATCATTTCTACCATTGAATTTTTCAATTTCATATTTTACCGCCATGACAGAAAACCCAATATTAAATAAACAGAAGCACAACCCAGAAAATATGAAACCAATCAGATAACCAGAAGCTTAAAAATAAATCCAAAAGAGCAAACTTGATCAGTTCCAATAAATAACAGAATAACCCAATAGCTCTGATACCAGTTTATTATAAATTAGCACTTGCGGAAGCGAAGATCGGGTCCAATTTTTGGTTGCACAAATATATAATAATGGTTAACAGAAAAATAATAAGTAGTAAGAAAATTAACGACACACAATGATTTAAGTGGTTCAACTTTTCAATGTGAAAAGTATACTCCACTTACGACGGAACACCGAGGAAAAATCCACTAATAATCAAATGGAGATACAAACACCAATTTCAGAGAGCTTCACAAATTATACCAAAATCCAAAATCAACCCACAAAATATCCACTCTAATTTACTAGTAATATATAGCAAGATAAATTAACAAACTTTCTATTAAATCAAATATTATCGTAAACACCGTAAACATCTCTAGTGGCACCAAAATCTAATATCAACTAGATGAGGTTGAAATCTGCAGAGGCTCACGGCACCAAGTGTCGTCGCTGTCTTAGTTCGCGCAACAATAAACCAGGAAAGACGACTGCTGCGATGGCAAACAATTGGGAATGAAGCTGGAAACAACGTCATTGGTGGTGCTTGCGTCGTTGAGGAGGTTGCTGCTGCTGAGAAATGGTGAGGAAGAGAGGCGCAGAACAACAATGAAGAAAATGATGCAGAGGGCTGGATTTATGATCTATTCTTCTCTGATATCAGCTGCTGCTTCTTGTGGCTATTCACACACCTGCTGGTTTTCTTCTTGTATGCAGCTGCTATTTTTCTGCTTTTTTTCTCTGGTGGTTGCTATCCATTTTATGCAGAAACAAACATATAAATATATATAGAAGGCAGCTGAGGGTTTAAGAGTATATTGGTTTTTTGGCCTAATATTGTTTTGGGTCATTATTAACAATAACCATAAGCATGCTCTACCAAAAACCCCACAATTGGAGGAGCAAAGGAGGATAAAATGGACTCAAATGATTTATCAATGGCATACATGCTCGTACGAAACTTCTCGGGCACAATCTCTGCAAATATTGGACTGTGACAATGTTAAAAATATTAAATATAGTATTATAAAAAATCAAAACAAAAAAAGAAGGAATGTAGTTCTATTAAATCAAATGAGTAGTATATTTGTGAATAAATCCATAACAAATATATACGTACATATCAAGAATAAAGCCAGGCCATGAGGAAATACTGTGGATGGATCATCAGGCAAAACAAGTAGCAAAATTGTGCAAAAGGAATGGCTGAACCTGAATTTATGTGCGAAAGCATTATTCTTCCAGAATAGGCAAGCGTTTCAAAGGACAATCTGCCATCTTTCCTCCCAAGAGTCCCGCAATTGAAATCGAAATAGCAAAAATGTACTTGTGATTGTCACGTCCAAAGTATGTGCAATAAATACGCAAATATACATATTGCAACAAGTAATATAATGATAAAAAAAGATCGTTTTCATAGAAATTATTTTATTATAAACTAATTTTTAAAACTAAAATTATTAAAAATCAATTTTTTTATGTGTTTTTATATTTTAAGGAAACAAAATTAAAATAACTAAAAATAAATAATAAAAATTAATTAAATCAGATTTGGTTACTAAAAAGATATATATGAGAAAATATCTAAAAATACTTAATATTCTAATTTTCTAAACATACGAATCGCTAAAATTTTCTCAAAATAATTATCAATTAATTACATGATCAATTGAATTTAACCTAGCATGTATTAACCTCTCAAATAAACTACGCATCATATAGTAATTAATTTAATCACACTCTCATACCAATAAAATTACATACTATTTATTAAGTTCATTAATTATGGATTACATACATAAGAATCGTACATCTCTGCCTAGAAACTATGCATGTTATTTAATTGAGACAAATAATTAAATAATTTTCTCAAATATATTTAATTATCTTTATAGATAAATTGTTGGTCAAATAATTAATAGCATACAAATCAGAGTAAATAACATAATTAAATTATAATTATAATTTTGGTAAAATATTAAATCATCACATGGTGAAAATTGGATTCATAAGATCCCTAGATTAATAAATTAAATACATTGTATTCATAAATCTCATATTTTTCATAAAAAAAGACATAAAAATTGATAAAGAAAAATAGAACAAGAAATACAATTAATCTCTTAAATTGTAGAATTAATCTCCTATTGAATCTCCACCAAAATTGTATTTTTTCTTGAATTTTTTGTATTTATCTCTCTTTTTAGCTCCAAAAATTGATCAAAATTATGCTAATTGAGGCCATTTAGGGTTTATAGAATGATTAGAGACTTAAATAATGCTCAGGCGCAATCTGGACCATCAGACCAGCTTCAAATCAAGGGTTACGATCAAAACAAGAAAAATTGACATTGTCAGGCAATCACAGCACGACATGTGGCATCAGGAATTTATTGCATGAATTAGGGAGCGACGCATGATAGGGAAGACTGGTTAGAGTCAATGCAACTTGAGTCAGCAACACGTGACGTGACGTGATTCTTGGAAACGAATGGTGTGGCGCATAGGTGGGTGGAACACACAGAGAAATGGAGTAGCAACACGGTTTGACCAAGCCCGAATTTGGATTGAACGCCATGATAACACGTGGTGCGCGTTTTTTTCCTCCTCACACGCGACGTAACGTGATTCGTTGTCCCTGCTTGCGTGGCTTGCCCAGTCAGCTCTTCTGCTTGTGTTGCATGACACATGGCAGCTCATGATTGATCTTGTATTAAAAATTAATAAAAAATCTCAAAAAAAATTAAAAATTATATTTTTATTCGTTTTCATTAAAAATTTATATTTTAATATTTTAATATTTTTGACTATAAAAATCATATTTATTTAATAAAACAAATAAATATTAAGTAAAAAAAGTATATTAATAACTCTAATTAATCAAACTTTTGTTAAACTAAATACTAATTTATACAGCCATCAAACTTCCGCTAAACTAAATACTAATTCACTTAATATATAACATCCTACAGGTAGAATCTAAAATGCATCCAAAAATATAATCTTTTATGATAACATTTTTTCACAAGTCATATACCATTAGGAAAGAACTCAATTTCCCAAACCTGCATAATTGAGCGTATACGACAAACCATTGCATCCACAAGCCTTAACACCCAACTTCCAATCAACTGAAACATAATAATAAATTAGTTGGATAAATAGAAAAAACCAGCATAAAATATTGAACACCACAAACAAGAAAATCTGACTCATAATAATGCAAATCTTCTAAAATAAATACAAAGAACCTGTCTCTCCCACTGTGTGTGTATAAGCACACATTGTATTCCTTTCAGCAGTGCAATGTTCGAAGAAAATTGAATAAAATCCATATCTTATGAGTCCTATGCCCCAATAAGCTCACTTAATCCCAACTTCTAATTGCATAACCAGCTGAGTTGGAAGATATATGGATAAGGCACACTGATTTAAGCCTGCTACTGCAAGCGTTGGGCCTACTCCATCAGAGTATGAAGTCAAAAGCACAGTAAACTGAAACTTTCATGTAGGTTAAAAAATATTCAATTTGTTATGCATATGCTACCCAAAAACAATGGATCTGATTATGGACCTTTCGGCGCTTCCTGATTTGACCAGTAGCATATGCATTCATTGTTTTGTGAAAGAAATGAACACTGTTTTCCATTTTTCTTGGCACCTGAATGGAGGCACTTAGATGATAAAATACAAAGTTCATTTTATTTTAGATCAGAAAAACATAAATTTGCAACAAGCCAACAACTAGGTGCTCTGAAAATAGTGGCAAATGCATTAAATATTGGGAAACACTAGGAATAATAACCATTATGAAGTTTTTACCAGGAAGATTTTCTGGATGGTCACTATAAATTCTTTTCCCCTCAAGTGTCGGGATCAACTCATTGATTAACACATCTTTTCCCTTGCCATATTTTTCTGCTAAATGTTCTAAGAGTTCTGCATCAGATGGATCAAACTTTACACCAGCTGGCAGGCCAGGCCACTAGGAGGACACCTGTACGAGAGAAGTTTCAGAAGAAGCAATCTTACGAAACATTGGTGTAGAGGTGTTAAAAAGATATCTTTAAGTTACATAAATAAACAAAAAACAAATTCAGATCCATGCTCAAGTTTAACATGGATGCAAAAATTGAGTTTTGCAATTTATTGTACATTAAATGGAAAAACATATATCTGAAATATGAATTACTGAAAGATTAAATAAAATACTTTAACAAACTTGTGATATGCTAAATCATTGTTTGTTCATATCCTCATTTATTTTTTAGGCAAACATTAACTTTACTGTGCTTGTAATCAATAAAAACTCCATGTTTGCTTGAAGCCTAAAGTTTCTGTTAAAGATAAGTTTTCGTAGTTGTTGATTTAGTCTTAGGACTCCTGTGAATAATCACTATTGTTTAGGAAATTTGTTTTTCTGTTTTCGGTTTGTTCTCTACCACGATAATAGTAGTGGTAGATGTGGGTAGCTAGGTTTTCGTTGTTTTCATTCTTATAACTCCTTAAAAGTTGATCTAGCTTTTCAATTAAATTATAAGTTTTAATCATTTTCTTCACATATTTCACATTTGGTATCAGAGTTTTCTCACAAGGCCTAACCACTACTTGAAGAAGTCGCAACCTTCTGATTGTGTAGTTTCTTTGTCATTTCGATAGACACTACGATCACTGGAGCATGCTCATGGAAAATCTCTTGTGTTCAAAGGAATTTTGGGGTTTGATTGAAATTGGGGTTCCTGTAGCAACAGAAGGTGTTGAACCCACTAAATGATAGAATAAGATAATTGACGATCTAAGATTGAAAGATCTGAAGGTGAAAAATTATTTTTTTTAGGCGATTGATCACTCCATTTTGGAGATGATTTTGAACAACAACACGGCCAAAGATATATGAGATTCCCTCAAGCAGAAGTATCAGGGAACAACACAAGTAAAACATGCCCAACTTCAAGCTTTTCGAAAGGACTTTCAGATTCTCCATATGAAAGTAGGAGAATCAGTGAACAAGTATTTCGCTCGTACTCTCACCATAGCCAACAAAATGCGAATTCATAGAGAGAATATGGAAGATATTACTATCATCAAGAAGATCCTACGTTCCATGAACCCTAACTTCAAATATGTTGTCTACTACATTAAGGAATCACACAATTTAGACATCATGTCCATTGATGAGTTTCAAAGTAGCCTACTTATCCATGAACAATGCATGAATGGACATGATGTGAAAGAGCAACCACTGAAGGTTGTTCATAATGATCAATCTAGAGGATAAAGACGAGATTATGGAGGTAATAGAGGACAAGGAATAAGAGGAAGAAGCATATCAACATTCGATAAGTCTTATGTGTCATGATCTTGGAAATTTTCAGAACGAGTGTATAAAGAAGGAGAAACAAACAAGGGCCAATTATGCAGAAACCAGTAAAGAAGTCTTATTGATGGCCTATATGGATATGCATAAACCAAGCAATGAAGAAACATGGTTTCTTGACTCAAGATGCAACAATCACATGTGTGGTAAGAAAGAGTTGTTCTCTAATCTTAATGAAAACTTTAGAGAATCACTGAAATTGGAAAAAAACTCTCAAATGGTTGTAATGGAGAAAGGTAGCATACGAATGATGGAAAAATATTGGGGTAAAGTGGGTCTACAAAACAAAGTTAAATGAGAATGGGGAGGTTGACAAGTACAAGTCCAGGCTACTTGCAAAGGGTTACAATCTGTAACATGGTAAGGACTATGCTAAGGTTTTTCCACTTGTAGCTCGATTAGACACCATTCGAATGGTAATCTCTATTCCTACCCAGAAGAAGTGACCTTTCTACCAATTGGATGTGAAATCGGTTTTCTTCCATGGTGAGCTAAGTGAGGATATGTTTATAGAGCAGCCTCTAGGATATGTCACTAAAGAAGAACACGAGGTGTACAAGCTTAAGAAGGCCCCTTATGGACTTGAACAGACACCTCGAGCCTGGTACAGTCGCATAGAAAGCTACTTCATGAGTGAAGGTTTCCAGAAGTTTCCTTATGAACCTACTATGTTCACCAAGGTATCTACTGAAGGTAAAATTCTTATAATCTACCTTTATGTAGATAATCTTTTGTTTATTGGAAATGATGAGTTAATGTTTATTAAATTTAAGAAATCTATGATGGATGAGTTTAAGATGACAAATCTTGGCAAGATTAGGTATTTTTTAGGTATTAAGGTAGTACAAGGATCCAAAGGAATTTTTATTGATCAAAGAAAATATGATCAGGAAGTATTGGAAACATTTGAAATAGGTGACTGCAATTTGGTTCACAATCCAATTGTTCCTGGCCTCAAATTTATGAAGAATGAACAAAGAGTGAAAGTGTACAACATATTGTATAAACAAATTGTAGGGAGTCTTATGTATTTAATTGCTACTCGACCTGATGTTATGTTCATGGTGAATCTCATTAGCAGGTACATGGAATCACCTACTGAAATTCATTTGGCAACTGCAAAAAAGGTGTTAAGATATTTGAAGGGAACTTTGGATTTTGAGGTATTCTACGAGAAGGGAGGAAACATGGAACTAATTTTCTACATAGATAGTGATTATGCTGGAGATCTTGATGACAAGAAGGGCACATCTAGTTATCTATTCATGGTAAGTTCAGGTGTTGTATCATGGTCTTCTAAGAAGCAACCAATGGTCAATTTGTCCATTATTAAGGCAGAATTCATTACAGGAACCTCTTGTGCTTGTCAAGTTGTATGGTTAAGAAGGATATTATAAGTGCTTTCATATACTTAGCAGGGTCCTATTAGAGTGAACTTTGACAATATTTCAGTAATTTAACTATCTAAGAATCATGTGATACACAGTCGTAGTAAGCACATTGATATGCGTTTTCACTTTCTACATGAACCACAATGCTAAAATGAGGTATTAAAGTTGATTATTAACCGACTTTAAATGCGTAGATCTAAAATTTCAAGTTAGTTCACGTGTTGAACTGATTTTAAATTTTGTGTATTTTGTTATACACATTTTACTCATTTTCTACTATATCAGAACTTGTATTCGATCACATAATAGCAGAAAAAACCAAAATATGTTTAACAAAGTTTAAATAATACAAATAATTGAAAATTTAAATAGTAATTAATTACTTGAGAATTAAATTTATTATAAAAAAATATAACTTAAATTACAAATACAATGATGTCGTCTCTTTTGTCATGAATTTTATGATATTCCCATTTTATTTTAAAGAGAGGAAGTTTGGTTTGCTTAGAATCACCAGTATAGTGACCAAGAAACTAGGCAAAAGAGATTAGATGGAGTTTGGGCAAAAAATAGCTAGTCCATATAATAATTCATTCCCCTAAATACATGTGCACATAAACATCCATCAAATAAGCAGCCCAAACTTCAGAGACACTAGAATAGAGAAATTAAAGCATTATAAAAATTACTATGGTATTGTCCTATGTCATTCAAGATCATCATATTCTTCTTATGATGTTATAATTTGAACCATATGTTCTGTCTATTCTTCTCGTAAATCATCAAAAATTTGCAGGTCATAGCCTAACTTGTTCCAACCAAAGAACTACATGTAATTAAATTCAAAATAAAAATGTAATATCATGAATTCACAAAAAATAACTTATATATGTTAAAAGATTAGTAAAAAAGATTACCACATCGACACCGGAGTGATATAATAATAACTCCATCCCTTCAAAATCATATTAGCACTGTATGAAGTTATCTAGAATCAAGCTGATACTTTTAATGCTATAATAAGCTCAAAATATGAAGTCAAGTGTAACTCTGATTTTTTACTTGGGTTGCTTGAGTTTTGGTGCCCATAAACAAATACTTTTGTATTTCCTTGGGGCAAAACAAAAATTACTCTTGAAGATATGATGATTCTTAGTGGTTTTCTTGTACTTGGTTGGCCAATGACTACCATGATGTTGTCATACTAGGGAACTAGGCAAGAGATATGAGATGAAGTTTGGGAAAAAAATAGGTCTATATAATAATCCATTCCTTTAAATACATGAGCACATAAACATCCATCAAACAAGTTGCCCAAACATCAGACATAAGAATAGAGAAATTAAAGCATTATAAAAATTATCCTGATGTTGC
Source organism: Hippophae tibetana (assembly GCA_037013495.1). Classification (NCBI taxonomy): domain Eukaryota; kingdom Viridiplantae; phylum Streptophyta; class Magnoliopsida; order Rosales; family Elaeagnaceae; genus Hippophae; species Hippophae tibetana. Next base: position 31,339,373 of record CM072802.1, on the reverse strand, counting down.
ATTAAGATATGACAGTCATGTGATTTAAATCCATAAAGTTTCTTATCGATAATAAACACAAAATTTCTTAAGTTGGATGAGTAACCATCAGGAACTTTAACACACGCCAAACATTTACAAAACACATCCTTCTCTTTTTTTGACATTGTATATGATGCTAGTGGCAAGTATGTTCCATTTTTATCATTTTCCACCCGTGGTGCCAATTCATGTCGTATGCCTAATTTCTTTAAATCCAGTCTTGCTTTAATTCCATCCTCAATTTTTCCAAGTATATTAAGTAATGTATCAATCAAATTCTCATATACATTTTTCTAAATGTGCATGGCATCTAAGATGTGATGAATGTGTAGGTTTTTCCAATAAGGTAATTCCCAATATTGATTTTTTATTCCAACAACTATGATCTACTGATTCAGTAACATTTTCCTTTTTACCCATTTTATTAGTTAACCTCTTTCATTTCCCTCCATTAGTGAGTATTCTTTTTTTCATCTATCCATACCATTCAATTTCCTTAATATCTCAACACCTCGCAAAGTTTGGGGTGCAGGATCATGATCTTCTTCATCATCAAACAGTTTCTTTTGGTATCTAAACTTGTGTCCAGATGGAAAAAATCTTTTATATCTTCTATAAGACATCTTTCATCAATGAACAAGATAAGTTGAAGAAGTGTCATCACTACAAATAGGGCATCCCATGTAACCTTTTGTTGCATATCCTGATAAGTTCCCATAGGCAAGAAAATCATTAATTGTCAAGAAAAGGACCCTCATCAAGTTAAAGTGTTCTTCTTTATGTGCATCATAAAAATTTACACCATCATTTCACAATATCTTTAAATCATCTATTAGAGGCCGCAAATATACAAAAATATCAACTCTGGGTTGTTTCGATCCTAAAGAAACTGTGTGGATTAAATTCATCAACAGCAATGGAAAGACGAATATTGTTCGGATCAGATGAAAATTGAAGGGATAAATTATTTACTACTTTCCAATTTGTAGAATCACAAGAATAATGTAATACCTCATCATCAAATCGATTATCTGAATGCCAAGTCAATATCTTTGATGTCTTTTTACTTTCGAACAACCTTTGAAAGTGACGAATTGGAGGAAAGTACCAAAGAACCTTTGTGAGCACACCTTTCTTAGGTGTTGTCTCATTTATAGCATGTTTTCATCTCGATTCTTTACACATCGTACAATCATATAATGTCTTATATTATTTTCTATAAATAATTCAATCATTTAGACAAGCATAATTTTATAATATTCTATGCCAAATAGACTAAGAGATTTCTTCACTTCATACATTGACAATGGAAATTCAATACCCTCAGGAAACATATCTATTAGTAAATTTAGCAATTCTTGTCAGGAAAACCATTTTTCGCCTTCATATTGTACAAATGAATCAATCACAACATTTTAGTGTATTTCTTACACTCTAGATACAACAGTTTTTTGGTATCTTCTAGAAGTTTATTAAATATTTTGGGATCATCCTTATGTAGTTAATATTCAACACTATGAAACATATTTTCTGTCTGTACATTATGATAAGATGTATATAATTCACTCATATTCTTATTTATCTCTTTCCCATAAGTATTATCAATATTTTCTCCATGATAATACCAACATTTATAACTTAAAAGAATACAATTACGGATAAAGTGATATTTAACCTCGTCAACATCATGAAATTGCTCATTTTTATATTTAACACATGGGCATCGAATTATACTAATATCATTATCACTATTTCTACAAGCAAATTTCAAGAAACTTTCAACTCCAAAAATAGTCTTGCTCATTTCTACACTTTGAAATTAAGCATATTAAATATGTATCCAACCAATATATTTCAAATATTATTATATATGAATTTCCTAACTATTAGAATATCTATCAAAATATCATATAAAAATAAATACATATAAATATAATTATATGAGATTGATTGTAATTACTAATAATAATATGTCACATCATTTGAGTTGATTTCAAATTTAAGATATATAACAATTTTATGATAATTAATATTTTTAAAAAATTACTATAATACTTAAAACCTAAATTTTTAATGAGCATCATATTATTGAATCATGTCTTTCCCATTTCATATTAACAAAAATAAATAAATTAAAAACCAACCTTAAATCAAAGTCATTTTCAACAGAATGATATAAAAAAGGTTAAACATATAAATATATAAATTTATTACGAATATGTCATAGAATTATTTAATTTATTATAAAAATTTATACAAAACCAACATAATAAAAATAATAACATATATAATACAAAACCTACATAATACAAAAATTTATACATATAAATAATAACACATAATATACAAAGAATAAAAAATATGAATAATAAGTGTGTAGGATTAATAGGAACACTTACAAGAGTAAATGAAGTGACAAAATGAAGGAAATAAAGAAAAATGGTGTTTTGTAAGTGAGAAAATAGGGGATCTAGAAGAGAAATTGGAGAGGAAGAAAACCCACTAAATAGCCCTGGAATTGGTGGTTGAAGTTGGCTGGAAAATGAAAAAAAGTGGAGGGAGTGTGTAGTATTGGTTCTACGTGTCAACCGATGTTACAATCTACATGTTTTAAGTCGGTTATTCAACGAATCAATTTTAAATCTCAACTTAAATACCACATTTTGTAGTAGTGAACTTACAAAGCAAGGAGTGGTGGAATTGGTTCATTGTCCTAGTCAAAAGCAGGTTACATATATCATGACCAAGCCACTGAAGCTTGATACTTTTTCAAGTATGTGTGAGTTGATGGGGGTGTTTTCAATTACATGTATAAACTAACTGCTTTTATAATATAGTTTAAGATAGGATGTTAAAGATAAGTTTATGTTAGTTGTTGATTTAGTCTTAGGAATACTGTGAATAATCCCTATTGTTTAGGGAATTTTTTTTTGTTTTCGATTTGTTCTCTGCCATAATGATATGAGTGGTAGATTTGGGTAGCTTGGTTTTTGTTGTTTTCATTATTGTAACTCCTTAATAATAAGTTTTAATCATCATCTTATTAGACAATCATTCATAGTTTCATCGTAAGTGAATGTCTAATGTAATATTATCAATAAACCACTTATATGCAAAGCTTACATTGTTGTTATCAATATGGCAATGACAGTTTGGGCATTCACGATTTGCCCCACAGTCTTTGATCTGCAAAGTTGAAGGAAAAGCAACATTTTTCATTTTCTTTGCAATTTCTCTACTATCAACTAGCCAAGATCTGCAATAATGACCAAACATAAGGAAAGAAAATTGAACAAAGAAAACCCCAATTATTTGCTTCAGATGTATCCTTTGGCTCTTCTGTGGACCATATTCAGAAGGATGAAATATCACAACCATTTTCATCTAAAATTAATCAAAATTAAAGAATCAGAAAATACAAAACCTGAACGAATAGAGTCATGTAATAAAGACCTGTAAGGAAGAAGAATGAGCAAATAAGGAAGATGACAGGTAACCCTAACTTCATTTTGAAGCTTGAATATGCTTTGCTATTGCTTTTGCCTTTCATTCATCCTTTAGGTGATCAAAATCTAATTACAAAGCCTGGAAATTCTTTTTGCTTAAATACCTTATTAGGATCATCGGTCTGATGAACCCTAGAAAATGACCCACTGCTCTAATATGAATCCTATAAAATGACCTTAGGAATTAAACTCGGATTATGCGAGCGAGTTGGTAGAAAATAAGGGTCTTGACCAACGAGGGGAGATGCATGACCAGGCTAGGGAAAAGGAAGAAAAGATCTACAAAATGAAAATAGACCAACTCGCGCAAGCTAGGGAAAAGGAAAAAAGAAAAAGGGAAAAAGAAAAAAAATGAGAGGAAAAAGGAGAAAAAAGAAAAAAAAAGAGGAAAAAATTGATATAACTTATGGGCTCGGTTTTTAAAAAAATTGAGGCTATATGTATAGCCTATAGCTTCAGTTTTATTATAGCGTGAGCAAAACCCTATGGCCTAAGTTTTTAAAAAAATCGACACTAATTTTCCGAGGTCATAGCTAACTATTGTAGTAGTGGGACCTCAAGTCGATGATGATGTAGACAACATACCAACTTTAGAAGAGAGGGTTATAGGGGACATAACAAATGTAATAATAGAGGTGGCAAATCCATACCAAGAATTGCTCTAGAAATTATTGGACATGAGGAGATCTATGGAGGAAATGCAGAGTGAGATAAGCACTGAAAACCTTGAGTTGAGAAGGCAAGTCAAGGTAATAAGTCCAAAGCACCCTGTGATACTCAAGGTTAAGCTCATACTTGATAATACACGACCAATAAGTGAGGAGGATGAGAAAGTTGATCGATTACTAGTTGAACATGGGAAAGACAGAGAGTCACATGATCAAGCAAACCGAACTTAAGATCATGTTGATCGTAAATCGGTTATTAGGAACGTGCCTTAATCTGAAGTCATGTAACTTTTAGGATAGCTCAATGCAACACTTAAGATGAAGCTATTGTTGCAAATAAAAGCATTGGTCTTAGAAGAATATATAAGTAAACAGAATATGGGGAAAGTGAAAATAGTTGGTCAGTTCTGAAGTAATTGAGTTGACTGAGCCCTTAGAAATTTTTGTCTCCTAAATGTCGGGCTACGAAGGAACAAAATATTATATTGCTCACGTGCTCCTTTTCAAAATGATTATGCCTCCTATTAACTTGCCTCATGATAAAAGAAACGAAATGCTATACAAATCTTTTGCAACCACATTGTATGATTCAACGACAAATGGTTTAGTAATCTAAAGACACACAACATCATATCTTTCACCAAGTTGGTTAGGTTGTTTGTTGCTAACTATGCTTGCAACAAGCCGGGGAAAAATGAGTCACGTCATCTATACTATATGGTCCAAAATATTGACAAATCTGTCGAGGCATTCATGAAAAGGTTCTGCAAGGAAAAGATTGAAATATCAATTTTTTTGAATTCCATCTCTATTCAAGCATTTCAGAGAAGGGTTGAGAAGTTAGGGTCTAATTTCCAAACTCACGAAGATGGCACCCAAGACAATGGAGAGGCCTATGAGGAAGCACAAAATTTTGTTAACTGGGAAAAGGAGTTAAAACCAATCAAGAAAGAATGCTTGACCACACCCGTGATCACAAGAGGAAAGGAAAAAAAAGGTTGAGCTTGGAGAAACCTAGATGGATAGAGTATCAAACCAATAAGAGGTTGTCGGGTAAAGTTCAAAATGTGGAAATTCTTGGAATAATAGCTCGAGATCATGGGGGAGGTCGATCTCCCCTCTTAAGGGACTTCACTAAGAATAAGCCTAGTGAAGGTCATCCTAAAATGGAGGAAGATGGTGATGAGGGTGGTGGCAAGCTTGTTGTTAAGGTGTTAAAAAAATCACATTTTTTATTCTAAAAATTATTGAGTAAATTCCATAAATACTCGCACCCAAAACGAACCAAAAATACAAGTCATAATGTTAGTGAATAATCATACACACTTCGAAAAATAACTTGTGATGTGTGTAAATATACTCATATACATATTATATCTAACTATGTGCATGTATATAATATTGTTCCACATTAAACAAACTTACATTCAGAAAATAAATACATTAAATAAAATAAACATACATCATATTTTGTTATGGAAGTCAACACAAAGATATAGAGTACAAAAAATTTACATTTATTAAATATATTTTATTTAACAATTAATATTTTTTTAATAGATAATTGATTGAAGTGTATTTATTTCATACTTTTACTTTAATAATTGTAAATTTATAATTAAATAATGTTGCTTTTATCTAATAAACCTTCTACTAACATTTTTCAAATAAAACAAACCTCACATATATATTTTTTTAAAATAAATCATATAATTCTATTTACTATTATTTATATAATTACGCCTATATATATATATATATATATATATATATATATATATGAGTTTCATTTTATATATTGTATTTTTAACTAATTTAATATTATTCACCTTTTTATGATAAGATTTATTGTTTTTTTTTATTTTAAACTATATGTTCAAATTATACGAGTAAAATTTTATCTAAAAATGATTAATTTATTACTTAATTAACATATAAATCTATATAGTTACGATGAAATGAATAGGTAAAAATTGAGAATTTGATATATCATTTTGATAAGTTTAGAATTTGGTTACCAAATTGAAGAAATTAATTTTGGAGATAATTAAACTTAAATAAGTAAGAGATGTCGGGTACCATCATTCAAATTGTGTATTAATTAATTAGAATCCAATTCTCACTCTTGTTGCTAATTTGATAATATAGGAATGAAAGAGGGAGAGAAATGTTAAAGAAGATACACATCAGTAATACTCTTGAATATATGAAAACTAGTACATACAATTGTGATGAATATGCTGTATTTATAGCAACACTTAACACTTCAATTCTGTTAGAGTGCACATGGCTGAGTGCTAGCTATCAAACTCTAACAAACACATGGGCACATGGGCACAGGAGTAGCCTAGTCTATTACACAGCTTAATATAATGTCATGCCACATGACAATATATATATATATAATAAAAATAAAAATAGATGATGAGATATGGACGTTTGAAAAATGGAGCAAGTATTTAAAGGCACTAACTACTAGTAAACATTTTTCACTTTTCCCCGAGTACCACAATGAGTCGTGAAGTTTAGTAGGAACGTTTGTGATGGTTTTAAGGAAAGATATAAAAATCAGAGGAGAAAACTGGCATTCAAGACAAGATAGCTACTTTGCATTTTAGCAAGGAAAAAAAATATTAAGTAGGAGAGAATTTTTTTGAATTATTAAAATATTTTGATTATTTTATTTTTATATAAGATACTTAGTTAATTGTTTTTATAAAAAAATTGATACTTTTAATTATTATTTTAATAATAAAATGAATTTAATAAAATAAAATTATTATTTTATTTTAATAGTTTAAATTGAATTTGAATAATATATTTAAAAAAAATATGGGGAATTATTTTTATAAATTTTATATTTTATTTAATTTTTTGGATTTTTTGTATCGGGTTTTTTTATATATATCTTATTATGATCAAAATTATATACTTTTTAATATCAAGAATATAGGGCTACACAATCCAAAAAATCAAAAGATAACCAAAATTAGAAACACAGATTAACTCTCTTATTTCTACAATATTCTAAGATAAGTACTAAAAGTTGAATATTGCATTTTCACTATATTACTTGAATCTGGGACACCAACTATGACATTCGTATAATCTTTGACAATAATGGAATAGGGAAAGCTTATTTGTGTGGTTTGTTATTGATTTTATAATTTTTTAACATATATAATCCCTATTTTTTATATTATAAAGTCTATAATTTTGATTCAAATATGATATCTACTTCAAATCTAATATAAAAAATATCAAAAAATTACATAAAATTTTAAAAAATAAAAAATTTATAAGAATAGTTGACCAAAAAAATATTGTATTTTGAAATTCAGTTTTAAACTGTTAAATTAATAATGATGATTTTAATACTATTAAATTAAATTTATTATTATGTTAAAAAATTTATTAATAAAATAATATTATATTATCTAAAAATGAGGGTAGTTTATTTCATTTGCCTCCTAAAAATGATTAAGACAAAATTATATTATTTTAATAATTTTTTATTTAAAATATTATCATTTCAATTAAGTAGTTAAAATGCTATTAAAATTCGATTCTTTAACGTAGATAAAAGTGAAATTTAATATGAAATAGTTTTAAAAAAATAAATAACAATAAAATTTATTTAAATATATTTTTAAATTTTTATTAAACATAAAAAATTAATTAAATATTAAAATAAAATGTGTGGTAATTAAAAAAATATCAAAAACAAATATTTTCCAAAAATATCAAATACTCATATTTTAATCGTATTTAATCATTTGATATAAAAAATAATATTTTAAATAAAAAATTATTAAAATAATATAATTTATTTTTAATCAATATTTTTTACAAATTTAGATAACACTGTTAATATAAAGTTATAAATAATGTAAATAATTGCATTTAAGATATTTTTATAACAATTTAAAAAAAAAGCTACGTTGAAATCATGTGAGTACTTAACTTTTATTTTAAAGAAAATATAGCTTTAAGAACAAATACTTAAAAGTTAATTTGTAATTGGCATAATCATTCTTCTTGGATTGTTCATAATTTATTTAATTTGAATCCATTCATTTGATCTAAATCAAATCATTGTTTGATTTTTTTTTAAATAACATTCATTCGGTTTAATAAATTAAAAAATTAATTCATTAAATAATAATTATAATTATGTTCATATTAGTCAATTAATGTTCTTTTTTCGATCAAGCATTATTTCATTAATCACTATTCATGCCCCAAACAAATAAGTGAGACCCGATGTTCAAATTACACAAACCATCTATCTTCAACACCCTACACGATTTGTCAATCCATCTTGGAATACTTGTTTACAAATACATCATAACCTTAAACAATTATTAAAATATAATTGAATTCAATAATTATTTAGTTATTAAAAAAATACAAAAATTAATTTATCCACTCTTTATATTAGTTTTGTAGCTTTTATTAAAATGAATTGGTTCTTAATTACAATGGATGAGTTTTTATATCATTGAGAACCAACTTTCTTGGATTGGTTCCAATTTTATTTCAAAGCTTTAACAAGTTAATAAACAAGGGAATTTATCTATTGTTTGTGATATTAGATAATTTCAATATATATAGAAATAAATTTGTCACACAAAAATTTCATTTCAAAAATTTGATTACATTGCATATTGATGTATAGACTCATAATGCAATTACTAACCGTAAGATTTTCTAATCATTATCGAGCGATTATTTCAGTAATTGAGACTTCATTAACACTATCAGATTCATGCTTATTTGTAGATTTATTGGATAATGACCCTAATGTTGTAATAGTTCTCTCTATTTGACTATGAGGAAAAAAATTAGGCTTTTGTGGTAATATTAGTGAAATAGAATAACTACTTAGCATTAAAACTATGGAAGCTATTGTGGGTCTTTTAGATGGGTCTTCTTGGACACAAAGCAAGCCAATATGTATGCATCTAATCACTTCATGAGTTGAATATGAATCTCCAAGACTTTGATCCAACAATTGTAACGGTGTTCCATCGTTCCAAAGTTTCCAAGCCTACATATATTATGAATTCATAGTGTTATCAATGAAAGAGTTACTAGCAATAAATGAATGGATTTTAGCTAGAAAATATTGGTTCACACTTACATAACTCAAGAGATCATTGTCAGTATCTGAATCATAAAAATTAGAATTTTTCTTGCCGGATATTATCTCCAACATTAACACACCAAAACTATAGACATCAGATTTTATCGAAAATTTTCCATAGAGTGCATATTCTGGAGACATATAACCACTGCATTACACATAAATCAATAATGAAATTTATCATATTTTAGCAAAAAATATTAAAGATTACGAGTAAATATAAATATAAATCAATTTTAAAAAAGTATTTCTTTAACTTACTAAGTTCCAACAATCTTGCTTGTCTTTCCTCGAGTCTGATCAACTCCAAAAATCCTTGCCATACCAAAATCGGAAATTTTTGGATTTATATTACTATCCAATAATATATTGCTTGATTTAAGATCCCGGTGTATAATTGTAAGTCTTGAATCCTCGTGTAGGTATAACATTCCACGAGTAATACCGTTTAAAATCTTGTAACGTTTAGACCAATTCAATTGTACTTGTTTAACATGATCTTATTTACATGTCAAATGAACAATAATTTGTACATGTTAGAATATTAAAATTAACTTCATGTGTGATCTAAAATAATATGATTCAAATGGATAAGAAAATATGAAAATACAAGTTTATAAAAGTTTGATATTTCATTGAATTTAGGTTATATCTCTTATTTTATTGTTATTTGTTTTGGAATTTAAATCTAATGCATAAGTAACTACTCCGCAATTAAAAGCACTTATAATTAATAATTAAAAAAAAATCTAGAAAAGTTAGATGGGACGTACCAAATAGTGATTGGTCAAGGCTTTTGTTATGCACAAATTCATAAACAAGAATTTTCTCATCTTCTTCCACGCAAAACCCTAATAATCGCACCAAATTTCTATGCTGAAGCTTAGCTAACAAAGCAACTTCATTCTTAAACTCTCCTACACCTTGGGTTGAGCTCCTAGATAGTTTCTTCACTGCTATTTCTTGCCCATTAGGCAATATACCCTGAAAGTTAATTAATTTATTTACAACCATGCATACCTCAGCTTGAAATTAATTGTTTTCCTATTTGCTTAAATCATACCTTATAGACTTCTCCAAATCCACCTTCACCCAATTTGTTATCAGCAGAGAAGTTGTTTACGGCTGTTTTAATTGTACCCAAATCAAATTGCAGTGATTCCACTGTTGTTATTTCATTCCCATCTACAATAAATATGTTAGATGTATTTTCTTATTAATTAGCTTCCATGATATCAAATTGGCAAAGCAGGATAAAACAAAATAATAATTTGGGTATTTTACTTAAGATGAACAAAATATATATCATTTCAACTTGTACCATTTCCATCTTTTAAAGCACTACCGTACTTTCCCTTCACACTTCTCAGACTTAGGAAGTAATATACTCCTAAGAAGACCAGCAACGAGAAGAGTACAACTGAACCACAAATTACAACTACAGTTATTGTTCTTGTAGCTCGTTTTTTTCCTGCCAATTAAGACAAACAATTAACCAAGGAAAGTAAAAGAGAAAAAAGAGGATTAGAAGAGATAATACTTTTATACATCTATATATATTTCCGCATAATACTTATAATTTAAGGATTGATTTATTGGATTTAAACACATAAATTCCAGTTTTAATATATGTTAAAAATTGTTTGTTAGTGGCCAAATAATTATTAAATTACGAGTTTGGTCTCTTTAATTCATAAAACTAACATTTATAAATGAGTATAAAGGTAAAAAAAATTACTTTCTCTAACGATTTCTAACAATAATGATTTGTAATAGAAATAAAGTTCACCACATTTTTACCTTGTGAAGCCGGGGGTGGAAAAGGAATTGATGAAGACATTTCATTGTAAAAAGGAAAAACTTGAAATCGAATATAACAACTGGGGTTATAGCCATTACCACCGTCTTTTCCAACACAACAAGTAGGAAGTTTAGCCACTTGCAATTTAAGACACCTGTTACAATCCAATCCAGACAGGTCAGGACTACACTCTACTAAACAATACAACGATTGGAACTCCGTATAATTCTCCTTCTTCACTGCAAACTTTTTATCACCAATCTTAGCATTGGACGCCTTAGTGACCAACTCCGTCATCGTGCTTGCCAGCAACCGATTGAACCGCTCTGGTTCTGTTACTTCCGTTTCGCTCATTGTTGTAATTTCTGGTTCTTCAGCGATCTTTCCGAAGAAAGAGACATTAGAATACCTTACTATGCAATTGTTGTACCATATTACAGCCTCTTTTTCTACAGGACAATATAATTGGGTTAAGGCGCTGGTTGCTGTTTGGACACAGTCATTACACTCTTCTGAACTTATGTCACCACGGCATAGAAAAGAGCCATAGACTATGGTCCCAGGGTTTCGTCCAACACTCGTATTGTGGTATAAAGTATCACGAATGGATGAGTTGGTGACGAGGAAGGAGAGGACACGGTCCAGATTGGATTTGTAAGTAGTGTTGGGATTGAAAATTGTGGTGTTTGGACAAACATGGGCTCTATAGTCTGTGGAAGCTTCACTATTGGAAAGGCTTATGAAGATGAAAGTAGAAATAAGTACAAGAATGGTGATCATATTCGAAGAAGGCATGATCAATTTCATAATATTGATCACTACTTGGCGTCTAGTTTATGTAAATTTAGAACTCCTAGAAGTTGCTTAAATTTATATATTTGATTTGATGGTCGTCGAAGTTTAAAGTTTTAAGTCAGCGATTTAGTTAAAAAATCCCACACGTGAAAAATGGAGCAAATATTTAATGTTTACTGATATTGAATAATTTGTCACTTGAACGTGTGAAACAGAATTACTCGTGAAGTTTCGTGGTAACTTTTGATTTTTTGATTTTTTTGAAGGAAATCTATTCTCACCTTAATAAAATTATTATGTCTAATAATTTAATACTTTACATAATAAATTTTGTGAAATTATACTTTAATATAATGTCATTTTTTTCATAATTAATTGGGATAATAAAAAATAAAAATCATATTTATTGTTAGTAGCGTATATTTAAACTTTTGCAAATAAAAAGGCAAATAAAGCTTTCCAAGACAATTACTAAAGTATTATCGTAACACATTTCTGATAACAAAGTTTATTTATCTTTTATTTTTTAATTTCATCTACATTTTCAATTATTATTAATATTTGACTGAAATTTCTAATGTAAATTTTTATCTTTCAAATTCTTGTTTTTAGTGGTTGTATATTAAGTTTATAAGATTTTTAACAAACATTTTCTAACACTTGATTAAGATGTATACTTCTTATTTGTGTCATTTAATAAAAAACTTCAATCGGTAAATACAAAGCAAAAATTATATAGTCCCTCTTTATTTGGTATAAATGATATATATATGTTTAAATAAAATGTTAAAAATAAAAATAAATATTTTTATTTATTGTATTTTATTATGAAAATTTTGAAGACCCCAATTTCATATTTTGCTCTGAGCCTATGTATTCATTGAGGTGCCTCTATTAGCTAGTAACTTCAACTATTAGCTTGAGAGACTTTAGATGTATGTTATTATATAATGTAGTGATTTATATTTGTTTTATTTTGAAAGTCCGTCAAGACTCGAGAGATGGGGTACTAAAGCATTCACACACACTATCATAATTTTCTTTTTTTAATCCGGAAACAGCAAGCTAGCAGAAAACTGATACGCATGGGATAAATATGAAAGTGGCCCAACTTTTTTTTTTTTCTTTTGGTTTAATGCAAGTTAGTATTTGCTTTTTAGCTTTAATCTATATCAGCTGTCATAGTGATGTGTTCCTGCCCGGAAGAAAATTTGATAGCACTCGATGTATTTTCATAATCGTTGATTCTGTCTCTTTTTTTTTAATATATTATTTCATTTTTATAAAAATATGGATTAAATGTAAATTATTTTATCATTTATTATCGTGTAGGTTAAAAAATAATAAATAACTATATACAAAAAATAATTCTACGCAAAAGAATTCTATAATTTATATTATTATTTTTATTTTTTCATTACAATTGTATAGTTATATATAAGAAAATTTTACTTTTTCAATTACTCTTTAAATTAAATATTTTTAATTTACTTCTTGAATTAAGAATTCCTTAATTTACTCTTTCAATTAAGCATTCTTTGATTTACTTCTTGAATTAATTCCTTAATTTACTCCTTCAATTAAGCATTCTTTGATTTACTTATTGAATTAAGAATTCCTTGATTTAAGAATTCTTTGATTTAAGAATTCCTTGATTTATTCTTTGAATTAAAGATTTCTTGTTTTATTCTTTGAATTAAAGATTTATTGTTTTATTCTTTGAATTAAAGATTTATTGTTTTATTCTTTGAATTAAAGATTCCTTATTTTATTCCTTGAATTAAGCTCCTTATTTTATTCCTTGAATTAAGCTCCTTGTTTTATTCCTTGAATTAAGCTCCTTATTTTATTCATTGAATTAAGCTCCTTATTTTATTCCTTAAATTAAGGACTAATATTCAATACTTTCCCTCAAGCTGAATCCAGAAAGATTATGGATCCAAACTTGGATAGAAGTCGTTGAAATTGATGAGAAGCCAAGAGTTTGGTGAAGATGTCAACCAGTTGGTCGAAGTTTCTTGTATAATGTGTCTAAATCACCTGTGATTGAACTTGTTCACGAATGTAATGACAATCAACTTCAATGTCTTTCGTCCTATCGTGAAACACTGGGTTTGATGTTATATGCATGGTTGCCTGATTGTTACAAAATAAGGACATAGGAAGAGTTATAGAAACACCTAAATCAAACAAAAGACCTTTAAGCCATATCAACTCACACGCAATTGAAGCCATTGCACAATACTCAACTTCGGCACTTGATATGGCGATGACACTTTGCTTCTTACTCTTCCATGTAACCAAGTTTCCACCAAAAATGTACAATAGCCAGTGGTGGACTTACGATCGATTGCATTCCCTGCCCAATCAGCATCACAATACCCCATGATTTATGTGTTGTCATTCTTCTTCATGATGATACCACGATCCACTAATCCTTTTAAGTAGTGTAAGATCCTTTTAACAAGAGTCAAATGCTCAAGTGTTGGGGAGTGCATGAATTGGCTCACAATACTTACAGAATATGTGATGTCAAAAAGGGTAATGGTTGGTTTAGCATCACTCATGTTAGCTTCCTTGAGCAAATCTAGGACATATTTCCTTTGGTTAAGAAAGAGTCTCTTATGCGAAGTTGTCATTTCTATACCAAGAAAGTACTTCAATATCCCAAGGTCTTTAGTTGCAAACCTTTGTTTGAGGGACTATTTGAGATTGAAAATCTTGTCAGTATTATCACCTGTAATTATCAGATTATTTATATAAATCAGCATAACCAATTTTCCCATAGCTCTTGTGCGAACAAATAATGAGGAATCAACATTGCTATTCTTGAAACCAACACTCAAATGTTTGAGTGAATCCTTGAGCCACCAATCTTGCTTTATACCTCTCAATTGATCCATCTGACTTGAATTTGAGCTTATAGATCCATTTGCAACCCATGACTTCCTTGCATTTTGGAAGTTTGGTGATGTTCCATGTGTTGTGTTGATCTAGGGCTTTAAGTTCTTCTTACATGACTTCCTTCCATACCTCTTGGTTGTTGGCCTCATGAAAGTTTTGCTAGTGTTGAGGAATACGGCATGGGTTGGTGTTACTCTCTTATATGACACATAATTTGAGATAGGATGTATGGGTTTGTAGGTGACAAAGTCTTGAAGTCTTGTGGGATGTTGTCTAACATGCATTGGATTACGTCGTGGAGCAGGAGGAGTTATCTCACACTTGTTTACATCTTGTACCATATTGTGAGGATCATCTTGATTGTCACCATCTTTATGCAATGTACCATCAAGACGAGACCCTTCATTGTTACTTTCAATGAGAGATGTATCAATGTTGACATGGCTGGGATCATGTTGTTGTGGAGCCTCAAGTTCGATTCTTGGTAATGGAAACACATCCAAGATGCCATCCCCTTGACTTGTGATTTCATGTGACTTGTTGAAAAAAGAGTTAGTTTCATAAAGTTGAACATCTTTAGACACAATTAATCTCCTAAGTTAGGGATCATAACACTTATATCCCTTTTGTGTAGATGAATAACCAAGAAAAATACATTTAACAACTCTAGGATCTAATTTATCTCGATGATGAGATTGAATATGTACAAAACATATGCAGCCAAAGACTCTAAGGTGTGAGAGGTTAATTTTTCTTCCTTTCATAACCTCTAGGGGAGACTTGAAATCGAAGACACTCGATAATCTATTGATGATGTAAGCAATTGCCATAACCCTTTCGGACCAAAATATCTTTGGTACATTCATTTGTAGCATTAATTCTCTAGTTTTTTTCAAGTAAGTCTTGGTTTTTACGTTCAGCTACACCATTTTATTGAGGTGTGCCAACACAACTTGATTGATGCATAATGCCATGAATTCTCAAATATTTTTTCATGATATGGGACATGTATTTGGTGCCATTGTCAGACCTTAAGGTTTGAATTTTAGAGGAGAAGTGATTTTTAACAAGGTTATGAAAGTTCTTAAATACTTCCATAACTTCATTCTTAGACTTTAAAAGATACAACCACGTGCCTCGAGAGAAATCATCAACAAAAATCACAAAGTACTTATAACCATCAAAAGATTCATTAGTTGGTCCCCATACATATGAATGAACTAGTTCAAAACACTTACTAGCCCTAGACAAGGAAAAATTAAAAGGCAATCTAGTGGCCTTAGATAAGTGGAAAGTTTCACATGTAATTGCATCATTTCCTAAGTTTGGAAATAAAGTTGACAAAATTGGTGGAGAAGGGTGAGCTAAATGTTGATGCCATAATTTATTATCTTGGATGGGGTTAAACTTGGCTTGAAACCCTCTGGGATTGCTTTTGGATATGTAATAGAGACCATCTAAGTAAAACCCTTCACCAATCATCTTTTTGGTGGCACAATCCTGAAAAATGATATTGTGAGGAGAAAAAATGGCTAAGCAATTCAAGGTATTTGTGATTTTTCTTACATATAAAAGTTCAAAGGGAAAGGAAGGTACATATAAAACCGTCGACTTGATTTCATCTGACATTAATTTTATTTTTTCCTTTACTAAAACCTTTACATTCTCAACATTTGCAATTGAAACATGAGAAGGATTTGCTAATTTTTCAAACTTATAAGACTTTGACACATGGTTGGTCATATGATTTGTGGCACCTGAATCTACAACCCAAAAATCATACAACATATTTATTTTAAGAGCAGTTTTAAAGGCTTTTATGATACCTTGCATGTCCACTTATGGTATGAGTTTTGTATCTTCCAAGAAACCCGCAAACTTGCCTAGCAATGTTGTCGAGTTTCCTTCTTCTATGTTATCCACATAGTCAATTCTAGCTCCTTCTATCTTGCTTTGAAGATATAACATAAACTCATTCATGAGTTCAACTGGATTTTCTATGAAGTTCTTGAATGGATCAAACCCATTAGAGGTAGAGGCAAAAGCATGATTTGCATCGTGTGTAGTACGATTCACTTTCTATAAACCCTTATCCTTTATAAAATCAGGCTTTAATTCTAGATGTAGAATCCAACATGTGTCCTTAACATGACCCTTATAGTTGCAGTGTTGACACTTCAAGTTTGGATGCTTCCCTTTATACTTTCCCTCATTGGTTAGATAGGCTCTTGCCTCTGGTGCACTAGCTATTGTACCCTTATTCATGACTTTCCTCCTTACTTCTTCACGTTGAATTGTCGCACATACATTGGTGAAGAAAGGAAGTTCTGTATTCATTAGTATGTGGCATCGTATATCTTCATATGTTGAATCGTGACTGGACAAAAGTTGAAATAACTTATCTTTTTCTACTCTCTTTCGTAGCAAAGCTACATCGGTTGTATAAGGACGATATATTTTCAACTCATTCCACATGCTTTTCGTGCTTCCTAAGAGTTGTACAAAAAGATTGTCATCTTTTTGTAGATCTGAGATGTCCTTTTTTAATTGAAAGACTTATGCAGCATTGTTTGACTATCATATATTTCCTTGACCGTCTCCCATAGTTGGTATGTGGATTCAGAGTAACTGAATATTTTAACTAATTTATGTTCCATGGAATTTAGGAGCCATGACATAACCAAATGATCCTTGCTAAGCCAGGATTCATAGGTTGGTGAGAAAACATCAGGTACTTTGATGCTTCCATTTATGAACCCCAACTTGGACCTTCCACCTAGAGCCAAAGACACTACTTTTGACCAAGGTAAGTAATTAAACTCATTCAATAAGACTGAGCTTAATATTTGATTTGGGTTGACATTCAGCTCATGCATATTCATGAAGGAAAGCACCATTGAATTCAGAAGTTCTTATCCTAGCAGCTTGTCTTCAACCATTTCGAAGATTGAAAATGATAAGATAATAATAAAGTAGAAGCAAGTTAAGTTTCCTGCTTTGATACCATTTTGAAAAATAAGAAATAACTCTACATAAAGAATAACTTTATGTAAAAGAGCTCTCTAGTTTGTATTATTTTCTTCATGTTTTCATTACAATTGTATAGCTATATATAAGGAAATTTTACTCCTTCAATTACTCTTTAAATTAAGCATTCCTTGATTTACTCCTTAAATTAAAGATTTATTGTTTTACTCCTTAAATTGATAATTCCTTGTTTTACTCCTTAAATTAAAGATTTCTTGTTTTATTCCTTGAATTAAACTCTATGTTATATTCCTTGAATTAAGGTCCTTATTTTATTCCTTAAATTAAACTCTTTGTGTTTATTCTTTGAATTAAACTCCTTATATTTATTCCTTAAATTAAGAACTAATATTCAATAGTGTCAATTAAGAGTGAAAATTCTATCCGAGCTAATCTAATAGATATTATATCAACCAAACCAACCGAGTATGTTTTAATTTTTAATTTTATAAAATTAATTTATATGAGATTGATTTAATTCTCATTTTTTAAAATTGTATAACAATTGAACTAACTCGTGTATATTTATTATTTCTTATATTATACTTTTATTTTGTATATTTATTCATTTTTAATTTTATTTATTGTCTTCTACATTTCCTTCCTACGTTAAGGGATTAATTTACATTTACACGTAGCCATAATATTTTTTAGACGGGACTATATTGTGCATATTTTATTATACTAAATATTAAATATAAAAAATCTATAAATTAGAGAGTAACATAACAACATAAAACTCATTTGAACATTTTAAAGTTTTAGATTTTAAGTTTTATTTATATGTATATGATTATTTTTTAAAACAATTTATATTTTATTCATTCAACCGAAGAATATAAGAATAATTAAATCAATAAACTAAAAATACATCAAATTATTCTATATTAAAAAAATAGTTTTGTTACAAAAGGAGAGTAGTCATTTCTTAATATTCAAACATTAAAAAAATAATTTGTAGTTATTTCCTATATAATGAATGAATAGCATGACACTTTGATAATTTTATTTCACAAATTTGATATATTAGTAACATTTTTAAAATTAGTTACATTAGTGTTATATTTTTGACGATTTAGTCATTTCTAGTAAAACAAATTCTAAACTTAAGTTGAATTAAAATGAATCTTACTAGCAAAGGTCTCGTAAGTAGATATTTGAAGATAAAAATGTTTTAAAAAAAAAAATAAAGTAAATTAAAATCATCAAAATTTGTCTAAAATAACTAAAATGTCAACAAATATAAAAGTAATGTGATTAAAGTGCATAAATTTAAAGTAAAGTTACTAATATATCCAATTTGTGAACTCAAGTATAAATATTTTTAATGAATTCCCTTTAAATTTTATTTAAAAATAAAGGAAATAAGATGATTTATATGTGGGCTAGAAGCTAATAAATTTTAAACAAAATACTAACTCGGGCTCAAGCTCGGCCTAGCATCTAACGTGGCTCCGTCACTGTTTACATGAAAAAATTTATATATACCTTAGATATGAGAATTAACAAATTTTACGGTGTAATTCATTATTATTTATTATTGTTTAGTTTTCTTACTTTTAATATTTTTTGTATTTTATAACTAATATGGATAATGAATCAATAGTAGTATTTGTCAATCTTTTTTATTCTTAAAATTATATTTTCATTTTGAAACTTCAAATTTTAATTAATTGAACTTAAAGATGTAAAACTTCAAATCTATAGATAATCAAATTAATATTGGAATCATTAAAAATATAATAAAATAGTTAAAAATATTAATAAATAAAAGTCATTAGCAAAAAAATAAAATTCCATAAACTACTTTACCTAAACTTAACCTAAATAAAAAAAGAATTCAAGTTGGATTGGTTTTTCAAATTTATTAGTTTGAATTAGTTCTTAATTTTCAAGAACCAATTATATTAATTTGATTTCAATTTTGGTCTAATATCAAACTAACAGGTTGTCTCATATCATTTCATATCCAATTTAGAGTATGTATTAGACTCATGGTATAGTATTGTTTGATTATTTCATTTAAATATTATTTTATCTTATTTTATTTTATTTAGATTATAGCCTGATGCAAATCATGGAGCTGGACATATCAATCATACAAGTAGGAATGGAGCTGAATTTGCACAAGACCCTTTGTCACTTTCTAGTGGCCTAATTACAAGACTTAGAGCCAAATGTTTCAAGGAATCACTAAATGGGCGGATCCATGAGAATTGGGTTGATTCTAAAATGAAAAAGATGTACTCAAATAATAATCAAGGCATATTCTTTGTCATCAAAGCAATTAAAGAGGTTTATTAGCATGTAAATTAATAGCCAACATAATTTGACCATTAAAGGGTGTCAATTTGAAGAGTTTCAAGAATATTATGCCATCCAAGCAATTGAAGAGGCTTATTAGCATACAAATTCATAACCAGCATAGTTTGACTATTAAAGGGTGTGAATTTGAAGAGTTTCAAGAATATTAAATAGGAGAATAACTTGGTCTTGGCTGGGTATGTTAAAATACATTGAATCTAGTTATTTAGCTATTTATTGGATATCTTTAGAAGTCCAAATTGGTTGTCTCAAGAAGTCCAAAATAACCATTTATTAGCTACCTTTAAAAGTCAATAAATAGTTATTTATTAGCTATATTTAGAAGACTAAGGGTCCAAAAAAATCAAAATAACTTGTTTAGTTTAATTTGTGTATTGTAATTATGACTTTGCCTATTATTGGAGGGTTGTTCCAAGTATAAAGAGAAGTACTACGAATTTTAAAGGACAAATTGAAATTATTAACAAAATTATCTTCTTGTGAGGTCTTCTGTTTCTCTTAGTTCTTAAAAGAACTCTTGAACTTATCAAGATAATCTTGTGGTGTTCAAAACCAAACTTATCACCTTGAATTCTTGAGAGAATCCTTAGGTTTTCTTGGTGTGGCATTTCAATCCTTCATAGTCTTAATTTTCATCTTGTTTGGTGACAGGTTAAGACTCAACAAATATTGTCTTCATGATCTTGGGGTTTCAATCCATCATTGTTGGTGGGGTTCATATCATAGCCTTAATAGGCCTAATTTTAAATATATGTCTTTTAAGTCAACTAATAAATAAGTCAATCTTGTTACTCTTCTTATTCAAATTCTTGATCTGTTTGATGAGTATTGGTTGTTTTTTCATATTTGAATTTTTTTTGGATTATTTTGAATGAATTTCTTGAAGTTCGATTAATAAGTAAAGAATACACAAATAAGTGGAAAAAGGCAAGAGTGTGTGAGACCATAAGAGGGTAAAAACCATTTAGAGTGAAAACAACATGAGTGAAAGTGTATCAATTCTTGAGTGAAATACGTGAGGGACTAGTTGTGAGGATTCTAACCTTGTTTTTCATATTCTAAGCATGTCCAATAATCAAGAAAAAGATACAACCGAAGAATGTTGACAACCCGTAGTTCCAAACCTCCAAATGCAAGTGTTGTTAAGGGAGATGAGGTGTATGATGAGGGTTGAATTAGAGCCTATTCACAAAAGGTTAGATAGAGTAGAAGAAGGGACTTCTAGGGGACAATAATAAGACATCCATAATAGGCAGCAAGGTGAGTGTGTTCCATGTCGAAATATTGCCAAAGAGGCGAAGATGGAGGAGCTTGATGAGCCATATTTGAACTGGGTTAGGTTTGAGTGTGGGTATGGGAATAGATAAGATAGCATAGGTAGGCCTAGGAGGGATAATGATTTAGGAAACATAAAGATTAAAGTCCCATCTTTTCAAGGTAGAAATGACCCTAAAGTTTATTTGGAGTGGGAAACTAAAAAGGAGATGGTGTTTGATTGTCACAATTATTCCGAGTTAAATAAGGTTAAGTTGGCTACAATTGAATTTACATATTATGCTATTGTTTGGTGGGATCAATTAATAATTAATATGAGGAGGAATAAAGAGCCATCCATGGACACTTGAGAGAAGATGAAAATTCTTATGAGGAAGAGTTTTGTACCCAATCACTATTATAGAGGATTGTATCAAAATTTGCAGAGGTCAACTCAAGGTTCTAAGAGTGTGGATAAGTATTACAAGGAGATGGAGGTAGCTATAATCCGGGCTAATGTAGAAGAGGACTAGGAAGCCACTATGGCTAGATTTTTACATGGTTTAAATCGTGAAATTGTAGATATAGTTTAGATGCAACACTATGTTGAGTTTATGGATGTGGTACACAAAGCCATAAAGGTGGAGGAACAATTCAAATGAAAGGGATTGACTAGAAGGGGACAACATATGGTTGGTACCAGTCTGTGGAAGATAGTTTCAAAAAGGGATAAGCAGCTACAAAATAAGCTAAAACATAAACTATCTAAGAATGATAATTCAAAGACCGTCACTACTTAAGGTAACATCGAGACTTTAAGTTCTAAAACATGTGATCTTAAGTATTTTAAATGTCAAGGGCAAGGACACAAAGCCAACCAATGTGTGAACAAAATGATGATGGTGATAAATGCTCAATGAGAGCTTGAGTCAGAGAATGAAGAAGAGGTAGATGATGATGACATACCATCTTTGGAGGATGCCGATGATGAGAAAAATACTGTGGTTGGAGATTTATTGGTAGCAAGTGGAGTTCTCAATGTGCAAGTTAAGAAGGAAGAAAGCAACCAAAGGGATAACTTGTTTCATACCCAATGCTTTGTTAATAACAAAGTTTGTAGTGTCATTATCGATGGCGAAAGTTGCACAAATGTAGCCAATACTGATTTGGTGGAGAAATTGGCATTAACTACCTTGAAACATACTCAACCTTACCGGTTTTGAGTGGCTGAATGAAAGTGGCGAAGTCAAGGTGACAAAACAAGTATTGATGATATTATCCACTGGAAAGTATAAGGATAAGGTGCTTTGTGATGCCGTTCCTATACACACATTCCATTTATTGTTGGGGAGATCATGGTAGTAGGATTTGAGGGTTATACATGATGAATTCACAAATAAGTATTATTTTACTCTTAAAGGGAAACCTATTACTCTTGTGCCATTAACTCCAAAACAGGTCAGGGAAGACCAATTAAAGTTACAAAGATCAAATGAAAAAAAGAGAGTTAAAAAAAAGGGAGAGAAAAACATTGACCAGAGTGAACAAAAAAAGAGAGAAGATTTCGGCCATAGTGAGAACAAGAGAAGAAAAATTCAATTATATTGCAAAAAAAGTGAGATCAAGAGAGCATTATTTTCACATCAGCCTCTTATTGTACTCATATACAAGGGAGCTCTTTTATGTACTAATGATCTCGTTGGTGCATTACTGAGCGATATTGTTTCTCTTTTGCAGGAGTTTGAACATGTCCTTCTTGAAAAGGTACCTTATAGTTTACCTTCAATCTGAGGGATTGAACACAAAATTGACTTCATACTTGGTGTATCAATTCCAAACTTACCTACTTATAGGAGTAATTATGAGGACACATTTATGTGTTTGATGAATCATGATTTGCATGCATTTATTGTAGATTTGTAGTTGTGTATTTTGATTATATCCTAATTTATAGGAAAAACTTGGAAGAACATGTAATGCATTTGAAATCTATTTTGGAAATTATAAGGAAAGAAAGGTTATTTTCTAACCTTAAGAAGTGCACCTTTGACAAAAAGAAAGCAGAATTGGTAAAAATAATTCATTAAAAGGCACAGATTAACAAGGAGGAAAAAACAATATGTCCAACAAGCCAACAATAGACGCAAGAAGGTAGTGTTTGAATCAAGAGATTGGGTTTGGTTGCACTTACGGAAGGACTTTTTTCCGAAGAAATAGCGTTCAAAACTCCTACCTCGGGGTGCCGAACCATTTCAAGTAGTGGTAATGCATAAATGATATTGATTTGTCTTCTTTTGACTTAGGTGATGATTTGAGCACATATCTTTCTCAAGAGGGGGAGAATGATGCAAACCAAGGAGTTGGACATATCAATCATACAAGTAGGAATGGAGCTGAATTTGCACAAGACCCTTTGTCATTTCCTAGTGGCCTAATTACAAGACTTAGAGCCAAATGTTTCAAGGAATCACTAAATGGGTGGATCCATGAGAATTGGGTTGATTCTAAAATGAAAAAGATGTACTCAAATAATGATCAAGGCATATTCTTTGTCATTAAAGCAATTAAATAGGCTTATTAGCATGTAAATTCGTAGCCAACATAATTTGATCATTAAAGGGTGTGAATTTGAAGAGTTTCAAGAATATTATGTCATCCAAGCAATTGAAGAGGCTTATTAGCATACAAATTCATAGCTAGCATAGTTTGACTATTAAAGGGTGTGAATTTGAAGAGTTTCAAGAATATTAAATAGGAGAATAACTTGGTCTTGGTTGGGTATATTAAAATACATTGAATATAATCATTTAGCTATTTATTGGCTGTCTTTAGAAGTCCAAATTGATTATCTTAAGAAGTCCAAAATAGCCATTTATTAGTTATATTTAGAAGACTAAGGGTCCAAAAAAGGTAAAGAAATTGTTTAGTCTAATATTTATACTATAATTATGACTTTGCCTATTCTTGGAGGGTTGTTCCAAGTATAAAAAAGAGTACCGAAAATTTTAAAGGAAAGATTGGAATTATTAAGAAAATTATCTTCTTGTGAGGTCTTATGTTCCTCTTAGATCTTAAAAAAACTCTTGAACTTATGAAGTTAATCTTGTGGCCTTCAAAAACAAACTTATCACCTTGAATTCTTAAGAGAATCCTTAGGTTTTCTTAGTGTGGCATTTCAATTCTTCGTAGTCTTGATTTTCATCTTGTTAGGTGACAGGTTAAGACTCAACAAATATTGTCTTCATGATCTTGGGGTTTCAATCCATCATTGTTGGTAGGATTCATATCATAGCCTTAATAGGCCTAATTTTAAATATGTCTTTTAAGTCAACTAATAAATAAGACATAAACTTTTGGCTTACATAAATAAGACATAAATATAGGCCTAGTAGGCCTAATTTAAAAAAAATAGAATTTTTTAATTTTTTTTATATATGCCTCTTAAGTTAACTAATAAATAACACATTAAGTTTGTTTTTAGATTTTCAATTTTTTGTAATATCTAATAGTCAACCAATACATAAGGCATAAAACTTTTGGCTTTTGAATGTTTTCAAATATTTTTAAATAAAAGAAAATAAAAAATCACAATATTTACAATATAAAAAGTTTTAAAAATTTTGATAATAAAAATTTAAAAATGCTATTCCTCTCCAATAATAGCGCCAAAAACTTGATACTTGTAAATGTTATCTTAGTTTTGAGTGTAAAAATTGAGTATACATATTTTGTATAATTTATAAAATGACTAGTAAATGCACGAATCACTAATAAAAAATGGTAAGTACACATTAAAAGTCTGTTTAAAGACGAACCATTGATTTTTAAATTATTTAACAAATTCTTAAAAACATAAATATCCTGTCGCGATTATTTTTGTTAGAGATCTAAATTAATAATATAAAAAAATAAAGATAGATTCAATCAACATTTAGAAAATTAAATATTTATCATGTAGTGAAGAATTTATGAGATATATTAGATAGTTAATTATGTTTGTTCAATATTAAACATGTTATTAAAAATATAAATTAAGACTATTAATTCTCTCTTTTTGTATGAAAATATCCTAAGACATAGATCATTTTCATTGTTAATAATAAATCAATTAATATTCTTATGTCATACCTACCAATTGATTAATTATTAAATTATATTTATTTTTAAAGAAGTTAACAAAACATTTAATTTGTCTCTTTAGGTGGGGCTTAATAATTTGAACTCTCGTTAAGGTGTGTAAGTTAGATATATAATTGAAGTATCTTAAAAATAACTTTCAAATTTTTAAACTATTATAAAGGATATGTCGTTAATATATCTTTCAATAATAATTATTGTAAAAATCTTTGAAATATAGTTTTCTAAAGCAAACCTAGAATATTTCATTTAACATTTAAGAGCTCACTTTAAAATCAGATTCATATAATTAAATCTTAAATCTAAATATCTAAATCATTATAAAAATACATCGTTAATATATTTTTATTTTACAAACTTTGTTTTAATCTTGATGATAAAATAAAACTTAATTAATTTTATAAAAAAATGTTTAATCTATTTTAATATTTCACAAGCGTAACATTATTACTAGTATCTCATTTTATTTATAATCAGACATAGATATTTTAATAAATGATCGATAAATTAAACATAACATGTAAAACAAGACATAAAGATAATCTTAAAAGAATGGATTTAAGTATATTTGTATTGTTTATGTTATTAAAAATCTCCAAATAGAGCTACCATACTACACTATTACAAAGTGTGACATTTAAGTTGAGATTTAAAGTTGATTTTTGGAGAAAACCAACTTATAATGAATTTAAAGTCGATTCAATCCACGTAGTTTTTATCATCGGTTGACGTGTTGAACCGATGCTACACATAGGACATAGTGTGGATTTTACTTGTCAACCGACGGTACACACGTGGATAGCTTTGGTTGACACATAGGACTGACATTACGTACACATATAACATCAATTCAACACATCAACTCACACTATGTAGTGAGACATAAATTCCTAACTTTTAAAAAAAATCTTCAAAACTTCTTGTTCTACCATTTTGGATCTATAGAAAAAAGAAAAGGAAAAATTTCTAAAAGTACATGTGTTCTTTAAGTTCCTAGGGTTCATGAAAATTTGAGGAAAATTGAATAAAAAATTTAGAAAAATAAATATATGGATTCACTTACCAATAGTTGGTGAATTTGAAATAGTTCTTCAATTTTCTCCTCAAAGTCCTTAATTCCAGATTGAGTGTTGCAAGTAAGGTTAATAGTGACTAGATCATTATATAGATTGTCAAGCTCAATATTAACCTCCTATCAACCTATAGTTCAAGGGCTTAGATTGAAGGAAGATAAAGAAAAATTAGGTTGGAAATATATTAGATTTGGGAAAGTCAAACTAGTAGATCCGCAATTGACTTTTTCTCTATACTTTGACCAACCATAACTTTTCAACTGAGATTCTAATTGAGGCATGAAAATATCCATTGGAAAGATTGTGACCTCAAGATCATGATGATACAAAGGTATATAGGGTACTTGGCAAAAAGGGACATTTGAACGACATTCTTGACAATTTCGCGATAATTTGACCAAAAGATATGGATATCACATTTTAAAATTAAGATATGTAAAAAAACATTATTGTAATAATGTTGATGATATCATCGATATTTTCATCCTTGAACCCACCAACATCAGTTAGTATTTCTAAAGTAACTAAGAGGGTGATAGAGTAAAAAAAACATTGTTATTTCATTAATAAAGTATTTCTAAAGTAACTAAGAGGGTGATAGAGTAAAAAAAACATTGTTATTTCATTAATAAGCAGTGTAAAACCATCAAAAGAGGTTAGGAGAAGACGTAGTCTTAAATAAATAGGTTTAAAAAATATTACCTAGCATTAATCTCACTATTAATATTTTTGAAATAATATTTATTAATTAAACTGAGTGATCAATGTAATACTCTAATTTGATCAATTTTGTACTAAATTTCTCCTATTTAACATTCTAAAATATTTAGATTGATCATATTGGATTTAAATTATTTTTTAAATTACTAAAAGACTTTTTAAAATTTATATTCTTAAATTTGAGTGAGAATAATGCTAGGGTATATAACATATAAATATGATAACTATGGATAAATTTTAAATAGTGTAATTATAAGAGTACTTTGTCATTTTGGTTTCTTATTCTTGCAATAAATTAGTTATTTTGGTAAAAAAAATTATTTACTAAATTTAATGTTAAATTGTTAAATACAATAAATTTAATTAAGATACTTATAAAATTATGAATATTACAAGCAATTTGACGTTAAGTTATGTAAATAATATTATAAATTTGATGATTTAGATCAAATTTAAAAGTAATTTTAAAATTTTGAATTAAATTGATTAAATTAAAATATTAAAAATAAAATAATAAATCCTCTAAAAATATTGTGAAATTTTTATTATTTACTCTTGGTAAGTATAAGAGCTATGAGGGATATTAGTCACTTTAGAAAAAAAAAATCTCCGTGTCCGTGGTAGTTAATTAAACTTTATTCATAAATCGAAAATATGTTTAATGATTAAATCTCATTAACACAAACAATATTACATGAAATATAAAAAATGAAGAAAATAATATTACAACGACTAATCTTTTAAACAAATAATAAATTAACACTAAATGAACAACTTATATACACAACAAAGTCGATTGAGATAATATAACTCCTCTTACACATATTTTATGTTACAATGACTGGTTAATTAAAAAAACATGAACACTAGTAAATATAAGTTAAAGAAAACTAATTCTTAAAACAAGAAATCTATTTTTAAATAAATTCGTCAAAAGTAAATGCCATCAAACCCCTTTCGTGCAAAAATTAGAGTACATCGTGTCTTCACAGAAACTCAAAGTTTGAATAAAGAGCTCAAAATTTCAATATAATTTTCCTCAACTACTAAACAAAGAAATATATTAGTAATATGAAAGAAAGAATTTCCTCCAAAATTGACCACATATATAAAACTCTTTTAGTGTATTTAAGTAGACCATACAGTGATCATATAAAGTAAAAACCATTTTTTTAGGATTGCATGAAAAATATTTTAACCTACTTCAATAGACGTAAGGTTATTGTTAGAGAAGATTAAAACATTACTGGATGTAGGGTTGTTGTTGGAGAAGAAGCTGTTGTTGTTTGCTAGAGAAATAAAGAGTCGAGAGAGTAAGACTAAGTTAGAAATTAAAAAGAAATGTGTTTTTTCAATTTTAATTTTTTAATCTAGCATATAAGTTGTAACATTTACATGTTATAGCTTTTTTAATTTCATTTCGGGCTAATTACGGGTTGTTTGAACACAGCTCAATGCACTCAATTTTTTTGGGTTATTGAACTGACCCAAATTTGATTTGAATTTAATTCGATTCTTGTTTGATTTGTGTTTTACGATTTGGTTTCGATTCGATCAATCAAATTACGATATTAATTATCACCTCCATACAAAAGATCTTAAGACCTTGTTTGAAGCACATAATTATATACAAGAGAGTGAATGAGATAGTATGTATTGAAATGTATTAAACATAATAGTATAATGTTAATGTTGTAAATATCACTTAAAAACATCTTATGTGGTATCTAAATTACTTAACATTATTTATGTATAAATTTTTTACAAATTTTTTCTCTTTATTATATTAATATCACTATATATGTTAACCATGTTACAAATAATTCTCCTCTCCCCATTTGATATTAAGTTATAGCAATTTTGTAATGGGATTGTGGAGGGTAGAGATGCCCTTACCATGTTTAGTTGTATCTTGCACAGTAAAAGAGAAACAATACAATGTTTTGTACAATCTCGCATTAAAGGACATGATATATTAAAAAAACATATATATATATATTAAAATATATGTTTTTAGGACTAGATAATTCTTAAATAAAGTATAAACAAAAGAACTCCACTCACCATGAAATTTTCTTAGTCTTTATAATACGACCCAATGGGTCCTAATAATTTCAAATGTGAACTGGAATGCAATTGAAAACAGACATTGAGGAAACAAACCAAAAAAAAAAAAAAAGTCATGACAAGATGCTGAATAATTGAAAGAATGAAATTTAAAGTTTCATGGACTCATCGTAAAAAACTTCGGACGCAACTTTTCTCATATGAAAGAAAACGCTTTAAATGTGAATGGAATATTTTTTATTTAAAAAAAAAAAAAAAGATGAAAAAATTCATGTCCCTGAAGTCGGTCGATGAAGTTATTAAGAATGACATCACACAAAAAGAGGAGGGTCGTAGATTTTTAAAAATGATGTCAGATTTCAGTGAAGGGTCTTCATCCGTGGTCGTGACTTTGTAGTTTGTACTAGGGGTGTTATGATTATTATTCTAATAATAATAATAAAATATTTAATATTTAAAATAATTAGATAAAATTTTATTTATTTTATTTAAAAATATGTGTTAATAATTAAAATATTAATATTTTAAATAATAAAATAGATTAAAAATTATTTTTAAATTTAATTTTGAAAACTAAATATATTTTTAATATATATTAACATTTTTTTGTATTTTTTTATAAAATTCTAGAAATATTATAATAATTAATTAGTTATAAATTAATTTTTATTTAATATATATATTTTTAAATACTTATAATATTTATATTAATTAATAAATAAATTAAAATATTTTTTTAAAAAAATATAGTAAAATAAATAATTTAAAAGATTTAAAATAAATAAATAGATTATCTAATTGTATTAATTATTTTAAGATGATGTATTATATAAGTCTCTTAAATTATATCGTTTAGTTATTTATATTAAAATTTGTGTAATTTTATCTCTCAAATATTAATTAAAAATAAAATATATTATTTTAATAATTTTTTTATTAATATATCATCCATTAATACCTTGTTTTTCTCTAAATTTTAACATCCCAACACAATAAAGGTTTTTTTTTTCTTTTTGTACCTAGCCCATAAATGAGGTAATGTTCATATAAGAAATATTCAACCAGCTACCGAAGCTTTGGTTTAATGTTCATATGAAATTACTACGACCATATATATGAAGCAGGTACCTAAAAAACAGTCAAGAGAATTTAATTGCCAGGTTCAAAAACTCTAGTTTGACCATGCATACCAGAATAAATTGATTAACCATATTTGATTATTTGTAAATTTCCTTGTAATAATTACATTATTTACAAACCCGGGTCTTTAAAAATTAAACAGAACAAAAATAAAAATGCCAAAATATATATTTCTAAAGAGAATATTATATGCTAGCTCTATTCAATACTGTCTCAATCATCTAGGCATAATATCAGAAATGGTGATGTCATTAACAAAATTATGAGCATTTGAATGCATTTCGTGGTGATTGGAAAAATCTTCCATAGAAAAGGCAGGTCTTTCAAGCTGTGAAAAAGAAGTAATGTCTTCATTACTCCTTAGTAATATTTGAAGAACTAATGACTTTGTAGGCCTTTTGTCTCGATGTCGTTGAACACACCATAACCCAACATATAGATGTCTCATAAATACATACGGAGGACATGAGTCTCTCAACATTGGATCCATTAATTCCAATCCTTTCCTTTCACTCCATAATTTCCAAGCCTGCACATGCTTAATATTATGGTAATTCAACATAATCAATACTATTTTTTTTAATTTATGTTTTTTTTTTAGAAAATAAGTTATTGTTATTAACTAAAAAAGTATGGTTATTGAGTAGCATGTGATTATGTTTTAGGATCCCAATACACTTTATTTTTTTTTAAGTTATTTTTTTACATTTTAATTATTTTTTTATTATATTTTGAACATTTTAATAATTTTTTAATAATTTTGAATTTTTTTGGTTGTAAATTTGTTGGATCGAATCGTAAATAGTAAATATTTGAATAAGAAAATGTCTCAAAAAGTTATAAAAGAACTACAAGAAATTTAATAATTTAATTTTTTTTCATATGTGCATATAAATTTAAACTTACAAATTTCCGGCAATGCTTTTAGTATTGGCTTGAGTTTGATCAATTTTAAACATGTTGGCTGTGTCGAAGTCTGATATTTTTGGATTCACGTTGAAATCTAACAAGATATTACTTGCTTTAAGATCACATGAATAAATTTTAATCGAGAATCCTCATGCAAATACAACATTCCTCCAGCAATTCTTTCATTTATATTCAACCGAATTGACCAATTAATTCATTTTTTATAGAGTAGAAACTTAAATTAATATTAATATTTTGTTGGGAGAGTGATTTCATAAATCTCATATTTATTTTTAAAATAACAGTATTTATTTTTTATAATAATTTAATCACATTATTATAAAAATTGATTGCATAACAATAAATAATTATTTTTTATATTTTATTTCAGTTATAATTAATTCAAGTTAAAACAGTCCTTATTAAAAAAAAGAAATGAAAAAAATTAATTTACTCTCTTACGAACACTATTTAGTAATAATAATAATAGAATAATATTATCATAAAAATTTAATAAATATATTATCTAAATATCAATTTTTGCAATAATTACTCTGGCCATATTTTTATTATATTGCATGTATTTAAGTTAGCTGATTTACTTACCAAATATAAAATGATCAAGAGTTTTGTTGGGAGCATATTCAAATACAAGAATTTTTTCTTCTTCTTCCAAGCAAAAACCTAGAAGCCTAACAAGATTTCTACGTTGAAGCTTTACTATTGATACAACTTTATTCTTAAATTCTTCAACACTTTGTATAGATTTCTTTGATAGTCTCTTCACAGCTATTAATTTCTTGTTCATTAGGAAGCGTTTCCTGAAGATTCAAGTGTTATGTCGATCACAAGAAAATAATGTGAATATATACAAACCATGTGAATACCTTATAAACTTCACCAAATCCACCTTTAATAAATTTTTAAAATCAAATTGAAGGGACTGATGAATTGTTGTTATGTCATTTGATAATGCAGCTACATAATATTTCAAGAAGCAAACAATACTTAGAAATAATAGAAAACATAAACGTAGATATGAAAAATTAATATTAAGTGAATTAAAAATATAAGTAAATATATTTTGTAAAGGTATTTTATTGTTTTAAACTTCTTACCATTTTGTCTCCTCATAGTAGCATTCCTCTTTCTTGCTTTGCTCCAAAGAATATAAAAGACTATGCATGCATGCCAAGTAGTATAATGCATACCACAATTGAAACAATAATGACATTAATTATTACTGATGATTTTTTAATATTCCTTTTTCCTGCATCATAAACGGAATGCTTTGTTTATTCATGTATACATTCTAGCACAAGGCTTGCTGTAGTACCCAACAATCAGAAAAGAAAAGAAAAAAAAATCTCAAATTTGAGAAAGTAATTTTGTATTTTAATTTAAAAAATATATGAAAATCATCTCAAATTACCCCTAAAATTTATAAATAATGTTAAGTGACATTGACAATGATTTAATTGATAAAAATTAAAATAAAAAGAGTGATTTTGATAGAAATTCAAATTAAATGATTTTTAATTGTTTTACATTAATGTTTGGATTATGATTTTTTTTATAATAAAAATATATGAATTAAATAAAAAAATTTATTAATTATTAATTTTAAATTGTGTTATAAATATTATTGTTTAAGAATTTATTTCAATAAATCAAAAAGAAACCAAACAACTTGAATCAATAATCCTACCTTTTCCCCCCCAAAAAGAAATAAAAAAAAATCTAAATACCCGTGTATTTCGAATAATAGTCCATGTCAGTTGTATTGTTTGGGGAATAATGAGGGGTTGGTAGCCAAGAGATAACTCAATTAATATATTATTTTCTTTTATGTCTTATTTGTTAAAAGATTTGGTTTTAATATCAGTATCCCTTTTAATTATTAAATTGAATATTATTTTCTATTTTTTATTAAAATTAGACACATGTATTATACATAGCAAATTAAATAAGGATGTTTAAATTTTTTTAAATACAAAATATATATATATTAGGATTATATTTCCATATTTCAACAAGATAAAAAAATTAAGGATATGATTTTTTTATTCTAAATTTTATGTTATTATTTTAAATTTTTAAAACTAATTATTATAATGATAATAACAACGTATTGATATAAAAAAACAAATAATAAATTTAAATTATTGTTATATAATGTTCAATACCTTAGTTAATAGTTAATATATTGATATTTTTCTTTATCCTGTAATATTAAAATGTTAGGTTTTAATATCACAATTTAATTATTGATACTTCTTTTAATCATTAAATTTATTTTGTTATTGGTTTTTTTTCCTTTAAATTTTTACAAATATACTTGTTTAATTTGATATGGATGATATATGTATCAATTTTGAATAAAAAAGAGCAAATATTATTTAAAATGTTTAAAAATATTAATATTTGAATTAAAATATTAAAATAAAATATTTTAATAAATGGTACATAAAATTTTTCAATATATTAACTTACTTACCGAATCCTTAAAGGAAATTTTTGAAAGAAATGATTATAGCTTAAATATACACTTTTTGTTGTCAATTTATATTATGATACATGATAGAGAAATAAATCACTTTCTTAGTTTTTTTTAAATAAATCACAATATATTAATGATTTAAATGCAAAATGGGTGCAAATTTATATTATTTTAACATTTCTTTGAATTTAATCATTCTTATTCTGATTTAAAACAAGTATTCTCAGCTAATAATGAACGTATTTGTGATTCCCTATGCAATTGTATTTTAATGAAGCTACATATTTGCAATTCGTTGGCAACGTTCAAGTCCAATAATGTATAAGTGTGGGCATATGACATGCAGTTTAATTATATATTTCAAAAATAAAATAATTTTTTCATAATCAATTGAATTGTATGATACTTTTTATATTTAAAGTAATTTTTTAGAAAAATACAATTAAAAAAATAAAGTTATTTGTTTTCTATTTTTCAACTTATTAAATAGAAGCTACTTGGATTTAAATACTTGAGTTGAAAGAATAGAAAGAAAAATAAACAAAAAAAAAAAGTTAGATAAAACATAAAAAGATCTTTATATATCTTTTTTGAAATAAATATGAAACACGTTGAGTGATTCTTTTCCAATCATATCCAAAGGAAAAAATTTGTACGGATGAGGTTCATGGATATTGAATTTTATAATTTTAAAAAGATAGTAATAATATTTATATTAAACTGTGTTCATATATATATACAAATAAATATATTTATATAAAATATTTAATAAATAGCTTCTCTCAAAACTTCTCATGTAAAATTTCAATAATAAAGTAATTTGAAAACATTCTGATGTTCAATTATGTTCCTAGCTAGCTAGCATAGTCTAGTAGGAAAAAGAAGAAGATAAAGCTAGCATATAGTCTAGTAGGGAAAAAAAGAAGATAAAGCTAGCATAGTCTAGCAGGGAAAATAAAAAGATAAAGCGTAAATTAAGTTTTATGTTTTTAATATATTTAGGTTTTTTATAAATATTTTTATAATTTTTATAGAGTTACAAATATATTTATTACGTATTTAAAATCTTAAAATTAAAAAAATATTCATTATAAATACATTAGAATATATAAATGTTTATAATGTCTTTCCAACAAATATATCCATAAATATGTTACTAATATATTTAAAATTTTATAAATATTTTGGATACATTTACAATAAATTTAATATATTATGGATATAAAATATAATTAACTTAAATAATAAAAAAATGACTTGTTAACGATAGAGGTTAAGTATTTGGAGAATAATGTAGATTAAAAACATATCTAATATCATTAAAAGTTTACAAGATATAGATTTAATTAATCTAGATGTGATGATTAGTTTATTTTTAATTTATATTAATTTATAACTTAATAATGTAAACAAAACGATCATGTAATCGTGTATAAGAATAAAATACGAAAATAAAATAATAACACACAATATTTTTAAGTGGAAACAACATAAACTAAAACTATGACATAAGAGTAAAATCACCAATCCACTTTTTTATTATGAAAATCAAATATTCAAGTACAAACTCGATCTTATGTTACTCTTCTTAGGATACTGTTTCAACGTACTTTACTTATGAGTCTCTGTTCTGTTTTCACAGTTTCAAATATTAACATGAGTGGTTTTCAGACTAACATTCTAATAAGCTTCCCGCCAATCAGATACGTTCATGAATTAACTACAAAATATATAGCACAAAAACACAAGTATCTATTTATATTCTAGAATAGATTTAATAATGAATAATCATAACTAGATAATTTAAAATATATATCACTTAAACCAAATCAACTAAAAAATTCTATAACAAATAGATTAAGTCTAAATTCACTAAAAATAACTTCTTTAATATTTAATAATTAAATCAAGATTTTAATCACAAAATAAGCTATATAAATATAAAAAAATATGAAATAAATAGATTAATACATATAAAAATTTAACTGTTAAAATATTTATAATAAAAGATCATCAATTTATAATTATAATAATTAATGTCACTTCTTATAAATCAATATATATATTACCTTTATGCTCGTCTACGTTATAGTTATATATATATATATATATATATATATATTACCAGGTTTTTATGCTCTAACAAACCATGAATGATAACGTACGTATGGCTATGGAAATTGCTTCATTGCAAATCGGTTCTCAGCAGCAAGTTTCTCATCCATAGAGCTTCCTTGTTTTTTTTTTCGGCAGCAGCTTGCTGTCTCTATTCGGCCTCTAACTTTTCAACACCCTAATGATTTATATATATATATAGATAATATTCTTAACCAAATAGTATTAAGATTAAATATATTTTAAACTTAATTTTTCAAATTCCATTAAAAACCTTAATATTATAAAAAATCATTTCTTAAAATGAATCTTAAAAATATTAAAATACATCTAAAAATATTTAATTAATAACTTCATAAATTGATTAAAGTTTAAATAAATATTTTAACACAAAAAATAATTTCAGATTTATGAACATGTGTTATTAAATACATGAATGCAATCATATGTATCGTAGTTATAAAATATATACTTGAAGTACGATTATTTAGAACTCAAACATTTCACTACTACAAAAAGGGGTATTTAAGTCGATATGTAAAGTCAGTTTTTGGAAAAAATCAACTTATAATGAATTTAAAGTCGGTTCGGTGTAGAACCAATGCTATCCATGTAGGACATAGCGTCGGTTGATACGTAAAACCGATGTTACACACGTGGATAAATTCTTTTATTTTCTTTCTTCTCCAGACAGAAACTATTCTAAGCGTTGCATAACTCTCAAAAACTCAAAACCTCCCCCACTTCTCCTCCACTCTTTCTCATTTTCTAGCCACCTACGACCACCATTTCTAGCGCCGGTTAGTGAATTTTCTTCCTCTTTAACTAATCTTTTAGATCTCCTATTTTTTAAGCGAAATACTCAAATTTTTTATACCCATTTCTCACTTACAAAACACCATTTTTTCTTCATTTTCTTTTCTCACTTTATTTACTCTTGTAAATATTTTTATTAATTCTACGCACTTATTATTCATTTTTTCTGTTATTATGTGTTTTTATTTATGTATATACATTTTTGTATTATATATGTAGGTTTGTATTATAACATTAGAAGAAGAATACATCATGGTAATTTTTCTACTATTAATTAATATTTTATTTTTCAATTATTTATATTATTTAAACTATTTGTTAAATAGATTTTTTTTCTTGTTGTTATTTAGTGATCGAATACAGGTTTTAATTTAAGTATAATAGAAAATGAGTAAATTTTGTAAAAAAAAAAAAATTTAAGTCGGTTCACGCGGTGAACCGACTTTAATACCCCTTTTGTAGTAGTGTTTGTTTGGATTTTCTTGATAGACTTGATAGCAGGCTTTAAACAAATTTACAGATAAATATTTTGTCAACAAAAATAGCCAACACTTATAGTCCTTACAAACTCCCCCTTTGTCATTTTCGTGTGGCAAAACCTGTCACTCATTACATGATACTTATAAAAATACAATGGTGCCCCAGACTCCATAGTGAAACTATCCTATGGTTCGGTGAATCAATCTTCGTTGCAACTTGACAAACTTATAAGTAACTGAAATAACGTAAACAAAGCATACGACAATTTGGCTTGAAATCCTCATTATACATTAGTTCAGTTTACATTGAAATAAGCGGAGTATAAAGAATAGTCATATAGTATGCATTCATACCAATTAAGCTTAATTAAATATGGTATCTCTCTATATGCATAACAAAATAAAAACATGGAAGTAAAACACATTATTTTCTCTTCCTTTTTGACATACGAGAAGGACAAAGCATATTAGGCAAAGCAATGAAGTTAAAGTCTTCCTAAAGATATAGTAATGTAAAAGCATAGTAACAAAGAAGTGCAATAAGCTTTAAACTCCCCCTAGGTTCTATAACTTTGTAACTTAGAAACAAATTAAAAAAGGTAATAAATAAAAAGATGTAAATGAAAAAATCAGAAATGAAAAAAAAATCTGATTTTTTTCTAATTTTCATAAATAGCTACATAAGGTATTAAACTCATTTAATCACAAACGAGCACACAACCAATTGAAAACTCATCATTTTTTTAACTCAAATTTTAATTATTTATCATATAAATAAGAAAGTATAAGCAAGTAGAGTAGAAGAAGCACACAAGCACATAAGCACATATAATGACATATTAATATTTACTTAAGAGCAGTGTATATGTTGAAAACTCATAAATATATCAATTCATTCATTTATGACCAATCAAGACTCAAAAGAAAAAAAATATCACTTATCGTATAAAATTATAATCGAGTCTTCAATCTCACAGAATAAAATATATCTATCAAAAGAGTACTTAAGTTTTTCTTTATTTTATAAACGACGCACATGATTTTTTTAAACCTCTATTGGATATTTATTTTTGTGCATTCAATGTAAAAGTTTTATAAGCAGTAGCTTTTTGTACAATCTCTCCTTCTTCTTTTTTGCACGAGCCATAAACCTAGTATGATTACTTTCACACTAGTTGTGAGGTAACCCTCTCCGCTCATTGTGATAGCTTCACATATCACAGTAGCTAGCTCTCTCAATACTAAGTGTCTCTATACGACAAAGTTTTAGAAAGTAAGAAATAGAACTCAACAAAATTTTACAGTCAAGATTAGTTGAAGTCCTAGAGTCTTTCAAGAGAATTCATAAACTTCAAGTATAACATATATGTGTGTTCATGAGTGTGTGAATAAATTTATGTCAAAATTGATCATCACATGCATAAGAATATATGTATGCATAAATTAAAATTGTAGAATAATTTATACAATAAATATCAAAATGAGTTGAGTCACTAAGAATGAGGTTATATATATATATGGAAGTATTAAATAAGTTTAATATCGTGTTGGCCAAATAAGGATCCTTATTTTTTATTTTATTTTTGGTAATAAATTTGAAATTCAATTTGAGGGAGAAATTCCTAAGGCACTCCTAAAATACTCAAATATTTTAGTGTCCATAGCTTTGATTAATATATCAGCTAGTTTTCTCTCAGTAGGTACAAACTCAAGTGTCACAACTTTCTCTTCAATTAATTCTTGAATAAAGTGATGCCTAATGTCAATGTGCTTAGTTCTAGAATGTTGAACTGGGTTATTAGAAAAACATATAGCACTAGAGTTATCACATATAAGGGCATTATACCTTATGGTTGACCATAGTCATTGGGCATGTTTTTCATCCAAAACATTTGTGTGTAAGAGCTTTCTGCATCAATGTATTTCTCCTCAGTTGTAGAGAGTGAGATAGGCTCTTCTTTTTACTGTTCCAGTATACTAAGTTGTTCCCAATATAAAAGCAACCACCTGATGTGCTTTTCCTATCATCCTAGTTGCCTACTCAGTCGGCATCTGTAAAACCACATACTTCACAAGTAGTGTGAGTAGTAAAATATAGACCATAATTATGTTCCTAAGATATACCTGATGATTCTTTTTTACATTCTCTAAGTGTGATTCCTTAGGGTCAGCTTGATAACGGGCACACACATCCACACTAAAACATATGTCAAGCCTACTTGCAATGAGGTAGAGTAAAATGCCTATCATATTCCTATAAAGGGTTTGATCAACACTTTTACCTAGAGTGTCCTTTGTAATTTTTTTGTTGGTACCTAAAGGAGTCCTTAATAGCTTGCTAGTTTCAAGACCAAACCTTTTAACAAGGTTACATGCATACTTGGTTTGAAGAATAAATATATTATCATGAGATTTTTGATTTACAAACCAAGAACGAAAGTCATTTCACTTACCATGGACATTTCAAATTCATTTTTCATAACATGCACAAAATCATCCATTAGTGTACTAGATGTGGATCCAAAAACTATGTAATCCATATAAATTTGAGCAAAAAAGATCTCATCACTACTCCTTTTAATGAATAAAGTCTTATTAACTTCCCTTCGAATAAATCCCTTGTTCAAGAGATAGTTGGTAAGTCTATCATATCATGCTCGTGGAGTTTGTTTCAAATCATAAAGAGCTTTGTTAAGTTTGTAAATATGATTTGGAAATTTTGGATCAACAAATCCTTTTGGTTGTTCCATGTATACCTCCTTGTTTAGAAATCCATTCAAAAAGGCAGACTTAACATCCATTTGATATCATTTGAATTTCTTGTGACAAATAATGGCACGTAAAATCATAATTGACTCTAGTCTAGCTACAGGTGCAAATGTTTCATCAAAGTTAACTCCTTCTACTTGCGTGTAGTCTTGAGCTACCAACCTAGCCTTATTTCTAACAACAATGTCATACTCATCGGATTTATTTTTGAATACCTATTTTGTTCCAATAACATTTTTGTTTTTAGGCTTAGGTACTAATATACACACATGATTACTTTCAAATTGAGACAACTCCCTCTATATTGCATTTATCCAAAATTCATCCCTAAGGGCTTCATTCACATTTTTTGGTTCAAATTGATAAATATAGCATAAATGGGTTACCTCACTTATTTGTCTTCTTCTTGTTACCATGCTTTCATTAGGATCTCCATTTATTTTCTTAATAGGATGAATTTTTGAATTTTTGGTTGGATTTATCACTGATGAGGTTGATACTTCTTCCTTCTTTTCTTCTCTTTCCTCTAATTCTTCTTCTTTTATTCCAATTGTGTGACTGGTCATTGTTAATTAAGGTATTGTGAAATTTTCTTCATTACCAACTTTTTCACTTGTAACCTGCTTACCTCCATCATCTATAATGACATTTATGGATTCCATAACAAAATTAGTTCTACAGTTGACTCTTTAGGCTATACTATTTAGGGAATAACTAAGAAATATACATTCATCACTTTTTGAATCAAACTTACCAAACTGTTCTCAATCTCTTAGTATGTAGAATTTACTTCAAAAAACATGCATGAATTTCATATTGGGGTTTATACCTCTCTATATCTCATAGGGAGTTTGGTTTGTACTTCGGCTAAGATATACACGATTTATAATAATGTGACATGCAGTGTTTATAGCTTCAGCCCAAAACCTTTTGGAGACTCCCTTGGTATGTAACATTACTCTTTCCATCTCTTGAAGTATCCTGTTTTTCCTTTCATTTACTCCATTTTGTTGAGGTGTGATGGGAGCAGAGAATTCATGAAAGATACTATGTTCTTTGCAAAATTTAGCATACTTGGTATTTTTAAACTCTTTTTCATGTTCTGTTCTCAATCTCTTGATGATTACTATTTTGTCACCTGCTTCAACCTGCACTCTTGTACAATATGAGATGAAGAACTAAAAAGCATCTCACTTATCTTTAAGAAAGTCTACCCAAGTGTAGTGAGAAAAGTCATCTACTACAACTATGCTATATTTCTTA
The DNA here is from genome assembly GCA_037013495.1 of Hippophae tibetana. Taxonomy (NCBI): domain Eukaryota; kingdom Viridiplantae; phylum Streptophyta; class Magnoliopsida; order Rosales; family Elaeagnaceae; genus Hippophae; species Hippophae tibetana. Next base: position 31,297,938 of record CM072802.1, on the reverse strand, counting down.
CCTCCAACACTTTCTATTCTCATAGGACCCATGAAGTTAATATGTATCAATTCCAATACTCTGTTTGTATTGATACTCTCGATCTTCTTATAAGTGATCCTAAGGAGTTTGAAGATCTGTATCTTTTAGATCATGTAATATAGTTAAGGAAATCCTTATTTGGCTTGAAATTAGCTCCCTGCACTTGGTATGAGCACCTTTTCATGTTCCTACTCAACAATTGTTTTCAAAGATATGGTAGAGATAAAACACTCACTACTACAAAAAGGGGTATTAAATTCGGTTAAAAACCGATTTTAAATGAAATGACTTAAAATTTAAAGTCGGTTCAATGCGTGAACCGACTTTAATTTTTTTTTTTTTTACAAAATTTACTAATTTTTTATTATACTCAAATTAAAACTTCTATTCGATCATTAAATAATAGCAGAAAAAAAAATCAATTTAACAAATTGTTTAAATAATACAAATAATTGAAAAATAAAATATTAATTAATAGCAAAAAATTACTATGATGTTGTTCTATGTTATTCAAGATCATCATATTCTTCTCCTGATGTTATAATACAAACCTACATATATAATAAAAGAAAATATACACATAAATAATAATACATAATAACAGAAATACAAAAATTTATACACATAAATAATAACACATAATAACAGAAAAATATGAATAATAAGTGCGCAGGATTAATAGAAATACTTACAAGAGTAAATGAAGTGACAAAATGAAGGAAATGAAGAAAAATTATAAGTGAGAAATGAGTATAATTTTTTTTGAGTATTTTGCTCAAAAAAATAGGGGATCTAAAAGATTAGTTAGAGAGGAAGAAAACCCATTAACCAGCGTTAGAATTGGTGGTCGTAGGTGGCTAGAAAATGAGAAAGAGTGGAGGAGAAGTGGAAGAGGTTTTGGGTTTTTGAGAGTTATACAACACTTGGAATAGTTTATGTCTGGGGAAGAAATAAGAGAAAAGAATTTATCCACGTGTGCAGTGTCAGTTGACGTGTCAAACTGACGCTACACGTGGACGTAGCGTCGGTTCGACACATCAACTGATGCTACGTCCTATGTGGATAGCATCGGTTATACACCGTACAAATTTTACATATCGACTTAAATACCCCTTTTTGTAGTAGTGACTCCTTGTTTAGAGAGGAAAAGTAAAAAAAATAGTTGTTGACTAAGTTCATGTTGTTGACATCATCTTTGGGTCCATAAAGGATGAACTTGCTCAAGAATTTACATTGACCATGCAAAATGAATTTGAGATGAGTTTGGTTGGAGAATTGAAATTCATCCTTTGATTTCAGGTTAAATAGCTAAAAGATGGGATCTTCCTTTCTTAAGCTAAATATGCCAAGGAGCTAGTTAATAAATTTAAGTTTGACAAAGTTAAGACATCTCGTACTCTGATGAGCACATCTGTTAAACTTTTCAAGGATCATTCAAAAAAAGATGTTGAGTAAACTTTATACATGAGTATGATTGGAAGTCTACTACAAGTCATCTCGATATTTATTTCAACGTTCTTATTTGTGCTAGATTTTAGGTATTACCCAAAGAATCATATTATTATCATTTATTCAGTATGTTAGTGGGACTTCAAACTTGGGTACTTAAATGTAGACTAGGCATGATGTAATGAAGACCATAATAGACTTCATGTGGATGCTTATACTTAGGAATCTTTTTGATTTACTAGGATAATAAGAACCAGATTTTTGTGTCTCTTTCAACGACTGTGGTAGAGTATATTGCAGTTGGTTTGTGCTGCTCTCAATTATTATGGATGAAGTAGATGCTAATAGACTATAATGGAAAGCGATCTAATTTTGATTTGTAACAAAATTACTACCATGTTCATTTCAAAAAATCCTATCCAACATTCAATATACAAACACATTGATATTCAATATCATTTAATGACCCACTCTCAATTATAAGCCTTCCAAAATAATTTAAACAAAATATATGAATCTCAATGTGAATTTTGACAGTGTTTTGGTACTAAAAAAAGGGGCAAGAAATAAGAAAAATAAGGGGTTATTTATAGAGCTCGAATGCCCACCTCACCAACCACCTTACCAAAGGTGGTGTTAAGGGTGGCAGTTAGCTTGTTGGCGAGTTTATTTATAAGGTTGTTGATCAAGTACTAAAAAGTCAGATTTTTTGTTCCAAATTTTTTTAAGTACATTTCATAAATACCTACACCCGAAAAGAAATAAAAACACAAGTGACAACATTGAGAAGCGAACGTGCACACTACAAAAACCATTCACATGGTATGTGTAAACATGCTTGTATACAAAGTGTAACTAACTATGTTTGTGTGTATTACTAATCCTCAGTAACTAAACTTACACTGAAGAAGACAAATACACTAAGAAAAATAAAGAGACACTGTGTTTTGTGCACAGGTAGCCAACAGAAAGTTATGGAGCAAAAACGGACTTACATTCTCTCCCTTTGGATTTTCATGTCAAAAATCTGCACAACTAGATACAAACACTCATCAAACATGATTTGATCATAAAGATGTCTTAAAGTTTTTTGTTCTTATGAATACAATACATTAAATAAAACCCAAAAGACATACTTACTTCAAGTGCGTCCATCTTGAGTGCTTCATCCAACTTCATAAATGAACTCATCCAATCTCTATCACTCTGAAACACAAGGGTCTCAGCTCCACTGTATACAATATACTTGAGGCATAAAGACTTCACTCTTCACTTGAAACTTGCACACACATAACAAACACGTATTTGGTGAACATATCATGCTAAAACAATATGCAGTCTAAAAACATATTATTGTGTCACCTGTACACAGGTAAACACTGATAGGCATAAATGCATAACTCCTCCTAACCTTATGCAACACTCCCCCTAAATACATACAACTTAGATAACAATATGTAATGCAACCCTATACTAATCATTCATGTAACACATAACATAGTAAACACATTTAGTTATGCACGGAACTTCTCCCTCTTTGTGACGTAGAAAGTCAAAGCAACACCCCTATATGAGGGAGAAAATCAAATAGAAATACAATAATCATAACAATCATGCACCATCATAGAGATGATTATAGCAAACCATCACATACAAGATTAGAGCAAACACAATAAGAAGTAACACATGCAGCCAAGCAAAAATGATAAAGAATAGCACCAAGACAAAAGCAGGGTAAAAAATGCAACAAGCAACAAACTGAATGCACAGAAAAACAAGGATAAATGTAGACATAAAACATTTCAGTTTATCAAAAAAAGAACTAACTCATTACCTCAAGGGAGCATATAGACAAAAAAGATTACATGTGAAACAAGAGTTTGCAAACTATGCATGTAACATGTCATACTAACAATCTTATTTATGCAAGGTTCATACAAGATGGTGTCAAGAAGAAGAAAGCACCACATAAACATAACAATAACTCATAAACATGACAATAGGATGTAAACAAACACAACCCTTTTTCTTGATAGCAAACATGAGATTCAAACTTCTCCCCTAAATTTATGCAAGTGATACAATAAACATGTTATGCGATCTACTTACAAAAACTTGACCAAAATGAAAGCATCTACACACAGTAGACAATAAAATGATGGACAAAAACTAAGCATGTTTAACGAATTATAGGGTCCTTAAAGAATAGTCAATAAAGTCAACATAAATATCCATATGTTCATCATTCCATGATGCATTCATGAAATGGTAAGACTAATTTTTTGTTGCCATGCACTATGTGTGATATGCAATTTTTTGTTTACTTTTTATGCCATCATGATATGCTTATACGAACCAAGTTCATAGAAATATAGACTCAAATTTAACCAAGCCTCATATGTCCATATTTAGTCTCTTTCTCCACTAATGTAAGTTTCATCTTAGAAAAAATCAATAAGGCTTTCAAAGTTTGTGAAAACATGCTAAGGTATTGGTAGGAGAAGTAGGAACTTAAGCTCTAATACACCTTTGTTGAGCAAGTTAAACAAATAATTTTATGTCTATGACAAATATACCCTCAAACATGGTTTCTTTTCTCATTACTTCTCAAACTTTAACCAATGATTTTGTGGGAATAGTACATAAAAAACAAAAATTGATGTATCACTTCCTTTTCACACTTATAATCATTTTACTTTTCTTTTATTTTTATAATTTAGTTTTCACTCTTCTTCCCCCTTTTTATTTAAACCAAGAGGATAAAACTGACAATCCATGAACCTACATGCTCAATAAAGATTGGATAAGGTAAGTGAGAATAAATATTTGGGCTAAGCCAATATTTAGATGCAAAGATATGAAGGGATATCATAATGGCTCAAAGAAGTGAGACCAAGGATAAGAAAACATTGGTCGCAAGAAAGGATCAAACTATTTAAGGATATCCTAAATCCTTTTTTCTATCCAAGTAGCACCTAGGATTTCACCTCAAGAGTTACTAAATGTGAATTCTAGAGCTTGTGAGAGAAATACAAATCATAAAAGCAAGAGATCCATACAAGCTTCTCAAAATGACCATATAGAACCACAAAGTTATGGCATGATGCAAAGGAAAATTTCATTTCAAATAAGACAAACAAGAAAAATTTAGCCATGCATGCTCTTAAGGAATACACATGTTAAAACATACATACTTCAATTCAATTAAAATGCATGCCAAACATATATTAACATGATCCCTAAAAAAACATTTAACATGCATCAAGATAGCAAAAAGTAGTGATGTCAATCTCATGAAACACAGTAAAATATATTAGAAGTGAGAAGACAAGGAAGGTCTTAAAGCAAATAAAGGTCCAAGAAGAAGATAAAAGTTCCTCAAATGAGATCAAAATCAATACTCACATAATCGCTAAATAGGAAAAAGGAAGGAACTAACTAACTAGTGAACAACATAAGCAACATCACAAAGAGAAGGAAGAAACAAAGGATGCTACTAAACCACTAAGCATATTAGAAAGGCACGGGACATGCTTAGACAAGCATAACATCCCAACCAACATGATTGTCAAAAAAACACAAGAGTTAGATATGACATTGCAAGTAAGTGGAAAGTCCTAAAGATAGGTATATAATCTATGTGACATACATATGCAAATGAAAAACAAGAATAATCACATAATAGAGAGAGCATTCTATATGTCATGGAAAATGAATGACAAGACTATAAAAGGTATAATATTAATACTTTAACTACATGAACAACATGTAACATGGTGCATATAAAACTATGCCACATAAAAAGAAACATGCAATAAGCAAGGCTAATGCACATAAGGATTATGTCAAAGCATCTAGTAAAGGATCAATCATTTAGGTATAGCAAATAATATGAAAAATAACATGTAATACATGATAAGAAAATAGTAAGCTAGAGATAAGAAGAAGTGTCAAACAGACGAGCACATATAAAGTAACATAAATTCATATACAAAAGAATGACAAACAAAGAGAGGAAGGAAATTAACAACTCAATCCCACCAAGTCACCCAAAAAAGTGATCAAACAACATCCCTTTGTTTAAATAATTTATAAAAGGAAATTGAGTTAGGAGATAGTCTTGACTTCTACAACATGAAGAGTATATGGAGCTCGCAATATGTTTTGTTTAAAATTTATGTAAAATTTAGTTGAGTCATCTATATAAATAAGGTGAGGTGGACTTTTTGAGGTAGATTTTTTTTTCCATATTATGCCTTAGGATGCATAATGCATCCTTCTCGAATATGCTTAGATGAGCCACAATAGCTACATCAAGTCAAAGGAAATAGAGAAGAGGTAAAGAACTTTGTGATGTACTTTATATATATTTAGGACACTGCCTAGCAATGTGGCATGTAGTACCATAATAATAACAAGTACAAACAATGAAGCTGGAAAAATAGGATCCCAGACTCTAAGGAGTAGTATGTGGATGAGAAGAAGAGGAAATGCTCACATTGGCATTCATACGAGTCTAAAAGGTTAATTTCCCATAGTGTGATCTCAAATGTCCATGTTCAACACAATGAGAACATGTGGAAATGATAGTAGGTAAGGGTAGTGGACTAATACTGGAGTAACGAGAAGTGTTAGTATTAGATGAAGGGCTCACCTTGCTAGAGGAAACAAGTTGAAATGACATAACCTACTTAACTTTTGAGTTTGTAGCAGTAGCCTTCAACTTTGACTCTTGATTGATTGACTTTACAAGCTTAGCAATACTCATTATTGATGTAGAAATCCCTTCATCATAACTAATGGCACATTTATCTCCAAACATCTTTGTACTGATAAGGATCTCATTTAAATTCTTTGGCCCAATTATCATCTTGTTTACATTGGAGGTAAAGTGAGCTAGTTTCTTCTCATTAATACAAAGCTTGTTTTTCAAAGCTTTAATTAACTCTTCCTTTTCATCAAGAAATTTTTAAGAAACGCAATAAAATTGTGTAGAATCCAACTTTTTCAACCTAGCATCCTTTTTAGTAAGTGAGTAAACAAGTTATTCCATAATTCACTTAAAAAATAAAGAAAAAAAGATAGCTACTTTGAGAATCATGTGAGTATATAATTATTATTTTAAAGAAAAGATAACCTTAAGAGCAAATAAAAAAATGGTGAAGTGCCACAAAAGTTTCTTGGATGATTATTTATATCATTTAATCCTTTGAAATTAAAAAAAGTGGTATTTATTTCATTAGCTTTGTGAAAAGGCTCACGATAAATTATATTATTTTAATAATTTTTCATTTAAAATATTATCATTTCAATTAAGTAGTTAAAGTGCTATTAAAATACTCTTCTTTAACATAGATAAATATGAAATTTAATACAAAATAGTTTAAGAAAAAATAAACAATAATAAAATTCAAAAAAAATTTATTATATATATATATATTAATTTTAATAAAAATTAATAAAATATTAAAATAAAAATATGGTAATTAATAAATATTAAAAATAAATTTTTGTGTGAATTATTTTTCATATTATTTACATCTTTGTCATTATTAAATATTCATATTTTAATCGCGTTTAACTACTTGATATAAAAGTAAAAATATTTTAAATAATTAAATCGTCAAAATAATATAATTTATTTTTAATTAATCATTTTTATAAATTTAAGAGACTAAATAACAATTTTTTAATTTAAACTACTAAATAATATAAAAGATATAATTTAAAAGAATTCTATGATAATTTTCATAAAAAAATCTACTTTAACAAGTCAATCAGCAAGGGAATTGATATATTATTTATGATATTAGAGAATTTCAATATCAAAATGAATTTGCACAAAAAAATTTAATTTCTAAATTTTGATTATATTACCTATTTGATATATGGACTCATAATGTAATCACTAACAGTAAGCTTTTCTAATCATTATCGAGTGATTATCTAAATAATTCACAATTCATTAACACTAAAACATTCTGCCTTCCTTGTAGATTTATCAGATAATGATTCTCCCACTATACTAGTTCTCTCTATTTGACTATGAGAGAAAAAAAGAGGTTTTTGTGGCAATATTAGTGTAAGAGAAGAACTACTTAGCATTAAAACTATGGATGCCATTTTGGGTCTTTTAGAAGGGTCTTCTTGTACACAAAGCAAACCAATATATATGCATCTAGTCACTTCGTGAGTTGAATATGAATCTCCAAGACTTTGATCCAACAATTGTAAAGGTGTTCCATTGTTCCAAAGTTTCCAAGCCTACATATATAATGAATTCAGTGTTATAAATAAAAGAGTTACTAACAATAAATGAATAGATTTTAGCTAGAAAATATTGATTCACACTTACATAACTTAAGAGATCATTGTCACTATCTGAATCATAAAAATTAATATTTCTCTTGCCAGATATAATCTCCAACATTAACACACCAAAGCTATAGACATCAGATTTTATCGAAAATTTTCCATAGAATGCATATTCTGGAGACATATAACCACTGCATTACACATCAATCAATAATGAAATTTATCAGATTTTAGCAAAAAATCTTAAAGATTACGAGTAAATATAAATATAAACCAATTAAAAAAAAGGTGTTTCTTTAACTTACTAAGTTCCAACAATCTTGCTTGTGTTTCCTCGAGTCTGATCAACTCTAAAAATCCTTGCCATACCAAAATCGGAAATTTTTGGATTTATATTACTATCCAATAATATATTGCTTGATTTAAGATCCCGATGTATAATTGTAAGTCTTGAATCCTCGTGTAGGTATAACATTCCACGAGTAATACCGTTTATAATCTTGTAACGTTTAGACCAATTCAGTTGTACTTGTTTAACAGGATCTTATTTACATGTCAAATGAACAATAATTTGTACATGTTAGAATATTAAAATTAACTTCATGTGTGATCTAAAATAATATGATTCAAATGGATACGAAAATATGAAAATACAAGTTTATAAAAGTTTGATATTTTATTGAATTTAGGTTATATCTCTTATTTTATTGTTATTTGTTTTCGAATTTAAATCTAATGCATAATAAGAAACTACTCCGCACTTGAAAGAACTTATAATTAATAATTAAAAAAAAATCTAGGAAAGTTAGAAGGGACGTACCAAATAGTGATTGGTCAAGGCTTTTGTTATGCACAAATTCATAAACAAGAATTTTCTCATCTTCTTCCACGCAAAACCCTAATAATCGCACTAAATTTCTATGCTGAAGCTTAGCTAACAAAGCAACTTCATTTTTAAACTCTCCTACACCTTGGGTTGAGCTCCTAGATAGTTTCTTCACTGCTATTTCTTGCCCATGAGGCAATATACCCTGAAAGTTAATTAATTTATTAACAGCCACGCATACCTCAGCTTGAAATTAATTGATTTCCTATTTGCTTAAATCATACCTTATAGACTTCCCCAAATCCACCTTCACCCAATTTGTTATCAGCAGAGAAGTTGTTTACGGCTGTTTTAATTGTACCCAAATCAAATTGCAGTGATTCCACTGTTGTTATTTCATTCCCATCTACAATAAATATGTTAGATGTATTTTCTTATTAATTAGCTTCCATGATATCAAATTGGCAAAGCAGGATAAAACAAAATAATAATTTGGGTATTTTACTTAAGATGAACAAAATATATATCATTTCAACTTGTACCATTTCCATCTTTTAAAGCACTACCGTACTTTCCCTTAGCACTTCTCAGACTTAGGAAGTAATATCTTCCTAAGAAGACCAGCAACGAGAAGAGTACAACTGAACCACAAATTACAACTACAGTTATTGTTCTTGTAGATCGTTTTTTTCCTGCCAATTAAGACAAACAATTAACCAAAGAAAGTAAAAGAGAAAAGAGGATTAGAAGAGATGATACTTTTGTACATCGATATTCACGCTAAATATTTATAATTTAACAATTAGTTTATTGGATTTGAACACATGAAATTTTAGTTTTAATATATGTTAAAAGTTGTTTGTTGGTGACCAAATAATTATTGAATTGCGAATTTGATATATTTGATGCATAGAATGAGTAATACAATTCTAACAATAATGATTGGTAATATGAATAAAGTTCAGCACATTTTTACCTTGTGATGTTTTTGCTGCCACTGAAGCTGGGGGTGGAGTAAAAGGAATTGATGAAGGCGTTGGATTGTAAAAAGGAAAAACTTCAAATCGAATATAACAACTGGGGTTATAGCCATTACCACCTTCTTTTCCAGCACAACAAGTAGGAAGCTGAGCCACTTGCAATTGAAGACACCTGTTACAATCCAATCCAGACAGGTCAGGACTACACTCTACTAAACAATACAACGATTGGAACTCCGTAAAATTCTCCTTCTTCACTGCAAACTTTTTATCACCAATTGTAGCATTGGACGCCTTAGTGACCAACTCCGTCATCGTGCTTGCCAGCAACCGATTGAACCGCTCTGGTTCTGTTACTTCCGTTTCGCTCCTTGACGTAATTTCTGGTTGTTCAGCGATCTTTCCGAAGAAAGAGACATTAGAATACCTTACTATGCAATTGTTGTACCATATTACAGCCTCTTTTTCTACAGGACAATATAATTGTGTTAAGGCTCTGGTTGCTGTTTGGACACAGTCTTTACACTCTTCTGAACTTATGTCACCACGGCATAGAAAAGAGCCATAGACTATGGTCCCAGGGTTTAGTCCAACACTCGTATTGTGGTATAAAGTATCACGAATGGATGAGTTGGTGACGAGGAAGGAGAGGACAAGGTCCAGATTGGATTTGTAAGTAGTGTTGGGATTGAAAATTGTGGTGTTTGAACAAACATGGGCTCTATAATCTGTGGAAGCTTCACTATTGGAGAGGCTTATGAAGATGAAAGTAGAAATAAGAAAAAGAATGGTGATCATATTCGAAGAAGGCATGATCAATTTCTTCAATTTGAATTTTTGAATACTACTTTGGCGTCCAGTTTATGTAAATGTAGAACTAATTGAAGTTGCTGAGATTATATATTTGATTTGAGCTTCTTCGATGACGAATTGAGTTTAATGTTTAAGTCAAGCGATCTATGTTAAAAAAAAAATATGGAAAATCATTTCAACTAGTACTCATGGGAATCTTGACTTTGGAGCCCAAATACTTGAAAGATAATTGTTCGCCGACCATAGTTGACACAGTCATTCCTTTTCTACTGAAAGCACAAATTATTTCATTGTCGACCATGAATGGATTCACACAGATCTTTTTAATATTTTTTGCTTTGAGTGTGTTAATCTATATCTATAAATATATTAATATATATATATATATATATATATATATATATATTAATTTATATCTCTTTACTTCTCACGTATATATATCTAATTACTTTAGAAATATCTAATTTACTTGTAACTCTTATATAAAGGCACCATGTATATTTATTTATTCACATAATATAATACAATTATTAAGTATTTCTAACATGGTATCAAAACCACTATTCTTGTCTTTCTAGCAGTGTTTTCTTTTTTGGTGTTATTCAACCCTTATAGCTTCCGCTGTCACAATAGCCGCTGCAATCATTCACCGTTTAACCTCCGACGTCTTTCAGCCGTTGTCCTTAGGTTCCGGAATTACAGTGACCGTTGTTAAGGAGTTCCGCACCATACAAACAACTGCAATCACTGCCGCCGCCGTGCATATTGTTCCGAAATTTTTTCTGCATATACCACTTTGATCGGCTCGGCCGGATCTACACAACCGTGGAAGTATCGCAACCATCGGACACCGCACGTTCCCTCACGTGCCGCCCAACCAATCTGCATGTCGTTCACGCACCGCCGTTAATCTTAACCCGACGATCTATCTGTAGATACCACTGTGATCGGCTTGACTAGATCTACACAACCGTGTAAGTATCACAGTCATCACACTCCATACGCACTCTCATGCGCCGCCAACAACCAATGCACGTGGATTTGATGCGCCAAGCCTCCGCGCTCTGCTTGTGACGTCATCAGTACTTTGCGTAGGGCTGACGTCATCATCACATCCAACTGACATCACAGAACCAACCTGACAGTTGACCGAGCTACCCGTTGACCATTGACCGGACTGCCCGTTGACCGTTGACCGTTGACCGGATTTTCGCAATACAGGTTCACCTTACCTAATTTTTCGCGTAGATCTCGTTTTTGCAGTCTGTTTTTGCATATTGTGTTTTCAAATGGATAAAAAGGATACTTTTGTTTCTTGCCCTATCAATACTATATTGGAGGGGACTAAGAATTATTTGTCATGGTCTCAAGCTATGTGCAGTTTTCTTAAGGGTCGTATGCTCTGGCATTATTGTACTGGTGCAATTAGTATTCCTGATAAAGGAGCAAGTGAAGAAGATGCTATCTTTCTTCGTCCCATGATTGAATGAGATAGTCACAACCACATGATTCTCACATGGATTCGGAATACTTCCATTCCATCCATTTCCAATCTGTTAGGCAGCTTTGTTGATGCCAAATCAGCATGGGATATGTTGGCCAAAAGGTACTCCACTATTCACAGATCCATGAAATATCAACTAATAGTTGAATTGCATAAACTGCAACAGGAACAGGGCAATCCATCAATGACTACTTTGATCAACTTCGCTTCCTTTGGGACCAAATTGACCTTTGTGATCCAATTTGGGCATGCTCAACAGATGCTCAACAATATGCTACAATTAGGGATGAATTTCCTCTCTATGAGTTCTTGATGTCACTCCACAAGGATTTTGAGCCAATCCGAGGTCAGCTTCTTAATCGTAGTCCTCCTCCCTCTCTTGATACTGTTGTAAATGAGTTGGTTAGAGAAGAAGCTCGACTTGCAACCCTTCAAGACCAAAATAAGCTCAATGTTTTGGCTATTACTCCTCCTACTCCTCCCATTGAACAACCTCAGCAATCAGGTGATTCCTCTGACTTTTACAATCGTCGCAGGCAGAGCAATAAAAGGTTCTGCAATTATTGCAAGCGTCGTGGCCACACCATTGAGACTTGTTACCGTCGCAACAAATCTACTACTATTGTTGCTAATACTAAGCCTACTTCGTTGATGCCTTCTAGTTCAGTAGAGTCCCAGTCTTCTGAATCCACTATCAACCTCTCCTCCATTGAACTACAGAAGATCATAACTCAGGCTGTTCAAATGGCTGGTAATGCATCTCTTTCCACTACCCTTTCAGTTTTGCCCGGTAAGTCTCAAACTTGGCTTTTTGACTCGACATGTTGCAATAATATGACACCTCACTCATCTTTATTCTCCAAACTTGACCCTGCACCACATCACCTTAATATTCATATAGCTGATGGTTCCACCATTCATGGGAATAGTCTAGGTTTTGTTTTGACCTCTACCCTCTCTGTTCCTAGGGTTTTCCATGTACCTGACCTATCCTATAATTTATGCTCTGTGGGACAATTAGTTGAACTAGGATATCGCCTTATTTTTTACTATTCTGGGTGTATTGTGCAGGATCTGAGGACGAGGCAAGAGCTTGGGACCGGTCCTAGGGTTGGGCGTATGTTTCCCGTAAACAATCTTCATCTTCCACCTGTTGCTCCTGCCTCTGTTGCTGTTGCAACTGCTGCAGTTTCTTCCTTACCTTCTCTCGCACTTTGGCATTCTCGTCTTGGTCATGCCCCATCCTCTCGGGTACAACAGTTAGCTTCTAAACGTCTATTGGGTTCTGTGTCCAAAGATAATTTTGATTGTACTTCATGTCAGTTAGGAAAACAGCCAGCTTTACCTTTCAATAATAGTAAATCTATCTCTAATAGTATTTTTGAGTTAATTCATTCTGATGTTTGGGGACCTTCTCCTGTTACTAGTATTGGTGGATCTCAATATTTTGTTGTTTTTATTGATGATTATTCTCGTTATAGTTGGATCTTTCCAATGAAATCTCGTTCTGAAATCTTATCAATATACAGTAACTTTGCAAAAATGGTTGAAACACAATTCTCCAAACATATCAAAACTTTTCGATCTGATAATGCCCTTGAATATACTCAAAATTCTTTTCAAAATCTGTTACACTCCTATGGCACTATACATCATCTAACATGTCCAGGAACCTCTCAACAAAATGGTCGAGCCGAAAGAAAACTTCGTCATATTCTTGACACTGTTCGTGCTCTTCTTCTCTCTGCCAAAGTTCCTGCCCCATTTTGGGGTGAAGCTGCTCTTCATGCCGTTTATGCCATTAATCGCATTCCAAGCGCTGTCATTCATAATCAGACTCCGTATGAGCGCCTTTTTGGATCATCTCCTAACTATCATTACCTTCGCTCATTTGGATCTGTTTGTTTCGTTCTTCTTCAGCCTTATGAACACAACAAACACGAGCCTCGATCTAGACTTTGTTGTTTTCTTGGTTATGGTGAAACTCAAAAAGGGTATCGATGCTATGATCCTGTCTCACATCGTCTCCGTGTTTCCCGTAATGTTGTCTTTTGGGAACACTACTTATTTGTTGAACTTTCTCACTTTCATTCTTCCCTAACTAATTCAAATGTTTTAGAAATTTTTTCAAATGAGTCTCTTGTTCCTTCTACAGATACTTCTAATCCATCTTTGGACTTCACTATTCAATCTTCAGATATTTTTTATGATTCTCCTAGACAGGTCGTAGAAGAACAAGTTGATAATGAGCTACCTCACCTTGAACATAAGTCCCTTGCTCCTACTCCGCCTGAAGATCCTCAACAAGACATTCCACCTCGCCACTCAACCCGGGTAAGATCCATTCCTACAAATTTAATTAACTATCATTGTTACACTGCCCTTGCTACACTCCATGAGCCTCACACCTATCATGAGGCATCTACTAACCCTTCTTGGCAGATTGCAATGAAAGAAGAAATTGATGCATTAACCAAAAACCATACTTGGGATCTTGTTACTCTCCCTCCTGGTCAATCTGTGGTTGGTAGTAAGTGGATCTATAAGATCAAGACTCGCTTTGATGGGTCTATTGATCGCTACAAGGCTCGTCTTGTAGCAAGAGGTTTTACACAAGAGTATGAGATTGATTATGAAGAGACTTTTGCTCCAGTTGCCCGTATTTCCTCTGTTCGTACCCTTTTAGTTGTTGCCGCTGCTAATAAATGGGACCTTTTTCAGATGGATGTTAAAAATGCATTCCTTAATGGGGATCTGCATGAAGAAGTTTATATGCAACCTTCTCCTGGTCTTTCTGTTGAAACAAATAAGGTTTGTCGCCTTCGACATGCAATTTATGGCCTTAAACAAGCTCCACGAGTATGGTTTGCCAAATTCAGCTCCACCATCCTTCGTTTGGGTTACACTGCCAGTCCTTATGATTTTGCCTTATTTCTTCGTCGCAATGATAAAGGCACCATTTTTCTTCTTCTATATGTGGATGATATGATCATAATTGGTGATGACCTCAGTGGCATTCAAGAACTCAAGGATTTTCTTAGTGAGCAGTTTGAGATGAAAGACCTTGGACATTTAAGCTATTTCTTGGGTCTTGAGATCACTCTTTCCACAGATGGTATTTACATTACTCAAGCAAAGTATGCATTTGACCTCATATCTCAAGCTGGACTCACTGACAGCAAGACTGTTGACACTCCAGTTGAACTTAATGCGCATCTGACACCATCAGAAGGGCAACCATTGTCTAATCCCTCTCTTTATAGACGATTGGTTGGCAGTCTGGTTTATCTTACAGTTACTCGTCCAGACATCTCTTATGTTGTTCATCAGGTGAGCTAGTATCTGTCTGCTCCACGATCGACTCATTATGCTGTTGTTCTGCGTATTCTACGATACTTGAAAGGCACTATCTTCCATGGCCTTTTCTACTCAGTTCAGTCTCCTTTAGTAGTTTGTGCATTCTCTGATGCTGATTGAGAAGGAGATCCTACTGATCGCAGGTCCACTACACGTTATTGCTTTCTCCTTGGTACTTCTTTGATTTCTTGGCGAAGTAAGAAACAAACCTTTGTGGCCCGCTCCAGTACTGAAGCAGAATATTGTGCTCTTGCTGATACCACATCTGAGCTTCTTTGGCTACGATGTCTCCTTAAGGATTTGGGTGTGTCCACATCTTCTGCAACTCCCCTTTATTGTGATAATCAGAGTGCCATTCATATTGCTCACAACGATGTCTTCCATGAACGGACTAAACACATCGAGATTGATTGTCACTTTATTCGCTCTCATCTTATTCATGGTGTTCTCAAGATTTTCCCCGTTCCCTCCAACAATCAACTTGCAGATATTTTCACTAAGGCACTTCCCAAAGGACGCACTCGCAATTTGGTTGACAACCTCAAATTGGTCTCACATCCACCTTGAGTTTGAGGGGGGTTGTTAATGTATATCTAGTAATATATTAATATATATATATATATATATATATCTGCTAATGTATATCTCTTTACTTCTGACATATCTATATCTAGTTACTTTAGACATATCTAGTTTACTTGTAACTCCTATATAAAGGCACCATGTATATTCATTTATTCACAGAATAGAATACAATCATTAAGTATTTCTAACAAGATCAAATAGAAATGTATTACTAATAAAACAAAGCACATAGTCATTTTGAAAGCATATTCAGACACTTTATCTAATATATGGCTATGAACGGCTTCTACAAATCAAAGATATCCACCCCATTCATCAAACATTATTTAGCCATTAAATTAGCCACACCATTAAATTTCTCCATTGGACTTTACACGATGACAAGATAAAACAAGCACATAATATCCTACAAATACATGAGCTAACTTCCAACATGCTTATTTAATACAAGTATTTTCTTGAAAATTTTTCTATTTAATATACTATTAATGTTTGGACATAATCTATGTAATTGTGTCGAGGAGAATACCGGACTACTATATATATATATATAATCGATGTGAAGACCAAATGTAGGTCATCATTTATGCTTATTTTGTGTAAGTTTTCCGAGCTCAATCTTGTAAGGTATACATAGATTCTTAATTTTGTAAAGTCAACGTACACCCCAAAAATGAATGACATATGTAAGGATGTACTATACATATACCTTGAAAGACTTAGAATAATAATTATTTGTTGTTCGTTTAATGTATCTTTTTATTTTCTCTCTCTAAACTAAATTTCTCTTTCAACATTTTAGTGTCGATTGTGGGGCTCAAATTTTAAGACACATTTGATAGAATTTGACGTCTCTTATTTATTGGACTTATTGGTAGTTTGGATTGTGCTAGTACGCAAATCGAAATCGAACACTCTCCTTAAAAATTATGGTCAAAATGTGAACAATTATATCTGAAAGTTTATACAATAAGACTGTTACGCAGAGTTTATACAAGGCAAAGAACAATAATGATAAGTGTTCTTATAGAGTGGGAGAATTATCTATCTCAAGTTGTTGCATTTCTGACTCTGCTAAAGCGACCATTCTAGCCTTTTCTCGATCTCGGGTATAAGTGCAGTACAGGAAGGACTAAACGAAGCAACAAATTAATTGCCATAGGAATACCAATCGTTGTGTAGAATGTTTTGGCTAGTGATGCAGCATTCTCTCTATCTGTTTCAATCTGTATTGAATCTGATGCACCGTTTGGTATTACTTTATAACCATAAACATGTTGTACCAAAAACCCCACAACTGGAGGAGCAAAGGAGGATAAAATGGACTCAAATGATTTATCAATGGCATACATGCTCGTACGAGACTTCTCGGGCACAATCTCTGCAAATATTGGACTGTGACAATGTTAAAAATATTAAATATAGTATTATAAAAAATCAAAACAAAAAAAGAAGGAATGTAGTTCTATTAAATCAAATGAGTAGTATATTTGTGAATAAATCCATAACAAATATATACATACTTATTAGTTGCAGGACACTCTTACATTTCAACAACTGTTTTTGTATCTTTACTTAATTCTATAGAAGTTGAGTCACAGTACCAAACATAATTTCCATATAGATCAAGGATTATCAATATCTAATGATCTTAGCCTTGTACAAACCTTAGTGGCCAAGGGATTATCAACTTCTTACTTATGTAAAACGTTAATGCCCTATCACATAATTGTTTAGCTCTGATGCTAACATCATTCTCTTGATATTGATTGACAAATGAAGAATCATAAAACATTGCTAAATGTGATGAGTGATTAGCTTGAAGTCGATAATAACAAGCCCTATATAAAAGAAATATATATAAATAATTAGATAATATAAATATAATTATATATGAAATACATAAATAAAAGTTATTTACTAATTGAGGACTCACCTTGTCCACACTTGAATTATACTTAAATCATTCATTTGATATTTAAACAGCTACAATATGCACTCAATAGATATATATGTTTGGCCAATGTCTACACTAGAATTTTCTCTAGGAAGTGGCATAGTCCTTCCATCATTTATGCTAGTCTTGCTCGTAACAATAGTCATTAAAGAGCCAAGATTTCTACTGAAGTTTATAGCATAGTCATAACTATACTTTTTCCATGGTTTCTTCTTCAATGACTTAGTTGGCCACTAGACATAGATTTACCATGAAATACTTGCGTTGTATCTCTTAAATGTGTCGCACTTACTAATTTTGGTATAATAAACAAAAAAATATGTATTATATATGTTAGTAACAATAAAAGAATAATAATATAATAGTAGTAAAAAAGTGTTATCTTAAGTAAAAAAATAGTACCATGTCAAAATTTATCACAACTTCACTCGACGTTCAAGCCACATATTGTCCAACCACTTCTTGGACTTTGGTAGCATCAGAAGGCACAGGTAGTGGACAATCATGGAGCAATGATTGATCAATTATTATTCGCTAATAATTTGATAAATATTGATTATGAATCATTCGATCATCGCTATGTTATACCATGCCAATAGCAACAAAGTTTATTGATGATGAATGTTTCAAAAAACATTTCATATTCTATAAAAAATTTAAGCGTTATATATAACAAATAAAATATATAATAAAAAAATAAAAAAAATAGACTATCTAAATAAACTTTAAATCTTACCACAAATGATTCATCAAATAGAGGAGGAATCCCATGTAGAGTAGTTATTGGAAGGACATTCTCATCAAAACATTCATCGTGATGTGATGGATGGTAAGAATGCACAAATTACATTAGAGATATTGAACCACTACTTGATTGCATCTGCATTCCTGGCATAAAGGGAAGACCAATAGGATGACTATATCCCATAAAGGATATAAGTTGGGCGCCATGAGATTGCATGGGTAGCATGTCTGGCATGGATGGTTGCATGCCTAATCAATAGGGCATGCCCTGATTATAGTATGTTATCATACCTGACATGTGTTATGATTGATATTCTTTTAAAGTGGCAATCTCACTTAACACAAAGGCTTTAAAGTAGCTGAATGCTTTTTCAATTTTACAGTACTTCTCCTTACTGACCATTTGAGGCTTTTGTTTTGAAATGTTAAAAAACTTCATATAATCATTATATTGGCTTCCTCCCCTAACACAACAGGGATTCTCGCGTCCAAATGCATGATACATAGCATCTCTCCTTGGTTGTTTGATTATTTCATCCCTGACTATTTGCTCCTAAATAGCTCTCTACAAATAATAAAGCAAATAAACATATCATACATTATTACATCAATTAGTAAAAATCATAAGGAATTTATCAAGTTAAATTACTAACCTACTTATTTAGTTTTTTTCTCCTCGTTTAGTCATTGGTCTTGACTTCTTTATTTTGGGGGTCTTTGGTTCTATATACAATTCAGATCGGGTAACTAGTTTTCCCAATTCAGCTTCCTACATAAATTAAATAAATTTATTAACCATAACATCAACTTAAATTTTGCATAAAATAAATATAAAAATATTTATAAATTAACAACTTAATAATACCATTATTTGTCTAACTTCAACATTTGAAGACTTCCCAGTGCGATTAGGAAGAATATTTTGCTTTTGTATATTCCGATGTTCTTCCCTAATAATTACAAATTCATCTATACGTCTATAATCCACGAAGTCTTTACATACTTGGGTTCAATCCATGGGTGTTCTTCAGGGATTTTATATAGTTCTACTTCATCAAGTGGTTCCAAGTATGAAAACACATAATTTCTGGGCAATTTGGAAGTTTTGTATTCCTTTTATGCCTTATTTGCAATCTTATAACACTAGTTCACCTAGTGTCATGGACTTTATAATGATTCTGTAAAAATACACTACAAAATATGAGATATTATAATATATGTAATTAGTTATAAAATAAAAGAGACTTACACAAATGGTTTTCCAAATTTTGAACTTTTAAGCTTCGTAAACCTTAGTCCAATCATTTAAATTGATTGGTATACTTGACTTCAATTGTCTACCAATAAAAGGTTTCAATTGTTGGCCATTTTCCCCTAATGGATTACTAGTAGCATCAAATAGAACATGTACTCTATCATCTGAGTTAAGTGAAGCATCAAGTATATTCGTCCAACCCTTTTCTTTTCAAATGCCCTAATGGATCATTTGGATCTACAAACTCTAGTACCCTAGGATCTATGAAATATCTGCAAACAATGATGAAATAGAATTACTTTACAATTTTAAGTCCAAACATATAAACATGCAAGATTTAATATAATAATATAGAACATACATTATGTTTAATTAGATTGTTGATTGTATATATATTCATTCATAATCACTTCGAGTTTGATGAGCGAAAACCGGCATCGCCGATTCTTGCCAATACTTTGGTTTTATATTTATAAAACTCTCGCAAGTGCACGAATCATTTCGTAGAAAATGATAAGTATACTCCCAAGGTCGATCTAAGGAAGGAATGTATGTGGTTTTTAATTTATTATTCAAACTTTTAAAAACGAAATTAAATTCTAAACATCCTGTCACGATATTTTGGGGTTTTGTGTTTTTAATCTACTTACATAAAATTAAACATAGATTCAATAAACATTTATGCAAATTTTATCTTTTATAATAGTAGAGTATTTATGGATATAATAACTAAGTTAATTATGTTGCTCATATTATTTAGGTTATTAAAGATATGAATTGATATTTATTGATTCTCTCTTTTTTGTATGAATACCACCTTTGGTGGGGTTAGATATTCTTTGTTAACTAAACAAATCAATTAACACATATGGGTGGGGTTGATAACTAATGTGGTTAACTAAATTAATTTCTTTTTCTAAGAGATTGAAAATAAACCATTTAAATGCCACCTTTGGTGGGGTTAGACAGTTTGAACTTTATTCAAGATGTCCAAATTAAACCTAAGAATTTAATTATCCGAGTACTAACTTTCAAGTTTTAAAACCATTACTGAAAACATGTTGTCAATACATTTTCAGGTAATAATTCTTACAAAAACTTTTGAAATAGAGCTTCACTCTAACTACCGGGTTATTGTACCAGCAAATAAAAGAGCACTACTCTAAATCAGATCGGATAACTAAACCTTAAAATATAATTTTCAGATTTAAGTTTGTAATGAAAAATAATATATTTCTCTCTAACATTCTTAATATAAAATCTTGAATAAAAATAAAATAAATTCATTTTAGAGATTTTTACCTATTTAATATTTCGCAAGCATAACAACATTATTATTACATCATGTTTATAAACAGCCAGCAAAGTTAAATTTAATCACAAATAAATTAAATATAACATGTAAGAATAAAGTATAAAAAATAACTGCAAAGAAAATAAAATCCTTATAGTACTTCGATGATATTCTCGTTGCTGGAAAACCTCCAAGAAGAATTTGTACTCCCATTTATTGAATCGAAAAGCTAATAAATTACAAAAACATAGCTAGTTCTTCCCAAAAAGGGAAGAACTCTAAACTTTTTGTTATTTTATGATTGGATTTGTTGAGTTCAACCCAAATCTATGCATATAAAAACATGAAATGTGTTTAAAACAAAGTGTTAAAACATTATATAGAAGTACGAATGAATTCTTTTATGTGACACTTACATGGTTGTGAAACTAATTAATAAGCTCTCGCTTATGTTCATCATACAACCATTTTTCTCCTCCTTTTTTTATAATGAGGATAGATCTTCAGTAAGTTTAAATGAATTCTATAATGTTATTAAATATATATCAATTAGATATCATTAATAGTTAAATAATAATAATTTTATTTTAAATGAAAAGGTTGAACCTGTCAACACTTACTTTATGTACGGTTATGCCTCATTATTATTTACCAAAATGTTTTGGTATGCTTTTTCCCATCGAGTGCAATCAATAAAAAATATCTTACTTCTACCAAGCATAAGGTTACCTACTTGGATAATGTGACGTTCTAATAACAACTTGTGTGTAGGATTCCCAATTTCAGTGCAACCACTAAAGTATTCAGAACAAAACTCAATGGCCTCTACAACAATGTAACGTTCCACCATGCATCCTTTGAGATGATTTCTATTATTTACATATCCTTTAAGGACTTGCATGTATCACTCAAAAGGATACATCTACCTTAATTAAGTAGGACCACACAATTGAACCTCTCAAACTAAATGAACACACAAGTGAATCATTATATTGAAAAAAGAAGGAGGAAAATATTTTTCAATTAGACACAAATTCTCTACAACATATTTCTATAAAGAGTTTAACTCGCCAATTGATATAGATTTCTTGCATATTATATTGAAGAATGAACAAAGACTAATTATTGATAATCGAACATATTTTGGAAGATTTGATCTAATAGCAACTGGTAATAACTGTTGCATTAAGATATGACAGTCATGTGATTTAAATCCATTAAGTTTCTTATTGGTGATAGACACAAAATTTCTTAAGTTGGATGAGTAACCATCAGGAACTTTAACATATGCCAAACATTTACAAAACACATCTCTTTTGTTGAAATTGTATATGATGTTAGTCGAAAGTATGTTTCATTTTTATCATTTTCCACCTGTGGTGCCAATTCATGTCATATGCCTAATTTCTTTAAATCCAGTCTTGCTTTAATTCCATCCTCAATTTTTCCAAGTATATTAAGTAATGTATCAATCAAATTCTCACATACATTTTTCTAAATGTGCATGACATCTAAGATGTGATGAATGTGTAGGTTTTTCCAATAAGGTAATTCCCAATATTGATTTTTTATTCCAACAACTATGATCTACTGATTTAGTAACATTTTCCTTTTTACCCCTTTTATTAGTTAACCTCTTTCATTTCCCTCCATTAGTGAGTATTATTTTTTTCATCTTTCCATACCATTCAATTTCCTTAATATCTCAACACTTCGCAAAGGTTGGGGTGCAGAATCATGATCTTCTTTACCATCAAACGGTTTCTTTTGGTATCTAAACTTGTGTCCAGATGGAAAAAATCTTCTATATCTTCTATAAGACATCTTTCATCCATGAACAAGATAAGTTGTAGAAGTGTCATCACTACAAATAGGGCATCCCATATAACCTTTTGTTGCATATCCTGATAAGTTTCCATAGGCAAGAAAATCGTTAATTGTCCAGAAAAGGACCCTCCTCAAGTTAAAGTGTTCTTCTTTATGTGCATCATAAAAATTTACACCATCATTTCATAATATCTTTAAATCATCTATTAAAGGCCGTAAATATACAAAAATATCAACTTTGGGTTATTTCGATCCTAAAGAAACTGTGTGGATTAATTTCATCAATAATAATGGAAAGACAAAGATTGTGCGGATCAGATGCAAATTGAAGGGATAAATTATTTACTACTTTCCAATTTGGAGAATCACAAGAATAATGTATCACCCCATCATCAAATCGATTATCTGAATGCCAAGTCAATATATTTGATGTCTCTTTACTTTCGAACAACCTTTGAAAGTGAGGAATTGGAGGAAAGTACCAAAGAACCTTTGTGAGCACACCTTTCTTAGGTGTTGTCTCATTTATAGCATGTTTTCATCTCGATTCTTTACAAATCGTACAATCATCTAATGTCTTATATTATTTTCTATAAATAATTCAATCATTTAGACAAGCATAATTTTATGATATTCTATGCCAAATATACTAAGAGATTTCTTCACTTCATACATTGATGATGGAAATTCAATACCCTCAGGAAACATATCTATTAGTAAATTTAGCAATTCTTGTCAGGAAAACCATTTTTTGCCTTCATATTGTACAAATGAATCAATCCCGACATTTTAGTGTATTTCTTACACTCTGGATACAACAGTTTTTTGGTATCTTCTAGAAGTTTATTAAATGTTTCGGGATCATCCTCATGTAGTTCAAATTCAACACTATGAAACATATTTTCTGTCTGTACATCATGAAATTGCTCATTTTTATATTTAACACATAGGCATCGAATCATACTAATATCATTATCACTATTTATACAAGCAAATTTCAAAAAACTTTCAACTCCAAAAATAGTCTTGCTCAATTCTACACTTTGAAATTAAGCATATTAAATATGTATCCAACCAATATATTTCAAATATTATTATATATGAATTTCCTAACTATTAGAATATCTATCAAAATATCATATAAAAATAAATATATAAAAACCAAACATAACAAAATATACATATAAATATAATTATATGAGATTGATTGTAATTACTAATAATAATATGTCACATCATTTGAGTTGATTTCAAATTTAAGATATATAAAAAAAATTATATAACAATTTTATGATAATTAATATATTTTTTAAAATAACTATAATACTTAAAACCTAAATTTTTAATGAGCATCATATTATTGAATCATGTCTTTCCCATTTCATATTAACAAAAATAAATAAATTAAAAATCAACCTTAAATCATAGTCATTCTCAACAGAATGATATAAAAAAGGTTAAACATATATATATAAATTTATTACGAACATATCATAGAATTATTTAATTTATTATAAAAATTTATACAAAACCTACATAATAAAAATAATAACATATATAATACAAAACCTACATAATACAAAAATTTATACATATAAATAATAACACATAATATACAAAAAAATATGAATAATAAGTGTGTAGGATTAATAGGAACACTTACAAGAGTAAATGAAGTGACAAAATGAAGGAAATGAAGAAAAAAATGGTGTTTTGTAAGTGGGAAAACAGTGGATCTAGAAGAGAAATTGGAGAGGAAGAAAACCCACTAAATGGCGCTCGAATTAGTGGTTGAAGTTGGCTAGAAAATGAAAAAGAGTGGAGGAAGGAGTGTGTAGCATTGGTTCTACGTGTTAACCGATGTTACAATCTACATGTTTTAAGTCGGTTATTCAGTGAATCGACTTTAAATCTCAACGTAAATACCACATTTTGTAGTAGTGAACTTACAAAGCAAGGAGTGGTGGAATTGGTTCATTGTCCTAGTCAAAAGCAGGTTACAGATATCATAACCAAGCCACTGAAGCTTGATACTTTTTCAAGTATGTGTGAGTTGATGGGGGTGTTTTCAATTACATGTATAAACTAACTGCTTCTATAATATAGTTTAAGATAGGATGTTAAAGATAAGTTTCCGTTAGTTGTTGATTTAGTCTTAGGAATACTGTGAATAATCCCTATTGTTTAGGGAATTGTTTTTTGTTTTCGATTTGTTCTCTACCATGATGATATGAGTGGTAGATGTAGGTAGCTAGGTTTTTGTTGTTTTCATTATTGTAACTCCTTAATAATAAGTTTTAATCATCATCTTATTAGACAATCATTCACAGTTTCACCGTAAGTGAATGTCTAATGTAATATTATCAATAAACCACTTATATGCAAAGTTTACATTGTTGTTATCAATATGGCAATGACAGTTTGGGCATTCACGATTTGCCCCACAGTCTTTGATCTGCAAAGTTGAAGGAAAAGCAACATTTTTCATTTTCTTTGCAATTTCTCTACCATCAACTAGCCAAGATCTGCAATAATGACCAAACATAAGGAAAGAAAATTGAACAAAGAAAACCCCAATTATTTGCTTCAGATGTATCCTTTGGCTCTTCTGTGGACCATATTCAAAAGGATTAAATATGACAACCATTTTCATCTAAAATTAATCAAAATTAAAGAATCAGAAAATACAAAACCTGAACGAATAGAGTAGAGTAATAAAGACCTGTAAGGAAGAATAATGAGCAAATAAGGAAGATGACAGGTAACCCTAACTTCATTTTGAAGCTAGAATATGCTTTGCTATTGCTTTTGCCTTTCATTCATCCTTTAGGTGATCAAAATCTAATTACAAAGCCTAGCGATTCTTTTTGATTAAATACCTTATTAGGATCATCGGTCTGATAAACCCTAGAAAATGACCCACTGCTCTAATATGAACCCTATAAAATGACCTTAGGAATCAAACTCGGATTATGCGAGCGATTTGGTAGAAAATAAGGGCCTTGACCAATGAGGGGAGATGCGTGACCAGGCTAGGGAAAAGGAAGAAAAGATCGACGAAATGAAAATAGACCAACTCGCGCAAGCTGGGGAAAAGGAAAAAAGAAAAAAAAAGGGATAAGGATAAGGAAAAAGGAAAAGGAAAAAAGAAAAAAGAAAAAAAGAGAGGAAAAATTGATATAACTTATGGGCTCGGTTTTAAAAAAAACTGAGGCTATATGTATATACTATAGCTTCGGTTTTATTATAGCGTGCCAAAACCCTATGGCCTAAGTTTTAAAAAAAATCGAGACTAAATTTCTGATGTCATAGCTAACTATTGTAGTAGTGGGACCTCAAGTCGATGATGATGTAGACAATATACCAACTTTAGAAGAGAGGGTTATAGGGGACATAACAAATGTAATAATAGAGGTGGCAAATCCAAACCAAGAATTGCTCTAGCAATTATTGGACATGAGGAGATCTATGGAGGAAATGTGGAGTGAGATTAGCACTGAAAACCTTGAGTTGAGAAGGCAAGTCAAGGTAATAAGTCCAAAGCACCCTGTGATACTCAAGGTTAAGCTCATACCTGATAATACACGACCAACAAGTGAGGAGGATGAGAAAGTTGATCGATTACTAGATGAACATGAGAAGGACAGAGAGTCACATGATCAAGCAGACCAACCTTAAGATCGTGTTGATCGTAAATCGGTTATCAGGCATGTGCCCTAACCTGAAGTCATGTGACTTTTAGGATAGCCCAATGCAACACTTAAGGTGAAGCTATTGTTGCAAATAAAAGCATTGGTCTTAGAAGAATATAAGTAAACAGAATATGGGGAAAGTGAAAACAGTTGGTCGGTTCTGAAGTAATTGAGTTGACTGAGCCCCTGAGAAATTTTTGTCTCCTAAATGTCGGGCTACGAAGGAACAAAATATTATATTGCTCACATGCTCCTTTTCAAAATGATTATGTCTCCTATTAACATGCCTCGTGATAAAAGAAACGAAATGCTATGCAAATCTTTTGCAACCACATTGTATGATTCAACGACAAATGCTTTAGTGATCTAAAGCCACACAACATCATATATTTCACCAAGTTGGTTAGGTTGTTTGTTACTAACTATACTTGCAACAAGCCGGGGAAAAATGAGTCACGTCATCTATACTATATGGTCCAAAATATTGACAAATCTGTCGAGGCATTCATGAAAAGGTTCTGCAAGGAAAAGATTGAAATATCAATTTTTTTGAATTCCATCTCTATTCAAGCATTTCGGAGAAGGGTTGAGAAGTTAGGGTCTAATTGCTAAACTCACGAAGATGGTACCCAAGACAATGGAGAGGCCTATGAGGAAGCACAAAATTTTGTTAACTGGGAAAAGGAGTTGAAACCAATCAAGAAAGAATGCTTGACCACACCCGTGATCACAAGTGGAAAGGAAAAAAAGGGTTGAGCTTGGAGAAACCTAGATGGATAGAGTATCAAACCAATAAGAGGTTGTCGGGTAAAGTTCAAAATGTGGAAATTCTTGGAACAATAGCTCGAGATCGTGGGGGAGGTCGATCTCCCCTCTTAAGGGACTTCACTAAGAATAAGCCTGGTGAAGGTCATCCTAAAATGAAGGAAGATGGTGGTGAGGGTGGTGGCGAGCTTGTTGTTAAGGTGCTAAAAAAATCACATTTTTTATTCTAAAAATTACTGAGTACATTCCATAAATATTCACACCCAAAATGAACCAAAAACACAAGTAATAATGTTAGTGAGTAAGCATACACACTTCGAAAAATAACTTGTGATGTGTGTAAATATACTCATATACATATTATATTTAACTATGTGCATGTATATATTATTGATCCACCTTAAACAAACTTACATTGAGAAAATAAATACATTAAATAAAATAAACATACATCATATTTTGTTAGGGAAGCCAACACAAAGATATAGAGTACAAAAAATTTACATTTATTAAATATATTTTATTTAACAATTAATATTTTTTTAATAGATAATTGATAGAAGTGTATTTATTTCATACTTTTACATTAATAATTGTAAATTTATAATTAAATAATGTTGCTTTTATCTAATAAACCTTCTACTAACATTTTTCAAATAAAACAAACCTCACATATATATTTTTTAAAATAAATCATATAATTTTATTTACTATTATTTATATAATTACGCCTATATATATATATGAGTTTCATTTTATATATTGTATTTTTAACTAATTTAATATTATTCACCTTTTTATGATAAGATTTATTGTTTTATTTTTATTTTAAATTATATATTCAAATTATACGGAGTAAAACTTAATCTAAAAATGATTAATTTATTACTTAATTAACATATAAATCTATATAGTTACGATGAAATGAATAGGTAAAAATTGAGAATTTGATATATCATTTTGATAAGTTTAGAGTTTGGTTACCGAATTGAAGAAATTAATTTTGGAGATAATTAAACTTAAATAAGTAAGAGATGTCGGGTACCATCATTCAAATTGTGTATTAATTAATTAGAATCCAATTCTCACTCTTGTTGCTAATTTGATAATATAGGAATGAAAGAGGGAGAGAAATGTTAAAGAAGATACACATCAGTAATACTCTTGAATATATGAAAACTAGTACATACAATTGTGATGAATATGCTGTATTTATAGCAACACTTAACACTTCAATTCTGTTAGAGTGCACATGGCTGAGTGCTAGCTATCAAACTCTAACAAGCACATAGGCACATAGGCACAGGAGTAGCCTAGTCTATTACACAGCTTAATATAATGTCATGCCACATGACAATATATATATATATAATAAAAATAAAAATAGATGATGAGATATGGACGTTTGAAAAATGGAGCAAGTATTTAAAGGCACTAACTACTAGTTAACATTTTTCACTTTTCCCCGGGTACCACAATGAGTCGTGAAGTTTAGTAGGAACGTTTGTGATGGTTTTAAGGAAAGATATAAAAATCAGAGGAGAAAACTGGCATTCAAGACAAGATAGCTACTTTGCATTTTAGCAAGGAAAAAAAATATTAAGTAGGAGAGAATTTTTTTGAATTATTAAAATATTTTGATTATTTTATTTTTATATAAGATACTTAGTTAATTGTTTTTATAAAAAAATTGATACTTTTAATTATTATTTTAATAATAAAATGAATTTAATAAAATAAAATTATTATTTTATTTTAATAGTTTAAATTGAATTTGAATAATATATTTAAAAAAATTATGGGGAACTATTTTTATAAATTTTATATTTTATTTAATTTTTTGGATTTTTTTGTATAGGGTTTTTTTTATATATATCTTATTATGATTAAAATTATATACTTTTTAATATCAAGAATATAGGCTACACAATCCAAAAAATCAAAAGATAACCAAAATTAGAAACACACAGGTGAACTCTCTTATTTCTAAGATATTATAAGACAAGTAATAAAAGTTGAATAGTGTATTTTCACTATATTACTTGAATCTGGGACACCAACTATGACATTCGTATAATCTTTGACAATAATGGACCAGGGAAAGCTTATTTGTGTGGTTTGTTATTGATTTTATAATTTTTTAACATATATAATCCCTATTTTTTTATATTATAAAGTCTATAGTTTTGATTCAAATACGATATCTATTTCAAATTTAATATTAAAAATATTAAAAAATTACATAAAATTTTAAAAAATAAAAAATTTATAAGAATAGTTGACAAAAAAATATTATATTTTCAAATTCAGTTTTAAACTGTTAAATTAATAATGATGATTTTAATACTATTAAATTTAATTTATTATTATGTTAAAAAATTTATTAATAAAATAATATTATATTATCTAAAAATGAGATTTGTTTATTTCATTTGGCTCTTAAAAATGATTGAGACAAAATTATATTATTTTAATAATATTTTATTTAAAATATTATCATTTCAATTAAGTAGTTAAAATGCTATTAAAATTCGATTCTTTAACATAGATAAAAGTGAAATTTAATATGAAATAGTTTAAAGAAAAATAAATAACAATAAAATTTAAACAAAAAGTTATTTAAATATATTTTTAAATTTTTATTAAACATTAAAAATTAATTAAATATTAAAATAAAATGTGTGGTAATTAAAAAATATCAAAAACAAATATTTTCCAAAAATATCAAATACTCATATTTTAATCGTATTTAATCATTTGATATAAAAAATAATATTTTAAATAAAAAATTATTAAAATAATATAATTTATTTTTAATCGATATTTTTTAAAAATTTAGATAACACTGTTAATATAAAGTACTAAATAATGTAAATAATTGCATTTAAGATATTTTTATAACAATTTAAAAAATACAAAAAGCTACTTTGAAATCATGTGAGTACTTAACTTTTATTTAAAAGAAAATATAGCTTTAAGAACAAATACTTAAAAGTTAATTTGTAGTTGGCATAATCATTCTTCTTGGATTGTTCATAATTTATTTAATTTGAATCCATTCATTTGATCTAAATCAAATCATTGTTTGATTTTTTTTAAATAACATTCATTCGGTTTAATAAATTAAATATTAATTCATTAAATAATAATTATAATTATGTTCATATTAGTCAATTAATGTTCTTTTTCCGATCAAGCATTATTTCATTAATCACTATTCATGCCCCAAACAAATAAGTGAGACTCGATGTTCAAATTACACAAACCACCTATCTTCAACACCCTACGCAATTTGTCAATCCATCTTGGAATACTTGTTTACAAATACATCGTAACCTTAAACAATTATTAAAATATAATTGAATTCAATAATTATTTAGTTATTAAAAAAATACAAAAAATCAATTTATCCACTCTTTATATTAGTTTTGTACCTTTTATTAAAACGAATTGGTTATTAATTACAATGGATGGGTTTTTATATCATTGAGAACAACTTTCTTGGTTTGGTTCCAATTTTATTTCAAAGCTTTAACAAGTTAATAAGCAAGGGAATTTATATATTGTTTGTGATATTAGATAATTTCAATATATATAGAAATAACTTTGTCACACAAAAATTTCATTTCAAAAATTTGATTACATTGTCTATTGATGTATAGACTCGTAATGCAATTACTAACAATAAGATTTTCTAATCATTATCGAGCAATAATTTCACTAATTGAGACTTCATTAACACTATCAGATTCATGCTTATTTGTAGATTTATCGGATAATGACCCTAATGTTGTAATAGTTCTCTCTATTTGACTATGAGGAAAAAAATTAGGCTTTTGTGGTAATATTAGTGAAATAGAATAACTACTTAGCATTAAAACTATGGAAGCTATTGTGGGTCTTTTAGATGGGTCTTCTTGGACACAAAGCAAGCCAATATGTATGCATCTAATCACTTCATGAGTTGAATGTGAATCTCCAAGACTTTGATCCAACAATTGTAATGGTGTTCCATCGTTCCAAAGTTTCCAAGCCTACATATATTATGAATTCATAGTGTTATCAATGAAAGAGTTACTAGCAATAAATGAATGGATTTTAGCTAGAAAATATTGGTTCACACTTACATAACTCAAAAGATCATTGTCAATATCTGAATCATAAAAATTAGAATTTTTCTTGCCGGATATAATCTCCAACATTAACACACCAAAACTATAGACATCAGATTTTATCGAAAATTTTCCATAGAGTGCATATTCTGGAGACATATAACCACTGCATTACACATCAATCAATAATGAAATTTATCAGATTTTAGCAAAAAATCTTAAAGATTACGAGTAAATATAAATATAAGTCAATTAAAAAAAGGTGTTTCTTTAACTTACTAAGTTCCAACAATCTTGCTTGTGTTTCCTCGAGTCTGATCAACTCCAAAAATCCTTGCCATACCAAAATCGGAAATTTTTGGATTTATATTACTATCCAATAATATATTGCTTGATTTAAGATCCCGATGTATAATTGTAAGTCTTGAATCCTCGTGTAAGTATAACATTCCACGAGTAATACCGTTTATAATCTTGTAACGTTTAGACCAATCAAGTTGTACTTGTTTAATAGGATCTTATTTACATGTCAAATGAACAATATTTTATAATGGTTAGAATATTAAAATTAACTTTATGTGTGATCTGAAATAATATGATTCAATGGATAAGAAAATATAAAAATACAAGTTTATAAAAGTTTAATCTTCCATTGAATTTAGGTTATATCTCTTATTTTATTGTTATTTTTTTCAAATTTGAATCTAATGCATAAGTAACTACTCCGCAATTGAAAGAACTTATAATTAATAATTAAAAAAAAATCTAGGAAAGTTAGAAGGGACGTACCAAATAGTGATTGGTCAAGGCTTTTGTTATGCACAAATTCATAAACAAGAATTTTCTCATCTTCTTCCACGCAAAACCCTAATAATCGCACCAGATTTCTATGCTGAAGCTTAGCTAACAAAGCAACTTCATTCTTAAACTCTCCTACACCTTGGGTTGAGCTCCTAGATAGTTTCTTCACTGCTATTTCTTGCCCATTAGGCAATATACCCTGAAAGTTAATTAATTTATTTACAGCCATGCATACCTCAGCTTGAAATTAAATGATTTCCTTTTTGCTTAAATCATACCTTATAGACTTCCCCAAATCCACCTTCACCCAATTTGTTATCAGCAGAGAAGTTGTTTACGGCTGTTTTAATTGTACCCAAATCAAATTGCAGTGATTCCACTGTTGTTATTTCATTTCCATCTACAATAAATATGTTAGATGTATTTTCTTATTAATTAGCTTCCAAAATAACAAAATAATAACTTGGGTATTTTACTTAAAATGAACAAAATATATATCATTTCAACTTGTACCATTTCCATCTTTTAAAGCACTACCGTACTTTCCCTTTGCACTTCTCAGACTTAGGAAGTAATATCCTCCTAAGAAGACCAGCAACGAGAAGAGTACAACAGAACCACAAATTACAACTACAGTTATTGTTTTTGTAGCTCGTTTTTTTCCTGCCAGACAAACAATTAACCAAGGAAAGTAAAAGAGAAAAGAGGATTAGAAGAGATAATACTTTTATACATCTATATATATTTTCGCAGAATACTTATAATTTAACGATTGATTTATTGGATTTAAACACATGAATTCCAGTTTTAATATATGTTAAAAATTGTTTGCTAGTGGCCAAATAATTATTAAATTACGAGTTTGTTCTCTTTAATTCATAAAACTAACATTTATAAATGAGTAATATAATATATAAAAGTAAAAAAATTAGTTTCTCTAACGATTTCTAACAATAATGATTTGTAATAGGAATAAAGTTCACCACATTTTTACCTTGTGAAGCTGGGGCTGGAGTAAAAGTAATTGATGAAGGCGTTGGATTGTAAAATGGAAAAACTTCAAATCGAATATAACAACTGGGGTTATAGCCATTACCACCTTCTTTTCCAGCACAACAAGTAGGAAGCTGAGCCACTTGCCTTTTAAGACACCTGTTACAATCAAATCCAGACAGGTCAGGACTACACTCTACTAAACAATACAACGATTGGAACTCCGTATAATTCTCCTTCTTCACTGCAAACTTTTTATCACCAATCTTAGCATTGGACGCCTTAGCGACCAACTCCGTCATCGTGCTTGCCAGCAACCGATTGAACCGCTCTGGTTCTGTTACTTCCGTTTCGCTCATTGTTGTAATTTCTGGTTCTTCAGCGATCTTTCCGAAGAAAGAGACATTAGAATACCTTATTATGCAATTGTTGTACCATATTACAGCCTCTTTTTCTACAGGACAATATAATTGGGTTAAGGCGCTGGTTGCTGTTTGGACACAGTCATTACACTCTTCTAAACTTATGTCACCACGGCATAGAAAAGAGCCATAGACTATGGTCCCAGGGTTTCGTCCAACACTCGTATTGTGGTATAAAGTATCACGAATGGATGAGTTGGTGACGAGGAAGGAGAGGACACGGTCCAGATTGGATTTGTAAGTAGTGTTGGGATTGAAAATTGTTGTGTTCGAACAAACATGGTATCTATAGTCTGTGGTAGCTTCACTATTGGAAAGGCTTATGAAGATGAAAGTAGAAATAAGTACAAGAATGGTGATCATATTCGAAGAAGGCATGATCAATTTCATAATATTGATCACTACTTGGCGTCCAGTTTATGTAAATTTAGAACTCCTAGAAGTTGCTTAAATTTATATATTTGATTTAATGGTCGTCGAAGTTTAAAGTTTTAAGTCAGCGATTTAGTTAAAAAATCCCACACGTGAAAAATGGAGCAAATATTTAATGTTTACTGATATTGAATAATTTGTCACTTGAGCGTGTGAAACAGAATTACTCGTGAAGTTTCGTGGTAACTTTTGATTTTTTGATTTTTTTGAAGGAAATCTATTCTCACCTTAATAAAATTATTATGTCTAATAATTTAATACTTTACATAATAAATTTTGTGAAATTATACTTTAATATAATGTCATTTTTTTCATAATTAATTGAGATAATAAAAAATAAAAATCATATTTATTGTTAGTAGCGTATATTTAAACTTTTGCAAATAAAAAGGCAAATAAAGCTTTCCAAGACAATTACTAAAGTATTATCGTAACACATTTCTGATAACAAAGTTTATTTATCTTTTATTTTTTAATTTCATCTACATTTTCAATTATTATTAATATTTGACTGAAATTTCTAATGTAAATTTTTATCTTTCAAATTCTTGTTTTTAGTGGTTGTATATTAAGTTTATAAGATTTTTAACAAACATTTTCTAACACTTGATTAAGATGTATACTTCTTATTTGTGTCATTTAATAAAAAACTTCAATCGGTAAATACAAAGCAAAAATTATATAGTCCCTCTTTATTTGGTATAAATGATATATATATGTTTAAATAAAATGTTAAAAATAAAAATAAATATTTTTATTTATTGTATTTTATTATGAAAATTTTGAAGACCCCAATTTCATATTTTGCTCTGAGCCTATGTATTCATTGAGGTGCCTCTATTAGCTAGTAACTTCAATTATTAGCTTGAGAGACTTTAGATGTATGTTATTATATAATGTAGTGATTTATATTTGTTTTATTTTGAAAGTCCGTCAAGACTCGAGAGATGGGGTACTAAAGCATTCACACACACTATCATAATTTTCTTTTTTTAATCCGGAAACAGCAAGCTAGCAGAAAACTGATACGCATGGGATAAATATGAAAGTGGCCCAACTTTTTTTTTTTTCTTTTGGTTTAATGCAAGTTAGTATTTGCTTTTTAGCTTTAATCTATATCAGCTGTCATAGTGATGTGTTCCTGCCCGGAAGAAAATTTGATAGCACTCGATGTATTTTCATAATCGTTGATTCTGTCTCTTTTTTTTTAATATATTATTTCATTTTTATAAAAATTTAAATTATTTCATCATTTATTGTAATTAAGAGTAAAAATTCTATCCGAACTAATCTAATACATATAATATCAACCAAACCAATCCAATATTTTTTAATTTTTAATATCTTAATTTTATAAAATTAATTTATATGAGATTGATTTAGTTCTATTTTTTAAAATTTTATAACAATTTAACTCACTCATATATATTTATAATTTTTTATATTATACTTTAATTTTATATACTTATTTATTTTTAATTTTATTTACGCTCTTCTACATTTCTTTCCTATGTTAAGGGATTAATTTACATTCACATGTAGTCATAAAGTTTTTTTATACGGGACTATACTGTGTATATTTTATTATACTAAATATTAAATATAAAAAATCTACAAATTAGAAAGTAACATAATAATATTAAGCTTATTTGAACATTTTAAAGTTTTATATTTTAAGTTTTATTTACAAGTATATGATTTTTTTGTTAAAAAAATTATATTTTATTCATTCAAACGAAGAATACAAGAATAATTAAATCAATAAACTAAAAATACATCAAATTATTTTATATTAAAAAAATAATTTTGTTGCAAAAAGAGAGTAGTCATTTCTTAATATTCAAATATTAAAAAAATAATTTGTAGTTATTTCCTATATAATGAATGAATAGAATGAAACTTTGATAATTTTATTTCACAAATTTGATATGTTATTAACATTTTTTAAAATTAGTATATTTTAGTTACATTAGTGTTATATTTTGGATGCTTTAGTCATAATTTCTAACTAATTTTATTTTCTAAACTTAAGTTGAATTAAAATAAGATGATTTATATGTGTGGTAGAAGTTAATAAATTTTAAACAAAATACTAATTGGGACTGAAGCTCGACCTAGCATCTAAAGTGGCTCTGTCACTGTTTGCATGGAAATTTTTATATATAGCTTAGATATGAGAATTAATAAATTTTATAATATAATTCATTATTATTTATTATTGTTTATTTGTCTTACTTTTAATATTTTTTGTATTTTATAACTGATATGGATAATGAATCAATGGTAATATTTGTCAATCTTTTTTATTCTTAAAATTATATTTTAATTTTGAAACTTCAAATTTTTAATTAATTGAACTTAAAGATGTAAAACTTCAAATCTATAGATAATCAAAATTAATATTGGAATCATTAAAAATAGTTAAAAAAATTAATAAATAAAAGTCATTGGCAAAAAAAAAATTCATAAACTACTTTACCTAAACTTAACCTAAATAAAAAAAAAGAATTCAAGTTGGATTGGTTTTCCAAATTTATTAATTTAAATTATTTCATATTTTTCAAAAACCAATTATATTAATTTGATTTCAATTTTGGTCTAATATCAAACTAACATGTTGTCTCATATCATTTAATATCCTATTTAGAGTATGTAATAGACTCATGGTATAGTATTGTTTGATTATTTTATTTAAATATTATTTTATCTTATTTCATTTTATTTAGATTATAGTCTAATACAAACCAAGGAGTTAGACATGTCAATCATAGAAGTGTCAATGGAACTGAATTTGCACAAGACCCTTTGTCACTTCCTAATGGTCTAATTACAAGGCTTAGAGCCAAACATTTCAAGGAATCACTAAATGGGCTAATCCATAAGAATTGGGATGATTCTAAAATGAAAAAGATGTACTCAAATAATAATCAAGGCCTAGTCCATGTCATCAAAGCAATTAAATAGGCTTATTAGCATGCAAATTCATAGCCAGTATAGTTTGACCATTAAAGAGTGTGAATTTGAAGAGTTTCAAGAATATTATGCCATCCAAGCAATTGAAGAGGCTTATTAGCATATAAATTTATAACTAGCATAGTTTGACTATTAAATGGTGTGAATTTGAAGAGTTTCAAGAATATTAAATAGGATAAGAACATGGTCTTGGCTGGGTATGTTAAAATACATTGAATCTAATCATTTAACTATTTATTGGATGTCTTTAGAAGTCCAAATTGGGTGTCTTAAGAAGTCCAAAATAACCATTTATTAGCTACCTTTAAAAGTCAATAAATAGTTATTTATTAGCTATATTTAGAAGACTAAGGGTCCAAAAAAAGGTAAAGAACTTATTTAGTCTAATTTATGTGTTGTAATTATGACTTTGCCTATTCTTGAAGGGTTGTTCTAAGTATAAAGAGAAGTATTATGAATTTTATAAGACATATTGGAATTATTAAAAAAAATTATCTTCTTGTGAGGTCTTGTGTTCCTCTTAATTCTTAAAAGAACTCTTGAACTTATCAAGCTAATCTTGTGGCATTCAAAACCAAACTTATCACCTTAAATTCTTGAGAGAATCCTTAGGTTTTCTTAGTGTGGTGTTTCAATCCTTCGTAGTCTTGATTTTCATCTCTTTAGGTGACGGGTTAAGACTCAACAAATCTTTTCTTCATGATCTTGGGGTTTCAATCCATCATTGTTATCGGGTTTTATCACAATTGTTGGTGGGGTTCGTATCATTTGGTATCAAAGCTTTGGTTCTAAGATAAGTTTTGTCATCTTTTATTTTTATTCTATTTCCTGATTTCCTATGCCTTGCTATAAAAAAATATACAAGTTTATTTAAAAATCTCTCAATACATGACAAGGAAATTTCTTAGTTCATATCATTTCTCAATACACGATTCAAACAAAAAAAAAATCATCCTTTCAATCTTGTTTCTATCCTTATTCAAGTTCTTAATCTTTTTTTATTAGTATTGGTTGTTTTCATTTTTGAATTGTTGTTGGATTATTTTGAATGAGTTTCTTGAAGTTGGATTAAGAAGTAAAGAAGACACAAATAAGTGGAAAAGGTAAGAGTGTGTGAGACCATAAGAGGGTAAAAACTGTTTAGAGTGAAAAAAAAACATGAGTGCAAGTGTATCAATTCTTGAGTGAAATATGCCAGGGACTTGTTGTGAGGATTATAACCTTGTTTTTAAGATTCTAAGCATGTCTAATAATCAAGAAAAAGATACAACCAAAGAATGTCGACAACCCACAGTTCCAAACCTCCAAATGCAAGCGTTGCTAGGGGAGATGATGTGTATGATTAGGGTTGAATTAGAGCCTATTCACGAGAGGTTAGATAGGGTAGAAGAAGGGACTCCTATCGGAAAATAAAAAGACATTCCTAATAGGCAGCAAGGTGGGCGTGTTCCATGGCAAAACATTGAGGAAGAGGCGGAGATGGAGGAGCTTGATAAGCCATATTTGAACTAGGGTAGGTTTGAGCATGGGTATGGGGATAGAGAAGCTAGGATGGGTATACCTAGGAGGGATAATGATTTAGGAAACATAAATATTAAAATCCCATCTTTTCAAGGTAGAAATGACCCTAAAGTTTATTTGGAGTGGGAAACTAAAAAGGAGATGGTGTTCGATTGTCACAATTATTCCGAGTTAAATAAGGTTAATTTGGCTGCAATTGAATTTACATATTATGCTATTGTTTGGTGGGATCAATTAATAATTAATATGAGGAGGAATAGAGAGCCATCCATGGACACTTAGGAGAAGATGAAAATGTCTATGAGGAAGCATTTTGTACCCAATCACTATTATAGAGGATTGTATCAAAAATTTCAGAGGTTAACTCAAGGTTCTAAGTGTGTGAATGAGTATTACAAGAAGATGGAGGTAACTATGATATGGGCTAATGTAGAAGAGGACCGGGAAGCCACTATGGCTAGATTTTTACACGGTTTAACTCGTGAGATTGTAGATATAGTTTAGATGTAGCACTATATTGAGTTGACAGATATGGTACACTAAGCCATAAAGGTGGAGGAATGATTAAAAAAAGGATTGGCTAGGAGGGGACAACCTATGGTTACCACCAGTCTGTGGAAGATAGTTTCAAAAAGGGATGATCAGTTACAAAATAAGCTAAAACATAAAATATCTAAGAATGATAACTCAAAGATCGTCACTACTTCAGGTAACATCGAGACTTCGAGTTCTAAAACATGTGATCGTAAGTATTTTAAATGTCAAGGGCGAGGACACAAAGCCAGCCAATGTGTGAACAATGAAAGGAGGACAAAACAATATGTCCAATAAGCCAACAAGGGACGCAAGAAGGTAGTGTTAGAATCAAGAGATTGGGTTTGGTTGCATTTAAGGAAGGACCGTTTTCTGAAGAAACGACATTCAAAACTTCTACCTCGGGGTGCGAACCATTTCAAGTAGTGGAACACATAAATGATAATGCCTATGAGCTTGATTTACCAAGTGAGTATAGTCAGTGCAAGCTTTAATGTTATGGATTTGTCTTCTTTTGACTTAGGTGATGATTTGAGCACAAATCCTTCTCAAGAGGGGGAGAATGATGCAAACTAAGGAGCTAGACATATCAATCATACAGGTAGGAATGGAGCTGAAATTGCACAAGACCCTTTGTCACTTCCTAGTGGTCTAATTACAAGACTTAGAGCCAAACATTTCAAGGAATCACTAAATGGGTTGATCCATGAGAATTGGGCTGATTTTAAAATAAAAAAGATGTACTCAAATAATAATCAAGGCATATTCCATGTCATCAAAGTAATTAAAGAGGCTTATTAGCATATAAATTCATAGCCAACATAGTTTGACCATGAAAGGGTGTGAATTTAAAGAGTTTCAAGAATATTATGTCATCCAAGCAATTGAAGAGGCTTATTAGCATGCAAATTCATAGCTAGCATAGTTTGACTATTAAAGGGTGTGAATTTGAAGAGTTTCAAGAATACTAAATAGGAGAATAACTTGGTCTTGGTTGGGCATATTAAAATACATTGAATCTAATCATTTAGCTATTTATAGGTTGTCTTTAGAAGTCCAAATTGGTTGTCTTAAGAAGTCCAAAATAATCATTTATTAGCTATCTTTAAAAGTTAATAAATAGCTATTTATTAGCTGTATTTAGAAGACTAAGGATCCAAAAAAAAGGTAAAGAAATTGTTTAGTCTAATTTTTATGTTGTAATTATAACTTTGCCTATTCTAGGAGGGTTGTTCCATGTATAAAAAGGAGTACTATGAATTTTAAAGGAAAGATTGGAATTGTTAAGAAAATTATCTTCTTGTGAGGTTTTGTGTTCCTCTTAGTTCTTAAAAAAACTCTTGAACTTATCAAGTTAATCTTGTGGCATTCAAAACCAAACTTATCACCTTAAATTCTTGAGAGAATCCTTAAATTTTCTTAGTGTGGCGTTTCAATCCTTCGTAGTCTTGATTTTCATCTTGTTAGGTGACAAGTTAAAACTCAACAAATATTGTCTTTACGATTTTGGAGTTTCGATTCATCATTGTTGGTAGGGTTCATATCATAGCCTTAGTAGGCCTAATTTAAAATACATGCCTCTTAAGTCAACTAATAAATAAGACATAAACTTTTAACATATATAAATAAGACATAAATATAGCCCTAGTAGGCCTAATTTAAAAAAAAATAGAATTTTTTAATTTTTTTTATATATGCCTCTTAAGTTAATTAATAAATAACACAATAAGTTTGTTTTTAGATTTTTAAATTTTTGTAATATTTAATAGTCAACCAATAAATAAGACATAAACTTTTGGCTTTTGAATTTTTTTCAAATATTTTTAAATAAAATAAAAAATCA
This sequence comes from Hippophae tibetana, assembly GCA_037013495.1. Taxonomy (NCBI): domain Eukaryota; kingdom Viridiplantae; phylum Streptophyta; class Magnoliopsida; order Rosales; family Elaeagnaceae; genus Hippophae; species Hippophae tibetana. Next base: position 31,256,923 of record CM072802.1, on the reverse strand, counting down.
CAATATTTACAATATAAAAAGTTTTATGATTTTGATAATAAAAATTTTAAATTTTTATTCCTCTCCAACAATAGCACCAAAAACTTGATACTTGTAAAGGTTATCTTAGTTTTCAGTGTAAAAATTGAGTATACATATTTTGTATAATTTATAAAATGACTCGCAAGTGCACAAATCACTTATAAAAAATGGTAAGTATACTTTCAAAGTCTATTTAAAGACGAATCATTGATTTTTAAATTATTTAACAAATTCTTAAAAAAAAAAAACCTAAACATCATGTTACGATTGTTTTTGTTAGAGATCTAAATTAATAACGTAAAAAAATAAGAATAGATTCAATCAACATTTAGAAAATTAAATATTTATCATGCAGTGAAGAATTTATGGGATATATTAGATAGTTAATTATGCTTGTTCAATATTAAATATGTTATTAAAAATATAAATTAAGACTATTGATTCTCCCTTTATGTATGAAAATATCGTAAGAGAAAGATCATTTTCATTATTAATAATAAATCAATTAATATCCTTATGTCGTACCTATCAATTGATTAATTATTAAATTATATTTATTTTCAAAGAAGTTAACAAATCATTTAATTTGTCTCTTTAGGTGGGGCTTAATAATTTGAACTCTCATTAAGGTATGTAAGTTAGATTTATAATTTAAGTATCTGAAAAATAACTTTCAAATTTTAAAATTATCATAAAAGATATGTCGTTAATATATCTTTCAATAATAATTATTTTAAAAATCTTTGAAATATAGTTTTCTAAATCAGACCTAGAATATTTCATTTAATATCTAAGAGTTCATTTTAAAATCATATTCAAATAATTAAATCTTAAATCTAACTCTCTAAATTATTATAAAAATATTTTAATCTTGATGATGAAATAAAACTTAATTAATTTTATAAAAAAATGTTTAATCTATTTTAATATTTCACAAACGTAACAACATTACTACTCATTTTATTTATAATAAGACATAGATATTTTAATAAATGATCAATAAATTAAACATAACATGTAAAACAAGACATAAAGATAATCTTAAAAGAATGCATTTAAGTATACTTCAATATAAATTTTGTATTGTTTTTGTTATTAAAAATCTCCAAATAGAGCTACCATACTACACTATTAAAAAATGTGACATTTAAGTCGAGATTTAAAGTTGATTTTTGAACCGACGCTACATGTATGACGTAGTTTTAGTTTTAAGTGTCAACCGACGCTACACACGTGGATAGCTTCGGTTGACACATAGAAATGACACTACGTTCACGTATAGCATTGGTTTAATACGTCAACTGACGCTACGTAGTGAGACATAAATTCCTAGCTCTTAAAAAAAATCTTCAAAAATTCTTGTTCTACCATTTTAGATCTATAGAAAAAAGAAAAGGAAAAATTTCTAAAAGTACCTATGTTCTTCAAGCTCTTAGGGTTCATAAAAATTTAAGGAAAATTGAAGAAAAAATTTATAAAAATAAATATATGGATTAACTTACCAATAGTTGGTGAATTTGAAATAGTTCTTCAATTTTCTCCTCAGAGTCCTAACCTTGATTCCAGATTGAGTGTTTCAAGTAAGGTTGATATTTCAAGTAAGGTTGATAGTGACTAGATCTTTATATAGGCTGTTAAACTCAATCTTAACCTCCTATCAACCCATAGTTCAAGGGCCTAGATTGAAGGAAGATCAAGCAAAATTAGGTTGGAAATATATTAGATTTAGGAAAGTCACACTAGTAGATCCACAATTGACTTTTCCTCTATACTTTGACCAACCATAACTTTCCAATTGGGATTCTAATTGAGGTATGAAAACATCCATTGGAAAGCTTGTGGCCTCAAGATCATGATGACATAAAGATATATAGGGTATTAGCTACACAATTTAGCTAAGATGCTCCAGAACCAACTATCATTATGTCACCATACTTGGCCAAGATAACTAGGATACCTACCGTGTTAGAAAAGGTCTAAGCAGCCCAGAGGACTTGTGTTGAATAGAAAAATTATTATATATGTGTGACACTATTTGATTAATTCACGATGACATTGAAAAGTTAAATGGGAACAATTAGCGTATAGTCAAGTATTTATTTTATTATTTAAATCTAAAAAAAATATTAATGACATCATTCAATTTATGAAAGTTCATTATCATCATAAGTAAGTATATATTAATTAATTTAATATTTAAATATTAATTAATTGATATTAGTTATTTATAGTTATGTCATCTGCCAAAACTTTTAAATAAACCCTTACAACCTGAAAAGGTATGTATAAGCTCATATCACAAACTCTCTCACAATTTCTTTTATCTTGAACTTTCTTCTCAAAAATTAACTTAACCCCCTAGTGTTGTACCATCTAACATAGTTTTCTAGTAATTTGCAAGCCTAAGTGTCCAAAGAATGAGACCAAACAGAAATTGACTTCAACAAGTTTCAAACCCTATTGATGACATGTTTATGTCAATTTAAGTATGAGGTAAAAAGGATGGCTTTTGAAGCATTGGTAATGAGACTCAGTAACAAAAGTATGGAACTCATGGTTGATATGTAAGTTGGATCTACCTCACACAAAGTAACCCATTATGAATACATCTAATGACCTCATTTCATGAACATGAACCTTTCATACTTGAATGCAACAACTCCATTGATGAACCATCTTTCCAATGTTTACAAGCATGTAATGTAACAATTTTTAATATGATTCAATTCAAAGGCTATCATAAAGGATGAAAACAACAACATTGGTTGAAATAATACTCTAATACTCACATAGCTTAGAAGGAACTCGGAACTATCAACTGACTAGAATAATTATTTTTTCAAAATATTGTACAATAACCATTTAAAAGGTTTGAAATAATCAAGTATATTATCTAATTATATTAATTATTATAAATAGATAAATCTTATTGATTATTTCTTTAAAAAAAGTACTCATAGTTAAGGGGACATAATGAGCTTTACCTTTTAATGAAATCTATATGTTATAACATTAATATAAAAAATTAGAAAATAAAACATGCATACTTAAGAATTGGGTTGAATGCAACTGTTTTGCTCGGCTGCTCACTAAATAGAGTAATATATGAAATAATTTTCTCTTTCTTTTTTTTACTAATTCATTTTATATGTATAGTAAACATGATACAAATAAGAAGAAAAAAAGAGTATCTTCTCTTTTATAAAGGTGAGAAAAAATTGAATTGAAATAATTATTCAAAAAGAAAAAAGAGAAAAATAAATCAAAAATTAATATTTTTGATATTTTGTTTGACATTTTAGCGATGGTATCCACAATATCCATGAAATTTTAGCTAATAAGGGACATTTAAACGACATTTTTGACAATTTCACGAAAATTTAACCAAAAGATATAGATATCATATTTTAATATCAAGATATGTAAAAAAGAAATTATTGCGATAATATCGATGATATCATCGACATTTTCATCCTTGAACCCACCAATATCAGTTAGTATTTCTAAAAGTAACTAAGAGGGTGATAGAGTAAAAAAACACTATTATTTCGTTAATAAGCGGTGCCAAACCATCAAAAGAGGTTAGGAGAAGATGTAGTCTTAAATAGATAGTTTTAAAAAATATTACCTGGCATTAAGCTTAATATTAATATTTTTAAAATAATATTTATTAATTAAACTGAGTGACCAATATAATATTCTAATTTGATCAATTTTGTACTAAATTTCTCCTATTTAACATTCTAAAATATTTAGATTGGTCATATTTGATTTAAATTATTAAAAAACTCATGAGAATTTATATTCTTAAGTTTGAGTGAGAATAATGCTAAGGTATGTGACATATAAATATGATAATTATGAATAAATTTTAAATAGTGTAACTATAAGAGTATGTTGTCATTTTGGTTTCTTATTCTTGTAATAAATTAGTTATTTTGGTAAAAAAAAAATATAGTTTTATTTACTAAATTTAATGTAAAATTGTTAAATAGAATAAATTTAATTAAGATATTTATAAAATTATGAATATTACAAGTAATTTGATGTTAAATTATGTAAATAATATTATAAATTTAATGATTATAATTTTAAAATTTTGAATCAAATTGATTAAATTAAAATGTTAAAAATAAAATAATAAATGCTCTAAAATATGGTGAAAATTTTATTATTTACTCTAGGTAAGTATAAGAGCTACGAGGGATGTCAGTCACTTTATAAAAAAAGCTATGTGTCCGTCATTGTTAATAAATGTTAGAGAATATATAAATAGATGAATAGGTTCAATAATAAAATTTTAATGACAATATATCCCAATAAATAAATATAAAAAATAAGAATACTTTATTGTTTAGCTCTAAAAATAATATGAATGTTGAGAAAATTGGGTATATTTTTCCTATTCTAAATAGTTATTATTTACTTATGAGTTAAATGAATAGAATTCAAACTAACCCAACAAAATAATGTTATTGGAAATATAATACTAAAATAAACTAAAGAAAATATTGAAATAGAAATATTAGCAAATAAATAATAACACCAGAAATTTAACGAGGTTCGGTATAAATGTTACCTAAGTTCTCGGGCGTCGTTGACCACTCCACTATCTCCAAATGGATGAACTTCAAATTACAACTAATTAGGAAAAATTGAGCTAATCAATTATCCTTATAAAAGAAAGAAAGATTTACAAATTTTGGGATGTTTTACAAATGGCGAAAGATGACTTTATTTATAGCCCAAAATCTAACACTCATCTTCATTCCTAACCAATGTGAGGCTTTTCTAATTTTCTCATTGAGGAGCATTATAACAAATCTCTACCTTAGTGACTTAGTGATTTTTTAAATGATTTCTTCAATCACTAGATTAGTGATGCCAATACCAATTCAGATTTGCATGATGTTAATCAAGTCTAGACAATGTTTGAACTTGATTGCTATTACCACCTTGGTCATCATATCTGTGGGATTCTTTTTCGTACTCATATTCTGAACTAGTAATCCACCTTTTTCAATAATCTCTTGCACGAAGTGATAACGAATATCAATGTGCTTTGTACATGCATGGTAGACTTGGTTCTTTGTTAAATGAATAGTACTCTAACTATCACAAAACACCTTAATATGTTTTGACCAACTCCCAAGTCTTTAAGCAAACCTTGTAACCAAATAGCTTCCTTCACAACCTCTGTAACTGCCATATACTCTGCCTCTGTAGTAGACAAAGTAACTGTGGACTGCAAGGTAGACTTCTAACTGATTGGTGCTCTAGCAAGAGTAAACACATAACCAGTAGTTGATCGACGCTTATCTAAATATACTGCATAGTTGGAATCACAATATCCGACTGTACATTGACCAATGATATTATCCTACAGAAATACTAAACTAATATCTACAATATTTATAATATACCATAGAATCCATTTCACAACCAACCAATGTCCTTTACCAGGATCATGCATGTACCTACTTACAACACCAACCACATATGAAATGTCAGGTCTTGTACATACCATTGCATACATCAATCTACCAATCTCATGTGAAATGTTAGGTCTTGTACACACCATTGCATACATCAAGCTACCAACCGCATTTGCATATGGTACATTTGCCGTATATTCTTGTGCTGCATCATTCTTAGGAGATAATTGAGCACTAAGCTTGAATTGAGGAACTAACTGAGTACTTATAGGTTTTGTCTATTCATTCATACCAAAACGTTGTAGGACCCTCTTCAAATATTGACTCTAGGTCAAACTAAGCTTCCCCTTCTTCATGTCTCTGCTTATCTCCATACCGAGAATCTTCTTGGCTTCTCCCAAATCTTTTATCTTGAACTCTCGACTTAGTTGAGCCTTCAAATTCTCAATTTCTGCTTGGCTCTTCGATGCAATCAACATATCATCGACGTACAATAGGAGATAGATGAAAGACTCATCTTATAGCTTACAAAAATACACATAATGATCATGTGTGCTTCTAGTGTACTTCTGCTACAACATAAACTGATCAAACCGTTTGTACCACTGCCTTGGAGATTACTTCAATCCATACAATGATTTTTTCAGCTTATAAACCCAATTCGCTTTACCAACAACATTAAACCCTTCTGGCTGAGACATATAGATTTCCTCTTCTAAATCACCGTGTAAAAACGTGGTTTTTACATCAAGTTGAACTAGTTCTAAATCGAACTGTGCTACCAAGGGCAACAAAATTCTAATGGAGGAATGTTTTACAACTGGAGAAAATACCTCATTATAATCGATTCCCTCCTTCTGAGCGTAGCCCTTAGCCACCAACCTTGTCTTTAGTGAATACCATCTTTGTTAAGAAATCCATATTTCTTTGCATACACCCATTTGTATCCAATTGCCTTCTTACCCTTAGGTAGTTGTGTCAACTTCCTATTTTATTCTTTTGAAGGGACAAAAGTTCTTTATCCATGGCTTCCTTCCATATTTCAACTTCAGGACTTCTGATTACTTCTTTATATATGGAAGGAACATCATCATGCACAACTGAAATTGTACAGGCCACCGTATTCTTAAACTGATCAGGTAGGTCTTCAAAATCCTTATATCGAGTAGGCACCTTGACATTTTATCGTCGTGGCCTATCAACTACAGTTTCTTATTGTTGTGGAGGTTCTTAGGTTAAAACCTCTTCATCTGATTCATCTTTTGTCAATGGAGGATCAACTTCTGTCTTATCTTTACTAACTAGATTAACAATTATGCTTTCAAACTCCACCTATTTCGGAGTTTGCTCCACCTGCTCTAAAGTGCCATCAATCTTCTTAGTTACCTTTCTCAACAATGCAGATTTATCAAAGATAACATCTCTACTAAAGATTATCTTTTTGGTTTTCAAGGCACCATAGTCGATATCCCTTAGAACTAGAAGGGATCCCCAAAAAAATGGCTTTCTTGGCTCTTGGGTCCAACTTTGATTCCGTTACATGGTAGTATGCAATTGAACCAAACACATGAAAGAAATCGTAATCTCTAGCAGGTTTTCTAGACCATACCTCCATAGGCATTTTTCCTTTAAGAGTAAACGATGGTAGACGGTTGACAAGATGACATGCATATGTCACAGCCTCAGCCCAATATTGCTTGCCCAACCCAGCATTTGACAACATACACCGAACCTTCTCCAGCAAAGTCCAATTCATACGTTCTGAAACTCTATTTTGTTGTGGTGTTTTTTGAATAGTGAAGTGTCGCACTATCACTTCTTCTTCACAAACTTTCATAAATGGGTCGTTTGTGTACTCAGTGCCATTATCAGACCTCAAACACTTGATCTTTTTACCAGTCTGAGTCTCGATCATCTTCTTCCACTTGAGAAAAAATGTCAGCACTTCATTCTTCTTCTTCATGAGATACATCCAAACTCTTCTAGAGAAGTCATCAACGAAAATGACATAATAATGTTTGCCACTCATGGATGGAGTTCTTGTTGGCCCTCATACATCAATATGGATGTAATCAAAAATGCCCTTTGTATTATGGAGAGTAGTGCCAAAGCTTACTCTTTTCTGCTTCCCCAATACATAATGCTCACAGAATTCCAGCTTGCCAATTATGTCCCAAACACATATGTCACAGCTTGGTAGTTTCTAAATCTCTTTCTTCCTCTAAAACTGCTGATGATGCTTTCCTAATAATGGTACTACAAGGTAGTAGTACAAGTTATTCTTCCGAACACCTTTCATCACCACAAGTGCTCCAGAAGTAACCTTCAATGCCCCATTTTGTATGGTCACAGTGAACCCTTTTGATTCTAAGACTCCCACAGTAATGAGATTCTTCTTCATATCTGGAACATAATGAGCACATGTCAAGACCCTGGTTGAACCATCTTGATTCTTCAAACGAATTGTACCGATCCCCAAAACTTTGCATGGATAATCATTACCCATGAAAACAACTCCACTTTCTAGTTCTTTAAAGTTAAAGAACCACTCCTTGTTAGGAGACATATGGAAAGTACATGCTGAATCAAAAATCCAATCACCAGGGTGGGATGCTGGTGACGAACCAGCCAATGCAAAATCTGAATTTGAATTGCTTTCAGCTACATATGGATCAGATTGCACAACTTTTCCTTTCTTTTGCAGCTTTGGACAATTTTTCTTCCAATGACCTTTCTAATGACAAAAAGCACATTCATCTTTACCAAGTATTCTTTTTGATAGAGATCTAATTTTCCTTCTTTTATGTTGTGTTTGCGGATGTCCTCTTACAGACAATGCCTCTGCTACTTCATTTCTGCTTTCTGTTTTATCTTTCTTTCTAATTTCATAACTATACAAAGCAATACAAACTTCCTCAAAATATATTTTATCCTTCCCAATGAGTAAACTCATAATAAGGTGATCAAACTCATCAGGAAGGGAAGCTAACAACATCAAGGCTAAATCCTCATCTTTAAAAGTTTCGTCCATATTTAACAAATATGCTACTAATTGATTAAAAGTAGTAATGTGGTCGTTTATTGTAGTACTTGGAAGATATTCAAAACGAAATAACTTTTTCTTCAAATAGAGCCGATTTTGTCCACTCTTCTTCAACGCCTTCCACAACTTACTTGCGGATGTCTCCTTCATGAACGTGTATTTTTGTTCTCTTGAGAGACACGAATGGATTGTACCACATGCCAATCGGTTGATATTTTTTCACTTTACTTCATCTGCTCCATATGGTTTCTCTTCTTCAATGGCGATGTCTAGACCTTGTTGAAACAGAGGATCTAGAACTTTGCCTTGCCACACGCCGAAATGATTGGTTCCATCAAACTTCTTCATCTCAAACCTTGCATTCATCACCATAGTTCGCCCTGACGTGGATGATTGGCCTTTGTTTGAAAGAAAATTTTCTTCCGCCATTTCTTCAAATTACAACAACTAGTAACTATATTCTAATAGAAAACAAATGGAATACAAAAATATGCCTAGGTAGAAACCTTCGGCTCTAATACCAATTGTTGGGAAAATTAGGTATATTTTCCCTATTCTAAGTAGTTACTATTCACTTATGATGTAAATGAATAGAACTCAAACTAACAAAAAAAAATACTATTGGAAATATAATGCTAAAATAAACTAAAGTAGATAAATAATAACACCAGGAATTTAACGAGGTTCGATATAAATGTTACCTAGGTCCTCGGGCGTCGTTGACCACTTCCATTATCTCCAAATGGATGAACTCCAAATTACAACTAATTGGGCAAAATTGAGCTAATTAATTACCCTTATAAAAGAGAAAAAAAATTATAAATTTTGGTGAAGGAGGGCTTTATTTATAGCCCTAAATCCAATACTTATTTTCATTCCTAGCCAATATGGAACTTTTCTAATTTGCTCACTAAGGAGCTATATAACAATGAAAATACCATATTTAATTTTATTTTTTAACATTCTCAAGCATAACATAGATAACTTGATAAGTATAAAAGTTGGGGTGATAATTTATGTGAGTTGAACCAATTTGAACTAACTCAATTTAAATTAATCTAACCCTAGTTTAATCCAAATTTAATTTGAGCTAGTAAAGGTAAACTCGAGTTCAAACCAAACAAAAATGAGCTGACCCAAATTGGCCAAAGCTAACCCAAATTGTTGATTGCATGTTTTTTAGTTAATTGAACTTTTTTCATAAATTGAAAATATGTTTAATGATTAAAGCTCATTAACAAAAACAATATTACACGAAATATAAAAAATGAAGAAAATAATATTACAACAACTAATCTTTTATACAAATAATAAATTAACATTGAATGAACAACTCATATACACAGCAAAGTTCAAAGAGATAATACAACTCCTCTTACACACATTTTATGTTACAATAACTGGTTAATTAAAAAACATAAACACTAATAAATATAAGTTAAAGAAAGTTAATTCTTAAAATAAGAAATCTATTTTTAAATAAATTCATCAAAAATAAATGCCATCAAACCCCTCTTGTGCAAAAGTTAGAGGCTATTGTGTCTTCACAGAAACTCAAAGTTTGAATAAAGAGCTCAAAATCTCAATATAATTTTCCTCAACTACTAAACAAAGAAATATATTAGTAATATGAAATAAAGAATTTCCTCCAAAATTGACCACGTATATAAAGCTTTCTTAGTGTATTCAAGTAGACCATATAATTATCATATAAAGTAAAAACCATCTTTATAGGATGGCTTGAAAAATACTTTAACCTACTTCAATAGACGTAAGGCTATTGCTGAAAAAGATTGAAACAATACTGAACGTAGTGTTGTTGTTGGAAAAGAAGCTATTGTTATTTGTTAGAGAAATAAAGAGTTGAGAGAGTGAGATTAAGTCAGTTAGAAATTAAGAAAAAATGTGTTTCTTTAATTTTAATTTTTTAATCTAACATGTAAGTTGTAACATTTACATGTTATGGCTTTTTTTAATTTCATTTCGGGCTAATTACAGATTGCTTGAACACAGCTCAACCCATTCAATATTTTTGGGTTATTGAATTGGTCCAAATTTAACTTGAATTTAATTCGATTCTCTTTTGATTTGTATTCTACGATTTAATTTTGATTCGATCAATTAAACTACGATATTAATTACCACCCCTATACAAAAAAATCTTAAAGCAGAGTGAATGGGATAGTATGTATTGAAATGTATTAAACACAGCAGTATAATGTTGTAAATATCACTTAAAAACGTCCTATTAGGTACCTACATTACTTAATATTATTTAGTTATCAAAATTTCACAAATTCTCTCCCTTTATTGTATTAATATCACTACATATGTTAACCATACATGTTACAAATAATCATCTCCTCTCCACATTTGATATTACGTTATAGCAATTTTGTAATGGGATTGTGGAGTGGTAGAAATGCCCTTACCATGTTTAGTTGTATCTTGCAAAGAGAAACAATCCAATGTTTTGTACAATCTCGCATTAGGACTAAATAATTCTTAAATAAAGTATAAACAAAAGAGCTCCACTCACCGTGAAATTCTCTTAGTCTTTAGTATACGATCCAATGGGTCCTAATAATTTCAAATGTGAACTGGAATGCAATTGAAAACCGACATTGAGGAAACAACCCAGAACAAGTCATAACAAGATGTGAATAATTGAAAGAATGAAATTTAAAGCTTCATGGACTTAATGTAAAAAACTCAGAAACGACAAAGACCGCCCATATAAAACTCAATACTTCGATGCAAGTTTTCTTGGACAAAAAAGCTTTAAATGCGAATTGAATAGTTTTAAAAAAAGAGATGAAAAAACTCTTATCCCTGAAGTCGGTCGATGAAGTTATTAAGAATGACATCACAAAAAAAAGGAAGGGTCGTAACGATTTTTGAAAGATGACGTCAGATTACAGTGAAGAGTCTTCGTGGGTGGTTGTGAGCTTTGTACTGTATATTTTAACGACAGATTAAAATTATGATTGATTATATAAATTTAATAATTTTTTTCTGTAAATAACTGAAACTTAAGCGGATGATTATTATAATAATAATAAAATATTTAATATTTAATTTTTTTTTTAATATTCACGAAGATATCATTGATAATTTATAAGTAAAAAATAAGAGTAACAGTTATTGAGAGTTAGCCGATTTAAAGTATTTTCAACTAACAAAGTTTAAATTAATTTAATTTGAGTTACAAACAAATTGTTTCAAATTGATCCAAATTAATCCGAATTATTAATTACATGTTTTTTAATTAATTAATTTTTTTTTATAAATCAAAAATATGTTTAATGGTTAAAGCTTGTTAGTACAAATAACGTTACATAAAATATCAAAAATAAAAAAATATATTATAATAACTAATCTTTCAAATAAATAATAAATAAACACTGAATAAATCGTTAATGTATACAAGAAAGTTGACGAAGACAATACAACTATTCACACATCTTTTATGTTACAATAACTAGTTAATTACAAAACAAAAACATTAGTAAATATAAGGTAAATAAAACTAATTCTTAAAACAAGAAGTCAATTTCTAAATAAATTTGACAAAAGTAAATGTCATTAAACTCTCTTGTGCAAAAGTCAGAGATTGTTGTGTCTTCTTAGAAACTCAAAGTTTAAATAAAGAATTCAAAATTTTAATAAAATTTAATCAAATATTATACAAAAAAAATATATAAGTAAGATTAAATAAAAAAATTTCTCCAAAACTGAGCACATATATAAAACCCTTTTAATGTATTTAAGTAGATTATATAATGATTATATAAGAAAAAATCATCTTTTTAGGAAGGTATGAAAAATATTTTAACTTATTTTAATAAACATAGAACTATTGATGGAGAAGAGTGAAACATTTTTGGATGTAAGATTGTTGATGGAAAAGAGTGAAACAATATTGAAAGTAGGGTTGTTGTTGTGGTTGCTATTAGTTGATAGAGGACTAGAGAGGAGTAGGAGTTTAACGAGTGAGACTAAATTAATTATGAATTAAGAAGAAATGTATTTTGTAAATTTTAACTTTTTAATCTAACATATAAATTGTAACATTTATATGTTATATTTTTTTTAATTTTATCTTGAGTTAATTACGGACAAGCTTGAATTTATCTCAAATTTTTTGAGTTATTTGACCTAATTCGAATTTAGTTCAAATTTAATTCGATTTGAATTTGATTTGAATTTTACAATTTAGATTCAATTTGATGAATCAATTTAGGACAAAAATTAACACTACAAAAGATCTTAATGACTTGTTTGTATACAAGAAAGTTAATGGGTATTGAAATATATTAAATATAAAAATATAATGTCGTAAATATCACTTCAAAAATATCTTATATTATAATTACACGACTTAACACTTAGTATTACTTATATCACCTCCTACTATTAGCATTATTTTACATAAAACAAATTATCAAATTTTTACTGTATCCAATACAAAAAGATATTACATTAAAAAAAATATTTTTTAAATAAAATATATTCCTTTTAATTTATATTATATTTTTAACTTTATGTTATATTTAGTAATTTTTTTATTAATTTTGTATATATATTTAACTTTAATTTATTATATGTATTAAAAAATTAATAATATTTTTAAAATTTATTTAAAAAAATGATTCACTAACAATATTGCACCGAATAAATAATGTTGCTTTAAATTTGACATAATATTATTCATTACATAATTTTTTAGATAAAATTTGATATGAGATAAATACTACCAACGTCATATACTTATTACAAAATTGAAACTTATGTCCTATATTTATTATTTTTTGTAACGATTGAGTTTTATTGTTATTAAAAAGTAATAGTATAAAGACAAAAAAAATTATTTTATTTTTAATTTTTTTACCTAAATAAAATAAAAATTATTTTAATTTAAATAAACTGTAACTAAAAAAACGAAGAAAAAAAATTAAATAAAAATAAAAAATTAATAAATAAAAAACTTAAAAAGATGGTCATTTATCATTCTACCATCATTTTTTATAACAACATGATCAAATTATTATAAAAAATAAATATAAATTTTTTTTTTTAAATAATTATAAAATCTGTATAATCATCTCCTCATTTGATATTAAGTTATAGCAATTTTGTAATAGGATTGTGGAAAGGTAGAGATGCCCTAATCATGTTTAGTTGTATATTGCACAGTAAAAGAGAATTAAAAGACATATATATTAAAATATATTTCTCAGGACTAGATAATTCTTAAATAAAGTATAAACGAAAGAACTCCACTCACCATGAAATTTTCTTAGTCTTTATAATACGACCCAATGGGTCCTAATAATTTCAAATGTGAACTGGAATGCAATTGAAAACAGACATTGAGGAAACAAACCAAAAAAAAAAAAAAGAAGTCGTGACAACATGCTGAATAATTGAAAGAATGAAATTTAAAGTTTCATGGACTCATCGTAAAAAACTTCGGACGCAACTTTTCTCATATGAAAGAAAACGCTTTAAATGTGAATGGAATATCATACAAAAAAAAAAGGGAGGGTCGTAGATTTTTTTTAAAATGATGTCAGATTACAGTAAAGAGTCTTCGTGGGTGGTTGTGATTTTGTAGTTTGTACTGTATATTTTAACCGCAGATTAAAATTATGATTGATTATATAAATTTAATAATTTTTTCTGTAAATAATTAAGACTTAAGGTGATGATGATGATTATTATAATAATAATAATAATAATAAATTTAATATTTAAAATAATTAGATAAAATTTTATTTTTTTATTTTATTTAAAAATATGTGTTAAATTAATTAAAATAAAAATTAATATTAATATTTAACCTAATAAAATATCTTTAAATTAAAGTTTGTTTAAGCTTATAAATAACATTGTTGTTTTGTTTTTAGTCGATTTAAGATAAAAATATTTAACAACTTCTCTCCGTACGGTAGACAAAAATGGACATTAACGACACAATAAAACTGTGATAGAACCCAAGGTCTAAACACATAAAAACTAGGTCCAACTTTGATAACATGTTAGAAACTCAAGTTTAACTTAATTCAATAAGATTTTATTAAGTATCTTTCTTTCACGTCGATTAAGAACAAAGTATCAATAATGTTTATAAACTTGTAAACTGATATTATTGAATTAAGTTAAAACTAAATTTTCAATAATACTTAAAAGAAGTAATGTCTTCGTTACTTCTTAGTATTTGAAGAACTAATGACTTTGTAGTCCTTTTATCTCGATGTCGTTTAACACACCATAACTCAACATATAGATGTCTCATAAATACATCTGGAGGACACGAGTCTCTCATCCATTAATTCCAATCCTTTCCTTTCACTCCATTAATTTTTTTGCAGATGTGAATATAAATTTAAACTTACAAAGTTCCGGCAATTCTTTTAGTATTGGCATGACTTTGATAAACTTTAAGTACATGTCGGTTGTGTTGAAGTCTGATATTTTTGGATTCATCTTGAAATGTAACAAGATATTACTTGCTTTAATATCACCGTGAATAAATTTTAATCGACAATCCTCATGCAAATACAACATTCCTCCAGCAATTCCTTCTATTATATTCAACCGACTTGACCAATTTAATTGACTTTGCCTTGAAGGTTCTGCACAATTAATTCATTTTTTTTTATAGAGTAGAAACTTTAATTAATATTAATAGTTTGTTGGGAGAGTGATTTCATAAAACTCATATTTATTTTTTGTAATAATTTAATCATATTATTATAAAAATTGACCACATAACGATAAATAATTATTTTTTATTTTTTTATTTCAGTTATAACTAATTCAAGTTAAAACAATTCATATTTTAAAAAAATAAAGTAAAAAAAATTAATTTATCCTTATCCGATCACTTTTTAATAATAATAGAATAATATTATCACAAAAATATAATAAATATATTATCTAAATATCAATTTTATAATAAGTAATCTAACCATATTTTTATTATATTATTGCATGTATTTAAGTTAGCTGATTTACTTACCAAATATAAAATGATCAAGAGTTTTGTTGGGAGCATATTCAAATACAAGAATTTTTTCTTCTTCTTCCAAGGAAAAACCTAGAAGCCTAACAAGATTTCTACGTTGAAGCTTTGCTATTGATACAACTTTATTCTTAAATTCTTCAACACTTTGTATAGATTTCTTTGATAGTGTCTTCACAGCTATTAATTTCTTGTTCATTAGGAAGCGTTCCCTGAAGATTCAAAAGTGTCATGTCGATCACAAGAAAATAATGTGAATACAACCCATGTTTCAAAAGCGAGCTAATTAATAATTACCTTATAAACTTCACCAAATTAATGATCCACCTTTACCTAACTTGTTAGGATCAGAAAAGTTGCTTGTGGCAGCTTTAATAAATTTTTAAAATCAAATTGAAGGGACTGATGAATTGTTGTTATGTCATTTGATACAATATATATATATATATATATATTAGGATTATATTTCCATATTTCCACAAGATAAAAAATTAATGATATGATTTTGATATGTCATTTGAAGGATGCAAATTATGTTATGATCGAACTAACAAGCTCCCATCTAACATAAGGTCCGAAAGCTTAAGGACCTTTGCAAGCTCTGTAGGTCTAGGAACTTTTTCTCTAGGTTTTGATAATCTTTGAGGTTTATGGAGCTAGCTTCCTTCCAAGTCCTCGTGGATCCTATCTAAAGTTAGGTTCAAGAGCCTTACGAGCCTTTGCAAGCTTTGTAGGTGAAATAGCTAATCTCCACGTATTAATAGCCCACAAGAGTCATGGAGCTTTTTCTTAAATCCTCGTGCGTCCTTAAAGATTTTGCCAAGTTTGGGCCAAGGCCCTGACAATTGACATAATGAGGGCTCTAATTTAATGTGTTTTTTTTTATTCTTATTATAATTATTAAATTTTAAAAATATAATAGTAAAAATAAATTTTTTGTTCTCTTCCGCTATTATATAGGGGTGATAATCCAAATGCGAACATAACCCTAATATTATTATTATATGACCAAAACAAGTTACGTTAGAATTTTTCAATAATTACTATATGAATTTGAATGTTCTATTATTAATAATATTATAAATAATTTACTTAAAAAAATTGTATAAATTTTTATTTAATCAACTAATATACAAATACGAACACAACAAGGCATAAACCCATCATGTGATCTATGCGAACATTACACTATTTTCAAACCTAATCTAATATACTCGGATTAAAAAAAAATAGAGCATTTCTAAGTTCTAACTAACATATTTATATATTGTCATATGAAATAGAACTTGATAAATGAAAAATTTGTGTCTATTTAGCATGAATGATGTGAGACATTCTCTTTATCTTAATAAAATTTAAGTTTTTGTATTAGTTATATTATTTTTATTTTTATTTTTTAATTAGTTTTTTAATTGATACATATTCAATTATTTTTAGCACAATGATGTCAATCATAATTTATTATTGTTAGGATTTACGATAAAATGTGTGTATATTTTCATGTGTAAAATGAATTCTTCAATCCATGTAAATTTAAATTTTTTATTACTTGATAAAAAGATACAAATATGATAAATTTAATACATTAATTAAAAATTTATTTCATATATGAAAATACACACCCATAATAAGTATTTCCTCTTCTTTGTATATTTTATAAACATAAATTTATTAAGTTTTTTTTATAAAAAAACATTTATTATTTAAAAAATATATAATTATTCGAGATAATAAAGAATCACTCGTTCTTTCAAAGAAAAATTATTCAAATTCTTAATCTCATTTGATGAAATTTTTGAATTAAAATTTAATTTTTAACTTGATTAGTTATATAAATTGTGTTAAAAAAACTTTTTTCATGTAATTCGTATAATATAATTATCTATAATCTTAGATTTATCAAACTTTACGATTAATCAAATTAGTAAGAAATTTTTAAAAAATAAAAAATAATATTCATTTTAAAAATTTTTTATTAAACAAAACAATAATTAAAATAATATTAATGAAAATAGTTGGCTGTAAAAAGTCACGTAATAAGTCTTACCTAAAGACCCATAATTGTTTGAGCCTTCTCAAGATTCTTCAATGATCGGGGGAGCTATTGAATCTATGGATTGTTCATACGAGTTGTACAGAGCTTTGAGAAAATTTTACCTGAACCAGCTGGCTTACCATGTTAACCAAGTCTATTTGGTGAGCCAATCCATTTATTTAATGACAAGTATACTATAACTTTCTAGTTAAATTTTCATAAATTAAATAATAAAAATTTTCTTCCTTCAGCTTCTTTTCCACAAGAAAATAGTGACTGATAAGATAATTCCTGACTCTAATTGATAAATGCTTAAAAAATATTCATTTTTGTAATTTTATAATGCTTAATTGAAATAAATAGATTAGATTATAGTATATTTATATGATTATTTATACAAATTTATCTATTTGAAATTATAAATATGTTTTGTTGTATTTCATATGTTTTTAACTTCAAAATAGATAAACTTATCAACGTAAGAGAACAACACTTATAAACTTAAAAGATTAAGTCATGTAAGTTTTATATCAATAACCAATCAATTTGAAAGATTTACAAGATAAAATTCAAGACAAACAAAGCACACCATGTCAAAGAATTAGGTATACCACAATGCATACCTCTCGTGAAGAATAACCGAACATGTTGAACTTTGCGTGTTTTGATGTGAAATATAGTGTGTCGTAGTGAGGCCTTCTTGAGTTAAAATTGTGCGAGTACGAGGCCTTCTTAGGTTAAAATTGTGCGAGGTGATCAAACATTATGCCGTAGCGAGTAAAAGTGTTATGCCATGTCGCATGAACGTAATTTTGACTTAAAACCCTCTGTACATGACATTTTCTTATAAATAAACATTATGCATTATGTTTTTAGAGAGAGTTTTAGATTATAATTTTAGCGGTCAGTTTCATATTTTTTAGAATTTTTTTACTTTGTTAAACACAATATAAATTAGATTCATAATAGATCAAGCGCATTTTCTTTAAGAGTTTTTCTAAATTAAGAAAAGAATTTTTTTGAATATTTAAGAACGCTTTGAAGATCAAGATTATAATTTCAGAGTAGGACACGTCATCCATTATTAATTGGTATTTATATTTTATTTGAAATAATTTATCTTTTTGTATTTTCTTGAATATTTGAATGCTAATTTTAAACCACTGAACATTAACATTAATATAAGAATGTCTGGCTAAATTTAATTATAAAAATTTAACTTTGTTGTCATGTTTGTGTAGATTTATTTAAGTGAATAATTTTATAATAAAATATGAATATTTAAATGCTAATTTTAAACCACTGAACATTGATGTTAATATAAGCATATCTGGTTAAATTTAATTATGAGAATTTAACTTTGTTGTCATGTTTGTGTAGATTTATTTAAGTGAATAATTTTATAATAAAATAAATAAATAATCTCTCTTGATTCAAGATTCATTACAAGATTTATTTATAAAAAAATTATTAGTTATTTATTCTTCATGATAAATTTAAAATACAAGAACTTTGTTCTAAATACAAATGATTGAAGAGAAAAACCACCAGTCCACCAGACTACCTAACTATCCACTATAAAACTAAGATTCAATTACAAAGTTTAGACTTAAACTATCCTCTAAGATAATTCCCTCAAGTAATCTACTTACAAGCCACTGCTTTCCTTTATAGTCTTTATAAGAAAGATGTTCGGATCCAGACTAACGTTTCAAAAAACTTGATTCACACGAGTTACCAAACCTGTTCAATTAGCACCTAAAATGTAAGTACAAAAACACAAGTACAATGTATGTTCTATAGTAGATATAACAATGAATAATCCTAACACTAGAAGATGAAGAATACATAAGTTAATATTAAATCATCTAGCAACCCTAGAACAAGAAAATTAAGGACAAGTTGAATAAAGATAGATTCTTTAAAGATAATTAATCAAACAAATTAATTATGATATTTCACACGTAATTAATTAATCCAATAGTTCAAGAACAACATAAAGAAGAACTTACATGAATATTTAATCAAAATATCATAAACTAATTAGGCTTATTAATTAATCAAACACAACCACCATATTAATTAAAGAAAGAAGCCTAAAGAAATATGATATTATTTTTGCAAAGCAATTTGAAAGAGAGAACTTAAGATGAAAAGATTGATGCTCTTGTAATTAATTAAAATATGGAGCATTAGATTCTTTATATAGGAAAGATTAAAGCCCTAATGCTAGGTTAAAATCTAATTACAATTTTTTTTCATTAAACAATTCATAGAGCAATAAATAATAGGGATAAATTAGTAATTGGAATGTTTGGCTCGAGTAAAAAATTAGGTTAAAGTTAAAACCCTAGTCACTCAATCGACCTAGGTTGAGTTTGATCGATTGAACTAAAAAGGTCAATTGATCTAAGGTATTAAAAAATAAATCCCAAGAGAGGTAGATCGATTTAGTACTCGATCAATACAACATTAACCTTGATTGACTTACCTTAATTAAAAATAAAATGAAAGACTTTTTAATCAAAGCATATCGATTCTCGATCTATCAACTCATCATATCTCATCGATCAAGTAATTTAAGTATAAAATTTTCCTTTGTATTTAGTATGAAATATAACATGTATAAATAGAGATATACTTGATATGTATTCATTTAGAACTTGATAGTTTTTTGGCTTGAAAAATGTTATTAAAAGACTCATCTAAAAACTAAACTAAATTTTAATATTTTGTTCATGAATATCATGAATATTCATAAATCTTACAAATAGAAAAAAATAAAATTATGCAGATATAATTTAAGGGTGAAGACAACACAATTCCCCTAATTATGTCAAAAATATCAATTTAGTCATTTTGTTATTTTTGAAATAGTTTAGTCCTTTTTTTATTTGAACAAATGATAACACAAAGATAAATGATTAATTTTTTTATTTTATTTTTCTTATACATTTTAGTTCCTATTGAGATATCAATGATAATTATAGTGACTATAAAATTGATATAATTTTTTAATCCTTTCTCTTTGTGATGTATTTTTCATAAAAAAATAACTAAGCTGCTACCACAAATAAAATAAAAAAAACTAAAATGTTCTAATGGCATAACTAAATGACATTGTGTGCATTTGTCTCTAGTTTAGGGATAGACATAATAACTGATAAACCAATTAAATCTATTTAAACCGAACCAAACTGAACTTAATTTTATGTTTTATATGTCCGAATAAGTTGATTTGGTTTTGAAAATGTAAAAATTGACGTATATCGGGTCAGTTAAGATTTTAAAGTTTGCAAACCGATAATTAACCAAACCAACCTATATATTATTAATACAATTTTTTTTTTTAGTTTATACAATTATAGTTTATATATCAAATATATTTATATTCATATAATTTTAGTTAAACTTTTATGTCATTTGAGAAGAGAAAATAACTTATATTATTTCTCACTTGGGTTTATTTTTAAAAAAGTTTACAATAACTAATAAAAAATTTAAATTACTTTTTATTTCCAACAATTTATTCATTTTTAAAAGTTATTTTCTACATAAAAATTGATGCAGAATTATAGTTTAAATACTAATATATAATTTTTTTAATTAAATTGTTGATTAAATAATAAACATTATTTATTAATTTAATATTAACATAAAGTAAAATTATTTAAATTCACTTAAAATATAAATAGGTCTAAACAATAAACCGATATAAATAGACTAATCAAATATTTTCTAATTGACATTTTATAAGTATGTTTTTGTTTTTGCTTGTAATTCAATATATGTGAGTTTAGTTAGCATTTTAAGTCAAAATCGAACAAAAACGAATCGTGTCCACCCTACTCTAGTTATAATAAGAGTTAAAATTGCACATGCATTTAAAATCTATAAGTGATTCATAAATTGATATATTGTAATATGGGTGGTGACATGAAAATTTTCCAAAAATGGAAGGGAAAAAATATTGTGAATAAGTAATTATATATAATATGATATGTTTCGCAAATACCCTTTTGCAAATGTTTTCAAAAATATCTCAAATTTCAAACTTGTTCATGCACTTTCATTATGAACATCATATTGGTCAAACTTACATGCACCAAATGGTGCAATAAATGACGATAAAATAAAAGAGTGGTTGTCAAGCTAACAACCCAAGAAAATTAAATGGATGGTGCATCATTTTGTTGAAAAAGAAGGAAAGCCAATTAAAAATTAGTTGGTAAAATATGTAGAAAAGGGGCTTCTACATCTATAAATAGAGCACCTCAATAGGTATTTTGTATTATCCTCTTGAGAGGAAAGCTTGGAGAAAAAAATTTAATGAGAAAAAATTGAGAACAATTATTTTGGGTGTAATTGGATTGTGAGTTTTTGAGTGTTGTAAACACTTTGTATAACTTCACCTTTTTAGGAAAATGATTTACAGTAGGCCTAAAGACGTAAGCAAAATTGATCGAGCTTCGTTATCAAATTTGTGTTATTTTTTCTATTCTTGCTTTCTTATGAATCTGACTTATCAAGAATTTATGCAATATCTCAACAATTGGCATCAGAGCATTTTGTGATGATTTCTGTCAATTTTCTACAAGGTTACTATTCACTTGAATAGTAAAATTTGTTCAACAATATTTGTTTGTTGATGGTGGTGTTATAATACACGGTGGTTTGCAAGAATAATCAAAAATGATCAGCAGGAAGTCAGATTTGAGTGAGAGCAATAGTCGTAGACAAAGGAAAGGTTAAACTCGAGAAATTCAATGGCATAGATTTTGAGTTTTGAAAAATGCAAATAGAGGCTTATCTGTATCAAAAAAGGTTGTATCAACCTCTCTCAAGGAAGAAGCCAGAGGCTATAAAGGAAGAAGATTAGAATCTTCTAGATAGACAATTCCTCAAAGTTATTCGATTGACACTATCCTACAATGTTGCTTTCAACATAGTAAAGGAAAATACCACGATGGGTCTTATGGAAGCTCTCTTCAATATGTATAAGAAACTATCAACCTCAAACAAAGTGCACCTTATGAGGCATTTGTTCAATTTATGGATGACGAAAGTCGTATTGGTAGCTCAACATCTCAATGAACTCAATACAGTCACAACCCAGTTGAGTTCAATTGGAATTGAATTCTATGAGGAAGTATGAGCATTGATACTTTTGTCTTCTCTACCAAAAAGTTGGAATGTTACTATCACGGTTGTGAATAGCTCGTCAGGAAGTAATAAGTTGAAATTTGATGATGTTAGTGATTTGGTTCTCAGTGAAGAGATCTGATGTAAAGAGTCAAGTGAATCGTCAACCTTTTTAGTTTTGCATACAGAGTCAAGAGGAAGAAATTCAACCAGAGGGATAGAAGGTCCAAATCCAAGAATCCCAATAATTCCCATAGCTCGAAAACTATCGAGTGTTGGAATTATAAGAGAATCGGGCACTATAAAAATCAGTGCAAAAGTGTAGCGAAGGAACATGAAGCGATGGAAGAGGTAAATTTTACTTCCACCTCAAGAGGAGATGATGCATTGATATGCTCTTTGGAGAGCAAGGAAGAATCTTGGGTGTTAGACTCTAGAGCATCGTTCCATGCTACTTCATAAAAAGAATTCTTTGAGAAATATGTCCTTGAAAACCTTGGAAAGGTATATCTTGGTGATGATTAACCGTGTGATATTATTGGCAAATGTGTAGTGAATATTAAGTTGAACGGGTCTGTTTGGGAACTGAAGGATGTTAGGCATATTCCCGACCTAAGAAAGGACTTAATCGCAATAAGGAAGTTGGATAGTGAAGGCTACATTATGATCTTTCATGGTGATGATTGGAAGATTTCAAAGGGTGCAATGACGATTGCTCGAGGCAAGAAGAGTGACGCTCTTTACAAGACAGTAGGAGCACATTGTTCGATCATAGTTGCAACAGGAAATGAAACACCAAATCTATGGCACCAGAGACTAGGCCACATGAATGAAAAAGGGATGAATATTATGTACTCAAAGGGAAAACTTCTAGGTCTATAGTCAAATGAAAGGCTAGAGATCATTCACTCTGATGTTTGGGGAGTAACAACCATCTCATTCATTGGTAAGAAACACTACTTCGTGACTTTCATCGATGATCACTCTTAGAAGGTACGTGTTTAATTTCTAAAGCATAAGTTTGAAATGTTTGAGGCTTTCAGAAAATGGAAAGCTATGGTTGAAAATGAGACATGTTTGAAGATCAAAAATCTTAGAACCAACAATGGTGGTGAATATGAAGACACCATATTAAAAATAATTGCTATCATAATGGAGAGAACTATGCCAGACATGCCTTAACACAATGAGGTAGTTGAGCGTATGAACCGAACGTGGACAGAAAGAGCCAAAAGCATTCGTATACAGTCAGGTCTACCAAAGCAGTTCTAGGCAGAAGCAGTCAACATGGCAGCTTACTTGATCAATCAAGATCCATATGTTCCATTAGAGCACATAATACCATAAGAGATATGGAGCGGAAAAGAGGTTAAACTATCACATCTAAATTTTTTTGGTTGTGTAGCATTTGTGCACATCAGTGATCAAGGCAGGAATAAGCTTAATCCCAAATCCAAGAAATGAACCTTCATTGGCTATGGTGAGGGTAAGTTTGGCTAATGCATTTGGGATGACGAAAACAAGAAAGTGATCCTTAGCAAAGATGTGATTTTCAACGAAAGAGTGATGTAAAAGGACAGGCATAAAACAAACGCCAACGACTCAAAGCAGAATGAATCAGTATTTGTAGATGCAGATGATGTCCCAGATAGTTCAATGTGAAACCAATTCCAACAAGTCCTCAGCTAGAGGAACGTGTTGGATGGAGTAGTGTGTAGTAGTCTGACACACCATAACTTCATACTCCAACTTCTTGAGAAGGTCTTCTCGACCTCTTGTGCGTAATAGGAGATACATGAACTATATGTTGTTGATTGATGAAGGGAAGTCTCAATGCTACGATGAAGCTTGTCAAACTTGAAATGCCAACAAGTGAGAGCTTGCCATGATAGAAGAAATGAAATAGCTCATCCACATAACGTAGCGTCGGTTAACGTGGACAACCGACGCTATCCACATAACGTAGCGTCGGTTGACATGGACAACCGATGCTATCCACATAACGTAGCGTCGGTTGACGTGGACAACCGACTTTAAAGTCATTAAAAGTCGGTTTTTACCAAAAACCGACTTTAGACATCGACTTATATACCCCTTTTTGTAGTAATGGATGATTATTCTGGGAGATGTTGGGTGTATCCAATCAAGAAGAAGTTAGATGTATTTCCGGTATTCAAAGACTTCAAAGCACCCGTGGAACTTGAATCTAGGAAAAAGATCAAGTGCTTGAGGACAGATAATGGAAGAGAGTACACAGACGATGAGTTTCTTGCTTTTTACAAGCAGGAAGGTATTAAATGACAGTTCATAGTCACATACAAACCTCAAAAAATGGAGTGGCAGAACGGATGAATAGAACTCTTATAGAATGGATGAGAGCTATGTTGAGGACTGCAGGTCAATCTAACTCTGTTTAGGCAGAAGTAGCCAAAACCGCTTGTTATGTGATAAATCGATTGCCATCAACAACAATTGATTTAAAGACACTGACATAGATATGGACTGATAAGCCAGCAGACTACTATACTTTACATTCTTTCGGATGTCTTGCGTATGTGATGTATAATGCCCAAGAAAGAACAAAGTTCAATCCAAAATCTAGGAGGTGTATATTCTTGGGGTATGCTGACGGAGTGAATGGGTATCGCCTGTGGGATCCCACTACCCGCAAGGTTATTGTCAGTAGGGATGTGATCTTTGTAGAAGATCAACTACTACAAACAGATGGACATGATAGCACATCGAAAGAGGTTTTAGAGACTACAACAATACATGTCAAAAATAATCCGGTACAAGAAACTCCAGTTTCTACAGAAGCAACACTAGAGCACGAGGTACAAGAACCAGTTGATTCCAAGTCTTCAGAAGTTCTCCGGTCAACTCGTGAGAGAAGGCCACCATCTTGGCATTCATAGTATGTTATAGAGAGCAATGTTGCATACTATCTTTTAATGGAGGATGAAGAGTCCTCAACTTTCAAAGAAGCTACAAGTAGCTCAAATGTGTCTTTATGGATGGTAGCAATGTAGGAAGAAATTGAAGCTCAACACAAGAACAAGACTTGGGAACTGGTACCATTGCCACATGGGAGAAAAGCCATAGGTAACAAAAGGGTCTACAAGATCAAACGGGATAGCAATGATCAAGTGGAACGATTTCGTGCCAGATTGGTGGTAAAAGGATTTGCTCAGAAAGAAGGTATTGATTTCAACGAAATATTTTTCCCAGTAGTTTGGCTTTACAATAATCAGAATAGTCCTGGCTATGTGTGCTACGTTTGACTTACATCTGGAGCAATTGGATGTAAAAAATGAATTTCTTCATAGAGAACTTGAAAAAGAAATCTATATGCTCCAACCAGAAGGTTTTGCTGAAACAAGAAAGGAGAACTTGGTTTACAGGTTTAACAAGTCTCTATACGGTCTCAAACAGACACCGAGGTGTTGGTACAAGAGATTTGATTCCTTCATTATTAGCCTTGGATACAACAGACTCAGTTCAGACCATTATACGTACTTCAAAAGGTTTGATGGTAATAATAGTTTTATTATCTTGTTGTTGTATGTGGATGACATGTTGGTAGTAGGCCCCAACAGAGATCAAATCCAAGAATTGAAGGCACAATTGGCTAGGGAGTTTGATATGAAGGACTTAGGACTAGAAAATAAGATTCTAGAGATGCAGATTCACCGAGATAGAAATAACAAGAAGATTTGGCTTTCTCAAAAGAACTATTTCAACAAGATCTTGCGACGCTTCAACATGCAAGATAGTAAGCCAATTTCTACCCTACTTCCTATTAGTTTCAAGTTATCCTCAAGTATGTTTCCTAGAAATGAAGCCGAGAGGAGAGATATGCCTCGAGTACCGTATGCATCAGCAGTGAGAAGTTTAATGTTTTCCATGATATGTACAAGACCAGACATTGCACAAACAGTTGGAGTAGTTAGTCGGTTTATGGAAAATCCTGGAGGAGAGCATTGGAATATTGTGAAGAGGGTTCTAGGATACATTAGGGGAACCTTAAATGCTGCATTATGTTACAGAGCATCAGATTTTATTATTAGAGGCTATGTTGATTCAGATTTTGCAGGGGATCTCAATAAAAAGAAGTTTATTATAGGTTATGTGTTTACACTTATAGAAGGAGCTGTAAGCTGGGTATCTAAACTACAATCGGTTGTAGCTCTATCTACAACGGAAGTAGAATACATGGCGGCTACATAAGCTTGCAAGGAAGTAGTCTGGATACAGAGGTTATTGGAGGAGCTCAGGTACAAGCAGGAGAAGATTGTTCTGTTTTGTGATAGTCAGAATGTTTTGTACATTGCAAGGAATCCAGCTTTTCATTCACGGACAAAGCACATAGGGGTTCAGTATCACTTTGTTCGAGAAGTAGTGGAAATGTTTAATGTTTAATTTTGAGAATATATAACATTGAGATACTATATATGATTGAAATGGATGGCATACATGTAAAGTCTCATTATTTATTGTCATAATTGATGACCTTTTTTAGTGGTAAAGCCACTTACTTGGTTTAATGTTATATTTTTATAATGTATGAAATAAGAAATATGGAAGACATTTAATTAAGGATGCTATTGGGACACTAATTTCTTGTGCATTCAATGTGGAACACTAATTTCTTGTCTATTCAAAGTGGAGATGAACATGGAGTCTTTGCTACCACAAGTTCTTCAAGGATGTTTCCTCTAAATAACTTGTTTCATTTGTGTAAAATATAAGAGCAAATGAATTAGAGAGCATCCATAAGAAAGATATTAAAAATCTTCGTGAGAGTTATCTTGTGAGTTATTACTTAGAAAGGAAAATTTTGTTCCTTCTTTGTAAGTAATATTTTTCCTATTTTATGAAAGAGTTATTTCTCTTATTACAATAGAGATTAGAATTGTTATCTTATTGTAACTAGAGAGAAAGTGTTGTAATCCCTATTTTACAATAGTGAAATCTTCCTATACTGGTCAGTAGTTATTTATCCTAATTTATTCGGGGGGTTTTCCACGTAAAATATTTGTGCCCATTTTATTTTCATTATTTTCAATTTCACTTTAGTTGTATTTTAGCTTCAACCCGGTATTTTTCCTAACATTTAATTTCCCACACTTAACAAAATTACACACTCTTAATTCTTATCACAACACGAGTGAATTCTTATTTCCAAAATCAACATGAAACATATAACGCAATAAATATATATATCTTGTATCTTTCAAGAAAAAGGTACTCTCCAACACTCTAAACCAGCAACATTAACTTATACATGAATGAATTAATTAAAAAAGAAGAAGACCATATTAAAGTAGAAACTTATAACAAACCAACGTGAGCAACAGATCATAATACACATCTTCTTTCATCGATCTCCAACTTGATCACCAAGGCTTAATTTAATTAATTAACCCTGGTGCAGACATTTCTGATTTCACCTTGGGTACCAGTAAGAACACCAATCCTACCCATTTTAACCATGCAAACTCCAAAGTCTTTGAAGAAAGTGTAGGAACCACTAAGTGTAGAATGAGTATGAACATAAGCTCTAGTCTCAGTATCATCAAGTAGAGCTGCATCTGATTGGAAAAGACCTCTTCTCTTTGCAACATTGTTGAATTTTTTTTCATCAAATGTTTTGAAACATCTAGGATCCATTTCTACAAGTGCATTTTGATCCCCTCGCTTGCATTTTATCTTTAGTTTTGTTATGTAGTTTGGGTCCAATGTTGGATCTGTTGAATATTGGATCTAAAAGTAACAAATTAGTGGCATAATTTAGGGAAATTAGTGACCTAATTTATGGCATGATTTAAGGAAATTTGTGGCATAATTTAAGAAAATTAATGGCCTAATTTAAGGCTTAAATTATGGCACAATTTAGGAAAAGTGAGCATTGATTCATCTATAAATAGGAAAGAGTTCATGCATTAAAGAACAAGGCAAAAATCGGAAAAAATCAGAGAGAGCATAAGCAAACTCAAAGAGAGAAAATACTTGTGAGTTTGAGAGTTTTCTATGAGTTTGGGGAAACACTTGAGAGATATTATTAATAAAGAAATCTGTATCTATATTCTGTATATTTCCTACTTAGTTCAAATAATATCTGCTACCTCCCGTGGACCTAGGCGAATTTCCAAACCACGTAAATTTTGTGTGTTCATTTTATCGCTTTGATATATTCATATACTGCTATTTATTATTTCCGCCCATAACAAATTGGTATCAGAGCCAAATATGATATTATTATATATCAAATTGAAGCTCTCAATGAGGCAAATGTAACAGTGAAAGAATCGGTCAAATCGGAAGTCAGAATCACTGCCAGAAGCTGTCGGAGTGCTGCTGCCAACAACTGAGTCAACTCACTGAGTTGGACCGAGTCAACTCAGTCACTAGTGATATTTGGACCGAGTTGGTCCGTTTTTCATCCGTTTTTAGCTGAGTTGGATCTATTCCTAGCTAATTGGACTATTTCGGATTGAACCGCGGACTTCGTTTTTTCAAATAAGGTATAAAATTTGGAAAAACACTATTTTAAGTTGTAAGTACAAAAATTTTGTTATCTGCTTGTACTTATGGCTGATAAAAGAGAGATCGAAGAAGGTGAACAAGTTGACCATAGAATTTATGGCAAGCCATGTTATTCTACTTGAAGAACTATGTTTTCCAACGCAAAGTTTGAGGCGGAGAAATTCGACGGCACCAATAACTTTGGCATGTGGCAATGTGAGGTATTAGATCTATTGTTTCGAGAAGGATCTAATATAGCCTTTAAGACCAGGCCAGGAGATTATTCAAATGAAGATTGGAATTATGTAAACCGACAATCTTGTGGCACAATTCGACTGTGCTTAGGAAAAGATTAGAAGTACTTTGTCATGAAAGAGAATTTAGCTACAGTTCTCTGGAAGAAACTAGAGGACAAGTACATTACGAAAAGTATTGAGAACAGACTCTACTTGAAGAAGAAAATTTTCCGTTTCCAATACAAGAAAGGTACCCCTATGATTGAGAACTTAGATAATTTCAATAAAATTTTGGCCGATCTATAAAATTTAGATGTTGAAATTATCGATGAAGATAAAGCTTTGTTGTTGCTAAATTCATTACCTGAGAGCTATGAACAATTTAACCACAATTTTGTTATATGGAAAGGATGAGGTTAAGTTCGTAGATGTTTCAAAAGCTTTGGTAAATAACGAGTATCGGAAGAAGGATCAACATGATCACAGAGACTCAATATCAGAAGCATTGACGGCATCCAAAGGTAGGACTAACAACAAAAAATCTAGCGGATCAAATAATAGGGGGAAATCCAGATCAAAGTCGAGAGGATAGTCATCTAGAAGACATCTTGCGAAGGACGAGTGTGCCTATTGTCACCAGAAAAGGCACTGGAAGAAAGATTGTCCAAACAAGGACAAGTCAAATGCAAATGTTGCATAGAAGGCCGATGAAGATGAAGAATCAGCCTTTTTAGTTTCATCATCAAAAACCTACTCAGATAAGTGGATCCTTGATTCTGGATGTTCTTATCATATGTGTCCAAACAAACATTGGTTTTCGAGTTTTGAAGAGCTCGATGGAGGAGTTGTGCTTATGGGCAACGACAATGCCTGTCAGACAAAAGGGATCAGATCAGTACGACTAAAGATACACGATGGTACAATCAGACGACTTACAAATGTAAGGTATATTCCTGACCTAAAGAAAAACCTTATTTCTTTAGGTGTTCTAGATTCTGATGGTTATAAGGTAACATTGGAAAATGGAGTCTTGAAAGTTGTACGAGGTGCATTTGTAGCGATGAAGGGTACTTGGAAGGCGAACTTGTATTTCCTAGATGAGAGTATAGTTACAGGAAGAGCAGTTATCTCAAGTAGTTCTGAAGAAAAGACAAATGATACTTCCCACCTGTGGCACATGCGCTTAGGGCATGTTAGTGAAAAGGCTTTGCAAGGCTTAATGAAACAAGGTCTTTTGAAAGGTGCCAAGACTGGAAAGTTTGATTTCTACGAGCATTGTGTAATGGGAAAACAAACAAGAGTCAAGTTCAGCACTGCCATTTATCGTACTAAGGGATCTCTTGATTATATTCACACGGATGTCTGGGGACCTTCAAAGAATGCTTCACTTGGAGGTAAACGCTGGTCTGTGACTTTTATTGATGATTTCTCTAGATATGTCTGGATATACACCATTAGTCACAAAGATGAAGTTTTGGATATCTTTCTTAAATGGAAGAAAATGATCGAGACTCAGACAGACAAGAAAATTAAAAGGCTCTGATCTGATAATGGTGGCGAGTACAAATCAGATCCCTTCTTTAAAGTTTATCGAGATGAAGGGATAATCAGACATTTTTCAGTTCCTCGTACACCACAACAGAATAGAGTTGTAGAACGAATGAATCGTACTTTGGTTGAGAAAGTTCGATGTATGCTATTTCAATCCAAATTGAGCAAGGAATTTTGGGCTGAGACTTTGTCATATGCAACTCATATAGTCAACGAACTTCATACGAATGCATTAGATGGGAAAAATCCTAAAGAGGTATGGTCTGGACAACATGCTACTGATTATGATTCATTGCGAATATTTGGATGTCCAACATATTTTCATGTTAGTGAATCCAAACTGGATCCTAGAGCAAAGAAAGCTATTTTCTTGGGATTTAAGGTAGGAGTTAAAGGATTTCGACTTTGGTGTGTTGAATCCAAGAAGATCATCTTAAGCCGAGATGTTACATTCGACGAGTCTTTCATGCTGAGACAGACAAATTTAGAGAAAGAGAATGAAAATCCAAATACTCTTTCTAAGGTGATGCTTGAGACTCCGGAAGATCCAGAAAAGATTGCACCGATTACCGATCGTGGTGAAGATGAAATTGATGATCAAGAAGAGATCTCAGTTGAGGTGGAGGTTCTCTCACCATCACCACCGATCAATCAACACCCAGAATCTATTGCCACTACTCGACCGAGAAGGGAGATTAGAAAGCCTACCAGATACACAGACAAGGTAGCATTCGCACTTCCATTAATTGATGATGATGTCCCATGCACTTACAGAGAAGCCGTGCAGAGAGTTGATAGTATGAATTGAAAGATGGCAATGGATGAAGAGATAAAGTCTCTACACCAGAATCAGACTTGGGAGTTGGTTCAACTTCCCAAAGGAAAGAAAACTATTGGCTACAAATGGGTCTATGCCAAGAAGAAAGGTGTTCCTAGTAAAGACAACATAAGATACAAAGCCAGACTAGTAGCAAAAGGCTATGCTCAGAAAGAAGGAATAGACTACAATGAGGTATTCTCACCTATTGTTAAGCATTCATCTATTCAGATACTATTGGCCTTGGTAGCACAATTTGATCTCGAGTTAGCTCAACTCGATGTCAAAACAGCTTTTCTCCATGGTACTTTGAACGAAGAAATGTACATGTCTAAACCAAATGGCTTCAAAATTCTAGGACGAGAGAATTGGGCTTGCAAGTTGAGCAAGTCAATTTACGATTTGAAGCAATCACCGCGACAATGGTACAAGCGCTTTGATAGCTTCATTAGAGAGCAGAAGTACACACGCAGTCAGTTTGATCACTGTGTATACTTTCGGAAACTCCAAGACGGTACCTTCATTTATTTTCTCTTATATGTTGATGATATGTTGATTGCATCTAAGAGCAAGGTGGAGATCGACAGATTGAAGGCTCTATTGAGTTCAGAATTTGAAATGAAAGATCTTGGAGAAGCTAAGAAAATTCTTGGGATGGAAATCACAAGAGATAGAGTTGCAAGCACAGTTTGTCTGACACAGACTCAGTATCTGAAGAAAGTACTGCAAAGGTTTGACATTGATGAAAAACCAAACCAGTAAGTACATCGCTTGCTCCTCACTTTCAGTTGAGTGCATTGATGTCACCTAGCACCACCGATGAGAAAAAGCAAATGGAACATGTTTCATATGCAAATGTTGTTGGTGCCTTGATGTATGAAATGGTTTGCACCAGACCTGATATTTCCCACGTTGTTAGTATGGTGAGTCGGTACATGCATAATCCCGGTAAAGGACACTGGCATGCAGTGAAGTGGATTCTACGGTACATCTATGGCACTATGGATATTGGTTTGAAGTTTGAAAGAGACAAGACTGAAGTCAAACACCTAGTTAGATATGTGGATTCTGACTATGCTGGAGATCTGGAGAAGCGTCGA
Source organism: Hippophae tibetana (assembly GCA_037013495.1). Lineage (NCBI taxonomy): Eukaryota > Viridiplantae > Streptophyta > Magnoliopsida > Rosales > Elaeagnaceae > Hippophae > Hippophae tibetana. The sequence continues at coordinate 31,223,991 of CM072802.1, read as the reverse complement.
TCTACAACTGGTTATGTGTTCACAATGGCAGGAGGACCAGTTTGTTGGAGATCAACATTGCAATCAACTGTAGCTTTGTCTACTACAGAGGCAGAGTATATGGTTGTAATAGAAGCATTCAAAGAAGCTATATGGCTTCTCGAGTTGACTAAGGATTTGGGTATTGTTCAAAAGAACGTGGAGGTTTTCTGCAGCAGCCAGAGTGTCATTTGTTTGGCAAAGAACCAAGTTCATCATGGTCGCACCAAGCACATCGATGTTCGATTTCATTTTGTTCGAGAAATCATCGATGAAGGGAATGTTATACTCCAAAAAGTTGAAACTGCAGATAACCCTATAGATATGCTTACAAAGGTGGTTATAGGGATCAAGTTTCAACACTGCTTCAACTTGATCAACATCTCTCGAGCTTAGAGCACCTAGGGCGCATTTGGAGGCAGCGTTATGAACTTTTTCGCCAAGGTGGATATTGTTGAATATTGGCTCTAAAAGTAACAAATTAGTGGCATAATTTAGGGAAATTAGTGGTCTAATTTGTGGCCTAATTTGTGGCAAGATTTAAGGAAATTAGTGGCATAATTTAAGAAAATTAGTGGCATAATTTAACGAAATTAGTGGCTTAATTTAAGGCTTAAATTATGGCACAATTTAGAAAAAGAGAGTCTTACTTCATCTATAAATAGGGAAGAGTTCATACATTGAAGAACAATGCAAAAATTAGAAAAAGAGAGTCTTACTTCATCTATATGGGGTAAAGTGTGATAAGTTAATGCCCAACTCTTAGTAAAAATGAAACCAAACCTTGACTAGTGAATTATTCTCCATTATCTATCACCATTTCACATGGTAGGCCAAATCTACATATTATGTTACACCAAATAAACTTATAAATATCATTTTCTTGTATTTTTGTCAATAGTTCATCCTTTATACAAACGAAAATATATTTAGTAGAAACAATAAGAAACTTCTTTTGAATTGGGGCAAGAGGTAACGAGCCTATTATATCCAAACCCCACTTTTAGAAAGGCCAAGGGCTAATGATGGCCTTCATCTTGCTCATAAGTACGTGTGAGATATTGGCATGCCTTTAGCACCTATTTCATTTTTTGGCATGATCAATGCAATCCTTCTAAAGGGTAGGCCAAGAATAATCTTGTCTTATTATTCTCTATGAAAGAGTCCTCCCTCAAAATGTGCTCCACATTGTTTTTTATGTAATTCCATTAGAATAATTTGGGTTTCCTAAATGAAAAAGCATTTAAGCCTGGGTTTTGCCATAATTCTTCTAGTATAGGACTCTCTCAATGATAGTATAGTTCTTAGACTTGGTTTTTACTTTTTGTGCTTCTTCTTTATCCATGGGGAGGATGTCTTGGATGAGGTACTCTAACTAGAGTCTTAACCATGATGAATTCGTTGCAGTACTAGTGAGTTTAGAGTTAATTGGTTTCTTGATCCTTGCAGTTATGCTTGGATTCAATAGGCATGATATAGGGATCACTCTTTTTAATTTAGCATTTACTATTGATGCCAAATTGGCAAGTGAATAAGCATGTGTATTCCCTTTGCATACTTATTTGATCTCAAACTCCTTAAAGGAAAAAATCTCTTTTTTTTCTTTCCTTTAAGTATTTCTTCATTCTTTCTTCTTTAGCCTTGAAAGTATCATTAACCTAATTGATTATTTGGTATGAATCACTATGCACAAGAACTTTCTTTACCACTAACAATCGCAACTAAAATAGTAATGTCAATAAAAGTGCCTCATACTCTATAACATTGTTTATAGCTTGGAAAGTGATACAGTTACATTGTTCTATTATTCTTCCTATGGGTGTGAATATGACTATTCCCACTTCTAATTCTCTATAGTTACAAGCTCATCACATACACCCTCCATAAGCCCAAAACATGTGTTTTCATGATTACTACTTCCATCTATATGTTACCTAATTCAACCATTGCCTATGTTCTAGTCTACTCTAAGATGAACTCTACTAGCGCCTATCCATTGATAGTTGATTGTGGTTTGTATTGTATCTCAAATTTTCTCAATTTTATAGTTATTTGAGAAAGATGGCCTGATTATTCTAGTTTGCCTAAAATGTTCTTTAGAAGATGAGAAATTAGAATGATCATCTTTGAGCGTTGAAATAATGTCTTAACTTTTTGAACTCTATTCTTATAATGAATGTAGCTTTTGTTGAATATTGGCCCTAAAAGTAACAAATTAGTGGCATAATTTAGGGAAATTAGTGGCCTAATTTGTGGCATGATTTGTGGCATAATTTAAGGCTTAAATTATGGCACTATTTAGGGAAAGGGAGTCTTGCTTCGTCTATAAATAGAGAAGAGTTCATGCATTGAAGAACAAGGCAAAAATTAGAAAAATAAGAGAGAGCATAAGCAAACTCAAAGAGAGAAAATACTTGTGAGTTTGAGAGTTTTCTGTGAGTTTGGGGAAACACTTGAGAGATATTATTAGTGAGGAAATCTGTATCTGTATTCTGTATATTTCCTACTCAGTTCAAATAATATCTGCTGCCTCCCATGGACCTAGGCGAATTTCCAAACCACGTAAATTCTGTGTGTTTATTTTATCGCTTTGATATATTCATATACCGTTATTTATTGCTTCCGTCCACAAAAAAATTGGTATCAGAGCCAAATATAGCAGTATTATATATCAAATCGAAGCTCTCAACGAGACGAACGCAACGGTGAAAGAATCGGTTAAATCGGAAGTCAAAATCACCCCCAGAAGCTGCCGGAGTGCTGCTGCCAGCAACTGAGTCAACTCACTGAGTTGGACCGAGTCAACTCAGCCATTAGTGATATTTGGACCGAGTTGGTCCGTTTTTCATCCGTTTTCACCAGAGTTGGATCTATTATTAGCTAATTGGACCATTCCGGATTCAACTACGGACTCCGTTTTTTCAAATAAGGTATAAAATTTGGAAAAAAACAATGTTTTAAGTTGTAAGTACAAAATTTCTGTTAACTACTTGTACTTATGGCTAATAAAAGAGAGATCGAAGAAGGTGAACAAGTTGACCATAGAATTTATGGCAAACCAAGTTGTTCTACTCGAAGAACTATGTTGTCCAACGCAAAGTTTGAGGTGGAGAAATTCGACGGCACCAATAACTTTGGCATGTGGCAATGTGAGGTATTAGATCTATTGTTTCGAGAAGGATCTAATATAGCCTTGGAGACCAGGCCAGGAGATTATTCAAATGAAGATTGAAATTATGTAAACTAACAAGCTTGTGGCACAATTCGACTGTGCTTAGGAAAAGATCAGAAGTACTTTGTCATGGAAGAGAATGTAGCCGCAGTTCTCTAGAAGAAACTAGAGGACAAGTACATGACGAAAAGTATTGAGAACAGACTCTACTTGAAGAAGAAACTTTTCCATTTCCAATACAAGAAAAGTACCCCTATGATTGAGCACTTAGATAATTTCAATAAAATTTTAGCCGATTTGCAAAATTTAGATGTTGAAATTATCGATGAAGATGAAGCTTTGTTGTTGCTGAATTCATTACCTGAGAGCTATGAACATTTAACCACAACCTTGTTATATGGAAAGGATGTGGTTAAGTTCATAGATGTTTCAAATGCTTTGGTAAATAACGAGTACCGGAAGAAGGATCAACATGATCACAGAGACTCAATATCAGAAGCATTGACGACATCCAGAGGTAGGACTAACAACAAAAAATCTAGCGGATCAAATAATAGGGGACAATCCAGATCAAAGTCCAGAGGAGAGTCATCCAGAAGACGTCCTGCGAAGGACGAGTGTGCCTATTGTCACCAGAAAAGGCACTGGAAGAAAGATTGTCCAAACAAGGACAAGTCAAATGCAAATGTTGCACAGAAAGTCGATGAAGATGAAGAATCAGCCTTTTCAGTTTCATAATAAAAAACCTACTCAAATAAGTGGATCCTTGATTCTGGATGTTCTTATCATATGTGTCCAAACAGACATTAGTTTTCGAGTTTTGAAGAGCTCGATTGAGGAGTTATGCTTATGGGCAACGACAATACCTGTCAAACAAAAGGGATCAGAACAGTACGACTAAAGATGCACGATGGTACAATCAGACGACTTACAAATGTAAGGTATATTCCTGACCTAAATAAAAACCTTATTTCTTTAGGTGTTCTAGATTCTGATGGTTACAAGGTAACATTGGAAAATGGAGTCTTGAAAGTTGTACGAGGTGCATTTGTAGCGATGAAGGGTACTCGGAAGGCAAACTTGTATTTCCTAGATGGAAGTACAGTTACAGGAAGAGCAGTTGTCTCAAGTAGTTCTGAAAAAAAGACAAATGATTCTTCCCGCCTGTGGCACATGCGCTTAGGGCATGTCGGTGAAAAGGCTTTGCAAGGCTAAATGAAGCAAGGTCTTTTGAAAGGTGCCAAGACTGGAAAGTTTGATTTTTGCGAGCATTGTGTAATGGGAAAACAAATAAGAGTCAAGTTCGTTACTGCCATTCATCGTACTAAAGGATCTCTTGATTATATTCACACGGATGTCTGGGGACCTTCAAAAAATGCTTCACTTGGAGGTAAACGCTGGTTTGTGACTTTTATTGATGATTTCTCTAGATATGTCTGGATATACACTATGAGTCACAAAGATGAAGTTTTGGATATCTTTCTTAAATGGAAGAAAATGATCCAGACTCAGACAGATAAGAAAATTAAAAGGCTCAGATCTGATAATGGTGGCGAGTATAAATCAGATCCCTTCTTTAAAGTTTGTCAAGATGAAGGGATAATCAGAAATTTTTCAGTTCCTCGTACACCACAGCAGAATGGAGTTGCAGAATGAATGAATCGTACTTTGGTTGAGAAAGTTCGATGTATGCTATCTCAATCCAAATTGAGCAAGGCATTTTGGGCTGAGGCTTTGTCATATGCAACTCATATAGTCAACAGACTTCCTGCGACTGCATTAGATGGGAAAACTCCTAAAGAGGTATGGTCTGGACAACCTGCTACTGATTATGATTCATTGCGAATATTTGGATGTCCAGCATATTTTCATGTTAGTGAATCCAAACTGAATCCTAGAGAAAAAAAGCTGTTTTCTTGGGCTTTAAGGAAGGAGTTAAAGGATTTCGACTTTGGTGTGGTGAATCCAAGAAGATCGTCTTAAGCCGAGATGTTACATTCGAAGAGTTTGTTATGCTGAGATATACAAATTCAGAGAAAGAGAATGAAAGTCCAAATACTCTTTCTAAGGTGATGCTTGAGACTCTGGAAGATCCAGAAAAGATTGCACCGACTACAGATCGTGGTGAAGATGAAATTGATGATCAAGAAGAGATCTCAGTTGAGGTGGAGGCTTTCTCACCATCACCACCTATCAATCAGCAGCCAGAATCTATTGCCACTACTCGACCGAGAAGGGAGATTAGGAAGCCTACCAGATACACAGACATGGTAGCATTCGTACTTACAGTAATTGATAATGATGTCCCATGCACTTACAGAAAAGTTGTGCAGAGAGTTGATAGTATGAAGTGGAAGATGGCAATGGATGAAGAGATGAAGTCTCTACACCAGAATCAGACTTGGGAGTTGGTTCAAATTCCCAAAGGAAAGAAAAATATTGGCTGCAAATGGGTCTATGCCAAGAAGGAAGGTGTTCCTAGTAAAGACAACATCAGATACAAAGCCAGACTGGTAGCAAAAGGCTATGCTCAAAAAGAAGGAATAGACTAGAATGAGGTATTCTCACCTGTTGTTAAGCATTCATCTATTCGGATACTATTGGCTTTGGTAGCACAGTTTGATCTCGAGTTAGCTCAACTCGATGTTAAAACAACTTTTCTCCATGGTACTTTGAACGAAGAAATCTACATGTCTCAACCGGATGGCTTCAAAATTCCAGGACGAGAGAATTGGGCTTGCAAGATGAGCAAGTCAATTTACGGTTTGAAGTAATCACCGCGACAATGGTACAAGCGCTTTGATAGCTTCATTAGAGAGCAGAAGTACACACGCAGTTAGTTTGATCACTGTGTATACTTTCGGAAACTCCAAGACGGTACCTTCATTTATTTTCTCTTATATGTTGATGATATGTTGATTGCATCTAAGAGCAAGGTGGAGATCGATAGATTGAAGGCTCTGTTGAGTTCAGAATTTGAAATGAAAGATCTTGGAGAAGCTAAGAAAATTCTTGGGATGGAAATCACAAGAGATAGAGTTGTAAGCACAGTTTGTCTGACACAGACTCAGTATCTGAAGAAAGTACTACAAAGGTTTGATATTGATGAAAAAACCAAGCCAGTAAGTACACCGCTTGCTCCTCACTTTCAGTTGAGTGCATTGATGTCACCTAGCACCACCGATGAGAAGAAGCAAATGGAACGTGTTCCATATGCAAATGCTGTTGGTGCCTTGATGTATGCAATGGTTTGCACCAGACCTGATATTTCCCACGTTGTTAGTATGGTGAGTCGGTACATGCATAATCCCGGTAAAGGACACTGGCAAGTAGTGAAGTGGATTCTACGGTACATCTATGGTACTGTGGATATTGGTTTGAAGTTTGAAAGAGACAAGACTGAAGGCAAACACCTAGTTGGATATGTGGATTCTGACTATGCTGGAGATTTGGATAAGCGTCGATCTACAACTAGTTATGTGTTCACAATGGAAGGAGGACCAGTTTGTTAGAGATCAACATTGTAGTCAACTGTAGCTTTGTCTACTACAGAGGCAGAGTATATGGCTGTAACAAAAGCATTCAAAGAAGCTATATGGCTTCTCAGGTTGACTAAGGATTTGAGTATTGTTCAGAAGAACGTGGATGTTTTCTACGACAGCCAGAGTGCCATTTGTTTGGCAAAGAACCAAGTTCATCATGGTCGCACCAAGCACATCGATGTTCGATTTCATTTTGTTCGAGAAATCGTTGATGAAGGAAATGTTATACTCCAGAAAGTCAGAACTGCAGATATGCTTACAAAGGTGGTTACATGGATCAAGTTTCAACACTACTTGAACTTGATCAACATCTCTGGAGGCAGCGTTATGAACTTTTCGCCAAGGTGGAGATTGTTGAATATTGGCTCTAAAAGTAACAAATTAGTGACATAATTTAGGGAAATTAGTGGCCTAATTTGTGGCATAATTTAAGGCTTAAATTATGGCACAATTTAGGGAAAGGGAGTCTTGCTTCATCTATAAATAGAGAAGAGTTCATGCATTGAAGAACAAGGCAAAAATCAGAAAAATAAGAGAGAGCATAAGCAAACTCAAAGAGAGAAAATACTTGTGAGTTTGAGAGTTTTCTATGAGTTTGGGAAAACACTTGAAAGATATTATTAGTGAGGAAATCTGTGGACCTAGGCGAATTACCGAACCACGTAAATTATGTGTGTTTATTTTATCGGATTATATATTCATATACCGCTATTTATTACTTTCGCCCACAACAGGATGAGTATCACCCTTTCCAATAAAATTGTAAATAATATTGTTGAAAGATCAACAGTGTGATATACCAATTAAGTGTCCTCCTTTGGTAATCACAACATCATAAAATTAATTAATTAATAAATAATTACAAGTCTTTATTTCTTTATAAATTCACCATTCAGTAAGTGATTTCAAATTTCACTCAATCCAATCATTTATTTCTTTATCATAATAATATATCATGCTTTTTTTTATTATAACTTCAACATGTTTAATTATCACTTAAGGTCAAAACTTATGCCATATATCACTAAATGAAATAAAATCAAGAAATTATTTATTACTGGTTAAATATTTAATTTTATAGTACTTTAAGTTAATAAAATTTAAAATTAATATAATTTTTTTTGTTAAAAAAACAAATACTTTATACATAGAAAATAATGTGATCGGTAGAATTATACTTAAAAAATAATAATTAATACTTCCGTAAATAGATTGTATGCCTCTTTTAGATTACATTTATCTTAAAAATATATAAATTTAAGCGCATGTTTTTTATTTTTCAAATCAATTATATCTTAATGTTTGTTAAAATTATTATCTAAAAGATAAATAAATTACTTCTCTTCTACTTTTTTAAATAATTCTATTACAAATCATAATATAAGTCAAAGTGTGGCAATTGAAAGCCAATGTTGTCTTTTTTTTTTTTTTTTTTTTGCGCTAAAGAAAAGGAAATAGCCTAAAAGTTTGTTCGTACAATTTGCCTCTTCATTGTCTAATTCTGTTGTAGCGGACCCTCTATGTGCATTATTTATTTTAACCGACTATGTATTATTTGAACTTAAATTATATTTTAATGTTAGAAATTATTTTCTAAAAGTTAAGTGATAAAATATAAATTATTATAGACTTGCGTCGATATTAATCCCTTGAGTTGTGTTGAAAAAAATATAACTTTATAAAAATATTAATTAAGGATAAATTATGTTGTTTTATTGAATTTTTATTTAAAATATTATTATTTATTATAAAATAAATAAAACATGATTAAAATACGATTATTTAATAATGATAAAAATGAAATTTAATATGAAATAGTTAAAAATAAATAAAAAATAATAAAATTCAAAAAAAATCATTTAAATATATTTTTTTAATTTTTAATAAAAACTAAAAATTAATAAAATATTAAAATAAAGCAGTGATAATTAACAAATACTAAACACAAATATCTTGTAAACTTTTTAATATTATTTGTGATTTTATTTATTGTTAAATATTAGTATTTTAATTGTGTTTAATCAATTGAAAGAAAATAACAATACTTTAATACAAAATCATTAAATTAATTAACTTTTTTTACAAAATTAAGCGATTAAATAATATCGTTTTTAATTCAAGAGATTAAATTACATAAATATCCTAATTTAAGAATATTAAGTTACATTTTTCTCTAAAAATTAATAACTGGGAGCTAGTTAGTTATACAGGTACTATTAGTGCTTAATGTATGTACCTGATAGAACAGACAAATCTTTTGCATCAAGACCCCTTTTGGCAAAGCCTGATTTTAATGTGCTAATGTTTGCTTTTGGTGATATTAAGTTCAGCAAGGCCTCTGTTATGTTGGAAACTCTACCATCTCTTCTTCCAGTTTCTACTTCCCACAAGGGTCCATTGGCCTGTGAACATTATTATATAGATACAGTTCACCGTTACCTTAATTTTCATAGAATTTAATTAAAAATAAACTTAATTAATCATAGGAAAATTATTAAAACAAAAGGGAAATCAAATATTAATAATATTTACCGCAACAGTGACATCTCTAGCAACTATGGCTAAGATGTCAGCACAAGAGACCATATCTGGACAAGCCTTTTCTAGTGCAGTCTTGATTTTATCAATTATTTAGTGTTGGTTTGTAAACTTGTTTACAAATCTAAAGAAATCAAAAACAAACTTTGAAATATTGTAGCTCTTTGTTGGTGAGAAGAAGAAAATTAATGGATTAGGTAAGAATATAAGTGTATGGTTTAGCTTGTTTTGATAGGTTTATATTGTATGACTTAGATTTATTAGTTATTTCTATAAATAACTCTCAGTAGCAATGTAATAATCAAGTTAAAGAAATCAGAAACAAAATTTGAGAGTTTCTGAGTGTTTTTGGAAAATTGTTCTTGAGTGTTCTTGAGTTTTAAGAGTTTTGATCAATAATATTTCAACAAAGTGGTATCAGAGTTATAGTTGGAAATATAAATATATACTATTGTATATCAAATCGAAGCTCTCGACGAGACAAATACGACGCCGTGAGAATCATCCCTATCGAAATTTGGACACGCCGCCACGATCCTCCTGAAGGTTCTACTAGAAAGTGAGTTAACTCATCGAGTCAGCTGAGTTGGAGCTGAGATGACCGAGCCGTGAAACCTGTTGACCGAGCTGTCAAGCCATTTGACCGAACGCCGAGATAGTTGACTTTGACCGTTGACCAAAAAATTTAGATTTTTTCCCGGAGTTCCTCCTAAGGTTTGTTGACGTTCTGAATCCATCTGTGTGATCGGAATTTACAAATTCTCACTATATTGAGAGTTATGTCAAGTGGAGGTATGTCATCGTTTCAAGTCCCGACACTCAACAACGACAACTATGATAATTGGAGTATCAAGATGAAGGCTTTTTTGGGTGCACATGATGTGTGGGAAGTCATAGAGAAAGGCTTAAGTGAGCCAGATGATGAAGCTACTCTAACACAAGTGCAAAAAGAATCTTTGAAAGATTTGAGAAAGAGAGACAAGAAAGCTCTTTTTCTTATCTATTAAGCCTTAAATGATGATGGGATTGAGAAGATTTCAGATGCAACATCTTCCAAAGTAGCGTGGAATAAGCATGAAATTTCTTTCAAAGGAGCCGAGAAAGTAAAGAAGGTTCGTCTCCAAACACTAAGATGTGAGTTTGAATCTCTACATATGAAATCTTCCGAATCTATTTCTGACAATTTCTCGAGAGTCGCAGTTGTTTCTAATCAATTAGAAAGAAACGGTGAGATGTTAGGATATGTTAGAATAATGGAAAAGATACTTCGTTCATTAGATTCCAAATTTGAACATATCGTCATGACGATTGAGGAAACAAAAGATTTGGAAGAAATGACTATTAATGAACTCAACGGGTCATTACAAGCATATAAAGAAAAGCATAAGAAGAAGCAAGGGATCACTGAGCAACTCTTCAAGATGCAATTCAAGGATAAGCATGAAAGTCAAGGCAATGATAAAAACCAACATGGCCGAGGTAGAGGTAGAGGCCGTGGACGAGGTGGAAGCCACGGTCGTGGACGAGGTTGGAATTACAACAACAATTCCAACAACTTTGAGAGAGCAGAAAGCTTAACACAAAGTCGTGGAAGAGGTAATATGAACTCAAGGTATGGAAAATCTCAAGTTCAATGCTATAATTTTCAGAAATTTGGACATTATGCTTCAGAATGTAGAGCTCCCAATAATAGAGTAGATGAGAAAATCAACTACATAGAGGAGAAGACCGATGAGAAAGAAACTCTTTTTCTAGCACGAAAGGATGGTGATAGTAGTCAACCAAATGCCTGGTATCTTGACAGCGGTGCAAACAACCATATGTGTGGAAGGAAAGACATGTTTATAGAACTTGATGAGTTAGTAAGTGGAAATGTCTCATTTGGAGATGATTCAAACATAGCAGTGAAAGGAAGAGGTAACATTCTTATTCGCTTGAAAGATGGTCAACATCAATTTATTTCCAATGTTTACTATGTCCCAAATATGAAAAGTAATATCTTGAGTTTAGGACAACTGTTAGAAAAAGGTTATGATATTCATATGAAGGATTGTAATCTTTCTATAAAAGATTATAAGAATAACCTCATTGCTAACGTGCCGATGTTAAAGAATAGAATGTTCTTGATCAATATACAAAATGACATTGCAAAGTGTCTGAAAACTTGTTATAAAGATGAATCGTGGCTATGGCATCTTCGATTTGGGCATCTCAATTTTGGAGGATTGGAGTTGTTATCTAAGAAGGATATGGTGAAGGGACTACCTTGCATTAACCATCCTGATCAACTTTGTGAATGGTGCCTACTCGGAAAGTAATTCTGAAAAAGCTTTCCAAAGGAGTCAAACTCAAGAGCCAAGAAGCCACTAGAGCTAATCCATATTGATGTGTGTGGACCGATCAAGCCTAGCTCTCTCGATAACAGTAACTATTTTCTTTTTTTTATTGATGATTTTCAAGAAAAAATTGGGTATATTTTTTGAAACAAAAATCAGAAGTTTTTGAAGTATTCAAAAGGTTCAAAGCTACAGTGGAGAGAGAAAGTGGTAGAAAAATCAAAGCCATGAGATCAGACCGAGGTGGAGAATTTACATCCAAGGAGTTTCAAGAGTTTTGTGAAGCAAATGGAATTCATAGATCTTTAATAGTGCCAAGATCCCCCCAACAGAATGGTGTAGCTGAAAGGAAGAACCGAACAATCCTCAACATGGCATGAAGCATGCTCAAAAGCAAGAAACTACCCAAAATATTTTGGGCAGAAGTAGTAGCATGTGCAATTTACTTGTCGAACTGATCTCCAACAAGAAGTGTATGGGGAAAGACACCGCAAAAGGCATGGAGTGGAAGAAAGCCTGCTATTTCCCACCTAAGAGTCTTTGGAAGTATAACCCATGTTCATATACCAGATGAGAGAGGAACGAAGCTTGATGATAAAAGCGAGAGTTTTATCTTCATCGATTATGATGCTAATTCAAAGGGCTATAAGTTGTACAACCCACACAATAAGAAGATTGTGATTAGTCGAGATTTGGTATTCGACGAAGAAAGAGAATGAGATTTTAAATCTCATGTAGATAACTTCAATTTCTTTCCTCAGTTTAAAGAAGATGAGCATAAAATGAGGGAGCAACTAACAGAAATTCAACAAGAGCCAATGACTCCACCTACTTCACCAATGCCAACCACTCATGAAGACCCGTCACTTTCATCATATTCGAGTGGAAGTGAAAGAGCCGTGACACGTACACGAAATCTCTAAGATCTTTATAAGGTAACAGAACGACAAGATAATCTTACCTTATTCTGTCTCTTTGTTGATTGTGAACCAGTGAGCTTTCAAGAAGCTGTACAAGAGAAGAAATGGAGAGATGCGATGGACGAAGAAATCAATGCAATTGAGAAGAACGACACATGGGAACCTATTTCACTTCCCAAAGGGCATAAGGCAATATGTGTCAAATGGGTGTACAAGACAAAGTGGAATGCTAAGGGAGAGATTGAAAGGCATAAGGCAAGGCTAGTAGCAAAAGGATATAGCCAAAAGGCTGGAAGTCTGCGTTATCTCACGTGCATAAGCCCTGACATCCTGTATGCCGTTGGATTGATTAGCCGCTATATGGAGAAACTGACAATCATCCATTTCAAAGCTGCAAAAAGAATCCTACGCTATCTAAAATGTACAATTAATTTTAGCTTGTTCTATTAGGCTTCTAATGATTACAAGCTTGTTGGATATAGTGATAGCGATTTTGGAGGAGATATAGACGATCGAAAAAGTACTTCTAGATTTGTATTTTTCATGGGAGATACTGTTTTTACATGGATGTTGAAAAAGCAACCGATTGTCACTTTGTCTAGCTGTGAAGTAGAATATGTAGCAGTTACCTCATGTGGTTGCCATGCAATTTGGCTGAGAAACTTGTTAAAGGAGCTAAGTATGACACAAGAAGAGCCAACCAAAATTTGTGTCGATAACAAGTCAACCATTGCCTTAGCCAAAAATCATGTTTTCCATGATCGAAGCAAACACATAGATACTCGATATCATTACATTAGAGAGTGCATCACAAGAAAGGATGTACAACTCGAGTATGTAAAATCACAAGATCAAATTGCCAACATCTTCACTAAATCGCTCAAGCAAGAAGATTTTGTTAGATTGAGAAATTTGCTCGGCATAATAAAACAAGTTTAAGGGGGAGTGTGGGTTTGTAAACTTGTTTACAAGCCCAAAGAAATCAAAAACAAACTTTGAAATATTCTATCCCATTTGAAGTCCAGCTCATGGAAGCTTCTATGGTGATGATTTGGATTGATAAGGATACAACTCATGGTTATTGAGAAGAAGAAAATCAATGGGTTAGGTAAGGAGATAAGTGCATGGTTTAGATTGTTTTGGTAGGTTTATATTGTATGGCTTAGATTTATTAGTTATTTCTATAAATACCTCTCAGTAGTAATGTAATAATTAAGTTAAAGAAATCATAAACAAAATTTGAGAGTTTTTAAGTGTTTTTGGAAAATTATTCTTGAGTGTTCTTAAGTGTTCTTGAGTTTTGAGATTTTTGATCAATAATAGTCCAACATTTGGTACCCTCTCACGCTCAAATTTAGAGATGCATCTTTCTCAGCTTGATTGGTTGAAGAATTCAACAACACTGAACCTTCACAACCCTAAAGAATAAAAATCATATCATGAGTTTTTGAACTGTGTTTTGGTATTAAAAAGAATAAGGTTATAGTAACTTTGAATTACCCCTAGCTATTTCTGTATATATAAAAATATCAAGACTTGTTTTACCAATAACTTTATGAAAAGTTCAAGTTAATGAGAAATTAGCAAGCAATTAACATATCTTATATTGTAAAACACTCCGCTGCAAGCATGAGCTATTATTGTTATGCCAATTACTTAGAATTCAACTATATTATGGAAATTTTAGAGACACGAGATCTCCCGCTCTCTTATCATTTTAAAGTTTTTAAAATTCAAATGTCACAAAAACATAAACTATGTTTGTATAACAAAAAAAAAAAAAAAGATACATGATATAGCTGATGAAGTTTTATATGAGTCTGATTCGATTCATAAACGAGATGGAGAACCTCACGTTTTATTATTTTAAACAGATATATTAGAAAGACTCATTTGAAAGTAAGTATTAATAATATATATTTTTTGAAATTATTAAGGTATACCATATATAATACTGAATCTGGATTATACAAAAGTTTTTCAAAAGTTTTTTTTATAGCTGAGAGCTTCATAACGGTACATACCCTAACAAAACAATCATGAAAATGCATTCTCATTTCCTTAACAATGGCTTCTGCTTTAGGGCATGTCTTTGTATAATAGCCCACCTTCAATCCCTCTGCATTTGCAGGGTGAACTGCAAATAGTAAGAATATTAATTGGAAAATTAGACATGAGAAAGCTGTGAGCTTTGAAGCAGTCATATTGTAACACAAAGCTAAAGGTTGTTTTGGTATATAAATTGTATTGCAAATACTGTTGAACATAAGCTACTATTTATAGTTGGCTATAGCTTAACCTTGCCAAGCATGTAACTAACTTGCATTGATTTTGTCTCGTTAATATGTAAAAGACAAAGGGAACCAAATTAATTAACCGACAGATATTGACAACTACAATATTGGGCTAATTCAGCTTCATTTTCAAAGGCCAGAATAGTTAAATTAAATAAATTAACTTATTATTTGTCTAGTTAAATGTACATTTATTCAATTGATATCTTTATTTGAATTAATGAGATAAGTTTTCTAGTGATTTTTTTAAACCATTAGGTTTCTAGCACATGGAATGCATGTGGTTAGTTTAGATTTTATTGTTTTAATATTGATATGGAAGATACAAAGAATAATATTTTAGCTAATTTATAATAAAATTATCTCTAGAAAACAAATGAGAAATTATAAAGAAAAATTGATAGGTTGATTTAGTTAAGAAATTAAGGTTATTTTAACGTTTTTTTGCTTTCTAAATTATGATACTGCATGTATAGATGTAAAATATTGATTATTCTTAAAGTTATAAGAAAAACACTAAATTTTATGATAGCTTAAGGATGATATTACTTGATTATCGTCAATTGGTATCTCAGTCGGTTTATTATATCTCTTCTCAATGTAGAAAAAATATTAACAAATATCACTATCTTCATCCCTTTCAAAGGTTCAAGAATGAACTTCAAGAAATGAAGTAATGCAAATATTATTGATAGCTAAAAAGTACGAATGAAATAAAACCCTACCTTATACTACATATATATTGAGATAATGTACAACACAAGTGCTACAGAGGTAACAATATCAGTTGTAGAAGCTGCAACTAACTTCTAACAACATGTTAACATGCACACGTTAACTACCACTGTTAACATACATAGTTATCATCCTAATACATCCCTACAAGCTAATGGTTTGAACACCACCATTAGCTTAGGCCTAAAAGATAGAAAAATAAGAGTAGATATAGGCTTAGTAAGAGCATCTGCTATCTGATTAGCAATAAACACATGATGCACCATCAACAATCCTTGAGTGACTTGATTCCTTACAAAGTGAAGAATAATTTTGATGTGCTTCTTACGAGCATGAAATATTGGATTCTCAGTTAAGGATTTTACACTTATATTATCACATAAAAGTTGAGCAAGTGAATACGAGACAATAACTAACTCAAACATCAAAGAGCTCAGCCAAATAAGCTTAGCTACAGCCAAGGTAAGAACACGATACTCACTTTTACTGTTTCTCCTAGACACAACACGTTTCCTAGAGGAATGCCAAGAAATTAGTGAATCTCCTTGGAAAATACAATAGGCACATGTGCTTTTACAATTATTTGATTATCTTACCCAATCTACATCGCAAAATCCAACCAAATCAAGGCCATCAGATTTGGTTATCAATAATCCAAACTTCATGGTACCTTTAAGCTATCTTAGTAGATGTTTTGTAGCAAACTAGTGTATATCAGTAGGTTTAACCAAGAAATGGCATAACCTGTAATACTAAAATAGATGTTTGGCCTTGTAAGCATAAGATACTATAAGGAACCAACAATGTTTCTATATTTTGATGGATTTTTCAAAGGATGATCATCAAATTTTCTAACTACCTTTCCAAAAATCATAGGTGTTGAGGTTGTCTTTGAATCCATTAGACCAATGGAAATAGGAAAATCCTTTATGCTCTTAGCCTAAGATAAATGAATTGAGTCTTGAGAATATGATACTTCAATCCCTAAGAAGAACTTCAGCAACCCAATATCCTTCAAAGAAAACATCAAATTAAGTTACTTGATAATAGTATCCATCAAAACTACATCAGTACTTGTGGTCAATATGTCATCAACATATATAAGAATCAAAGTAAATTATTTTGCTTTAGATAAGATGAATAATGATATATTTTACTTTGAACTAGAAAATCCAAGGCCAAGCAAACAAGAACACAACTTTTGAAAACAAGCATGAGGTACTTGTTTCAAACCATATAGGGAGTTATTAAAATGATATACCATATGACTATCCATAACCTCAAATCTAGGTGGTTGAGTTATATAAACATCTTTCAAGAGATTTCCATTCAAAAAGGCATTATTCACATCAATCTACCTAACCTTCCAAGCACGAGTGATAGCCAATGTAAGAAATACTCTAATAGTAGTGATCTTGGCTATAGTGCTAACAGTTTCTTAATAATAAACCTCAAGTACCTATAAGAACCCATGAGCAACTAATCTAGCTCTGTACTTTTCTATTGTTCCATCAACCAATAACTTTACTTTAACAACCCATTTACAGGTAATGGGCTTATGACCCTCAAGAAAAGAAACAAGTTCCTATATCTCATTAACAACCAAGGCATCCATCTCTTTTTACATAGTTGCCTTCTAGGTAGGTACTTTGAGTACTACTTTATAGGACCTAGCTTCATCAAGAATAGAAGAAGAAGTAGTTGCAAAAAATGCTTTAGGTTTAGAAATACCTATCTTAGATCGAGTGAGCATTGGGTGAACATTAGAAAGGGCAAAAAGATATAAAGTAGGAAGACACACATTGAGATCAAGATCATTGTCAATATAAAAATAAAGTTTGACAACTGAGCATCATATTTAGGAAAAGATATTAGTGCAAGTTAATTACCAAGAACATACTCAACTACATCAACATGCATAAAACTTGGAGATACGAATTGAGAGGAAAAACCCTCCACATTAGAAGTAGAAACAAGAGACATATGAGAAGGATCTGATCTAAACCATTACTATCATCAACAAATGAAGAAGGATTAGAAATATGTATTGTTGAAGGAACAAATATTATAGCAGAAGGAAAATATCAGTGGATGTAGGCAACACCTTTGGAGCTTAAAAAAATTATTCATTAAAAATGATATGTCTACTCATAAAAATACGATCAATGGATGTGTCCAAACACAGAAAATCTATATGATTAAACCATATCCTAGAAAAATACATTCAACAAAATATGGCCTCAATTTTTCATTTGTATAAGCCCTAAGATAGGGAAAACATTGACAATCTAAGACTTTGAACATAGAATATTCAGATGCTTTCCAAATAACACCTCAAAAGGAGAAAAATTAGACAAGACCTTAGTAAGTAACCTATTCATGAGAAAAGTAGTTGTTTTGACAACATAGGGCCAATAAAAAATGGGCATAGATTATGCTTGTAACAAGGCCAAACCTCTATTCACTATATGCTATGCCTATACTTTACAACTTCATTTGAGCAAAAGTGTAAGGACACATGATCCTCTAAAGAAAACCTTCTTTTGAGGCTAGATGAGACAATAATTTGAACTCAGTTCCACGATCAGATTGGAAAGATCTAATAATCAAACTGCCTTTTAACCATTATTTTAAACATATCAAAAATTGAAGAGGTTTAATCTTTAGATTGAAGTAAAAAAATCACATGAATCTAGAAATATCATCCACTATTGATAGAAAATATGTGCCATTGGTACAAGTAGCTTTAGGAACTGTCCACAAATCTAAGTAAAGCAAAGCAAAAGCCTTATCTACCTGTTTATGAGTAGAATGAAAGGGTAACTTGTGAGACTTCAATTTTTTTCAACTCTTACAAAAGGGAATGCTAGTGATATTTACGTAGGAAACAAAAGAATCACTAGCATAACATTTTAAATCAATTTTAACAGTATCAAAGGAAGAATGTTTTCATGCCATTCCTCTAGAGAAGAATTGAAAACAATAGGATTGTGAACTTGTGAAAGAGATTTATCTTTATTAGTATATAAAACCTTGAATCTTGTTAAGCCCTTTCTCACACTACCCTTGAAGCCTCATCTTCTTAGAATAAATATCCTTCACTCAAAAACTATTTGAGCAAAACTCCACATAAACCTTATTATCATTACACAATTTATTGATGATAATAAATTAGAAGTAACATTAGGAGTATGAAGGAAATTATATATATAAAGCATGCATTTATTTGCACTCAAAGTACCACTACCTACATGAGTAATAGGGAGAAAATTACCATTACTTATCATGACACCTTCATCATCAATGTATGGAAGAGAAATCTTGAGTTGATTTGGATCAAACGTAATGTTGTGGCGCTCACGTATCATGCAACCATAAAAACCAATTTTCATCATCATGAGTAGATTCATGTGCTTTATTCTCACTATAAGTAAACATCACAGAAGGATTCTGAATCTGGCCAATAAGAAGATCCTTGTGAAGACAATAATTATGTGCATTGTGCCCAATCTTCTTACATATTTGGCATGTTGTTCTATCACTAGAACTTTTCTTGAAATTATTACCACCACTAATAGTTTTAGCAATTTACTTTTGCATCTAAAACCTTAAAGAATTGCTTTAGATCTACTTTGATTGAGTAAAACGAGGTTTACCATCACCATTTTGGGAAACATTGCTCGATCTTGCTTGAGAATTATCATCCTATTTACCATGAAACTCAGCAGCATTTTCTTGATAAAAAATTTCATGATCATTGCTAATCTATTTTTGTAACATTATTTCACATCTTTCAAGAAGATTATGTAAGGTGTTAATTGAGAGCATAACTTCTCCCATGTTTATACCAAAAAAAAAACAAGATGTGGAAACTTTGTTTACTTAATCCACCAACACTAGTACAGAAATAGGCATTAAAGTCGGTTAAAAACCGACTTTAAACAAATTTAAAGTCGGTTCGATAAACCGACTTTAAATTTAGCGACTTAAAATGTAAAGTCGGTTCACGCGATGAACCGACTTTACCCGTACATTTTATGATTTGTTTTTATTTTTATTTTCATTTTTCGTATTATTCAATATATATATAGCATAAAAAACTAAAATATAAATAATAATACAGATAATTAAAAATTTAAATATATTTAATTACTTGATAATTAAATTTATTACAAAAACAAATAATGTATATATAATACATATAGTTAACTTAAATTACAAATAAAATAATGCCGTCAAAGTGTAATTATACGATCGAGTAAGATGGCTTAGAATCTTGATTAGCCTTCACAAGCATTATGACAAAAAAAATAGTTGATCCATATAACAATTCATATTCCCCTACATACATGAGCACGTAAAACATCCATCAAAAAAGTAGTCTAAACTTCAGACATACGAATGAATAAATTAAATCATTATAAATATTACCATAAAAAAGAGATTACCACGTACAGCGACATTCGACGAACTCATATTAGCACTTTATTAATCATTTATCTATATATATGAAGTTATCTGGAATCTCTACTAGTATTTTTTAATGTTATATATAGTGAACTCTAAATATGAAATGTCCATGTTTACTTCTGACAGTTATAACTCACCTTGAACTGTTCAAATGAGGCAGGAAGAGAGTTAAGGGCTAAATAGACTAGCATATCTTCCTATATAACTAGCTTATGTCCCATAAATTTTGAAGTGATATGCATAATTTCAAGAATGTGCTCCCTGACATTGCTCTGACCATTGTACTTCATTTTGCAGAGTTTGTTTAATAGAAGACCTATTTCAGCCTTCTCATTCCTGAAAAACCTTTGCTCAAGCTTAAGATAGTCTTTAGAAAGAATGGAATAAAAAACCGATCCCCTAAAACTTTTAAGAATGGTCTTCTACATGACCCGAAGACACAAGTGATTTGACCTCATCCATCGTGCATGTGCATTTTGTTTCTTTTTAGAACTAGTTTCAACAGGCATAGATGGTTTGGCCTCTTGCAACACTATGTCTAGGTCAAGGCACCCAAGGATAATCTCTAGATTATCTTTCCAATCCTTGTAATTAGAAGTCATCGACATCGAAATGTTATTGATGCCGATTGTAAGATCAGTAATTTTTGCTGAAAATATTCACAAAGAACTAATCAAATGACCAAATAATTATAATAAAATATCAAAATAAGGCATATTTCATCTACTAAGTATTTTCGAATAACAAGTGCTCTTTGGAGTCAATCATTATTCTAAGATAATTAGGTGAAGCAATTGAATGTAACAGTCCATTTGATGTCAATTAGTCAACCTTTCATTCGGATGATTAACTAATTACATCCAAAACTCAATGACTATTACCCATTCATTACCACAAGTATACACAAACAATACTTGACTATTGTCTTTCCTTTGGGCCAGTCCAATAACCAAACACCATATGTATATCTTCTGTGTTTAAATTGGCAAATGATCAACGCTAGTATTAGATCTTACTTGGTAAGATAATACCTTCGTCAATAATTTTTCAAAATATATCTCAATCTAAGGCCTTCATAATGACTTGATATTATCCTTGGCAAAATAATTATTTAAAACATGACTTAGAACAAACTTATTAATTCTTTAAAAAAATCAACTGACGAAATAATCATTAGAACAAAATCCAAAGTCAAGTTTGGTTTAATCAAATTATTGTATACTCTGTCATGGTTCAGAAATAATTGCAACGGAATACCAAAATAATGGATATATAGAAATACAGATCAGAACAGAGTAGTGATTAATTTGAATAATTTGACCATTGACCGTATATAATTTAAATTAAGAAAAAAATTATGCCATTATCTAACTATTTATCTTAAAAGTTTCCATACAGAAGGAACTTTTTTGTTAAAAACATTATTCACAAATTTATAGTTATTAATTTTCTTAAAAATTTCCAAACCATAAATATCTGAACCAAAATCAAAATTTAACGGTTAAATTAGAGTTGGCTCTGATACCAATTGACAAAGGTTTATGAATCTTGCATAATCATACTACAATTCATAAATCCTAGACTTACCATGATGCTCTAGTGAACTTTTAATATTTAATTATAAATTACCTCAATCTATAGCCATGATTTTTCAGATAGAAAAAATCACTAGTGATCACTGGAAGCCTTTAGATCTCCAAGTTATCCATCTCAAGTCCGATGGAGAGAGCAAGAGAGGCGGTAGCGACAACGTTATGTTTTGTACAAGGAGAGATATCCAAATTGCAAGTTCTTAACCAAAAAAACCCTTTCTTTTAATTTTTCTTTCTATTTTCTGTTTTCTGTATATTTTTAATATATATATATATATATATATAGAGAGAGAGAGAGAGAGAGCCAAATTTTAAGAGGTGGTTTATAATCTATTTCCATATTGAATCTTTAGCATATTCAAATTTTGAATTTAGAACTTACCTATATGGAAATTTCCTTATTTAATATTTCCTTATTGCATCCTTAGCATATTCAAATTTTGAATTCAGAACTTACCTATATGGATATTTTCTTATTGAATCTTTATCAGATTCAAATTTTGAATTTAGAACTTGCCTATATGAGTATTTCCTTATTTACAAAATATTGTCATATTTAATTATGTTCTCCAGGGACCAATAGCATAATTGTATTATTTCTAAACTTTATATAATTTAGACCATCACTAAATCATAAATTTATTAATACGCATTCTATACATTAAAGGTCTCACTTCTCATGACACATATTGAACCCAATAAATAATACTTAATTTAATCACTTCATAATGGGTCTAATTAGATATTTGAGAGTCAATTATTCAATATATATTTATATCACATATAAGCCCATATATGTTGTAATTAATTGAAATTAATTCCAACAAACTCAAGCTTTCATACCATAGCACATTCACCAACCCATTATTGGACCTATTCTATGTCATCCTCAGTTTCTAACTTAATCTCAACCAATTACTTACATCGACCAAATTTACCATGCATCCTTCTCACCTTAAGCACTTCTAGCACTAGTTGCATCCTAACAACATTTTCAGAGAAAGCTTGGTTTGTGCACACAGGAGCTATACACCATCTGACCAATCATCTGACACAAGTTCAAAATCCTATTCCTTATTCTGGAAATGCTTTAGTCATGCTAGTTAATGAGTCTACTACTCACATATCTTCCACTACCATAAATTGTGCCACTAAAATATTATACTTAAATGATTTGTTGTTAGTGCCTCATCATGAAATTTTTTTAATATCAATAAGAAATTATGTGAAGATAACATTATGTTAGTAGAAATTGTTTCTCATTGTTTTTCAATGAAGGATCTGGGGACACAAACTACACTACTCATTGGAGATAGAAAGCATGGATTGTACATGGTTAGCAATGGTGTTTCTATTTCAAATACTATACAATGCAATAAAGCTACCCTTAATGAATCTATTTCGCATAAGAGATTAGGTCAACCTTATGCCTCTATGGTATATCAAGTAACTCATGCTCTCAAATGATCTATCTTACCTTATAGTAGTTTAGAAATCTTTGGAGCTTTTTAATTAGGAAAAGCTCATAAATTACCCTTCACATATGTTCATACTAGATCTAAATTCATTTTTTATAATCCATGTAGAGTTATGGGTCCAGCACTTAAAGCTATAGTTCATGGAAGGAAATATTTCTTACTTTTTATTGATGACTACATAATATTTTAATGGATCTATGTTTTAACTAACAAAACACAAATTTCAAGTATTTTTTTACACTATGAAGCTTCAATATCTAGACAATTTCATAAATAAATTCAACCACTACAAAGTAATGGTGGCATTGAACATAAGAGTCTAGAAACCCATTTTTTTGAAGGGGGTATACCAGAAGGATTTCTTATACTTACATAGCCTCTCAAATTGTAGTAGAAAGAAAAATAAGCATGTTGTGAAAAATGGATTGACATTTTTAATTTGGGATGGAGTGACACTTTCTTATTGGAAATATGTATTTAAAACTACAGTACATTTAATCAACCAGATACCTTCAAAAACCCTCAATCAAAAGAGTCCCTATGCACTTTTCTTTGGTCAAGTACTCTCTTATGATCATCGTAGGGTCTTTGGATTCCTATGTTACCCCTACCTAAGTTCATATAATAACTACAAGGTAGAACCAAGGTCTTTACCTTGTGTATTTCTTGGGTATACTACTCATCATAAAGGATTTTGGTGTCTTGAATCAATTTCATAAACAATGTATTTATCCTTATATGTTGTATTCAATAAACAAGAATTTCCATATATCAAATTACCTTCCTTGTTACACTCAATTAATAAAAGTTTTCCTTCACCTATATTGGTTCAACTACCCTTAGTAACTACACATATTAACTCTGTGTATAATACTTACCATGCACCAAAACACTGTGATCCTATTCCTAACTATCCTACTACTTTGTCTCTTTTATATATCTTACTGTTTGACACTCATATGTACTCTATATTGTCCACTCCTATAACATCTTATTCTATACCATGTAATGTGACACATACTCTCCCTCACATGTTCCCTCACACATATCAACGATACCAGCTCTCATCCTTCTACAACCATTAAACCCCTTAATTATCACCTATTAGTGTAAACATTTCACCTTTACCTTTGTTCAGTTCCCAGCCAACTATTATCTTTGATTCAGTAGGTATAGACCTTGTTAATGATTTACCACTTTTTCCACCAGCTTAACTTGTTAACACATGCCCTATTACCACAAGAGCCAAAGATGGAATTTTCAAACCCAAATTTTACAATACCAATGTTATTTTTAACATAACCTACAATTGTGAAAGAAGCTCTTAAAATTCCCCAATGAAAATAAGTTATGCAAATTGAGTTTGATGCTTTGCTCAAAAATAATTCATGGGTATTAGTTCATCAAGAAAAACATGGAAACATTATAGGTAACAAATGGGTGTATCATACCAAGCTAAAATTAAATAGAATTCCTGACAGGTATAGAAAAAGGGTAATGGTAAAAAAGGTTTTCATGAAAGTGGAGGCATAAACTACAAGGAAACTTTTAGCTTAGTTGACAAATTAACCACCATTTGTATAATCATCACTATTTCACATTTTGAAAATTGGTCTATACTTAATGTCAATACAACTTTCCACAAAAGATGATATACAGGAAAAGGTCTACATCGCCTAAGTAAGTGGCTTTGTAGATCCTATTCATTCAGATTATATGTGTAAATTTAGAAAAGTCATTCATGGCTTAAAGCATATTGTAAGCACATGGTATATGAAATTAATAGGCATCTTGTTACAATAGGTTTACACCACTCTAATGTAAATGCATCCATGATGATTTACTTTAATAAAGGTGACTTAGTGAAAAAATTTATTCTATGTTATTGACATCTTAATCACAGGTAAAAATCTCTCTCTAATTCAATCTTTTATCAACAAGCTCAACAATATTTATTTCTCTAAAAGATTTGGGTCAATTGGGTTATTTCCTTGAAATTGAAGTCCAAAGAATTAAGGATGACATTCACATGAATAAAAAAATATATATCGGGGAAGTATTGAAAAAGGCTCAACTTTATGATGCTAAGATTGGAGGTATTAGAAAAGGCTCAACTTCATGATGCTAAGTTTTCCTCTACACCAATTTCTACAGGGAAAATTCTTTCCAAAATTGATGGAAAACTATGGAATGACATTGAAGCTACAAAATATTGATCTATTTTAGAGCATTGAAGTAATGTACTCTTACCAGACCAGGGATTAGTTACATAATTAATAAGCCTTGTCAATTTTTACATGCCCCTACCATAGTTTATTGGTTGCTACCAAGAGATTACTATGTTACTTAGAAGGAACACTAGAGTATGAAGTTATGTTATATAAATCCAACAATCTAGCTCTAAAAATTTATATGGATAATGATTGGGCTTCTATCATACATGATAGACGTTCCACAAGATTCATTGTGTTTACATGGGTAACTCTCATCTCTTAGAGTTTAGAAAAAATAAAGTGGAATCACGTTCATCTACTTTAGCTTAATTTCGTGCTTTGGCATTGGGTATCACATAATTGTTATGGATCCAATGTATACTCTAAGAACTACAAATTGTCATTCATGTACCACCAACTCTTTATTGTGACAAAGTTAATGTATTTAGTGAAGAATCCAATTTTTCATGCTAGGAGCAAACATGTTGAAGCAAATTTTCATTTTAATTGTGAAAAAAATAATTCCAGGAGCCTTAACTTTTGAGTATACTCCAACACAAGAACATATAGCTGATATTATGGTAAAACCTTTATCTACTCAACGATTTCAGAATTTGTTTACTAAACTCATTCTTGGATAGACCATGATTGAGGGATGATACACTATATAATTGTAGGCTTATGCTACGTGTAGTGTGTGTGCAGCTTGTGAAGTGTATAGGTAGTGCGCAGTGTTTTTACATGTAACAACCTTGCCACATGCAATTTTGTTAGTGTCATGTGCTATAAGCTTTTAAATTGTATATATTGGAAATGTATTTACAATCTCAGAATACAATGAATACTAATACATGTTTAAATATAAGAAATAAGAATCTACTTTTTGTAAAAGTGCTTTTTAGGAAAAGTATATTAGTTGCATACAACTAATATACAGCTGATAAAGTATATTAGTTGCATACAACTAATATACCATTAATGATTTATTAACACTCCCCCTCAAGTTGGCGCGTAGATATCGATCATGCCCAACTTGCTTAGTGAACCGTATAATGCCTTCTTGGAAACTCCCTTGGTAAGCATATCTGCAAGCTGCTCTTCTGTGGGAACAAAAGGAAAACTAATAAGTTTGGCATCTAACTTCTCTTTTATAAAGTGACGATCAACCTCTACATGCTTAGTGCGATCATGTTGTACTGGATTTTGTGATATATCAATGGCTGCTCGATTGTCACAATACATCTGCATAGTATTTTTAAGCTCGAAACCTAAATCCAATAACAAAGTTCTTATCCACAGCAATTCGCAAACCCCATGAGCCATACCTCTATACTCGCACTACTACAAAAATGGGTATTTAAGTCGATACGTAAAGTCGGTTTTTTCCAAAAACCGACTTTAAATTAGTTTAAAGTCGGTTTGATAAAGAATCGACGCTATCCACATAGGACGTAGCGTCGGTTGATGTGTCAAACCGACGCTATGCGTGGACGTAGCGTCGGTTCTAGGTGTTAACCGACGCTACGCTACGTGGATAGCGTCGGTTCACCACGTGAACCGACGCTACGTCCAGGTGTAGCGTCGGTTCGCCATGTCAACCGACTCTACTGCGCTACGCTACGTGGATAGCGTCGGTTCGACACGTCAACCGACGCTACACACGTGGATAAATATTTTCTCTTCTTTCTTCCCAGACAGAAACTATTTTCAGCGTTCCAGAACTCTAAAAAATCGAAAACCTCCTCCTCCATTTCTCCTCCACTCTTTCTCATTTTTCGGCCACCTACGACTACCATTTCCAACATCGGTTAGTGAGTTTTCTTCCTCTCTAACTAATCTTTTAGATCCCCTATTATTCATATTTTTTTCTGTTATTATGTGTTATTATTTATATGTATAGATTGTTTTATTATATATGTAGGTTTCTATTGTAACATAAGGAGAAGAATATGACGATCTTGAATAAAATAGAACAAAACCATGGTAATTTTTCTGTTATTAATTAATATTTTATTTTTCAAATATTTGTATTATTTGAACTATTTGCTAAACTGATATTAGTTTTTTTTTTCTGCTCGAATACAGGTTGAATATGAATAAATTAAAAAAAAAAACAAAAAAAGTTAAAGTCGGTTCACCGCGTGAACCGACTTTAAACGTAAATTCGGTTCATCCCGTGAACCGACTTTAAACGTAAAGTCGGTTCACACCTTGAACCGACTTTACACTTTAAATTAGTTTAAAGTCGGTTAAAACCCGACTTTAATGCTCTTTTTTGTAGTAGTGTCGGCTTCAGCACTAGATCGTGCCACCACTTTCTGCTTCTTACTTTTCCATGTAACCAAATTTCCTCCCACAAAGGTGAAATAACCCGATGTTGACTTTCTATCTGTAATATTTCCTACCCAATCTGCATCTGTGAATCCACAGACTTCAAGAGGATTGTTGTGTTTAGAGAACATTACTCCCCTTCCTGGAGCCGATTTCAAATACCTTAAAATTCTCAAAACAACATTCATATGGTTCTCACTTGGATTATGCATGAACTGACTCACCACACTTACTACATATGCAACATCTGGTCTAGTATGAGCTAAGTAAATCAAACGTCCAACCAATCTCTGATAGCGAGCTCGATCAGTTGGTATATGATCTAGATACTCTGCTAAACAATGGTTTTGCTCAATAGGAGTGTCAATAGGTTGGCAATCCAACATACCTGTCTATGTTAGTAGATCAATAATGTACTTCCTCTGATACAGATATATTCCTTCTCTTCCCCTGGCTACCTCAATTCCTAAAAAGTACTTTAGTTCACCTAAGTCCTTCATCTCGAATTCAGAGGCTAGCTGTCTTTGTAATTTATCCATCTCAATAGTATCGTCACTAGTGATTACCATATCATCAACATAAATTATTAGGGTTGTTACCTTCCCTCGTTGATGTTTGAGAAATAGAGTGTGGTCGGAATTACTCTGTCTGTAACCAACCTTTTGCATTAACTGTGAAAACCTTCCAAACCAGGCTCGAGAGGATTACTTGAGGCCATACAAAGACTTCCTCAATTTGCATACAAAATTACCAGGGGAATCAACTACATACCCAAGTGGAAGACTCATGTACACCTCCTCGGCTAATTCTCCATGAAGGAATGCATTCTTGACATCAAACTGCCGAAGTGGCCAGTTTAGGTTAGCAGTAAGTGAGAGCAGAACCCGAATCGTGTTCATTTTGGCAACAGGAGCAAAAGTCTCATCGTAGTCTACACCATACGTTTGAGTAAACCCTTTTGCTACAAGACGAGCTTTATACCGATTTATGGATCCATCACCATTATGTTTTACATTAAACACCCATCGATACCCAACTGTCTTTTTTCCTGGTAGTGGTGGCACAAGTTTCCAAGTATCGTTCTTCTTTAACGAATCCATCTCTTCAGTCATTGCCTTCCTCCATATTGGATCTCCCAATGCGTCCTGCACTTTGTTAGGTACTGATACACCAGACATTTGATTCACAAATGATTTTTATGACTTAGATAATCTTTTAGTGGACATGTAATTGGCTACTGGGTATTTTGATTTTGCATGAATATTTGGTTCATACCTTTTGGCTGGTTGACCTCGAGTAGACCTATTTGGTAACACATACTGTCCAACATTAGACTCGATGCTATTAGTATTAGTAGGTGTACATACCTCAGATGAGTGACCTTCAGTACCAGGGAGTTGTTGATCAAGGGTAGGAGTAATGCTTGAGGGTATAGTTGTGTCTTCAATGTCTACTTCTGCAATGACTGGATTCAATGAATTAGAAGTCTCATCTGGTCTCATTGAAACATCAGTTGGTGATTCTCCTAATGTCTCCCCCTCACCATGATACAGTTCTTCGAAATATGTATTTTCCCCCTGATGAGCAGTATCAGGTGAGGAAAAATAACTCATGTCCTCAAAGAAGGTAACATCTATAGTAACATAATACTTTCTGGTTGGTGGATGGAAGCACTTGTACCCTTTCTGATAACTTCCATAACCAACAAACACACATTTAATTGCCCGGGCATCTAATTTAGACCTTTGATTTTTAGGAACATGCACAAAAGCAACACAACCAAATACACGGGTAGGAAGATTATGGAAGGATGATAAGGAGACGTAAGATGCGAGAATTTGGAATGAGATTTTTCCGTTAAGGTCACTAGATGGGAGATGATTGATGAGATGGGCGGAAGCTTGTACAACATCACCCCAAAGGTATTTTGGCATATAAGCACTAAATAAGAGTGCGCGAGCCATATCAAGTAAATGACGATAAAAAACTTCATCTTTTGTTCTAAGAAGAGAAATCCACGATAACCTTGTACAATCATCGATAAACGAAACAAAATATCTCATACCCGATATAGTGGGCTCTTTAGATGGTCCCCAAACATCAGAATGAATTAATTCAAAAGGAATAGTACTTTTATTGGAAATACTAGGAGAATAAGTAACACGATGACTCTTGGCCAAAACACAAGTCTCACAATGTAAATCATTCTCACTAACACCAATAAATAAAGTGAGCATGGTTTTTTTCATAAGACTAAAAGACGGATGCCCTAAGCGACGATGCCACAACCAAATTTCACTTAGCTTATCAGAACTAGAAGTCAATGCAGTGCTTGCCCGTGCTCCTGGTTTCTCCCCTCCGTAGTTCTGATCCAAACGGAACAATCTGCCCCTCAGATACCCTCGACCAATTATTTCTCTGGTAAGAAGATCCTGAAAAATCACATACATAGGATAAAAGGTTACAAAGCATTTAGACTCAATATTCAACTGTGGGACAGATATTAAGTGATGAGATAGGTCAGGTACATATAAAACATTATGGAGCTGTAAAGATAGAGTGATATGAACTGAACCCTTTCCTAAGATAGGAAAAGCCTCACCATTAGCATTCGTAACATAAGACACTAGTGGGGGAGATAACTCATTAAAAAAAGATTTATCATAAGTCATATGATCAGATGCACCAGAATCAATAATCCAAGTATTAGACCCAACAGAGTGAGAAACATTTAAGGTCATACCAATCTTACCACGACCAGCTATTGAAGTTGTAGGGATACATCCACATTCCATAGGATGATTCTGTCCATAGTAGTCTGGTTCTTGGACAATTTGCACGGTAGCTACTTTTGCTTTAGAACGATACCCATTTTGTCATTTTGCTGCATAGTAGTCTGCTTTTGGTTTCAAGTGTGGATATAGTTTCCATCAAGTCTCACGAAGATGCCCCTGTTCATTGCAATAAGAGTAGGGAGAACGAGAACGATTGGTAAAACCTGGTGGAGGTCCCTGTTGATAAAGTGGAATTGAATTTTGCTGCTGGAGTAAGAGTGTCTTTGATTTGGCTTGAATGGATAGGCTTGATACCTCAACATGTGCCTGATGAAGACTCTCTTGCTGAGATTTGTCTTTACGGATGTATGTAAAGGCAGTAGTCAAGCTCGGAGGATCTGACATTCAAAGCAGTTCTCCTTTAGCACTATTATGTTTTGTATCAAGGCCTCTTAAAAAGGCATGTACTTGTTCAAGCTCCTTCTCCTTCTGGTACCACATAAGGTCTTTTGGATTTTTAATTTTACACGGGCGTTTCTGGTCAATTTCAGCCCATACATTTTTTAGCTTGGTAAAAAAAAGAGATACTAGTTGCCCATTTTGCTGCATGCCAGTAGCTTTGCACATGAGTTCATGAACTTGAATAAAGCCAGACTCATTCGTATAAAGATCGCTTAAGGTATTCACATTCCTCCACCATTTGTAATATATCAACAGTGATGGATCTAAATAGAATTGACATGACAAAGCCATCATCATCTTCCCACCTAGTATAGGCTTCTATATCATCTTGACTAGGAGCCCGAATTGATCGAGATACATGTCCCATCTTATGCATCCCACGAAGATAAACAGACATAACTTTTTTCCATGTTCGAAAATTTGTACCATTAAGTTTAGTACCCCCGAAAGAACCAATTTCTGAACTCTTAACAGAAACTTCAAAATTTGGAACCTCGTGAATTTTGGAAACTTGATGTTGTCTTGAATCTTCCATTGAAATAATAATAAAAAATATATTGTGCAGCGGAATAAAAATTTTGGGTTTTTTTTTTGTCGGGATGGGCTGAAAAGTGGGCTTGAGTTGATGGGCTTGGCCTGTTGGGCTTGGGCTGATGGGCTGTTGGGCTTGGGCTGATGGGCTGAACTTAAAACTAATGGGCTGGTTAGGGAGCCGATTAGGGCAGGAAGAGGAGTTGGCAGATAAAACTGAAAAAAAGGGAAAAAATTTCAAAAACTGAAAATGCAGTGTGCGGACTCACAGAAAATGCAAGGAGAAGCTGGACAGCGCGTAGCGGTGTGCGAGCTGGACGGTGCGCAGGGGTGCGCGAGCTGGACGGTGCACAGGGGTGCGCGAGCTAGTGCGCATGGGTGCGCAGGGTTGGACGACACAGGCCTGGTCGACACGGGCTGAACGGCGCGGGCTGGGCATCGCGAACTGGACAACGCGGACTGGACGTCGGATCTACAACTGTGACGTGAACTGAATAGTGCGAAAAGGTTAACGACACTGCATAAATTAGTTGACTACAATCTGGTTGTTTTCAACATCAATTTTTATTTCTCTAATGGTAATTTGTTTTCCATCTTTTTGTATAAAAGTTTTACTTAATCACATAAGTTGGTAATCTATTATGTGTGTTAATAATACCTTGCGCCTAAGTTATGATCTCTCTTGGATTTTTTTTAAAATTCAATATTGGTTATCTATGTGTATTGTATGCGTTAATTGTATACAAATGACTCTCCTAGTTTTGAGGTTACTTTGTTGCAAACAAATACTTTTGCAGATTGCAATCTAAAGCTCTCTTGTATTACAATATCATAACTAGTACTGTTACAGCAGTAATGTGAGATGAATAATACCATTTGTTTATGATACAACATTGTATTCCTTTGCAATTGTCACTTTTTGCATATTAAGGAGATGAAAATTTGATTTTCGCTAGGAGTATTAAAGTCTGGTTGTTGATTAAAGGGTTTTCGGTATAGAGATATATAAAAAATTAAAAAAAAATTATGAAAGAATTAATATTTTACATTGTGGTTTCATAATTAATAAAATATTGTGATTTCACAATCAACGAAACATTATAGTTTCACAATGGGCTCAGTTTTGCAGATTAAATGGTCATAAATGATTTCATTTTTTAAGTAGATGAAATTTTTGATTTTTAGCTATAAGAATTAAAGTTTGGTTATTAATTAAAGGGTTTTAGGTATAGAGATATAAAAAAATTTAGAAATTTGTTTTATGAAAGAATTAATATTTTATAAATTATGATTTCGTAATTAATGAAATATTGTGATTTCACATTTTATGAAATAATATGATTTTACAATCGAAAAAACATTGTATTTTCGTAATAGGCAAAGTAGTGCATGTGAATTCAAGTAATGAATTTTGGTATCTCGGGTCATTTGATTTTGAATTTATGAAATATGTGAATTCATATTTGTGAAATAGTAAAAATTTATATTTGATAAATTTTTTGATTTTAAATTTTAAAATAAGTAAATTTTTGTATTTATAAAAAAATTAGTGAATTTTTATATTAACTAGATTTGAATAAGTGGATTTTACATTTATGAAATACTTAGTTTTTAATATAGCAAAAGTGGTGAATTTTGTTTTGAGAAAATAAATTTTGTATATATGAAATAATGAATTTTGTATTCATTAATTTTAAAGTAATTAATTTTATAATCTATGAAATATTTGATTTTTTATTTGTTGAAATATGAAATGGAACTAGGTTCAATGAAAATTAATTTATGTTATTCAAGAAACTATTTATCAAGTTGAATTAATTATTTTTGGATTAATTTATTAAAATAAATTCTCAAAATTATTTTTGTATTTTGAAATTTAATTTTTATGTTCTTCTTATATTATTGTATCTAATATTATTAATTTATTTTGAGATGATGACAAACATAATTAATGACATTGTCATTTTTTAAATATGAGATTGTTAAGAGTTGTTTTTGAAGTAAAATTGGTTTAAGTCTAACTTGAAAAAATGATGGATTAATATTAGTGATACTAGGAATACATGGTGAGATAATAAGTTATTGACTTTCTTCAAAGCAATTAAAAATTGGGATAAATTGTACGAGATAAATTTTTCTACTTCTATAAACGAGGGTTAGGCAAAATGATTCTAAAGATGACCTCTAAAAAATGGTTTACTCTAAACAATCTATTGTAGGTGATAGAGATTTAGAAGAACCTTATGTAAGGTTTGTTATTTAACAACCATGAATTCTAGATGAATTTTGAGTCTAATAAGTTTATATTGATCGAGAATGGAATGTTTATAGGAAAGAATTATATAATTAAGAGATTTTTTAAGCTCATGTAATAACCTTTAAGTCAAAGATTAATAATGTATTTAATACATCTACTTATTTGCTTAAATATTCCAAATCATGGAATTAAATATTAGGTCACTTGCATAGGTTAATTAACATAGATTATATATCCATTTATAAATTGATTCCAAACATAATTGTAAGACTTGTCTAGAGGCAAAAATGAACATGTCATCTTTTAATCAATTGAGAGAAGGATTTCACCATAGTGATTTATGTGATTTAATTTTATTCGAACAAAGGGTGACAATAAATATTTTATTATTTTTGTTAATGACAACACCAAATATTATTGTATGTATTTGAAAAATATAAAAATGAAGCTACAGAGAAATTGTTCTCTATATAGCTAAAGTTGATAATCAACTCAATAGAAAGGTTAAGGTTTTGCAAAGTGATTGTGAACATGAAACACCATTTGGTCAATTTTATGCACAATATAGAATCATACATAAAATCACAACACCATTGCTAAACGAAAAAGATCATACCGTGATATAAATGATAAATACAATACTATTGAGTTCTAGGTTATCTGAGAACATATGGACTAAGCTATTTTGTTGACTAATTATCTTTTAAATAGAGTATCCAAAAAGAAGACACAAAAGACATTGTATGACTTATTTTAAGGAATGTTACATTCCTACAAATACATGTGAGTTTGTGGGTGATCTACCTGTATTTAAAAAAGGGAAGATGAGTTCAAAATAGATTGGATTTTCATTTGCTATTCTTATAACAATAGTACTTATTGAATTCTTGTCCATGAATTAGAGATCTAAGACATACACAAGAGCAGGATATTGGAACCAAAAAATGCGTTGTTGTTTGCACATGTATTTCTTTGTAAATTTCATAGGAAATCTAGTCCATATAAATGAACTTATGAGACTATGAATGAAGATGGTCAAGACTAAGATGGTTGTTTCTAAGGACATTGAAGATAGTTATGTTAGCTTATGTCTTTACGATGATGACATGTTCATTGTGGGTATTAATGAGTAAATGATTAAATTTATCAAGAAAAAATTGAATTCAAGGTTTGACATGAATGACATAGGACAAATTGATATGATTTTGGAAATTAAGATATCGATATCAAGTGGTCTAATTGTAAGTAAGTGTCACTAAGTGAAGAAGATACTTGAGATATTTTAAAAAAAAATAAGATGATTATGGAATTACCAAAATGGTGGTAGATGAGAATCTACATCTATCGATGAATAGATGTGAGAGTTTGTCCTAACTAGACTATTCTTTAGTGATAAGGAGTTTATTATACTTAATAAGTTGTACAAGCATAACTTATGTTGTAAGTAAATTAAGTAGATATACTGAGAACCTATGTTATGATCATTAGAAAGATATTATAGACTAACCATATATTTAAGCTACACTTGTAACTATGAGATGCACTATGCTAGATATCTAGTTGTATTAGAAGGATATAATGATACAAATTGGATATCTAATAAGAAAACCATAAATTTTATTGGTGTATATATGTTCACATAGGGTGATGCAATTGTATCATTGAAATCCTTTAAAAGAACATATATTTCTAGATCCATGATGGAATATGAATTTATCGTTTTGGATAAAGGTGTCAAAAAGGTTGAATGATTATGCAATTTCTTAGAAGATATACCAAAGTGGCCAAAACATGTGCCTGTAATTTGCATATATTGTCATAATCAATCTGCAATTGGCAAGGAACATATTGGTATATATGTTGTAGACATAATATCATTAGACAATAACTCTGAACTTAAGTTATTTATATTAATTATGTGAAGTCAAAGGATAACATTGTGGATATGCTAACTAAAAGGTTGAATAGATAATTAGTTAAAAAATTATCAAAGGGAATATAACTAAAGCTCTTGAAGGAATAAGTTCAAAATTCAACCTTATTCTATTTGAATAAAACTTAACTAGATCACTATAAGGGTTTAGTCTCTTGTCCTTTCCTATGATGACATATTGATGCTGATGAGTGCTTAAAAAGCACTAAAATTATCATGATTTAACACACTTTAATTGATTAAATAGATTTATATTTGTATGATTTTATCATATTTTTATATAAATTTATCTTTTCGGAATCACAAATATTTTTAATTTTTTTTAGGTATTTTAGTTCAAAAATAACTTAAAGACTTGAAGAAAAAGATACTAGAGGCAATACATCAAAAATATATTGATAAAAGGTCAAAAAGATGAAAAATATTGGACAAAATGAGTCAAAAGGGTCAAAAAGACCAAAATCATGCGCTTAGTCGCACCGAGAAACACACGCAGCACGCCACACAATGCCAATCATATGTTTGCGCATCTGCGCCCATCTGCAGGCAATGCCTGACACATGCCCGACATATGTCGCGCTAAATTTCTCACGTGCCTACACACTCCTCGTCGTGTCTTGCACACGCCCACGTGTGCCAGCTGCCCATCTGCCAAGATTTTCGCACCCCATATGCACGCCAACCTGTCCAAATTCAAATTTTGAAATATTTCCGCCCTCCTTTTTTGACCTTTTTCTCACCTATAAAAGGACCATTTTTCCTCATTCCAAAACACATAATATTTTGAGCACTTTCTCTCTCTAGAAAGTTTTCATTATTTTAGTTTTTAGCTTTTAGTTTTTTTAAAACATTTCTATAAAATAAATTAATTTTGTTTTTATTCAAGATTTTATATTAAGGATGTTAGAGAAAAATATATTATTTTTTATTACAAACTTAAATCTGAAAATTAGATTTTAAGGTTTAATTATTCGATCTGATTTAGAGAAGTGTTCTTTTATATGTTAGTACAATCTCCCAAAAGTTTTTATAAGAATTAATATTTGAAAAATGTATTGAGAACATATTTTCAATAATAGTTTTAAAACTTGAAAGTTAGTACTCAAATAATTAAATTCTTAGATTTAATTTAGACACCTTAAATAAAGTTAAAAATATATAACCCTACTAAATATGGAATTCATATAAAAAAAGAGAATCAATAAATATCAGTTTATATCTTTAATAACCTAAATAATATGAGCAAACATAATTAACTTAATTATTATATCCTTAAATACTTCAATGTTATAAATGATAAATATTTACATTATTGTTTATTGAATTCATATCTATGTTTATTTATATTATATCATTAGATTAGAACACAAAAACCAAAATATCGTGACAAAATGTTTAAGATTTAATTTCATTTTTAAGATTTTGATTAGAAAATTAAAAACCATATATATTTCTTCCTTAGATCGACCTTGGGAGTATACTTATCATTTTCTATAAAATAATTCATGTACTTGCAATAGTTTTACAAATAATAAAACCACAAAGGGTGTTTCGCAAGATTGGTATTTGTAATGCCGGTTTTGTGACTCATCATCAGATGCCTGCATGGAAAAGGTTAAGTTATAATTTTAATGATTCTTATGTGTGGAGAATCCAAGCAGAGTAATGCAAGTTTATCTTTAAAGATTACTCTTGTGAGTAAGAGATCATATATGTGATAAAAAAGCCAAAATATTTCAAAGGAAAATTATCATCGCTTACATAAATAGTAGAATTGTTCAAGGATGTCACATATTTTGGTCAAACAGTAAGGTAAATATACTTTCATAAGAGAATACTCAAAGGGTAACACTTACTTATCCTATGTAGATTTTAGATCCTTAAATTATATCCTTGTGTCAAAATTGATTTGAGTCTTATCTTTTAAAAACTTCATCAATCTTCATTCACGTAGGGATATTGAAAATGGGAATATGTAATATGTGATTTTGAGGTCCATTTTCTATTAGTGAGTGGTCTCGATAGATTTGAGTTCTCCTACTCGAAGGCTTCACATATGTACGATGTGCTAACTAGGTTTTTCTATTTCTTCGGCCAACATACAATGTGTTGGAGCTCAATTTGCATTAGTATGACCTCTTTTGTTGCACTAAGAGAGTGTAAGTCTAGAAACCTCACCTATGATAAATGAGATTTATGTTCATCGATCTTTTTATTTTTGTTGTCTCGGTACGGAGGCTCATCACTACTCATGTTCTTCTGCTCCTTGACCTCTTTTCTGGGAGACTCTTGATTGTTTATATTGGAAATCATCTCATCCTTATTGATGTAAGTATTGACTAGTTTAGTGGCCTAAGAATATGTTATTGGGGAGTCTTTTGCCATATCCTTTCATAGTAATTCCTAGTGCATGGCTTGGTGCATGGTCATAATGGCCACAAAGTATAGGCAATTTATCACTTGTATCTTCTTTGAGTTGAATGAATGAAAGAAATATTTTACAAAATCATCCCTTCCGTGTGTAAGGTCAGTAGATGTGCCAGAATTTTTGGTCTTCTTCTCCTAGTTGAGAAGTGAAACAAAAATTATTTCTCAAATTATGAGAAATAATTCATAGTGTTGGGTTTTAAGGTATGGTACCAAACTCTAGCCTTGTCTATTAATTTAAGTAGGAAATCCCAACACCTAACCATATTAGTGTAGGCAAAGAGATCCATCCAATTTTTTAAGTTTTCTAGATGCTCCAAGGGGCCATTTATGCCATCATATATGCCTATATTAGGCAACTTGAACTAATCAAAGAGTGAGATGGCCTTGATCTCCAGTGTGAAAAGAGACTCAATAGAGACCATTAAATCTGGGAATCAACCTTGGTTCAACCTCTTGCACTTGTTTAACGAGTTGGTCAATAGTGAGACAAATGATAGTTAGTACTTCATCTAGATACTAGACCTTAGGATGGCCATTTAACAATGAGGTTGCTTGTTTAGCCTGGCTGGCTTGGATAGAGTGTCTGATGACTCTATGAAAATAGTCATTAGTGTACTTTTTTACTTAATATATACTTGTTTTATTCAATAAATAGAATTTTTTGGGTCAAACATATTAAAATATAAACTTTTAATGAAAGGGGATGAAAATATAATTTTTGGAATTTTTTGGGATTTTTCTAGAACTTTTATGGATTTTTTATGAATTTTTAACGTAGGACCAATTAGGAGCTACCACGTGCATGCCAAGCAGGTAGAAGAGCTGGCTGGGTAAGCCACATAGACACCACACAAGCATGGAGAGCAAATCACGTTACGCCGAGTGTGAGGGGAGGAAAGGCGTGCCACGTGTCAGCACGACATTCAATCCGAGTTCAGAAGTTAGTCAATGTACCATGCCACGTGTCACAACACCATTTCTCCACGAGTTCCACCCGTGCACCATGCCATTTGTTTCCACGAATCACATCGCGCAACGTTTTGCTGATTTAACAAGCGTTGACTCTGACCGGTCTCCCCTACCACGTGTCGCGTTGTGATTGGTTGGAACTGTCAGTTTTGCTTGTTTTGATCGTAGCCCTTGATCTGAAGCTGATCTGCCAATCCAGATCATACCTGAGCTTTATTTAAGCCTCTAATCACTCCATAAACCCTAATTGGCCTCCATTAGCATAATTTTGGTCAATTTTTGGAGCTAAAAATACAGAAAAATTCAAGAGATGACACAATTTTGGTGAAGATTTAAGAGGAGATTAATATTACAATTCAATAGATTGATTGTATTTCTTTTTCTACTCTTTTCTTTATCAATTTTTATGTCTTTCTTTATAAAAAATATGAGCTTTATGAACACAATTATGTGTAATTAATTTATTAATCTAGGGTTCTTATGAACCTAATTTTCACTATGTGATGATCTAAAATTTTACCCCAATTATAATTATAATTTAATTATATTATTTAATCTGATATTTATGCTATTAATTGTTTGACCAATAATTTATCTATATAGGCTAATAGATTTGAGAGAATTATTTAATTATTTGTCTTGATTAATAACATGCATAGTTTTTAGGCAAAAATGTATGATTCTTATGTATGTGACCCATAATTGATGAACTTAATAAGTAGTATGCAATTTAATTAGCATGAGAGTGTGATTAAACTAATTACTATATGTTGTGTAGT
The DNA here is from genome assembly GCA_037013495.1 of Hippophae tibetana. Lineage (NCBI taxonomy): Eukaryota > Viridiplantae > Streptophyta > Magnoliopsida > Rosales > Elaeagnaceae > Hippophae > Hippophae tibetana. The sequence goes on along the minus strand of CM072802.1, from coordinate 31,184,217 downwards.
TTACTTGAGAGAGAAATACATACTAAGTTAGATTCAATTAATTGATATTATATTGGGGGGATTTTAGCGATTCGTATGTTTAGAAAATTAGGGGATTAAGTATTCTTAAATATTTTCTCATGTGCACTTTGGTTGGCCCAATTGGTCAAGGGAAAATGGTCTATAGGACTTTATCTTGGCATCCATATCTGGATAGCTTTAAATAGTACATGTAGATAAAGTTTGGCTGGCCACACTCTAGTATTATTATGGATAGTCATCTTGCTGGCCAAGCTATAGATGGTTACAAGTTTGGTCTTGTGCACTATAGGAATTAGAGGATGTTCTATGGACCTTTTTTGGGATGAGATCTAAACCAAGAGCTGGTGGCTCCACTATGCACTCTATTATGGCTTAGACTGTGTTTTCTATCAAGTTCAAACATCTTTGACATAGGCTCTCCTCATTTAGACCTATTGAGTCTGTTGTTGATGGGCAAGTCCACATGCAACATCTACATTTCTAACAGGCTAGGGCACAGCCACAATGACTAACGAATGGATGGCCTGCTAATTAGCACACTAGGTCTCCTAATTATCAATCAGATTCTAAGCTGTGGATTTAGTTGACTTGTCCATGACTTCTCTTTAAAAGTCTAGAGAGTCAAGTTGGTGACAATGGCGGACAACATGAAAATTAGGTCTTTTTAAAAAAACCTTGGTGCTTCTCGATCTATTTTCAAAGATGTGTGAATTTTTTACCGATTGAGAACTTGAAGAACTTTTTAAGTCTTATAATTTTTTGATTGTTTTACTTGAGTATAAAAAACTTCTTTCTCACAAACGACTTCATATGTTATGTCAATTTTTGTCAAGATTGTGTAGAACTATCCTCTATAGATCTACGGGATGAACAAACTATTAGGACCTCAGACTATTATGTGAGGACGATTTTTGGCACTCTGATGCTTAAGTTAGTAATAAAACGATAAAGATTAAAAAAAACATATGATCTTGCTCTGTGATTATAAGGAAAGAAAGTGTATGGTTGGGATTCTCTGTTATGTGAGAGATATCATATCTAAGTTTCTATGATTGTGTACGTATATGAGTATATATATGGGAAAAAAGTTAACCTGATAGCTATTCCTTATTAGAATATGATCACCTTGTTGTAGCATCGTAGACATATATCCATAATTATTTTTTTAATGATAATTATTAAATATTTATCTTTTTATTGAAATTATCTTGTAGTCTTATTTGATGACCGAATACTCTTATTTGATAATTAACTAGTATTCTAACTTTTATTAGCTATTTACATGTTTACTTTTTATTTTCTTATGATTGAGTCTACTATTATTTCTTTGCTACTAAGTTTTTTATTTGTGTTTTGTCTTTTAGTGTTAGTTGAGTATTATTTAAAACAGTCCATATATACTGACTTTGTAAGTGAGTTATTGACTATTGTTTTGTTTCTTTGTAAAACTACTCAGAAGCTGGTACGTTATCAATAGAATTGGGCTGACAAGCACCTTTTCTAATTATTCTCTTATCCTATTAAATTTGGAATTGATCTTCTTATTTCCTACATTATTCTCTTATTCTGTTAAATTTGGGAACTGATCTTCTTATTTCCTACATCATTAGGCTTGTCCCATAAGATTTTTTATTGAATAAAACCACTTTTTACTTAATGTACAAAATTACCCCAAATAATTATTTTATAAATTCATTCAACTTGTATTGTGTTGGATTAATGGGCTGGGGTAACTCACTCGTACCTTAGACAGATGATGCAATCTCTTTAGGCCTTGGTGGGATAAAGGCATCACATTTTCGTAGCACCTTCGTTTTACTTTTTAAATAAATAAATAATTTATTGAATTAAAAATTCAATAAGATATTAGTATGTGAATATTTTTACAACACAATTTTTTATTGCAATTATTTTTTTTACTTTTAATTATAAATAATAACACTTTCGTGCTATTATTATTGTTGGAGAAAGTTTTTTAATAATAGTTGTGAAAGGAGAAAGTTTTTGAATAATAGTTGTGGAAATAACAACTTACATTAATCATAAGAATGATTAACAATTATTGATTCTTATATTAGTTTTATTATCTAAGAAATAGATTTTTTTCATGATTAAAACAACATAAATGATTTTCTTTTTTTATTATAGAAAATGAGATTTATATTCATTCAAATCAAGATGATTAAAATAACAATTAAAATGAAGAAATTAAAAATACATAAAATTATTATAAGAATCTTTAAAAACATTTATAGTATATGAGCAAACTTTTTTAGAGCTTTCGCCTTTAGTTCTTAAGTTCTCAAACCTCAGTGTATGACTTTTTAACTTAATAGGATATCATATCTTCCCTGAAACTTTTCATGGCTTGAAATCTTCATGATTTAAGTTGCAATAATATCTAAACCAAAAACATCATATCTAGAAATAAGACAAGACATAACAAATCAAAATATGCTAAAGATCACCCATATATGTAAATCTAAGTTAATAGAAAATCACACTAAATCAAAATCTAAATATGAATTGTTTATTCAATTAAAATAACAAGAGAGAAACAATTTAATAAAAAGATAGCCTCTACAATAAGAGAATCTCTCTTCCATGCCAAACAAATACTAAAAAGACGGGTAGAGTTTCTAAAAGAGATGAAGAAAAGGTATTCAATATATATTTGTGTTTTTTAATAATATGGGTTTGTTTTCTAACTTGTATTATTCATATTTCAAAGATAAATAATATAGTCTTATAGATCATTTCAAACTTTTTATTATATTTTAAAGTTTCTTAAAAATTGGACAGATTTTGTGTTTTGATCTATGCCCAATATTTATCATTTTTTATCACAATCAATTCATGTTCAAATATAAACATATATCAGAGAATAAACTTCCTTTGTAAACATATTCAAAGATAGTGTTGATATTCCAACACTTATTCTTTGAGATTTAATATGATGTTTTAATCATTCGATAATTATTTATGGTTGAATTTATCAAAACTTAAGTGATATTTGTACTCATTTATAATTATACTTTTTCTTAACATATGTTCAAAACCATGAAAAGATAATTAAAAAAAATGGAAGGATACCCCTTGAAAGGGGAGTTCATCTTAAGCAATATTCACAAAATGTCTACTGTCTTATATCCTACTTTTGTATCCCACTGCATGTACTACCAATTCGGTGGTGCCATGTCAGTCATGAGAGAAGTAATAAAAAAAAATATCGGGATAAACAGGAAGAGTTGGCTATAGTTATAAAAATAAAAATACACTCACATGACGCCAATGGTACATTCACACCAATGGTACATTCACTAAGACACACAAAATGAGACAAACAAATTTGTTTTTTTCCTAAAAGGTATAATTACTCATCAAAGACCTTACAACAAAAAGTAAATTTTACACATTTATTTAGTCAATTTTTAATATTTATTTGATTTTTAATTTATTATTTATATTTAACAAAAAAAATCAATTGTTATCCACTAATGAAATTTAGATTTATAAAAAATATATAAGGTTTCATTTTATATTTGTTTGAGGTCACAAATATCTTTATATATATATATATATGAGCAAACAAAATATATTATTTCAGATACATATATATTATCAGCCAATAAAAAAAAGTAAACGTGTAAGTTAATTTTTATAATTTATTTTAGATATTTATTTAATAAAAATGATATAATAATATACAATTTAAAATCACAATATAAATTGATTAAAAAAATAACATTATAAATTTTCTTATAATATTTTTTAATTATATCTATAAAGTGTACGCATGTATGTAATCATTTAATTGTTCAAATAAATACCAAAAAAATTAAACCATTAATCTAAAAAAAGTATTAATGAACTAAATAATAATATTGTAAAAATAAATATAAATGTAATTTAATCTATATGTAAGTTAATAAAAAAACATAGTTGTAACTTTATAATGATATAATAAATATAGAATGCCTTATATAAATCATAAATTTAAGCCTTAATGTTGTCATTATAAGCATTACATTTAAGAATCTAATTTTCTAAATTTATATTATAAATTTAAAAGTTTTGATATTATCATTGTATAATAATTATGTTTTAAAATTTAATTTTATAAATTTATTCAAAATAAAAAAAAAGACGTGGACAACAAAGTCGAACCATTACATTTAGATTTTTATTTTTTTGAAGTTCATAGTGTAAATTTAAGAGTTTTTGTATTATCATTATGTACAAAATGGTGTTTTAAAATCAAATTTAAATTTTTAAGAAAGGACTTCGATGACGATAATAAAAAAATTATTTAAGTGTAATTTAATTCATACATGAGTTAGACAAAAAATATATATAATTATAACTTTATACTAATGTGATAAGTGTAAAATACCCTATATAAAAGTGTAAATTTAAAGTTTGGTAGTGTCATTATATGCATTTTATTCATTAAAGATGTTTTGTGAGAAAGAAAAAATGAAAGAACATCAACAAAGATAATAAAATAAAACTTATTTAAATAGTTAACAAATAAAAAAATTATTTAGGTGTAATTTAATTCATGAGTAGATAAAAACTTTATCATTATTTCATAGTCAATTGGTAAATATAAAATGCTACGTTCAAAAACACAAGTTCAAATAATTGTATTGTAATTATATGTATTGCATTTAAAAATCTAATTTTATAAAGTTTAAGAGTCTTATCATTAAGTACAATATAGTGTCACATTTAAAATTAAAAGTGTTGGTATTGTTATTGTATGCATTATATTTAAAATTTTAATTTTTAAATTTATAGTATAAATTTAGAAGTTTTGATATTATCATTTAATATAAATAATATTTTAAAAATCTTATTTTTGAAAATATATTTTAATTAGAAAAAAAGACATCAACAACGATGAGGAAAACTAAACAGCGAACTCTCACTCTATATACTTTTTTTTATATATAGCATTACTTAATATTTATATTTAATGATACTTAATATATATATATATATATTGTGAATCAAGAAAAAAGAAGAAATAAACTTATAAATTAATTTGTATAATTTGTTTTTAGATAATTATCTAATAAAATTTATTTATATTTATATCATTCTTATTTAAGAATTTTATAGTGACTCGACAAATGCATAAATCATGATATTATCATTATATATATTATATTTAAAAAAAATTATTTTATACACATGATACTTGAAAAATCTAATTTTTAAAATTTATATAATAATTTAACTTTAGGAAAAGATCCACTCTGTCAAAAAAGGATTTTTTTTAAGATGGCAGAACTTTTTTCTTTTATAAATATGAGCTTTATAGAAAATCTGCAAATAAAATTACAATCATAATCAAAAGTTAAAATTATCTTTATGTGGATTGTTTTATAATGACTATCATAAAAAAAACTTTTTAATTAAATAATTAAAATATCAATTATCAATTTAATAACAATCATAATAAAAATTTCAATTTATTTTTTACAAATAAAAACGCTTTAAATGAATAAATATTAAAAGAATTCTTGTTTTCCCTCTCAAAAGAGGCTCGCATAGGTTAAATTGTGAACTGTTACATTGCCGTCATCGTCACAGAGCTGGAGCAATCTCCATAGCCGTTGTAGAATTAATTAGCTAGTGGAGAATCGAGTTTTGGGCTGTGCATTTAGAAAAACATGTGGTCAAAATAACCCTAGAAACAGCTAGACTGTAAATTTCTAAATTTCTAAGTTACATTTGCTAATTACAAAGTTAGCAAATCATGTAAGCGAAGAGTCCCATTTGCTAGTCAATTTTATTCTGTTTTTGGGTTTTTTCTGCAATGTTAGCCATGTTTACTCACTGTATTCAAGTTGGGTTTGTTCTGTATGTCTTCTAATACTTGTATCTATACCTATTTCAACCTTACGGCTAAACATGGAAACTATCTTCACTTGGCTTGGTCAAGACCCTGCAATCACTAAAGTTGATAAGCTCTATTTGGCCTTTCCTATTCCCGAATTACTATGTCAAGCTCACCTTCCATTTTACTCCATTTCCATTAACTACTTGTTAGTCACATATTTTAAATTAGGTGTTGGTGGTGTGGCTTTAGCTTTGGGTTGGAACACCTCACAACTTAAACGTGGGTTTTGCCTTACAATGATGGTTAATAATCTTCCTTCAAACCTTTTTTTTTTTGGATGGTGGGATTAGGAAAATAAAAAATTTATTTAAGTGTAATTTAATTAATATATAAGTTAGATAAAAAATAATCATAACTTCATAATGATGTGGTAAAATAGAGTACTCTACATAAAGTATAAATTTAAGTCTTGATAATGTCATTTTAAGAGTAATTTATAATCAAGTCGTAAGTATAGACTAACAAATTTAAAAGCATAAGTTCAAATCTTGGTATTTTCATTATACATATTACGTTTAAAAATCCAATACTTTAAATTCATAGTATAAATTTAAAAGTCTTGATATTATCGTTATGTATAATATATAATATTAATATTATTATAATGTGTATTTGTATTATGAGTAGATAAATGGGATAATCATAACTGAATAATTTAAACATAAATATAAAATACCATGTACAAAAAAAGAAGATTATTACTTTCGAATACCCATATTTTGATAAAAGTTTCATTTTTGACCATATTTTCAAATTGGACTTTTAAAGCATTATATGTATTAAATAAAACTTTTTGAATATTTTGGGTACAACATGAAAACTATTTCAAAAGATGATCAAAAGTGAAGTTTTTGTCAAAACATGGGTAGTACAAAAGTACTAAGTCCTAAAAGAAGCAATAATTTAAGTATTAATATTATCACAATACATAATTTTAATATTATTATTATGTATATTTTTATTAGAAAGTGATGCTTTAAAAATTTACTTATAAATGACATACTCATAATCACATAATCTTAAGGTTTATGTAAAGTGCTCCATAAAAAAACAAAAATTGAAATATTGGTATTATCACAATCTATAATTTAAAAATAATACTTGTGTGTATTTTTATTAAAAACTATGCTTTCAAAAAATATTTTTTAAAATTATAGTATAAATTTGACATTATAGGTAAAAGAAAGAAGAAAGAAACTACGATGACAATGATAAAACAATGAACTCAACCGTTGCTTTTAATATATACTAGGTAGGTTGGCTCATGCATCCCACGAGCTTAGATATTTGATGGAGTAATAACATGTAACATATATATACATACATAAATATATAATACAAAAAAAATATTATCTTAAGCACATATATGTTGGGCGCAAACAAATAAGAAGTAAACTTTTAAGTTAACTTATATAACTTATTTTTAGATAATTCTTTAATAAAAATGATACAATTGATAAAATTCAAATAAAATTATAAATTTTCCTATAGTAAAATTTGTTTTTTAATTATACGTATAAAGTGTGTGTGCATGCAACTATTTAATTATTTAATGAAATAAAAAAATATTAAACCATTAATATATAAAAATTAATTATTAACATAAATAATAATATTATAAAAATAACTTTTAGTGTAATTTAATTCATACATGAGTTAGATAAAAGAATATAGTCATAATTTCATAATGACGTGATATGTGCAAAATGCATTAAGTTTAAGTCTTATTATTTTCATTATACGCATTGCCTTTAAATATCAATTTTTTTAAATTTATATAATAAATTTAATAGTCGTGATTTTATCATTATGTACAAATGATGCTTTAAAAATTAACTTTTTAAATTTATTAACTTTTTTAAAACAATGGACGACGTCGATGTTGAACCATTACATTTAAAATTCTAATTTTTAAATTCATAGTATAAATTTAAGAGTTTTAATATTATTATTGTATAAAAATAATACTTTAAAAAACTAATTTTTGAAATGTATTGTATAAATTTAAATTTTAAAAAATGGATCTCCACAACGAAAATAAAAAAATTATTTGAGTGAAACTTTATTCATACACAAGTAAGATAAATAATATAATTTAGGTGTAATTTGATTTGTATATGAGTAGACAAATAACATAATCATAACTACATAATCCAATGGTAAGTATAAATTATCATGTACAAAAAAGTAAAAATTCAAGTATTGATATTGTTACAATATATATTTTTATTAAAAAATGATGCTTTAAAAATTCATTTTTTCACATTATATTATAAATTTGAGTTTATAATTAAAAAAAAGTTTACTTCTTATATGAGTAGATAAATAACTTAGTCATAATCATATAATCTAATAATAAGTATAAAGTGTCGTATACAAAAATAAAAGTTTAAGTATTGGTGTTGTCACAATACATAATTTTGATATATTATTACGTGCATTTTTATTAGAAAGTGATGCTTTAAAATCCAATCTTTCATATCATAGTATAAATTTAACTTTATAATTTATTTATTTTAAACTATAAAGTATAACCACATAATCTAATAGTAAGTGTAAAGTACCTTATTAAAAAAATAAAAAGTTTAAGTATTGAATTATCATAATAAATAATTTTGATACTATTACTTATATATGAGTAGATAAATGACAAATTCATAATCACATAATTTAGTGACGTGATAAATGTAGAATGTCCTATATAAAACATAAGTTTAAATCTTAATTTTATCATTATACGCATTATATTTAAAAATCATTTTTTTAAAATTCATATAATAAATTTAATAGTTATGATATTATAATTATGTATAAATAATGATTTAAAATTCAATTTTTTTAAATTTATTAACTTTTTTAAGAGACGAAGTCAATGTCAAAAATTACATTTAAAATTTTAATTTTTTAAATTCATAGTATAAATTTAATATTCATGTTATTATTATTGTATACAAATGGTACTTTAAAAATCTAATTTTTAAAAATTTATAATATAAAGTTAAGTGAAACTTGATTCATAACAAATTAGATAAAAAAATATAATTTAGATGTAATTTGATTCATATATGAGTAGACAAATGATATAATCATAACTACATAATCTAATTGTAAATATAAAGTATAATATATAAAAAAGTAAAAGTTCAAATATTTTTATTGTTACAATATATAATTTTAATATTATTATTGTATGTATTTATATTTAAAAATTGTGCTTTACATTATATAATAAATTTGAGTTTAGAATTAGAAAAAAATATGCTTTGTATATGAGTAGATAGATAACGTAATTATAGCCATATACTCTAGTAGTAAGTGTAAAGTAATGTATAAAAAAGTAAAAATTTAAGTATTAATATTATCACAATAAATAATTTTGATATATTATTGTGTGCATTTTTTTATTAAAATGTTGCTTTAAAATCCAATTTTTCACATCATAGTATAAATTTGATTTATATATTTTATAAAAAGAATATTTACTTCGCATATGAATACATAAATGACATAGTCATAACCACATAATTTAGTGGTAAGTGTAAAGTACCCTATAAAGAAAATAAAAGTTCAAGTATTTATATTATCACAATACATAATTTGATATTATATTAGTATATGAGTAAATAAATGACATAATCATAATCACATAATCTAATGCTTAGTTTAAAGTAGTATATAAAAAAATTTCAAGTATTAGTATTATCATAATACATAATTTTAATATTATTATTGTGTATTTTTTTATTAAAAAAATATACTTTAAAAATTTATTTTTTTACATTATAATATAAATTTAATTTTATAAGTAAATTGTAACAAACTACCACAATAACAATGATTTGCAAACCTTCATTTTCATTTTTTATGTATAGCTAGGTTTAGACCCGTGCAAATACACATGTTGGTGATTTGCATTTAATAAATATACGGTAATATTAATTGAGCATTAATAATTATTATTGCACTAAAAAAATTTATTTTAAAAAATAAAAGAAAAAATAGTCTTTAAATATAATTTTTTTTTAGGTTTCTTTTAGATGAATAATTGATTTAATTTTTTTACATATAAAGGTTTGAAAAACAATACTTTTAAAACAAATAGTTAATTAAGAAATAATTGATATATTACATATTCTTACGAAATAATTGAATCTTGAACACAATATATATACATGAAGATCTAGACTTCCAACAAAACACAAATAAAACAAATATAAATATAATATAAATTATTATATATTAATATCTAAATTATAAAAATATAAACTCGAAACAATACTTTGTTAAGGAAATATAAATATGTGTTTTTATATAACCAAAGCAATGAAGATAAAAAAAAATGATAAAAGTTAATGAGGCCCATGAGATATTAAAAATAAACTTTGAAAAGGAAAAATTGTTTTTCAAACTATTATAAGTATGCTAACCCTTTCTTGGTTATATCCACGTCATCTCACATTTATATGTAATTATTTGGATTAAAATAAGCATTTGATTGTATACATTAACTCATTTAGGTGACGTTTGGTTCATAGAATGGAATGAGAATGAAAATAAGAATGAGAATGAAATGTAATGGAAAAGAAACAATGTTGTTTGGTTTGATCATCGGAATCAAGAGAAAGAATCAGTATTTCAATGTTTGGTTTGCCACGATGGAATGGAAAAAATTGTAAATTACCTTAATACATTTATATTCAGTAAAGTTTAAATAATATCATTTAATTATTATTTTTTCGTCAGATAAAATATATTATTGAAATCATTATTTTTCTAAATAATTATTACTTAAAAATAAAATATATTATTTTTCTAAATATGGTTTAGAGTTTTGAGATTTATGATTTGAGATTTGGGATTTGGGATTTGGGATTTGGGATTTGGCATTTGGGATTTGGGATTTGGGATTTGGGATTTGAGATTTAGGGTTTAGGGATATATTTATGGGTTAAGGTTTAGGGTTAAAATTATTATTTTTCTAAATAGGGTTAGGGTTTTAGGATTTAGGATTTAGGATTTGGGGTTTAGGGTTTAGGGTTTAGGGTTTAAGGCTTAAGGCTTAGGGTTTAGGGTTTAAGGTTTAGGGATTTGTGATTTGGGATTTAGGGTTTTGGGGTTTAGGATTTAGGATTTAGGGTTTTGGGGTTTAAGGTTTAGGATTTAGGGTTTTTGGATTTAGGGTTTAGGTTTTAGGATTTAGGATTTTGGGGTTTAGTGTTTTTGGATTTAGGATTTGGAGTTTAGGGTTTTAGGTTTTAGGGTTTAGGATTTTGGGATTTGGGGTTTAGTACTTTGGAGTTTAGGGTTTAGGATTTTGGGTTTTGATATTTGGATTTAGGGTTTAAGGTTTTAGGATTTAGGGTATTGAGATTTCGGCTTTGAGTTTAAGGTTATATTTAAGATGGGGGTAAAATTAGAAAAAAATTGAGAAGAGAATGAAATCATGATTCCTAAAGGGGGGAATAATTCTTTCCCTTTTAGGAATCAATTTCATTCCTGACTCTTTTTTCAACTCAACTAAATACGGAAGAAATCAATTATAATTACTTTCTATTCCTTCCAACCAAATACATTATTAAAGTTGAATGTATTATCACCTAGCTTATTTAGCTTAAATAAATTAGTTTGTATAGTTTATAAGCTCCTAATTTTATTTGATAAAAAATATTGATTAATAGAAATATTTTTATAATTACAATAATATCATTATGAAAAATTATAATTAAAAGGTATAATTTTTTCTTGTTTTAAAGAAATATAATCAAAATATAATATTTATACTAATATTTTTATAAATAAAATTAAAAAACAAAATTAAAAAAAATTAATTTTTTAATTTTTGTTTTATTTTTAAACTTTAAATCTTGATTATGATCATTTCATCTAATTCATTTAAAATTGAGATGAACTGAATTTAATTACATAAATTTAAATAAATTATATTAAGTTATAAATTACCTAAAATAAAATTAATCTAAAGGAATTGCCTCACCTCAACTATCCAGTTTGACACCGGTATTTACAACCATAAAATTAAGTGGTGTTTTACCTCAATGGAAATAAATATAAAGCGTGGTGAGTAATCTTGCAAAATCACTACTTACTTTTCAAATTATAATTCGAAGTAACTAAAGTAAAAATTATCTTATGCAAAATATGTTGTTCTAAATATATAAATCACTTGGGCATAAATATGACAGAAAGTGATATCACAACCTGAATTGACATAACACGAAATCATCAAGGGCTAAAACATGACATGATAATCAAATTAATTTAAAAACTAAGTAAACTAATTCTAATAAAACTTATAATAACAAAAATAATACTTTAATAATATTAAATAGGATTTAATTAGACGAACTTTAATATTAAACATGTTTAAATAACCATAATTTAATTTAAATGATATCTAATTGAACGATATTCAATATAAAATTATAAGTTAGAATTTTTTAATAGTAAAATATATGGGTTTACTACAAAATTTACTATCTTATGATTATGAATTCTAATAATATGATTTTTGTAATTTTTCATACTAATGTTTTTTAATATTTTACATGTTAAACACCACAAATGAATTTAATTAATGTATTTTAAATTTACTTTTTTCAAAGAAGTATTTTGAATTATGTTATAATGTTCAATTTAAAATACTTATGCCTAGTTAGTAGTTTGTTATAATCCATTTGTTAGAGTAGTTATAACTAGTAGCCAATAATTGATCAGATTATATAGTCTAAACGTACTATATATTTTCTATATATGTCATGTAACTAATTCAATGTTAAAGAAATTCAATTCTCATTTACACAAATCGTTTGCTTATTCTACAATATCAAAGCAAAAGTAAAAGCATCATTTTCTTGCTTCCGTAATTCCTTTTCTTTCAACTACTTTTGATGTTCATTGAGTTTTCTTCAATGGTGATCAATGCTTAGAAAGTTCAATTTGAAAGTCACTCTTCATCATTTGGTTTTGTAAGTCCTCTAGCCAATCTTAGCTTCATGATGAAGCTATATTGGACATTGAAACATTTGTGTCACCTCCTTCTTCTTGGTTCTAAATAGACAAATCCTATGTTTGTGAAGTGGAATCAATACAATGGATTCGTGAAAAACTAGATCTATGGTTCAGTAAGTCCAAGCATGAGCTTTCATATGGTTAATGTTGGTACAATAGCTAAAATGTGGTGTAAAATAGAGAATGTCATCTCTTCATCCTCTAGAGATAGGTTCATGGATTTAAGGCTTCGATTATAAACTTTCAAGAATGAGATCTTTTATTGATGTTTACATACTTTGTATGAAAATGATAGTAGATCATTGGTTGTTGTGGGACATTCAGTGCTTGATCATGACTTGGTGTACTCTACACTTGTTGATCTTGATTCTAATCGAAACTCCTTCATTTATGGTATAACTCTACGTTCTAGTCCTATTTCTTTTAATGAATTATACAATGATCACCTACTTGCACATGATAGGATTTTGGATAAGCAATTTGGTAATAGTATGTTCAATGCAAATCTTGATAAATTTGGTAGCCTAAACATCATCTCAAGACTCCAAGATTCACAAGTTAAGAGATACACTAATAATTCCTTTAATTGTGGTGTTTCAACCAAGAACAACTGAAATTTACTAGGGTTTTTATCTCAACGAACATGGTGGTTTTATTTCTACTTCATCACAGAATTCAAATTCAAGGGAGAACAAAGGCAAGAAACCTATGAGTAATAGTGGTTCTTTGGGCAATCCTATTTAGTGCCAATTTTGTAAAAAGCATAGGCATATTGCAAACCAATGCTAAAAACTGAGGAATATTCTTATTGGACAAGCTACCAATCCTAGAGTTATGGTTACAGAAACTCAAAGTAACTTAATAGATTATCATTGTTTCACTTCTTTTTGGCTTTTTTATGCTGGTGCTTCTCACCATTATCCAGTGATGGAAGTACTTTGAAATAATCTTCTCTTAATTATGGGATACACAATGTCATTTGGTTCATAATTATCTTTTAAAACTCCATATTGACTATCACACACCTCACACCTCACACCTCACATAATCTTTTATCATTACAAAAGTTTGTGCTAATAATGATAATATTTTTGAATTTCATGCTTCTACTTTATTTGTCAAGGATGTATACACAAAGAAGTTAGTAGCTCAAGGCAAGGCTAACAATGGTCTCTACATTCTTAGAGGACACATGTTTCCAAATAACACTACAAGTGTTGTTTTCATGCTGCTATTAATACTCCATATGACTCTTTGAGGCATTTGAGACTTGCACATTATTCAAAATATGTTTTTCATTCTTTATCTAGTGTTCTTTCTTTACTTAAAATTTCTTAATTTTAGTATAAATAATGATTTTTTTGAGATTTTTCCCATGTACAAGAACATAAATTTTCATTCAAGTCTTAATATGAATGAGTTGTAACTTCTTTTGAACTATTGCCATTTACCTTCTAAATTTCTCAATTTTAAAAGTACTTATGACTTACTTTATCATAAAAAAACTAGATTATAGTATCTTGCTTGCCTTTCGATCACTTTGTTTTCCTTGTTTATGTGAATACAATAAGCATAAATTGCTTCCTCGTTCATCCAAAATTCTTGTTCTTAGGCTATGCATCTAAATAAGCTAGTTACTTTTGTTTATACTTAGATAGTAAACATATGTATACTAGTCAACATGTCATATTTCATTAACATACTTTTCCTTTCTAGTTATCTTAGTGTTCTAAAATTTCAAATATTTATTCTTCATAATAGTTTGTTCTACTTACTCTACCCACTAATGAGTTGTCTCATACTCTTGTTTTGTCTTCTAATGCATCTACACAAAGCATTTCTTCCTCATCAGATTTACCTTTTGACTTGCATAGGTCTATCAAGTCTAAGACTGTGACTGAACTTTTAAACAATATTTTACTCCTACATATGCCTTGTTGTAACATGAGTCACCTTTAAGCTTGCATCTTTATCTAGTTCCTCTAGTATTGCCTTGTCTTAGTCTAATCCTTATTTATTGTCTCCCCTTCAAGTGATTTAGTTACTCATTGCCTTGATCCTATGACACTCTTAGTTGATCCTTAAAATGATATTCAATTGATTTTTGATCTTCTACTCATTTCTTCATATCTATATGGTAACTCTCATCCTATGAAAAACAGAGCCAAGGTTAGCATTTTTAAGCCTAAGCCTTGTGCTTTTCATGTCAAAGTTAAAACTATACCTTCTAGTTCACTTCACATGAAACCCATCTCAGTTTCAAAAGCTATTAGTATCCCTAAGTGGCATGAAGCAATGAAACAAAAAGTTAAGGATCTGTTAAGGAATGGTACCTAGGAATTGGTAAAATGTCCTACAGGTTGTAAACCAATCGGTTGTAAGTGAATATTTCATGTGAAAGTTAAGTGTTATTAGAGTTTTGAAAAATATAAGTAAGGTAAGTTGCAAAAGGTTATGATCAATATGAAAGGATTGATTACTTAGAGATGTTTGCTCATGTTTTTAAGCCACAAACTATTAGAATTTTTCATTCACTTGTTTTCTTAATGTCTTGGCCTATAAACAATTGGATGTTAATATTCTTGAATGGTGACTTAGTTGAAACTGATTTCGTGCATCAACCTCTTGATTTTGAAGATGGTTCTCAGCCCAACTAGTTTGTAAGCTTAAAAAGGTTATGTATGGTCTTAAATTGGCTTCATGTGCCTCATATAAAAAACTCAGTGAAACTCTTATTGAGTTTGGTTTTGTAAACTCTAAACAATGACTTAGCATGTTCTATGAAAAAAATGGTGTTAATCTCATTATTATGCTTGTATATGTTGATGATATCATACTCACTAGAAGCAATATTGACTTTCTTACTAAGCTTATAGATATGTTGAATTGAGTTTGGTCTAAAAGTTCTTGGACACTTGTACTACTTAAGGGTTGAAATTTCCAAAACTTATGATGTTATACACATGAGCCAACAAAAATATAGTAGAACTCTTCTTAGTAAACATAGGTTATAACCTATCAAGCTTTCAAGACACTTAAGAAATGAGAAACTGTCTTATGCAAAAGAGATGGAGTTGTTTTAGTTGATTCCAGTTCATACTAAAGCTTGGTTGGAACTCAAAAATATTATTTGCTCACTAGGCTTAACGTGGACTTTCTGTTAACAAGTTATGCCAATTCTTACACGAGCCTATTGATCTGCTTTGGATTGTAGCCAAAGAATTCTCAATTACCTTAAAGGTACACTTTATCATGGGTTCATTTTACCTAAAAGCTTAGATTTCAGTTTTGTTAGTTATTGTTACTTTGATTGGGTTGGGTGTGTGGATGATCGTAGGAGTACTAGTTCATATGTTATTTTCCTTGGAGATTCTTTAGTGTATGGGGTTTATGTTAAACAGAAAGTGATGTGTCAGTCTCATAGTTTTTCATTCGAACACTTTAATCACATAATTTTTTAAAAATGTGCATTGTAGTATTAAAATTATGTACTTTAGTCCTAAAAAATGTACAAATATGTTATGTATATTTGGGCTTTTAAGACTAAAGTGCACATTTTTTTTTAAATTATG
Source organism: Hippophae tibetana (assembly GCA_037013495.1). Taxonomy (NCBI): domain Eukaryota; kingdom Viridiplantae; phylum Streptophyta; class Magnoliopsida; order Rosales; family Elaeagnaceae; genus Hippophae; species Hippophae tibetana. Next base: position 31,167,690 of record CM072802.1, on the reverse strand, counting down.
CGATTAAAACGTTCTAATTGAAAATAATGGAAATAAAGTATTTTTTTATAAAAATTACGAGACTTCCCATACTCTTCATTCTTTATTCATTAACGGTTGTGTATTTCTTGCAATATATATAATTTCAAGACATTAAAAAATTAAATTAAATCTCTAACATGGATATTTGTCTAGTTATTAAAATGAGCTTAAAAAATAAAATAATAAAAATATCGTTCTTAAAATTTATAATTACAAAATAATATTTTTTATATTCAGCTTATATATTGAAGTTCGTTATGAACAATGATCATTTAGATTTGTTCAATATTAAATATCATTTCATTTAACTCAATCAATATTATTGGGTGTCATTTATGTTGTTATAAGCTTTAAGAGTATTATTTTATATATTTTTTCAAAAATATTTAGAAAGAATAATATTTATAACACCGCTTAATACTTGTAAGTACAAAAATAAAATCTTTTATGTACGACTCACATATTTTTACTATAAGAAAAATCTCTAATCTAAAAATTTTACATTAAAACTGTTAAGCTAAATTGAATTCTGATCAAATAGACACATTCAATATTAAACTTAATGTGACCCGTTTAATATTATTATAGTGTTATTTTTGTTGTAATAAATTTTAGGGTGTTATTTTATGTAATTTTTGAATATATTTTCCTTTAACAGTACTCTTTAAAAAGAAATATAGAAGCATATTCAATTCCAACAAGACGTGAAACCCATTGGCATCAGGGCATGTTGCCTGAATGAAATTTTTGGTTTTGCCGAAGAAACACAGGACCAAAAATGTCTAGGCAAATTTAGAAACCAAGCAGTATACTACTATATATAAAAACCAATAGGTCCTGATTATAATATAAAACTACATTAGAAAATAATCGGATGTTTTCGCAGAGACTCATTGTTAGTGTAAGTTAGGGTCATAAATCTTAGTAGGATGATACTCGTGTCCTTTTTTGGTTTAAACAAAGCACATGGATTTTGGTCCTGTGTTTGTACATGTAACGCCGATTTTAAAAATTGCTTGCCCATGTGAAAATTGTTAAAAACATTTTTGAGTACAAATGTATTATATTTTGTTTTGTCATCACTAATTTAAGTTTTTTTCTATAACTATCGAATAACTACAAGTATATATTTTTAATCAAGCATAAAAAAAATTAATTAAAGAGTTTATACACTTAACACATATAAAATTATAAATAAATATTAAAAGAAAAAAATTAAAGCACCATATAATGATTGATATTATATATATTTTTTAGATGTAAAAGATAAAATCAAAATAGACTAAATCATTAAAAATACTTTGTCAAATATTTATGAAAAATTAAAATTAAAAAATAAATAAGTATAGATATTCAAATAAATCTTTTTATAAGTTCAGTGACTAGTTAATCATGCAAAACAAAGTTATAATTTACTTTTAGAATGAAACCTATTAATAATTGATTTAGAAAAACTTTGAAATAAATTATGGGTTTATTTTCTTACACCGTTAAAAAATATTTATGTATTTTTATTGTAAAAAAATGAACATATATTTTTTTAAAAAAATTAAAAATAAAAGTTCATATATAAATGAATATTATATATTACAATTAAACTTTTGTTATCTTTAAAAAATATTTATCAACTGTTGGTAAAAGGATGAAACCATATTTAAGGAAAACACTTTAAATACCACTATATTACTTAATATTACCTACTTGTCATAAATCTAACAATAATTAATATTGTAATACAATCTAATTAATGACAATGAATCTTTAAGTATTAATGGTACTGTTTGTTCCCAAATAATATCATCTTGTCATAAATCTAACAATAATTAATATTGTAATACAATCTAATTAATGACAATAAATCTCTAAGTATTAATGGTACTTTTGTGCCCAAATAATATCATATAAAATTATTCTATATTTAAGGATATTCCTACCATCCCAACAAATTTTACATATTTTTATTTTTAAAAACCTTAAAACATTAAATTATAAGATAAAATAATTAATTATTTTAACATTAATGTTTTCTGCTTTAAAAATATCCATTCCTATATTTAATTAAGGAGAGCATTCAATTTAGGGATACTTGGAAAGATTTTAATATTTAAAAATTTTATAAACTTTAATAGACTTTTAAAGACTTTAATATATATTTTATTAAACTTTAGTTTACAAATTAAATTATAATTTAGAAAGATTTTGATAAATTTTAAATTCTAAAAAATCTACCGATTTTAATAGACTTTTAAAAACTTCAACGTATATCTTATTAAACTTTCAAAAATTCAATTAGAATTTAAAAAGACCTTAAAAACTCTATATATTTGAATAGATTTGTATAAAAAAAATTCATAATTTTTATAGCATTCTATGGACTTTTAAAAAATTTAATAAATTTTAATTTTTTATCATACTTACCTTGTTTGACTATACTTTAATTATTTTATAACTTTTTAATAAATACTTTACAATTATCAAAAATATTATTATATATTTTATTTAAAAATTTAATAAAATATATTCTTCTCTAATTTATAAAAATATTCATATTTTCTATAAAAATAAAGATAGACTTGTATTAATTGAAAAAGAACGTATAACAACATAACTTATAATAAAAATTATTATTGTGATATGATTTGTCTCTAATAATTATTAAAAAAATTATATTAAGAACATTATTATTTTAAAGTTAACACGTTAAAATTATTAAAAAAAACAAAATTTATAGTTAATAAATCAATTATATTTTATGGATACTAAATTTTTTGATAATTTTATGTGATATTATTTGAAAAGCTCAACAAATATATAAAATTAAAACAGTTTTAAAAAAATATAACATCTGATGAGAGAAGATATTATTTATGGTAGATTTTATTTATATATAAAAATATTTAAAATCTTAAAAAAAATTAATTGAATTTTTTAAAGGTCTTTAATATTTTAAATATATTTAAATTTTTAAGATTTTTATATTTTTAAAAAATTTAAAAAATTGTTTAGATTTTTATATTTTTAAAAAATTTAAAAAATTGTTTAGATTTTTATATTTTTTATAAAATTTTAAAAAATTAATTAAATATCATTAAACTTTTATAATTATTTTAAAAACTCTTAAAATCTATTAAAATCCTCCAAAATTGTATTTGAATACACCGTAAGACTTGAGTTGGCCATCTCATTTACTTAAAAGAGAAGCCGCCGTGTCTTTTAAGATATTTTTGACTTTTTCAAAAACTTTGGCATGTGACTCATGAATTTGCCACGTATGTGCCGACATGTCCTCAGATGTTGCAGTTATACGGATGGGCTCCAGTACCAATCTTTTCGTTTTTCTGTTTGGATGGGTCCGGTACCAATCATGTGCTCTGTTTTATATTTTCTAAGCACTACTACTATTACAAAGTATAAATATCTGGTAATTATAATTAAAATAATCATATTTTTAAAGTATAAAAAAGTAATATAAAAATATTTTAAAGTTATGTTAATAATTTTTTAAAATAATAACTTTATTATGATAATTGTGATAACAAACGTACCTTTATGGCTTTATTAAATATAATTATATTATTTAAAAATAATTTTTTATTAAAAATTAAAAAATTATGAATTTAAACAAACACATCAAAAATTAAAATTATTAAATTAAAATAAAAAATATTTTTAAACATATATATAAAACCTTAAGTTTTTATCTTTCACTATTATAAGCTTATAGATTATTTGATTAAAAAAACTTTATTAAAAAAAATCTTAATATAATATTATAATTTTTATAATATTTAACAATATAATATAAATTTTACGAGTATAAAGATGACATTATTATAAATAAATAAATAACTAGACATATAAGTGAATAAATAATATAAATATATATTTTATTTAAAATAATTAATAAGAATGGAAAAATATAACCAAAACAAACCTATTAGAAAGGAACTCTCTTAGAAGAATATCATTCTAGATCTCCAAAAGAAAGTAAATTAACTTGAATGCTTTATAGAAAAAGAGAAAAACAAAAATAGCTAGGGTTTCTAAAATATGATTAAAAAAGCTTTCTCACAAATAGAGATTTCTAATTTAAGAGATGATTAATTTTAAGTACACATTATTTAAAATATGTTTTAAATTTAAAGTATATGAGTGCTTTATTCTTTCAGAATCGGCTTGAGAAAAAGAATGAATGATTGGGCTTTTCTTTGCTAACACGAAATTTGATCAATTGGAGCATACTGAACCAAGTCTCCATATTTACTACTACACCATCATTTATTTGGTTCTCCTTCTTCCAAGTCTATCCTTCCCTTGTCTCTTCCCTCCAGTATAACAACCGACTCATAATTAATTCAATTAACAATCAACTGATTATTAATTAGTGAGATGATTGTTGACTTAATTACTTTCTGTTTTTTATCCAAAGATATTTCAGTAAAGGGAAGGGATGATATATACCATATATGACATGAATCTGACTCTTTCTTTGGAAAATGAGAGACGGAGTAGAACAGGAGTTAAGTAAATTATTTTGGAACGTTTTCAACCAAGTCCCACAATCCTGTTCATGACAATTAATTAATTCACTTTTTTCACATTCATTACGTTATGGAATATTTTGTATCGGTTTAACCATACAATTAGCTTTGATATATCCTTAATTAGTTTTATCTTACATATATATATATATATATATATATATATACCCATTTACATTTATGTTTCAAATTTGGTCGTCAGATTTTTAAACTCCCTATATATATATATATATATATATATATCAAGACAAGTAGATACAGTATTAATTATAAACGAGAAGATGAAGAAGCCCAAATTAAGCAGACTCTGATTAGGTTCTTTCCAGAATTGACTAATCATATATATCAGGTGAGTTAAAATAGCGACTGATCCTAGCTAATTAATAAGTTTTGATGAGAGTCTGGAAAGTAATTATTAAAGTATCTGCATACTTGTACGTTTGTAAAATGGGAAAAAACAGGACGCGACGGTAAATTAAAACTTGCCAGCTGCACTCAATTTCTCTGATACCATCAAGAGCCGCGTGTTCCTCTCTAGTGCATATATATATATATATATACAATACATCTCAATAATCTCTACTCACAACTAGATCTTCTCAATAACCTTCCTCTAATAATGACGATATGATTGATGGATTTTTCTTTCTTTCTATTTTTACTCTTAATTCTTTCCATGTTATATATATATATATATATATATATATATATATATATATATCCCTCTGTTTTAAAGAAGCTATATATAGCTATCCCTTTATCGCCTCAAGCCCAAAGTAGCAACTACTTTGAATGAAGTTACTAGTTGAACACGCACGATATAAGGTTAGTTGAACACGATCATTGATCTTTGTAGACGCGAATCTACATCTCCGTGCATTGCCATGCAAGTTTCATTTTGCAGCTAGCTAGCTAGCTTTCAACTTGTTAACATTAATCTTTAAAATTGATGTTTAGATATCTCATATGTTTATCCATGCCAGTTGCCCTAACTATACTTCTCATCAGGAAGTTTAATATATATGTATATATATTCCGTCCTTATTTTCCTGGAAATTAATGCAGACAAAGAAGTTTAATACATATTGCACTCTACTCAATAGCTGCAGATTGCAGATAAAAGAAGCCCAAATTTCAGGTATTTATTTAATTTATTTTTTTTACATCAATCATATTTGATATTTTTCAAACATATATATAATTTGAAATGAGAAAATAATAAGTATTAATTAACACAGCTTAAATTAATTATAAAAATTATATATATGCTTTAAGCAATTCATGTCGTTTGTTGGGGCTTAAGTAAAGTCTTTTCACGTTGAGAATAAATGCCCATCGATTTGTATTTTAATAATTGATCCCATATATGCATTAAAATGTTGAACATTCATATATTTACAATTATAATTTAATCTTATGAAATACTGACTTAAAAATTCGATTATAATATTTAATATGCATCATAAATTTAACATATTAATTTAGAGTTTTACAATTAAACCTTGGTGATAAATAAGAACATGCCACGTGGATTTGAGCTAGATATATAGAACTCCTAAGGGATGGACAAACCGACAAGTCAATATGTACCTATCATGCAACCTCCTCAAAGTTCTTAGCTATTTTGTATTTATTACTTAAAAGTACGTTTTTTTACATGAAGTGTTATATTTCTTTTAATTTTTCTTTTTGTTAATTTATGAAAAATATTTGAAATAAAAATAATAATTTTTTTATTTTATTCATATATTAAAAAAATAGCTTTAAATTAATTGTGAAATCAAATTCATTATAATATATATATATATATATATATATATTTGAGTTAATTAGAGATTTATCATTGTAAAAACTATTCAATCAAAAGTATACATATATATATAAAAAAATATGATAAGCATTTTAATTAATTAAACTATGTGAGTTTTAATATTAAATTTAACTTGCATAAATATTTTTAAGCAAAATACTTGGTATATCTATTACAAAAAATATAATCCTTGATATTATAGAAGTATTTTTTAAAGGTTCTTAACTTAAAATATTGTAAAATTTAAAATAAAATATAAAAGGATTAGATATGTAATTACTTTAAAATATAAGAAAATTTAAGTTTAACTTATAATTTAGACTTTTATATATAATATAGACTAGTTATGAACACATATGCATACACAAATGTCATATATAAGCCATTAAAAATTATAATTTATGGATATATGAGTTTTTTTAAGAAAAAAAATATATTTTATTTATTCAAACAAAGAATATAAGAATAATTAAATCAAGAAAATGAAATTACGTCAAATCATTCTACATCAAAAATTTAGTTTTACTATAAAATGAGAGTATTTATTTCATAATTTTCAAACATTATAAAAAATAAATTATAGTTGTTTCTTATATAATGAATGGGTGCATCACAATTTAGTGATTTTACTTTTACAAATTGGATACATTAGTCATATTTTATTAAATTAATATATTTTAATCACATTATTATTATATTTTGGACGCTTTAGTCATTTTTTATTATTATTTTTATCAAAAAAACTTAAGTTAAATTGAAATGAATCTTAATAGTAGGGAACTTGCTAGTAGATGTTTGAAGAAGTCTCAAAAGATTAAAAATAAATAAAATTAAAATCATCAAAAATTATCTAAAATGATTAATATTAATACATCGAATTTGTAAAACTTAAGTGGGCTTAATTGTAATTTTTTATGAATTATCTTTAAGATTTTTTGAAAATAAAAAAATGATTTATATATATATAGGATAGAAATTAATAAATTATTTTATACAAAATATTAATTAACTGAAATCCGAATGACCCCGTAACGTGACTTTGCCATTTATTATTAAAAAAATTATATTTTTGCTATTATTTCTAGGTAATTAATTAAAAAGATATTTTCCGAGAAGTACAAATGTAATTATACTATGGTATTCGCCCGGCCCTCTTGTTTTGTCAGCTTTGTTTAGAAGCATGTCAAAGTCTCCAACTTATTCAGATTTTTGTTTTATATATGCATCCTTGTTTTCTTGTGACTAGAGAAAAAGCCTAAGTACATATTAAAAAATTCAACATGGATAAAAGTGTTCATGTAGAAGCTTTTTTTTTATTATTTGTGCTTTTATAACATTAAAACTTTAAGAAAAAATATCCAAAGAGGTTACATTATATCTTACTACATCCAGAATAAAAGATGAAAAATATTCATTCCAAAACTCACCTTCCATCAGCTCCATTACATGTACAGTCACCTTGAGCAACCGAGTTTACTTTCTTAAGTCTATCAGAACACAAACTTTTTATCTTGCTCTAACCTCTATATTTCGGAAAATCAGATACCATCAAGATCAAAATAACGTTAAGATTTGTTAAGTAAACTAATGGAATTTATATAATTAGACTCAAAAACAACATTAAGGTAACAGGAATTAATAGTAGCCTTACATGCAAGTACAAGAGCTTGCAACTCATCAGCTAGTGGAGATAATAGCCTACAAAAGATTCTACAATAACTCATAATAATATTTTAACGTTATCTCCGATCACTAAACCTAATCCAATTTTGGCTTTATTAACTCTAATAGTAGCATTAATATTGATTTTTATACAATGCTTCTTAGGTTTCTCCTAATTCTTGTTCAAGCAAGTGACACTCTTAAAACTATCACAAAGGATCTCATTTTTGTTTATAGCTTGAACTTTAAAAAAATCATTTGTTAAACATATTAGCCCAACCAATAGTGCTTTGAGTACATCTTCCACTTTTACTATAGACTATATTGTTTAGATTATGTCATAAATCCTAAGCTAAGTAATAAAAAAGGCTAACATTCTTAACATGATCTCGTACAAATCCAAATATCAACAAAAGATAAATTCAAACATTTAGAAAAAAAGGTTATAAAAAATTGAAAGCTTTCATACCTTTTGAACAACATGTGAAGCATTTTCAAAGCAAAAATTGCATAATTTATACCAAAGAAATGATAATATTTTTCTTCTATACATATTAGCTTTTGGTGGGAAAGCTTGAGAGTATGTCTTTCAAATGAATAATTTTATCTTGTTCAAAGTATTTATGCTCTAGATATCTTTTCACTAAATATGACTACTTGCACTACTATATCTAACCCCTAAATTATTTTTAGAATTCAATCTTGGATGTATTTCAACCAACCAATAAGTATTTTTACAATGTTAAGCTTTCCAAGATAGATACAAATTATTTACTTTAATTGCATTGTAATACATGGATCGACATATGATGTCACAATATAATATCAACAACAACGTGTATTTAAGTTCTGTTTCATTTTGCTTTACATATTCTTTAAGATATATTCGGACATATAAACTCAATTAGATTTAGTTATAAGAAAATTTCACCCTATTAACATTATTTTAATTTCAAAAAGGGAAATCTTTATTTTCATAGCTACCTAGCAATACATGGATAGGAGAGGATGTCACCTACAAAACATGTAGAAATAGGGAATTAATAATATAAATGTTTTACATAATCGAATTAATTTTGAAATAATACTAAAAGATGTACCCAATTTATATACATGCTATATATACACACCATACATAATATCAACTTATTTATATACATAAAATGTACATTTAGTAGTTAAGTAAAATTACATGTAAAAGTTAAAAACATCCCCCACACTTTCTTTCTTTCTTATAAAATGTGAATTGGTTTTTTCGTATATATAACTAAAACTAGGGGATGAGTGCTCAGATTTGATGAGTACGAACGATAAATATGGTAGTCTTTGTTTAACGTATACAGCTAGGAAAGCAATTTCTTTTAGTCATAGGAAAAATCCCTGATATATTTATAAAATAACTTCAAATGACGCCTAACTTTCTAGTTATAATAGAAACTAGCTCCACGACACGAAATGTTACTAAATGTTATAAATATATTATAATTTTAACTTATACAACTATTTTTTTCATTGAATATGAAATGCATACCAGTAATATTTTCTCACGTCATTTGAAATGCATAGTATTTTTTTTTTAATAATATTAGAATAATACAAGTGTACCGAAAAAAAACAAAAAAAACAAAATAAAGCATTATTATTTTCAAAAATTTTAAAATAAATTATCCCATCAACACTTAAAGGAAGTTTTATTGCATTAATTATATTAATTTGTTGGACGAATGTATTAAATAATCTGAATAACATTCTTAATTTATAATCATAAAAATAATACTATTTATATTTATTATGAATAAAATTTTATTAAAAAAAATATATTACATCATTTTATTTTGAATATCGATACCGTTCAAATATAACTACAATTACTTAGATCTGTTTAATTTTAAATGTCGTTCAATTATATCCGTTCAATATATTTAAGGTGTCATTTTTATTATAAATTTTAAAAATATTATTTTTTATAATTTTTCGATAATTTTTGACAAGCAACAATATTTATTTTTGTTGAGAATTTTGTAATACAATAAAAAATATATAAAACCTCTTTTCTTCTTCTTTTTTTCTTCTAATTAATCAAGTGAACCTCTCCAAATCTAAGTATATATAATTTTGACAAAATTGGTATAACTGTCTCATTGTTGTATTTGTTAAACTACATGCATAAGTTATATTATCTCTTGTTTCGATAGTTAGCTTATTATAGTTATAAGTATTATATGTTGACAATTATAGCTTTCATAGACTATTTCCTATAAATATCTACTCGTGTAATTCAATTATTCTATGAAGTGTGCATAACATTTTACGATTCTCTTATTAGTTCTGCATAATATCAGAGCATAAGATGTTTCTTGATTTTGCGTCTGCATTTTTCTAGTATTTTTTTGTTACATTGCACCTTCTTCTTCAACTATCTTTCTTTGAGCTTTCATCAGTGACAAATATTGTTGAGAAAATTCAATCTGACAGTTTGGTTTCTAGTATTGCAAGTCCTCTAGTTAATCTAAGCTTTACGATTGAACTTGATCTTACAAGCTTTCTAGTTTGGAGGGAGTAGATGCTTTTAATTATAACTACTTATAGCTAAGAGGATTTTATAGATACATCTGTATCACCTTCTTCTCAATATCTTGTTGATTCTACACAAATGAACTCTGTGTTTGTGAAATGGAATAGGAAAAATGGACTCATCAAAAGCTAGATCTACGGTTCAATACGTCCAATCATGAGTTCTCTTATGGTTCATGCTGGTATAGTTTTTGAGATGTGGAAAAGTTAGAAATTGTTCTAATCTTCTTCTTTTGGTGTAAGATTAATGGATTAAAGACTTCATTTGTAAACTTTCAAGGAGATATGTCTATTGAAGACAATGTCCTATGTATGAAGATGATAGTAGATCATCTAGCTGATATCGGTCACTCAATACCTGATCATGATTTGGTGTATTATACTCTTGTTGACCTTGATTCCAACTTGAATTCTTCTATTTCTAGTATCGCTCTTCAATCTAGTTCTCTCTCTCTCTCTGTTGATGAGCTATATAGTTATCTCTTTGCTCATGATAGGATCTCAGACCATCAATTTGGAAATAGAATATTCAATGAAAATATTGCTAGGTTTGGGGGAGGGGGATTGAATATAAAATCTACAAATTCCAAGAACTCATAGGCAAAGGATTATCCTAGCAACAATTCATCTAATTTTGGTGATTCTAACAAGAATAACTAGAATTTGCAAGAGTTCTTATCTCAACAATGTGAAGGTCCTAATCCTTCAAAGAATTTAAAATCTAAAGAAACCTAAGGTTAGAAGTTTGTAAACAACAACAATAGTGGCTCTTATGGAAACAACACTGACAATCGTGTTCAGTGTTAGTTTTGTACTAAACGTGGGCATTCTGCTAATCAACGCTATAAATTGAGAGACATTTTGCTTGAAAAAAGTACTAGTCCTAAGGCTTTAGTTCCAATAACTTAAAACAATTTAGTGGACAATACTTCCTCTTGGCTTCTTGATTATGGTGCTTCTCATCATTTAACAAGTGATGGAAGCTCCTTGAAAGACTCTTCTCCATTCTCTAGGATTGATAATGTCACAATATGTAATGACTTCTTCCTTTCAATTTCTAGTTGTGGTCATGGAACTTTATTAGTTCATGAATATCCTTTAAAACTTCTTAGTGTTTTTCATACACCACACATTTCACATAATTTGTTATTAGTGCAAAAATTGTATGTTGATAATGATAAAATTGTTGAATTTCATGCCTTTTTTTTGTTTGTTAAGGATGTTCACATGAAAATGGTCATAGTTCAAGGCTAGGCTAGTCACGATCTTTACACAATTGGAGGAAAAATGCTATCAAACACCATTCTCAGTGCTATTTGTCATGCTGCTATTAAAACTCTTTCTAACTCTTTCTGTCATTAAAGACTTATTCATCCTTCAAAAGATGTATTGTTTTCAATTTCTAATGTTTTTTTTCTAAACTTTTTTAAATTATAGCACTAGCTTGTGTGAAATCTATATTATAGCTAAGGAACATAAGTTTCCATTCAAGTCTAAAAATCAACGAGCTTTAGTTCCTTTTGAACTGTTATATGTTGATTTTTGTGCTTGATATTTTCTACTTGTGGTTGATGATCATAGAAAATATCAATGGAATTTCTTTTTAAATGCCAAAAGTGATACTAAATTTATGTTTCTCATTTTTCTTAAAATGGTGGAATGTAATTTTAGCACTAAAATCAAATCAGTGCAATTTGATAGGGACAAAGAATTTTCTTTTCTTAGCATTATACTATCTAATGTTTGCATCATCATCGCATTACCTGCCCTCATACATCCAAATAGAATAGGGATGTTGAATGTAGGGATATAAGGGTGTTGATAAGGGACTTGCATAATTATTGCAAGCTTCCTTCCCTACAAAATTTTGGATTTATGCCTTTCGTTAAGTTGTGCATGTTATCAATCATTTTTTTCTAAATCTCTTAATTTTAAAAGCTCATATGAATTTATTTATAATAAAGAACCATATTTTAGTGCCTTGTATGTATTTCGATGTATTTATTTTCCATGTTTGCGTGATTACAATAAGCACAAATTACTTGCTTGATCTTTTAAGTGTTTGTTTCTAGGATATACTCCTAAGCAAACTGGTTATCTTTACTTGGATTTAGCTAGAAAATGCATGTATACTAGTAGGCATGTAGTCTTTCATGAACAAAATTTCCCTTAAAAAGATTCTCCGTCTTTTGATAGCACTACATCATATATATTTTTCTTGCTTACCCTACCTAATCATGAGTTGTCATACATTCCTATTTTGTCTTCTAGTATACATGTTGCACTTGCTACACCTAATTCATATTATGGCTCTTCTATATTTGTTAGATCTTCTATTATACCTATAATGTCAAACAATGTTTCACTTTCTACTCCTACACTTGTTTGTTCTTCACATGAGGTCCTTTATTGGGTCTAATTTTTCTAATCCAATCTCACATCAATCTAACCTTTTAGTAATTTTATCTCATTCTTATGTCTTTTCCAAATTGTATTGTTCCTATGACATTACTAGTTGATCGTCATAATGAAATTTAGTTATTTGTTGAATTATCACCTATCTCTCCTTTTATACCCGACAACTCTTATCCTATGATAATAAGAGCCACAGCTAGAATCCTCAAACCCAAGCCTTATGCCTTTCATGTTAAACTCACTTTAAAACCTTCTATTTCCATTCACATGGCACCATTTCTGTTCCTTAGTCAGTTTCAGTTGCATAATGCATAAAACAAGAAGTAGAGGTTCTTTTAAGGAATGGAACCTGGGAACTAGTAGAATTCCTTCAAGGTTGTTTTCCAATTGGATGTAAATGGGTCTTTCATGAAAAGCATAAATCTAATCACAACTTGGATAAGTACAAGGGTAGGCTAGTTTCCAAGGGGTACAATCAGTATGTAGTCATTGATTATTCAAATACATTTGTTCATGTTATCAAGCCATGAACTATTAGGGTGATCTTATCCCATGCATGCTCAAAGGCTTGGCCAATTAAACAATTAGATATCAATAATGTTTTTCTTAATAATGACTTAGTTGAAACTATTTTCATGAATCAACCCCTGGTTTTGAAAACAACTCTAAACCCTATCTGGTGTGTAAACACTCAAATAGAATCCACGAGTATAGTATGACAAACTCAGTGAAACTCTTGTTGAATTTCATTTTCTAAACTCTAAACATACCATAGCATGTTTTACAAGAATACTGGTAATGATCTCATTGTTATGCTTGTTTATGTTGATCATATTTGCTCATTGTTAGCAACAACACATTTCTTACTCAACTAATCAACATGCTAAATTGCAAATTTTCTTTAAAGTTCCTTGGTGATTTTCATTACTCCTTAGAAGTTTAAATCTCTAGAACTCATGATGCCATTCATATAAGCCAATAAAAATATATAAAGGATCTTCTCAACAAACATGGATTAGAGTAAGTTAAACCTTAAAAAAACCCTATGAAAGATGGAACTATGTTATCTAAAAATGATGGTGTTGTGATGGCTGATGCTAGCTCTTATAGAAGACTTATTAAAGCTTTCTAATACTTTGTGCTCACTAGGCTTGATGTGGCTTTCTCTGTTAATAAATTATGCCAATTCCTCCACGAGCCTACTGATCAACATTGGATTGTAGCTAAGAGAACTTAAGGTATCTTAGAAGAACCTTCTTCTATGGCCTCATTTTGCACAAAAGTTTAGATTTTTCTTTGGTTGATTATTGCGATTTTGAAGAGGTTGGGTGTGTTGATGATCGAACGAACATTGGGTTCTATGCTATTTTCTTTGGAGATTCTCTAGTGTCTTGGATATCTACCAAGCATATTGTGATTAACAAATCCAATGTAAAGGTTGAGTATAGGTATCTTGTATTGGCCTCTACATAATTGATTTCATTACATTTCTTTTTGGGAGAATTGGACATTAAAATGGCTCATGTTCCTTTGTTATTATGTGATAATCTGAGTCCTACTCAGTTAGTTGCCAATCCCATCATCCATTAACGTGTGAAGAATGTGGAAATCAATTGGCATTTTATAAGAGATCAAATAAAAAATAGCACACTTGAAATAAAAAATGTTTGTTCAGATGATCAATTAGCACTATTGACTTATTACAAATTTCATTTTTGAAAAATACGATGCTTTCACCACCATAATCTTGAGGGTGATGTTAAACTTGTATAAGTTACATTATTTCTTATTTTGATAGTTAGCTCATGATAGTTACTATAGGTATTACATATAGATAAGTATAACCTTCACAAATTCTTTCCTATAAATATTTACTCATGTAATTTAGTTATTCAATGAAGTGTGCATAACATTTTACAATTCTCTTGTTAGTGTTGTAGTTTCCTTTTAATTTATAGGAGTTTTGACCTCATATTAATATATACAATAATAGTGTTGGATATATGTGTAACAATAATTTATATAGTAATATATACACTCTAAGTTGTTGTATATGCATTGAGATAAAAGAAAGAAAGTGAGAAAATTTAGATGCTTTAGACTATAGAGACATATAATAGTGGAAATAGCTCATAAAGATAGCTGTAAAAAATAGTTAAAACAAAGTACTAAAATTTTAATATAATAGGGACATTAATAAAATTATTTTATTATCAGTATATTTACATATAGATATAGATACATATACATACATGTATGTATGTATGTATGTATGTATGTATGTATGTATGTATGTATGTATGTATGTATGTATGTATGTATGTATGTATGTATGTATGTATGTATGTATGTATGTGACGTTAATTGAAAGAAGACCATTTTGAATATGATTTTCCAAGTTTTTAATGCAAAAAAATATCATAAGGTAGTCAAAGGCTCTGAATTTAATAAGAATAAAAAATAATGTGATCATTACATATCCTTGATAGATAATAAAAATATTATTGGTTATTCTCCAAATAGTTTGAGCTTTTAAAAGAGTTAATTTTTTTACAATTTCTAACATGGTATCAAATGTGGAGGATCTATGCATAAGGCCTAGTAATCCCAATTATTGAATTGTAAGTATTCGACCTACATAGGACATAGAGGCAACGCTTGTAAGGTAGTGATGGATGTATAAAAATATTTTTGAACATTATCCCAATAATTTAAGTTTTTAAGAGAGTTGATTTCTATTCAACTTCTAATAATCATAATTTCTATTTAACAAAGAAAGATTAAACAAAAGAGAGAAAGAATTCAAAACTGAAATTTATTCACTTATGTAAAGCTTACATTATATAGTGCCTTACTATTTATAGCAAGAGCCTAATACACTTGTACCACTAGTATTGGCTAAACTATTAACTAACTTCTAAGACTCTAACTCTTATGCATATAATGATAACCACCCTCTCAAATAGATGGTTTTGACAAAATAATCACAACTTTGACCTAAGAAACATAAAATAATTAGGAGTGGCCTGGTTAAAGTATTGATAATCTGATCTGAATAAGACACATGGAAAATAGCAAGTGAGCCTTGAACCACCTATCCCTTGGAAAATAATGATCAATTTCTATATGTTTAGTATGCATATGAATGAAAGGATTTTGAGAAAATTCTTGAGCACTGATGCTATCTATTAACAAAATTGATAAGTAAGAAATGGAAATACATAGAGTAGATAGCAAAGATCTTAACTAAAGAATTTGAAATGCATAAAGGACCATGGCCTTGTATTGTCCTTCGATCATCTAGAAAGCTAACCCAGTCTACATCATAACATGTTATAATATCAAGCTTGTCTAATTTTGAGAAAAAAAAAACAATCCAAACTAAGAAGTACCCTTAGGAGACCTCAACAGCCAACTAGTGTACCTTAATAGGAGAGGATGAAAATTGGCATAGCTTATTAACAAGAAATGATATATCTAGCCTGGTAAGTTTCATATGCTTCAATGAACCTACAACTCATCTATATTCAATGACATGAACAAAAAGAACATCATACACCTTACTAAATAGCTTGCTTAAGACCGTAGGGGTTGTTGTTGCCTTAGCATCATCAAGTTCAATAGCAATCAATAAATCACACATATTTATGCTGAGAAAAATGTATACATCTTTAGAGTATGATACCTAAACACCTCAGAAATAATATAGCAATCCTATGTCTTTCAAACAAACTACAAAAGAAGTTGACTAACTAGTGCATAAATTTTGAGATGTACTCAAACATGAAATCAAAATATCATCAACATAAACCAATACTATTAGCATAACGCTTGAACTGGTTTAAACAAACATTGAACTATCAGATTTGGCACTAGTACATTAGATGCCTATAAATGTAACACACAACTTTTGATACCAAATCCTTGGGGCTTGTTTAAGTTAATAGAAAACTTTCTTTTGTCTACACACAAGACTCACATTAATGCTCCCAAAATTAGTGGTTGCACCATGTAGACATTCTCAAGTAAGTCACCATGTAAAAAGCATTGTTGACATTATATTATCAAGTAGGATAGCCTTTGGACAAAGCTAAAAGCATCACTACTGTTGCAGTTGTGTTCTTGATGGCTAGATTAAATTGTTTTGAAAAACCAACTCCAATTTCTTACAAAAAACCCTTTAGCAACCAATCTAGATTTTTACTTATCAAGATACCCTAAAAACCCAATGTTAGGTAATAGGTGTATAACCAATAGGAAGAATAACCAGTTCTTATATGTCATTGGCCAATAATGCATCTATTTCCTTTTGCATTTCTTTATTCCATTCAAGTCACTTCAATCCTTCTTTGTAATTATAAGATTTACATAGATATCAATTTTGTGACTTAGCGGCAAGTAGTGTATACTCTTGATTTGGATCTAGTAGTTATGTTTAGAGCATTAGTAGCCAAGACATACATTGAAACATGTAAATTCACTTCAAGAGCCAAATTATTGTAAGGTAAAGGAAGGATATGAACACAGGAAGAGGGGTCAAAATTAATAGTCATAACAAGCTTACTACTAGGTATTGGGAAATCACTATCAAAACCAATATCAGATGTGACAACCAATGAATTTTCCGTATTAGAAATAACAAGAAAAGGCTTGCTAGGAGTTACAGATAAATCATGATCATTCTCTCAAGATAAAATGGAAGTGGTAACACTAACTGGTGTATCATGAATTGGTGGAGAGACATCAAGTACATCATAGTCAAATGCTACTGAACAATTGGACTTAGTTTAAGGCATATAAGCAAGTAATAATATAGATGTTTTCTTTGAAAGAGATGATAAATTATCTATAATAAAGGAAGATTAAAAAGATAACATCTTCTTATTAAAGACTACATGCCTATTCATTATGATCCTACTAGAAGCTCCATCAAGTCACAAAAATCCTTCTTGTTCCATACCATAACCAAAAATACACACTCAGTGGATCTAAGTTCTAATTTATTCAAATTATACTCTCAGGCAAGGGAAACACTAACACCTAAAAACCTTGGGCAAGCTATAATCAAGTTGTTTGTTAAATAACATTTTAAATGGAAACAAATAAAAAAAGAACCTTTGTAGGAAACATGTTTACAAATAAGTAGTTGCACTTATAACATAAAACTAGAATTGCATAAGCATGAAAGTTGCAAAAAATATAGCTAAACTATGTTCTACAATATGCCTATGACAACCTTCCACAACCCCATTTTACTTAGAGGTATATGGACATGTCAATCTATGCACTACACCTTCCTTTATAAGCACTGGTGTCAAAGGTTTGAACTCAATTCCCTCATCATTTTGAATAATGTTGAGCTTTTACTCAATTTTTTGTATATGTAAGCTTTAACTTTCAAAAATCAACACATGTTTGATATTTGGGCTTAAGAAAAAAAATCCATGTATGATAATCATATATAGAAAGAAAATAATTAACAATTGTATTAACAACTCATGGAGAAGTCCATAAATCTAAGTGCAACAAACCAAAATGTTCTTTAACTCATACAAGAGAAGAAGAAAATGGTTGTTTATGAGATTTTTCCAATTGGCCTACTATCAAAAAAGAAATTAAGTACTATTCTTATATGGTAAAGCACTAATAGGCATATACTTTTGAATAGCATTATCAACAAGAGAAAACGAGGGATGATTTAACCTTTCATGCCATTTTTGTAGATAAATATGAAACATGCTAGGTACTAAGTGCTTTAGAACTCTGCTAGACTTTAAACACTAAGCAACTGAAGCTTGAAGCTTATACAAACCATGCATATTGAGACCATATGCTTGGACTCGAGATCTTTAACATATAAACCATATGGATCAAATTCAATAGAAACCATATTATCTTTGTACAACTTATTAACTAAAATAAAATTTATAGTTGGCATAGAAGTATGAATCATATTAACTAGAGATAGATCATAAGAATCATTAACATATAAACTAGTATTACCAACACTAGAGATATGAATCTTCTGGCCATTACTTATCATAATACCCTTAGAGCCATAATAAGGAATTGAAGAAGACAATTGCTCAAAATTGGTAGTGACATGATCATTGGCACTACTAGTGTCAAGAATCTAAGAAGCTGAGTTTCTTGATTACTTTCATCACCTTCATTGCCTTCATGCTGAGCAAGCATCACAAAAGACTAGATTTCTCTAAAATAAAGTCTAATAACAAAGGATGACTAACTACCATACCCAAACTTTTCACAAATTTGAAATACTATATTTTCAACATTAGATTTTTTGAATCCAAGATTCTTGGAATTTGATTTAGCATCAAACTGCTGACAAGAAGGTATAAAAGTTTGCATGAATTGTTTCAAATTCCAATGATGAGAATTGCCACTTGACTTATCATCAACATTTGCTTTGTTACTAGAAGACTTAAAACTATCATTGTTTGGATGAAACTTGTCCACATGAGTAAGGAACATGGAATCTTGATCAATTGAGGATTGTCTATGCAAAGTTGTTTCATATATACAAGATATTAATGGAAGGCTAAGGCCCTTGCATATTCATATTAAATACAAAAGAGAGTTACCAAGGGCCAAAACCTTCTAACATATAATAGATCAAATCTCTTTCACTCATTAGAGTACCCATGAAAACAAGTTTTCCATACAAACTTTTAGCTTTGATCATACCTTATGACAAAGATAAATATCCATTCTATAAACTATGAGTTAATCACAAAGATCCATAATCTTGTCATGTACATTCACTGAATAAGATTCTTCAAGGGCTACCAAATGTTCTTAAGCTAACATAACACTACTTAGGCAACCGAGCATAGAAAGGGAAACATATCCATAAATCCACCCTTTAACTATAAAATTCAATCTACTCTAATTCAAGAAAGTAGAATTAGGACTTAAAGATCCACTAAGAAACTTTGGAAGATGGATAAACAACCCATCAATTACTCATTCTAAACTATATGATGTAACATATGTGAGAATTTGATCTTTCTAGATCAAATAGTTATGATCGTCCAACTTGATCGGAAAATTCAAGGAAGATTATAAACATAAGGATTAAATCCATGAGGCATATCAACACTAAACTAAGGATTAATTTATGAACTCAAATTCATATTAGCATTCACTCTCGGTGTAGAATGAAAAGACAAAGAACCAAAAATAACATACCCACACCCTTATTTTCCATACTTAGAGCTTTGAAGCTTAGGCTCTGATACCATTCAAAGAAAGATTAAAAGAAAGAGAGAAATAATAGGAAACTGAATTCCATTCATTATATGTTAAACTTACATTGAAATGTACATAGTACATCATAATTTATATCAAGAGCTATTAGTATAGTAATATAACTAATAATGTATATTTACAATCCTATTATCAGTTAGTTACAAACTATTTTTTATTTCCCTATTCACTACATATGTCATGTGCACATATTCCTTTTTTTCTTTCACTTATTGTGCCGTGTGCACCACTCATTACAAATGCTCTATATATAATGCATAGTTAAGAAACAAATACATTGGGAATGAAGTATTTTTCATTAAGCTTTTTCTTCCTCAAGTCTCATCTTTCATTTCTCTACAAATTTAAGCTTTCAATTCTCTAAACTCTAATAGAGTTTATCATGGTATCGTGGTATCAGAACCATAGCTTATGCTTCTATTACATATCATACAAGTGAACAAAGTGATGAAGATTCACCCACTGTGAATCATGAAAACACATCAAACACAAGAAATAGTGAAATAACACAATTATATCATTTGATACAAGCTTTAACATCAATGGTCCCTTTCCAAAACATTCCTACATACTCAATTACTCAGTTAAATTGGATGAAACCAATTACTGAATCTGAAAAAGGAAAATGAAACATGTAATTATAGTATATGGATTACAATCCTTATTAGATGAATTGGCTTAAATACCATCTTAGCTCATCAATAAACAAACAACAAATGTAGCTAGTAATATTTGTAAGGTATTTGAAGCTAATCCATACTATGAATTTGGGGATAGTAAGACTATGGTATCAAGAATTGGAATTAATCTCCAGTTTCATCCACCTACCAAAAACATTTGATTGGTAAGAACATTTCCTTTGATTACAAGAATGCACTAGAAAAAACATTCAATGATGACTCTCAAGCAAGATTAATGCAATTGCGTCAACTACAATCATTGAGAAAAAAGAGATATATCAATGGAACAATACATTTGTCATTGTAAAGATCTCATTGATCACATATTAGTAGTTGGAGACATACTAACTTACAGGGAATAGGCTCTCTATCTTCTTGGTATTAGATGAGGGCTATTAGTCACTGGTGACAACAGTCATATTCATTATAAAAAAAATGTATTTAGTCTTGACAAATTTTTTACTAGGATGAGAACATATGATCGAAAAATGGAATGCATGAATATGACTGATCCATAGCTTGTTCAAGCGAACTACTAAAAAAAATAGAAAACCAAAAATCCTAACAATACACACCATCTGTCCCTAAAAGCAATAATAACCAGCATTCACCTACCAACAACAAATATCCAATATTTACCAACTCTGCCAATACTAGCCAAGACAAAGGAAAAGTGCCTTCTATAAATTCTATTCAATGTCAAATTTGTAAAAAAATTGGTCACTCAAATGTTAAGTGCAATTTTAGATGCATGGAATCCAAAAATAATGTCTCTAATAATTAACAAAGACCACTAAGAAGCATGAGCCCAGCTCCTTCAAGAGTAAATGTTGCACTACTGCAACCTCTTGAGAAAACTCATCATTTTCATGACAAAATACATCAACCCACTATAGGACCAATTCTCAATCATCCATCCAACCAATATACTAGCTAGTCTGACCCACAACAGTATCCATCACCTTTACCATAGGCCTTTTTAGCACCATTTTCTAATTCAATAGCTTATACATATAGTGCTTGGTTTATGGATATAAGAGCCACACATCATCTAACTCATGACAACAATAGCCTTTACACTTCAACTCCTTACTCTGGCAATGCCTTTGTAATGCTAGGTAATTGATATACTATACCAAAAGGTAAGTATGGATTTAGTACTTTGTCTTACAATAACCAAACACTTAATCTTAATGACTTGCTCTTAGTACCTCAACTTGAAAAAAATTTACATCAATGATGAAGTTGTGCGAGGACAACAATGTATATGTTGAGTTTCATCCTAATGGTTTCTTTTGTGAAGGATCTCACAACACATACTACTTTTCACACTAGGGGAATTGAAATTGGCCTCTACAAAATAGGGTAAGGAGCTACACTATCTCAACTAATAGAATACAATAAAGCTTCTCTAAATGGAATCATATGGCACAAAAGGTTAGGATATCCTCATGCCTTATTCCTTGATCAGGTATCCCATAAACTCAATCAAACTATTACTTCTAATATTTGTTTAATAATATGTGGAGCTTTTCAACTAAGTAAGGCTAATAGGTTACATCTTACTCATACACATACTAAAACTATTACACCATTTTCCATTATACATGTAGACCTTTTGGGTTCTACTCATGTAGCTTCTGTTCATGGAATGAAGTATTTTATATTATTAGTCGATGATTGGACAAGATTTTTATGGTTGTATGTTTAGCCAAACAAATCTCAAGTTGCTAGTATTTTTTGTACTTTGAAACAGATGTTTCTAGGAAATTTGATACTCAAATCCAAAAACTTCATTGTGATGGAGATATTGAACTAAAAATCCTTGAAACTTACTTCTTTAATAGTGGATATCACAGAAGAATTGCATGTCCTTATACACCATCTCAAATGGTATAATAAAGAGAGAGAAAAATAAGTAGGTAGTACAGACTAGCCTAGCCTTGTTAATACACTCTAGTATGTCACTAGCATATTGGGAATACATCAAAACTGTAATTAACTTAATAAATCAAATGCCATCCAAAACACTCACCATACGACAAAATAAAGCTAGAGCCAAGATCTCTACCATGTATTCTTCTTAAGTATGATGCCCATTACAAAGGCTTTTGGTGTTTACAACCTATCTCTCAAAAAGTATACATATTAGCACATATGATCTTTAATGAAGCTAAATTTCCTTTTATTCAATAGTCCTCTAACACCAGCAAACCAAGTACATTTGTACAAACACCTATGTTTGTGCAATTATCCTCAATCAATAAGCCCAATAATCTAATGTACAATACTTTTCAACCAAGGCTACTTGTGACCCTATACTAGTTTGTGAAATCTCACTTGTCACAATAGTCTAAACACCTATATCATCCTCTATGCCCACATCTTTACCATAGGTTATGCCTTCCCCAATGGCTCACAAAAACTTATTACCAATACCATCTCTTGCATTATATTTACCATCTTTTACTCCTCATTCCAACTTACCTTTACTTGACACATATCTACCATTATCTTTAATCCAGTAGGAAATTCTTTCAATGTTGCTATTCCCCCATCCAACCTTACCAATACACATTCCATGACTTCTCTATACAAAGATGGTATTCAGAAACCTAAATCTTATTCCATAACCATCATCCTTATTAAACCAAAAATAGTCAAGGAAACTCTTAAAATCATAAAATAGGAAGAGGCCATGCAAAATGAATTCAATGCACTATTGAAAAACAACACATGGGTGTTAATACCACTACCAAAGCATGGAAAAATCATTGACAATAAGTTGATCTATAGAACTAAGTTGAAATCAAACAAAACTCTTGAAAAATACAGGATAAGAGTTATGGCCAAATGCTTTCAACAAAAGTGTTGGACTTGATTATAAAGAGATATTCAATCTAGTTGTAAAACCCATAACCATTCATATTGTGCTCATCATAGCTTTATCTAAGAGCTAGTTTGTTAGATGATTGAATAAATACAACATTTCTCAATAGTGATATAAAATAGGAGGTTTATATGACACAACCTAGGGGTTTCATTAATTCTGTACACCCTTACTATGTCTATCAACTTAAGAAATCCATTTATGACTTAGAATAAGCACCACATGCTTGGTATATGAAACACACTAGCTATTTAATGAATTGAGGCTTTATCAATTCGAATGCAGATACCTCAATGATTATGTACTCACATGGTAAAAATCTAACTATCTTGTTAATTTATGTTGATGATATATTGATTATCGACAACAATCAAGATCTCATTCAATCATTCATAGTTAAAGTCAACTTAGAGGTCTCTCTTAAAAATCTTGGTGAGTTATCTTACTTTCTTAGCATAGACATACAAAAGGCAGATAAAGGTTTTCATAAGAGTTAGACAAAATATATCAGTGAACTTATGGTCAAAATGGACCTTCCAAACACAAAACCATTTACTACCCTTATAAGTACAAATATTGGTTGGACAATACACATGCACCACTAGTATTGGTTGGACTAATAACTAACTCTTATACATACAATGCTCAATAACATCTAGTTAACAAGTTGAACACAATGCAATGACTTATCCTTTTCTATTTCCTTTTTTGTCCTACTAACATAAGTACCATGCAATAAACATTTGACATACAAATTTCAATATTCAAAGTGAAGGTTATGTGTAAGTCATATTCTAGCATAGTTGGCAAAATACTTGAAATTTCTTTTAAAGGCTTTTTGGTTCAAATTCCCTAATCCCAAATTTATCAAAAAAAAATGGAAGTTATGTGTCAATCATCATCTAGTATAATTGTTAAAAGACTTGACAATTCTTTTAAAAAGTTATTAGTTCAAATCCCAAAATGTAATAAAATAAACAGAGATTATGTATTTAAATTTCGACTTACAATCACTTAAAAATATTGGTTATCAAAGGTAGATCTATATTGGCCCTAACCATCGATAAAAAAGGTATAATATCTATATATGATAAATTACATGCATAAAATTAGGTTATGTTTTTTAAATTTTTATTTTAAGGCTTTCACTACTCATAATTCATTACAAATTTAATAATTTGAATATTTTTATACCCAAATAAGATACATGTAATATCTTTTTTATTGAATAAAAAATAAAACACATTTAAAATTATATTCTTTTCTTTATTGATTTTTATTACAATAATCATTAAATTAAAGATGTAATAATTAATAAGAAAATAATTATGTTTTACTGTTTTTATGGTGTCTCCATCTCTTTAACATAAATTCTAAATCTACCATAGTTGATCTTGAATACAATTATGTTTAATGAAAATAATAATATTTCAATTCTATGAATATATATATATATATATATTATAACAAGAAAATATAACCAAAATTGAAAAAAAAAATGAAATAAATATTAGTAAAAAAAAAGTAGATATCGTCGAGTCTACAAAAAGACATGGAATGAACTTTGTCTTCAAAGTCGAAATTTATTTAAACAAAGAAAAGGAATCAATATAACGTTTGCATCGACTACGACGGATTCAAAACAAAAGACAGTAGGAACATGTTAATTGGTTGTAACTATTCTTTGTACTTATGTTATTTATATTTTTTTTATTTGACTAATAGTTATAAATTTTTGGATGTTTAGATGTCGGCGAAATTTAATTTTTTAATTTTTTTTATAAATTTACATTAACTAGAGTATTTAAATACCCACACGTATATCTGTATCTGTTGTTTGGACATAACTAATTCATAAAATATGAAATTCTAAATAGAATTAATTATATTTTATATTCAAAACGTATTAAATTAGTTACAAATATTTTAAAAATATTTATTCAATTATAATTATGTTAATAATACGTGTAATGATAAAAAAATATTTAAATTTTATACACATAGATAGTAGGAATAATTATAAATTTAAACATATTTAATATTTACGTATTTTTATCATTATATATACATAGTATAAAAAATTGTAACTAATTAAAAGTTTTAAACATATTTATTTATTATAGATATAAAAAAGTAATAACCCATATAAGTAACATAGTTAGTACCCCCTTGTAGCTATATATAGCTCTTTTCTTTCCCGTCTTTCATTCAATACCTTCCTTCTCACTCCCTCGTATACATTTTCTCCAGTCACTAATTAGCATGGATTCGGACCCACCCTTTCAAAAGACTTACAAGACTCTCTTTGACAAGAGCCACCAAGACGACAAAGTGCTTGACATAGTTGAGGAATACGACTTGCCGTTTATCGACGTAAGTCGATTGGAGGTGAGTGATGATCAAGTGAGAGACATGTGTAAATCAGACATCGCTAGGGCTTCAAAGGAATGGGGTTTCTTTCAGGTTGTAAATCATGGGATTTCACATGAGCTTTTGGAGAGGATGAGAACTGAACAAGAGAAATTGTTCAAGCAACCCTTTGATAAGAAAAGGGAAGACCATAAATTTTTGAACTTCTCAGCTGGAAGTTATCGTTGGGGTACTCCTACAGCTACATGTTTGAAACAATTGTCATGGTCTGAAGCTTTTCACATTCCTATTACAGATATTTATGGCTCCGTTGGTTTGGCTAGTCTCAGGTACATATCTATGCTTCTTCTTCTTTTTCCTTTCTAAAATCATTATTAATTAAATAATTGATCAATAGTTCTTCTTTAACAGTTTATACTTCCCATTTTTTTTTTTGTCATTATTTTCCTTCCTACGTATAGAGAAAATGTAATATTAATGTAAAATGGTTGGGAGTGACTCTATACTAAAACAAAATAAAAAAAAAATTATTGGTGCAAGTAGATATACTAAAAACAAATTAATAATACATATATAAAGTGGTGAGATAATTAATTTTAATATAAAAGTTGTACGTATTTTTCTATAAATACTGCAATAAATTGCATGTAGCGTTTAACCCTTTCCTCGTTTTCTTTAGGTTAGACATTTTTTATTTTATTTTAAATAACTATATAGTACACTACTCACACATTCATAATTTAAACTTAAATCTCTCTATATATATATATACCTTTATTATATCTAAATAAGCTCGTTGAAACGTAAAGTCATTGTACATTTCATTAGTAATAGTAAAAATAAAAATAAAACGTCCCTTTAAGTGGATAATTAATTTTGTGAGATTAATTAAAAATAAATCAGTTATTAAATGGTCATAAATGATTAATGGTGACATAATTGATCCTAAGTCTGCACGTTATCATTTGATACATGTATGTAATATATTGAAAGAAAAAAGTTTTTTAGTACTCCTTATCCATTCACCAATTTAAGTGTAGTACTCAAACGAATATATTATCTATAGCCCTCTCATAATTAGTGGTGGAAATAATAGCTTAATCTTTATTTATATATAATTGATGGAGAAAGATCATACAGCTTAAGTTTGAATTAATAATTGAATATTAATATTAACAAAGAAAATAAGAAACCTTTCATTCGCATACATCATGTGCACAAAGACTTTATAGCCATACTATCATTCTTTTCCTTGGGGGAATTAAAAAAAAAAGAATATTAGTTAAATTAATATAGAAAACGTATAATCAAATAAAGAATAGAATTATAATATATATGTCTAGGTGGTATATATAATTGGTTATGATCAGGCTAACCATTTAATGTTCGACTGTGCATGTAAGAGTTTAATTTAAGTAAATATTTTTTTCTTTATAAATAATTATTATTGCTAGCTCGACTATGGAAGATTTTGCTGCAAAAGTTTCAAGTTTGGCTCAAAAGCTAGCGGAGATATTAGCCGAGCAATTAGGTTACGAATCAACTTTCTTCGAAGAGAATTGTTTGCCAAGCACTTGTTATCTTAGAATGAATCGTTATCCACCATGTCCCAACCCATCTGAAGTGTATGGTCTAATGCCACATACTGATAGTGACTTTCTCACCATCTTGTATCAAGATCAAGTTGGAGGACTTCAATTGGTGAAAGATGGTAAATGGATTGCCGTTAAACCTAATCCTGAGGCTCTTATTATCAATATTGGCGACTTATTTCAGGTGAATAATTTTATTTTATTATATATCCAACACATTATCCTTTTTGCTTCTTCTTCTTCTTCTTCTTCTTCTTCTCTTTTCTTTTTTCCTTGATGGAGTCGATATAAGACTTGCTAATTGGTAGTTTATATATGCTTCCAATGAAGTACTTACATTATTTTTTTCGATAAAATTGGAAAATCATGTAAAGATTAATTAGATAATTATGTTACACAGTGCATTAGTTAGAACATTTTAAATTTAATATTAGGTTTTTCCAAATATCAAAGAAGTTTTAAATTTAAAAATAATATCATAATAAAATAATTTTTTGTTTTTTTTATTTAAAATAATTTCAAAATGAAATAATAAAAGAATAAAAAGTAAATACTACATAAATATTAAAAATAAAGTTCAAATAATGAAATAAAAATAGAAAAAAAAAGAAATTTTAATCTTTTTATCAAGATATTAATATTAATATTATATATATATATATATCTTTGTGTTACTTCATTCTTTTCATTTTTAAATTGTACTTTATTTATATTTAAATATATTTTTATTTTTATTATGAAATCAATAAATTTCCTATATTATTTTATTATTTTTGTAGATTTACTCTTTTGAGTTAAGGGTTCTTAATTTGATATAAAGACATACCAAAGGATAGATACAAATAAAAAATGGTTGAGACTTTCTGCTATTTGAGTAAATCTCAGGGATATTATTGATATTTATCATTTACAGTTATGTTATTTATCACAGTAATGGGTATATATATATGTATATGGTGACATAATTTCTCTTTAATATTTTTGTGAACAATACAGGCATGGAGCAACAATGTTTATAATAGTGTTCAACACCGAGTAGTGACAAATCCACAAGTGGAACGTTTCTCAACTGCGTATTTTTTGTGCCCTTCATATGACACCATTGTACAAAGTTGTTTCCAACCTTCAGTTTATAGAAGATTCAGCTTTAGGGAATATCGACAACAAGTTCAAGAGGATGTTAAAAAATTGGGTTACAAAATAGGACTCTCTCAGTTTCTTCTTGTTTCATGAACTAAACTAGATGTTCCATGATCATGATCAACTAGGCAATTATATATATATGTAGTGAATATAAATTATCAAAAAAAGTGCTTTTTAAAAATAAAAATAAAAACTAAATTACAACACCAAATAAGCTTGATACCCAAAAAACAAAAAGAGAGAGAGAAAGTTTGCAGTATATATGGGACAGAAATAGAAGTTGTAGACGAGGAATAAATTATGTTTCAAATATACGAGTCTTGTGAGTGCGGAATTTATGAAAGTTTTTTCTTGGATAAACTATATAAATGGTTAAATTCTCTGCTTTTCATGAGTCTCAATTTGATTTTAGCCTTTTTTTTATGAAATGTTTTTTTATAAGTGGATACATGTATTATTTTAATAATATAAAAAATAAGTTTTATGCATATTAAAAAATATGATATATGTAAGTTTTTTTTATAACGTAAAAAATATATATTTTTAAAAGGTTAAAAATAAAATTAATTGATTAATTAAATTATATAAAAACGGAGGGTCACGTTTCATGAATTATTAAAAAAAAATGTATCCTAACCTTCAAAATAAAAAAAAACTAACGTGAATGAAAAAATATATATTTATGAAATTTCAATTTGGAAAAAGGGAGCACAACACATGTTGAATTTGATAAATTCTTTTCTTTATTTTATTCCTTTTATTATAAAAGGTTATATTTAGCAATTTTGTAAGTACTGTTTTTTTATGTTAACATTCTTGTGTGCAAAGCACAAAGTTTATATTTTTACTTAATGTATTGTCATCCACTTTGTAAGATCAATTACTAACGGTTTAATATTATACACACTCATGTAGATTTTACACTTTGTATGATTTTATGATATATATACCACTTTGGGGGGTCAGAGAATATAGTTGGTATGTTTAGGTTGTGTGTTTACATTGTGTTTCTTTTGTTGTTTTCTAGTATTTGTGGGAAACTTATTCAAAACTATTCAAACAAAAAATGGCTACTTTTGTAACTCATCGAGTGCTTGCCAAGGTCCATCGTTAGTGATCGGTAGATCTCACCTTGGTAGTTGGTGATGGATTATGGTAGTTACCCTCGTTAAGAGCAACTATTAGCCTAGTCGAAGTGGTTGGCAAGAACTCACTTAGGTGGGCATCAAGGTGGTGCTAAGCCCCACGATAGTTGAAAAGGTTTTTTATAAATATTTTATTGTTTTGAGTTTTTCAAATTAATTAGAAAAATGTAGGAAATTTTTGATAATTTGTAAACTCGAGTTTTTGAGAAAAATTGTTTTCTAGCTCTATATTAGCGATAGATAGAGTGTTACTTCATATTGGTGATACGTAGAGTGATTTTGGGAAAATTTGTTTTGAAGTGAGTTTAATTAAAATTTGATTAAAGCACCAAGATATAGTTTTATGTAGGTACATATGCATCGGAATTGACATTATCATAGGTTGTTCATTATATTGAGCAGTAAGTGATTGTACCATATCATGTGACCATAGAGCTCTAAAGAAGAGCTAAATTCATTTGGATCATGATTATTATGGAGACTACAGTAGAGGTAGCTTAGGTGTCATTGAATCAAAAGTATGAAACTAAAGGGTTGGTCGCTTTCTTCATTATAAGATGATAGACTCTAAATCTGTATGCAGTCAAGTATATGAATTTCAAGATATCTTAATAGAGATATATGATGAAGAGATGATACTTAGTGAAACATTCCAATTTATAACTATTATTGAAAAGTTTCCCCATTTATGGATATGGTTCAATGCTTACTTTAAGCACAAGCGAAGGAAAATGTCTTTGAAAGACTTACTGATAAGATTCAAAGTGGAAGAAGATAACAAGGTTTCTTCTAAAAGAGGGTATATCCCATTAGCACCTAAGGCTAATGTGATGAAATATAGTCAAAGTTTCAAGCACAATAAGAATAAGGGTAAGGACAAGCTAGGTAAAGAGTCTAAATTGAGACCTACAAAAGTAACTTTTAAGAAGTCAAGCTTCAAAGGAATTTACTTTAACTGTTAGAAAACAAGGCATAAAGCCCAAATTTCAAGATTCTAAAAAAAAATAGGAATCGTGAGGCAAACATGGTTGATGACATAACTCGTGATATCTATGATATTGACTTGTGTGCAGTCGTTTCTGAGTTGAACTTGGTGGGATCAAACCCAAAAGAGTGGTAGATTGATACTAGTGCAACAAGACACATATGCTTAAATAAGGATATATTCAATATTTTTGAACCAGTGAAATATAGAGAGAAGCTCTTCATGGGAAATTTTTCCACATCATTCATTCAAGCATGACTTTTAGATAGTGTTTGAATCTAATAAGATCATTGTGACCAAAAAATGGGATGTTTGTAGCAAATTGGTGTGTATCTAATAGACTATTTAAGCTCAATATAATGACTATAAAATATAAGAATATTAATAAAATTAATTCTTTTGTTTATTTGCTTGTGGCATTGTAGACTAGGTTATGTTTTAATTACGATACATTACGTAGACTAATTAACATGGAACACATATCCACATTTCAAATATATTCAAAGCATAAGTGTGGGACTTGTGTTTAGGCAAAAATGACTAGGTTATTGTTTGATTCTATTGAAAGGAACACTAAATCCCTTGACTTAATCCTTAGTGATTTATGTGATTTGAAATTTCTTCAAACAAGGGGTAGTAATAAGTATTTTATTACTTTTGTTGATGATATCACGAAATATTACTATGTATAGTTACTTAAATACGGTACCTCGATAAAAGACACATAAGATATCGTATGAATTATTCAAAAGAATGGCACCTTTCTATAAATTTTTACGAGTGTGGGGGTGTCTTGCTAAAATAGTGAAGAAAGGTCCAAAACTGATAGATTGCATTTTCATTGGATATGCACATAATAATATTGCTTATTGATTTATTATGCATAAGTTAAAGATCCCAAACATACACAAGAACATAATAATGGAATCAAAGAATGCATCATTTTTTGAACATGTATTTCCAGGTAAATCTCAAGGATAATCAAGTTTGTCTAAACAAATGTATAAGACTATGAATAAAGATAGTCAAAACAAAGGAGCTAAACAAGAGGTTGAAGATAAGATTAAGATTGAACCCATACGTAGCAAGAAAACAAGGACAAAAGCATCATTTGGTCCATATTTTTTGACCTACTTGCTAGAAAGCGAACCTCAAACCTATGAAAAGGCTATAAATTCTTCTGAAGATCCTCAATGGCAAGAAGCCATTAATAGTAAAATTGGGTTCATTCTAAAAAATCACACTTGGAAACTAGTTGATTTACCTTCAAGTAGTAAAAAAATAGGGTCTAAGTGGATTTTCATAAGAAAATTTCTATCAGATGGATGGATTGAAAAATAGAAGGCCAGACTTGTAATTAAGGGATACAAACAATGACTTAACCTTGATTACTTTGATACTTATTCTCTTGTGATGATAATAACATCCATAAGGATGATAAATTTCTATTGTCGCTCTGTGAAATCTTGAAATACATCAAATGGATGTAAAGACACCCTTTTCTAAATGGAGAGTTAAAATCTACATTAACCAACCCATAGGTTTTTCATACCTAGAGTAAGAAGGAAAGGTCTGTAAATTGGTGAAGTCTTTATATGGCTTGAAACAAGCATCAAAATAGTGGCATAAAAAATTAATAATGTCATGAGCACAAATGGATATTTTATCTTATATCTTTATGTTGATGACATGCTAATTGTGGGTAGTAATGATCAAATGATCAAATCTACTAAGACTATGTTGAGTTCAAGGTTTGTTATTAAAGATATGATGCATACTAATATAATTTTGAAATTAAGATATCAAGAAAATCAAGCAGTTTCAATCTAAGTCAATGTCATTATGTTGACAAAATACTTGAGAAATTTAACAAATGTGATTTTGGAATTATCAGAACATTAGTAGATGTAAATCTACACCTACTTAAGAATAAAAATGAGAGTGTGTCTCAACTAGAGTATTTTAGAGTTATAGAAAATCTTTTATACTTGATGAGTTGTATGAGACCAGATATAGCTTACGTTGTAAGCAAAATAAGTAGATATACTAGTAATCAATGATTTGATAACTAGAAAAGTATTACAAGACTACTTAGATACTTAAGATATACATGTAGTTGTGGATTGTATTACACAAGATATCCAACTATATTAGAAGGATACAATGATACAAATTGGATATCTGACATGAAAGAATCAAAGTCTACCAGTGGATATGTATTCATATTGGATGGTACAGTTGTTTCTTGAAAGCCCTCTAAACAGACGTGTATTGCTAGATCTATGATGGAATTTGAGTTCATCGCTTTGGATAAATGTGGCGAAGAATCCGAATGGCTATGCAATTTTTTAGAGGATATTCCTAAGTGGGTAAAGCATGTACCAGTAATAATATATTGTAGTGTGAGTTCATTATTATTTGATCGTTGTGTCTTAAGAGATAAATTTTCGTAATTTTTTAACACTTAAGGTGAGCGAAATAATTATCTTAAAAACATTCTGTGATACAAATGTTTCGATCTTTTAATTTATACATATATTTATATATTTATATTTTTAATTTTTAATAAAATAATTTTATTCTTAATTTGTTGATAAACTATCAAAATTGATACCAATAGTCTAAATATAAATATTACAAAGATACTAATTAAAAATAATGATTAAAATAAATACCAAAATAAGAATATAAGTATTTCAAGAGTACCAACCCAAAAATGGTGTGCTAATTTATATATAGTTAGCATTCGAAAGGGATTAATGTGTTCAAAACATACAAATTTCTGATCAGAAGATATGCGGATGTATAATGTGCATAATCTCCTTAAATAAGTAGTAAGGTTATTTGGTAGGATGATCAAACATGATCAAATAGGTTCATTTCTCACTTCCCTTTTTCTCATCGTTTATCGTTGTTGGACTTCTCATCGGCTATAAATCACGCCGAAGCATTCGTTGCAACATGGATCTCAGAATATCGCACTAATTTCTTGCTTGTTGACGTCAACCTCGACATGGACATCCACAACACTGGTTTCTGTTCCACGGAAAATAATTCAGAGGGAAATGATTAAGCTGAATGTAGACCCATCTCTTGATTATTCGTTTGGATAAAAGAGGGAAATCTCTATCACTATATCTCCACTATTATGTATCACCAAGGTTGGTCATGGTTTGTTCGTCTCAGTTTCTCATTTTAGAACACCCTTTTGCTTTTTACTACTTGGGTTTTGCTTTCTTTTGTTTCTACTTCAAATAATTTTACAAAAAAAATAATCATGTGCTTGTCCGCAGTGGGTTTTTTTCTTCTTATTTCTAGTTAATTTTCTTAATTTTATAGTGTTACACAACACCATTCCAGCATTCTACTAAATAGTTTTTGATTTATTTATTTGCTTTCTTTCACATGAATAGCTTGTTCTTTATTTGTTGTTTAATATTAAGTCGTGAGTATAAAGCCTTACATATAATTTAAAAATATATTAATTAAAAATATTTATGTAAATTTGAAATGAATTTTAAAATAGATGAGTTTCAAGTAAATTTATTAACCAACAAGAATATTATAAAATTTATGCAAATTATATAAAATTATGTAAACCCTAAATAAATTTTAGAATAAAGAAGTTTCAAGTTATAAATATTAATCAATATAAACAAATTTATGTTATAGGATTATTTAGTAAGATTTATTTAAATTATACATAATTCTTTAAGCATTACAAAAGCTTTATATTATTTATTATTATTCTTTTTATTTATTTAAGAAATTGTAGATAAATATGTATGTATACATTATAAAATTGAAACTGTGTGTTTTGTAAAGCTTTGCTGAGCCAGTGAGCCTTAATATCTTAAGAGTAATTTTGTAAAGCCATCTTCTATTATTATGCGAAACTGTGTGTTTTGGTAGTAATTCATGCTACAAGTGTTATGTCATTTTGTTAGTTTTATGTATAATCATGTTATACAACCCCTAAACTGGAAGGGAATTATGGTCATGAAATTATTTTCACTTATTTTTATATTTGACTGTATCATTTATATTAAATAAAATGAAAAAGATTACTAATGAATAAGTAAATATCATCTCTCCTTAGGAAAAAGTCATTACACTAATACTGAGAATGTATTTTTTTTTTTATACTAGTTTCCTCTAGTTATTGGTATTCTCGCATATATTACACACGAGTTTTTTCTTCTTATATCTGAATAAGTATTGCAAGTGATTTTTTTTGCTGCTTTTATTTTTCGTATAAAAGAATATTTTTAAGTAATAATTTTTTTAATAATATATCTTGTTGGAGAAGAAAAATAATAATTAAATAATAATATTTAATTTTTATTAAATATACTGATATTTAATTAATATATAATGTTTTTTATTTTATTTCAATCATAAACTAAACATTATAATTTTAATTTTTTTAAATTTTAATAACAACTCAAATACAATAATAATAATAATAATAATACTATTCTTTTATATTCAATTATATTATCATTTTATTCTTATTATGTTTCCCCTTCAAACCAAAAGTATCGGTAAGGAAGTTGAATAAGGAAGCCCGAATCAACCAATAGTTTAACAGGTTTACAAAATGGTATATATCAGGGGTTGTAATTAGTACGAAGTATTTGAGTTAGCACAAATAAATTCGATTTAAATTGATTTAATATTAATTTAATTTAACACTAATTCAATTCAAACCACCAAAAATAAGTTAGAACCCGCACCAAAAACAAACCACTTGACTCAAATTGTTCTAAAATAGTCCATATTGTTAATGTCTTTTTAATTAATAGATTTTTTTTATAAATAAAAAATATGTTTAATAATTAAAGCTCATTACTTAAAACAACATTATATAAAAGACTAAAAATGAGAAGAATAATATTTTAAATAAATGATAAATTAATACCGAATAAATAACTTATATATACAATAAAATCAACAAAAATAATACAACTTCTCACACATACATGTTATATTACAACAATTAGTTAATTATAAAATAAGAATAATAGTAAACATAAGCCATGTAAAGTTAAGAATTTTAAATAAATTTGTTAAGGTACACGGCATCAATTCCTTCGTAGGTAAAATTTAAAAATTGTCATGTTTTCATGTAAATTTATAGTTTGAATAAAGAATTTTAATTTTCAATAGAATTTTTTGTAACTATTAAATAGAAAAATATATGAGTAAGATTAAATAAAAAAAATTTAAACAAAAAAATATGAGTAAAATTAAATAAAAAATTTCTTCCAAAATTCATCCCACGTATATATATATATATATAAACTATAGAGTGAAGGTACATAAAAAAAAATCCTTTTTAAGATAGTACAAAAACGATTTTAACATGTTTCAACGTATGTACGACTACTTCTTGAGAAAAGTGAAACAGATTTAGAGTTGTTGTTGCCAATGTTAGATTTACGTGTTATATTTTTTCCTTAAATTTTATTTTGTACTAATAAACTCGTTATCTAGTTTAATTTAGCTCAGGGTTAGGTTAATTTAGTTGGTTTAAATTTGGCTCAAATTTGATTTTATTATTCAAATTTGATTTGGTTAATACTATACAAATTGATATCGGTAATATATATGTATATATACCATCGAAGAAGAAGAAGAGTAGACCAAGGCCATGGCGCCACCGGCTGCGATTCGGTGGTCCATATTCGTATTGGTTCTTGTGCCTATCGCTTCTCATCGCTCCATCGACGGCTGTCTACTGCGACGAAGACGATTGCTCCGACCTTCTAGGGTCAGCTGATCTCCTTTTTGTATCGTCTTCCTCAATCACTTTTCCCTTTATCGCTTACTTACGGCACTGTTTACTTGCATTTCTAGGGTTACCCAGAACGCTAATACTACGGAAATAAAAAAATCTTACTACAAGCTCTCCCTGAAATAGTGAGTTTTTAGTTTTACTTACTTCCTATCTAGCAGCATTGTATAAATTCGAATCCTTAATTAAATTGAAAAGTTTTTTTCTTCTTCATTTGAATTCAACCATCCGGATAGGATCCCCAATCCGGAATCCAAAAGCTCTTCGTCAAAATTGCCAAAGCTTATGAGGTTATTCGTGTATGTTTTTTCGATATTTGATTCTCAGAAGCAGATACATATTTGTATTGTTGTTTTTGAGCTGTATAGATACTGCTTTGCCTGTTTGCAGTATTCTATCGTTGGAAAAAAAGAAGAAGAAGAAGAAGATGATTACGCAATTGCACACCCCAAGGAGGTAAACAAAACATTTCGACTATAAATATGATGATTATCCTCTTTTTTTTGAATTTATGCTCTTTTCTTTCGTTTATACCAATCAGTAGAATGTAAAGTTTAATGATCCGAGCCTCTTCCTTGAGTTTAACTACCTTGGATAGTGTTTTTCCATAGGACTTTGTGTACTGTTGAATGAATTTTAGACTAGATGTATCCCATTCTTTTGCTTGAGAGACTGACGGCATTTGATTCATGTCACATGTTCCCTCTTACTTTCTTTGGGTTTATAACGATTTCTAGAGCCGTAAAAATGTTGTCAAGCTATATCCAAAATTAGGGGTGAGCAAATAATATGATAAATCCGTATAATCAGAGAAATCTGATTCGATATGTTGGATTTAGATGTCGGATCAAATACAGATTGAAAAATATACAATCTATTTAGATTCGGTTTGAATTCGGATTGACATATTTTATAATCCATTGTAGTATGGCTGATACCGAATTACTATTACAATTATAAATAAATGTATATTTTATTTTATAATGTGTTATAAGTTTTCAAGCATATTTTTTATTCTTGTGATTCTCATTATTGTTATCATAAATAATAAATTTTGTGAGAGATGTACAAACATAAAATCAAAATATATATATTGTGTTTTATATATAACAATAATTCCTAAATAAGTTTCAAATTCAATCCGACTTTATCCGATTCACAAAATCCGATATGTTTGCATTCAGATTGGTTCGAATTGATTATTTTATCAAATTGGTTTTGGATTAAAAATATTCAAATCCGATTCGGAACCGGCGGTTTCAATCCGTTGCTCAGCCCAATTCAAAATTATACATGTTTTAGTGTTATATCATTTTGTTTCAGTTTTTTTTATCTATTAGTATATCAGTTGCAACTTTCAAATTGGTTTTCTAAATGTAGCTCCATCTACTTCCTTCACACTCATGTATGTGTCATTGTGCACCCAATTTTATTCTCAAGTGTTCTACAATACAGCTCGCTACTAT
Organism: Hippophae tibetana; assembly: GCA_037013495.1. Classification (NCBI taxonomy): domain Eukaryota; kingdom Viridiplantae; phylum Streptophyta; class Magnoliopsida; order Rosales; family Elaeagnaceae; genus Hippophae; species Hippophae tibetana. The sequence continues at coordinate 31,129,309 of CM072802.1, read as the reverse complement.
CGTGCATATTACGGTCACAAAATGGTGATAACAAAAACTTATAATTTTGTTAAACTTTTATGTAATATGCAGTGAAGGTGTCGATCTCAATTTGGCATCTAAAAAAATTGTCGTATTTGTCCTTCCAGGATCCTAGAGCTGTCCTATTTGGCCTTGTTCTGGTTCTTTCAGCATTTCAGTATCTAAACCAATTGACAAATATCAGGTATGGTGATAGAGATCTAGGAGATCTAGTGAATACTTTAATTCATATACTTAAGCTTGATATGTAAATATTTGCTTTACTGAAATGGAAAGCTCTGAAGAGGTGTTCATGTTTTCTTTTAGTAATTGCTGCTTGTATAGTAGGCAATATAACCATGCTCAAAAAGACTACTGCTACAAAATAGACTACGAGCTTTGGAAATTGAATGGAATAGAGGAATGTCTAATGGGAAGAGGATTTACAATCAAATGGACAAGTATAGAACATTTTCGGTTTTTAATTTCTTGATAATCTCTGCGTCTCGTCCTTGCTAATATTCTTGTAATCCATTCTTAGGAATTAGGACCACTCAAATAGTATCAGGCCATTTTGTATTGTGATTCACAAATGTCAATATATCATTCTAAGTTTTACCTTTATGACAGGAAAAAAGAGGAAGATCTCATCAAAGAACTTGATTTGCAGATAAATGGAGCAGAAAAACCCTCTATTTGGAACTCATTATTGTACATGCCATACTCCTACCGGGTAGATTCCGTACCTTCACTCAGGATTTTATGTTTCAACATATACGAAAGTTTTGGAATGTTTTTATGCCCTCAGCTCACCACCCAAAGAAAAAAAAACTGTAGTTTGATTGGAAAAACTAGTTTAGATTGTTGGTTGTATTATTACAACTAGCATTCAATACGCGCATTGTGTATACTTGCCCATGCAATAATAAATATCATTTATCTTAAACAAAAGATAAGATATTTTAAAAAATTATAAAAGTGTCAAATGATAAGTAAATGAAAATTAGAAGCTAAAAACAATAAATATACTTAATCTAAAATAACGATACAAGAATATTGAAATTTGAAGAGCTTTTGTAACATAAAAAAATTATTGTTGTTAGTGAAATGTAAGAGTCATCTTAAAAGTGAAAAGTCTTTAAAATTTATTGAGAAGTGTTTGTAACTCAAATATATTTTGAAGACATGAGTATATGGGTTTAACAGTGTTGGAAGATAGACCCTGAAAATGGAGAAGATGGTTTTTGGATGCACTTACAAATGGATAGTCTATAACCTTTTAGTAACATTATGATCTTAGAAAACACTTAATTTACTAATTCTCAATAAATTTAAGGTTTATATGCTAAAATGATTTTCACACAATCCTATTTATATAGAATTTTAAAGACTCTTACAAGGTGATTATTCACTTACACATATTTCACGCACTACTACACTAACTACATTTATTTTTCTTAAATTATAAAATCTTTTGAAATTCCATAACTCTCTTCAAATAATGATAATTAAGAATTTTGAATTGAGTTATTAATTATATTTCTTTTATTTTTGGTTAAACCTACTTATTAAGTTATAAAATTATTTTATATTTAAAAATAAATAATTTACTAGAAATTTTTTAATGATAAATAACTAATTAAATTTTAATAAAATATAATAATTATAATTAATAACAAAAAAGAAAATAAATGTCAAAAATCTTATTAAAAGATGATATATTATTTAATTAATTACAATCAATACTTCAAACATTAAACATTAAACATTGAAGTTTCTACAAATTAAAATTAGAAAATATGAAGGATCTACATTCATTTAATGAATATATAACCATAAGATTTATACAGGAGAATGCCAAAAGGTTGCATTATGTTTAATAGATAAATAGTAGAATTGTATTGTAGAGGAATTAAATAGATAATTGAACTATATTTTTCCAATCAATTTTGAACATGTCATTTTTGGGTTTAGAATAATCTTTGAATGGCCTTTTGTTTTTCTATTTTAATTCTGTAGTAATAGACAATTATTATAATATTTATAAGTCTTGATTTTTCAATTTAAAATTTTACAGAGAAAATTTATAAATTTTATAACTATTCATATGTTAAACAATAATTACTAATTCTATTAACTCTCTCACATAGATAAATTATTTTAAGAGTATTCCGACTTTCCTTTTTATCCCCCCATTAATAAAATTAATATATAATCAATTATTTTTTATATAAATATTATTTACAAAATAAATAAATAAAAATAATTTATAAAGGAATTTAATTACATGAGAAAATAAGGTGATTATGAAAGATTATTTTATTCATTGGTCTAATAATATATTTATATACGTGTACAACCTTACTTGGTAAATATAATTCTGATAAACAATCTTAATCATACTTAAACTAATACAATTTACCCTATAATAATTAGGATAAATGTAATATTTATCTCTATGCATGTTAACTCTTATCTTAAATTGGAGCATAGATGTCACACATGCTCTCTAATTTGGACAATGAAGTATGAAAAGAGCTTTCAACTATATCATGAGTCGTAATGTTAACTAACTATTTAGCACTCTTGATGTATGAAACTTTGATGTTACCAGATTCTAAATTATCTTTGATGTAGTTTATGTCAAGTTCAATATGTTTTGTTCAATCATGTTGTATTGGGTTATTAACAATTATAATAGCTAGAGTGTTATCACAAAATATAACAATAGGTTTCTTAGGACCAAAACCAAGCTCACTCGATAGAATCTAACCAAGAGAGCTCGAAATATCATGATACTCAACTTCTACACTGGATAATGATACTATGTTTTGTTTCTTACTATTCCAAGTCACCAAATTTCCTTTAACAAATGTAAGATATCCTAAAGTAGATTTTCTATCCACTTTAGAACCCATAAAGTCATAATCGATGTAACTTATGATGTCCAAGTGTCTATGTTTAGATAGCATAATTCCTTTGCCTTGGATGACTTTAAGTAAGCTAAGATTCAGTTCACTGCATCTATATGTTGCTCACTAAGATTATGCATGAATTGGCTTAGCGTACTAAGAGATCTAAGACTTACCAGTTTCAACTAAGAGATCTAAGACTTACTTTCTTTGAGAGATAAAGAGTTCTTGCTTAGAGCGAGAAACTTCAATTCATAATAAGTATTTTAGATTTCCCAAGTCCCTTATTTCAACCCCTTAGTTAAGTAGTTGTGTAGCTTTTCTTTCTCACAGGTGTTAATGCCTGTAACAATCATGTCATCAATATAAAATAAAAATAAGGTAATGTCATTATCATCTCTTTCATAAAAAAGAGTGATCTGTTTGGGTGTGGTTAAATCCAAAGTCTTTTATCGAGCAACTCAATATGCCAAACCATGCACTGAGAGTTTGCTTTAACCCTTATAAGGAATTTTTAAATTTGCACAGCTTATCCCATTTTATTGGAAACCCAAGAAGAGGATCCATATACACTTTCTATGTCAAATCTCTATGGAGAAAGAAATTTTTCGCATTGAATTAGAGTAATGGCCAATCCTGATTAACAACAATAGAGAGTATAACTTGCACTATATTCATATTGGCTATAAAATTAAATTTTTCCTTATCAATCACATAAGTACGAGCATATCCTTTAACAAGTACTCTAGCTTTATTCCTTTCTATCCTCCCATTTGGATGTAATTTTACAATGAACACTAACTTGTTACTAATAGTTTTCTTTTCCTTAGGTAACTCAACCGGCTTTTAAATACAATTTTTTTGAAGGACATTCATTTCTTCTAGCATAGTAGCTCTTCACTTGAGATCTTAAGGTTTTTTTGAAAATGAATAGAAATAGAAACAAAAGATATATAAAGGGAAAAAGTTAAGTTAATTTTAAACAAGCAGTGATAAGAAATAATGTTAGATAGGATAAACAAAATTAGAAGAGGCTTAGAAAAGCCCAAACTATTATGAGCCCAAAGATGATATCTTTCTAGCTTGATCACTAACATGTGGATCTAATGTAGTAGGTGTCAAAATATGGTCGGAAGATATGTTAATATTAGAGATATCGAGAGTAAGAAGTAAATCATAAATGTGTACCTGAGAATCAATTCAGAAAGAGTCATTCGATGGTATGATAGTATCCATCAAGAAGAGTAGGAGCATCAAAAGATGCGGATAGAACGATAAGATCTTTCTTTCTTCTACCAAACTTTTGCTGAAACAAATGAGGTGGTCTTTCCTTAACGAGTTTGAGTTCTCCTGTAGGATGGAGAGACTCTAAAGAGTAATCATATTCTATAGGAGAATGATCCTTCCTCTTATTGGAAATCCACAACTTTTATTTCAACCACAATTTATCTTCTTCCTTACTACTAATCTCCCTCTGAAGAGGACCTGTAGATATATCTCTAGAAAAATCAGATTTCCTTTTCACATAATTGAACATCCATAGAAATATAATATTTATTGTTAGCCCTTCTATGTATTAGAGTAATCTAGAAAGACACATGTGAGAGCATGTGGATCAAATTTGTCCCAATAGAGTGTAATAACATGAACTTAAAAAAACACACCCAAAAACTTTAGAATATAGATTCAATGTAGAAAGTATAGAGTGAAAAAGGATTATACACGAGAAGATTATTGATTAATAAGATAAGTAGCACTCATGATAATCTCTGCCCAAAAATGTTTAGGAATATTCATAGTTATGTATAAGGCACGTGTCATCTCAAGGAGATGACAGTTCTTATGTCCCGTTATACTATTCTATTATGGCTTATAAGCACATGTCTGATGAAGGATGCCATGAGTGTTGAAGAAATCAATAAGGGATTAATTCATAAACTCACGACCATTATCAGAATGGAATACCTGAACCTTAATATGAAACCATCATTATCATTATTTGGACATTTGAACATATGAACTAGGCCAAATATCGAGCTTTATACAGATCAAGCCCAAGTCCAGCTCTAAACGAAAGATGAAACACCCTAGACATCCCACCTATGAGACAAACCAAGCCCAAAGACCAAGCTCTATATCAACCGAGCTGGACGTCACCTCGAGTCCAAGAAAGACCGAACCCAATGTCATTTCAAGCTCGATCACAGAAGGATCTCGAGTACGATCACAAAAGGATCTCGAGTACGATCACAGAATAACCTTGTCATAAGCACGGTTGAATCTGACCTAGATTTTTGACACATTATACTTTATGTCAAATCATACCTTATTGACATGTATTTACATTCACACATTGTTTATCTAACACATGTACAACTTATGTGCTATAAATAAATGGATCACTTATGAGGATCTATAGATTGAATCCTTGGCATTAAAACTCTATCTCTCTAGATAAATCCTACATACTTAACATTTTGGCGCCTATCGTAGGGCTTAGATTCTTAGGTCAATCACAAGTTTCTAACCCCATATCCCGTAGAACTCACCTCGCCTCTAGAGAGAAAATTAGGAATTCGTAACTCGGAAATCGACATTCATGGTAATAACTCGATCCGAAAGATGACCAGACTCGAATGATGCAGGCATAATGGCAACCCAAGGAAACATGCCATGAGCCACCGATAAGGAAGGGGCAGAAGGCAACGCCCTCTATCAGGAATTATTTCGCCAATTCCTTGAACTAAGAAAAGAGTTCGATGAAACCCGAAGAGAAAACAGAACTCTCTGGTCCATGGAAGATGGAAAGACCTCGGAAAATCCTACCACCGAACCAACCATTAGGGAGGTAAGGGAACGCGGTCTGGCCGAACCTCATCATACCAAGCATGAAGTAGAAATACATCTTTTTTCTAGCTCGACTTGCCTTGATGAAGAGAAATGGCTCCAAGAAAAGAGAAGTTGGGAGATATGACTACAAGCTTTAGAAAATAACAACAAGAAACATGATGAGGCCCTCAAAGTAGCAAACGAGAGACAGTAAAAAGGAAAAACCACTTTCGAAATTAATAGAGACTGCGAACATTTATACATCTCACCATTTGCAGATACAATAAAAAATGATGAACCCTCACCCAAGTTTAATGCTCCAAAATGCCTGGGCTATTTTGGAACAAAAGATCCAGTAACTCATGTCCAACATTTCAAAACAACCATGGCGCCCATAAGCCTTACTCAGGCAAAGCGAGATGCAATGATATGTAAAATATTCGTCAACACTCTGTGCGAGGGCACACAAAAATGATTTAACAACCTACCCCCCAGTCCATATCTTCCTTCCTATAGTTCGCCAAGTCATTCATCACTAACAACACCTTCAATAAACCCTTGAGAAAAGAATCTCACCACCTCTTTTCTATTATACAAGGGGAAAAGGAAAATGTCGAAGAATACATGAAGTGTTTTAGGGAAGAAAAATTAGAAATCATTGATTGCCCTAGCTCTATCGCTATAGAGGCTTTCAAACGAAGCCTACTAAAACATTCTGCCCTATTTATGGAACTAACTAAATCAGTGCCACATACCTTGGAGGAAGCTTACGGGGAGGCCAAGAATTTTGTCAATCTAAAAGGAGAGCTTAGCTTGGTGAAGGATCGTCGAACAGGGGCAGAGATCATCCCAACCCTAAGCAGAGAAAAAAGAGCAAGCCCAGTGCCAGAGAAAACACACCACAATTACAAAAACAAGTGAGTTGTTGATTTAGGGGATAGACATGGCCAGTCAACAGAAACTGGGCCGTGAATAAAAATTGGTCGAGAAACATGGGGAAGAGCAAAATCCTCCTCCAAAAGTCCCCCGCGATTGCAGAATATTTTAAGAGGAGATTTAATTGAGATATTAAAAAGAATGGAGCAAGATCCCGAGACTAGATGGCCGCCCAGGATGACTACCCTGGGCAGAGATGTGGGCCACAACGCAAGAAATTGCAGGGATCTGAAAATAGAGTTGGACACATTACTGGCGAGAGGATATTTTAAAGACTTTGTTACAAGAAATGATGACAGAAGAATCTACCAGGAAGAACGAGGAACATCCCGACCAACATTCTCATCAAATAGTAATAAACAACCTCATAATGGGTTGGACGTTAAAACCATACATACCATACATGCAGGACCTGGGGTCAGTGGGGTGTCTAACAACGCCCGCTAAAGATTTGCAAGAGAGATGCACAACGCACCCCACGTCTACATGTTGTATAGAGTGAAGCCCCTACTAGAATAATTTTCATGGAGAAAGATGAAACTACATCCCATCACGAGGACCCATTGGTGATTACCTTGAGGATCGGGTCTTGTGATGTTCGACGAATAATGATTGACACTAGTAGCTCAGTGGACCTGCTCTTTCGAACCACGACCATTGCCCTGGGACTTAGAGACATGGAAATCATCAAGGCCGAGCTTCCTCTCGTAGGATTCAACAATAGCACCACCTATGCAATAGGAACGGTGATCTTACCGGTCATGACAAAAGGGATAACAATAATGACTAATTTTGTCATCATTGACACCCTTGCTCACTACAATGCAATCCTGGAAAGACCTTGGATACACAAGATGAAGGGAGTTCCATCTACTTTCCACCAGATGGTAAAATTTTCTACACCTAAAGGCCCTGAGGAGATAAAGGAGATCAGGAAAAAGCCAGAAGTTGTAATAATACCACAATAAAGGGAACAGCCCCCAAATAACAATCACCAAAAAGTTTCCTTCCAATGAAACAAAGGAATAAAAGTACAGCATGACCAGTGTTTCTAAACAAAGTAAAAGAACTCCCAACAGACGCGGAGTGAAAGAGCCACCTAGTCAAAATGGGCGACGACCTAACACCAGAGTTTGAGGAGAAACTCTCATTATTTCTCAAAGCTAATGCAAACGTTTTCGCATGGACCCCCACGGATATATCAGGAATTAATTCGCGAATAATAACACACCGACTAAACATCGATACAAAGGTTAGACCAATTCAACAAAGGAAGAGAAAATTCCTTAGGAAAAAAAATGAGGCAATCAAATGTCATATAATAGCCCTCTAACAGGCTGGAGTCATCAAGGAGGTTAAGTATCCCTTATGGCTCTTAAATGTGGTACTCGTAAATAAGGCCTGCGGAGCATCTCGCATGTGCATAGCTTTTACTAATTTAAACGAGGTCTGTCCCAAAGACTGTTTCCCCTTTCCAAGCATTGATCAATTGGTAAACGCCTCTTCCAATTTCGCATTGATCAATTGGTAGACGCCTCTTCTGGTTTCGCATTGATGAGTTTCTTAGATGTATACTCTTGGTATCATCAAATCAAAATGCATCCTGATGACGAAGAGAAAACTTCTTTCATAACGGAAGAAGGAACATTTTGCTACACAAGAATGTTGTTTGGATTGAAGAACGTAGGTGTAACATACCAGTGCCTCGTCAACAAAATGTTCCACAAATAGATGGGCAGGAACGTGGAAGCATACATTGATGACATGTTGGTCCAGACAGTTCAGCCCATGAACCATATCAACGACCTGCAGGAGATATTCGAGGTGATATGAAGGTACGACATGAAACTTAACCCCAAAAAATACATTTTTGGTGTGGTTGCAGGAAAATTCCTGGGATACCTTGTATCAGCAAGAGGAATCAAGGCCAATCTAGATAAAATACATGCATTGATAAACATGCGGTCGCCCAGTAGTCTCAGGGGTATACAACAGTTAAATGTAAGAATTGGGGCATTGGGCAGATTCATAGCTAAATGCACAGACAAGTGCATACCTTTCTTCAAAATGCTAAAAAAGAACAACACTATCTTTTGGAATAAGGATTGCGGCATGGCCTTTGAGGATATCAAGAAATACCTCGACAAACCCCCAATCCTAGTTAGCCCAATATCATAAGAGGTTTTTTATCTATATCTGGTTGTTACATCCCAAACATGCAGCGCCATGCTCATAGCAGAAAGACTTAAAATCCAACACCCAATTTATAATGTCAGCCAAATTTTAATCGAGGCTCAAAGCAAATATCCCACCTTAGATAAATTTGCTTTTGCCCTCAAAATTATTGCAAGAAAACTCAGGCATTACTTTGGCTCACACACCATCATAGTACTCACCTCGCCTCCCCTAAAAAATATACTAACAAAACCTGAGGTTGTAGGAAGGATGGCCCAGAAAGTCGTGGAATTAAGGGAGTATGGCATTAAATAAATGGCTAGGACTGCCATCAAAGGACAGGTTGTGGCCAAATTTGTGGTCGAGTTCATTGAATGCCTTGAGGTCGTTACCAACACAGAAATTGAGGAAGTGTTGACAGTTGACCCATAGAATGCACCAACCTGGTAGGTATTTATGGATGGCGCTTACAATTTTAATGGCTCAAGAGCAGGGGTGGTTATAAGGGATGAAAAGGACAATTAATTCGAATATGCTGTCAGGCTTGACTTTCAAACAACCAATAACATCACAGAATATGAAGCTACCATATTTGGAGTCATGATAGCCAAAAAACTGAGAGCAGATAGCATTGCCTTACATAGCGACTCTCGGCTCATTGTCAATCATTTCCTGGGAACGTTTGAGGCCCGAAATGGAAAGATGAAGAAATACTTGGAAAGACTAAAACAAGAATGCATAAAATTCTCAATGTTCAAAATCGAGTAGATAGCTCGAAATGAGAACAAACACGCATACACCTTGGCCACCTTGACATCTATCTGAGAAACCAAATACGACCGAGTGGTATCAGTAACGGTACTGACAGAGGCATCTCTTGAAGAAATTGGAAAGAGGATTGAATGCATGGATGACAATCCATCTACAACATGGTTCACACCGATCTACAAATTCTTGAAAACAGGAGACCTGCCCAAAGACCGCAAAAAAAATCATAGTCAGGATAGGTCAGTACATGATCGACGCAAGAAAACTATACCGTAAGATGCTACTCGGCCCGGGCCTCTTATGCATAAATACGGAGGGAGCCCAAAAAATAATATACGAAGCGCACGAGGGAGATTGCGGCACACATTCTGGGGGTAGAAGATTATCTCAACGAATCGTGAGACAAGGTTATTACTGGCCTACTATGCTTGTTGATTGTGTTAAATACGCTCAAAGGTGAAACAAATGCCAAAGATTTGGCCCCTTAACCCACACTCTGCCTAATGATATGCGGGGAGTAATAAGTCCTTAGCCTTTCTACAAATGGGGATTGGACATAGTAGGACCTCTGCCCATAGGCATGGGCCAGAAAAAGTTTCTCCTCGTTGCCACTGACTATTTTTCAAAATGGATAGAAATTGAAGCTCTAGCTAGAATACGAGAGGAAGAGGTAATCAAATTCATATGAAGGTCCATAATTTGTCGCTTTAGCCTCCCCAAAGAGCTCGTTACGGATAACGGGCACCAATTCACCGATCGAAAGCTCAAGACATTCGCTCTCAAATACAATATCAAGATCGTCCATTCTACGCCTTACTACCCCCAGGCCAATGATCAGGCAGAGTCCTCCAACAAATTAATCATCAACCTTTTAAAGAAAAAACTGGAAAGAACCAAAGGGAAATGGGTGGAGGAATTACCCGATGCGCTCTGGGCTGTTCGAACAAGCCCTCGAGGGAGCACCAACGAAACCCCATTCTCCTTAGTATATGGAACCGAGGTGATAATACCCACTAAAGAGCAATCGAATTAATCTTAGTCAAGGAAAGAAGAGATGAAGCTTTAAGATTGATGATCAAGTAGAAAATAACAATAGCATAATATTACAACAAAACTGTGCGCTTTAAGATTTTTTCCCCAGGTGATTGGGTTCTTAGGAAGGTTTTCCCTAATAAAAAAGAATGGATGGCAGGTAAAATGGGTGCTAGTTGGGAGGAACCTTATCAAATAATTGAAATAACCATGTCGACACTCAGAGCACCTCCGTCAATAACCAGGTCAAGCTCTCCCTTAAAATGGGTATCAGGGGCTCTTCACCTAGATCTATAAATCTGGTAGAGCACCCCACCTCGGTCAATATCTAGGTCGGCGCTAAAAAAAATCCATTATACATAAATTCATGTCGATCCGATTATTCATTTATTTTTCCACGTTAAATCACTATACGTCTCTCATTACACATTAAAACACTATACATTTCTGCATCACTCAGCACAGACATTTAAATAATCTTTAAACGTTTGGAAACACGTCCCATATCTGGATCATTAGTTTCTTCAATCAAAGGCAAAAGTTTGGCTTGAATCTCCACTACCTTTTCAGAAGCATAACTGACAGGTTCTGGATATGTCATCCTCATTGCAAGCAACCTCCGCTCCAGATCTTCAATAATCTCCATAACTTTAAGAAAAACTCTTTCAGATCACTTCATATAAAAACCTGCTCAATACGACTCTCTACCAACAAGATTGGCCATACTAGTCAAGATTTTCTTTTCACGAGATTGCATTTCAGATAAATGCTCCCTACAAGTAGCAAGCTCACACTTGGTTTCTTTTGTAATACGTTTAATCCTCACAACCTCAGCTTTCATCACCCTAATCTCTTCCACGAGCCTACAACTTGCAACACGAAAGGCTCACAGTAAGCGCTTATTCGTTCGATCAAAATTCATATCATGCGAACAAAAAAGTTAGACGAATTAATTTTTTTTTCTCAAACGCATAAATAAGATTGACATTCTACCATCCCTTTTATAAGGAAGCAAAAAAAATCTATATATATATATATATGTGTGTGTGTGTGTGTATTTCAATACATGACAAAAGGTAGGTCAATATCATAAATACACAATAAAAAGACAAAATTACTGTATTTATTAAATACTAAATCCATAGGTACAAAATCCATGTACCAACTCGCGACTATACCAAATAAAATATTATCGAGCTCAAAAAATATATATCAAAATTAAAAAATAAAATAAACTAAAGATCGGCTCTCCCTTCATCAGGAACTTTTGGGTTGTCCTCCCCATCAAAGGAGCCCATTCTTTTTTCCTCCTTCTCAACTAACGGAGCTTGACTATAGATCGGCATAACAGGTATATCCAGAATGCGATAATAATACTCGCCTAAACCTTTCATCTTGGCATATGTCTTGAAAGTGTCCATAGCTAGCTCATAAGCCCGCTCGACGCTAGACTCCAGTTTTTGGGCCATAACATCCATATCGGTTTGCACTTGATGTCGCACTTCTTCAACAGATACCTCATCCTATCTTTTCACATCCTTCATCCCTTCCTTGAACTCAGTCACACGTCGTGCATACAAATTTAGCTTAGACGCAGACCGCTTCAGCTTTTCCTCCTTATCAACCGATTTGTTCTCCCACTTTGTTGTTTTCACCAACAAAGCTGCATATTTTGAGCGCAATGACGCATGAGCCTGTTTCTCTTTCACAAGATTGGACTTCAAATAATCTATATTTTGAGCTCGATCAAAATCAAAAAGCAACATCGCTTGATACAGTTGACGTCCAATAAGCTCACCAGCATTAGCTCCCTCACAAATAGTTGTGAGCTGCTCTTTGCATGCATCCATAGATATGCGGTTCATACAACGGTCAAGATATTTTGGCACCATGCTCCTATGCAGCACAATTCCATCCACATCCACAGTAAGATCCTCCACGACAGCCTTCCCCTTCCTTAAATCCTTTACAAATTTTCCAAATTCTTTGGATCTAGTACAAGGAGTGGAAGACATGCTCACACGGAGGTGATACAGGAGGACAAACATTCAAAGGCTCGGGATCACACCCATCCTTATCAGCACTAACCTTTTTTTTTTTTCTTAAGGTTCGAGGTATGACCTCCATGCGAGGATTTACCCCTCTTCTTACCAACCGAGGAACCCTTTTCCCCGGGAGTAGGAATGACACCTATAGGTGAGCTTTGGCCCCCTAGCGCAATCTTGCTCTTCATATGAGCAAAAATTTCTCCGAGGTTAATTCCATACGAGCTGCAAAATAAAAAAAAATGTTAGCCAGCCTTTAAAAACATATGCAAATATAAAATAATAATAACAGTAGGGGAAAAATATTTTAGGCCGGGAACAAAAGGGTCACCATCATCCAACACCACCTCGCACCCATCCCCGACATCTGCAGAAAGAGTTTTGCGTTTAACCATAGCTCGGGCTTTAAGAGAAGCTTGTTGTTTACGATTCACCCTAAGAGGAGGCTCTACAACACCATGCCTTCTTAACCCGCATGAAACAAACCACAGAGTGTTCAATAGAGCTCTCCAGTTTTTCTTCTTAGGAAGATAGTTTTGAATATCAACCAACCTTTGTTTCGCATCCAGGCTTAAGGTCGTGATTAGAGAGGCCATGTTTCTAATCACGACCTTAGTGTCATTCCAGACACTCCTAACCAACCTCGTGTCATTAGTAGGGGACTCCCACCGATCTGATACATAGAAAAAATACTCCTTCCAATTTTTTTCATTTTCAGGAAAGGATACATTCACAACACGATCCTGCTTAATAGACATATACACCTTCCTCGGGTCTGTGGGGTTCTGTTTAAGTACATACGCCTCATTGAACTCGGCTATCTCCAAATTCACCTCTAGCTCTTGGTATATCAACATCAGGCAAAAAAGATATCTCCACCCATTAGGCATTAATTGCCCCGATGCAAGCTGCGTCCTAACCAAAAATCTCTTGATAAGAGGATACAAAGGAAACCTTACTCCCAACCACAAGGCTTTCTCATGAAAAACGGTCCACCCAGTTGAAGGTGCATCACCATGACATGCATTCTCGGGAGGAATCATTATCTGAACGATTGAGGGAATATCATAGGTCTTCCTTATCCTCTCTTCATCCTCTGGCAACAACCTGTAAGTTTTTGGAGCGGCCGCCCAGCCCCTGACACAACCTGTTGGTTCACCAGACCCTATTTTTTTTGTTTTTCCTCCTCCATGTTCTAGATACTTAAATCTAAGTTTGAGGCACGCTCAATCTCACGGTTCTAACTATTTGGGGATGGTGGACAGAGGTAGATGGTTGTGACAAGGACTGACTCGTCGTATTAGAAGAACCTGGGCTAGAGGACCCTGAGTTTTCACTTGTATTGTCATATTGGGGACTCTCTCATGAGCCCGAGCTAGAGGCTGATGTCTCTTCCCTTTGCATTTTTTTATATAAAGCTACGAAAAATATAAAAACAAAACAGTAGCAGGCGGTAAGATATGAAAAAAAAGATTACCTATAGACGATCTGAAAATTAAACAAAGTGTTAGGACGTAAACCGACCTGAAAATAAAGTAGCAAATCGTTAGGAAATCTACGCTTGAGTTCTAAAAAAACCAAACAGAGAATATGGTAACACAAGCTGAAATCTTACCACTGAATTAAAAATCTCTCACAAACTCAAGGAGAAACGAAAGAGCGTTTTTATTTTTCACTTTTTCTCAATTTTTGCAGGTGAACAAATAATTAGCCTCAGCCCAGGCACCCCTTTATATAGGAATATTGGATTTCTATCTCCAATCAACTAATAAAACATTTATGGTGGAAATTGAAACAGTTCATATCCGGTGACCAGAATCTCACTCTTCCACCTCAGACTAAAGCTTGAGCTAAAAGAGTGGAGGGACTTGATGTTTGAACATTTGAACATCTGAACTGGACCAAATACCGAGCTTTATACAAATCAAGCCTAAGTCCACCCCAAGACGGAAAATAAAGCACCCTAGACATCTCACCCATGGGACAAACCAAGACCAAAGATCGAGCTCTATATCAACCGAGCTGAACGTCATCCCGATTCCAAGAATGATCGAACCCAATGTCATTTCAAGCTCGGTCACAGAACGACCTCATCATAAGCACACTTGAATCTGACCTAGATTTCTGACACATTATACTTTATGTCAAATCATACCCTACTGACATATATTTATATTCACACATTGTTTATCTAGCACCTATATAACTTAGGTGCTATAAATATATAGATTACTTATGAGGATCCATAGATGGAATCCTTGACATTAAAACTCTCTCTCTATAGATAAACCCTGCATACTCAACAATCATATAATATAATTGAAGAATAACATGTATGACATCATATATCATCAAATAAATCCAAGTGACTTTAGTGCAATCATTAATAAAAGAGAATATTTTTTTACCAAAAGTAATAGGAGTAGATAAAGAACCCCACATATTAGTATAAACACGAGTAGAAGGGATAAAACTTTTATTTGAACTAACTTTAAAAAGAACACGATTAATTTTAGCAAAAATGCATTGTTTATATCTTAAATTGGAAGTAGAATTATTGGAAAACAACTCAATAAACAAACGTTCCAAGTATAAAACATATAGGTGTCCTAAATGGCAGTGTCATAACATAATCTTCTCATTTTCAGTCTCACTATTCACTTGAAAGCCACAATTTGCATTGCTTGCCCACATTTCTAAGTGATAGAGACTTCTCTCCACCAGTACTAATTATCATCTTCGTTTGATTGTCTTAGAACACACATAAGGAGTAGTGTTAAAAGTTATAGAACTATTATGATTTGTGGTAATTTTATTGATTGACAAGTAAAATAGAAGACGTGGAAAGTGTGGATGATAGTGACAGATTTCGGGCCCTTATAATTGGCATATGTATCCCATTGAAAACTTGAAGAGACTTAACAAAAGAAGATATTAAATAACGGGGAATAAGTGAGTCCTTAGTCATTTGGCTGGTAACCCCTAAATCAATAAGCAAAGTGTTAGAAGCAAAATAAATAAATGCAAGAATCAAAAGCCTCTTTTAGTACTCAATTGAGAAACATGAGAAGCAGAAGATGGATGGTTTTTAGTAGCAACATGAGCAGATTACTTTTTTTTTCTCAACTTACTTTAGTTTAAACCATTCTAAAATAGTCATGCTTTTTCTAACAAATGTCAACAATGTATTTGGTATTATTACGGTAGGTACAAAGCTGAGAATTAGAGTCAACAATGGGAGGACTTGAACGAGTCGTATTTTTTTTTTTTTTTTGGATAATAAGGGCTAAGGCTTCAAGATGCCACTCAGTGTCTATAGTAACTTGTCTTTGTACTTTACTGCAGCTCTAATGGTGTATTAGTCTAATGGTGTATTTATATGCATACAACCTTATCTGATAAGGATAAAAGTTCTGATAAATAATCCAAAATATATTTAAATTAATACGATTTATCTTAAAATAAGTATGATAAATACAATGTTTAACTCTATACACGTTAACTAAATGTACTGATATTTAGAGTATATTTTACTAGTTAATTTTTGACATGTCATTTTGTGGTTAAGATTGTCACTTTGATAAATACAATATTTAACTCTATACACGTTAACTAAATGTACTGATATTTAGAGTATATTTCATTAGTTAATTTTTGACATGTCATTTTGTGGTTAAGATTGTCACTTTTTGTGGCTAAGATTGTCACTTTTATATGAAACGTAAACTCTCTCATGGAATTTTTTTTTATGATAAATAACTAATAAAATTTTAATAAAAATCTGAATTTATCATTTTAAAAAGAATAAAATATAATAATTAAATTTAAATATGAAAAAGAAAAGAAAAAGATTGTTGAAGAGAAATAATAAATGTCAAAAAGCTTGTTAAATGATGATAAGTTAATACTTTAAACATTAACTATTACAATTTCTACAAATTAAAAGTAGAAAATGTGAAGGGTCTTCTACATCCATTTTATGATGTAATCACAACATTTATGAAGGAGATTGTCAAAAGGTTGCATTATGTTTAATAGATAAGTAGTTGAACTATATTGTACGAAGAATTAAATATATAGTTGAACTATACTTCTTCATTTATTTTTGAGCATGTCATTTTTGGAGTGAATAATCTTTTATGAGCTTTTTGTTTTTTTATTTTAATTCCTTAAAAATGGATAATTATTATAATATTTATGAGTTTTGATTTTCTCAATTTAAATTTTCACTAAGAACAAATTTGTAAATTTTAAAACTAGTCATATTGTAAATTTTAATTATTAATTTAATTAACTATCTCGCATAAATCAAATATTTAAGGATTTTTTTGTTTTTTGTTTTTCTATTAATAGATAATTAATATATATAATAAATTATTTTTATACTAAATATTATTTAAAAAATAAAAAATAAAAATTAATTTATAGTGAAATTGGATTACATGAGAAAATGTACTAATATTTAGAATACAACTCATCAATTAATTTTTGATATGTCATTTTGGGGTTAATATGGTCATTTTTATTTGAAAATGTAAACTGGTTGTTTATAATAATTATTATTATAATTATTATAAGATTTTCTTGTCCATCTAGCTGTTATTGTGGCATAGCTGATGGTTCTGTAGATACAAAGTGAAAAAAGCCTCATATTCTTGGGAAGATGCTTGTTACCTGACACGGGGAGCCTTTAGAGTATCTCTTGATGCATTGGAAAGTATTGGTAAGTGTCTTTACTTAGACTTGCCATGATTTCAATAACCAATTAACAACAAGATTATTTAACAATATTCTGGGGTGCTTGACATGTGTATTAGACTATCATACAAAATATTTTCGGACTTATCGATATTTGTCCATTTGTTGTTTGGTTCTCAAATGGATGTTGTCAAAATGCTTTTACTAACATTACTCAAATGATTAGTTAATTTAGCATCAGTAGGTTTTAATTAATGTTGTCTTCAAGAATTCAGATAATCTTGAACGGGTATGGATTTCAGGTTATTATTTCAGTTTCACAATTTAAATGTTGGTTTGTCTTTGTTAGATGAATCAAGAAAATAAGATCTTATTCAAAGACGCTTATCAAGCGGAGGAGAGAGCATATTTTGTTGCCTTTCTATCTCTTGCTAATGAAGCACTGACAACAAAAGTTTAGGCAAAAGAAAATCATCACTTTCAGATTTACACGTATTGTTTGAGATGGGTAAGGGTCTGTAGTGGATTTAGGGAATTTACATTAAGGAGAAATACCATCTATACCATACCTTATTAAAAAATATATATATCTTATTTAGTAAAAATATACTCAAAGTACCGAGTTTTGTTAATATATTGAGTATTAAAAACTTAAATTTTAAAATTCGGATGTAATATTTTTATTTTAAGTATTAATTTGTTTATAATTTTATAAATATTATATCTAAAAATTTATTTTTTAAAAATTAAAATAAGATACATGTACCTCTGAAATATTATATACATCTCTGAAATATTATATACATCCGCCCTTGTACTAGTGGAACTACTTTACGTGGGCAGTAGGACATTTTTGCCGACCATTAAGCTATCAAATTGTATTTCATAAACTTTAGGTATGAATTTAGAACATGGTTGAGGTAATATATTATATAAATTAAGTATAATTATATTAGATTAATTTTATATTAAATTATACTGTGATCATTTTGTATAATGTTTGTTGATAAATTGTATAAATGTTTTAATAAAATATTTATATTTAAAATAATTTTTTATTATAAAATTTATTTAAATTAATATTAATTTTTTTTACATTTTAAAATAAAAAATATATTTTTAATTTGATATGAAAAAATTAAGACAATTTTATAATGAAAAATTCAAATAAACTAAGTTACATATTTAGTATGTTTTAGATTGCTAATTGTATTAAAATTTTAAATAACCGTATTATTTTTATATTATATGATATATTTTAATTTTTTACTTAAATATACGACTGTATATAATTAGAATTTTTAACATTATGTATTAAACGGGCTCGCCGTACAAGTGATTATCACCAACTTTACTGGGAAAATGTTGATACCAAATTACCGGACGCTAGACCCATTTGAAAATTATAATATTCACTGGCATATCATTGGTGTTCTGAATGTTTGTCTAGCCTAACAGTTATCCCCTTTGGCTCGATCAATGATCGCGGTTGCCTAATGCCTAATAATGGTAATTTCATAATTGCTTTTGTAATGAAGGAAATTGTGCAATATTGGTCCCAAATTCGTTTTTAGAAATAATTCCGAACACATATATGCCCTTTATGCATTAATTATGATGTGTAATATGTTAAAATAATTTTTTAAAATAAAAAATTTATTCAATTTTTTTAAATAATTATATCATGAAATTTATTAATTACGTACATATGTTCGGATTTACATGCATATTAGTTTTGTATTTATATAAATAATTTAAATTTGATAAATATATAATAATATTAATCGATCATTAATAATATTATTATTTTGAACTTTATTTTAAAAATTAAAAAAATATATAATTCTTTAAATATAATTTTTCTTTAGGTTGGTAACAATTGGTTATTATTATTTTTTTATATAAAGGTTTGAAAAAAATACTCTTAAAATAAATAAATAATTAATTTGTTATTTTAATAAATGGTAATATATAATAATAATTTTTTTATTTTGTAAATAATTTATTAATTTATTACTTTAGTGAAAAATATATATACAATAATTATTATTTTATGAGTAATAGGTGTTTCACTTTGTGATAATTTCACATAATCTAAATATGAATGATAATTTATTTAAAAAATTAATCAAATATAATAGAACAATACATATGAACTTCATAAAATAGAAAAAAATTGATAAAATTTAATAAGCCTTTTCGAATTTTTTTGCTTAAAACTAATAAAGACTAGTTGATTATTTTTTAATTGATATTGAATATAATATATTCTGCACATAAAAAAATTATTAATTTAAAAAAATTATTACTCATGAAATAATAATAAAGGTTTATAACGTAAATTCAATACAAATTATACAATTATTATTTATTAAGAATATACAAGGCTAAAGACTTTTTACATATAAAAAATATAGCATTAATTGTATGAATTATCATATTTAATTTAATAAAAATAATTTTATTATACAAAATAATTATATATAAAAAATGTATTTATTATATGAACATTCAACAAAAATTTGATATATCTATAAATAAATTGATCGAACATTCATTAAATAGATAATCATTAACTATATAATTGTTATTCTTAATGTAATAAAAATAATTATATAAAAATATTTATTATATGAATATTAGGTATTTATTAGTGTAAAAAATTAATAAAAAAACATAAAAAATTATTATATGAATATTTTAATATTTATAGATGTAACAAAAAATAAAAACTTTGGATGATGACCAAACATTCAGGCTTTTATTATATATTATATGAAGATTCTTTACCCTTTTCAAAGATTTATATATTTTTCATTTATGCTTTTTTTTACCATTTTCTAAAGCAAAAAACCCAATAAATACACCATTATATGTTTAATTTTCTTTTTTGATATTTTCTATCTGCTTTTGAATATGTAGATCTTTAATATTTTTTATTAGCTTATATTTATTATGTTATGATGACTTATAAGTATTGTTGTCTTAGATGTTTTTGTTCTTTAGATTAATTTGTATGCTTTAACATATTTTATGGTATTTTTAAAGCTTGACTTAGTAAGCTATCAATTACAATTTCACATTGGTTTTCTTACCTGAGTTTTCATCTATTTTATTTTTCATTTCTTATTTAATATTAATTGCTTCAATGTTTTTTCGAATAATCTTAGGTGACATTACAATACTTAGAAATCAGTTTAGTATAAGATGTATTTTTTGTTTCTTGGTGTATATTGTAGTTGTGTTTTACATGTTTATATTATCGTACCTCTATTGTAAGTTGAACAATTGTCTGGTGGTGTCATAGTGCCTTTTTACATTTTGTTTTAGTGTTTTTCAAAAAATGAGGGCACACATGAAATTTCTGTGAGTATAGCTGAATGTAGATCAATCATCTCCATGACTCGATTTTGTCCATGATGTGTGAGCAAAGTCAGTGAAATTTGTGTGGCTACAGGGCGTAAAAACTCTCACAACTCTCACAGAATGGGATGCCACCTTGGGTTCCTATCCCTCCAAATGTATGAAAAAAAATGTAAATAATTCATAAATTTATACCAATTTTTATACTCATTTTGATTAATTATATTATAACACGGGTTAATATTATTTAAAAAATTGAATTATTTTTTTAATTTTCAAAATAATTTTGACATTTATACAATATAAAAATAATTTTTTTATAAAAAATGTAGATGCCTAGAAAAAATGAAATACTTATATCATTGTCTCTCTTTATTATTTTTAACTTACCTGATAAAATTATATTATTCTCTAAATACACAATTTCAAACTAAAATATGACTTTTTCTAGTATGATTAATTATATATGGAAAAAATATTATGACGTTAAATATATGAGTTTAAAAGACAATCACATCAAAGAGGAGAGACTACTTCCCCACCACTGATTGATGGTTTTAAGAATCGAACTCCTTTTCAAGAAAATGATTTCAAATCTCCCCACCTCTTAATTATCCAATGGCCTTAATAGTTTACACTTTTTAAGAATTTTCTAACTAAACCAAATCAATCAATCAAATGGTTTTAAAAAATTGTTAAGTTGATTTGATTTTAAATTTTGAAGAATCTAAATTTGGAAGAATCTATTTTGAAGAATCTATATATATATTTATTTTATTATATTTAATTTATTTTTTCCTTTTATATTTAGTTGGTTTTGTATTGTTTATATTTTCTGTCATTTAAAAATCTAAAGTTTTAACATATAATTTTTTTCAATTACAATCCTAACTTCTTTTTTTCAAGTTATATTTATAAGTATATTATAAATACATAGGTTATATTGAAAGTTTAGAACTATCATGACTTTATAATACAAATTATAAAGTTTAAAACTTAAAGAATCAAGTTTATTTGTAAGGAGTAAAAAGTTATAGCTATAATAGATAAAGAAAAATAAAATTTTCAAAACCAATACAACTAATCTAATTTTTTTAATCCAGCTTGGATGATCTTAAGTCTTTAATTTGTTTGATTCGGTTTCTAGTTTTTAAGGACGATAAGGTAGAATTAGTTAGTTCAGTTTTGTTAAAAATCAAATCAACCTTACTTTATTATTTATCTCTATACAATAAAATCCTCCTTATGTTTAATTATAGAATCAAAACACATTTGTTCAAAATATTTAATTATAGAAGCAAAAAGATTATTAGTTATTTATTTTTTCCAAAGAACGTTTACTAAGAAATTGCTTCTTGTTAACAGTCTTTTGTTCAAATTATTGGTGTTAATAGTGGTACTTGGAAAAAAAAAGAGTACTGACGTAGGGTCTATTATAGCACTTTAGTCACACAATGATGTAACTCAACTTTATCATATTTTCATATTTTAAAATTGTTAAAATACTATTAATCTAGATTTGAAATAAAATGAAGTATGAATAGTTAAATTAGTCATTTTTTATTTAGATAAAAAGTATTATTCCGCTTTTTAAGTTATAAAATATGATTTTTAGTTTTTTTTTTATTTATAAAAAAGATGTTAAAAATAACATTTAATATTTTTTAAAACTATTTTATTATTAAAATTTATTATCAAAAGTCTTTTAAGTTGTTTTTTCCTTAAGAAAAATCACTAAAGGATACTTTTTTCATAAAATAAATAAATAAATGATACCCTTTATAACTTAAAGGATTAAACTCTATATTTGACAAAATCAAAAATTAATTAACCTTAGTCACTTTCATACCAAACTTCATCTCTGTCAAATTAAAGGGCATTATGGCTGATATATATATGCCTCACCATATATTGAGGGTACCTTGCACGACTTGAAATTATGTATGTACATTCTATTCATGCAAATATACTATTCTTGAGGAGGTGTTACAAGGTGAACAAAAATAAACTTTGTTAAATACAACCAAATGAAAAACATTGAATCACTGATATCATATCTATTAAAATCATTATATATATATATATAATAAAATTTGGGAAATTAAAAAAACAAGACTTTTAAAATTTATAACAATGAAAATAACATTCAAATAATATTGTACAAAATTTAATTAAACAATATTCAAAATTAAATATGTTTAAATGATAATAGTTCAATTTAAATTACATCTAATTGAATAGTATTATAAAATGGTGTATCAAGTTTTTTTTAAAAAATAAAAAATATATGAATTAAACATGAAGAATATTATTTTTATTATACAAATTTTAATGATACTAATTATATTGTTTCCTTAATATTTACAAGAAGTACGGAAGTAGCATTATAAATTTGAAGGGGCAAAAATTATAAATGTATTTTAAATTAATAATACAAAATATATTAAATACTTAAAGTTAAATTTAAAAAAGTCATCACAAAGTAGAGTGTTACCAATAAACTAAAATAAATGAATGCCTATAAAGTAGAAAATGGGCATGGGATTGTAAATTTTTATTTGATCAAGACAAATTCCTCAATTTTGTTTTTGAAATGTTTCTAAATAAAGCTAGCTCGGGAAATAATAAAAAACATTAAGAATGTCAACAAAAGTAAGTAAACTTATATAATATTAAATTAAAGTTAATTAAACTTCGGGTGAAACTTATGGCATAATGGTCTTATTTTTGTACAAAATTGGTTATTTTAATTTTATTATTTTTGTATCAGATACTCGAAATCTTATTATTATAAAAACATTACATATCTAATCCCATAAATATTAAAAATGATAATTTTAATCTCATAATTACTCAAAATTATGTATTTTAGTTCTATGATTAATGTGACATTTTTTACCCTACAATACCTTATTTTTAAAATTTATAGGATTAAATTAACCTACTTATAAATTATGAAACTAAATTAACCTATTTCACATCAAAGTTATATATATTAAAAGTTATTTTATGAATCTCAACAAATTTTTGATGAAAAAATAATCAAATATATGATATTTTGCTATTTTGTGAAGATTTTTTTTCTTGTAAATTGTGTTAACTTATTTGATAAACGGATCATATTAAATTAAGTCATTAGTAAAAATGTTTTTTTATCGTATCAGTCCTTTTGGATTCGAGTCATCTCATATTCAAGTTATTGTGCTATCAACTCAAAAACAATTTAATAAAAATATATTATTTTAATCAAATATGATTTAATAAATTTATTTGTGTATGGTCAATTCATATCAGGTTTCATAAATAAAATGTTATAAAAATATTAATTTAATGGATTATTTTAGATTATCGTATCATTTTTAACCTATTTAACAAATGAATTGAAATAAATTATGTCATATCATATCATACTAGTTC
Organism: Hippophae tibetana; assembly: GCA_037013495.1. NCBI lineage: Eukaryota > Viridiplantae > Streptophyta > Magnoliopsida > Rosales > Elaeagnaceae > Hippophae > Hippophae tibetana. Next base: position 31,105,134 of record CM072802.1, on the reverse strand, counting down.
ATGCTCAAATTAATCCCATATTCTTTATCAAATCATGTCACAAATTTCCAACTAAGCTAACGTAAGTAGATATCTCCTTGTGTAGTTCATTAGGGGATCAAATTGGGTTGAAATTTTTTATAGACAAATTGTATTTAGGTTAAATAGTATACAATCTATTTAAAATTAAATTAGATTCATATTAATAGATTTTATAATTTTTTATATTTAATCTGGACTGATTTATTATAAAATTATAAATAAATATATATTTTATTTTACAATGTATATATTTAAATATTATACATACTATAATTAAATTATATTATTATTTTAACTTAAAAATAAAATATAAATATTTATAACAATTTATTAATTATGTAGACATACTTCTTATTCTTTTGATTTTTTTTTAATTGTAACTATATATAATAAATTTTGTTACAAATACATAAATTTAAAATTTAAATATTGTTTATATCATATTTTATATACGATAATAATTTATAAATAAATTTGAATATCAATCCAATTTTATCCGATTCGAATTAGTTCGGAATAATTATATCATATGAATGAATTCGAATTAAAAAAATCTTTAAATCTAGTTTAGATCATATGAAATTCAAATTAATCAAAAATAAATAATTTCGATTCGTTACTCACCTCATTTAATTATATATAACTCACTTATTGGTATTGATGGTCTCTATTTGTGTATCCCTTTTGATTTCCTTTTAAGGTTTATATATATATATATATATATATATATATTTCTTTTGAAAAGGTTGATACCATCAGAAGGTAGGAAAGAAAGAAAAGAAGGAAGGGAAAGGAGAAAGGAGGAGGAGGAGGAGGAGGAGGGATATTGGGTCCAAAGACTAGGCCATGATTGACAAGATTAAGAGAAAATAACCTTGAAAAATAGAAAGGAAGAAAAAAATCACATCAAAAACAATTTTTTGCGAGAAGAAATATAAAAAAAAAAGTTTTTAGGAAGAAAATACAAGTTGGAGTTATGATATGCAAGTAACTCCACCTCGGAAGACTTCAATAGTACCACCTTGTCTAACCTGATGCCAACGAAAAGACCTATTGTCGTCCATCACACCTTGATTATAAATGAAAAAATATTCATCTGGTAAATCAAAATTAACCCCCTTTTGCTTTAACTTTTCAACTTCTTTTCTCAACACCCTAACCTTATCGAATACATTAACTTCCACATCCGTCTTCTGAGTCCTGCACTTTGATAACACCGTCAATCTCAACTTCTTTAACTCTCCTCTGTTGGCCACCGAAACCATCGGTTGTAACGGCTTAAACCTAATATCGATCTCCACATTATCAGAAACCTCATAATCATATAAAGAGGGAGTGTCTTGCAATTCTTTACCATGATAATAAAGCGCCAAACGATTCACATGAATGGATTCCTTTTCTTGAATCTTTTCTTTTAATGTAGCAATGGTGTCGTTTGAGTCCATTTCGATTGAAATTACACGTGTTTTGGAATATGAGGTTGGGATTCTAATATTGAGTTGGATTTTCTTGTTATCTTCGATTACAATATTTGGAGATTGTTGATGATTGGATTCATGATCTTCAGCAATGATAAGTTGAATGCGGGAGTCTTGAAGGAGTTCGCAATATACAATGCAATAGGCAACGTCACGATCATCTTGGAGGACTTCTCCATTGATGACTAGGGTTTGTTTGGAAATGGGAATACCTTGGTATTTTTCAATCTTTTCTTTCATTTCAAGAACAGTTTCGAAGAAACCCATCTCAATGAAGAAGGCCGGTCTTCCTCTTTCGATCTCAAATATCACGTCCATGTCAACAACACTGTGTAGCTACTTTTGACTTTTCAGAGGGGAGTGGACTTGAGGAAGAAGACTAGGGTAATGTTATACTTTTTATTTATTTATTCGTGATACACCAAATGTAATCTTTATTCAAATATTCAATTAAGATTTTATAAAAATCTTAAAAAATCGTGTGTTTAAAAAGTGGTTGATTGTGAAAAAATAATATTAAAATTAACGAATTTTTATAAATTTTAATAAACTTTTTAGCTGAAAATATATATAATAAAACTTTAACTTATTATTTTCGATAATTTAAAGATTTATAACGATCTTTAATGATTTTTGTTTTAATCCTTTTTCTTATACACTGCACTTATCTATTATATTATTTGTTTAACTATTATCAAAACGCATCTTTTACATCTACAAAACTCTATTAAATGATTTAAGTCTATCAAAAGTTATTCTGTCACAACAATTTCCACAAGGACCAGTGGTTTGATCTTTTTATCTTGAAGTTTAAATATCCTGTAAAAAAAGAGAGTAAAAATATGATATTAATTTAAAATTGAATTTTGAAAATTAAAATTGGTCATGATTTATTATTCCTTGAGTGCCGATATTATGTTTTCTTTTAAAAATAATTATTAAATTAATTTCTATCTATCAATTTATCTGTCTCTATCTATATTTTATATAAAAATTGAAATCAAGTTTAAAATAATTTTGAGACAAAAGTGTTATCATATTTTTAATAATGATGTATCTTATCTTTTATATTTTATTATTTTAAATTTTGAAAAAAACAATTAATTCAAAAGGATATAGGGATTTATTTTTCTAATACATTATGTCATATTTTCTTTTTCTTTTATTTTTAATTTATTAAGATAAGCATCTTAATTAAAAACTTTTTTATTATTAAATTGTTTTTCTAAGAGTTTATCAAATGTTTATCATATTTATTTTTATATGTAAATCTTACTTAAGTAAAAGAATTATGGTTACTTTTTTATTTATCATTATACCATATATAAAATTTATGTATGTTTTATAATTAAATAAAGAATCAATTTTAAATGAGTATAATAATTCACCTGCCTTGCACGTGAATTTACTATTATTATCAAATATGTGAAAAGATTCATTAAAAAAAAGAACGAAAGAAAAAAATTAAAGTTTGCTTCTTTTTTTTATTCAAAAGTAATAGAAGAATAACATAAAAATATTTGATTTAAAAGAAAATTAAAAAATCAAATATATATATATATATAATTAATTTCGTCGAGAATGAATTATATTGAAATTCGTCGTTCATGATACCACCTAATTTGTAAAACATGCCATGAGACAGTAAAAAAAATAAAATCTCTAACTTTTATAGAATTTTAAAGACTTGTATAAAATATTAATTGAATACAATTAAATTTTTAGTGATTCTTTAAAAATTAATAGGATACACCTCCATTTTAAAATTCCATCAAAATCATTAAAAATTATAATGGCATGTACACCTCTATTATAAAATTCCATCAGAATCATCTGACTAATCTTTTCTTTTCAATACACCACAGAACCTAATTTTAATAAAATCAAAATTATTAATTATCTTATAATATAATGATATATATTTTTAAATAAAGAATCAAATTATTCACTTTTTTAAACATAAGTATCATTACTCCTAATAGGTTTTATAATATGATTTTTAGTCTTTTTGCTTATGAAAAAGATGCTAAAGAATAACATTTAGTATTTTTATAATATTATTTTATTATTAAAAGTCTCTTTTTTATAATAAAAAATAATTAAATGATATTTTTTATTAAAAAAAGACTAAATAATATATTTTATAATATATAACATTACCTCTCATACAAATAAAATGATCTCTACCACATTTTTGCCTATGTTTTATCTAAGAGAATGTAGCGTTGAACCCTATACATAAATAGATGTGTAAATGTGCAACTGTTTTTTTTTTTTAAAGAAAAAGCAAATTATACCTAAGGCATGTGAAATTACGAAGTGCAACTTGGTTGCCGAATGACGAAACATATATAACTGAAAGCTTCTCTCTCGGTATGTCCTCCAACTAAAAATTGTTTTGTTACGCAATAATTATGTTTCTACCCACAAATAAACAAGCTAGTAGAAAATGGTAATAAACAATTAGGTATTAATAATTATAAGAATTTTATATTATATCATATCATATCTTACTTATATTTAAGGGTAAGCTTATTTCCTTACTTATTCGTACGTATTTGATAATATAAATGTTAGTTTAATAATTATTTTTAAACACATTTTATAAAATGAAAGAAAACAAAATAGCCGCATCCGAGGAATAATAAATCATGATCAATTTTAATTTGCCAAATCTAATTTTAAATTAATCTCATATTTATACTCTATCTCTCTTTTTTTCATGATAAAAAGATGAAAGTACTTATGGTATGAAAACACTCTAATATATATATATATATATATAAACAAAAAAAATATTGAAAATATAAGGAATGTTTATTTGGTAGAATTATTTTTGAATATTAGTTTTTATTATAATCTTTAAACACCCGTACTTAAAAAAAAAACTCAAACAATACTTATAATACTTAATAAATGTAGACTTCTTTTTTTCATTATGGTAATGCATGAATTTGCATTTTTTTCCTTTCTTTTCTTTCTTTCCTTCTTCTTTTCGTTCCTTTTGTTTGTTTTTTTCTTGTTTTTCTTCTGTCACCTTTTATCTCCCGTCATTCTTAAATTTCTCAAATTCTAAGAATATTCTCTCACTATTTAATATCTTAGATTTCACATAATCTTCAATTTTACCATTAAACTAGGATTTTATTTTTCTAATTTGGTGATCAAAAGTGAGAAATTTGCAGTGGAACACATATGCAAATTTTCAAATATGTATCAACCATTCATTTCAAGGGTTCACATGACATATAAGGAATGCAACCTTTATTTTTACTGGCCATCCAGACAAATTTTCATATGTGGGAAATCATTAATTGTTCACATTAAAATTGTTTCTTTTTAAACATAGATTTGTTAAATGCATCGTGTATCTCAACTCCACTAGTCCAAAGTTCTTTCAAATTTTTGAATAAGTGGTATTAAATAAACATTTATGTAATTTTTAGGTTATTTTATTCTGGGATAAATAAACTCAACATTAAGTTTTCTTTACCTATGCATAACCAAGGTGAAAAGTTGTAGGCAACTAAAATCACGCGCCAACAGTTATATCTAGTGCTCATATCTTGAAAAGGGTTGAAACCATCATTGGCAAAACTTAGTCTAATATTCCTATAATCTAATGCAAAATAATGAAATTGCTTATTTATGATATCCCAAGCAAGTGAGTCAACATGATGTCTCATCATCCCATCTTTAATTTTTTTTTTTTTATGTTTGTGCCATCTCAAATTTTTAGCTACTTCAGTTATTTTAAACATTCTCTTAAGTCTAGGAATAATTAGAAAGTATCATAATACTTTTATAGGGACTCATTTCTGAATTTTCTTATTGCATTGATTAGCTTTCAACCTTGAAAAACCACACTTAGGACAACAATCTATATCCTAATTAAGCTCTTTTCTTAGTATGCAACAATCATATATGCAAATATGTATTTTCTCATAACCAAGATCAAATTTCTTTATTAGTATTTTTGTTGAATATAAAACCATATTATCTTGTAAGAGTATATCACATAAGATTTGAAGAAGTTCATCAAAACTATTATCAAATTGACTATAAGATGCTTTATGCTTAAACAAAGCAATTGATGGTGACATTTTAATATAGTTGATGCAACCAGGATACAAAGGTTTTTCAACATCTTCTATAAAATTTGATATAACATTTTCATTTTTCCCAACAGATGCATGCTCGTCAACGTTCCCTTTTTGAAAATATATATATATTATCCTTATATATCTTATATGTGTATGTGGATCATCATACTAAGTAAGTGAAGTAGTAGTCCTAATAGCTTCACCATAAACTACCCAAGTATCGTAAGTAGGGCCCATTCCACTTACGACAAAATGATCATAAATTATATCAAAATGGTGACGTTGTAAGTTTTTACATTCCTTACAAGGGCACACAATAAAATTTAATTATTATTTTTACTTTTGAAAGAGCAATGTTCACAAAGTTACGTGCTCTATCTCTAGCATGATGTGGCAAGTAGTGAGCAGGATAGTGGAGCTGATTGGTTATGTCTTTTTTGTTGCCTAATGACAATGAGGGATTATAGTATAAGCAAAGGATATAAGGATAGAAAATAGGCTATGCTTCTCCATCAGAAATGCAGTTAAATGAATTAAAGGATATAAAGATAGTAAATAGCCTTTGAATCTTTAAAATATTTAATTATATATCAGATCATATTATGTTTATTCATAGAAGATTTTGATTTTTATTAACTTTTATTTATTTTTTCTAGTTGATAGTAGGACATGGGGAAAGGAAAAAAAATCTCTAAGAGAATTGATACTTTAAACTGGAATTTGAGTATTATACCACACTCATCATATTTTCTCATATTGTGTAACTCAATGACAAGCGCCATAATCATATCATCTCTTTAAGCAACATTATCTATCTAATAAAACATTTTTTATTTCAGAAAATAATATTTTGAAATTACTAAAATACCCTTATTATAGATTTATAATAAATTAATTAAAGGGCACTCTGGCTGTATGCCTCATTACAAGATTAATAGATTTATTGGTACGTATATCTTATTCATGCACACATTACGCATATACTATTCTTGAGCAGGTGTTACAATGTGAAGAAAAATAAACTTTGGTAATTAAATACATCGAAGGCTACATGTAATAGTAATAGGCACATGATTTCGTAGGGAATATATTTATGATATGTATAATATGATATCTATCAATATGAAGACAAAAAAATCCTATCAAAAACAATTTTGTATGGAAAAATAAAATAAAAGAGATTTTAAGAATAAAATTAAGGACTGCATGCTTACAAGCTAACTAAGTGGTGTCATGATCCGCTAGTAACGCTACCAGGAGATTTCAATAGTATCGCCTTGTTCAACATTATACAATCGAAACGAATGATTGTCGTCCATCTTATTCTGTTTATAAATGAAAAAATATTCATCTGGCAAATCAAAATTAGCAAGCCATTTGTGTAGCTTTTCAACTTTTTTTCTAACACCATAACCTTAGCAGATACATTAACTTCAACATCCAACTTTTGAGTCCTGCACTTTGATAACACTGTCAATTTCAACTTCTTTAACAACCCTCCTCCTTCTCCTTCTCCTCCTCCTTCTTCTTTCACAGCTGAAACTGTTGGTTGTACCTGCTTAAAACTAACATCAATCTCCGCATTATCAGAAACCTCATAATCACGTATAGAACGATTGTCTTGCAATTCTTTACCAAGATAATGGAACGCCAGACAATTCACATGAATGGATTCCTTTTCTTGAATCTTTTCTTTTAATGTAGCAACGGTGTCGTTTGAGTCCATTTCAATTGAGAGATGTGTTTTGGAATATGAGGTTGGAGTTTTAATCTTGAGTTGGATTTTCTCGGTATCTTTGATTACAATATTTGGAGATTGTTGATGATCGGATTGATGATCTTCAGCAATGATAAGTTGAATGCAGGAGTCTTGGAGGAGTTCGCAATATACAATGCAATATGCAACGTCACGATCATCTTGGAGGACTTCTCCGTTGATGACTAGCGTTTGTTTGGAAATGGGAATACCTTGATATTTTTCAATCTTTTCTTTCATTTCCAGAACAGTTTCGAAGAAACCCACCTCAATGAAGAAAGCTGGTCTTCCTCTTTCGATCTCAAATATCACGTCCATGTCAACAACACTGCGTAGCTACTTATGACTTTTCAGAGAGGGGTGGACTTGAGGAAGAAGACTCGTGTAAAATGTTATGAGTTTTGGAAATTGTTGTAACAGTACGTCTAACCAATTTATATATATATATATATATATATATATATATATATATATATAACTTATTTTTAATGTGATTTTATTTATTATTTACTATGCTATAAAAGGACATCAGAGGAGAACTCGTCTTTTTTTAAAATTTTAATAAGAGAATTTATTGAAGGTAGCATTATTGTCATAGCTATTTTTACTAATTTCAGAGTAAAGTTTCTATTTTTAGAAATATTGTCATTAAATTGAAATGAAAAATTTTAAATTGCTATGGAATTATCTGCTCTGAAAATATCATCTTCCACTATAACAAGAAATACATTTAGGTAAAGCTTTATATCGAAAAAATTAATAATAATGTTACCTAACGACTTTTAATTACACTTAATAACCCTTTTTAAATGTTTTAGTTTGAGAAAAATAATTTCCTCCGTTTCGAAACACTTTTAGGTACCATTATTAAATGTATGTAAGTATTATAAGTGTTAATTATTATTTTTTAAATATTTATTTTTAAGCTTATTATCAAGTTTATCAAGAAAAATTGAATAAACATTCGAGTTTTATAAAGACATAATTCAGTTATATCTTTTATAACTATCATATATAATATTATACTCATGTATTCAATAACAAATATTCACAATACTTGAATTATTTTTAGTGTTAAAATATTTATTTAAACTTTAATCTATTTATAAAATTATTGCTTAGTCTTTTCTTTAATTTGCTTCAATGTTTTTAAGATATGTCTCAAAAATAAGTTTTTATTTTATTGAGATTTTTAATGAAATTTAGGTAATTAAGTTTAAAAAAAATTAATCTTAATATTATTAAGTTATTATCATCATTTATATATAGATATTAGGGTTGTATAGTTGTATGTACTTAAAATTAAAATTGCTAAGAATAAAATACATATATTTATTGGGATTGGCATCATTGAAGAAGCTACGTATATTTATCGGCATCAGAGGTTACATAGAATTGGCGGCGGCTAAGGAATGGAAATACATAATCAAGGTTGATTTATTTGTTGATTCATTAGATGAGAAGTTACTTACTTGTATTGGCAGGGAGTTTAATTTGTACTTATTACTATTTGGCAAGTAATGAAGTTAATTATGTTGTTAATTAATGTATATAGTAGAGAAATTAAACTATGATATATCAGTTGAGTTTTGATTATTTGATTCTTTGTACTCTTATTGAGTTTTGATTATTTGATTCTTTTTACTCTTATATTTTAGTTAATTTATTTCATATTTTTAAGTTTATATAGTTTTTTATTTAGACTAAATGATTTTATATATACTCATGATTATTTAATTTAATTATTAAATTTTAAAAAAATTATTTTTATTAAATTTGTGATTAATCTGTTCGTTGTAAGTTTTGTTAGTTAATTTGATTTATTTAAAATATATTTTAATTCTTCTAGTTAGTATTTATTTGTTATTGAATACATCTATAACATAAAGGACACTAGTGTTTTTCTATGCTAACTTTGTCTATAGATTGATCCGTAAATAAGTTTGATTGGTGATTAGTTAATTAGAACGTTAGTCTAGATACCGTTTACGCTAATCTTGAAAATCATAAAAATAGAGAAATAACTCATAAGTTAGGTACAAGAAACATTATTTTAAGATGAGTAGCCTCATGAGACCATGTTTGTACTTAAATATTTGATTTTCGTAGTAAAAAGTTAGATGGTCTAATAGATTGGTGTTTTCACTCTCTTAAGTTATGGTTGTGGCATAAATTATTTTTATTTAAAAATATCGTGTGTTATTTACTTATTTTAATTTATAATTTTAATACACGATTATGTCTGGTTGTAGTTATTAGATTATAAAATTATAATTTTATAAAGTCAAAAATAATCTATGCATTCCTAAACTTTGTCCATTTTAAAAATTTTACTATATTTAAAAGTTTTACAAACTTAAACCTTAGTATTCACCTACATTACACAGCATAACACAACACAAACTCTCAGCTTTTAATTCCTCCGAGCCCGCCCCACTCCCCTAATTCCTCCGTTCATGATCTTATTCTTTTTTGTTTACATTGCAGACTTTTTCCAGACATATCGAGCTTGATTGACACCTTCTTGAGTAGGTTAACACTACTACAAAAAGGGGTATTTAAGTCGCTGTGTAAATTCAATTTTTTGAAGAAAAAAACCGATTTATAATGAATTTAAAGTGGGTTCGGTGTAGAACCGACGCTATCACACGTTGGACGTAGTGTCGGTTGACGTGGAGAACCGACGCTACCCACATGGATAACATCGGTTCTCCACGTCAACCGACGCTACACATGTGGCTAGCATCAGTTTGCGACGTCAACCGACGCTACGTCCAACGTGGATAGCGTCGGTTCTCCACGTCAACCGATGCTCACACCCACCTTCTTTCTCAATTTACGGCCACCTCCGATCACCATTTGCAACGTTGTTTTATGGGTTATATTCCTCTTCTCATTATCTTTTAGATCTACTATTTTTTTTGAGCGAAATACTCAAATTTTTTATACCCATTTTTTCACTTATTCTCACTTACAAAACACCATTTCTTCTTCTTTCCTCCATTTAGTCACTTCATAACACTCTTGTAAGTATTTCTATTAATTTTGTAGCTTATTATTCAGTTTGTTTTATTTTTGTATAAATTTTTGATTTAGGTATGTTTTTTATTTTGCTTGTTATTATGTTTGACTTATTTTATGTGGAAATAATATCTGAAATGTTGTGGGTTTGTTGGATTATATATATTTACTGTGCGTGGATAAATTTATTTATATATATAATTATATTTTATTAAGTAGAATTTTGCAGCTTATTATTCAGTTTATTTTATTTTTTGTATAAATTTTTGATTTAGGTACGTTTTTTATTTTGCTTGTTATTACGTTTGACTTATTTTATGTGGTAATAATATCTGAAATGTTGTGGGTTTACTGTGCATGGATAAATTTATTTATATATAAATAATTATATTTTATTAAGTAGTGAATAGACGAAAAATAATATGTTTTTTTAAATTTGTAAGAAATTATATTGGTATAAGAGTTATACGTGCTATCTATTGACTCTTAAAAAAATTATAAATATATATTTATAAACTCAATAATTTAAATAATATATATATATATATATTAATAAAAATCAAATAATAACTAAAAATTAAGTATTATTATTATTTTTATTTATATATGCTACTTATGTGTTAAAATGTTAAATATGTTACTATAGTAGTCCCTACTTCTATAGAATGTTATATACGTATAATTAATATTACTTTTTAATTATGATATAGTAATATGTTTAGAAATTAGAATCAACCAAAGTGATTGGTTTTTATATATTCATGCTTGCATGTTGCTTATTTTTTAATTTGTATAGAAATGATTTTGTAAAATGATTAAAATGATAACTGTTTTGTATTATGTATGTTTTGATATATATTCTAATAATTAGGAAATTTATATATAATAATACTTGAAATATATTCATTGGATACATAATTAATTAATATGTTTAATTAATGTCATTAATAGAAAATGTACAAATCTTGGATGTCAAAGTGTTGAATTGAGTAAGACTATATTTCTGGAGTTTAAAGTTTCATGGAATTTGTTTGTAGAAATAGTAATATTGGAACTAATATGATTCGATGCCCATGTGTTAAATGTAAAAATGAGCGATTTCATGAATTTGATGAGGTTAAGTATCACCTTATCCGTAATGGTATTCTTTTGAGCTATAAATGTTGGTATTATCATGGAGAAAATATTGATAATAGTCATGGGGAAAAGATAAATAAGAATGTGAGTGGATTACATACATCTTATCATAATGTACAGACATAAAATATGTTTCATGGTGTTGAAGATGAATTATGCGAAGATGATCCCGAAACCTTTAAAAAACTTATAGAAGATGCCGACAAACCGTTGTATCCAAAATGCAAAAAATACACTAAAATGTCGGGATTGGTTCATTTGTACAATGTGAAGGCAAAACATGGTTTTTCTGACAAGGGATTCACAGAATTACTGAATATACTAGTCGATATGTTTCCTGAGGGTATTGAATTGCCATCTTCAATGTATGAAGTGAAGAAATCTCTTAGTCAATTTGGCATGAAATATCATAAGATTCACGCTTGTCCAAATGATTGCATTCTTTATAGAAAAGAATATGAGACATTACATGATTGTCCTATGTGTAAAGAATCGAGATGGAAACATGGTACAAATGAGAGTACAACACATAAGAAAAACGTGCTTGCAAAGGTTCTTTGGTACTTTCCTCTGATTCCTCGCTTTCAAAGGTTGTTTAATAGTAAAGATACATCAAAGATGTTGACTTGGCATTCAGATAATCGATCTGATGATGGGGTGCTACGTCATCCTTATGATTCTCCAAATTGGAAAGTAGTAGATAATTTATCTCTTCAATTTTCATTTGATTCGCGCAATCTTCGTCTTGCCATTGTTACTGAAAATGAAAAAGAGTTTGAACCAACTTACCATGGTTGTTGGAAAAACTTTGTGGATTATAGATGTTCAGATGAAATTCAAATTATTAGGGAAGAACATCAGAATGTACAAATGTATAACATTCTTCCTAACCATACTGGAGGTCTTCAAATCCTAAAGTTAGATGTAGAATGGTATTATTAATTTGTCTTAATTTATAAATATTTTTATATTTATTTTCCTCAATTTAATTTCATGTCATTGTTAATAAATTTTCATAATTTATGTAGGAAGTTGAATTGGGTAGACCTGTTACCCAAACTGAATTGTACATAGAAACAAAGACTCCCAAAATGAAAAATTCAAGACCAATGACTAAGCGAGGAGAAGAACAATTAAATAAGTTGGTTAGTAATTTCGGTTGATAAAAAGTCTTAATGATTTTTAATAATGGATGTAATAATGAATGAAATGTTTATGTGCTTTATTATTTGTAGAGAGCTATTCAAGAAAAAATATCCAGGGGTGAAATAATCGAAGAGCTTGGGAGAGATGTTTTATATCATGCATTTAGACGCGAGCATCCTGGTCGTGTTAGGAGAGGTAGCCAATATGATGGTTCTATGGAGTATTTTAACATTCCAAAACAAAAGCCTCAGACGGTAAGTAAGGAGAAGTACACTAAAATTGAAGAAGAATTCAACTTCTTTAAGGCCTCAGTGTTAAGTGAGATTGCCACTCTAAAAGAACATCAATCACAACAAATGTCAGCCATGGCATCATGCTACAACCAGGGTATGCCATATTGGCCAAGCATGCAACCATACATGCGAGGCATGCCACCATCCATGTCAGGCATGCCACCCACGCAATCTCATTGCGCTCAAACTACATCCAGTATGTGATATAGCCATCTTATTGATCCTCACTATATGTCAAGAATGCATATGCAATCAAGTAGTGGTTCATTTTCTCCAATGCAATCTGCACATTCTTACCATCAATCAAACCACGATGAACGTTTTGGTGAGAATGTACATCCAATAGCTACCCCACATGAGAGTCCTCTTCTATTTGATGAATCATATGTGGTAAGATTTTAATTTCTGGTGTATATAATCTATTATTCTTAAATTCTTATTATATGTTTTATTTTTTATATATAACACTTCAATTTTTTAGAGAATATGAAATGTTTGTTGAAACATCCTTCGTCAACAGACTTTGTTGCTATTGGAACGGTACAACAATTGAGCGATGATCGGATGATTCATAATCAATATTTGCCTAATCATTGGTGAATAGTAATTGATCAATCGTTGTTTCATGATTGTCCACTACCTGTGTCTTCTGATGCTACCACAGTCCAAGAGACGGTTGGATAGTATGTGGCTTAGTCGTCGATTCAAGTTGTTCTAAATTTTGACTTGGTATTATTTTTTAACTTAAAAGATAACACTTGTTTACTACTATTATTTTATTATATCTTATATTGTTACTAAAATACATATATAATACTTTTTTTAGTCTATTATACCAGAACTCTTAAATGCGGCACATTTAAGAGATACGAATCAAGTATCTCGTGCTAAATCTATGTCTAGTGGCCAATCATCATGCACCAAGTCATTCAAGAAGAAGCCTTAGAAAAAGTATAGTCATAATTATGCTTTAAACTTAAGCAGAAATCTTGGCACTTTGATGACTATTGTTGGGAGGGCTTCTAACATAAATGATGGATGGACTGTGCCACTTCCTATAGAAAGTTTTGGTGTAGACCTCGACCAACCTTATATATCGATCAAGTGCATATTACAACTATTTGAATATCAAATGATCATTTAAGTATAATTCAAGTGTGGACAAGGTGAGTCCTCAATCTATTTATTTTTCTTTCATTTATGTAGAACATATATAATTATATTTATATTATCTAATTTTATATATATATATATATCTTTTATATAGGGCGTGCTATTATCGACTTCAACATAATCACTCATCACATTTAGCAATATTCTATGATTCTTCATATGTCAATAAATATCAAGAGAAGGATGTTAGCATCAGAGCTAAACAATTATGTGATAGGGCATTAACGCTTAACAGAAATCAAAAGTTGATAATCCCTTGGCTATTAAGGTTTGAACAAGGCCAAGATCATTGGATGTTGGTAATCATTGATCTGTTCAATAATCATGCTTGGTACTGTGACTCAGCTTCCATAGAACTGAGTAAAGATACAAAAGCAGTTATTGAAATGTAAGAGTTATAGCTACATATTAGTTTCTTCTATTATTTTTTGTAATATTTAATAAAAACTAACCATTTTAAACCTTGATAGGGCATGGAAGTTGTGGAACAAGTTTAAGGACATTGCCCTTAAAAAATCTTATAAGCTTATATGGACAAAAGTTATGGTATGTACAAGTCAATATTAATAATTTTACAATTGAATAATAAAGATGTTCGAATATGAAAAATCATGTACACTTGTTTTTTGTAGGTTCCACAACAAAATAATGGAGTTATGTATGGTTATTATGTCATGAAGTTAATGAGCGAAATCATCACAAATATCAAAATTCTAATTGATGATGTGGTAATATCTTTTACCCATATACATAATTTTTTTAACATATTTGAGTTATTTTTTGTAAATAAATGAAATTACATTCTTATTTTGATTTCAAATACATGTAGTTCTTTGGTTGGAACAAGACGGGCTACAACCAGCAAATTTTTGATGATTTACGAGAGGAATGGGCAAAACACATGATTCAAATTATATCATCACAAGAAGAATCAGGAGAAGATTCTGATGATCTTGAATAACATATGATAACATAACAATAAATTTTTTAATGATTTAATTTCTCTATCTATTCCTGTGTCTGAAGTCACTTGTTTGATGGATGATTATATGCTCATGTATTTAGGGGAATGCATTGTTTTATGGACCTATTTTTGGCACAAACTACATCTCATCTCTCTTTCCTACTTTCCTTACGAACTCATATTAGTACTTTATTAATCATTTGTTTATAAATATGAAATTATCTGGAATCTCTGCTAATATTTTTAATGCTATAATGAACTCTAAATATGAAATCAGGTGTACGTAACTTCGATTTGTTTTTTGGTTTGTATGAGTTTTGGTGCCCATGAACGTGTTTCATATGTTTAAGGACACCAAAACTCACACAAGCCAAGTAAGAAATCGGAGTTACACTTGATTTCATATTTAAAGTTCATTATAGCATTAAAAAATACTAGCAGAGATTCGAGATAACTTCATATTTATAGACAAATGATTAATAAAGTGCTAATATGAGTTTGTCGAAGGGTTATATCATTCGGATGTCGCTGTGATAATCTCTTTTTGATGGTAATGTTTATAATGATTTAATTTCTCTATTTGTATGTCTCTAAAGTTTAGACTGTTTGTTTGATAAATGTTTACATGTTCATATATGTAGGGGAATATGAATTGTTATATGGATCAGCTGTTTTTTGTCTAGTTTTCTTGTCATAATGATGGTGATTAAGCCAACCAAGATTCTAAGCCAACTAAGCTTACTCGCATTTAATTACACTTTGACGACATTATTTTATTTGTAATTTAAGTTAACTATATGTATTGTATATATATTATTTGTTTTTGTAATAAATTTAATTATCAAATAATTAATTATATTTAAATTTTTAATTATTTGTATTATTATTTATATTTTAGTTTTTTTATGCTATATATATATTGAATAATACGAAAAATGAGAATAAAAAAAAAATTCATAAAATGTATGTATAAAGTCGGTTCACGCGATGAACCAATTTTACATTTTAAGTCGTTTAATTTAATGCGAACCGACTTTAATGACTATTTTTGTAGTAGTGTAATGATAAATAGTTAATCAAGATTGGTGCATATTGTATACTTTGTAGTGTCATAGTTCCAGTTATATTCCTCCACTGTATTTTGACATTCTTTGCTTTGTAAAGAATGTTTATTGAATTTTGTAGTTTAGTTAGTTTTAGCTTGGAAAAAAAAACATTATTTCAGTTTCAATATAAACAACCTCAAAAAATTTCTACTCATAATGCATGCAATTTTCTTCTCTTTTTCTGCTGGATGAGAACACACACGTGGACACAAGACTACAGAAAATTCAAAATTGGCCTTCTTTCATTTCATTGGAGAAAGTGATATTATTTTACTGGTTCTCTAGAAGAGGGTTTGTCATTGTATGTGACTGCAATCTTATCGTTCACAAAATAACTTGAAGATAAAATTATGAGCACAAATAAGTCTACCAAAACATTTATTGTTATAGACTATTTGGGCGATGTAACCTGGTACTAAAGTTAGCTACATATCAATATATATATATACCCTTCTGTTATTATTAAATGGTTTGATTCAAGTCAAAACTCTTTACTACAAAGAATTTAAGATATAGTTAAAGGGTAAATTTATCACTTAATTATTTTGCATACTAATTTGTAACTGTTGTTATCTTTCATAATAATTGATTGTAACGATTTATTGTATTTATATGTTAATGTTAATATTGTTGTGCTTTGTTTAAATAGTATTTAGATATTTCAAGTTCATTTAAATATAAATTTTAATTAGTTAGTATTATATATATATTTTTATGGCAATTATTTGAACATCAAATTTATTATAATTGACTATTAATTTATATATATTTTTTGTTAGATATATTTATATATGTAGCTATTGAAAGTAATGACATTGAGTGGTGTTTTTGTGATGAGATATATGGGTGATATTATATACCAATTAAAAAAATCTTGTAAATTAATAGTAAGTTATGAAATCTTTTTACATGAACTTTTTGATTTGTTTTCTAATATGTTAGTTTTTTTAGATTAAGTCATTTTAATTTATTTTTTATAGTTATCAGAAAATACAACATAGAGAAGAGAAGAGTTTGATATTGTTTGTGGAAGACAAATATGTCAATTTCTCCTTGATAATATTGACACCTCAAGCTAATTAATCATGTTATTAAATATATTGTATGTAATAGCTAATTAGAAGCATCATTTAGTGTAATTAATTTTTATAATTAAATGCTTATATTTTAATGTATAATTATTAAGTTCAGTAGATATATCTACACATTTCATATTTTGGTATTTAATAATTATTAAATTAATTTATGTTTATAATTACTTGTGATAGAATTAATAATGTGTTTAAAATGTATGTATTTATGATATTTGATATAGTTAGGGACAAAAAAAATATTACAAAAAATATGGTATTTGATATATGTAGTAAAACAATTTATAGAAAATTAATTAAATAAAAAACTTTTAAATATAGTTGTTAATTGTACCTAAATATCTAATTAAAAAATGCAAAATATACCTAAAACGTTTTAAGTATAATTATTAACTATACTTAAATATTTACCTGCAATCTTAAAAAAATTAGATATGATAGTCGACTATACTTAAAACATTTTAATTACAGTAACAACCATAGACTTAAGTTTGAATCTAATGTATTTAAATAAATAAATAAAAAGTGTACGAGTGGTGATATAATTTATCTTTAATATTTTTGTGTATACAAGCATGGAGCAACAATGTTTATAATAGGGTTCAACTGCGAGTAGTGGCAAAATCCACAAGTGGAACGTTTATCAATTGCATATTTTTTCTGCCCTTGATATGTCACCATTGAATATATATGATCAAAAAAGTGTTAAAAAATCCAAATTACAACACCAAATACGCTTGATAATATATATATATATATATATATATATTGCAGTCAGATTTCAAATGGTGAACATAAATTAGACAGTATAGTATCCTTAAAGATACGTATTCGAAACCTGAATGGTTGAAATACTTGGAGTATTTGTAGGAGGTATGAAAGGAAGACTCTTTTCATGACAGCTTATAATTAAGGAGTTATCAATTTGCACGGTAGATTTTGATAAGATGAATCAGATAGATCAGTTTTTGTTAGCTTGCAAGTCACTGTGAATGACATATAATAAACTAGTAAGTGAATTCCATCCCAAAACTTAAATTATTTTTAGAATATATTTTTATTAATTATATTATTCTTTATCTTTATTTTTTTATTAAATATTTGTTTTTTAAAAAAAATTATATTAATTTAAAATATTATTCTACAAACAATACATAAAAGAACCGACTTGCATAAATTCTTGGGCCACATAGATATATATTACTTGAGTCACCATCTGCCATAAGCCGAAACTATAACTATCATCAAATGGTACTGTGTAAGTGCAGCATTTACTATGTATCTTTAGAAAGTATTGAAAGTGAATAGTAGGAAATATAAATGAATTATTTAACATATTATTCTTAAGTTTAAGACGGTTAATGTTTGAGACTTTTATTTAATATTAAAATTAAAATTATATATTTAATTTTTAATAATCTGAATTATTAAATTATAAATATAAGTAAATTCATGTTAAATTTTAAAAAGAATTAAGTTGACTCAAAGCTAGAATTTATTTTATATTGGGTTGGAGTCGATCAAACTTTGTCTTACAAATTATTTGATGATAAATAAAATTATTATTTATATTATACATAAATATAGGATATTTTATAAAATGCAAAAAAAAAATATTAGTTATTTTTTTTATATATAATAATTATTTTATTGTAATATAATGGGCTAAATATCTTATTTTATTTTCAAAAAAATTTAAAATTATATATTAATAAGAAAAATTTATTAAGTTAGGGGACCGTAGCTCACCTCATTCCCGCTAACTCTGCTCCAACATGATGTATATAATTAATACTTATGAATGAATAATAAATGTATAAAAATAAAATTAATTATTCCATAATATTTTACGTTTTTAAGATGATTAATTTCCTAAGGTACTTTTAATATGTTATTAGAGCATACCATCTTATTTTACCAAAATAAAATATTATCTTCTCCCTTATCTTTCTCCTATATTTTGTATACAAGTTCCATTTGACTTCTTTGTTTCATCTTTTAAGGAAGTCTTTCGTTAGTTTCCAAAATGAAATGCAATGTCTCATTTAACCATTGTTTAAAATTGTTTTGTCTTTTTTGATGTTGTTTTATTGGATCTTTCAAAACCAGTTTTTCTTCATATTATTCGATTTTTCTTGCAAAATGATCCTTAAATTGCTACTCATTTTCTTGGTATATTATTTTTGACTCCTTTACTTTACGTGGTTTTCTTATCAATTTTATTGTCCACTTGATGAATTATTGTTGGCTTCAAAATCTTTAGCCAACATCTTCTTATTGTCATAAGTATTTTACTTTCAATCTAACACACATTTGTTGATATTCTTTTAGGACATTTACATATTTATGACAATACCTATCTACAAAATGTGCATATCAAGAGTTATTGGTGACATCTATGGTAGATCAAATTTCAAACTCCGACTTTGAGTTTACAGGATATTAAGAGTAAATTATGGGATATATATTATGAATGAATTAAGGAAATAATATTGCAATTATGAATTGGTTAACAAAAATTATGTTCATTATGTCCTTACATTTCAATTATGCATTAATTGGCTCCATTAAAGTGTATATATAGAGTAGAGTGGTTTTTATGCTTGTAAGTATCAACTTATTGTCAATAAAAATCTTTAGCTTTTTTATCTTTCATGTTGTGATTTTTCAAATCATGTTTAGATCCACATTAAATGGAGTTATCCCGTGAATCTAATTGTTATACAATAACTCTTTCAACCAAATCCCATTTTACTTACAAGACACACCCAAAGCCTAATACTCTCTCAATAAATATATACTTTGATTCTTAGATTAATAATGGATTATAGAGAAGAGTTATTATTTTTAAAGATACCCAATGTCAAGAGTTGCCAAAAAAAAATCAAGCTTCTACCATCAACAATAGAGGAATTACCTTCTTTTCCCCTGCCTCTCTTGTCTCTCTCAAGTCAAGCACACTCAAAGCTCTTGAAATGTGTCTTAAATGATTCTAGAGCACAAATAGGTGTTTATGCACGCCCCTAGGTCTCGTACCAAAATTCCCACTTAGTTCTAAGTCCCTATGTGCAAATTCTCATACTTATTCTAGTATTTTCTTGAGAAAATTTATAGGATCAATCGATCAACCCCTTGTTCGATAGATTGATCCATTAAAATTCAGAATAAAAAATTGAATAAAAACTAATAGATTGATGCACGTTTAATTCTCGATCAATCGACTCCAATCTCCATCGATCGAGTAACACAAAATTCATTCAAACTTCATATACAATGCTCATAATCTAACATTTGATGCTTGATAATTTATAGTAGTAATCAAACACCCCCCATGGATTTGCATCATACACTATAATTCTCCACCTTGATGCTAGTCCTTGAAAATCATCATTGCTTGGGTTCTTCACCACCTTTTAATAACCATGAATAGGTGATCACCTCCACCAAGTAACACCACTTGACCAAGGTAGCAAGTTCAATGTCCGTTGAGTCTTCAACCATGTGATTTATCTCCAACTCCATTTCAAAGTATTCTTCAATAGCCTCCCAAATCAAATACATCAACCATCCAATTATTTGGAGAGAATTATGTGTGTTAGGAATTCTAGTGAGAAGTAGAAAAGATTGATATATGAACATATTTTATATTCTCTTCATTAAAGAGGTATATATATAGCACCTAGACATGTGTATAGGTTATAAGGATAAGAACTCAACAACCAGAATACATGATAAAATACATACAATACAGTTTATATTGACTAGGTCACCATAAGTGTTTACATAAATAGGTCGTTATATAAAGATTACTTAAGACTTTTAAATTAGTTACTTAGAAATTGTTAGGATGGGTAAGAACTCAACAACCAGAATACATGATAAAATACATACAATACAGTTTATATTGACTAGGTCACCATAAGTGTTTACATAAATAGGTCGTTATATAAAGATTACTTAAGACTTTTAAATTAGTTACTTAGATTGTTAGGATGGTGTTGGATGTTAAAGTCGTTCTATGGTATAGAGCTTCAAACTCATCAGGTCTTGATCTTCATCACCTCACTATATAATAACGAGATATCATAATTTGCTAGGTCAGATACTTTTAGACTTATTGTGCCTTAATATTCACGAGTCTTTATCTTCATCACCTAATCATATATTAGCAAAATATCATAATTAGTTAGGCCGCGTACATGTTACACGTATAATATCAAACAATTGATATTATATATTTATTCATTATTAAAATAAAAAAAATTATTTATTTATTTTGAGAATATTTTTAGAAACCACTTTATAAAATATTTTAACATCATTTTTTTTATTTATGATAAAAATAACTTAAAAATTTATATTGAAAAACTTAATTTTTTATTTTATAAAATAAAATAAATAATTGGAAACAATAAATTATTACTCGATAAGAAATACTTATATATTTATTTAAAATTAATTAAATTTTTACTAATAAAATAATTATTGTAGTATATTTATTTTTTATTAAAGTAACAAATTCATTAATTATTTGTTTAAAATTATTTTTTATACTTTTATATAAAAATTTAATATTAATTTTTTTATTTTATTATAATTAAATTAGTTTAAATAAAAGGAGACGACCTTACGAAAAGTAGAAAATAGTCGTCGGACTTCGAAGCAGAACAACCAGAGATCCAAGTTGGAAAGGCCATGGCGCCACCGGCTGCGATTCGGTGGTCCGCATTCGTATCGGTTCTTGTGTTGTCGCTTCTCTTAGCTCCATCGACAGCTATCTACTGCGACGAAGACGATTGCTACGACCTACTAGGGTCAGCCAATCTCTCTCTCTCTCTCTCTCCCCCTCCCTCAATCACCCTTCCCTTTATTGCTTATTTACGGCATTGTTTACTTGCATTTCTAGGGTTACGCAGAGCGCAAATGCTTCGGAAATCAGGAAATCTTACTACAAGCTCTCCCTAAGATAGTGAGTTTTTAGTTTTATTTACTTCCTATCTAGCTGCAGCGTATAATTTCGAATCCTTAATTAAATTTGAAAGTTTTTATCTCTTTCATTTGACTTCAGCCACCCGGATAAGAACCCCGATCCGGAATCGAAAAAGCTCTTCGTCAAAATTGCCAATGCTTATGAGGTTATTCGTGTCTTGTTTAATTATATGTTTGTCCGATATTTGATTCTCAAAAGAAGATGCATATTTGTACTATTGTGTTTGAGCTGGAGAGATACTGTTTTGCCTGTTTGTAGATTCTGAAAGATGATGCTACGCGTGAGCAATATGATTACGCAATTGCACACCCCGAGGAGGTAAACAAAACATTTGGACTATTAAATATGATGATTATCATTTATCTCAATTCATGCCCTTTTCTTTCGTTTATACCAATCAGTAGAATGTAAAGTTTTATGCTCTAAACCTCTTGCTTGAGTTTAACTACCTTGGATAGTGTTTTTCCATTAGAACTTTGTGTACTATTTAATGGATCTAATTCTCACTGTTTTGGACTAGATGTATTAAGTGCTATTCATTGCTCCTAGAATTCTTACCGATTAGATTGCTTTATCTCTCTACCTCTTATTGAGAATTTGTTTTTTCAAAGAAAAAGTTATACTAATCTTGAATTTCATTGGTCTAAAGTATCACGTCATTACATGTTCCAAGAAGAATGTATAATTTCTCTTCTTTTGCTTTAGAATCTGACAGCATTTGATTCATATCACATGCTCCTTATTACTTTCTTTGGGTTTATTATGATTTCTAGAGTTGTAAAAATGTTGTCAAACTATATCCAAAATCATACCTGTTTTAGTGTTATATCATTTTGTTTCGGTTATTTTGTTCTAATAGTATATCAGTCTCGACTTCTAAATTGGTTTTCTAAGTGTAGCTCCATCTGCTTCCTTCACAGTTAACACTCGTGTGTGTCATTGTGTACACAATTTTATCCACCCCATCATAGACATTTTAATGTATAGATTCTTGAGTTTCCAATGTTTGCAGGATAATATTAAAAGTTTTTCCCCCCTTTTTATTCTTAGGTGTTCTACAATACAGCTCGCTACTATCGTGCATATTACGGTCACAAAACGGTGAGAACATAAATTTAAAATCTTGTTAAACTATTATGTAATATGCAGTGAAGGTCTCAATCCCAATTTGGCATCAAAAAACAATTGTCGTATTTGTCCTTCTAGGATCCTCGAGCTGTCCTAGTTGGCCTTGTTCTGGTTCTTTCAGCAATTCAGTATCTAAACCAACTGACAAGGTATAATCAGGTATGGTGATAGAGATCTAGTGATTACTTTAATTTCACATACTTAAGCTTGATATGTAAATTTGTGCTTTACTGAAATGGAAAGCTTTGAAAAGCTGTTCATGTTTTCTTTTAGTAATCACTGCTTGTGATTGTAGGCAATAACCATGGTCAAAAAGACTCCTGCTTACAAAAATAAACTACGGGCTTTGGAAATTGAGCGGAGTGGAGGAATGTCTAATAAGAAGAAGATTAACAAGCAAATGGACAAGTAAGGAACATTTTTAGTTTTTGATTTCTTGATAATGTTTGCATCTTGTCCTTGCTAGCATGCTTGAAAACATGTGAGTATATGTGATCACGCACAAATGATAACTAATTTAAGAACAAATATTATCCTGCATTCGAGGATTGGTAACAATTTTTACTATTATTTACCAGTTCATTAGTGTATTAATTAAAATTAACAAAATGGGAGGTTTTGATTGATTTTTGAAGAAAATAACATAAAGAAATAAATAGATTGTACAAGAATTTTGAGAGATGTGATTATTGGATTATCCTCACCACTAACTTACAATTTTATTAAACATGTTATGAATACAATTAGTTTTTTAGGTTTTAAATCACTTTTATAATTTAAAACTTTCTTAAATTCTTAACTTTAATTTTAAAAGTCTAAGTCTGATTAAGAATTATTACATTTTTTTATTGTATTATAATTAATGATACGATCATTAATTAACCTAAATATTAAACAAGCTAGAGGTGCGCTTAAGATTTAATTCATTCATTTTATTAATATCTAAAAAGATGATAACTAAACTAGGCAAGATTAAAATTATTGCTTAATCTTTAACGTAAATATTCAACCCTACTTATGATAGCAATCATAAGGTACCACTTTGAATAAGAATATTAGTAATTACATACTAACATCTTAAACTAGAAATAAACTTAGTCGTGTAATAAACTAGTTGATCACTCTAATTCATACATGCATAGTTTTGACATCTAAGCATAGATTTGAATACATCAAAAATAAAAAAATTGAAACTAAAATTATCATAATATTAAACTAATTAAACCATAATATAGAGTTTAGAATTGTACTCAATCACATTATTAGTTTAGCTTGACATAGAATCTATAAGAATCAACATTATATTTATGGAAAGCTATAAAGAAGAGGTTTAGAAAAATCTTCTCAAAATTTCCTCCAAAAGTTGCCCTTGATGTGTTATTTGATCATTCTTGTTCCGTATAGTAATTTTTTTAATAACCCCTTAGGTTGTATATATTGTGTATTTTTTAGCCTAATTCAATTTTGATTAGATGGTTAAGATTAAAAGTTTGCTCTGAAAAACACTAGATTTGAGTACTGATTAGATGTCTCGATAAATCTAACCAATGCGATTTTTTACCTGAGAGTGCTCGATCGATCAACCTATGACTCGATTGATCGAGTCTCTTTTAGATCGATTGAGCCTTGCTTGTCGTTCTTGCCCTGACTTCTCGATCAATCTCGATCAAAACTCTATCGATTGAATATCTTGTTTTCTCTCTAAATACTCGTTTTTGTCTCCTTTTGCTCATTTTGTTCCCTAATGCTTCTATAACACAAAATAAACACATAAAACGCATAGGAAACAATAATTCATTATAAATATGTGGATTGATGTACAAATATATGTATAAAATGATACCGATCTCTTGCAAATTATATTGTAATCTATTCTTAGGAATTACGATCCCTCAAATAGTATCAGGCCATTTGTATTGAGATTCACAAATGTCAATATATCATTCCAAGTTTCACCTTTATGGCAGGAAAAAAGAGGAAGATCTCAGCAAAGAACTTGACTTGCAGATAAAGGGAGTAGAAAAACCCTCTATTTGGGAACTTATTGTTGTACGTGTCATACTCCTACCTTACACAATTGGCAAGGTAGATTCATTACCTTCACTCAAGATTTATGTTTCAACATATACGAAAGTTTCTGCATGTTTTTCTGCCCCCAGCCCACCACCCAAAGAAAAAAAACAGTAGTTTGATTGTAAAAACTAGTTTAGATTTCTGGTCGTATTGATTACAATTTTCATGTCCATCCAGCTGTTATTGTGGCATTGCTGCTGGTTCTGGAGATACAAGGTGAAAAAAGCATCATATTCTTGGGAGGATGCTTGTTACCTGACACGGGGAGCCCTTAGAGTATCTCTTGATGCATGGGAAAGTATTGGTAAGTTTTTTTACTTAGACTTGCCATGATTTCAACAAGCAACAACAAGATTATTGAAAAATGTTCTGGGGTGCTTGACTTGTGGATTAGACTATCATACACAATATCTTTAGACGTATAGATATTTGTCCATTTGTTGTTTGGTTCTCAAATGGATGTTGTCCAGAAAATGCTTTTACTAACATTACTCAAATGGTTAGTTAATTTTGGATCAGTAGGTTTTAATGTTATCTTCAAGAATTTAGATAATCTTCCACGGGTATGGATTTCAGTTTATTATTAGAGTTTTAAAATTTAAATGTTGTTGTCTTTGTTAGATGAATCAAGAAAGGAAGATCTTATTCAAAGACGCTTATGGGAAGGATCCAACTTAGAGAGCTACTTGGCAGATATGCGAAAAGAGTCCAAGCGAAGGAGATAGCAGATTTTGTTGCCTTTCTATCTCTTGCTAGTGAAGCACCGACAACAAAGCTTTAGGGAAAAGTAAATCGTTACTTGGAGATTTTACACGTATTGTTTTGAGATAGGTAAGAGTGGGACTACTTTATACGGAGTAATTTTATCTGTCCCCAATGGGCTTCCTACATGTTAAATTGTTATTGTTTTATAGATACGGATTTCGATATTAAATCAGGTGAGATTTGCTAGCATTTTTAAATTGTTTAGGTTTTTTTTAAGTGGGGATGTAGTGGGGATATAACTGTAGTGGTGATGCATATAGCTTTTCCTTTAATGAGCAAAGCCGGACATTTTTGCCAATCATTAAATTATAAAATTGTATTTCAAATACTTTATTAGGAAGGTAAGGCTCGTGGTGGTCTGGGCCACATGTGACAATCATTTACTAATTTATGTCTACTTGAGAGTAGAAGTGAGGAATAATCCATCACCAAATTTACATTTACTTGGAAAATCTAGATACCAAAGTACTGACATTACACCTGTTTGCAAATTGTAATATTCACTAGCATACCATCGATGCTCTGAATGTTTGTCTAGCCTAACGTTTATCACCAATGTTGGCTCCATCAATGGTCGCCGTTGACTAATACCTAATAATGGTAATTTCGTAATTGCTTTTCTAATGAAGGATATTGTGAAATATTGCCCCCAAGTTACTTATAAAATATTGAAGACACATATGCACGTAAGTTTGCATGCACTACTTATGATAATCAACATGCCAAAAATAATTTTTAAAGTAAAAAAATTATTCATTTTTTTTAAATGACTAGTTTTGTTCATATGTGTTGAATTATTTTTTAGTTTGATGAACCTAAAAGAACTCATTTTTTTTTTATATTTCAAGTGACAAATAAAAAATACAAAACTATGAACATATCTTTCATTATGGTAGATCATACAATATCATAGGTTTTACACATATAGTATCCATTTTCTCCCTATGCATATACCTTCCTGATCGGTATAGACGAAAGTATGTAAAACACAAAATTAGAAGGATGCAAGTTACAAAAAAGAACTTGTACATGTTTTTACCAACACAAAATCCATAGATATGAACATTAGTTTTCTTTTGGTAGATCACAAACTGTAACAACAATAAACTTGTCCATAGTTTTGCCACGATTTTCATACTTAAAAACTTTGATGTGTATGAGACAATTTTTTGATTTGGAAAGTGTTGTAACGCTTCGAATATCACAATCTCCATCATGTCACATTTAATATTTTGAAGTCAATTTTTTTTTGTTAATTAGTTATCAGTTGATGTAACGATAATAGTAGTCAATAAGAATGTATAAAGTGTTTCACGTGTAGTTATTATTATATAGTATTTTCATTAAAGCATTAGTTGATCAGATTCTACCTCATTTGTTTTTTCCATTAATTATTTTACAGTGCATGATAGGTATGTCTCAGCATGTTTTCCAAGCAGTGTTGCAGTGATAGATCCAGAAGAATCATGAAGTTAAGCATCATGGCGGCACCTATAAGTTTTAAAAATTAGTTGAATTAGAAATTCATGAAAAAGAAGAAGGTGCAACTATATATAGTATTTTTAGGGAAACAAATATATCATATAAATGATTGCTTTAACGTTTTTTTTCTTACAATAAATGCATGTAAATGATTGCTCGTATTCTGCACCTGTTATTCTATTACACTCATTGCAGGGCATGTTGATTAAGATTTATGACTGAAATTGAAGCTATAATCCATAAATTGTTTTGCTGCATGCAAATTTTTGATAATTTATTAATAGTTATTTTTTTTAACACATTAAGAGAAAATTAATTGTAAAAATTAAAAAAATAATATAACTTGTTGTTTATCTTTTCAACTAATTTATCATCGTGGTAATTTTAATGATATTGTGAGATGGTGGGAAAACTGATTTAGATGCAATGAACATGTTTATCTTTTTCTCAATTATATCAGAGATGACATTTTCATTATTTGCATGCATGTATATAATTAAATAATTATGTAAACTATGTTAAATAGTTCAAGTAAAAAAGAAAATGTGAATGTTCAAAATATGTTTTAAAAAAGCAATTTACATAAGAGCTTAAGTATTCTTAATTACTTATCAAGAGCGTAATCGGTAGCTTCAGGACTATTAGGATTTATGAGCTTGATTGTTTTCTTGCGCATACTTAATAATTTTAAAAAATATTTAGTTGATATTTAAGAATAAAAATAATGTCATTTCATTATATGTAAAAATGTATATTAACATTATAGGAGAATATTGTGATCGATCGGAATTGTTAAGAGAGAAATTAAAGAAAAGTGATAGAGTTTGTAAAATGTGTGGATTTTTTAATATTAATATGAGAATGTTGTGATTAGTTTGAATTGTTAAGAGAGAAACTAAGAAAAGTAATAGAGTTTTGTAAAATGTGTGAATTTTTTAAGAGATATATATAAAGTATGACATGTATACCTATCAAAGAAGGGACACATATGTAAACATTTCTATTGATGAACCATTTCAATAGTACGAGTACTTTCGTGCGACAAGGGACGACCAAGTAATGAAAAAGATAAAAAGCTATGTAGTTGGACCGACCATTCTCGACTCGGCTCCAATAACATAATTTTGAGAGGAGTCCATGATTGAATATTGGATCCCTTTGGACCTGGAGAACGTATAACGTTGGTTCACTGTCACCGACTTAGACATTTGCTATGGCATGCTTTTAGAGTCCAAAACAAACGACAAAAACATTGCCACTTTTTACATATAAAAATTATGTTATGATAATTATTAATAGAAAAAAGTGAAAGAAAGATATTGTTTAAGTAATTTTGTTTAAATTTTAAGGGTTATTTAGTAACTTTGTTTATAAAATATATTTTTAAGTTCTTTTTATTTTGAAAAAGTTGTTCGATAAAAAAAATTATTTTTATATGAATTTTTTTAATTATAATAAAATAATATATAATTTTCGTTAAACATATATCTAATAATGTAATTTTTAATTAAAAAAATATTTAAATATTTTAACAATTTTTTTTAAACAAACTTAAATAAAGAATTTATTGTCTAATATGTGATTTTGATTATTATAAAATATAAATTTTGTTTAAGTTTTAACGAAAATTTTGTTTAAATTTAGAAGAAAAAAATTTCTTAAAACTTTTGAGTAAATTTTTAATTAAATGTTATTTTTTTACGTATATACTTATCGAAAAATATAAATATGTATGTAACTCATATATTATTTCGTTATATTTAAAGAAAAAATAGATGTAAATTTAACTTTGTTTTTAATTACACTTTTTTACGATGAGAGATTTAAATGATACATTTTTTAAAATAAAATTATACTTAAAAATTCATCTTTAAATTAAAACATTAAACATCATATTGGATTTAAAGGAGGATCTATTCTAAATTAAGACATTAAACATCATATTTGATTTAAAGAAAGAGATCTTTCTGACTCTTCACCTCGTTAATAATTTCCATATTTTGGGCTTTTCATATATTTTCATTTATGTTGTCTTCATATAATTTCTTTACCCGTTTCATGGATTCATATGTTTTTCACTTGTACCTAGTGAATTGTTTTTACTTACATTCCATACTAATTTTCTCAAAGCCAAAAGGCGAAGAAAATTATGAACGATTTTTCTTTTTGATATCGATCGATCTCCTATGTGCTTTGGAATATTTAGATCATATTGTTTTGAGTTTATCTTTATTATGTTATGATGACATGTATGTATTGTTGACTTACATGATTTTTCCTTTAGATTAATTTGTATGCATTTAGAGATTAGCCTGTTATCTAATACGCATTAGGATTGGATCTATCTTGGTATCAAATAGGCACGTGGATGTATATATATGTACAAAAATAAAGGTATGTAAAAGAACCAAGAAAATGTGTGAAAAAATGATCTATGCATCAGGGATCAATTTGAAGATCAAAGCATATCATTCACCAAGGGGAATACAACAACACACCCAGGCCATATAATAATCCTCTAGTTACTACTTATTACTATTAGGGTAGGTTCAATTCCTATGGTGTACACATGATCTTTTAAGATGGAAGATTAGGTGTTGAGAAGGGTGATAAATATTGTGTTTATTTCATCTTTTTTCTGGTATGATTTTTGTACAAGTGAACGTATATCTATACGAAGAAAACAAAACAAAACTAAGCCTAGGGTGCTGCACACATGGGTGTTGTAGCACACCCATGCTTCCTTGCGCCATCATGGGTGTTGTTGCACACCCATACTTCACTGCTCCACTATCCTTTGTTGTCTGCCCTTTCCCTGCTCCACTACACACGTCAACACTCCCTCTCAAGTTGGTACATATATGTCTCTTATGCCCAACTTATCAAGTGAGTTGTAGAAGTTCTTTGCAGATACAGATTTTGTGAGTATATCAGCTAATTGATCTTCTGATTTAACAAATAGAAGTTGAATAATTTTTTCTTCAAGATTCTATTTGATGAAGTTCCGATCCACTTCAACGGGCTTTGTGCGATCATGTTGAACTGGATTGTGGGAAATGACAATGGCTTCCATGTTATCACAAAATAAGTTTATTTCAAAGTTAAGAGCAACACCAATTTCTGTTAGAAGTTTTTTCAACCAAAAGAGCTCACATATTCCCTCGACCATTCCTCGAAATTCAGCTTCAACGCTAGATAAGGCGACTACCTTTTACTTCTTGCTCCTCCATGTAACAAGATTTCCCCTACAAAAGTGAAGTACCTAGCAGTAGATTTTCTATCCTTGATATTCCCTGCCCAGTCCGAATCTGTATATCCAACGACTTCTAATTGACCATTCTTTGAAAACATCAGTCCTTTCCCAGGGGAGGATTTTAAATACCGAAGTATTCGCATGCCGACATCCATATGGTCTTCACTTGGGCAGTGCATGAACTGACTCACGATACTCAAAGTATAAGCAATATCATGTCGAGTATGAGATAAATATATGAGTTTATCCACTAATCGTTGATATCTCTATTTATCTGCTAGTACTTGGTCCACATATTCTCCAAGTTTATGATTTTGGATCATTTGAATATCGACAGGTTTGCAATCTAGTAATCATGCCTCTGTTAGTAGATCTAGAGTATATTTCCTTTGGGAAAGAAATATGCCTTGTTTTGATCGTGTTATCTCAATGCCTAAGAAGTATTTGAGTCCTCCTAGGTTCTTCATTTCAAACTCATTTGACAATTGTTCTTGAAGCCTAGAGATTTCTTTTTTATTATCCCCCGTAATGATCATGTTGTCTACATAGACTATAAGGGCTGTTATTTTTCCCAATCGATGTTTTAGGAAAATAGTGTGGTCAGAGTTGCTTTGTTGAAACCCATATTTCCTCATTGCTGAACTCAACCTGCCAAACCATGCTCGAGGTGATTATTTTAGTCCATATAATGCCCGTTGTAATCTACACACAGTTTCTTTTCCTGATGTAACAGTATATCCTGGTGGGATATCCATGTAAATTTCTTCTTCAAGATCACCATGAAGGAAGGCATTTTTCATGTCAAGTTGGTGTAATGGCCAATCTAAATTTGCTGCAAGAGATAACAAAACTCTAACAGTTTTTAGTTTAGCCACAGGTGAGAAGGTTTCGTGATAATCTATACCATGTTTCTGTGTATACCTTTTTGCTACTAGCCTCGCCTTGTATCGATCAACTGACCCATCTGCTTTATACTTATTGGAAAAAATCCACTTACATCCTACCATTTTCCTCCCTTGAGGTAACTCGCTTAACACCCATGTGTTATTCTTCTGCAATGCCTCAAATTCTTTCTTTATAGCTTGAGCCCAGTTGGGATCACATAAGGCTTCTTCAATGCTACTTTGAATTTGACATGAGGAGAGTGTTTGTGCAAACACCCTGATAGGTTCTGATAACCCTTTAGTAGATACATAATTAGCTATTGGATACTTGGATTGTCGTTCTTCTCTGTCTGGAGAGTATCGATTTGGAGGTTTGCCTCGATTGTGCCTGAAAGGTAGAACATAGCCAACAAGTGTATCTATAACATTAGTGTGTAAAGGTGTGATAGGATGGCTTACCTCAGGAGTATTCTCAGTAGGAGGATCATTGGGTACTAGAGAGTGGAGAGGTGTATCAACCACTACATCTTCTGGAGATTCAGTCACTAGTTCAGATTCAGTTCTTAGAAGTTCAAGTTTGGGTCCAGGTACTATCTCATCCATATTGTTTGCATTATCCGAGTATGTCGGATTGTTACTAATGTCTAATACTTCAACATCAAGCCAATTTCGTTCTTCACCATAACTCTCCCTCTGAAGAGGGTAATTGGATACTGGTGATGGAAAAAAACATTCAGATTCTAGAAAAGTGACATCCATTGTAATGTATGTTCTTTTAGTAATAGGATCGTAGCATCGGTATCCTTTTTTTTGTATGTCATACCCTAAGAATACACATCGAACAGCACATGGATCCAACTTAGTTCGTTGATTTTTATGGAGGTGGACAAAAACAACACATCCAAAAATTTGGGGCAGAAGCATCAAAATAGTAGGCAAGGGAACATGATCAGATAGCACCTGTAATGGAGTCTGAAATTGTAAGGTTTTTGTGGGCATACAGTTCAATAGATACACAGCTGTAGTAACAACATCACTCGAGTATCTACTAGGCATATGTGCACTGATTAGTAAGGCTCAGATATTTTCTAAAATATGCCTATTCTTCCTCTCTGCAGTCTCATTCTATTGTGAGGTTTGTGAACATGAGGTTTCATGGAGAATACCATGGTTGTCCAAGTATGTTCGAAATTGTTGATTAACATACTCCCCCCTCCCCCCCCATTATCAGACCTAAGGATCTTAATTTTTTTAGAAAATTGTGTTTGAATCATGGTGTGAAACGTAGAAAATACTTCATTTTTATGTTTGATAAGGTAAAGCCATGTTATTCATGTACAATCATCAACAAAAATTACAAACCAACGATGACCCGATGACGTAGTGACCGGGGAAGGTCCCCAAACATCAAAATGTACTAAAGCAAAAGGAATCACACTTTTATGCATGCTTATAGGATAAGATGCCCTATGACTTTTTGCTAAGATACATTTGAAATCTGAGTGTGTAACATTGGAAAATAAACTAGGTAGTAAATGCCTTAAATACCCAAATGATGGATGCCCAAATCGACGATGACATAACCAAATATGTCGCTCCTTGTTACTAATCGTGTGTTGCATGTGATTGGCTCTTCCTGAACTGAGGTCATCCACACATAATATAAACCTCATCTCTTAGTACCACGCCCAATGATCTCCTTGGTGAGAATATCCAGTAGAAGACAAAAGGTCGAATACATCAATACCACACAGTTAAGATCTGAAGTGACTTGACTTGCAGACATTAGTTTGTTTGAGAGAGAGAGTACAAGTAATGTATTAGATAATGATAATGAAGGAGATAAAGTCAATGTTCCAGCCCCTGTAACTGGATAAGTGACCCCATTGGTATTAGCAACACGGCTCCGTCTCGACTGGGTTGTATTGGAGAGATCTTTTGGGTCAAATATCACATGATCTGTAGCTCTAGAGTCTAGAATCCAATTATTATTATCACTATGAGTAGAGATGTGAAATGCTTTAGCTGAAATACCTAGATCTTGGGAAGATTTGGCCTCAAGAATAAGAGATAGTGATGCATTATTGGTAGCCACAACGGCTCTACCAGTGGTTCCCGTTTCTTCTGTGCTTGAAGATCATTCCACCACTCTGAATACCCATGTAGTTTGAAGTAGTTTTCATGGGTGTGTTTGGAGTTTCCACAATGGCCACATTTTATGTCAACAAAAGGTGGATTTCTTGCTACCCAAAACAAGAGTTCATGGTTTTGGTAGCATCGGATTATGGTGTCCCTTGATCCCTTTAAAAGCCATAACTACTACGGGAGTTGTATATGCACCTGTGATCATTACGGTCTGCATGACCTCTTCCCTATGGACGAATCCATAGGACTGTTCCACCATAGGGAATGGTTTGATTTAAAGCACATCACTTTGAGTCTTATCTAGTCTGTCATCAAGTCCATCGAGGAAGGTATAAACTTGATCTTCCTGTACAATGAAGTTGTATTTTTGTATATCATTCGTACACTCTATTGGGTTAGGACGACGGAAATCAATTTCTCACCACAATCCTTGAAGGTCATTGTAGTATTTTTCAATGGATCCACCCGCTTGCTTCATACAAGTAATTCAACGACGAAGATCATACACTTAAGACGTATCTGTCCCATCAAAGTAGGTTGTAGCAGTAGAATCGTAAACTTGTTTTGCAATTGGAAATCGAATAAAATTTACAATCAAAGAAGGGTCCTTCAAATTGATCAACCATCCCTTGACAATGGAATTTTCAATGTGCCATCTCCTGAATGAGGGGTCGGTTTCATCAGGTTGAGGAAAATCCCCATTAATATATCCCAGTTTGTCCTTGCTAGAGATATACATCTCCACCACTTGAGACCATAAGGCATAGTTGGATCCTCCCAACTTGATATTAATAGGAGCAGTCGATGCTTCAGTTAGAGGAGGTTGCGAGGCAGTCTGAGCTCTAGCTAGAACCTCGGTCATTTTTGTAGCCAAATCATTGAATATGAAGTTGGTGGTTAAATCTCTAGATTCTGCCATGAGATCTACCAATGCTATTTTTTTTCTTTTATTTTCAGCCAATTACCCACAGATTAAACAATTTGCATCTGTACACTAGCCAAATAAAAAAACAAATATACCAATCTGCAACCTTACATGCAGATTAAAAAAAAACCTACAACCTCAGTGTCTCTCGGCTAAAGGATTTTTCCTTCAAAGAGTTATGGCGTGGTGTTGTTCATCGCTGCGATTCAAGTTTCTCTGAGGACAGAGACGTACCCATAGTGGCAGCTAGAACATAGAGAGGTTGCGATGAACCCATGCGTAGCTAGAACGGAGGAGCAGGTAGAACAATGCGGCTTCAACGAGCGAGCAACGTTGGAACGGGAACGCAGAGAGATTGCAATGACCCTAACGAGCAACTAGAACGGAGGAGAAGCTAGGATGGTGTGGCTCCAACGAGTAACCCAGATTTGCCAACTCAGATCCCAGCAAAAACAGCAACCATTTCTTCTCCTAATAGCACATGTAAAATCTGCTCCTAAAGCTATCCCAAAAAATTTAAAAACAGAATAGAAATAAATGTAGCAGTAGCTTATTTTAAAAAAAACTCGATCTGATACCACCAGATCGGCCAAACTTAGCACATCAGAACAACCCAGTGTCGAGAATAACAGAAATCAGCGTAGCAGGTAGCTTATTTCATTTCATCAGACCAGCAATAACTTTGCTCTGATACCATGATAAATATTGTGTTTATTTCATCTTTTTCTAGTATGATTTATATACAAGTGATCGTATATCTATACGAAAAAAACAAAACAAAACTAAACCTAGCGGTGCTACACACATGGGTGCTGCAGCACACATATGCTTCCCTCCGTCATCATGGGTGCTGCTGCACACCCATACTTCACTACTCTACTATCCTTTGTTGTCTGCCCTTTTCCTGTTCCACTACATACGCCAACAAAGGATATTTCAAGGAGGTTGAGAAGTGGGAAAAGAAAAACTCAATGTAACTTAGGAAGGTCCTTATTAGACTATAGGAATTATATTACTTTAGGTTGATCTTATTTGTTGGTTGGAACTTATGGAAAGAGATAGGGATCGATATAGTTGGAATGCAAGGCATTTGAAAATGTATCTATTTAGAATTATTTCTTCTTAACAATTTTGAATGTAATTCTTCGAATCTTGAGGCAAATATTTGTAAAGAATATTGAAAACCTTGATTGTTGGTTGATCGCCTATGTTTGAGAAATAAGGTAGAGCATACACTATACAAAAATTTCTAATAAAATGAAAACCTTTGAATATGATCACATTTCAATATTATAGGCAAAACAAATTGTTCACCTCAGTTTAAACACCAAGGTAGATAGTTCGAGCATATGTATATCCTCAGTTCCACGAGGCAAAAAGCGAGAGTAAGGAGGTAGCACTTTAGTGGCCCACCCCTAGGAAGAGACATCAAGACACTGCAACGATTCATCTCCTTGGGAAACTATCACGTGAGAATTGGAACTCCATCAGTTTCGGGCTCAAACTTCCTGAATTTACTTTCTTTGAAAGAGAGACAAATCATCTCATCTTTTTCGGGAAAGAAACGTGCATAATGAGGTAAAACTTCAGTGGTCTAGTCCCAATAGAACACAACAATACCCCTACAATGGTCCATGATCTCCTTAAGAAGTTGTCATGTGAGAGTTGCAACTCTACCACTTTTTGGACTCAAACTTCTTGAACATCCTTGTTTGGAAAGAAGTTGCTTATTTATCCCAGCTCCCCAAGGCAAGAAACGGGTGTAAAATGAGGTAGCGCTTCGGTGGCCCTACTTTAGGAAGAGACGGTGAGACTACCCTTGGCCTATCTCATTGGGTTAATCTTGGTACGAATGCCCATGTAGAATGCCAAAATATGACTGATTTAGGAGAAAGGCAAATCTATCTTAGCTTACGTCTAGGTTGATCACAAGGTGTAAAAGCTCATGTAGAGTTCCCTAATACTTTATTTAAATGAACAATATCTCTGGAATAGTTTTGCCAAGAGTACGTAACAATTAACTAAGCTAAAAATTCCAAACAAATTGAAGTGATGATAGAATTTAATTTAATTTTTAAATCTAAACTAAATATATTAGGTTTAAAAAAACAGTCCACAAAATATAAAGAAAAAATGTTAAGAAATTAACATATTAAATCTAATAAAATTTAAGAATCAACGACATGCCTCAACCTTCAAATTTTTTTGTGGCTAAGAGCGACACGTGTAAAAAAATCTCTCATTCAAGAGAACTGATATATTACTTAACCTAGGGTATTACAGTATAGCACTTTAGTTATCCTAACTCAACTTTATCATAATTATATTTTGAAATTACCAAAATACCCTTAATCTAGATTTATAATAAAATTAATTAACGCGAGTTAGCACTTTCTTACCAAACTTCATCTCTGTCAAAGGGCATTCTGGCTGCATATTTGCTTCACCATATGCAGAATATATATATATATATATATATATATATATATATATATATATCACTGATAATCCAGAATATCAAATTTGTTAAAATCTTTATGATATTTCACAACAAAACACTAAATCATTGATATATATCCAACATATCATATTTATTAAATGAAATCTTTATGCTATTTTTCAATATTTACAAGATGAAGAGAAATAAACTCTTAAAAAATAGAAAGAAAAGAAGAAGAAGAAGTGTTTAAGAAGAAAATTAAGGACTGCTTACATGCAAGCTAAGAAGATGATTCTAAGTGGAAATAATGCAAACCGGAGGATCATGGTCCGCTGGTAACTCTACCTCTGAAGATTTCAATAGTATCACCTAGTTCAACTTGATGCCATCGAAACGACCTGTCTTCTTCCATCACACTCTGTTTATGAATGAAAAAATATTCTTCAGGTACCTCAAAATCCAGCACTTTATGCAACTCCTCAATTTCTTTTCTTATCTTCCCAACATTATCCCATGGATTAACCTCCACGTATATCTTCTGAGTCCCACACATTGACAACACCTTCAATATCATCTTCTTCGACTTTCCTTTACTAGCCCGCGGAACCCTCGGTGGTAGTAAAGTTGGCCGAAGAAAAACATCAATATCTGCATTATCACAAATCTCATAATCACATAAAGAACGATTGTCTTGCAATTCTTTTCCACTATATTGGAGCGCCAAACGATCCACTTGAACTGATTGCATTTCTTGAATCTTTTCCTTTAATGTAGCAACTGTGTCGTTTGATGAGTCCATTTCTACTAAGAGAGGTGTTTGGGATGACGACGTTGGCATTTTAATCTTGAGTTTGATTTTGTTGGTCGATGGCGTAATTGAATCTTCGATTACCATTGGAGAATGTTGATCATGACCGGATTGAGGATCTTGATCAGCAATGTAAAGTTGAACGCGGGAGTCTTGGAGGAGTTCGCACTGTTCAATGTCACGATCATCTTGGAGGATTTGGCCATTGAAGACTAGTGTTTGTGTGGAAATAGGAATATTTTGATATTTTTGAATCTTTTCTTTTATTTCTAAAACAGTGTCGAAGAAACCCACTTCAATGGAGAAGGGTCTTCCTCTTTCGGGCTCAAAGATCACGTCCATGTGGTGGACATGAGGAAGAAGAGCAATATAAAATATTATCAATTATGGAAATTGTTCAAATATATATTGTCCAACTAATTTATATATTGCATTTTTATATTTGTTTAATTTTATTTATTATTTACTATGCTATGAAAGGATATAATATAAATGAGCTCAATTTGGATTAAGAAATAAGGAGGAATAATTTTCTGCCATTACGAGATTAATTAATTACTTTACCTACATCAAAGATAAGAGTATTTATTAATTGTAAGAATATAATTTCGTAAATATGGTCATCGGAGGATTAAATTATTAAAAATCTTTTTATTAGCGTCATGGCATGAAAATTAAAGCCATATATATTGTTCCTAAGCTAGTGTATCTATCTATGTAAGACACGTCTACCATCACCTTATTTATAATTATTTTTTTATTCTAAGCTAATAACATCGCATTATCATAAAAATCAATGTATAATTTTGTCACTTATATCCGGTAGTTACTATATTCAAAATTCTTGTGTTATATATAGTAAAATTGTGTAATATTTTTATGTTTGCATTATTTACCACCATGTTGATTTGCAATTAAAATGAATCTTTGTATGGATTTTTTTATATTTATTTTTATTGCTTGTTTTTAAAGGTATGAACATATTCAATAAAAATTTAAATTTTCAAAAAATGTTGTTGTACACTATTGCACATATTGTTGGATAAATGACACAAATACACAACATGTTGGTTACAAAAAAATCGATTTCAATCAAGATATTGAGATATAATTTTTAAAAAAATACCAAAAATATTATCATATTGACGAAGACATTGAAAAAAATCACGGAAACTATAAAAATTCTATAAAAAATATTGAATTTTTTTATAAAATTTTATAAAACATCAAAACAATCAATTACTTATATTTTAAACTATTTTTATGTAATATATATATATTTTTAAATACGTATAATATGTATGTTAATCAACAAGTTGAACGACTAATTAAAATATTTTATAATAAAATATACATTCTCTTTTACAAAGTATGTTAGAATAAGTAGTTATAAAGTTTAAAATAATTAAATAAATTATTTAATTGTATTAACTGTTATAAATAGATAAATCTTGATAGAAGAAGAAAAAGAAAAATAAATTAAAAATTAATATTTTTGATATTATGTTGATATTTTAACGATAATATACATAATATCTATGATATTTTAATTAAAAATATATTTAAATGATAATTTATTATAACAACATTTAAACAATAATTTATCAATATTTTAGACAATTTCACGATAATTTAACTCAAAATATAGATATAATGTTTTAATGTTAGAATGTGCAAAATAAATACTTTGTCGTACTATATCATCACATTCATCCTTATGTAACATGTAAATCTTTACAAAAGGTTAGGT
This sequence comes from Hippophae tibetana, assembly GCA_037013495.1. NCBI lineage: Eukaryota > Viridiplantae > Streptophyta > Magnoliopsida > Rosales > Elaeagnaceae > Hippophae > Hippophae tibetana. The sequence continues at coordinate 31,065,202 of CM072802.1, read as the reverse complement.
ATAATTTGTAAAATATTGTTACTTAATCATTATAAATGTTTATAATAAGACATGATTATATTGTAAAAATAAAGAATGTATAAGAGTTTATGCTAGATTGATTGAAGTATTATAATAACCCGAAGGCTATTCAACATATTAAAGCAAACCTAACAACTTTAATTTTCCCTTTTCTTTCTTATATGTTTTATGAATCTTTTCATTAGTACGTATTTGATAATATAAAAATTATTTTAACAATCATTTTTAAAAATATTTTACAAATACAAAAGAAAATGTAACACACTAACAATCAAATCAAAAATGAATTATTTATTTAACATGATTTTATTTTTAATCTTTTAGTAAAAAAAATGTATGTTCATTTTTGTACAACTTTAAAATACATATATTTATTTATGTTGAAATAAATAAATAAATATTTTTATAAGTATGAGTTAAAAATAAAATTTTATATATAAAAAAATTAATCAATAATAAATAATGTTCATTCAAAATTAAAATTAAATTAATATCATATATGCATTGTTTTTCACAATATAGGTGTAATTTTAATAGAAAAGTATCCTTTCATAATTATAGTTATTGTTTATATTTATATATATATATATATATATATATATATATATATGTTATAACATAAAAATATATTTTTTATTTTACATACAAATGTATATTTTTTTCATAATATAATAAAAATATTTTTTAAAATATTTAAAAATAAAATAAATAAAATAATTAAGATATATAAAAATCTAAGAAAATGGTACAAGATTTGAAAACAACTTTTTAATTTTTAAAAAACAAACAAAATTTAGTAATATTATTTTTAGTCAAAATCTTAAAACACCCGTAATTTTGAAAAAAAAAATCTCAAACAATATTTATAACATTCCTGCAATAATTTTGGAAAATTTTAAAGGAAAATATACTTTCTACTAAGCGAGGCGGACATATTCGAGGGGTTAGCAAAAGTTGTAATCCGCCTATAATATTACTACAAATTGAGTAGTATTAATTAAGCTCAAAGATTCAATTAAGTTATTTTTTTGTATTAATTCGATCAATCTAGTATCATAAAAACATTTAGATTAATTAAATTAAAAAAATTATAATCTCATATAGATCAAATTAGAAAACTTATAATGTCAAGTTAGTTAAAATAGAAAATTAGAATAATACATTAGTCAAATTAATTTTTAAGTATTAACCACGTTATCAAAGATGATAATAAATTATCCATTCCATCTATTAATTATTATATCTCACTATGAATATTTTTATAAGTTTATTTTGGACCTTATAAAAAAATATGTTATACTCTTTAAAAAAACATTAAAATTTAAAAAATAATGAACCTTTTATTTATGTGAGAAAAATGTTAGTTAATATTATCTTAGATTTATTCTTTTTTTTTTCTTAATTAAACATATAAATATGCAATTTAAATTGTTTAACTATTAGATTTAAACTATTTTTTAAATTCATAATCTTAGATTTAAAAGAAGAAAATGATGATAGTTAAAAAAAATTATTAAATAAAATAAGTATCTAAGATCAATTTGGTTTCTCTAGTATTCAGTTAGATTGTTTCTGAGGTTTAGTCCTACTTCCACTGCTATCATCATGGTGTATTTTCCTTACAAGTAGTGGGAAGTTTATTGAAACGTTGGTCTTGAAACCGCTCACGTTAAAATTGAAAAGTGTGAAAACAAATCAATGGCTCATAAGTAAAGTACATTGGGCTAGTATCGTAAGGAGGGTAGTATGAGACCGAGTTTGTACTTGAACATTTGATTTTCATAGTGGAAAGTTAGGTGGTCCGGTGGACCAGTAGTTTTTCTCTTAGGTTATGGTTGTGGCCTAAGTTGTTTCCACCTAAAAATATCGCGTGTTATTATTTTATTTCCGCACTTTACTTATACACGATTGCATTCCTAACCGCTTTGTTTAGGTTATTAAATTATAAATTGATAAAAATTAAAAATCACTTATTCACTCACCTCTAGGTTAATCAGGTCTATATTTTATAAATTTTCAATTGATATCAGAGCCAACGCTAGATACACTTAGTGTTAGTCCTACGAACTTTTATTATGGAGGAACTTGAATCTTCTTTTCTTTCTAAATATAATGTTAAAAAATTTAAAGAATTATTTTCTAAATGTCTTAGAGCCATAGAAGAGAATAATAAGTTAAATAAAAAAATTGGAAAATTAAATGAACAACTTCAGGCACATGAAATTTTTTCTATTAAATTAAAAGAAGCGAATAATATTTTATAAGAACAAAATAATGCTTTGAATTTAAGTCTTGTAGGTTTGAAAGAAGAAAATGATAAGCTTATTGAAGATAATAAAAACAAGTGAAAGAGCTCAAAGAATCATGTGAAGTAGTGGAAAGACTTACCATGGAGCTCAACAATTAGATAAAATATTGAGCATTGGTAAGTCACATGGTGATACACATGACTTTGGTTATAAGAATGAGAGTTTCACACCTTCAACATCAAAGACCACATTTGTAAGGCCCTTAAATTTTACTCATATTGTTACTACTTATGCACAAAGAATTATTAGAAAAAGTTGTTAAGTTTGTGCATGTCTGTCATCATTGTAGTAGAAAAGGTCATATAAGACCAAAATGTAGATTTTTGAGGAATACTCTTGAACTTAATCATTCTTTCCATGTTTCACATAGTAGGACACATAAACATCATCCATCTATGCATGCTACATCATATTCAAGGATGAATGAAAATTATAATAATGTGTTCAAAAATTCTACTAGGAATCATGAAGTCTTAGGCTTAAAGAGGCAAATAAAATTCATTACTTTTAATGCTATGATTCATTATCATCATCCTACTATACATACTGCATCTTCATTTAGGATTAATAAGAAAAGTATAGCTAAGTCTAAGAACACGCCTATGAAACCTAAGTTTGTTGAGTCATAACCCAATGATATAGAGAAACCAAAATGCAAGAAAATGTGGGTTAGGAAAGGTTGTTTTTTCCCAATCACCTGACCGTTTTTTATTAGAGTGCTTAAATGACCCTAGGTGGGTAATCTTTATTGTTTTTATTTTATTAGTTAAACTTAAAAAAAAATAGAAGTAGCATCCTTATCTGCCCAACACGGTATTGGACTTATTTAATACTTACATATACATAACCTAATTTTGATATTTATTGTATAAATTATTCTACAATTTTGGCTTATGCACACACACATATTCTTGTACATGTGATGATCGATGTTGACATGAACTTATTCACATACTCACGAACACACATATATGTTATGCTTGAAGTTTATGAAATTTCTTGAAATAATCTATGACTTCAACTAATCTTGACTGTAAAATTGTGTTGAGTTATATTTCTCAACACAAATTTACAGATAAATATTTTGTTCACAAAAATAACCAACACTCATAGTCGTTAAAAACTCCCAATTTGGCATACAATCAATAAGTATCTTGGTCTCTTGAATCTCTCATTCATCAACTTCAGTTGGAGTTTGCGCTTAAGGATCTTGGTCTCTTGAAAATTGTCCTTGGCATTGAAGTGACATACACATCAACTGGTATGCACCTATATCTGGAAAATATATCAAAGATCTCTTATGTCAAGCTAGCATGAATGATTCAAAATCCATCTCCACACCCATGTCTATTGTCACTAATCTTAACAAGTATGATGGTTTACCTCTTGAGGTATGTACAAAAGTGTCATTGAGGATCTTTAATACTACACTTTAACTCGACCTCATATTGTATTTGCTACGAATAAATTGTGCCAGTTTATGTCACAACTTACTAATGTCTAACATTTGTTTGTGAAGTGGCTCCTTATTTACTTGAAAGGCACTTCTCATCTTAGCTTGGCCATAACTAAGTCCCAATTTGATGTTCTTGCTACCTATAATGATGCAAATTAGGTAGGGACTTTGGATGATAGAAGAAGCACTTGGGCATACTACATATTCCTGGAGATAGTCTAATTTCATAACATTCTAACAAGCACAAAGTTATCTCTCGTTCAAGCATTGAGTCAAAATATATAATTCTTGCATTGGTTGTGTTTGAGCTTTTTTGATTGAAGTCTTTATTGCAAGAATTTTAGGTACCTTGTATTGATCCTCTAGTAGCTCATTGTGAAAACATGAGTACCGATTGCATGGCTAAAAATCTAATGTTTCACTCTTATGTAAAACATGTGGAAATTTACTACCATTTTATTCGAGAACAAATCTTGGATAATGCTCTTGATGTACGTCACATTCTCATTGGTGATCAACTAGCTGATCTACTCATTATATCACTTCCTACTAATCGTTTTCTTCCCCTTCGATCCAAAATTAAGAATCATTTTTAACTTGAGTTATAGAATTTAACATAAAACTACTAAATACAATCAAATTGACCATAATATACAATTTTATTGTTAATCATGTCAAACAATATTAAAATGAAGTGATTTTAAATTAAAGTTACTAATAAATTTAAAATTTTATACAAGTATACTGAACTAAAACATAAAAGAATAATATAAAAAGTGCTTCAAAATCAAGATGTTAAATTTATTAAATATTCTAGGTATAATAATAACTAAATAGTTAGTTTTTTCTAAAAAAATATTATTCTTGAATTGTCATTACTACAAAGTACATTTCCTATTATAATAGTGGTTATCATAGGACAATTAGTTTGATATTTCAAATTACTTGTATTATTACAAAACTTGATTTATTTTCTCAAAACATTATATGCTTGTATAATTATAGAAATAATTTTTTATATTTTACTTAAGGTTAGAATAATTTGAAGAGTAAATTTTCTTTAATTTTAAAAATAAACATTATAAAACATGATAAAAAATTTAATTGATTATAACATAAATTTTTACATTACTACAAAATTAGCTATTTGTATCTTCTTTTTCTGCATTGTTTTAAATCATATACGACATAAATATTGCTTAAAACTGTTTTGCATTGGTTTTTATAAAATTAGACACAAAATGAGTAAAAACACTTTTGTGAATAATCAATGCAAATTGAAAAACTTTTACATCAATTTTTACATATAATTCACCCAAAATTTACGTCTATTATTTCAAAAATTGACACAAAATATGTTATAAGTCAAAAAATTTAACTTCTTTTCCTAACTTTGAGGAATGTGCAAAAAACTACAATTTCGGTTATCCGCATCATCGATTCGGTTTTTATTCAATAAATTGTGGGGAAAAATACGTATTCAGATTTTAACCGAACATGTAGAAATAAGTACGGTTCGGGTACAATAATACTGATAATCGTACCCACTCATACCCAAAATTAATTAATTATATTTAATTAATTTATATATTTTTTTAAATTAATATGTTTAGAATTAATTAGGGTTTAAATTAATATGTTTAGAAAAATGGTTTTTTTGGGTATTTTTTAATAACCGTTTCGAACCGTTACTTATGGGTAAAAATAGTCCCTGAACTATAACAATTTTCGAAAGGTTTTGAGTACAAATTTTTTAATTTGGTTTGGAGGCAGTTATATCAAAAACTGTCCCCGTTCGTACATATGCCCATTACTACGAGTAGCTTCCTCTCTCAGATATACTTTCACTCTCCTTGATTTTCTCCCCATCAGTTACCCCAACCAGCCCTTCACCGTTTACGGCCTATCCCAACCCACCCCAATATCAATCGCACCTCTAAATACCTCTCTTGTCTGACCATTAACCTTGTTTGATAGCCCTTATTTTTTGAAAATATAGGCACTTTTTTGTTTTCCTTTCTTTTTTATATTTTCTATCTTTTTTTTTACTTCTCAAATACTATTATTATGCTCAAATAATATCATAAATTACTTGGCTATGTAGAAAATTGTTGTTATTATAATATTCTAAATTATTTTTGTTAAATATTATAATTTTTAATTTATGTTCTTACTTATCAAAAATTAAGATTAAGCTCAAATAATGTTAATAATTATTAGGTTACGTAGAAAATATTATTTTTGTAATATTTTAAGTTATTTTTGTTAAATATATTATATTTTTTACTAAATCTAAATTTTTGTCTTCATTCTAAGTTTTTATTAATGTTTTTAATTTTAGAATAATATTATAATGAAATTTGGGTAATTTTATGCATTGGATATTGCTACTTTATGCTGTAAAGCTACCATATAATAATTTGATATTAATAGATATTTATTGTAGTATAGTAAGCATATATAATTTTGATGTTTGATTAAGATAACAAATTTCATCATGACTGATGTTCATTTATCATGTATTATATATATTTATGTATAATCTAATAAAATCATTTTATATTAATATGTAAACTATACTTATATAGAATAAACAAATTTTGAATGCAATAACCTAAACTTTTTAAAGAGTATTTAAAATAATTTTTTTTCATAGAATATGTTCATAAAAATAGAAATGGTGAAGATGTAATTTCATATCCTTGTGTTAAGTGTAAAAATTTGAAAAAATTTCTAACAAAGAACATAAGGGACCATATAGTTTGTAAAGATATTTTAACAAATTATAATAATTGGTTTTTACACAATGAAGAGATAGAATTAGATAGTGATAATGAAACTTGACATTGATCTAAAAGGTCAACAATACATAATGTTGACGTTTATGTATATGAAAAAATGGATGAAATAATCCATGTTATAGAAAATCATTTTGTTGACAATCATTAAGTATTTAAGACAATGTTGGAAGATGCAAATAAGTTGCTCTATCTAAATTTGTACAAAAAAAATGCTAAGTTGTTTACATTGATAAAGATATATAATGTCAAGAAAAAATAAAGGATAAGTGATACTAGATTTATTGAAATATTGAATATAGTTATTGACTTACTACCTGATGGAAATGAATATCCTTCATCCATATAAAAAATTAAGCAAACTTTAACTCGTTTTTGCATAAAATATAAGAAGATTTATGCTTTTCCAAACGATCATAATTTTTATAGAAAGAAATACGTGGATCTCCCAAGTTGTCCAATTTGTGATGATTCGAGGTAGAATATGACTTTTGTTGGGAATGTGAAGAAAGGTGTGCCAACAAAGATTTCATGATATTTTCCACCAACTTTTCGTTTGTAAAAAATGTATAAAAGTAAAAAGATATCAAAAATGTTAACATGACATGGAAAGAATAAGTTAAAGGATGATATTTTGCATCATTCTTGTGATTCCCAATCTTAAAAAGTAATTGATGACATAAGACACGAATTTACAAATGAATGTAGGGATCCTCAACTTGCAATAGTTGTGGACGAAATTAATCTACATAATTCTCTAACTAGCACGTATAGTTGTTATCCAGTTATTATAGTCATTTATAATCTTCCTTCTTGGATTTGCATGAAAAACAATTATGATGTTAACATTTTTCATATCGAGTCTAAAATAACCTATTTTGGACATTAATGTGTTCTTAAAGCCTTTGATATATGATATAAAGATCTTACAGGATTAAGGCATCAAAGTGTATAATGCATACAAAAATGAGTGCTTCACATTAGAGCAATGCTTTTATGGATGATCAATGATTTTCTAGTATATGATAATTTATTATAGCATACAACTCATGTATATAAATCTTGTTCAATTTGTAGTGATGATATTTACATAGATTATCTCCAACACAGAAAAAAGAAGTATTATACAAGACATAGAAGATTATTACCTACTAGATAGAAATTTATATTTCAAAAGAAAGCTTTTGATGAATATGAACTTCATCTCTTGGCCTCTAGAATCAAACAGGGATTATATATTGCATGAAATTCAATGAATTGCATTTAAGATACATTAGAAGAAAAAGGCTATTGAAAAAGTAATTAAGAAAGCTAGAAGGTTTAGTTTGTGCTTGTTCTCCACATCTAATTCACCTAAACCTCAATTCAATAGGATTTGTATTTGTTGAAATATTTAGAAAATTACTCAATTTATAAATCTATTTTAAGCTTTTATTGTTTTATATGTAGACCCTTATTGAAGAATTAAGCCACCAAGCAGATGCTAAAATTGCTCATGGCAAAAACTTGTTGTCTCTCTAGGAGAACATAAAACGTGCAAGCATACACGATCACAAGTAATAATATTTGATAAGTAAGTTATCATTCCCACAGAGATTTGTTACTATAGTTTGTTGAGTACTAAAATTATCTCTCTCTGATTTTATTCAAAACACTCGTTGATTGTAACAAATTTAAGAAAAGAGTTTAATAACAAAATAAAAGAAATCTAGGATTGCAATTTTTCACTAAATTAATCAACTCAAATCATATTATTTTCTTTTGATTTATATTTTTTAGTACATTTAATTTGTCAACCGAAAACTTCTAATTTTATTCATACATCTCTTCTGAGCTCCGTACAAACACACCTCGTTAAATTAATTCACTATATTCCTATGAAAATTAAATTCACCAAGATTCATTACGTTCTAAGTTCTCAAATGGCCACACATACAATTAGGATATATTTCTATCCTTCATCATACATGTCATTCTATCTATGAGCAATATACACAAAAATGCCTCTTTCAAGTTTATTTATGTGCCACGGATCATTTGATAAAATTCGTAAATAATCAAAAGCATTAAGCACAAAATAGAACAAACAACTCAAACGTCTTATAAATCGTTCAAAAATAATTAAAATAAAAGCATCATAAATTTAGATCAAATGCAACCCTAGAAACATTAAATTACTTCATAAATTTAAAATAAAAATTACAACAGATACAGAAATATTAGATGAAGAAGAAGGAAAATTAAAACACATATATTTGGCACACGCAGAACATAACAAAAGCCAAAAAATGGCTTCTGCGTGTTATGCAGTCCAAAACCGAACAACACTAAATAATCTCAAAAACTAAACACTCCAAAACTCTCCAAATCTCTTTTACTCTATCATCTTATCTCCTATTTATAGCTAAAAAAATACATCTAAAATATTACATTTTTATTTTATTTTTTTTAAATAAACGCGTAAAAATTTGTATCGAAAAATAAAAATCACGCGTATCGATTTTCGATATTTAAAATATTTTTTTAAATCACGCGTACACACAGAGAGCCATTCAGAATTTTTTTAATTCAAAGTTCATGCCACATGTCAGTGTCTGATTCACTGCAAGGATTTAATGCGGACACGTGGTAGCATTTCATTAGTTGCGCGAAACGGGCGCACGATGGATTGTCACACGGGAGACAACGGTTGCAACGCGGGCGTGATCCTGCGCTTTCGCGCATATCGTAACATGACATGTGTCATAACATGATTGGCTTAAAAATAGAGTGGGACACATGGCATCTTTTGATTCGTTGCAAGGATTAGTGCGGACACGTGGCATCATTTGATTAGCTGAAGATCCGGTTGCACGCAGAGATCAACGCACGGGATCAGAGGCGCGTGTAACGTGGGGGACAGCGGCTGGACGCGTCAGAGACGTGGGTCCCACCTGCACGCCGGCTTACGCGGCAGGTGGGCCACACTCGGGCGCCAAGCCGCGTGAAAAGTAGAGACCTGCACCCACGCGAGTTGGTTGGTGTGATCGGCACGCGCGCATCGTAGCTGTTTCTTCTTTGATCGGACGGTCCATGTTTCACGCGTGCTGCATGGCGCGTGGATTCTTCTCATCTGCACAGAAAATTAAAATTTCTTAATTGCATTTTGACCCACAAATTTACTTCAAATTACATTTTAAACTTTATTTAATTACAATTAAGCCATTTTCTAATTTAAATTTAAATTTTAAACTTTTAATAATTAAAATTAAGCCTGATTTTAATTTAAATTATATTTTCGACTTTTATAAATTGCAATTAAGCACTCTTTTATTTGAAATTATATTTTTGGACGCAAATTTGTAATTAAGTACGTTTTCGATTCAAATTATTTAATTTTCTTAAAATATATAAAAAACAGTAAATACTAATTTATTATACTAAAATTAACTAAAATAATTAAGAACATAGCAATTATAATTAATAAAATAGGTGAAAATAACTATATAAAATATAGTTATCAAACAACCATCGAGTTCCCAAGGCAGTATAGTGACGACAAGGTCAGGAAAGGAGATAGCTTGTAAATATTGCAACGTGTACGCCCAAAATTATTCCAAACTTGGCGAGTTTAATGGTCATGGTAAATTGTGCAAACAAACTTATCGACAGTTACAAGGTGCCATCTGACTCACATATTTTTGGATATGACCTTAAATTCATAAATATGGCAATAAATAGCTTGATACATTTCTTTGAAATCAATTCTATTTCTATGAGATAAAAAATATCTAGTTTTTGTTATTATTGTCCATATCCCCAACAACAGCACTAAAGACTTTATATGCCAAAATTTGATATGTAAATTTTTTACATTTATAAATTATTCACAAGTGCACAAATCACTTATAAAAAATGATAAATATACTTCCAAGGTAAATCTAAAAAGGAATGAATATGGTTTTTAAATAACTCAACAAATTCTTTAAAATGAAAATAAACCTAAAATATTAAGTCACAAAGTTTTGAATTTTTGAAAGATCTAAGCTAATGACATAAAAATAATATAAATTCAACAAATGTTAGGAAAATAATATTTATACTTACTTGAGAATTTATGGATATATTAACTAGTTAATTATGCATGCTTAATATTAATTAAGTTATTTACATTTATGAATTAAGATTATTAATTCTTTCTTGTATATACAAATAGCACCTTTGATCGAGTTTACTATTTGTTGTCAATTAAAATTACTTATCACCTGGATCTAATAATTAATTTTAATTAAATTATGCTTCTTTCATTATAGATTAATAAATCGTTTAATTGTCATCTCCGGTTGGGTCTAAAAATTTAAACTTTATTTAAAGTGTCAAAGTTGGATTGAAGAATTTAAATATCTAGAAATTAACTTTTAGATTTTAAAACTACTACAAATAATGTCTTTAATATATTTTTTAATAATAATTCTTATAAAAACCTTTAAAATAAAGTTTACACTCTAATTATATATATGAACCAAATCAAAAATAAAAAACAATACTCTAAATTAGATTCAGATAATCAAATCTTAAATTAATTTTTTATATTTTAAGTTTATTAAGAAAATTCTAACATTACTATATTTTCTCTAATAAACTTTGTAAAAATTTGAAATAAAAAATAATACTTAATTTTGTAATTTTTGTTTATCTTATTCTAATATTTATAAGCATAATAAATTTACTTATATTTCATAGTAATTTCAACCATATATGTTTAATTTAACAATATAGCCAATATTTTAAACATATTATTTAGAACAATATGTAAATTAATAAGAAAGCAGAAGAATACATTTAAATTATATCTCATATCCTTCTAAATATAGAGTTTTAGTATTATTTTTATAACTCAAAAAGGTCCAAATAGAATTTTTAATTACAGCTTACTAAATTGAGACTAAAATATTACATAAAACTATATCTATGTTCAACTCTCAATTGAGATAATAATTTTAAACCAAGAAAAGAAAAGCTAAAGAGAAAACTATACAGAGCTAAAAGGGATAGGAATAGGGATATTTACAAATAAGGGGTTGAGGCTCCTTTATAGGTGGAGAAAAAGAGAAAATGATGCATTAGAAGACTGGCGCTACAACACACTTAAAATCCACAATTTAGTAATAGGTTATACACGGTGGGAACTCGAACCATTACACATGTGTTGTGGCACACAATATTTTCATGCCGAAACCCCTATCAATTATGGTAGGCATGAATTTCATCCTATTAGCCTTGTGCCGTAACACATGTAATTTTCACGCCTTGGCCTGCGATGTTCTATGTGTCTCTAATTCTCTTTATATTTTTCTCTTTTATATCTAGTTGTATACATACATAAGGTTTACATATGTATTCAATTATTTCTTCCATTTTTGTAATTTGAGTGCTTCAAGTATAATTCTTCAAGTTGAATAATTTTAATACAAAAAATACCTAAAAATAACATAACATACTCGTGATTAAAAAAATAGATTTGTGTAAAAGATGATAAAATTATGCAAATACAAATCTATTTTATCATTTAGAGTGTATAAAATCATAATATATTTAGTGTTTTTAAGCATTCATTACATTGGTCAAGATATCATCCAAGTAAGATAATATTCAAAACATATCTATATATGATTTTTTAACCATAAGTCTTATTTTATACTTTGCTTATATTCAATGTAGGAAGTTATATGATGATTTAGTTTTAGCAATGAAACTCAACTGTGCAAGTTTTTTGACCCATCCGTGGTTGATGAAATTAGAGATGAATCGATATCAAACCAAGCTATTAGAGTAAGCAACAAGGCTTTAAAGTTATTGGTGAACCAAAAGTTGAATATTTCATATCCGTATGGTAATTAATTTATGACTCATAACTCATTATATGATCAATATAAAGGAGCTACAATTTTAATTTATATAATTTTGTATGTTTAACTATTGTGGTCATAATTGGTTTGGTTGTGTATGAGTTTTATTTTCATACGTGCTATTATATGGATTCTTTGAAAAACTCTTATGTGGAAGATGTTCATAATGTACTTAAATAGACTTTGATGTGACAAGATCAGAAATGTAAAAAAAAAACTATTAGTATGAATATATTTGAATGTAAGTTTATCGATTCCATATTTAATTTTGTAAATAATTTGAATTAAATACTAAATATTTAAATAACATCACTTAATTTGAATAGTGTGCTAAGAAAGTTGGTATCAAATTGGGTAGGTTTTAAGTCATAAAGTTCATGAATGAAATTTTACATAATTTAACAAAATCTATTATGGAATTATACGCAAGTTTTCTAAATTTAATTTAGTTATTTTAATTTTGATAGTATTTCATAAATTACATGAACTATTAAATATTAATTATGTCTCATTTGTAATAGAAAACAGATGTTTCGTACAATAACACATCTTTGAATAAATTATAAGCGACATGATCAAAATGCATGTTAATATTTATGGTTGATGATGAAGTTCAAGTGTATATGCATGTTATTTAGCTATTTATATATTGTTAATCACTTTTGTATATATATGTAGGAATACTTTATAACCATTTGTAACTTGCTTTTGAAATTTCTATGTACTATACATATCTACATTGTGTGATGTTGAATTGAAAAATTTGTATGCATAAGTATAATATATAATGCAATATAATGTAAATTAGGTAGTTTTATGAATAGGTATTGTTAATATGCATTAGTTATTTAGAAAACCAAAACAAATTTGTATTGATTGTTTTAAGAATTGATGCAAAAATTTAATACGTCACCATTTGCAACATTTTTATCAAACCAATGCAAAACATGATTTTTAGAGTTAAAAACTGACACAAATATCTACTTTTGATGCAATGTTACTTTCTTAATGTGTTTGTAACCTAAGCTTTATTTATGAAAATCATTGAAATAAGGAAAAATAATAATAATACATTCATAGTATAAAAGAGTTTGCTTTGTTAAAATTAGAATAAATAAAAAGAACATTTTATTTATTTATGTGTTGTAATATTTTTCAAATAAATTATTGTAAAATATTTAGTTATTCATATCTACTTAAAACTAAATATATTAGTGTATATACACGATGATTGGTTTTAAGTGAATAATAAAAATATATTGTAGCAATTAATTAAAATTTATAAAATGTATATTTAATTAAGTCAATTCTTATTCATTTAGAATGAAGTGACTCTTATCCAAATTAACTCATATGAAGACATATAATTGATGGTATTTTGTATAATAATTTATCATACATAACTTAACATATTAGAAACATATTATTGATATACAGTTACCTACATATATTTTTACATATGTCACTCTTTGATGATCTTAATCATAAATGATTTAATTAGTTAATCCTGGTTGTAACACTTTGATATATATTTAACTTACTCAGTGATGCTTGCACTGGTTGGTTGAAGCCTTGTATCTTAATATCTCGATGTTTATAATAGGCTAGAAGTTTATCTCAGAAGTTCTTTTGTTTAGAGATAAAATGCTTGGATAACTGTGCATAATTTATGATGTAATTATAGATAATTATTCATATGCATTACATGTCTTCAAGGAAAATATATAATAGAGAAGGTAAAACTAACTTAATGATATTTGTCATATTACGAACTTGCTTTGAAGGATTAAATTGCACTTAATAATTGTATCATGGATTACTCGTACGTAAATATCATCCATGATACTCAAGAGTTCATTATCATGTTTACAATTTAGTAAATTTGAGATTAATTAAAATTGATAATTAATTAAGAGGTTAATTATGGTATCTTTGTTAAAAAAAATTGTACTAAAATCTATTCCATAACATAATTGAAGGATAAGATTTGAAAATAATCTTTCATTTTCAAAAGCAAAAAATATTGAAAAAATATGTATTTTTATCGTTGGTTTTGGTTAAAATCTTTTAAAATATTAAATACAAAATGAATAAATGTTATTTTCTATTTATTTTAAAAACTATATATAAATATAATACAAGCAATATCTAAATTACTAATTTTAAATTTATACATAAATTCAAATTTTTAAATTTTTAAATACAATTTAAAATTTAAATACTTTTCAAATGTATCCTTATCTTGGAAAATTTGATTTGATTTAAAACCAAAAGGAACGTGCTTGCAGAAATGGATCCTCAAACTGAATGGAATTTATAAAAATACGGATATAATTTAAAAATGATTTACAACTTTGAGCTATATTTTTAGTTTTTTAATATGATTTTTTATTAAATTTAAAAATATTTAAAAAAACATTATTTAGTTTATATTTGAATAAATTGTTAAATTAAAAAATTAATATTTTTAATATAAATTTTGTGATTTAAACTAGTGACTAGGATGGTGAATCTTATTACCAAATAACTACATGAGCAAATATTTAGTTATTTTTTAAAAATTGTTGGAATTTTAAGATATATTTAAAACTTGTATCTAAATTAAATTATTTTTATTAAACACATGTATTTCTTTCGAGGAATTCTAAGAATACATAAAATTTACACATATTTGCATTCACATCACTTATAATATACATCACGTGATAAAATAATTTTAAAAATCAAAATATTATTTATAATATGCATCACTTATAACACTTTAGATTCGTTATCCTAGTGGTATAATTTTTAGTCAAAAAGTATTCATTTGAGCCAATATTTTTAAAATAGTACAATAGTTGTCTCCGTTTATTTTAATGTACATAAATGATCCAATTTCATGTTTTAAGTTGTGAATTTCATCACATGATTGATACATATGATATAAATGAAGGTTAATTGTATCATTTAAATTTGGTGCTTTATTAGTACCCTTATTTAACAAAAACTATATATATGTACTCATGTTTTCATAGTAGTACACTAGTCACTACTACAAAAATGGGCATTAAAGTCGGTTCGCTGAACCAACTTTAAATGCGAACCGACTTTAAATTGAGTGACTTAAAATGTAAAGTCGGTTCATCGCGTGAACCGACTTTACATATACATTTTATGATTTTATGATTTTATTTTTATTTTTATTTTTCGTATTCAATATTCAATATATATAGCATGAAAAAACTAAAATATAAATAATAATACAAATAATTAAAATTTTAAATATAATTAATTACTTGATAATTAAATTTAGGACAAAAACAAATAATGTATATACAATACATATAGTTAACTTAAATTACAAATAAAAAAAATGTCATCAAAGTATAATTGGATTGTGCGAGCAAGCTTGGTTAGCTTAGAATCACCAGCATTATGACAAGGAAACTAGATAAAAAACAATTGATCCATATAACAATTCATTCTCTTACATACATGAGCACGTAAACATTCATCAAACAAATAGTCTAAACTTCAAAGACATACGAATGGAGAAGTTAAATCATTATAAATATTACCATAAAAAATAGATTAACACAACGACATCCGAGTGATATAACTCTTCGACAAACTTATATTAGCACTTTATTAATCATTTGCCTATAAATATGAAGTTATCTGGAATCTCTGCTAGTATTTTTAATGCTATAATGAGCTCTAAATATGAAATCAAGTATAACTCCGATTTCTTACTTGGCTTGTGTGAGTTTTGGTGCCCTTAAATGTATGGACATGTTCATGGGCACCAAAACTCATACAAACCAAGAAACAAATCGGATTTACACCTGATTTCATATTTAGAGCTCATTATAGCATTAAAAATACTAGCAGAGATTCCAGATAACTTCATATTTATAGACAAATGATTAATAAAGTGTTATTTGTTATCATAAGGAAAGTAGGCAAGAGAGATGAGATATAGTTTGGGCCAAAAGTAGGTCCATAAAACAATGCATTCCCTTAAATACATGAGAATATAATCATCCATCAAACAAGGGACTTCAGACACAGGAATAGATTGAGAAATTAAATTATTAAAAAAATTACTATTATGTTATCATATGCTATTCAAGATCATCAGAATCTTATCCTGATTCTTCTTGTGATGATATAATTTGAACTAACCATGTGTTCTACTCATTCCTCTCGTAAATTATCTAAAATTTGTTGGTTGTAGCCCGTCTTGTTCCAACCAAAGAACTACATGTATTTAAAATCAAAATAAGAATGTAATTTCATTTATTTACAAAAAAATAACTTAAATATGTTAAAAACTTTTCTTTATATGGGTAATAGTTATTACCACATCATCAATTGGAATTTTGATATTTGTGATGATTTTGTTTATAAACTTCATGACATAATAACCACATATGACTCCATTATTTTGTTGTGAAACCTACAAAAAACAAGTCTACATGATTTTTCATATTCGAAAATCTTTATTATTCAATTATAAAATTATTAATATTTGCTTGTACATACCATAACTTTTGTCCATATAAACTTATGATATTTTTTAAGGGTAATGCCTCTAAACTTGTTCCACAACTTTCATGCCCTATCAAGGTTTAAAACGGTTAGTTTTTATTAAATATTACAAAAAATAATAGAAAATAATATTTAGCTATAACTCTTACATTGCAACAACTGCTTTTGTATCTTTACTCAATTCTATGGAAGTTGAGTCACAGTACCAAGCATGATTATTGAACATATCAATGATTACCAACATCCAATGATCTTGGCATTGTTCAAACCTTAATGACCAAGGGGTTATCAACTTTTGATTTATGTTAAGTGTTAATGCCCTATCACATAATTGTTTAGCTCTGATGCTAACATCCTTATCTTGATATTGATTGACATATGAAGAATCATAGAACATTGCTAAATGTGATGAGTGATTATGTTGAACTCGATAATAACACGCCCTATATAAAAGATATATATATATATATATATATAATTAGATCATATAAATTCATTATATATGTTCTACATAAATGAAAGAAAAATAAATAGAGTGATGACTCACCTTGTCCACACTTGAATTATACTTAAATCGATCATTTGATATTCAAATAGTTGCAATATGTACTTGATCGATATATAATTTTGGCCGAGGTCTACACCAGAAATTTCTATAGAAAGTAGCATAGTCCATCCATCATTTATGCTAGATACCCTCCCAACAATAGTCATCAAAGTGCCAAGATTTCTGCTAAAGTTTAAAGCATAGTTATAACTATACTTTTTCCAAGGCTTCTTCTTGAATGACTTGGTGCGCGATGATTGGCCACTAGACATAGATTTAGCATGAGATACTTGCTTTGTATCTCTTAAATATGCCGCATTTAAGAGTTCTGGTATACTAGACTAAAAAAAGTATTATGTATTTTAGTAACAATAAAAGATATAATAAAATAATAATAGTAAACAAGTATTATGCCTTAAAGTTAAAAAATAGTACCACGTCAAAATTTAGAAAAACTTGAATCGACGGTCAAGCCACATACTGTCCAACCGCCTCTTGGACTATGGTAGCATCAGAAGGCATATGTAGTGGACAATCATGAAACAATGATTGATCAATTACTATTTGCCAATGATTAGGCAAATATTGATTATGAATCATCCGATCATTGCTCAATTGTTGTACCATTCCAATAGAAACAACGTCTGTTGACGAAGGATGTTTCAATAAACATTTCATATTATGTAAAAAATTTAAGTGTTATATATAAAAAATAAAACATATAATAAGAATTTAAAAATAATAGATTATATACACCATAAATTAAAATCTTACCACATATGATTCATCAAATAGAGGAGGACTCCCATGTAGGCTAGCTATTGGATGTACATTCTCACAAAAACATTCATCGTGGTTTGATTGATGGTAAAAATGCGCAGATTGCATTGGAGAAAATGAACCACTACTTGATTGCATATGCATTCATGGCATATAGGGAGGACCAATAGGATGACTATATCTCATACTGGATATAGTTTGAGTGCAATAAGATTACGTGTGTGGCATGTCTGGCATGGATGGTGGCCTGCATGTCATGGATGGTGGCATGCCTGGCATGTATGGTTGCATGCTTGGCCAATATGGCATGCCTTGGTTGTAGAATGATGTCATGCCTGACATGCATTGTGATTGATATTCTTTTATAGTGGCAATCTCACTTAACACTGAGGCCTTAAAAGAGTTGAGTTATTCTTCAATTTTAGCGTACTTCTCCTTACTTATCGTCTGAGGCTTTTGTTTTGGAATGTTAAAATACTCCATATAACCATCATATTGGCTACCTCCCCTAACACGACCAGGATGCTCGCATCCAAATGCATGATATAAAGCATCTCTCTCAGACTCTTCGATTATTTCACCCCTAGATATGTTTTCATGAACAACTCTCTGCAAATAATAAAGCACACAAACATATCATTCATTATTACATCAATTATTAAAAATCATTAAGACTTTTTATCAACTGAAATTACTAATCAACTTATTTAGTTGTTCTTCTCCTCGCTTAGTCATCGGTCTTGAATTCTTTGTTTTGGGAGTCTTTGTTTCTATATACAATTCAGTTCGGGTAACAAGTCTACCCAATTCAGCTTCCTATATAAATTATGAAAAATTTATTAACAATTACATTAAATTGAGGAAAATAAATATAAAAATATTTATAAATTAAGACAAATTGATAATACCATTCTATATCTAACTTCGGGATTTGAAGACTTCACAGTACGGTTAGGAATAATGTTATGCATTTGTATATTCTGATGTTCTTCCCTAATAATTTGAAATCCATCTGAACGTCTATATTCCACAAAGTCTTTCCAAACTTGAGGTGTAATCCAGGGGTGTCCTTCAGGGATTTTGTAGAGCTCTACCTCATCAAGTGGTTCCAAATATGGAAACACATAATTTCTTGCCAATCTGGAAGTCTTGTACTCCTTCCACGCCTTATTTGCAATCTTATAACACTTAAGTTTCCAACTATCATCGACTTTGTAACGATTTTGTAAAAACACAGTACAAAAGATTAGATATAATACAAAAAGATATAATATATATATTGATTATAAAATATAAGAGACTTACACAAATGGTTATCCATATTTTGAACTTTTCTGCATCGTTAACCTGGGACTAATCATTTATATTGATTGGTATACTAGACTTCACAAGTCGACCAATAGAGGATTTCAATTGTTGGCCATTTTCCCCTATTAGATTACCAGTACCATAAAATAGAATAGGTATTCTATCATCTCGGTTAAGTGGAGTATCAGGTATATTCGCCCAACCCTTCTTTTCAAATACCCAATGGATCATTTGGATCTACAAGCTCTGTTATCCGAGGATCCATGAAATATCTGCAAAAAATGAAGAAATATAAATTAATTGACAATTTTAGGAACATACATATATATAAGAGTTATTACAACAATATAGAACATATGTTATGTTTAATTAGGTTGTTGATCGTATACATATATTCCTTCACAATCACTTCGAGTCCATGACGAAGAATCATCATCATCAACTAGATCATCACATACATTAGGAAATTTATTTGAGAAATTACTAATATTGGTTAATGTATCAAGCATATGGTCATCATATTCTACATCATCACAATGGTAAAACTATTTTTGTGGAGGCGTTAACACAACAGACCATCTTGGATCAATTTTATCGCTCACGTAAAATACTTGTTTTGCATGAAGTGCTAACGTGAAAGGATCATCCGTGTGACTTATCTTGGATAAATTTACAATGGGTAAATCCAAAATCATCTATTTTATATCCAACATTGATAACATTTTTTACCCAATTACACAAGAAATTTGTTTCATGGAAGACCTCATAATCCAATTCCCAAATCTCTTGTATTATACCATAATATGTTCTATCAGAAAGTACAGGATTAACATCTTTTGAATTGGCAAATTTCATAGTTTGTGCAACCATCTTCACACCACTATTTTTATTTACTCGAACTTTGTTCCTAGCTTGAATCGTAAATCTCGTTCCATTTATTGTGAAACTATGAAATGATTTGACATCAAATTTTGGCCCATGTGCAAGCCATTGTAAACTTTCTAATATTTTATGATTGGGTTTCTTGAGTTCATCTTGAATCTATGTATACAAAAAACATGAAATGTGTTTAGATCTACGAACATACATGCATGAATTTTTGTTTGTGACACTTACATGGTTGCGAAACCAATTAATAAGTTCTCGCTTATGTTCATCATACAACCATTTTTCTCCTCTCTTTTTTATAACGAGGATCGATCTTAAATAAGTTTAAATGCATCATGTAATGTTATTAAATATATATGAAGTTATATATCATCATTAATAGTTAAATAAAAAATGATTTTTGCAATCATGAAACAATGAACATCACTTACTCTATGTATGGTTGTGCCTCATTATTATTTACCAAAATGATTCGGTATGCTTTTTCCCATCAATTACGATCAATAAATAATTTCTTACTTCCACCAAGCATAGGGTTACCTACTTGGATCATGTGACGTTTTAAGAACAACTTGTGCGTAGGATTCCCAATTTCAGTGCAACTTAGAAAGTATTCAGAACAAAACCCAATGGCCTCTTCAACAATGTATTGTTCCACCATGCATCCTTCAGGTCAATTTCTATTATTTATATATCCTTTAAGGAATTGCATATATCTCTCAAAAGGATAAATCCACCTTAAGTAAGTAGGACCACACAATTGAACCTCTCGAACTAAATGAACACACAAGTGAATCATTATATTAAAGAAAGAAGGAGGAAAATATTTTTCAATTAGACACAAAATCTCTACAACATCTTTCTGTAAAGAATTTAACTCGTAAATTGATATAGATTTCTTGCATATTGTATTGAAGAATGAACAAAGCCAAATTATTGATAATCGAACATGTTTTGGAAGAATTGATATAATAGCAATTGGTAATAACTATTGCATTAAGATATGACAGTCATGTGATTTCAATCCATACAGTTTCTTATCGGTGATAGACACAAAATTTCTTAAGTTGGATGAGTAACCATCAGGAACTTTCACACCCTCCAAACATTTACAAAACACATTCTTCTCTTTTGTTGACATTGTATATGCTGTTGGTGGTAAGTATGTTTGATTATTATCATTTTCCACCCTTGGTTCCAATTCAGGTCATATGCCTAGTTTCTTTAAATCCAATCTTGCCTTAATTCCATCCTTTGTTTTTCCATGTATATTAAGTAAAGTACCAGTCAAGTTCTCGCATACATTTTTCTCAATGTGCATGACATCTAAGATGTGATGAATGTGTAGGTCTTTCCAATAAGGTAATTCCTAAAATATTGATTTTGTTTCCAACAACCATGGTAAGTCGATTCAAACTCTTTTTCATTTTCACCCATTTCATTAGTTGACCTATTTCGTTTCCCTACCTTAGTGAGTTTTCTTTTCATTTTTCCATATCATTTGAATGTCATACCGTTCAATTGCCTTAATATCTCAACACCATGCAAAGGTCGAGTTGCATGATTATGATCTTCTTCACCATCGAACGGTTTCTTTTGGTATCTAAACTTATGTCCAGATGGAAAAAATCTTCTATGTCTTCTATAAGACATCTTTCATCCGTGAACAAGATAAGTTGCAGAAGTTCCATCACTACATATAGGGCATCCCTTGTAACCTTTTGTTGCATGTCCTGATAAGTTTCCATAGGCAGAAAAATCATTAATTGTCCATAAAATGACCCTCTTCAAGTTAAAGTGTTCTTCTTTATGTGCATCGTAAACATTTACACCATCATTCCACAACGTCTTTAAATCATCTATCAAAGGCTGCAAATATACATTAATATCAACACCGTGTTATTTCGGTCCTAAGATCAATAATGTTAACATCATAAATTTTCTTTTCATACACAACCAGGCAGGAAGGTTGTATGTTACCATAATTATTGGCCAACAACTATATCTACTACTAAGGGAACTATGTGGATTAATTCCATCAGCAACAATGACAAGACGAAGATTGCACGGATCAGATGAAAATTGAGGAAATAAATTATCTACTACTTTCCAATTTGGAGAATCACAAGGATGACGTAGCACCCCATCATCATATCGATTATCTGAATGCCAATTCAACATATTTGATGTATCTTTACTATTGAACAACCTTTGAAAGCAAGGAATCAGAAGAAAGTACGAAATAACCTTTACAGGCACGTCTTTCTTATGTGTTGTCTCATGTGTACCATGCTTCCATCTCGATTCTTTACACATAGGACAATCATCTAATGTCTTATATTCTTTTCTATAAAGAATGTAATCATTTGGACAAGCGTGAATCTTGTGATATTTCATGCCAAATTGACTAAGAGATTTCTTCACTTCATACATTGAAGATGACAATTCAATACCCTCAGGAAACATATCAACTAGTAGATTTAGTAATTCTGTGAATCCCTTGTCAGAAAAACCATGTTTTGCCTTCACATTGTACAAATGAACCAATCTTGAAATTTTAGTGTATTTTTTGCATTTTGGATACAACGGTTTTTCGGCATCTTCTATAAGTTTTTGAAAGGTTTTGGGATCATCCTCGCGTAATTCATCTTCAACACCATGAAACATATTTTCTGTCTGTACATTATGATAAGATGCATGTAATCCACTCACATTCTTATTTATCTTTTCCCCATGAGTATTATCAATATTTTCTTCATGATAATACCAACATTTATAGCTCTAAAGAATACCATTACAGATAAGGTGATACTTAACCTCGTTAAATTCATAAAATCGCTCATTTTTACATTGAACACATGTACATCGAATCGTACTAGTTCCAATATTACTATTTCTACAAGCAAATTTCATGAAACTTTCAACTTTAGAAATATAATCTTGCTCAATTCTACACTTTGACATCTAAGATTTGTCTATTTTCTATTAATGACATTAATTAAACATATTAATTAATTATGTATCCAATGAATATATTTCAAGTATTATTATATATAAATGACTTTGGGAAGGATAATAGGGTTAGAGTTGTGAATCAATATGTACCTAAAAGATGAATGAAAATATAAAGTTACAAACATCCTCATTTCTATACAAATTAAAAAATAAGCAGGCATGCGAGCATGAATATATAAAAACCAATCACTTTGGTTGATTCTAATTTCTAAACATATTACTATATCATAATTAAAAAGTAATATTAATTACATGTATATAACATTCTATAGAAGTAGGAGCTACTGGTAACATATTTAACATTTTAACTCATAAGTAGCATATATAAATAAAAATAATAATACTACTTAGTTTTTAGTTATTATTTGATTTTTATTAATATATATATATATATTATTTAAATTATTGAGTTTATAAATATATATTTATAATTTTTTTAAGAGTCAAGAGATAACACGTATAACTCTGATAGCAATATAATTTCTTAAAAAATTTAAAAAAAATATTACTTTTCCTCTATTCACTACTTAATAAAATATAATTATTTATATATAAATAAATTTATACACGCACGGTAAATATATATAATCCATCAAACCCACAATATTTCAGATATTATTTCCACAAAAAATAAGTCAAACATATAATAACAAGCAAAATCAAAAATTTATACAAAAAATAAAACAAACTGAATAATAAGCTACAAAATTAATAGAAATACTTACAAGAATATTATGAAGTGACTAAATGAAGAAAATGAAGAAGAAAATGATGTTTTGTAAGTGAGAATAAGTGAAAAAATGGGTATATATTTTTGAGTATTTCGCTCAAAAATTAGAAAATTATGACTAGACTGGTATGTTTTGTTGACATTTCGATTGGTTTGGGTTATTCATCATTTCTAAACATGTCTCTTGTTTATGGTTTTGAAACTTAAGTCTTCTCTTCTACTTAGATGCTTTAGTATCAAATAAAAATCTTAAGTTTTTATCACAAAGCCATATGTCACTCTTTTGGTTTTTCTTGCAAAACCATCACCTTATACATAATTCGATTCTTTTAGAATTTTTTTTAAGGCTTTCTCATCTTTCCATAATTTCGTTTGGTTTACAGTTAAATTGATTTTTTTTTGTTAACGATGTTATGATGGAAATATTTTTATTTTTTAATTAATATAAAGATGAGTTTGTTCTTAATTTTTTATCTATATGTGTAAAAAAATTTAAAATTCTCAATTAAATCTTAACTTTTAACAATTAGTTTTCTTAAAATTAAATATAAAAATTATCAATGTATTGTAATAAAATTATTAGTCTACATGCATACCTTTTGTAAAATAGAGATACTACTAAAGTTTCAATTTCTAATGAATGATACAATTATCCTTCACTTATAACACATATGCAAAGAATATGATGAAATTCTCAATTTAGAATATAAAATTAAATTATTAATATACTTTAAATTAAATAAGAAAACTACTATTATATTAATTTAAAAACATTCATTTATACGTATCTTTTGGTTAAAATAACGAGTATATTTATATATTACAATTGATACGACTTACATATAATTATGTGAATTTAATTATATTTACTTATAATAATATACTATATCATTATAATTTATCACAAATTATTATACTTTTCTTAAAATTATACTAACAAGTATTTTATAAATAAACATAAAAATAATAAAGTTAATATATTTTAACTATTAAAAAATATAATATATTATTTTATATTAAACATAATATAATTAAATATTATTTATTATAAATTATAATTATTTAAAATTAAATTTTATCAAATTATATCATATTAAATATTATTTGTATTGTTATAAATTTAAGTTTATTTTTAATTTATCGAAAAAATCATATACCAAATAACCTTATTTGTTAAGAAAAGGCAACTATAAATCATAGGAAGGACACCGTAACCTACCCGTGAAGTCCGGTGCGTCACAAGTATTGCGTTACACGTGTTCCAGTATTATTTGACCTTTGCGTCACCGCCTCTTATTTGCCTTAAGGAGACGCCCATCTCTTCTCTTATAAATTAGTTTCTCAAACCCCTAGCTTTCATCACAATCCTTGTTTTGTGGTTAAAATTCGTTTGTGAAATAAGAGTTCTTCAAATTCTATCAAGGTAGCGTTTCTCTTCCTTGGATCTTCCGTTTTATCTTATTTTTTTTAATAGTAGTTTAATTTTCTGTTCTGATTTTTACGTCATTCTGTTAATAGAATCCAAGTAGTTGTTGAGCTAGATTTATCGTTTCGAATTGTTTTCTCTAAATATTTTTCATCGATTTCCTGGTCTTGTTTTTGATTCTGTGTTGTTAAGCTTTATCCGTGGATGGATCTGCAATATTACCAGTCATCTGATATATTTATAGGTTCCTAATTTGGTTTCCTTTGAACCCCTTAGATCTGTGAGACTGTGACGAGCTATTTCTCTTTTCGCATTCGAAATTTTGATTATGGTAACTTTCATGTTTTGATTGTATAAATAGATTCGCTTTTTCTTATTGACCCAATGGAGGCTTTGGATAACAATTTATCTTTTGACCTGTTGCTTTCCAAAAATCAATTCGATTTTCATGGTGAACTTTCTTTTAATTTATCGGTGGTGTTAATTGCTCTTAGATTTTTGTGTAGTTGCCTAATTTGACTTGATAACCTTTTATAACAGATGCAGATCTTCGTGAAAACTCTCACTGGCAAGACCATAACCCTCGAGGTTGAGAGTTCTGACACCATCGATAATGTCAAGGCAAAGATCCAAGACAAGGAGGGAATTCCTCCAGACCAGCAAAGGCTCATTTTCGCCGGAAAGCAGCTCGAGGATGGCCGAACCCTAGCAGACTATAACATCCAGAAGGAGTCAACCCTCCACCTGGTACTCCGTCTTCGTGGTGGCATGCAAATCTTTGTCAAAACTCTCACCGGTAAGACCATCACTCTTGAGGTTGAGAGCTCAGATACAATTGACAACGTCAAGGCTAAGATACAAGATAAAGAGGGTATTCCACCCGACCAACAGAGGCTGATCTTTGCTGGAAAGCAGCTTGAGGATGGCCGGACCCTAGCCGACTACAACATCCAGAAGGAGTCAACCCTCCACCTGGTCCTCCGTCTCCGTGGTGGTATGCAAATCTTTGTTAAAACTCTGACTGGAAAGACCATCACTTTGGAAGTTGAGAGCTCAGACACTATAGACAACGTCAAGGCCAAAATCCAAGACAAGGAAGGAATCCCCCCAGACCAACAGAGGTTGATCTTTGCTGGTAAACAACTTGAAGATGGTAGGACCTTGGCTGACTACAACATACAGAAGGAGTCAACACTTCACCTTGTGCTGCGTCTGAGAGGTGGTATGCAGATTTTTGTTAAGACATTGACTGGAAAAACAATCACCTTGGAGGTGGAAAGCTCGGATACCATTGATAATGTAAAGGCTAAGATTCAGGACAAAGAGGGTATCCCACCAGATCAGCAAAGGTTGATCTTTGCTGGAAAGCAGTTGGAGGATGGAAGGACTTTGGCTGATTACAACATTCAGAAGGAGTCCACTCTCCACCTTGTTCTCCGTCTCCGTGGAGGATTCTGAAGTACTTTGGTGTTAAGCTAGTGGTTGTGTTGTCTTTTATGGTTTATGGTTGGTTGGTTCGTTGTTTAGAAATCGTGGAATTATTTGGTGTTTTGAAAGCCCCTGTTAGTAGGCAGGGCTATGGTAGGTTAAAATAAAGGTTCTCATTTGGCTTCTGTAATTTCGTATGTGTATTAAGATTGTTAATTGTTGTTTTGCCGTGATCTTCGTGTACCTAGAAGCTTCCTTGAAATGTTCCATGTCAACTTTTAAGGTTTGTGTTTTGCCATGTTCTTTTTGTGTCTTACCTTCAAGCTGTTAATTGTTGCTTTGCCATGTTCTTTATTATTGGTTTCTATTGTTTCTCGAATTTTTTTGGCTTTAACAAATGGTATTCTCTGTCAAGGATGGCAAAAACATCCGTTTGGTTTGGAGCTCTACAGATCGATCTGATCTGTGACCTGCTGGGGATCGGGTCATTATGAATCACAAATGTATCGGGTCATGATCTGGTTTGGGTGTTAGCGGCTTTGTTTGGATCACATTTTTTTCGGATCGATCCATTCTAGATCCCTTTAAAAATGCATTTGAAATAAATCAAAAAAATTAAAATCAAAACGTACTCTACTCTGTTTCTTTCCCTACTCTGCGACAATGTTCTTTGTAATTTGAAGGCTCTGCGATCGGTTTGGTCTGCAACCTTTGTATATTTCCATTTTGTGAACCTTTGCATCTTCTCCAGTTTTGTCTGTTTCTTCCCTTACTCTGCGTCAAAAAGGTGTAAGTGACACTGCAGAGCAATTATTTTTTTTATGTTTTTTGGTTCAGAAAGAGGAGCCTCAATGTGTAAGTGTAGTAGATATTTTTGTTCCGGTCAACTGCGACACTGCTGTGAACCCTATATTTGGAATAACTAATAATGTCATTATTTTTATACCTTTATGCTGTTGAATGGCCGACTTTAGTTATCAATTTGTTGTTACGGGGAACACTTATTTAGAAAGTGGAATATTTTGAAATGATTTGACTTGTTCATATGTATGATTTGATTTTTGTGAGTTATTGAATTGATTTTTGTTTAATATTTAATGAAGTGGTAATTCATTTCGATGTGTTTTGTTCTCTCGTGAAACATCAGATTTGATGTTATATGTCGCGTCGCTTGGTTATCATAAAACATTTTCATTGGTTCTTGAATTTTAATTCTGATATCCAAAAGTTGTTTGATCTAAGTTAGCTCACTTGAGTTTGATGCCATGACTCGATATTCTGTCTCGACACTTGATTGTGCCACAACATTTTGTTTCTTGCTTTTCCATGTGACTAAATTTCCGCCTACAAACGTGCAAAAACCAGTGGTTGATTTTCTATCAAAGCTACCAACCCAATCTGCATCGGAGTAGCCACACACTTCATTAGAATTATTACGTTTCATGAGAATTTCTTTACTAGGTGTCCCTTTTAAATATTTTAAAATTCTATGTATAGCCTCTAAATGTGGTGTTCTAAGTGTATGCATAAATTTACTAATTTGGCGTACTGAAAAACAAATGTTTGGTCGGGTTACCGTTAAATAAATTAACTTTCTTACAAGTCTTTGAAATTGGTTTATGTCTTCTAAAGGTTTGTCACCCTCAATATTTAATTTGCATTTACTATCTATTGGTATAGATGTTGGTTTACTCTCTAATTTACCAGTTTCTTTTAATAGGTCAAGTGTATATTTTATTTGTGAAATAAAGAGTCCCTTTTGGTGAATGTATCATTTCTATTCCTAAAAAATATTTTAATAAACCTAAGTCTTTGATATCAAAATTCTTATTTAATTTCATTTTCACTTTTTTAATTTCTTTCTATTTATTTTCGATAATTATTATATCATCTACATATACTAGAATTATGGTTGTGAATATACCATAATTTTTGGAAAATAATGTGTGATCAGCATTACTAATTTTAAAATCACAAGAAATTAAATAAGAGCTTAGTTTTCTATACCATGCTCGTGGAGATTGCTTTAGTCCGTAAATAGATTTTTTTAACCTACACACTAGACTATAATTGTTTTCTTTTTTATGACCATGTGGAAGCATCATATATACCTCTTCTTCAAGTGTTCCTTGGAGAAAAGCATTCTTGACATCCATTTGATGTAAGGTCCAATTTTGATTTACCGTTATGGAAAGTAAACGGTATTCATTTTGGCCATGGGTGTAAATGTTTCTTGATAATCTATATAATAGGTTTGAGTGTAACATTTTGCCACTAATCGTGCTTTGTACCTTTCAATAGTACTATCACTATTAAACTTAATCTTATAGACCCATTTGCATCCTACGGGTTTTTTTTTTCCTTCGGGTAGTTGTACGACTACCCATGTTTCATTTTTTTCAAGTGCTCGAAGTTCTTCTTCCATTGCTTTGCACCATACCAGTTGGCCTATTGCTTCCTCATAGTTATTTGGCTCATTTTCTTTGGAAGTTGAGGTCAAATAAGTCCTATATTGTGGTAACATTTTCATAAGATAAATAATTTTGGATAGGATATTTTACCTCATATGTTACAAAATCCCGTAATCTAGTTGTAGGTTGTGGAGTTCGATTAGACCTTCTCAATGGTATTATTTCGGTAGTACCATCTTCCCCCTCACTTTGAGAAGTTTCTTCCTCTTCATTCTCATTGATTATTTCATTTTCATTTTCTACTACTATATTTCCTTCTTCAAAATAAAAAAATAGAAATGTAAATTCATTTGGTTTCTCTTGGTTATTAGTCTCCTTTTCTAGTGTTTTGTAATATGACTCATTTTGTTGGAATGTCACATCTCTTGAAATGTAATGTTTTTTGTTAATCGGATCATAGCACTTATAACCCTTTTTTTGAGTTGAATACCCCAAGAAAATAGCTTTGATTGATGTATAATCTAACTTGTGTTGTTTATTTTTGTGCACATAACATGTGCATCCAAATACTCTTAAATAATAGATATTAAGTTTTTCTTGGTAGAGGATTTCTAGTGGGCTTTTGAAATTCAAATTGGCACTTGGCAATCTATTAATTAAATATGTTGCGGTGAGAATAACATCCGACCAAAAAATTATTGGAACATTATTTTGAAACAAAAGTACTCTTGTTACTTCAAGTAAATGTCGATTTTTTCTTTCCAACACATCATTTTGTTGGGGTGTGTAAATACAAGTTGTTTGATGTAAAATTCCTTTTTGCTTGAAATTTTTTGTAAAATTTTGATTTACAAATTCCGTTCCATTATCACTTCTAAAAGTTTTAATCTTTGCATCATATTGATTTTCTACAAAATTATAAAATTCTTGAAATTGAGAAAATACTTTACTTTTATTTTTTAACAAGTGTAACCATGTGGTTCTTGAAAAATCATCTATAAATATAACAAAGTATTTATAACCATTAAATGACTCAATTGGAGCAGGGCCCCAAACATCA
The DNA here is from genome assembly GCA_037013495.1 of Hippophae tibetana. NCBI lineage: Eukaryota > Viridiplantae > Streptophyta > Magnoliopsida > Rosales > Elaeagnaceae > Hippophae > Hippophae tibetana. The sequence goes on along the minus strand of CM072802.1, from coordinate 31,034,604 downwards.
GAATGTATTAACTCAAAATGTTTTTTGCTTTTACAATTGGATAAACTAAATGGTAACCTTGTGTGCTTTCCTAATTTGCAAATTTCAGAAATACTACAATCTAGTTGTTTGAAATCAAAAATACATTTTAAAATCTTATCGAAAGGATGTCCAATTCTCTTATGCCAAAGAGTGCCTAATTCTTCTTTTTTTTTAATATTGAAGTTGCATTTTTCTTCACTCAGAATATAAAGCCCATTTTCTAGAAAACCTTCACCAATGATATTCTTCGTTATCAATTCTTGAAAAATCATATTTTTGGATGTAAATGTAATTTCAAAATTTAAGTCTCGTGTGATTTTACTAATGGATAACAAGTTAGATGTACAATTATTCACATGCAAAACATTTGAAATTTTTCTTGAAATGAGACTAATTGAACCATTTCCTAAAATTTCCATTTTTTCACCATTTGCAACGATTACAAATTGTTTAGTCTCAATTTTTTTGTAATTATTGAGTAAGTTTTTATTTCTAGTTATGTGATGAGTTGAACCTGAATCAAGAATCCATTTGGAATTTAAAGAATTTTGAGTAAGGTTTGTAATCATACTAGGGGTTTTTTGAGATTTTCCTTAAAACATCACGGATAATTGTGTATATAGCTGCCTCATTTGATCCATATCCACCTCACCTTTTATTTCTTTTTCAGCCTCGTTTGTACTCATATCCCTTTTTTTCCTTTTGTGCAGAGTAACCCATTTTCTCTCTGCTCTCTACCCGATTTTGTCGCTGATCTCCCTCTCTGCCGAAGCCTCTATCTCGCCTTCCCTTTTGCCGGAGATGAGGGTTGAGACAGCAGCATTCCTCGCGCTTGTGCCCTTCCTTCTTACAATAATCACAGCGATTGAGTGACCAGCATTCCTCGCGCTTATGTCCTTCCTTCTTACAATAATCGCAGCGAGTGAGTGTTTGGTCTCCCTAACGTTCTGGCCTAGGGTTAGATTTGGTGACGAAAGCCTTGGCTTCGGGGTTGTCAGGTAGTTGAGTACCCATCACTATTCTTCTTGTCTCTTCTCTTTCAACCATCCCAACAACCTCATCAACAGATGGCAGCTCACCCATGAGAAGAATTTGTGAGCGTACCCCCTCATAGCTTGAATCGAGCTTGGCGAGGAAGGTGAAAATTCCATCATGCTCCTCTCTTCTTTTGATTTCATCAAGATCGGCTGTGAGAGGTCGATACACTCTAATCTCATCATTCTTTTTTTGGATTTGGCTGAATAATTCGGTGACAAATTGATTTTGTTGTTGTAACTGTTGAAGTTTTTGCTGAAGTTGATAAATAAGAGAGTAATTTTTCTTTTTTCCGAACATTGTCTCGGCTTTAACCCACATATCTTGAGCTGTATCTAGATATGTCATGAGATCAGAGATGTGGGGTTCCATGGTTGCCAGTAACCAACTCATGACTAGATTATCACTCTTTCTCCATTCTGAAATTTCCTTTTTTTCTTCAACTGTTGGGTGTGTTGGATCTTCGGCTTTGACATGCTCAAATTTGTCTCTGCCAATTAAACCAAAAGTCACTTGACGTGCCCAAAGATGGTAATTTTTACCATTTAGCAGCACACTTGTAAGTCTCTCTATATGTTGTGACATTTTCTAGATTTCTTGAACTGATACAGTTCTTGTTTGTGGGATTGATTTGGAGCAAGATCAAATCTGCTCTGATACCATGTTGATTTTCTCTGATTTTTGTTGAGAGAGTTATTGAATTGATTTTGGCTTAATGTCTAATGTTATATTTATACATTGAAAGGAAGAAACTAGCCGTTACTAAACTAATTATTCTCAACAGCGTGGTTACCAAAATCTGTATATTCTGTGATGAGAATGTATATATTTTAATACTTATACTTGATTAGACAAAGGGAAAAGGATTTTGCTCTTAATTATTCTTTTTTTGGCAAGCATGGTTTGATACGTTTGGAAAATTAATGTTATGTGAATTCCTAGTTTCTTCGAGCCTCTGTGCATTGCTTTGTTGCTAGTCCTTTGGACTAAAACTGCATCATGAAATGTTATTTGGATAATAGTAGATCGCAACAAGCAATAGTCATGATAAAGGGCCCAGGTCTTGAAAAATATGCTGCATTAAGAGTTTATTTATGACAAAGTATGAGTCTAGTTTGTTGATACGTTTTAAAAAACTATTTAAATATATATTCTTTTTTTACCTTTATTCATAAAATTCTGTGTTCAAAATAATATGAATATAGATTCCTTTAAATAGATTAATTGCATAAAATTGTGGGTTATGGTACTTGTTGTCTCACTTAAATTAAATAAAAAAGGGTAAGTTAGTGGGTTTTCAAGAATTTCACAAGAGGTGTTTATTGAATTACCCAAAAAAAAGAAAAAAAATCATGATAATCATCAAAACCCACTGCCCACGTGGAAGACATCTATAGCCTCCACGTAGAAACCCAACTGCACGTGTAATTTACATGAGGGGTTTTGTTGTAGGTTTTGGCATAGATGATATAATTCGGCTCGGATGATTATCCACCACTAAAAAATCCACGCAATGCAATCAAAATTAAGGGACAAAATTGAAGGATACACATAAAGGTGTATGCACAAGTAAATAGAAGTAGTGATAACTCTAAGAAAAATTTAATGGAGATTAATCAATGGAGAGTAAAAATTATTTGCTTGTATTGTAGTCTATATTTGGTAGGAGATATGATAAAGGGACAATTCACTTGAAAAACCATATAAAAAGATGTCTTATAAGAAAAGAGGGAGAGATGAGACAAGTAACATTGAATTGAGAGTAGAATTGCTTTATATAGCCCTCACCTACTAGTTATGCATTTTGATCCATAAATTTCATAAGTTAGAAAACATACTCTTCATGATTACCCATTATTAATTATTAATGGTTGATTATGAGAGAATTAAAAGATAATCACATTCATATCAAACTCTTATCTAAGATTGTTTTAAGAAACACAATTAGAAATGATATTCTAAAGATTTATGAGGTAAAAAATGAAGATTATAGAGTTGTTAGAGAATAATCCAAGAAAAAGAGCTACGATTGATACGTGGATAGCCTCTAGCCATGTACGTATGATGCTGAAACCATTAAAGATGTGTTGATGGAATCTTTAGAGAAGTGACAAATTGATCAATAAGCTTAGTTTTAGATAATTGTTTTTTAATGACTCTATCATAGATTTTATTAAAGAAAACTTTCATGTAATTCATTTCTTTTGAGTAGTTCTTTATTGTATATGCGGTGATGCGTACATGTTTTAAATTTAATTGTGAAAGACAAACTAAAAGTCATTGGGATGGGCTTGATAAGATTCGTGATAATGTAACCTATTGGTCATATACTCTAAAAAGAAAGTAGGAGTTTGAAGAAAAACTTTGGATTTCCCTTATATAAAGAAGATGGCTATTGATTGCAAAACACGAAATTCAACTTATATCATGTTATCTATTGCTTTAGTTTCCAATAATGTCTTCTCGCCTGTGAATCAACTTGATACTCAATATAAATCTTGCCTCTTGATACTGATTAGGTGTTAGCCAATGAGGTTTGCAAATATTGAAGTTATTCAACGATGTAAATGAAACGTTCTCCAGTACTAAATATTCTATTACCAATTTAGTGTTTCCAAAGATTTATGAGCTTAGGTTATCACTATTAAGTTGGAAAACGTCATAACATGAAAACATTATATCTATGGCATAAAATATGAGTACTAAATTTGACAAATATTAAGATTTTTTTAATGGTTTGATTGGTGTGACAATCATTTTAAGCCCAAGGTATAAGATGAGATTTATGGGATTTCTTCTTCCGTACTATAACTTATTTATTGAATATAAACAAGAAGATCAATCTAGGAGAGAATAGCCTAATTGATGTGTTTAGTTCTTGTCACTTTTAGGACATATTGTTCCTATGGATTAAATTGATGCTTTGTTAGACAAAGACAGAGACATACATATCAAGGATAACACGTTTTGATCAAAGTAAAGTTTGAATTGGATGTTTACCTAAAGGAACCGATTCTACTTAGAAACCATGTTTAACACTAGAAGCTACTATGTTTTTGAAATCTCAACTCGGTGAAAGACGAATAGGATTAAATATATTATTTTACAAATAATAGCTAGATATTTTAGTAATACATATGCCTCCATTAACTTTAGAATCAACTTTAAGTATGGGTGGAAGAGTTGTATCAAAGCATCGTAGTAGACTTCACCCAAGCACAATAAAAGCTCTTATGTCCACACAGGTTTTGTTATGGGTAGAGATTGATGGTATGATATATCTTATATTTTATTTCTATTTTGCCCTTTTTGTATAAGTTATTAATTTTTTGAAACATTCGTTCAAGTACAACCTTTTAAATTCTTTCAAATAAAATCGCTTGTAAATTTCCTAAATACTAAACCGAAGATAGAAATGAGGAAAAATGGAGAAGATGAGTTACGATCTTTATTGCTAAAAGTGAATTATAATTGAATTTAGAAATCAATTTTGTGACTTAATTATTATATTTGCTTATTTGATAGGATAGAGTAAAACTAGGTGATAAGTGAAAATCATGGGATAAAAGGACTAAATTTTTGTTGTTTGTGGGATGAGGAAGATAAAGCAATGAAATGGATTTTACACTAATGGTGGTAGGTGATTTTATAACATTTGTATTGATTTTCTAGTACTTCCATTCTTGGTGTCTTACCTAATTATGCTTTGCCATGTTCTTTATGATTGGTTTCTATTCTTTCTTTCGTTGAAGTATGAATTTTTTAGCTTTAACAAATGGATTTTACACTAATGGTGGTAGGTGATTTTATAACATTTGTATTGATTTTCTAGTACTTCCATTCTTGGTGTCTTACCTAATTATGCTTTGCCATGTTCTTTATGATTGGTTTCTATTCTTTCTTTCGTTGAAGTATGAATTTTTTAGCTTTAACAAATGGTATTCTCTTTGACCATATTAAGAAAACAATAAATCTCGTTGTTATGTACTACTAACTTAGGCCGAAGAATAAAAGCATTACAACTTACAATGGATAACTATATGCTTAACAACTCATCTAGCTTCCGAATCATTACATTTTGCTCATGTAGCTCATCGTATCATACATGTACATGACAACCATTCATTACAAAAACTCTTTAGTCTTAATATTATTATTTATTTATTTGTCAATTTACTAGTAGCAATATTCATTTTAGCGAACGTTTAATACTAAACCCTATTCTTCACAACCACTCTATCTTTCCATCAAAATTATAGAAATAAAGATTATGGAAATGGAGAAAGACTAAAGATTATGGTTGAATAGAGGCTAAGAGGGGTTTGAGTGAGGTTAAATAAATTGGCCTAAAAACAGATTTTTCAGCCCAAAACACTCTTAAAATTATATTTTTCCTTTATATATATATATATATATATATATATATATATTCCTTACAATTGGGATATATATATTTTTTGTTTTCACTACAGCTGCGTCAAAAGTTGAAAAAAAAACAGAGAAGAAGAGTTGCTGCGAAAAGTTTAAGATAAATAGCAAAGTTTAAGATAAACTCTTAAACAATACCACTTCTACCACTGTTCTTGGTACATTCTTTTCAACTCCCCTATTTCAAGCCTCAACCTCTATCTCGTCTGATACCACCAGGCACCAAGGTTGTTTTTCACCACTCATCAGCAACAAAGCTACTACTTGTTCAACAGATTTGAGGAAGGGTCGGCAAAATATGCTATAAGTGACTGATATTATTTTATGATAATATTTGATTACATAATTTTTTTGTTAATTTATATTATTGTATATTACCAGTAAATTAGAGGAAGTTATTTTATGAATATTTTTGGGTTTTTTGGTATATTTTGTGAAGCTCTCTGAAAATTAGTGTTTGTATCTCTATTTGATTATTAGTGGATTTTTCCTTAGTGTGTCATCGTTAGTGAAGTAGACTTTTCACATTAAAAATTTGAACTACTTAAATCATTATGTACTATTTATTTTTCTCAATGATTATTATTTTACTATTATCCATAATTATATATATGTAAAATCAAATTACCAAATTTTGCTTCTATTACTATTACTAATTTATAACAAGTGAAGCCAAGAGTCTAAAAGGTAATCATTGAAGGGAAAAATGTTTTAGTTATTTGTGATTTATCTTGTATGTACTCTTTCACTTGAGTGCATTGCATGTAAGTTTTGAAATGATTTTAAATTTTAAATTTGCACGCATATATATAAGGTTTGGTCCAATATTACTCCATTTCCATTACTAGACTATTTGCATTGAATACAAAAAATTAAATGAATACAATAAATATCCAATTAAAAAATAAAATAGGACCAAAAATACACCTTTGATACCCAATACAAAATCCCAATTGAAAAAGAAAAAAAAATAATAAATATTGATGATCAATCCCAAGGACTTAGTGAGCATTCTTGAGGCAATGTTGGGAAACGCTCACCATCCTTGCAATAATCATAAATAACAATGACTCATCGAGCGTTGACTTTGGTTGGTCTCCTCTGTCATGCGTCGCTCACTGATTCTCCCAGTGAAATTTTGATGCAATGTGTCGTGTTGATCTGACGGTTTAAATCATACCTGAGCTATATTTAAATCCCTAATCACTCCATAAATCCTAAGAGACCATCATTGGCATAATTTTGGTTAATTTTTATAACTAAAAAGAGAGAAAATATAGAAAAATTTAAGAAATTACACAATTTTGGTGGAGATTCAAGATGAGATTAACAATAAAATTCAAGAGATTGGTTGTATTTCTTCTTTTACTCTTTTTTTTATCATTTTTTTTGTCTTTCTTTATGAAAAAATATGAGCTTTATAAACACAATTATGTGTAGGTAATTTATTAATCTAGTGATCTTATGAACCTAATTTTTATCATGTGATGATATAATATTTTACCTCAATTATAATTATAATTTAATTATATTATTTAATCTGATTTGTATGCTATTAATTGTTTGGCCAACAATTCATCGATAAAGGCAATTAAATAAATTTGAGAGAATTATTTAATTGTTTGTCTTGATTAAATAACATATATAGTTTTTAGGTAGATATGTATAATTCTTATGTATGTGATTTATAATTGATGAATTTAATGAGTATTATGCAATTTAATTGGTATGAGAGTGTGATTAAATTAATTACTAAATGACGTGTAGTTTACTTGAGAGATGAATATATGTTAAGTTAGATTTAATTGATCATTTAATTAATTGTTATTATATTTGGGAAATTTTAGCAATTCACATGTTTAGAAAATTAGCGGATTAAGTATTCTTATATATTTTCTCATATATCTTTTTAGTTACCAAATCTGATTTAATTAATTATTGCTATTTACTTTTAACTCTTTTCATTTTGTTTCCTTATAATATAAAAACGCTAAAAATTTGATTTTTATGTTTTTAGTTTTAAAAATTAGTTTATAATAAAATAATCTTTATGAAAACGATCTTTTCTTATCATTATATTACTTGTTACGATGCATATATTTGTGTATTTATTGCATACACTTCGTGTGTGGTGATCATGATTTAAGTATTTTTTTTGTTTTATTTGACGTTCTTTATTGCTAAAGTAAATTCTAATTGAATTTGAAAATCAGTTTTGTGACTTAATTATTGTATTTGCTTATTTGTTAAGTTGTAATAGCACTAGGTGACAACTTAAAAACTTGAGATAGATGGACTAAATTTTTGTTGTTTGTGGGACGAGGAAGATGAAGCGATGAAGCAATGAAGCGGATTTTACACTAACGGTGGTAGCTGATTTTATAACAAATTGTATTGATTTTTTTTCAATTATAACAATTTTATTCTTCTTGTCTTACCTTCAAGCTTGTTAATTATTGCTTTTCCATGTTCTTTATTGTTCCTGTTATTGCTTTCGTTGAAGTATGAATTTTTTAGCTTTGACAAATGGCATTCTCTTTGACCATATTAAGAAAACAATAAATCTCATTGTTATGTATTACTAACCTTGGCCAAAGAATAAAAACATTACAATTTACAATGGATAGCTATATGCTTAAAAAGTCATCCAGCTTCGGAATCATTACATTTTTCTCAAGTAACTCATCTTATCGTACAAGCATGAGCATGACAACCATTCAGCCATTCATTACTAAAGCTCTTTGGTCTTAGTATTATTATTTATTTATTTTTGTCAATTTACTAGTAACAATATTCATTTTAGCTAGCGTTTAGTACTAAATCCTATTCTTCATAACCCCTCTATCTTTCCATCGAAAATGGAGAAATAAAGATTATGTAAACGGAGACTAAAGATTATGGCTGAATGGAGGCTAAGAGCTTATCATTGAAGGGCAAAATGTTTTAGTTATTTGTGGTTTAGCTTGTATGTATACATACTCCATTTACATGACTAGATTATTTGCATTGAATACAATAAATATCCAACTAACAAATAAAATAGGACCAAAAATACATCTCTGATACCCAATACAAAATCCCAACTGAAAAAGAAAAAATAAATAAATAAATAAATACTGATGATCAATCCCAAGGACTTAGTGAGCATTCTTGAGGCAATGTTGGGAAACGCTCAGCATCCTTGCAATAATCATAAATAACAAGGTTTCTCTGAACCCAAGCATAATCAAGTTTCTGAGAATCAGAGAGATGCCAAGCATCATACTGATCCCACCAGTTCTTGGTTGTAGTTGAAACACATGGTGGATAAGGATCTTCCCATTGGCAACCATCAACACTAAAGTCCTTATAGGATGACACAAATGGGGCCTTTTTCCAATCTGTCTTTTCCAGCCCACCTCTTGTAGCCCAATCATCTGCATTCCATATACTAGAAAACAAGTACATGGGCTTCTCATTCGGAAAGAAGTTATTTTCCTTACCATTGTTTTTGTACACTCTTATTGGAACTCTGTCTACAAAAAAACTGTTTACACAATCCAGTCCAATATCAGTATCTATGAAATAAGAACCTTATAATATATAAACCTATTAGTAGATTCTCTTTTATTATTTCACGGTAATAAATTTGTTAAAAAGATGTGTTCAAACTAATAATTGGAGTTGATTTAAAGGCTTCCATTTAAATTTATTTTTGTACATTTTGATAATAAATATAATAAAAAATAACACATATAACATATAACATGAAATTGAATGTGTTATTATTTTTGGTTAGATTTATTGAAAAAAAATAAATGGAAGTTTTTTTTTTAATAAATTAAAAGTTGGTGAATTTTTTTACATCTAATTCAAGAAATCAGGGACATAAATCAGAGCCAAAAACTATTAAAGTTATAGACTTACACAATCTGGTGTTCATTCCAAAGAATGGAATAGGTATGAAATTCCTCGGTAGGGTCAAACCAAAGCTCGTGCCTCATCTCACGGTTTCCAGTTCCATTTTTGAACACATTTGTCTGAATAAGATAAGGCTGCCCTGTTCTATTTCCTAAAAACTCAAAATCTAATTCATCTCTTTCTGGCCCAGCTCCATTCTCTGTACACATCTGTATATCGACACAAATTTGCCATCATAAATAAATCCACCCAAAAAAAAAGTGTGAAGATATAAGTTATTGAATGAAATAGACATGAATCATGAAGAGAGTTAAAAAAAAAGGCTTACATAATAAGCAGTAACTACACCAGCAGAGTCACCACTAACTAACTTGAGCTTCATGCTGAACCAGCCAAATCTGTATCTTTGTTTTGTTTGAAACCCGCAACCTGAAAGAAGAAAAATAGTAATAAAAAGAAGAAGAAGAATGTATAGCTCGCTTTCAAACCAAAGCAAGATTAATTTGGGTATATTACTAGAGAGGATCTTGTTGATTGAAATTTAAAAATACCAGTTTCATTGTCAAGGGAAAGATGCCAGATCTGCCCATCTTGAGAAGTAGTAAAATGATCTTCAGACCACATGATGCTGAAGTTATCTTCAAACGATGTTTTTGAATCAGCTGCTTCTGATAAACAACAATAAGTAGCCATTAGAGCTGCCATATTGACAAGAAGAAGAAGAATGGGCATTTTTGAAGATACCCTTCTCTCCATTTTTCGGGATAGAAATTTCAAAAGAGAGAATGAGGGCTTATCAGTTTGATCCCTAAAGAAGAAGATGTGCATATTAAATGATCAGCATTTGAAAATGGATTGTTCCTGCAAAGGGCAAAATCGGAATTGAAGTTGGCATTTCATTGGTAAAATAAATTTTTAAAGCCTGGCACATGTACAGTTTTGCCCAATAATGATGCCAATGCATCTAGGAAATTATTTAATTAAATCAATGTGTGATACTTAATTGGCAAAATTTCATTTAGTGAAGTCAGCTGTTTATGTGGTGCAGCTTATAGTAAAAGTATTTATTTAGTCCAAGCGGCAATACGTATCATTAATTATAAACGGAAAACATTTTTTATACAATTTAACCACAACTTCTATTTTTTAATTTTTATTTAAAAATATATTTAATCTAAAAAATTATATATTAATTTTTATTTTTTAATTATTTAACACATATTTATACGTAAAATAAAAAATTTAAAAATAATAATAAAAAATATTCAATTTAATTATTCGCATGTTATATTATTAAAATATATTTTTATGTAATTATATAAATATAAAAAATAATATTAATATATATTAAATTTTAATTAATTATGACTTTAGTATTATAATAACTATCATTACCTCACGTTTTTATCTATTATATTTATTTTTTAAAAAATATAGTAATTTTTTTTTATAAATAAAAACAATTTCAATTATTTAAATCTTCTGTGACAATTGATGAGTAGCTAATGTAATTAGCCAATATCACTTGTTTTTTAAAGCTACAACATTCTACAAGTTATCAGTTCAAAACAGCAAGTAAAGTTGCAACATGCTTATTGTAAGAATAATAGAACTCAATAGCAAAAATTAGTAGATTGAATAAATTAAGCCGACAAGGGTATTTGTGGAATTGAATAAAACACATACATACACATGCAGCATCTAATAATTCTTTAAATTAATGTTGGTGGATGAGTAAGCCAGGCTGCCCTCCAATGGGCATTTGCAGAATAGAAATAGAGGTGGGGGCCTTATGTTGCATATGAAAACGTGATTGACATTAGTTGGTGTCACACTGAAATATTTTGGATTTTAACTTCTCGGGTTTGCCGGTGAAATTTTTTATTTATTAAATTATATATAATAATTTTTAAAATTTATAATTATAAAATAATATTATTCTTAATAAAATTAATATTTTACGGAAATTCATTACGATTCATTTTATCCGATCGAAATTAATTATATATATATTTAATTAATATATATTTATTTGATTTTTTAATGTTTATTTTAAGTCAAATAATTTTATGTTATAATTTATATAAAAATTTAAAAAAAATTATTTAAAAATACAAAAAATATAGTTAATTAAACTTATTGGTCGAATTGATCGGATGTCATCCGAATAGTTTACGAATCAGATTGAGCGGATGTAAAAGGTAATCAGATCAGTTGCGGACTAGGATATTTCAATCCGAGCAGATGATCGGATTAGATCAAATGAGTATAAAATCAACGATTTTGATCCGATAAACAAACCTAATGATATATTATACCATGTTAAAAACCTATAGATAATTAAAAACTTATATATAATTAAATTCAATAAAATCTCATTTGAACTAAGAATTAAGATTGAAAAAAAATTAACAAATTTAATTAAATATCATAATTTAATATGAAATATAATTAAATAATATTTAATGTAAAATTTATACATAATAGTTTTTTTATTTAATTAAATATCATAACTTAATATTAAATATAATTAAATAATATTTAATGTAAAATTTACAAATAATAGTTTTTTTAAGAAAATATATAAATATGTTATTTTTATGATTATAAATTTTTTAAATTTTTTTAAAAATAGAAATGAATTATGCCATTCAAATCTTTCTTTTTACCCCTAAACATATTTTGGCTCATTCAATGATAATATGTAGGCTTTCTATTTTTTGACCAAAATAAAGTGAAATCGAACTTTATTTAAAAAAAACAACTTTTAAAAAAGAGATGAAATATTGAGCCCCCTAATTAATTAACGAGAGCCTACTTTCTTGGTAATAAACAAAAACCAACATGCTTAAGCACCATATTCAAGGTTAAAGATATGCTTCAAGCCTTCAACTACATGTCTTTCTTTATTTCCAAGCTTCCAGTATTTAACAATTTTGAATTAGTATTAGAATTTTTTTTTTCTTTTTCAAGAAATGAATACAAAGAAACAAAACATTGGGGCAACTAGCCAGCTAGCTAGGGAATAAAGTGAATCTAAACTAATTAAACTCTGCTAATAAATTTGATTAAGAGTCCAATTAAGTGAAAAATAAGATTAGATTTTAATTCAAACCCTTACCATCATTAATTAAAGTTTGAATTTAATATGTATAATATTTTTTATTTAATAATTTTTTTTTTTAATAAGTGAAAAATGATACTTCCCATTACATATGTACGTAGATGTCACATGGATACCAGATGTACCTTGACCTGGTTGTAGACTTACTAATTGAATTATTGAGGGTGTGATTATTGTATTTATTAAAATGAAAAATATTTTAAAGTATTATTATATCATTCAATATACTCTCCATGTCATAATTCTAATAATAATTAAAATTTTAATAAAATAAATAAACTTATATATATTTATGATTTTTGTGCTCTAATATTACCCTATAGGACTACTCTAATTAAATTTATTGCAATGACAAAAGTAAAGAGTCAATTTAGGTGGAGAAAAGGGAGAATGTTATTGGTTTGTAGATGTACAAAAAGTTATAGCCAGGCTCGTATTTATTTTTCATCTTTGGATCCATATGCTAATTCATTTTGAATGTAGTACTGATCAAATTAGCAACTTGTGCTTTGTTCGGAAATCGGAATATACGGATCCAACAATTTTCTTTACTTTTATATTTATTTCAAATAAACCTAGTTACAATTCATTATACAAATATAACCAATTACTTTTTAGCTCAATGATATATTCTAGGAAAATATTTATAAATATTGATAATATTCATAAAGAATTTTTGGATAATTTTTTCAAATATATTTTCAAGTTAAAGAAAGGATTCAACTCTAATGAACACATCTCATATATATCTTATTTATGTTAGATTTTATATTAAATATGTATTAATATTTTAAATTTAAGTTATCTGATCAAGACGTGTCTAGATCAATCGAGTTGAGTAGATAGATCGAGAATTAATATATTTATATTAAAAAATTACATAATTAATTATTCATTTGAGTAGATCCATTAGGTTATTAATGATCGATCAATCGAGCATTAGATTGATTGAAAGATGACTAGATTGCTCTACTTATCTCGAGATTTATTTATTTAATAATATAGATCGATCGATGATTGATTGATCGATCAAACTTTTTGGAACGATCGATCGTTAGATCAATTAAGTGGTTATATTTTAAACTTTAACCTAATTGTTTACTCGAACTAAACATTTTAATCACAATCTTATTCTTATTATTTATTACTTTATAAATTGTTTTATATACATAATTATAATTGAGCATTAACCTACTATTAGAGTTTAAGTCTTTCTTATATATCATAATTGTATTATTGAATTAAATAATTGTACGTGTAACATTACATATTTTATATTAATAAATAAAAAAATAAAATAACATTATATATTTTAGAAAAATACTTGCTTTTTTTAAGAAACTTTCTTACATATTTATAATAAATATACTTTAATTTTCATTTAAAATTTTCATTAATGTTATAATAATATAAATCTCAAAAAACATTTATACTTTTATTATAATAAACTTTTTTACATTATAAACTTGATTCCATATAAAATTTTAAATTAAGTATAATTTACACATTCATTCAATAAGATTGATGATATTTTCTTTTATTTATAAATAAAAAATTAACTTTGAGTTAATTACTTAAAAAAAATTAAAAATATCATATATAATAAATATAAGAAATAAATAGTTATGAATATGATAAGATTTGAATATTGATTTAATAAATTTTAAACAATAATATTAAATAGATTTAAGAAAATTATAAGAGAGAGAAAGATTTATAAAAAAAATTAGAGAGATAAATTTTAAAAATGATTATTTATAATGTAATTTTTTTAAAATAAATAGTTGAAAAATTATGAAAATATGTTGAGAATATGTAATTCTTTTAACTCTAAAATTATAATTATAATTTAACCTGACTCGATCTACAAATTTTTGTCTTGATCCGATCCAAACCAATATGATCCATTGATGTTGCATGTGGCTTATGATTATATCCGATCTGAAAATGATCTATTTTGATTCATTCTAAAATGAATCACATGAATCAAATATTTATAAAGTTATGATTTGATGGAATTTTGTTTGCCATTCGTAATTATAATGCATTCTTTAACATTAATACTCTATCATTCCTTTACTTATATGTACCTTTATCTAGATTCTGAACAATTTATTTATTATGAATAAGTTGCTTATCTTTTCACAACATAAAACATCTAAATTTCTTTTAACAAATTTAATTGGCACCCAAATCTTAAATGTATTTTTAAATAATTGTTACATTAATTTATGGAATAGCTGAATAAATACAAGTGCTTTAATGTTAGTCTAATATTGTTTAGATAACGTAAATGTAACCTCTTGAAGTAGTGTTCCATTGAGTGTATTGAAAATTTGAATGAGAGTCATTTTTGAGTTAATCGTAGCAAGAAATTGCGCCTCTAGTCTGATCAAAAAGCAAGCAACTCTAGAATCATAAGACATAATAAACTTTATTTGTTGAATATTGTTAAATTCGAACTTACTCTCTCTTATTATTCAATCACGAACACGCTAATAGACGATCCACCACAACAAAACCTCATAAATCTCATATCCAAAATTGTTTCAATTCAGTACATAAGTTTCAAGTCCGAAAAATTATAGACAAATATCTTGTTCCAAAACAACAACAATATCTATGTTCCCTAAGATGTTGAAAGGCACGAACTAATAACTCCTAATACAATGTTTTTGATGATAGTCCATGAGTCCATTAGAGACAACTTTTAATTGTGATGAGATGATAATTAAATGGAATGAAACAACTTTGACGTATGAATTCATTAGAGATATTAAATAAGAGATAAGATAGGATGTAATAACCCATTTAACATCTCTAGTCCTATATCATAATGTTATTGGAAAAGATATGAGTGTTAAGTCAACTATCAGCAAAAGCCAATATATTGCATCAAAATAGCATCTCTAGGATGCCAATTCCACCCATACAATTGAGTTTCTCTCCATAAATGGGTTAGGTTTTGATAACTTTGAAGAACATGAAAAGTGATGTGATAGCAAGTTATTGTGGATGCAAGAAATATTTCTTAGGACTATCTAGAAATTAAGGATTGTAATGGTTAGTGATAAACATAATGCTCAATAACAACTAAGCATGGAAGCAAAGAAGAAATAAGTAAGAAGATGATGATTTGTAAAAACATTTTTCAACAAAAGTTATCTTTTTTTGTTTCATTATGTTGTATATATATGTAGTACTTAGTGCTGTATAGTGTATTATATTAGTGACTATGTGTATGTAAGTAAATCTTGTGTAATATTTTTGGAATATTGTCAACTTATACAAAATGGAATGGAGTGTAACATAATGATAATTTTCATGTGCCAAGATGCTTTTTAGATAATTTGTTCAATATAGTTTAACATTATCCCATAGCCCTAGGGTCTTGTAACAACTGTAAGCTTTGTTCTTAGTTCTTCAAATCTTTGAGTTGATAATGTATATGTTATTGAGATGACTCATAAACTTTAATTTCTCCTTTTGTCACTTTTTTTCTCACAAAATGAAAATCAATTTCAACATACTTAGTTTTAGAATGTAAGAAAGAATTATGTCATTATTTCCAACACTAACATTATCATAGTATAATACAGGAGCTTCTAACTGGTTCACATCTAATTTATGCTATAGCTTAGGCCAATGCTCCAAATTTTGTTTTAGTTGAGGATCTTGATATCACTTTATGCTTGTCACTACTCTAATAGACCAATGAATTTCCAAAGAACACACATAATGCACTTATATTTCTTCTATTATTGAGCTATCAAAGTTTGCAATTGCTCATTGAGTTTCAAAACCAAGCTCTTCGGGCTTGTTTTAATTCATAGAGTTCCTTCTCTAGTTTACACACATAAATGGAAGATTAGCATCAATAAATCCTTCAAGCTAGGTCATATAGACACCATCCTCCAAATCACTATTGAAGAATGCATTGTTCACATCAAGTTGTTAGATGGTTCAATCATATGTTAGAGCAAGTGTAATAACAATCCTAATGGTTATAGGATTAACCATTAAACTAAATATTTCTTAATAGCCAATCCTTTCAGTTAGGTTATATGCTTTTGTAACTACTCTTGTTTTGTATTGCTCAAGAGTCTTGTATGGTTTGAGCTTCACTATAGAAATCCACTTGTTGTTAATAAATTTACCATATGAAGGAAGAGGTACAAGAATCCACGTATGGTTTTGGACAATAACTTCATATTCCCTTTTTATTTTAGTGAACCACTTAATATTTTTTAAGAGCTGTTGTAGTTGATGAGGGTTTAGGTAAAAATAACAACATAGAGTAGAATCTTAGGCTTAAAAATTTCCCTTTTTAATACAGTGTTCATAGAATGAACATTAAGAGTAGAAGATAATGAGGAAGATCTATCAACATCAATAGTGTGAGGAATGAGCTCTGAAGTGAGTATAGATTATCATGAAATATGTGAAAAGATTTAGCTGAAGATGAAGCAAGTAGAATGTGTAGAGGAGTTGAGGTTAACAAAGAAGTAGAGAAAGGAATAGAAGAAGGTGATGTAGCAACTTACAAAGGAAAAAGGCTAATAAATAGTCACAAGATGAAATGAACTTTGACACTAGAACATATATAATGTCAGATATGTAAGAAGTAACTGGGTAAGACAAATTATGAGAAGAAACATTGGGATAAGGAACTATGTTAGTACTAGACTCAGTTATTGTATTAATGACAATTTGTAAGCTAGTTCTAGGTTTAAAAAGAAATAGCTAAAGTTATTTTCCACTAGTCACTAGGATGAAATGAGGGTAATGGTTCTATGACTAAAGATACTTGAATTTTTAGAAAATAAAGTGACTTTCATCAAAACGAACATGAAGGGTGATATAACTTTTTTGTAATTTAGGTTCTAAACACCAATGACCTCTGCAATGAATAACATACCCTAAAAAGACACATGGTAATCATCTAGGTTCTAACTTGTTGGAGTTATAAGGTCTTAAAAAAGGATAATATAAGCATCCAATTTTTTTTTAAAAAAGTATTATAATAAGGAGTATGAAATAGCAATTAAAAAAGACTTTGATTATTGAGTGTGCGTAATGGAACCTATTTGTGAGAAAAATAGATACCTGAAAAGCCTATTCCCAAAATTTTAATGGCAAATAAGCTTTGATCATCATTGACAATCTGTTTCCATAATATGCCTATTTTTTTCTTTCCATAACCCCATTTTGAGATGGAATGTATGAAGATGACATTCTTCTAAGATACCCTCTTTGAATATAAGTAAGACTCTAAGTTTTTAAATTCAACCCCTACCATTTTGAAGTTATTTTATCGGGCAACGAAATTGTCTTGACTCCATAGCATGAAAATAATGAAATAATTGTGAAACATGTTCTTCATTATTCATGACCAATAACTTATATCTGATACAATCATTAACAAAGAGCAAAAAATAACGCATAACATTGATACTAATAACTAAAGGGGTCCAAATGTCTACATGAACAATCTTAAAAGGTCGAACAGACCTATGATGAGTAACAGTAAGAGGTAGCCTATGAGACTTTCCCAATTGACAAGCATTACACAAACTATAGCTAGTCAATCATGCCAAAGAGAGCCATTAACAAAATCTATTGTACTAGCAAAACCAAAATAACTACATGAGGAAGAAATACATGATACCTATGATGGACATGCTAAACATGTTGATGCTAGGAACTACTATAAAACATTATTAACACCTCTCTCCAAGATTAATGTCCCCATTGAAAAATCCTTGATATAAAAAGAGTGAGGAGAAAAAGCCATTGTGATGTTATTATCAATGTCGAGTTGTTTGACAGAAATAAGTTTTTGGCCAAAGATGGAATATGAAGCAATGTACTCAAAACAATAGCATAATCATTAGTATGTAACACTACATATTCGATTGAGTAATAGGTCCAAAATAACCATTACCTATCATGGCATGCTGTTGGTCAGTATATGGTTGAGCATTGCTCAAGTTAGTAGTATTAGAGGTGAGATGATGGCTAGCAACAATATCCAAATACTATACTGAATTTGAGATTATTTCAGATGAAACTACTACTTTTGTAAAGGGAGTAAAATGAGTAGACTGAGTTAGAGTTGTATCAAGAACAAATGATGAATATGCATACACAACAAAGGGGTTCATAGAATTAAAAGTAGGAGTTAATGGGATGGTACCAAAGATTGGCGATTCAAACATAATGAGTTGAAACTGTGAAACTCGTGTAGTAGTATAAGGAAAAAAATAAGACTCAAGCATATGTAAAGGAGAGGATAGAAATGTGGTGATATAGGTATGGATCCAAAAAAGGAATGATAAGGAAATGTAGATGATGGATATTAAGATGGAAATATTGATGGTTAAGGTGGACTAAATGGTTGAGTAAATGGTGAAGGGTCATACTAAAGTACGTGATGATTTGACATCAATATAGTGAGCTTGAAGGTATCTAGATGGAGTGGGTTTCATTGGATTATATTGTAGACGTTATTCATTTAGATTTGTGGTCTATTTTGGGAGACATATACCTAAAATAACATTTTATTAGTGTGACCAAATATTTTGAAGATTTGGCATTGCATTTTGATTCAATGTACCATGTTTTAGATGGTTGAGAGAGTGATTACCAAGTATGTCAAGGTGATGGTAAAGGATGATTTGAAGATGGATACAAGGCTTTTGGTGTTGGATTTAGGGTGATTACCAAGTATGTCAAGGTGATGGTGAAATATGAGCTAAAGATGGATACAAGGCTGTTGGTGTTGGATATAGTGGTATACCTAGTTGTGGTGAAGCAAATTGAGATTTATTGGGTATGTATATTTGAGCTTGTGGTGGGAATTGTGTCATGGTTTTTGAATAAGATGGTAAGAAAGGGTAGTTGACTATTGGTTGTGTAGAAAAGATTTGGTTGGTTATATTATTAGATAGTAGAGTTGAAAAAGATGTGTTATTTTCAAGTGTTGATGTAAAAATGTAAGGATTAAAAAGAGAATAAGTTGTATTGGTAAAGGTGTTTGAAACATTTGGATTATAACCATAGATGCCTCTAGGTTTGGAAAAATTATTTTGAATAAGCATATGATTTGGCATGTCTATCATTTGCAATTGAGAATCATGAGTTTTCATTTAGGAGAATGTTAAAAAAATTTAAATTAAAAATTTAATTTTTATTTTTTCTCTCCTCCATTTTAGTCTTTAATGTATTTATTTCGGGTTTTTTCTCCTCATCCGTTTGTAAAAAAATGACTATTTCTTTTCTTTAATTTCATTTCGTTTTTCTCTGTATTCGTTTGTAAAAATGACTCTTTTTTTCTTTAATTTCATTTCGCCCGTTTGGGTTTTTTAATTTAATTCTTCTTTGCGTGAGCTTCTTATAAAAGCCATAGGAAGAAGAAAAGAAACAGAGTAGATGAGAAAGAAGAGAAAAATAAGAAAGAGAAAAGGAAAAAAGAAAAGAAAGAAAGACATATGAAAAGGTAAGAAAAAAAATATTTTTTATGTATTTTCTATCTAGAGTTAGGTTCCTCTAATAAAGTTTAGACACTTAAAAGTTTGTGAAATAATAAACTGTGGTGTAAGTTTATTATTGTTTAATTGTTGTATCTTGTGAGATAAGTTTTCGTCGTTCTCTAACATCTATGGTGAGAAGAAAAAATTATCTTAAAGACACTATGTGATACACAATCCTTAATTTTTTTACTTTATTTAAATTTTATATTTAATATATATATATATATATATATATATATATTTACTTATATTTGTGTATTTCTAATTTTAATAAAATAATTTTATTCTTAAACTTGTTTGATTATATAATATTTCTGACACTCTTAAGATAATTTATAATTTTTTTTCTCATTTTTTGGACAAATGAATACAAATTATTTTTAACAAATACTTTGGGACAAACAGATTATTTATAATCTGTTATATTTATATGTTTTGTTATATATTAATTATGCTATATATATTCTATTATAGTTACCGTTCAACTTTTACATCTCTTTATTAATTACATTCCTCATTTATTAATATTGCTTTCATTACTTCATAATTTATTATATGTTTTTTTTATTACTACATAATTTATTCTCTATTTCTTTTTTATTACTTTATCTCTATCATTGTTTTCACTGTTTCTTTATGTTATTTACCGTTTTTTAATTTTCTTTACTTTATATTTTTATTTCACTTTTATTATATATATATTTATTGTTTTATATATATATTTTTTATAATTTAATAAATGAATAAATTGTTTTATTTTTAAAATTATTTAATCATTATAATTAATGAAATTACAAATATGAATGTAAATTAACATATGTATATCATTTATTTATTGAATATATTTTTCATCTAAAACTTTATTTGGTGATTTTTAAAACTTGAGTTGCTATTCGTGTATTTAATAGAAAAAAAGTAAAGAAAAGATTTTCGTGTATTTAATAGAAAAAAAGTAAAGAAAAGATTATAGAATTTAAAATAACCACTCTCAAATTGAAAACCCAATTATGAATGTTGTTGATCCTAGTATGGATGGTTCTATTAATATCGATTAATTAATATTTAAATTTATAATATTATAATAACAAAAAAATAATAACAACACAGAAAACAAAATTTATAATATTAATATTTAAATTTAATTAACTAATATTATAAAACATAAATGAAGAAGGGAATTAATAACACAAATATATTATTTATTATAAATTTATAATAACTAATATTCTTGTGTTTTCTTATTTTTATAATATTAATATTTAAATTTAAATATAAATATTTATCTTTGTGTTTATAATCGATATTAACCCTGTTTATAAATTATAATCATTTGTGTTTATAATTTTCAATAAATGTAAACAAAAGTAATTTTTAATTAAAAAAGTAAATTATTCAAATTTTATCCAAAAATATTTTCCGTTCAAACTTAAATAAAAATTTAAATGCCTATTATCCTTCATTATAATCATACTCATCACAATTTTATCATTTCATTATCAATAAAATTACAGTTGAGTAATAAATTTCAAAGTCATATATTAAATAATAATTTTTTTGTTTAATTACTTTAATTTTTAAAAAATTAATTTTTTTTATTACATATATGTTACTAAAAGAAATACATATATATATCACATGTATTATTTAATTATATATAATAAACTTTTGTATAGAAAGTTAAATATTGTCGTTATTTAACAAAATTAAAGAAACTTAAAATATATTTTCTAAACATGAGTAATAACAAGATATAAGTAAGAGATTTAAGTTTTATTAATTTAATAAATATAATATATATTTGGTACGGATGAGAAAAGATAATTGTATACATTCTGAAATTATCTATATAAAAATTCGAGTAATACATAAACTGTCTCCGTAAAAATCAAACCCACTGTACGAACACCTATATATACCGAAACGTACCGTTAAAAAACCCATTTCCAATTGTAAAGATCTTCTTGCACTTTATATGTATTTTTCTTTAAATAATTATTACACACGTATATATATCGGTAGTGGTAGGGTTTGAATCTAAGTTAACTAGTGTCAGCATACATCATTATTTCATTATGCAGTTTTCGCTCTCGTATGTTACTTTATTTGATTTATGTTTTTGTGATTGGATTGTCTAATATATACCATTGTTAGAAGTTAATAAAAAATTTAATTTACAAAAATGACAACAAAATAGTAATTACATCTAAATCCCTTGTGAAAATAAAGCACCCTGGCCTTGATTTATTTTCTGTTAGCCGTTTTCCGGAGCCTTCTCTCACCTTCTGTTTTGGAGGTTTCATTTTCATGGTTACCCACCTTATCTTTCATTTCCACTATTCTACTAAGTTCCTCTTTTACTCCTTTTTTTCTATATTTCC
The DNA here is from genome assembly GCA_037013495.1 of Hippophae tibetana. Lineage (NCBI taxonomy): Eukaryota > Viridiplantae > Streptophyta > Magnoliopsida > Rosales > Elaeagnaceae > Hippophae > Hippophae tibetana. The sequence continues at coordinate 31,012,186 of CM072802.1, read as the reverse complement.
TCAACATCTGAACCCAGATTTCAGACAACTCTTTATACTATGTTGTCTTAAATTAAATCCTTTACCTTTTATTTAAATATTTATTTCTAATTTCTATCTCTATGGTTATATAGCTTCTTAGGTTTTTGGTCGTGTTAAAGGCTCCTGAAAGAGAGGCTTTGCACAAAGACGATGAAGAATGGAATTTATCAATGCCGAAAGAAAAAATGGGGTAAAGTCGCTTTTATTTCTATGATTATTCTACTCCTTCCCACGATCGTCAACTCAAGGTATATGTCAAATTTCCTTACTTTAATTATTTTATTTTTATTTTTTTGGGTTCGAAATATCTAAGTTTTTACTGTTAGTGTTTGTTGTAGTACATGTTGCAACAGTGTCATACACCAATGTTCAATGGAGCAAAACATGGAGCAGACAATAATATTAGTGGAGCCATAAAACATGAATGTGCAAGAATTATGGTTATTGTTTAATTTTCGTTTTCATTGTATATATATAGTTAAACTCTTGTATAAAAAAACAGAACAGAAATAATATGAAATATACATGATAATTATCAGAGAAATACAATATTTGACATGGTATCAGAGCAGGTTATTGTTGACTAATGAAACTACCTGTTGATTTCTGATGGAACTACCATTTTTTGATTTCTGATTCTGATTTGCTGATTTCTGATTTCTGGTATGGCTGCTGATTGTAGCTGTTGTTTTTCATTTTTTTGCTGAGTTCTGATCTCTGGTTTATATTTGTCCCGAAGCTGTTTCTGGTTTCTGATTTCTTATTTCTGAAACCGATCAGTTGCAATACTGAAAAAAAATAACATCAAGTAAAACAACAACATCAGTGTGCTCCAGAAGGGAATAAGTACAAAGAACATTGTTGTAAGGCGTAACAACAGAGGTTGAAACCTGAGGAGATGGGTAGACAGTGCAGCCTCACTAGTGCTGCGACCATCTAGTATTCAGAGTCACCATTTTTGCTCAGCGTCAGTTCCGTCGTTGCAACCTCAATAGAACCCTTCAGGGAGCCATACTGATCTAGCTGCTCGTTGGAACCATTGCACCTTGCCTGCGTTTCAGGTCTATCTGCTCGTTGAAGCTGTCGCAGTTGGCCAACGTCGCAGTTGGCCAACGTCGCTTACTCGTTGGGGCTGGTGCAATCTCTCTACGTACCAGTCTAGCAGCCATCGGGGAGAAACTTGGAACGAAGCAAAAGAAGAGCGCCGCTTCACAGAGATGGAGGACCAAGTAGAGGGCTGACTTCGGTTGGATGCTTGTAGTCGGCTAGGGTTCTTCCATCAGAAGAAGAGAGGCACCGCAGAGGGCAGCGTGAAGAAGGCACTGTAGAGGGCAGCGTGAAGAAATCGCAGAGGGCTACGCAAATGGAGAAAAAAATGATTTAGGGTTACGAAGAGGGCTGCGAAAATGATTTAGGGTTACGAATTTTTCTTTATATAGTGTACAAATTGTAAAAATAAAAATTTAGATTTCATGGCAGAATCTAGAGATTTAACCACCAATTTCATATTGGAAGATTTGACGACAAAAATGACGGAAATTCTAACTAGAGCTCAGACCGTCTCACAACCTCCGCTCACTGAAGCGTCGACTGCCCCCATTAGTATCAAGTTGGGAGGATCCAACTATGCCTTGTGGTCCCAGGTGGTGGAGATGTATATCTCTGGCAAAGACAAATTGGGATATATTAATGGGGATTTTCCTCAACCTACTGAAATCGACCCCTCATTCAGGAGATGACGCACTGAAAATACCATTGTTAAAGGATGGTTGATCAATTCGATAGACCCCTCCTTGATTGCAAATTTTATTCGATTCCCAACTGCGAAACAAGTTTGGGATTCTGCTGCTACCACCTACTATGATAGGACAAACATGTCTCAAGTATATGATCTTCGCCGTCGAGTTACTCGTATGAAGCAGGCGGGTGGATCCATTGAAAAATACTACAACGACCTTCAAGGGTTGTGGCGAGAAATTGATTTTCTTCGTCCTAATCCAATGGAGTGTGCGAATGACATACAAAATACAACTCCATCATACAGGAAGATCGAGTGTATACCTTCCTTGATGGACTTGATGACAGACTTGACAAAACTCGAAGTGATGTGCTTCAAATCAAACCATTCCCTACGGTGGAACAAGCCTATGGATTCATACGTAGGGAATAAGTCCGGCAGACCGTGATGATCACGGGTATAGATACGACACCCGGAGCAGTTATGGCTTTTAAAGGGGTCAAGGGACACCTTAATCTGATGCCACCAAAAACAGGAACCTTTTTGGGTAGTAAGAAATCCACCATCTCTTGACATGAAATGTGGCCATTTCGGAAACTCTAAACACACCCGTGAAAACTGCTTCAAACTCCATAGGTATCCAGAATGGTGAAATGATCTTCAAGCATGGAAAAAACAGGACACCACTGGGTGAGCCGCTGTGGCTACCAATAATGCCTCACTATCCCTTACTTCTCAGGCCGAATCTTCCCAAGATCCAAGTATTTCAAGTAAAGCATTTCACATCTCTACTCATAGTGATAATGAGGATTGAATTCTGGACTCTAGAGCTACAGATCACATGACATTTGACCCAAAAGATCTCTCCAATACAACCCAGCCAAGACGGAGCCGTGTTGCCAATGCCAATGGAGTCACTTATCCAGTTACAGGAGCTGGAACAGTGACCTTATCTCCTTCATTATCATTATCTAATACTTTACTTGTGCCCTCTCTTTCAAATCGACTGATGTCTTTAAGTCAGGTCACTTCAGATCTTAACTGTGTAGTATTGATGTATTCTACTTTTTGCCTTCTATAGGATATTCTCACCAAGGAGATCATTGGGCGTGGTACTAGGAGAGGAGGGCTATATTATGTGGATGACCTCAGTTCAGGAAGAGCCAATCACATGCAACACACTGTTGGTAACAAGGAACGACAGATTTGGCTATGTCATCGTAGATTTGGGCATCTATCATTCGGGTATTTAAAGCACCTACTCCCCAATTTATTTTCAAATATCACACATTCAGATTTCAAATGTGATACTTGTATCCTAGCAAAAAGTCATAGGACGTCTTATCCTATGAGCATGAATAAAAGTATAACTCCTTTTGCTTTGGTACATTCTGATGTTTGGGGACCTTTCCCGGTTATTACGTCATCGGGTCATCGTTGGTTTGTTATTTTTGTTGATGATTGTACACGAATGACATGACTTTACCTTCTTAAACATAAAGATGAAGTATTTTCTACATTTCACCTGTTTCACACCATAGTTCAGACACAATTTTCTGAAAAAATTAAGATACTTAGGTCTGATAATGGAGGGGAGTATGTTAATCAACAATTCCGAACATACTTGGAAAACCATGGTATTCTCCATGAAACCTCGTGTTCACAAACCCCACAACAGAATGGGACTGCGGAGAGGAAGAATCGGCATATTTTAGAAACGGCTCGGGCCTTACTAATCGGTGCACATATGTCTAATAGATACTGGAATGATGCTGTTACTACAGCTGTGTATCTACTAAATCGTATGCCCACAAAAACCTTACAATTTTCAGACTCCATTAAAGGTGCTATCTGATCATGTTCCCTTGCCTACTATTTTGATGCTTCCGCCTCGAATTTTTGGATGTGTTGTTTTTGTCCACCTTCATAAAAATCAACGAACTAAGTTTGATCCATGTGCTGTCCGATGTGTATTCTTAGGATATGACATACAAAAAAAGGGTTACCGATGCTATGATCCAATTACTAAAAGAACCTATATTACTATGGATGTCACTTTCCTCGAATCAGAATGTTTTTTCCCATCATCGGTATCCAATTACACTCTTCAGGAGGAGAGTTATAGTGAAGAACGAAATTGGCTTGATTTTGAAATATTAGACACTAGTCCAATATACTCGGATCGTACCAATAATATGGAGGAGCCAGTATATAGACCCGAGCTCGAACTTCCAAGAACTGAAGCTGAAGTAGTAATTGAATCTCCAGAAGATGAAGTGGTTGATGTACCTCTTCACTCTCTAGTACCCAATGATCCTCCTGTTGAGAACACTCTTGAGGTAAGCTATCCTATCACACCTTTACAAACTAATACTATAGATACATCTGTTGGTTATGTTTTACCTTTCAGACACAATCGAGGCAAACCTCCAAATCGATACTCCCCAGAAAGAGAAGAACGACAATCCAAGTATCCAATAGCAAATTATGTATCTACTCAAAGGTTATCAGAACCTATCAGGGCATTTGCACAAACACTCTCCTCGTGTCAAATTCCAAGTAGCATTGAAAAAGCCTTATCTGATCCAAAATGGGCTCAAGCTATAAAAGGGGAATTTGAGGCATTGTAGAAGAATAGCACATAGGTGTTAAGCGAGTTGCCTCAAGGGAGGAAGATGGTAGGATGCAAGTGGATTTTCTCCATTAAGTATAAAGAAGATGGGTTAGTTGATCGATACAAGGCGAGACTTGTAGCAAAAGGATATACACAGAAACATGGGATAGATTATCAAGAAACCTTCTCACTTGTGGCTAAACTAAAAACCGTTAGAGTCTTGTTATCTTTTGCGGCAAATTTAGATTGGCCATTGCACCAACTTGACGTAAAAAATTCCTTCCTTCATGGTGATCTTGAAGAAGAGATTTACATGGATATCCCACCAGGATATACTGTTATATCAGGAAAAGAAACTGCATGTAGATTACAACGAGCATTGTATGGACTAAAACAATCACCTCGAGCATGGTTTGGTAGGTTGAGTTCAGCAATGAAGAAATATGGGTTCCAACAAAGCAACTCTGATCATACTCTTTTTCTAAAACATCGAAGAAGATAACAACCCTTATAGTCTATGTAGACGACATGATCATTATAGGAGATGATGAAGAAGAAATCTCTAAACTTCAAGAACAACTGTCAAATGAGTTTGAAATGAAGAATTTGGGAGGGCTCAAATACTTCTTAGGTATTGAGGTAACAAGATCAAAACAAGGCATATGTCTTTCCCAAAGGAAATATACTTTGGACCTACTGGTAGAGGCAGGACTACTAGATTGTAAACCTGTCGATATTTCAATGGTTCAAAATCATAAACTCGGAGAATATATGGACTAAGTACCAACAGATAAACAGAGATATCAACGGTTAGTAGGTAAACTCATATATTTATCTCATACTCGACTTGATATTGCTTATGATGTGAGTGTCGTGAGTCAGTTCATGCACTGCCCAAGTGAAGACCATATAGATGCAGTCATGCGAATACTTCGTTATTTAAAATCCTCCTATAGGAAAGGACTTATGTTTTCAAAGAATGGTCAATTGGAAGTCCTTGGATATACAGATTCAGACTGGGCAGAGAATATGAAGGATAGGAAATCTACTGCTGGGTACTTTACTTTTGTGGGGGGCAATCTTGTTACATGGAGGAGCAAGAAATAAAAGGTAGTTTCCTTATCTAGTGCTGAAGCTGAATTTCGAGGAATGGTCAAGGGAATATGTGAGCTCCTTTGGTTGAAAAAACTTATAACTGAGATTGGTGTTGCTCCTAACTCTGAAATGAACTTATTTTGTGATAACAAAGCAGCCATTGCCATCTCTCACAATCCAGTTCAACATGATCGCACGAAGCACGTTTAAGTGGATCAGAACTTCATCAAACAGAATCTTGAAGAAAAGATTATTAAGCTTTCATTTGTTAAATCAGAAGATCAATTGGCTGATATACTCACAAAATCTGTGTCTGTAAAGAACTTTTACAACTCACTTGACAAGTTGGGCATAAGAGACATATATGCACCAACTTGAGGGGGAGTGTTGGTGTGTGTTCACTACTACAAAAAGGGGTATATAAGTCGATGTGTAAAGTCGGTTTTTACCAAAAACTGACTTTTAATGAATTTAAAGTCGGTTGTCCACGTCAACCGATGCTATCCACGTAACGTAGCATCGGTTGTCCACGTCAACCGACGCTATCCACGTGACGTAGCGTCGGTTGATATGGTTAATCGACGCTATCCACGTAACGTAGCGTCGGTTGACGTGGTTAACCGACGCTATCCATGTAACGTAGCGTCGGTTGACGTGGTTAACCAACGCTATCCACGTAATATATGCCCTCTCGTCTCATTTTGTACGCAGATTTCTAGTTTTCTTCTTCCTCTCTCCTTTCCTCAGTCCCATTTTCTCCCAAAATCTTAACCGTGCGCCACCTTCGTTCTACATATCCGGTCACCTCCAACCACCATTTGAACGGACGTTTGTAAGTTATATTTCTCTTCTCACATTATCTGTCAGTTCTTTTTTTTTAGCAAAATGTTAAAATCTGTTTAAAGGTATATTAGAAACAGCGTGTAAATTTGTGCTAATTTTATCAGCGTGTAAATGTAATTCGTTAATTAGGAACATCGTATTTTTATTCGTTAATTAAAAACCTAACATCTCGATTTGGGTTTTGCTTGGGCAGTTTCTTTGTGTGGTTAAATAACTTGAATTAACTACTTCAAATGTATTATATATCTTTTGGTTTTATATCCAACACGTGCGGTTCCACAAGCACTTTTGTTAAAAGTTCATTGAGAGAGCACTTTTATAAATATATATCAACTTAAGATACATTTACAATTTAGATTGCTAAAAAACAAAAGTAAGTCTATTATCTGCCACTTTATTTGACCACACCTAAAAAATATGTTTGACTTAGTTTATGCAGAATGCATGCAGCTAGCTTATTATTCGATCAATATGTTTTATATTTTGTATAAATTTTTGATTTAGTTATGTTTTTTTGTTTGCTTGTAATAATAATGTTTGAATTATTACTTGTATGTATTCAATAATATGTGAAATGTTTTGTGGGTTTGCGTGGATAAATTTATTTATACGTATAATTAATATTACTTTGTAATTATGATATAGTAACATGCTTAGAAATTAGAATCAACCGCGTGATTGGTTTATATATATATATATTCATGAAATATGAACTGCTTATTTTTTAATTTGTATATAAATGGTTTTGTAAAATGATTAAAATGATAACTATTTTGCATTATGTATGTTTTGATATATATTCTAATAATTAGGAAATTTATATGTAATAATACATAATTAAGTAATATGTTTAATTAATGTCATTAATAGAAAATGGACAAATCTTGGATGTCAAATTGTAGAATTGAGCAAGACTATATTTCTGGAGTTGAAAGTTTCATGGAATTTGCTTGTAGAACTAGTAATACTGGAAGTAGTATGATTCGATGCCCATGCGTTAAATGTAAAAATAAGCGATTTCATGAATTTGATGAGGTTAAGTATCACCTTATCCGTAATGGTATTCTATTGAGCTATAAATGTTGGTATTATCATGGAGAAAATATTGATAATACTCATGGAGAAAAGTATAATAAGAATGTGGGTGGATTACATACATCATATCATAATGTACAGACAGAAAATATGTTTCGTGGTGTTGAAGATGAATTACGCGAGGATGATCCGGAAACCTTTAATAAACTTATAGAAGATGCCGAAAAACCGTTGTATCCAAAATGCAAAAAATACACTAAGATGTCAGGATTGGTTCATTTGTACAATGTCAAGGCAAAACATGGTTTTTCTGACAAGGGATTCACAGAATTACTAAATCTACTAGTCGATATGTTTCCTGAGGGTATTGAATTGCCATCTTCAATGTATGAAGTGAAGAAATCTCTTAGTTGATTTGGCATGGAATATCATAAGATTCACGCTTGTCCTAATGATTGCATTCTTTATAGAAAAGAATATGAGACATTACATGATTGTCCTATGTGTAAAGAATCGAGATGGAAGCATAGTACAAATGAGAGTACAACACATAAGAAAGGCGTGCCTGCAAAGGTTCTTTGGTACTTTCCTCCGATCCCTCACTTTCAAAGGTTGTTCAATAGTAAATATACATCAAAGATGTTGACTTGGCATTCAGATAATCGATCTAATGATGGGGTGCTACGTCATCCTTGTGATTCTCCAAATTGGAAAGTAATAGATAATTTATCTCCTCAATTTTCATTTGATCCGCGCAATCTGCGTCTTGCCATTGCTGTTGATGGAATTAATCCACATAGTTCCCTCAGTAGTAGATATAGTTGTTGGCCAGTAATTATGGTAACATACAACCTTCCTCCCTGGTTGTGTATGAAAAGAAAATTCATGATGTTAACATTATTGATCTCAGGACCGAAACAACCCGGTGTTGATATTGATGTATATTTGCAGCCTCTGATAGATGATTTAAAGACGTTGTGGAATGATGGTGTAAATGTTTACGATGCATATAAAGAAGAATACTTTAACTTGAAGGGGGTTCTTTTATGGACAATTAATGATTTTCCTGCCTATGAAAACTTATCAGGACATGCAACAAAAGGTTACAAGGGATGTCCTATATGTAGTGATGGAACTTCTGCAAAGTATCTTGTTCACGGACGAAAGATGTCTTATAGAAGACATAGGAGATTTTTTTCCATCTGGACACAAGTTTAGATACCAAAAGAAACCGTTTGATGGTGAAGAAGATCATGATCATGCAACTCGACCTTTGCGAGGTATTGAGATATTAAGGAAATTGAATGGGATGACATTCAAACGATATGGAAAGATGAAAAAAAAACTCACCAAGTCTGGGAAACGAAGGAGGTCAACTAATGAAATTGGTGAAAATGAAAAAGATTTTGAACCGAATGGTTGTTGGAAAAAAAATCAATAATTTGGGAATTGCCTTATTGAAAAGACCTACACATTCGTCACATCTTAGATGTCATTCACATTGAGAAGAATGTATGTGAAAGCTTGATTGGCACTTTACTTAATATACCTGAAAAAAAAGGATGGCATTAAAGCAAGATTGGATTTAAAGAAACTAGGCATACGACCTGAATTGGAACCAAGGGTGGAAAATGATAAGAATCAAACATACTTGCCACCAGCATCATATACAATGTCAACAAAAGAGAAGGATGTGTTTTTTAAATGTTTGGAAGGTGTGAAAGTTCCTGATGGTTACTCATCCAACTTAAGAAATTTTGTGTCTATCACCGATAAGAGACTGTATGGATTGAAATCACATGACTGTCATATCTTAATGCAACAGTTATTACCAGTTGCTATTAGATCAATTCTTCCAAAACATGTTCGAATATCAATAATTCGGCTTTGTTCATTCTTCAATACAATATGCAAGAAATCTATATCAATTGGCGAGTTAAATTCTTTACAGAAAGAAATTGTAGAAACTTTGTGTCTAATTGAAAAATATTTTCCTCCTTCTTTCTTCGATATAATGATTCACTTATGTGTTCATTTAGTTCGAGAGGTTCAATTATGTGGTCCTACTTACTTAAGGTGGCTGTATCCTTTTGAGAGATATATGCAAGTCCTTAAAGGATATGTAAATAATAGATATAGACCTGAAGGATGCATGGTGGAATGCTACATTGTTGAAGAGGCCATTGAGTTTTGTTCTGAATACTTTAGTTGTTGCACTGAAATTGGGAATCCTACGCACAAGTTATTCTTAGAACGTCACACCGAATCATTTTGGTAAATAATAACGAGGCACAACCGTACATAGAGTAAGTGATGTTCATTGTTTCATCTTTTATTTAACTATTAATGATGATATATAACTTAATATATATTTAATAACGTTACAGGATGCATTTAAACTTATTGAAGATCGATCCTCGTTATAAAAAAAAGGAGGAGAAAAATGGTTGTATGATGAACATAAGCGAGATCTTATTAATTGGTTTTGCAACCACGTAAGTGTCACAAACAAAAAATCATGCATGTATCTTCCTATATATATTCAATGTTTTAAAACTTTGCTTTAAACACATTTCGTGTTTTTGTATACATAGATTCGAGGTGAACTCAAGAAACCCAATCATAAAATATCAGAAAGTTTACAATGGCTTGCACATGGCCCAAAATTTGATGTCAAATCATTTCATAGTTTCACAATAAATGGATCGAGGTTTACGACTCAAGCTAGGGACAAAGTCCGAGTAAATCAAAATAGTGGGGTGAAGATGGTTGCACAAACTATGCAATTTGCTAGTTCAAAAGATGCTAATCCTGTCATTTCTGATAGAACATATTATGGTATAATACAAGAGATTTGTGAATTGGATTATGAGGTCTTCCATGAGACAGTATTCTTGTGTGATTGGGTCGAAGATGTTATCAATGTTGGATATAAAATAGATGATTTTGGATTTACCCTTGTAAATTTATCCAGGATAAGTCACACAGATGATCCTTTCACGTTAGCACTTCATGCAAAGCAAGTATTTTACGTGAGCGATCAAATTGATCCAATATGGTTTGTTGTGTTAACGCCTCCACAAAAAGAGTTTTACCATTGTGATGTTGTAGAAGATGATGACTCTATGCTTGATACATTAACCAATATTAGTAATTTCTCAAATAAATTGCCTAATGTACGTGATGATCTAATTGATGATGATGATTCTTCGACATGGACTCGTAGTGATTGTGAAGGAATATATGTATACGATCAACAACCTAATTAAACATAATGTATGTTCTATATTGTTGTAATAACTCTTGTATATATGTGTGTTCCTAAAATTGTCAATTAATTTATATTTCTCCACTTTTTGTAGATATTTCATGGATATTCAGCTTGTAGATCCAAATGATCCATTGGGGTATTTGAAAAGAAAGGGTTGGGCGAATATACCTGATGCTCCACTTAACCCAGATGATAGAATACCCGTTAAATTTGATGCTACTGGTAATCCACTAGGGGAAAATGGTCAACAATTGAAATCTTCTATTGGTCGACTGCCAAAGTCCAGTATACCAATCAATATAAATCATTGGTCTGAGGTTTCCGATGCAGAAAAGTTCAAAATATGGATAACCATTTATGTAAGTCTCTTATATTTTATAATCAATATATATATTATATTAGGTGTATTATATCTAATCTTTTGTACTGTGTTTTTACAGAATCGTTACAAAGTCGATGACAATTGGCAGGGCAAGTGTTATAAGATTGCAAATAAGGCGTGGAAGGAATACAAGACTTCTAGATTGGCGAAAAATTATGTGTTTCCATATTTGGAAACACTTGATGAGAATGTGATATACAAAATCCCTGAAGGACACCCCTGGATTACACATCAAGTTTGGAAAGACTTTGTGGATTATAGACGTTCAGAAGAATTTCAAATTATTAGAGAAGATCATCAGAATGTCCAAATGCATAACATTCTTCCTAACCGTATTGGGAGGTCTTCAAATCCTGAAGTTAGATTTCGAATGGTATTATTAATTTGTCTTAATTTTATAAATATTTTTATATTAATTTTTCTCAATTTAATTTCATGTCATTGTTAATAAAATTTTCCTAATTTATGTAGGAAGCTGAATTGGGTAGACCTGTTACCCGAATGGAATTGTACATAGAAACAAAGACTCCCAAAACGAAGAATGCAAGACCGATAAGTCAACGAGGAGAAGAACAATTAAATAAGTTGGTTAGTAATTTCGTTTGATAAAAAGTCTGACTGATACTTAATAATTGATGTAATAATGAATGATATGTTTGTGTGCTTTATTATTTGAAGAGAGCTGTTCAAGAAAAAATATACAGGGGTGAAAGAATCGAAGAGCCTGGGAGAGATGCTTTATATCATGCAATCGGACGCGAGCATCCTGGTCGTGTTAGGGGAGGTAGCCAATATGATGGTGCTATGGAGTATTTTAAAATTCCAAAACATAAGCCTCGGACCGTAAGTAAGGAGAAATACACTAAAATTGAAGAAGAATTCAACTCCTTTAAGGCCTCCGTGATGAGTGAGATTGCCACTCTAAAAGAACATCAATCACAACAACTGTCAGCCATGGCATCATGCTACAACCAGGGCATGCCATATTGGCCAAGCATGCAACCATCCATGCCAGGCATACCACCTTCCATGCCAAGCATACCACCTTCCATTCCAGGCATGCCACAATCCATGCCAAGCATGCCACCATCCATGCCATGCATGCCATCCACACAATCTCATTGTGCTCAAACTACATCCAGTATGAGATATAGCCATCCTATTGGTCCTCATTATATGCCAGGAATGCATATGCAATCAAGTAGTGGTTCATTTTCTCCAATGCAATCTGCACATTCTTACCATAAATCAAGCCAAGATGAACATATTGGTGAGAATGTACATCCAATAGCTACCCCACATAAGAGTCCTCCTCTATTTGATGAATCATATGTGATAAGATTTTAATTTTTAAATTCTTATTATATGTTTTATTTTTTATATATAACACTTAAAACTTTTACAGAATATGAAATGTTTGTTGAAACATCCTTCGTCAATGGACTATGTTGCTATTGGAACGGTACAACAATTGAGCGATGATCGGATGATTCATAATCAATATTTGCCTAATCATTGGCGAATAGTAATTGATCAATCATTGTTTCATGATTGTCCACTACCTGTGCCTTCTGATGCTACCACAGTCCAAGAGGCGGTTGGACAGTATGTGGCTTGGCCGTCGATTCAAGTTGTTCTAAATTTTGACATGGTACTATTTTTTAACTTAAAAAATAACACTTGTTTACTACTATTATTTAATGTGATCTTATTGTTACTAAAAATACATATATGATACTTTTTTGGTAGTCTATTATACCAGAACTCTTAAATGCGGCACATTTAAGAGATACCAAGCAAGTATCTCATGCTAAATCTATGACTAGTGGCCAATCATCGTGCACCAAGTCATTCAAGAAGAAGCCTTGGAAAAAGTATAGTTATACTTATGCGTTACAGTTCAGTAGAAATCTTGGCACTTTGATGACTATTGTTGGGAGGGCATCTAGCATAAATGATGGATGGACTGTGCCACTTCCTATTGAAATTTCTGGTGTAGACATCAGCCAAACTTATATATCGATCGAGTGCTTGTTGCAAATATTTGAATATCAAATGATCGATTTAAGTATAATTCAAGTGTGGACAAGGTGAGTCCTCAATCTAGTTAGTTTTCTTTTATTTATGCAGAACATATATAATTATATTTATATTATCTAATTATATATATACATATATAGGGCTTGCTATTATCGACTTCAACATAATCACTCATCACATTTAGCAATGTTCTATGATTCTTCATATGTCAATCAATATCAAGAGAAGGATGTTAGCATCAAAGCTAAACAATTATGTGATAGAGCATTAACGCTTAGCAGAAATCAAAAGTTGATAATCCCTTGGCCATTAAGGTTTGAACAAGGCCAAGATCATTGGATGTTGGTAATCATTGATATGTTCAATAATCATGCTTGGTACTGTGACTCAGCTTCCATAGAACTGAGTAAAGATACAAAAACAGTTGTTGAAATGTAAGAGTTATATTTAGTTACATATTAGTTTTTTCTATTATTTTTTGTAATATTTAATAAAAACTAATCGTTTTATACCTTGATAGGGCATAGAAGTTGTGGAACAAGTTTAGGGGCATTGTCCTTAAAAATCTCATAAGCTTATATGGACAAAAGTTATGGTATGTACAATTCAATATTAATAATTTTATTAATTTTACAATTAAATAATAAGGATGTTCGAATATGAAAATTCATGTATACATGCACTTTTTTTTGTAGGTTCCACAACAAAATAATGGAGTCATGTGTGGTTATTATGTCATGAAGTTTATGAGCGAAATCATCACAAATATCAAAATTCCAATTGATGATGTGGTAATATATTTTACCCATATACATACAAGTTTTAACATATTTGAGTTTGTTTTTGTAAATAAATGAAATCATATTCTTATTTTGATTTTGAATACATGTAGTTCTTTGGTTGGAACAAGACGGGTTACGACCAGCAAATTTTTGATGATTTACGAGAGGAATGGGCAGAACACATGGTTCAAATTATATCATCGCAAGAAGAATCAGGAGAAGATTCTGATGATCTTGAATAGCATATGACAACATAACAGTAAATTTTTTAATGATTTGGCCTTCTATATCTATTCTTGTGTCTGAAATCACTTGGTTGATGATGATTAATCATATATATGCTCATGTATTTAGGGGAATGCATTGTTTATAAATATGAATTTATCTGGAATCTATGCTAGTATTTTTAATGATATATAATGAGTTCTAAATGTACAAATCAGGTGTACGTCGGTCCGATTTGTTTCTTGGTTTGTATGAGTTTTGGTGCATATGAACGTGTTCCATATGTTTAAGGGCACCAAAACTCACACAAGCTTAGCCAAGAAATCGAAGTTACATGCAATTGATTTCATATTTAGAGTTCATTATAATAGCATTAAAAAATAGTAGTAGAGATTCCAGATAACTTCATATATAGACAAATGATTAATAATGCTAATATGAGTTCATCGAATGTCGTTGTACGTGTTAATCTCTTTTTTATGGTAATATTTATAATGATTTAATTTCTTCATTCGTACGTCTGAAGTTTAGACTACTTTTTTTATGGATGTTTTACGTGCTCATGTATGTAGGAGAATATTTGTTATATGGATCAGTTTTTTTTTTGCCATAATGCTTGTGAAGGCCAATCAAGATTCTAAGCTAACCAAGCTTACTCGATGGCATAATTTGATGACATTATTTTATTCGTAATTGAAGTTATTTATATGCATTATTTGTTTTTGTAATAAATTTAATTATTAAGTAATTAAATATATTTATATTGTTAATTATTTGTTGTATTATTATTTATATTTTAGTGTTTTTATGTTATTTATATATACTGTTATACGAAAAATAAAATTAAAAATTAAAACAAATAAAATGTAGAGTCGGTTCATGCCCTGAACCGACTCTACACGTAAAGTCGGTTCACGGCATGAACCGACTCTACACGTAAAGTCGGTTCACAGCATGAACCGACTCTACACGTAAAGTCGGTTCACAGCATGAACCGACTCTACACGTAAAGTCGGTTCAGGCCGTGAACCGACTTTACAATTTAAGTCTCTGAATTTAAAGTCGGTTCAGAGAACCGACTTTAAATTTGTTTAAAGTCGGTTAAAAACCGACTTTTATACCCCTTTTTGTAGTAGTGGTTGTGGTGCATGCTGCAACAGTGACATACACCAATGCTCAGTGGAGCAAAACATTGAGCAGACAATAATATTAGTGGAGCCATAAAACATGGATGTGTAGAAATTATAGTTATTGTTTAATTTTCGTTTTCATTGTATACATATAGTTAAACTCTTGTATAGAAAAACAGAACAGAAATAATATGAAATATACATGATAATTATAAAAAAAATACAATATTTTACATTTACGTGTAATCAGGTTAACGTTAGTAATTAATAATCAAATATCCCTCGTTTTTAATTTCCATTAATGCTTTAAAATCTTTCTTAATTCATGAATAGATACCAATCTTCACTCAGAGGTAAAAATAAAAGAAGCATAAAGGTTCCAAAATCACATGCAATGAGCCTTGTTTGAATCTCCAACCCCTTTATGATTTCAAAATTAGTTTTTTCTAAATGCACTTTCTGGAATTAAAAAAAAAACATATTGTGTCATTCTTTTTGGTATTTGCTTCGGCTGTGTACAACAAAGGGTTTGTTGCATTGGGCTTGTTTTAGTTTCAGAAATGGCAACCGTGATCAAAGGTATCTACAAGAGCTTCAAAAACATCCATGTTTTTTCAAGTATTTCTAGTTAGAGAAGAGTAAACAGAGGCTTTTCACAGGTTTATTTGTTGGAGATTAATGTCTATTTGTTTTATTGGAATTAGATATTGGTGATGTTTGCAAAAGTTCTCTAGATTCTTTGCCTAGCTCGGTGGGAAGAGTTTTGTTGTTCTATCATGAGGCATCGCTTTCCAAACAAGGGTTATCTTGTAACTCTTTAACTCTAGTGAGGCTAACTGTCTGTGGTCCTTGCTAAAACTAGCTAAATGCTGGACTTTGTCTTTCATTTTCCTTTTTTTTAGTTTTTTTTCTTTGTTGGTTCCACATTAGTTACTTGGTTTACAAATTCTTGCTTTATTGTCATACTTGCAATTAGTTTAATGAATATTTTTCTTTTGAAAAAACACATGCTTAGGTATTAAGTTCATTTGCTTAGGTAATCTTTCTTTATGTGAAGGGGAAGACATTCAAATAGTTGTTGTTCTGATTGGGTCATAATAAGTGTCATGAGCTAAAAAGGGTAGCTGTAGAGAAATAACTAAAATTGTTAAATTTAAAAATTTAAGAAGTTAAGAAGTTAAATTATGAGAAAAAAATATAATTTTAAAATGTTAGATATGTTTATTATAATGCTTTTGGATCAAATTTATCAAATTAAAAACTTAGGGATCAAATCTAAAGGAAAAAAATTAAAAGATTAAAGTATAAAATTGATAAAAATTAAGTACTGTCTTTTAATTTTTATTCAAAATCTAAAATTATAAAGATAAAAAACATAATATGAGAAAAGTTATATAAAAACATCAGGCATATAATAATAAGATGATGAAATGTTGGCTTCGAATATATACGTTTAGATAAGTCAAGAATTCAATCAATAATTAAGAGTATTTTTACCAACAAATAGAAAATTTGCATTGATCTTTTCTTTCTTTATTTATTTTAAATAAAACGGTATTTAGTGTCGTTTTAACTTATAACTTGAGTGTAAGAAGTGAGCCTTAATTAAGATCACCAGGTGAAATACTATACTGCACTGTCTTTTCTAATAACTAATTCACATAGCTACATTCTATTGCACTTTAATTAGGTCAGTGGACTAAAATGATACTAGAAAGAAAAATCTGTTTGAGGGGTACTAATGTCACTTCACATATACCAGAATTACGAAAATTCAAATGGCCGTTTAGCAGTTGCCCTGCCAGAAACATTTGCTATCCTTAGGGAGAGAAGGTTTCATCTGACTCATTCTTCACTAAATTTATAAGTCTTAATTCAAAATCTTAGATTTCTCATTCTCTCTGCTCTCTAGCCATAGGCTCCATTAATTGATCTCATTTTTTCTTTAAGGAAAAACACTTGAACTCCGAGTTTTCACTAACTCCTCTCATTTGACTCTCGAAGACAATTCACTTGCTCTTACCAATCAAACCCATGTTCCACATTAATCTCTAATGAAAGACATGAAAAGGGTTTGGCAAGCTTTGATTTTCATGTTTTTTTGGTTTGCTTTTGAATTTCATGTCACAGAAGCACAAGATGATACTCAGGGAACTAATGTTGCTGATCGTCTTAAAGTGCAAGAAATCTGCAATGGCATTTTCCTCTCCTATGATTTCAGCTCCCGGACCAAAAAAGAAAAAAAAAATCCTCGACGGAAGAATGCTTCAGTACAAGCTTGGGCTTTCAACGCCACAGCTTCTATAATCAACACCAGCAAATACGAGCTCAAAGCATGGAAAATGTTTATAAAGTTCAATATGATGAAATTCTTGTCACCGCCAATGAGGCTGTTTTAATAGGCGGTGAAAGATTTCCCAACTCCGGTAGGAAATGGGACGGACTTAGTTGGATCCCCTCAAGCAGATTTGAAAACAGCCATTGAGACAGCAGGAGATTTGTCTCAAATTCGGGTGCTAATCAAATTGAGTGCACTATGTTTGGATCAATGCCTAAAACAATATCACTTTCTAATTATGGATACAAATGTCCTGCACCAACTCATAGTAGTAAGAAGCTAATGACATCTCTCTTAAGAAATGTTGTCTTTCACTGCTTCATATTCTTCCTAGTCTTATATATTGATGAGTGAGTATGTTTTCTGGTGTCACACAGCTAACGCTATATATATTTGTTGCATTAAAGACCTGAAATTTAATGGCAAAGTTTTACTAACAAAGTATCGATCTACCACATCGAAGTGGTGATCTTATTATATAGTATGATGTTCTTCAAGCTTATGACAGCAACTATAATGCTCAAGTGACAATGTACATGCAATAAGAATCCATTGGGACGTCTTGATCATTGGAACTTAACTTGGAAATGGATGAGAGGTGAATTTATATACTCAATGAGAGGAGCTTACACTAAAAAAATGGACATTTCGGATTGAATTCGTGGTCCTGCTGGAGAATTCTATTAACAAAAGGATTTTTCAAAAGTAAAGAAATGTCAAAAGAAGCCAACATGCCTCCAGAGAAAGCAAATGATACAGAAGTTGGGGAAATACCAGGTTGTTGTAAAAATGGTACCCTTTTTGCTTCCTTACATGAATCCATGTAAATCCACAGCAACATTTCAACTTCAAGTCTTCAAAATTCCTCCTGATCAGATTAAACCAAGCATTTTTCCACCAGACAAATGGAACATTGTTTGAAATTTTGAATCCACAACAAGAATGTGGATCTCCTATAAGAGTTGATCCCACTGAATTTCCAGACCCAACTGGGCTTGAAGCTATAAAACCAGCAATATCAACTTGGCAAGTAGTTTGCAACATCACAAGGCATAAAAATAGAGAAACTAAATGTTGTGTTTCCTTCTCTGCCTTTTATAACTCCCCTGTTATACCATGTAATTGTTAAGAAATTTGGATAAAATGGTATAATCACAAATTTCTCCTCCCAAGATCTTCCTTAACAGAATATCAAATAACAGAGAAATAGATAATACACAACACAAGAATTATAGTAGAAACTCCAAATTAGAGAAAAACCACTTTCGTTGTCAAAAGACAACCAGAGAAAAATTCACTATGTGGAAAATTGTTACAACCACATTCTTAGTAATTCTCACACACCCAAAAGACAAGAGCAACTACAAGCCCAAGAGAATTTTCCCACAAAATTCTCTCACTCAAGAACTTCTCATACAAGTTTTTCTCTATTTTTTGGATGATTAACAATGAAGAAATGAAGCCATATTTATAGTCTTCAAGTTCTCATTTCATATGCCAAACATTTCTTCATTCAACAAAATTAGGCTACCTAATTTTCCTATTCTTTATTCAAACAAGGTTAGGCACCTTCATCTTTGACAATATGGTAAGCCACATTCCATGAATTTTCTTCTAAATTAGGCACCTCCTATTTTGACTAACAAACCTAATATTATTTTTAATCAATCATAACAATCTCCACCTTGATTAAAAATAAACATGGTTACCACTACAACATTGTCTATTCCAACAGTCATAATTCTCTACACCGAGAATTATCATACTCCACCATAAAGAGTACACCCACTTAGAATTAATCACCAATTCTAAGAATTTCACATTGGTTCACGTCGAAAAAAAAACTTGCTGAAATTTATGGTGCAACTTTCACACTTGGTTTTCTCGAGAGTTCATCAGCCATCGACATCCTTTCCACCACACACCTTGCATCTATACCAAGCCAATGCCCGTGTGCTAACTTGTGGACCCGCTACCAATAACACACCCTCTTTCATGGCAATATTTAGAGACTAGCGACATGCCATGAGGATGTACACGCTCTTTTCAAAGAGCATCACTATAGTCTTTGAAAACAGACATACTATTAGCGTCACCGTCGGTATTTGAGCTTCTTGCCGAATCAGCTCTACCCTTTGGACAATTTCTTTTGAGGTGCCCAGATTGTCCACACCCCCAGCACATTATCTTCTTTCTCATGAAATTGTTTTTCTTTCGGTTGTCAGCTACCAATGCTGAGTTTTCAGGTGAAACATTTCTTCCACCACTCAGCCTTTTTTCTTCAAAAAACAACTTGCTAGTAACTTCTGAAAAAATTATTTTCTCCTTTCCATGAATCAAGATAGGTTTCATGTGATCATAAGAAGATGGAAGAGACCAGATGAGCCTTAAAGCTATATCTTCATCATCAAGTTTAACTCCAATGGTTTCCAGTTCAAAGACAATACCATTGAGAACACTGAGATGGTCAGACATAATAGTTCCTTCATTCATACGCAAAGTATGAAACTGCTCTCTCAAATACACCCGATTTGAAACGTCTTTTGCCTGATACAATTCTTCAAGCTTTTCCCAGAGTTCTTTGGCCATAGATATTCCATGCACATTTGCAAGAATATTTTTGGCCAAACAAAGCCGAATTACACTTGCAGCTCTTAGATCAAGATCTTCCCAATCTTCGTCACTTATATTTGTTTTACTGGACTCAATACCAGTAACAAGGGTTGGTTTCCCCTTTAACGTCTTGTGTAACCCATATTGGATCAACAAATCTTTGACTTGTACTTGCCACAAGCTAAAATTGATTCTCCCATCAAATTTCTCAATGTCAATCTTGACTCCTGATATTTCTCCTTCTTTCTTTGAAATTGGCTCTGATACCAGTTGTTAGGAAATTTGGATAAAATGGTATAATCACAAATTTCCCCTCCCAAGATCTTCCTTAACAGAATATCAAATAACAGAGAAATAGATAATACACAACACAAGAATTATAGTGGAAACTCCAAATTAGAGAAAAACCACTTTCGTTGTCAAAAGACAACCAGAGAAAAATTCACTATGTGAAAATTGTTACAACCACACTCTCAGTAATTTTCTCATACACCCAAAAGACAAGAGCAACTACAAGCCCAAGAGAATTTTCCCACAAAATTCTCTCACTCAAGAACTTCTCATACAAGTTTTTCTCTATTTTTGGGATGATTAACAATGAAGAAATGAAGTCATATTTATAGCCTTCAAGTTCTCATTTCATATGCCAAACATTTCTTCATTCAAAAAAATTAGGCTACCTAATTTTCTTATTCTTTATTCAAACAAGGTTAGGTACCTCCATCTTTGACAATATGGTAAGCCACCTTCCATGAATTTTCTTCTAAATTAGGCACCTCCTATTTTGACTAACAAACCTAATATTATTTTTAATCAATCATAAGAGTAATACTTGTGCTTGTGGTTGCAAGGATACAAGAAAGTGTAATCCTGATGCTACGGTGATGCTTCTTCTTCCTGAATCTCAACTTGTCCCCTTTGAAAATCGAACCGTAAAGGCAGTAGCTTGGGCAAAAATAAAACATCTTAATTTTCCAAAGAAGTTATCTTGTGGTGACAATTGTGGAGTTAGCATAAATTTGCATCTTTCAACTTACTATACAAGTTGATGGACAGTTAGAATCGTTGAAAATCAACACCAACATAATAAATGAAGTGGTTGAATGATGTAGGAAAATAAATGGAGTAGTTGAAGGATGTAGAGAAATAAATGGAGTGGTTGAAGGATGTAGAGAAATAAATGGAGTGGTTGAAGGATGTAGAGAAATAAATGGAGTGGTTGAAGGATGAATAAATAGGGTGGTTGAAAGTTGTAGAAAAGAGAACTGTGTAGATAATATTTATGTGGTTATAATTATTTCTTAGTTTTATATTTGTGTGATATAGATTGAATGGTGAGAACTATAAATAGCCTACCTTACATTTGGTTAAATAATCTCATCTTAAATAAATAAGTCTTTGTATTCATAGTTTGAGTGTGAGTTGAGAGATTTTTCGTGAGTTAAGAGCTTTTTCTTTGAGTGTTTGTATTTTTCTTCTATTTGTGAGTTGCCTTTGAAAGGTGTTATAGTGTCTTTTATTGTGTGTACAATACATGTAGTTTATTTACTTGTTTGGATCTAATATTAATAAATTTAAAGTTATATATTCTAAATTTTACTCAACAAGAATCACATTTTTAATTGGCAACAAAGAAGTTTCCAGGATTGGTATGTTGCCAATAGAATGAACAAAGCTTATAAAGGCTTTGAAAATATTTTTTCATTTAATGGGTCATTGGATCCAAAAATGAACACCACAATTTTCTTCCAAGGTACAGAAGGCATGGACTTTTTGGTTGGATTAACAAATGGGCACAACCCAGATATGGATCCCAAAGTACCTGGGAAGCAACAATCTATGATTTCTTTTACAAAGAAGCAAACACCACGAATAAATATAGCTAAGGGAGATGGGTTTCCTTCAAGAGTGCTTTTCAACGGGGAAGAGTGTTCACTTCCTAAACAGTTGCCAACTTCTTATGGAAATAGGATTAGTGTAAATTTTGTAGTTGTAATTTTGCTATGGTGTTTGTTATGGTGAACAATTATCTCTGATTTTTTCTCGATTTTGTATTACTTTACTATTCTTTCAATTTTGTTTTAGGAAACAATTAAAGTAGAAGAAGCTTGTTAGAGTTACACTTTGTGGTTTTTCAAGACTCTTAATCTTTTACAAAGGACATAAAAGTTTGTTTTCATCAATGTCTAGGTCAATTTGGTGCAGATACATGAAAGAACTAGACTTTTAGCCAAAAATTGCACCATAAAAAATCCAGAAACAATTTTTTTTGTAAAGAGGATGACAAGTATTTGTGTTGAAATTGGATAGGGGTTATTGTTGTGCACGGAAGCAATAAATAGCGATATATGAATATATCGAATCGGTAAAAGGAAACACATAGAATTTACGTGGTTCGGAAATTTGTCTAGGTCCACAGAAGGCAATAGATATTATTGAATTAAGTAAGAAATATACAGAATACTGATACAGATTTCCTCACTAATAATATGTCTCACGTGTTTTCCCAAACTCACAGAAAACTCTCACACTTACTAAGTATTTTCTCTCTTTGAGTTTGCTTATGCTCTCTCTAATTTTTCTGATATTTGCCTTGTTCTTCAATGCATGAACTCCTCCATATTTATAGATGAAACAAAACTCTATTTCCCTAAATTATGCCATAATTTAAGCCACAAATTAAACCACCAATTTTCTTAAATTATGGCACAAATTAGGCCACTAATTTGTTACTTTTAGAGCTCCTTAAATTAGGCCACTAACTTGTTACTTTAGAGCCAATATTCAACAGTCTCCACCTTGGCGAAAAATTTCATAGTGTTGCCTCCAAATGTGCTCTAGGCGCTCTAAGTTCGAGAGATGTTGATCAAGTTCAAACAGTGTTGAAACTTGATCCTTGTAACCACCTTTGTAAGCATATCTATAGTCCAACTTTCTAGAGTGTACCATTTCCTTCATCAATGATTTCTCGAACAAAATGAAATTGAACATCGATGTGCTTGGTGCAACCATGATGAACTTGGTTCTTTACCAAACAAATGGAAATCTAGCTGTCGTAGAAAACCTCCATGTTCTTCTGAACAATACCCAAATTCTTGGTCAACCTGATAAGTCATATAGCTTCTTTGAATGCTTTTGTTACAACCATATACTCTGCCTCTGTAGTAGAAAAAGCTACAGTTGACTGCAATTTGGATCTCCAATAAACTGGTACTCCTACCATTGTGAACACATAATCAGTTGTAGATCGAAGCTTATCTAGATATCTAACATAGTCATAATCTACATATCTGACTAGTTGCTTGCCTTCAGTCTTGTTTCTCTCAAACTTCAAACCAATATCCACAGTACCATAGATGTACTATAGAATCCACTTCACTGCTTGCTAGTATCCTTTACCAGGATTGTGCATGTAGTGACTCACCATACTAACAACATGGAAAATATCAGGTCTAGTGCATACCATTGTATACATCAAGGCACCAATGACATTTGCATATGGAACACACTCCATTTGCTTCTTCTCATCGGTGGTGCTAGATGACATCAATGCACTCAACTGAAAGTGAGGAGCAATCGATGTACTTACTGGTTTGGTTTTCTCATCAATGTCAAACTTTTGTAATACTTTCTTCAAATACTGAGTCCATGTTAGACAGACTGTGCTTGCAACTATCTCTTTTGATCTCCATCCCAAGAATTTTCTTAACTTTTCCAAGATCTTTCATTTCAAATTCTGAACTCAATAAAGCCTTCAATTTGTCAATCTCTACCTTGCTCTTAGATGAAATCAATATATCACCAACATATAAGAGCAAATAAATGAAGGTATCATCTTGGATTTTCCGAAAGTATACACAATGATCAAACTGGTTGTGTATGTACTTCTACTCTTTGATGAAGCTATCAAAGCGTGTGTACCACTATCGTAGTGATTGATTCAAACCATAAAGTGGCTTGCTTAACTTGTAAGACCAATTCTCACGTCTTGGAACTTTGAAGCCATCCGGTTGAGACATGTAGATCTCTTTATTCAAAGTACTATGGAGAAAAGCTATTTTGACATCGAGTTGAGCTAACTCGAGATCAAACTATGCTACCAAAGCCAATAGTATCTGAATAGATGAATGCTTAGCAATAGGTGAGAATACCTCATTGTAGTCTATTCCTTCTTTCTGAGCATAGCCTTTTGCTACTAGTCTGACTTTGTATCTGATGTTGTCTTTACCAGGAACACCTTTCTTTTTGGTATAGACCCATTTGTAGCCAATAGTTTTCTTTCCTTTGGGAAGTTGAACCAATTCCCAAGTCTGATTCTGGTGTAGAGATTTCATTTCTTCATTCATTTCCATCTTTCACTTCATATTATCAACTCTCTGCACGACTTCTCTGTAAGTGCATGTGACATCATCATCAATTATTGGAAGTGTGAATGCTACCATGTCTATGTATCTGGTAGGCTTTCTAATCTCCTTTTCTCGGTTGAGTAGTGGCAATAGATTCTAGCTATTGATTGATCGGTGGTGATGGTGAGAGAACCTCCACCTTAATTGAGATCCCTTCTTGATCATCAATTTCATCTTCACCACGATAGGTAGTCGGTGCAATCTTTTTTGGATCTTCTAGAGTCTCAAGCACCACCTTAGAAAGAGTATTTGGACTTTCATTATGTTTCTCTGATTTTTTTTGTCTCAACATAACAGACTCATCGAATGTGACATCTCAGCTTAAGATGATCTTCTTGGATTCACCACACCAAAGTCGAAATCCTTTAACTCCTTCATTAAAGCCCAAGAAAATAGCTTTCTTTACTCTAGGATCCAATGTGGATTCACTAACATGAAAATATACATGACAACCAAATATTCGCAATGAATCATAATCAGAAGTGGGTTGTCCAGACTATATCACTTTAGGAGTTTTCCCATCCAATGCAGTCGTAAGAAGTCTGTTGACTATATGAGTTGCATATGACAAAACCTTAGCCCAAAATTCCTTGCTCTCAACCCAAAATGTTTTGCTCAATTTGGATTGAGATAACATATATCGAATTTCTCAACCAAAGTACGATTCATTTGTTCTGCAACTACATTCTGATATGGTGTACGAGGAATTGAAAAATTTCTGATTATCCCTTCATCCTGACAAACTTTGAAGAAGGGATATGATTTGTACTCACCATCATTATTAGATGCGAGCCTCTTAATTTTCCTGTCTATTTGAGTCTCGATCATTTTCTTCCATTTAAGAAAGATATCCAAAACTTCATCTTTGTGACTCATGGTGTATATCTAGACATATATAGAGAAATCATTAATAAAAGTCACAAACTATCATTTACTTCCAAGTTCACCATTCTTGGAAGGTCCATAGACATCCGTGTGAATATAATCAAGAGTTCCCTTAGTACGATGAATGGCAATGCTGAACTTGACTCTAGTTTGTTTTCTTATTACACAATGCTCGTAGAAATCAAATCTTCTAGTCTTGGCACCTTTTATAAGACCTTGATTCATTAAGCCTTGCAAAGCCTTTTCACTGACATGTCCTAAAAGCATATGCCACAGGAAGAAAGAATATATGTCTTTTCTTCAAAACTGCTTGAGATAGTTGATCTTCCTGTAACTGTACTTCCATTTAGGAAATATAGGTTTGCCTTCCGAGTTTCCTTCATTGCTACAAATACACCTAGTACAAATTTCAAGACTCCATTTTCCAATGTTACCTTGTAACCATCAAAATCTAAAACACATAAAGAAATAAGGTTTTTCTTTAGATTATGAATGTACCTCACATTCGTAATTCGTTTGATTGTACCATCGTGCATCTTTAGTCATATTGTTCTGATCCCTTTTGTCTGACAGGTATTGTTATTGCCTATAAGTACAACTCTTCCATCGAGCTCCTCAAAAACCAATGTTTGTTTGGACACATATGATAAGAACATCGAGAATCAAGGATCCATTTGTCTGAGTAGGTATTTGATGATGAAACTGAAAAGGATGATTCTTCATCTTCGTCGGCCTTCTGTGCAACATTTGCATTTGACTTGTCCTTGTTTGGACAATTTTTATTCCAATGTCCTTTCTGGTGATAATAGGCATACTCGTCCTTCGTAGGACATCTTCTGGATGACTCTCATTTGGACTATGATCTGAATCGCCCCCTATTATTTGATCCGCCAGATTTTTTGTTGTTCGTCCTACCTCTGGTTACAATCAATATTTCTGATATTTAGTCTTTGTGATCATGTTGATCCTTTTTCTAGTACTCATTATTTACCAAAGCATTTGAAATATCTATAAATTTAACCTCATCTTTTCCATATAACAAAGTTGTGGTTAAATGCCCATAGCTCTCAGGTAATGAATTCAATAATAACAAAAGTTTATCTTCATCAATAATTTCAACATCGAAAATTTTCAAATCAACCGAAATTTTATTGAAATGATTTAAGTGCTCAATCATAAGGGTACCTTTCTTGTACTGGAAACAAAAAGTTTCTTCTTCAAGTAGAGTCTATTCTCTATACTTTTTGTTATGTACTTGTCCTCTAGCTTCTTCCAGAGAACTATGGCTACATTCTATTTCATTACAAAGTACTTCTGATCTTTTGCTAAGCACGGTCAAATTATGCCACAAGCTTGTCGGTTGACATAATTCCAATCTTCATTGGAATAATCTTCTAGCCTGGTTTCCAAGGCTATATTAGATCATTCTTGGAACAATATATCTAGTACTTACACATTGCCACATGCTAAAGTTATTGATGACGTCGAATTTCTCCACCTCAAACTTTGCATTGGACAACATAGTTCTTCGAGTAGAACAACTTAGTTTGCCAAAAATTCTAAGGTCAGTTTGTTAACCTTTTTTATCTCTCTTTTATTAGCCATAAGTACAAACAGATAACAGAAATTTTGCACTTACAAATTAAAATAGTGTTTTTCCAAAATTTATACCTTATTTGAAAAAAATAGAGTTCACGGTTGAATCCGGAATGGTACAATTAGCTAGAAATAGGTCTAACTCAGTTGAAAACGGGTGAAAAACGGACCAACTTGGTCCAAAATTCACTAATGACAGAGTTGACTCGGTCCAACTCAGCGAGTTGACTCAGTTATTAGCAACATCACTCTAGTGGATTCTGGTAGTGATTCTGACCTTCGATTTGAGCGATTCTTTCGTCGTTGCGTTCTTCTCATCGAGAGCTTCGATTTGGTATATAATATTGCTATATTTTGCTTTGATACCAATTTGTTGTGCACAAAAGCAATAAATAGTGATATATAAATATGTCAAATCGGTAAAAAAAAACACAAAATTTACGTGGTTCGGTAATTTTTCTAGGTTCACTAGAGGCATAATATATTATTTAACTGGATAGAAAATATACAGAATATAAATATAGTTTTTCTCACTAATAATATCTCTAGTGTTTCCCCAAACTCATAGAAAACTCTCACATTCATTAAGTATGTTCTCTCTTTGAATTTGTTTATGTTCTCTCTAATTTTTTTCTTATTTTTGACTTATTTTTCAATGCATGAACTTTTCTATATTTATAGATGAAGCAATACTCTATTTTCCTAAAT
Organism: Hippophae tibetana; assembly: GCA_037013495.1. Classification (NCBI taxonomy): domain Eukaryota; kingdom Viridiplantae; phylum Streptophyta; class Magnoliopsida; order Rosales; family Elaeagnaceae; genus Hippophae; species Hippophae tibetana. Next base: position 30,984,464 of record CM072802.1, on the reverse strand, counting down.
TATGTCATAATTTAGGTCACTAATTTCCTTAAATTATGACACAAATTAGGCAACTAAGTTATTACTTTAGAGTTTCTTAAATTATGCCACAAAATAGACCACTAATTTATTATATTAGAGTCAATATTCAACAATTATCACACATTGATAGTACTAGAAAAGTGTTAAAATTTGTTAGTAACTTTTTCAAAAGTTTAACTTATTTTGAAAAAGAATAAACTATATTTTTATAGGTTTATAATTTATCTACAAATATTGGGTAAATAAAGTTAATGATTCTTAAACTCATTAACTTCAATTTTGATATTATATTAGAAATTATTAAAAAATCAATTTTATATTATATTAAAAATTATTAAAAAATCAACTTTGATATTATATTTGATATTATATTAGTAATAATTGGGGTGTAATGAGTTTTATCCGTACGCTTATACGAATCCTTTAATATTTATATTACAGCAATTTAGAACAAAGATTTATTTGTCAATTTATCAAATCTGTTAGAGATCTGTTGAATTTGACCTAAAAGTTTTGTTTCACTTTGATTACATATAAATGCGAAAAAGGTTTTCATATTAGTCTATAGAATTCATTTCACTGCGGTAGTTCACTCAGTTTAGTTTCATTATACAAGTTCTTTTTCTCTCCCTTTGTTTTTCATTAATTAACACGGAGGAAAAAACAATTAGGGAAGGAATGTGTTGAATGTGCAAGTCTCACGTTGAAAACATATGAAAAACAAATTTATTATGTAAATGGGATGAAATATTTTTCTAATAAGTTAATTTTTTTAAGAATAAAATCCCAGCCCAGAAACAAAAATTTCATGAAATGCTTTGTTCAATAAATTTCTCCATATATTAATCAATTCATAAATCATAAATAAATAAAACATTAGACTGATTAAAACATTATAAGTCATATGTCTTACTCTTATTTTTTTTCTATGGCATTTTTTCCTCCGAAAAAACAAAAGAAAAAACCCAAAAAAAAAAAAGAAGACCATACAATAGTCCAAGAAATTTAAAAGGTTTGTACTTTATGTTTTGAAGATAATGAAAGCAATCAACGTTTTCAAATGACTTGGAATCATTGCCTTAGTAGTTTATATATATAATAAGGTAAGAAAAGTAAGAAAATTAGAGAAATTTTTGTGAGAACTTCTTCAAGTTTATATACTTTATATGGAGGTCTTTAACTAATATTGGTCATTAAATTTATTGTTTTTTGAATTCTTTATTATCTTTTTTCTGCTGGTTTACTTTTAATTTGTTTATGTTTCTTCGAGATAAAAAAAACATATATTTTAAGTTTGTTGATTTTGAGTTTTGTCATGAAAACTATGATCGAATATGATTATGACAATGATAATTATATATTTAATATAGTTATAGAAGATATATGTAATAAAATTTTAAAAATATTACAAAAAAATATTACTGTTTGTTTGAAAGTTATTTTCTCTCGTCGTGAGATTGTATAATTTATATGATTTTATGTTTGATATCTTTTCTAACTTATAAGTTAATTTTCAAACCTTGTAACTAACTTTGTCTAGTTTATTAGTAAGAACTTTCAATAAATTTTATTTTTTTCAATGTATAATTACTTTCTATTAAAAAATATATGAAAACTGTATATATTTTAACACCTGCATGAGTTTTGAACATTCAAGTAAGTGAAACAAATAAGTGGTATGATTTTTAAGAAACAAAACTTAAAATATTTGTAATATCAATGGATAAAAAACTAATAATTTTTTAATTTTCAATTTACTCACAATATTATAATTATGTAATGATTAAATAGCTATTATGTATTGTGTGTGTATATATATATACCCAAAGTATTCATGGATATAAATATAAAATTATAAAGCATTACTCCTTTCACGTATTCATAGTACTACAAATAAAATGCATTATTTGAGTGGTTGTATAACTAAGGTATAAAGTGTATTGTTATAAATGTTTTTAATTTAAGAAGTAAATCAAGAAATGATCGTCCTTAATTTGAGAAGTAAATCATTGTTTAATTTAAGGATCAATTCAAGGAATCAGAGAAAAAGTTTTAGTGAAAAAAATTGAGAGTAATTTTCTTGGGTGTAATTGAGTTGTGAGTGTTGTAAACAATTTCTATAATTTCTCTCATTTTCAATAAAATATATACAAAATGTCCAAAAACGTAAATAAGATTGACCAAATTCTGTTATCAAATTTATGTATTATTTTATTTATTTTGTTTTATCACAAATTTAATTTATCGAAAATTTCCATAATTTTTTAATATAAAGTTTATTTTTTTATTTTTGTTTTTATCGAATATGTGATACGTGATTGTTTAAACGTGAACAGCCAATGGTGTAGTTCATAGTTTATGATAGAGAATAAAATGTGTTTTTATATCTTTAATTTTTAATCAATTAAGATAAATAATTTTTTTCACGTGAAATGATTAAAATTCACTATTTAATCACGATAAAATGTCTTATTTGTTTTTATATTTTCTTATTGTCATTATTTTTTTTATTTTTTAAAAATAAATATATATATTTAAATAATTTATTGTTATAATATTATTATTGTTTTCTTTTGGAATAATTTTAGGCTTGTGCTTGATCTCTTTTTAATTTTTTGACTGGAAAAAATATTCTTTTTAAACATACATACATGGTTTTATTTAATAACTGCAACATCTTTTGCTTTGATTGGACGAAGCCAAAGTGGCTCAGTTTACGTCTAAATGATTTAATCAATACAACTAAAACCAAATTTAATTAGTCTGAGTACGTAGTAAGACAATATATATTCACCATCGATCTGAATCGAATCAGCATTTAGAATCCAATATATACAGTGACTAAAAAGCTTGTTTTACAATTTAGAGACTAACCCCTCTACCTTTCCTATCATATACAGTGGCGAAACCCAAGAGCATTTTTTTTCTTTTTCTTTTCTTTCTTTCTAATTATACCCAATTTTATTTAATATATATATAGTATTTAAGTGTTGTTAACATTTTTTATTTGCTTTAATTGAAATAAAAAGTGTGATAAAAGTTCTAAATATATAAAGCTAATAAAGTCTATGTAATTTAAATATTATAAATTGCACAAATTCTGTATATTTGATCTATGTTATATTGTATGCCCTTTCCTAGAAAATTCAATTTGTTTTAGTATTATTTTAAAATTTTATTATATAATATACCATGAAAAAATGAACTAAAATTGATGATTTTTACAAAAAAGAAAAATACTAAAAATCTCCAAGTGAATACCTGATCTCAAGCTTTAGACACTAATGTTTCTACCTCAAAAATCATCCTATAAAATCTCCAATAGTTGAAATTAATGATGATTTTAGTAACTTGGAACTTCATCTTGAAAAACGTCCACAAATTTAGGAATATGATAATCAAAGGGATGATATTCACCGAACTTATATACATGCTGGTCCATATCAACCTAGACTTCTAAAGTATCCAAAAACTAATCCAAAAGGTCATCAACTTAGTTTTCAAAGCTAGTGATTTAATTTGTTTCCTACATAGCTAGAATATCTCCCTTTAAAAAATGTGGCATTTTGCTTCCCTTATTACCTTTTTGGTATGCCATCTGGATATTATGGACATAAAGTTTTCGTTGTCTATGGGTTTAAAACTTGAAATAAAGTTAAGAATGGTAAAAAATGTGCTTTTTTTAATCATGTGGGAAATGATGTCAATTTCTCACACAAAGATGTAGAAACAATATTAGAGAATTTGAAATATCAAACTTGTCATCTTTCAAGAATAATTAATCATTATTCTTCTCGACAAGTTTTAAAGAATCGATTTCGTGTTAAAACTTCAATTCAAACTATCTAATGACTTGCATTTCAAGGTTGTGCTTTTAGAGGCAATGATGAAAGAAAAATTTCAGCAATTATGGAAGTTTTATTGAAATTTTAAAACATGCAACCTTATATAGTGAAAGTGTTGTAAGGATGGTGTTAGATACCAAAAAATGGTTCTTACACATTGCCAAAACTTAGAAAAGAAATTCTGTAAGTTTTCTCAAGTAAAATAAAAAGGTTATTATGGAGGAAATTAATAATGTAAAATTTGGTATGATTATTGATGAAGCTCATGATGAGTAAAAAAAATAGCAAAAGGCTATGATTTTAAGATTTGTTGACAAAAAAAGCTTTGTTGAAGCATGATTTTTTAGAATTATTCATGTTTTTAATATTTTTGCATTAATTTTGAAGAAAGCAATATATTCTATATTGGGTTCTCATCATTTACATGTAAACAAGACTTGAGGACAAGGCTATGATAATGCAAGTAATATGAAAGGTAAATATAATGGTTTAAAATCTTTGATTCTCCATGATTGTCAATATGCTTATTATATTTAATGTTTATCTCATTAATTGCAATTAACATTAGTTGCATCGTTAAAAGAAGTTAATCCAATTTATCACTAGCTTTTTCTTAAATTGATATTGTGAATATTGTGGGTGCTTCATGTAAGTGTAATAATGAATCGAGAGCTACTTAAGCTGAAGAAATTGCTCACTTGATAGCCATTGATAATCTTGGGAGTGGAAGTGGACTTAATCAAATAGGGACTTTACGAGGGATATATGTTAGAGTTCTCATTTTAGGTCTATTTCAAACTTGTTAAAGACGTTTAGTGCAACATGTTCAATTCTTATTAATATTGTTGATGACGAGACATCATTTTCTCAAAGGGCATAAACAATTTATGAGGAATTAACATCACTTGAATTTGTTTTCATCTTGCATCTCATGAAAGAGATTATGGATAAATTTTGCCATGTTTTGTAATGCAAACATCAAGATATTTTAAATGTTATGAATCTTTTTTATTTAATAAAAGATAATATTATCTAAGATTTAAGAAATAATGGATGGCATTCCTTAGTTTGTAAAATGAATTCATTTTGTAAGGCACCCACTATAAATGTTCCAAATATGCGATATCATTGTGTTCCAAAAAAAAGGTAGAATTTGTTATCAAGTCGGTTACTTCATAATTGAGCAATTTTATCCATCAAATATTTTTTTTTACAATAATAGCTTATCAGTTACAAGAATTAAATATTAGGTTTAATGAGCAAATTACAAAATTACTCATACTTAATTCATTTTTGGATCCTCTTCAATCACATATTTCTTTTAGAATCGATGAAATTTGTGAATTGGTAGAAAAAATTTATCTTAAAACTAGAGAATTTGAGAGGGTATATTTAAAAGTAAAACTTTGACTTTTTGAGAAAGATATAGTTTATGATTCAGACTTCAAAAAATTAGAAAACATTCTTACTCTATGTCATATGTTAGTTAAGAAAAGAAAATTAATAATATACCAACTTGTGTATAGAATAATTGTGCTTGATACTTTCTCTTTCAATTTTTACTCCTACTATTGAACGGGCATTTTCAGTTATATATGTTATCAAAAATAAACTTGTAACAAAATAGATTAATTTCTTATTGACTCTTTGATTACTTACATAGAAAAAGAAAATGTCAAAAAATTTCTATTGGTTCAATTATTAAAATATTTTGAGATATGAAAAAACGTAGAGTTATATTCTGAAAAATTGTTAATTTTGCAAATTAGTAAGAGTTACTTATTTCATTTTGTTTAGTTTATTGGTAAGATTTTTCTTTTTTAGACTACCTTTTTTTATAATTTAATTTTAAGTATTTAATATATTTTCTTCATTATTAATTTAAAATTTACTTTTATATTTTGTCGCCTCAAATTTATAATGCATCCTTACACATGCACCTTTCTTCTAAGAAAAAAAAATGGACATGTATGATGCAAACAATAACTAAATATAAAAGAGAAATTCTAAAAGCACACTCCATTAGTCTCAATGCACTCACTATTTAATAAAACTTAAATAACAATGATAATCATTTATGAAATAACTAAAAACTCCATATTACTCCCTAAGTTTATTTATTTTTTAAATGTCAAATTTAAAACTTCCTTCAACTTTAAAAAAATAGAGAAACCTAAACCTTCGTAGAAGAAGATGGACACACCAAGTAAACTATAGGTTATTAACCCTTGCGTTAGCATCGACTGTCATGATGGCTATTTTTTTTTTCTTTATTTTTATTATGAAAATCGAATATCAAAATTGATGATTGAATTTGCTATGAGCATAGCCCTTGTGTTAGCATCATTTAGATAGGGGAAAAAAACAGGTCAATGATATAAAAAAAGCTACCAATGAGATTTCATGAGAATGTCTTCTTATTAATTAATAAATTAGATTAATTAGTTTAGATTAAGTTTAAATGGGTATTTTAAGAAAAATAATTAATTATTCAATATTCAGTTAACTAATCAAACTATATCGCAAGCATACGAGGGAGATTTTTGAAAATATTTAGTTATTTTTAAGTGTGATTAGAGAAAAAATACAACTTTTTAAATTTGATAAGGGGTGTTTTGATTAAGAGTGTGCCTTGCGATGAAACATGTGTGTCACTCTCTTTATAATTTCCCAATACAAAAATAGTAAAAAATAAGATAATAAATTAATAATGCATAAGAAATGCCACAAAATAATTAACAACACCTAACTTCCGGCTAGCTATCTTGTTTAAACCACAGCTCTTAAGTACTCTCACCTACTTTGTAACAATCACCAATCTCAACCAGTAGTATATATATATATATACATACATACTAGCTATTAATTAATTAATCATTCACTAAGCAACCATTTAATTTCACATTGTCCCTAAAATTCTAGCGATCAATAATTAATCTAACAAATATTTCTGAATTACAAGAGGCATGGTGGAAAGTTCTAAACGGTCTCATAAAGGCCTAAAAATATGCTGTGGAATAACTGCCCTTTTATTTCTCATAATTTCAGTCACCATACTTGTTTTATTCCTTACAATCTTAAAACTCAAAGACCCCAAAATTATAACACAATCAGTTACTCTTGAGAAGTTGGAGTTAGTAGTATTTCCAGCCACAAAACTAAACATATCACTAGGCATTTTAGTGACAGTAGAAAATGTTAACTATGGAAGCTTTGCGTATGAAAAGAGTAGAGCCTTTGTTAGTTATCATGGAAATGTCATTGGTGAAGCTCCAATTAAAAACGACATCGTTCCAGCTCGTGGGAAGCTTAATATATCCACAGTTGTGGATATATTTGGAGATAAATTGGTATCTGATAAGAATTTTTTGGGTGACTTTTTTATAGGTGTTATGAATTTCACTTCATCTACCACCTTGCATGGAAAAGCTAGCTTGTTGAAGTTGTTGAAGAGGAAAGCCACTAGTTATTGTTCTTGTGAAATCTCTTTTCTTCTTCAAGCTAATAGGGTCCATTCCACTTGCAATTCCAGGTTTAAGCTTTAAATTTTAGATTTTTTATTTGATTTCTGGGGCCCCAGTGTGGTAATTAATAGTTCATGCATTAAATTCACGAGCTTTGATTTGAGAAATAAAATGGAGTATTCCTTTTCTGCTGTTACTGAAATAAAAGAAGTTGTTGGGGAAGCTTTCAATTTTCTTTAATGATGCTAAATGTGTTAATGCAACTATGCAACAAGTACAAAAAAAAAAAAAAAAAAAAGGAAGAAGAAGAAGAAGAAGAGAAAGAGAGAGATAGAGACAAATTTTTTTTTTTTTTTGGGTGCAACCGCAAGGAACGTAGATGGGAGGGGGATATTTTATTGATATTTATTATTATATAAATTTTTGGATAATATCCATTTATATGGATTAAAATTTGTACACAGTCATAAACTATTTTTTAATTAGAATTAACTATTAATTATTTTATCATCATAAAAATATTAAATTATTTTTATAACAATAAATAAATAAATTAACTAAAATAATTAATTTTTCAATATTATTAAAAAATATGTTATTTTGAACTGTGCACAAACATTTACAATTCGAATTTCTACCATTTCCTCAAAAGTACCTTAAATCCTTTTTGAAAAATTCGTTCAAAAATGATTTATGTGCACTAAAAAATACTTTTAATTTTTTATTTTATTTTCTGTTTCCTCTCTCTTCTTTCCTATTTTTCTTTCTTACTTTATCTCTTCTCTGCTCTGCTCTATGTCGTATTTCTATACTTTAATAAAATCTTCACCTTTTTTCTTGAACAAACTCTCTCTCATTTCTTTCATTTATCCTTTCTTTCTTCTTTATGAAAATTTAATATATATATATATATATATATATATATTAATTTATTAATAACATTGATCCTCCAAAAAGGACTGTCTAATTAATTTACAGAATAAACAAAAAGATTGTTTTTTTGTGTGTGTGAGGTTCTTAGTATACATTTTAACGAAAGGAGCCAATAATACTCCAAAAAAATATATAACATTATTTTAAGAGCTGTCACCCCCTATAGTTATCATTGTAGGTTTATTTTTTCTATTACCAATTAAAAACAATTTATCATCAACTTTTTTGAAAGGAAATCTGCTATTAACAATGAAAAAAATTACCAATTACCTTCTAATGGATATTGAGAAGACATGTTAATTGTTATATTAAAAAAAATCAAACAAAATTTCACAAAAAAAAAGGAAATAAATTCAAATTTCAAAACTAATTCTTTTTTTTTTAACAAAATTTTGAGTTATCGTTTATTAATAAAAAAAATTAATTACTCAAATGACACGATTTAATAATATGGGTGAGCTTAGCATCAAAATAAGAATACGAAAACTTATCAAATTTTAGAAATTTTAGATTTTTTATTTTCTCAAATTTTTATGAAACAAAAAAAATGAAGTGAGAAATAAGGAAAAAAAATTAATTAAAGAAATAATAAATTATTTATTAAGACTAAATTTGCTTATTTTTTATATGGCTTAAATTATTTTTTATCAAATAGGTATCTAAATATATGGATATTTTTAAAATACAACTTAAAATATTTGATAAAAATAAGTATCAAAATTGTACGTGTGACTATTGACCAATTGGTACGTCATAACATGGTCATGAAAGAAAAATAATAACACAACATGGCCCGCAGCTTGTGGCACGGAACAGATCACCCAAAAGCACATATAATTTAAGTTTTTGTAAATGTCACGTTACACACGAAGAGAGTATATAATTCTACGTACAACATTTATCACGTTATGTTGATACGATTGATGGGATGGATTTTGACTCCCAATTTCTCATCATTTTTGACACCCTTAATCACATACGTTTGTGACCAAAAGCGAAACATAAAAATGAGCCTAAACATTTTCTATAAATCTAAAGTTCATTGTTATATAAAATTTTATGAATGATATTTGATTTTTTTTGGTTAAATATAAGCAAAATTTAAAATTTAAATAAATAAAAATTACTTTTTTTAGAGTAATCTCGTCAATTTAAATATTATTTTGAACTCGAGAGAATTCAAATGTATTATAGAAAACTTTGAAATAAAAAAAATGTTTAAAATTATTTGTATGAATACAACGTTTTTATTTGAAATCTAAACAAAACAAATATATGAACTATACGGGTGGAATTTTTTTTCCAAATATTATTTATTCAATCGAATCCAAGAGTAAAATGAGACTACACTTTTTATAGTTTAGATGATATTTTGTAGGTCATAAAATTTTATAAACAACCTACTACTTGGTGGTTTTTAATTTATATAACGGATAAAAATTGAATTAACTTATCAATATTAAAAATACATTTTAATTTTATTGTTTTTATAATATTTATATGTAATTATAATTATATTTTATATTTTATTAATTTTCATATTTTCTTAAATTTTAATTATAAATTTTTCTGTTTTCATTGATTTAGAATATGTTGCACGTTTTGAAGTTGTTTAGGTAACTTTAAATCATAACAAAGTAAATATTTCCCAATAGCAACATACAGGGAATGCATATTGTGCTAAGATTTTTTCTTCTTTCTAAGATCTCTTTTGTGAAGTAATTTTCAATAGTTTTTATGCCCAAAATTGCTGACCGCCCTTGTATAACTTGTAGGGTGATCTGAGGATGGATTTTTTTAGGTGTCATATGTCTACTAATGTTTTGAATATTTTAAAAATTATCAAGAAAATGTTAACATATATTAATTTAGTGTAATTTATTACATCTCACGTGACAACCAAATCGTGATCACAGTCAATGAAAACTTTACGAGAAAAGAGGGATAAACGTTATGTTATTGACATAAGTATTATCACAATATAATCTTAATAAAAAGATAAATGATTAATAATTATTCTCTAATTATTTTAAAGATATAATTACTCATAGACGTTCATGATGCTATAAAAATTCTATCTATACAAGTATGAGATATGTATTAAGTTAACTCTTTTTCTTAAATATATTTATTGTTGTACACATGAGACCTAGATATTCTATAACTTCATCATCACATTATTGATATAAGTATTAGACAACCAAAAGGCCATTCTTTTATAGATATTTTATTTAGTATTGATAAAAATCAACATTAATAATTTGTAAAATAGATAAGTTACCAACCTAATCGATCGCAACCACCCCTAATATGAATTGAAATTTAATAAGATAAAAGATTCACTTATAACAGGAGAAGAATAGATAACTATAAAAAGAAATGTTAAAAGAAACGTTTTTATTATGTTTATTTATTATTATTTTTTGCATGATTTCAATTAGATGAGAAAAAATTAGAGTTTATTAACAAACTCAAACAACAAGTAGTTATTTAGGAAATATAAATTTTTTTTTAAACTTGTATAGAAACACTAAGAGTTAGTAATTGTTCATTTTTTATTATGTTAGTAATATATAAGTTGTTATTTCATAACTAATAATCATTATTTGTAACTTTATCTAACAATAATAGTAATTGAATGTAATTATTTATAAATACAAAATAAACAATATAATCATATATTATTTTTTAAGCAAAAAAAATTGTGTTGTTACACTATCTCCACTTAATAATATTGAATTAAATATATAATAATTTTTTAAAATGATATATTCTTAAATTTTATTTTAATAAATTATTTATTTTAAAAATATATAAAATAAGTTTTACAAAAAACTTGGTGCCCATTTCCAGCCAATAGACAAAACGCAGGAGCCACCCTTGTATTTGTGTAAGATTTAATATTGTGCTCAAGCTTTTGTCAATGCATGTCTTGATTTATTTCTAGTATAATATTATATTCTCTTTACATATTAGAGACATAGGTTGAAATCTCATAAATAATAAAAGTCTGTAGATGAGAGTAATTACAAATGTGCTCGACATCCCTTGTTATTAAAAAAATAATCAAATGATAAAGCATTTATTTTGAACAAAATGAAATTAGAAATTGAATATTGAATTTTTGATAAAGGTTATTAAAAATTTACATGCTTAGTTAAAAAGAAAAGAAAAGGTGCGGTGTAATATTTATTCTGAGGCACTTAATTTTCAACCTCCAAACTGCCCATTTGGAAATTTTTGTAACTTCAAAAACTTTACTAAAACGTTGAATATCCATGAAATATATAGTGTGAAAAGTACGTGCATGCATTACTCATTTACTCCAGTTAACTAACTCTTGAGTCTAAGACTACAGTTTTTTTTTCTCAAGAAAAAAAAAAGCTTCCATGAGTACAACCTGAAACATATGCATAATTTTTAGATATTAATTTTAGGCTAGTGGGAAACCGTGCTTGCATTAAGAGACTTACAGCTCGCAAAGGAGTCGTGCTCCACCCAGAATCGAATCGCAAACCTCTCATCCAAGAGATCACACACTAGTTATTCATATATAATCTAGTATGTCAAATGACCTATTTTTCAATTGGTGTTCTAAGCTTAAGTTGCTCGATTATATTTTGCATATATTTTTTTTCTACCTATAAAAATTTAAAGGATGTATAATACCAGATGTAGATCTATACATAAATGAGAAGGGATACGTTCATCCACCTCAACTCTTGATAAAAAAAAATTAAATTTAATATTTATAAAATTATAAATAAAATATACTTACAAGATGTAACTATATCTTAACTAGATTTTAAATTTTAAACTTTAATACTTAATAGCTCACTATAAACTTAATAATTTATACATATCTTTGTTAAAATGAGATACATATAATATCTTTTTATAATTAAAAAATGAGATACATATAATATCTTTTTATAATTAAAAAATGAGATACATATAATATCTTTTTATAATTAAAAATAATTAATGAATCGAGAAGAATCTAATACTATTTTTTACTGTATATATGGTGTCTTATCTGTATATTTACAAATCCTAAATCTATCACTATATAACACTATAGATCCTATAATTATTAAAAAAAGAAGTTTAGTCTTGAAATGTGTTGAGCAACTCAAGTTTCATAATTTATAAAAAAATACAATATTAATCTTATTTTTAAAATTTTATTAAAAAAATAACGATGAAAAACATGTGTTAATCATGTGAACTTATTCTCGAAGGGTATCTATGAGATAAAAAAAATATGTCTACTCTTTCAATAATTCCCTAACAATTTCCCAGCATGTTTTAGTGTAATTTGACTCAAGGAATTGAAATGGATTATGTTTGTTTTTTAAAATAATTTCATTATAAATTTTATATTTTTGATTTTTAAGAATATGATTTGTTACAAATATGCTATTGAAATTAAAACAATATAATAAAATTAAATGGAAAACAATTATGAGATATATTAGGCAGAGAGGGAAAAATATGGTTTACCATATTCTTTTTGTTATTTTATTTTTGTTTATCTCATTTAATTTGTTAAATAGTTAAGTTTATTAAAAATTAATTTGAAAAAAAAACAAAAATAGTACCATTAAAACTTATAACTACAAAAATAACATTATTTATGTCAATATCATATATTTTTCTTATTAAAAAAATTAGCATATTATTTTATTTTAAATGTCATTAAATTAGACGTTATTTAAATTAAATTATATTAATTTAGATCCATTCAATGTTAAACGCAATCTCATTTAACATTGTTTAATGTTATTGGCCAACCACTGGATGATGCCACTTTGTACAAAAATATGGTTAGAGGCCTTCCATATTGCACCATTATTAGACCTGACATTGCTTTTAGTGTGAACAAGTTCCAATTCATATCCTAACCATCTATGTTAATTGGATAGCTATGAAAAGATTGTTGAGATATCTTAGAGGAATTGCCTCGCATGATCTTATGTTTTTAAAACCAACCTCTATAACCATTACTATTTATTGTGATGCAAATTAGGCTTCTTGTTATGATGATAGACACTTTACAAATTCATATTGTATTTTTCGTAGAGAAAATTTGATTTCTTGGCATACCTCTAAACAAAAGATCATCTCATGATCTAATATTGAGTTTGCATATCAGCCATTGTCAATGCTATAGCTGAATTATAGTGGCATAGGTATTTGTTTACTGAACTACATTTGTCCATTTTTGCTCTTCCTACTCTTCTTAGTGAACATGCAATTTTCACTAAACACATTGAGATTGATCAATATTTTATAAGGGATTAGGTGTTGCATAAACAACTTGATATTTAATATGTTCCTTTTGCCGAGCAGTTTTTTGATTTACTTACTAAATCTATCAATTATGAATTGTTTCATTCTCTTAAGACATTAATACAAAAAGTACATATGATCTCAGTTTTTAACAATGGCCATAGGTCTATGGCCACAATTATAAGAATAAAGGCCTAAGTGAGAGTATGACCTCATTTTTCTAATAACCGAGGCCATAGGGTATACATAAATTAAAAAAATACAATTAGTAATTACAATATTAAAAATCATATTATATTAAAATTAAAAGTATAATTAAATTTGAGAGTTTATTATACACTAAAACATAAAACAAAACTTAATATTACAAACTAACTTTTTACTATTAATTACAAATGTTTATAAGTGTACTTCAAATCAACCAGTAGCACCAGCAGTGCCAGTGCACCAGCGCATAGCACTAACGTACAACACTAGCACCAACGCAACGTACCAACACCAACACCAACACAACGCAGCACACCAACGCCAGTAGTGGGCAGCAACACCAACACCAGAGCCAGTGTTGTGTAGCAGCACCAGTACTAGAATCGCACAGTAGCACCAGTAGCACCAAGAGGACCAACACAAGCACTCACTGAATGCATTGGATTTATGTTAATGGTTGTAAAGGTGCTGATTTTCCATCTTTTTTTTTGTTTCTCAATGTTGTCTTCAAGTCTAAATTTGATTCAAAAAAGAACTTCAACCAATAGTTGAAAATGAATGTCAAAAATCTGGATAAAGTTTTAATTTTCTAATCCATAAGTTAGACAGAAAAACAGATGAGACTAAAAAATTATATGTTGGTGATGGTACTGGGATTTCAAAAACCTGAGGATGTCAAAAAAAATTCCTTACCAGCCTTACCAGTAAATTGAAAAATTATACGCTGGTGATGGTACTACAAGTATCCACACCATGAACTTGCATCTCGTTAAAAATATTGTGTATTGTCAACCTTACTAGCCTTGAAAAGACTAGCTAACAATGAAATATATATTCTTATTGAAGGCCTAACACCCTTGTTAATAATTTCCCAGTAGAGGTTCAAGGCTTCTATTATCCTCAACTTTGTTGCAATATCCCTTAATCAACACATCGAAACTACAAGCACAAATATCAGGTTTAAGATGTTAAAGGTTATTGTGTTAGTATGAATACCTTATTCTACCATCTCGTTCAACAAGCTTTTAGAATCTTCCAAATTCCCTTCATAGCAAAAACTGTGTATCAGATAATTATAAACAATTACATTAGGGACAATCCCCTACCTTTCATTTCCAATAAAAATTCTTTAGCATTTTCCAGCAATTCGTACTCACAGAGTCCATCAATAATAGTTGTATAAGAAATTATATTTGGTACCTAATAAAAATGTTTTTTTTAAATTATCGCACAAAATATTGTTCTTCATAATTTAAAATCCTAAAGAAACTTAAATTACATCTTCTGATTCTTCCAAAATATTATAAGAAACCAAAAGCAGCATAAATGTATAAAAATAAAATAATTTAAACGAAGGAACAAACGAACCTTACAATTTCAAGATGAAGAAGAGGAAAAGTAGTTGTGCTCCCAAATATGAACGGTCTTATCACCACTACAAGAAGCAAAAATAGAGGGAACGCCATCAACACTAGTCATTGGATTCCAAGCGAGACTCCACATCCTATCTGTGTGGCCCTCTAGCTTCTGAACCTCTCACAGTTCAAATCGCTCATCCACAAGCTCCATCTTTGCATCAACCACAAAACAAAAAAAATGAAACCATTAAATCAAAATATGATAAAGCCAAGAACACAAGTATATTAATAAGGCGATGGAGACAAGAGAGATGAAGGAGACGAGATAGACGAGGAAGACGAGAGAAGCGACGCTGATGTAGGGTTTAAGAGAGACGAGAGAGACGAGAGAAACGAACAAAAAATAAGAAAAAAAAATGGAACGACGTTGATGTAGGGTTTGAGGAGAGTTGGATTGGAAAAAAAAGAGAAAAATAAAAAAAATTATAGATAAAAATAAAAAAAATTATAGATAAAATTTATAAAAAAAAATTGGTGTTAATTTGGTGTAAAAAGAAAGAAAAATAGAGAAAAAAAAGAAAATAATATAAAAAAATTGATAAAATATTTTGGTGTTAATTTGGTGTAAGGAGAAAAAATTAATATGGTATGTCTATGACCTCGGTTTTTAAATAACCGAGGCCATAGAATATGTTTATGGATTCGGTTTTTAAATAAATGAGGCTAAAACCCTATGACCTCGATTTTTAAAAAAATCGAGACTAAATATCTGAGACTATATGTATGTTTTTTAGTAATGAAATCAAATTAATAGTTATTCTAAACCATTAGTTTGAAAGGGGAGATTAGTATAGTGTTAGTATTTATGTTAAGAATTTTTTACATGTTCACATCTCATTAGTTAAAGGTGTTAGGTTGCTAATTGCTTTCGTTATATAGGTATACTTAATTAGTATTAATGTAACTCAATTTATTCAATATAGAATTTTCAAGTATTTTATTCCCTTAAAGTATAATTCTTTGAAAAAATACTTATTTATGATATAAACGTTTTTCTAATTATAAAAAATATAACAAAAATAGTATTTTAATAACATTGATAAAACATCATTTCATATTAAATAGATATAAATAGATATGTTTTAATTTAAATAACGTCTAATTGAATGATTTTCAATGTAAAAAGATATCTTAAATTTTTTTTAATAGTAAAAATGTACGAGTTGTAAATAAGGATGCGCGATTTTAATAGTTATAAATTTTAAGATTATTATTTTTCCTTCAAATTTTAATTATTCTAGTATTAATGTTTTCTACTTTGTAAATATATTAATTCCCTTTTTTTAGCAAAAAAAAAATTGCATGAAATGAATTATTGAAATTATAATTTAGTATTATTATTATTATTAGATAAAGTTATAATTTATAAAAATAATTGAAATAATAATAATTTTGGTTGGAACAATATATTAACAAAAAAGAAAATACTTATATTATGGTAATTATTTTTGATATTATCATAATAAATATATTTAAATTATCATTATTGTTAGATAGAATTGGGAATAATTAAAAGTAGTGTGAAAATAAAAAATTAAGTTGTGCAAAATCTGCCACCCAAAAAATACTTTTTTTTTCAAAGATTTTATTTAAGAAATGAGGCGGTGAAGAAGTTAAGAAGCCGTCATGCATTTCACCATACCCCTTAGAAGAAATTAAAAGCATGAGGATCATCTCTCACTATCTCTCTATCTCTCTCTCGCATATTTCTCTCTCATAGCATTTATACCTTCGCTCTATTAATAAATGCAATTGCACCATCTCAATACTATCTGCAATTACTCCTCTTCATCCTTCTCTCAAAGTCTTCCTTAGTCAATTCCGATCTTTCTCTTTCAATCTTCATCACTTCCTTTTCCTATGCCTCCTTAAACCCTATTTCACAAAACCCCTTCAATTCAACAACCCTCTTTCAAGTTTCAACTCCCAAAAGAAGAAAAAAGTTTTCCAGCTAAGTAACCCAATTGATTTCGTCCTTCACAAGACCTAACCTAAACAAGGTCATTTAATCCTATATGATTATCATCAAAATATATGTTAAGCTTGTTCTAGCTAGCTTCTTAATCTTAGACAATACTAGTACATCTTTTTGACTTTCTTCTCAGTGGGCGTTATAATCTTTGTATAGGGGAGTTTGAAATTTGGGTTTAGTCAAACTTTATAATAGTATTTTGGCACGTAATAGACCATTTTTGTCATTTTGATACATGTAATAGTCCCATTTGATTTTCTCTAACAGTACGACCAAAGCAATCTATCCCACAAGCCAAAACCAGATCCCTATTCTCAATTCAAACCCAAACACTAGATTTTAAACATGAATATTGGCTTTTAGGGTTTTTGAAGTTAAAGAGTCTTGCCGGAAAATATATGATTCCGGCTAACTATATATCATGACCTTCTTCAACTTTCTTTTATAAGGAAATAAAAAGAGTAATACTTTTAATTATATATATATATATCAAGTTAATTTCCCCAGCTAGTTTATAATCGTTTCAGGTTTGTTAATGATCACTTCTCTTTCCTCTAAAGCTTATAATTTAATTTACAAGCGCTTACATTAATTTTTAAAGGATTTCAGGTTTTGCATTTATTATTATATATTTCTTATGCGTACTTCATTTCATATCTTCATTTGGTTTTGTTTAATCAGGTTATTAATCATATTCTAGTGGATTTTTTAAAAACTTTTAATTACAAAAGTATATATTTTTTATTTATAATTCATATATTTTTTTTAAAAATATAAATATTTTATATTTATATTATTTAAGTTAAATTTTAATCGTATTATTTAATTTTTAATTAGATATTATTTTTATTGTTATAAAATTAAATTATAATGTGCTCGGATTTCTAACATCAATTCTCTCATTTTCGATAGAATGGAAGAAAGAAAAAGTTTGACCTTTGAAGTACTGATTTAAGTTATAATTAAATGCTGGTTCCTACTTTTCCTACTTTTTATGTCAGAGGAATTATTCAGTAATTTTAAAATATAAAATATTTTATATCAATGAAATTTAAAATTAATATAATTTTTTTATTAAAAAAATAATCATTATTTAATTTTTTTTAAAGAAAGAATATAATTAATAAATAATATATTTTAATAACGATAAATAAATTTATCAAAAATATTAAACGATACTTCTTTAAAAAAATTCCAACGTAGATATCGCTGTTAAATACTTATGTTTACGAGTTCCTATAGTGATTGATATTTTGACTTTTTTATATTTCTTTTCAGACTTAAAAGACTTCATATCCAAAACATTTTCTGGAGATTTGTAAAACAAAAACAAAAAATGTTTCATCCAAATATGTTTGAGACGCATCAACTTATGCTGGATATGAACCCTAAGACCTCAGAAACCGAGTTGGGTAAGCTCGGAGATGACGATTTTGAGACTAAATCGGTTAGCGAAATGGAAGTTCCTTCAGGAGATGACCAAGATCCGAATCAACGCCCTAAGAAGAAACTTTACCATCGTCATACCCAGCACCAAATTCAGGAAATGGAAGCGTAAGATTCTTAATACTCTTTTTTACTAGAGCGAGATTAAATACTTTAAATTGATTTTGTACACTTGTCAATCATTCATTCGTTATCTTTTTAGAATATTACAAGATTTTTACTGTTATGCTTACCATATATATGAAATCAACTTATTAATTTTCCCTCTAGATTTTGGGCATTGTTCTTGATTCTCCTAAAATATTTCAATTCCTTTTTTGGGATTTGACGCTTTTAGGGTTTTTGAAATTGCTATATAACTATTTATTATATATATATTAGATTCTTCAAGGAATGTCCTCATCCAGACGACAAGCAAAGGAAGGAATTGGGCCGAGAGTTAGGATTAGAGCCTTTGCAAGTCAAGTTTTGGTTCCAAAACAAGCGGACACAAATGAAGGTAAAATTATAAAGATTACTTAGTGAGCATATATGTTATGTTATTTTCTTAGTGAGCAAGTAATAAAGATTACTCATATGTCTTCTGTGAGAAAATTCAACTTTAGTTATTTAAATTTATATTTTTTAACAAATTTTGATGAATAATATTAGTTTAAAGAGATCAAAAGATTAAAAATTATAGGTACATTTTCTGTAATGTAAAAAGACCCGTCTTCTTTATGTAAAAAAGTCACCTATCTCTCTCTCTCTCTCTCTCTCTCTCTCTCTCTCTCTCTCTCTCTCTCTCTCTCTCTCTCCACCTGTGTCTTGTCTTAATGTTAACATAAATTTATGTTTTATAAATTACCTGATCATTTTTCGGCAATTAATCTATTTTACCCATCATGAGCAATACTTGTTCAAGCAGTCTTAGGAATCGAACACATATTCATTTATTCTTCAAATTTGAACAATTATTTTAAATATGATTAATCGCATAAGATAACATTTTTCATATTTAAAGTTTTATTTTATAATCTCATCCGGGTGTTAAATTTCTTTTGTAATGTCAACATATGTTCAGTATACCTTCTTAAATATATTAAATTGCAAATATGTGTTTTACATATGTTTAAAATGTATGAAAATATTTTGCATATGATGTTCTTTTTTAGAGGTGTTAAAAATAAAACCATCTATTTTATAAATAATTCAATTATTTAACTGATTTTATTTTTAATTTTATTTTTAAAAAATATTTGTTCATTTTCTTACAACATTAAAAATCATATGTTCATTTATATTGTAAGAAAAATAATTATATGTTTTTTCTAAGTTGTTAAAAATGAAACACTCTTGCATAAAAGAAGTGTTATGTTACTTAATTAAACCAAAATAAAATCAATTAAATAAGTCGGGCATATATGAAAGAGGGCTTTTTTTTTATATCCATTTTCAAAATAAATAAATTTAAATTATTAAAAATAGGTTTGAGGAGTGCTAAGGAGTATTGTAGGGAAGGGTTAAAATGAGGTATTATATGCCCTTTATTAAAATAATAATAAAGTTCATCCATATGAAACTAGTTGTATTTATATGATTCAACTTTCTATTATCTAAGTTAAAATCTCATCCATATAATATTTTTTTATTTAAAAAATATTTTAAATACTCCTCCAAAAAAATATGAAAAAAATAAATTGTTTATTCTAAAACAGGCCCAACATGAACGACATGAAAATTCAATTCTGAAAGCTGAGAACGAAAAGCTTCGGGCCGAGAACCACCGTTACAAGGAAGCTCTGAGCAATGCCACATGCCCCAGCTGTGGAGGCCCAGCCGCTCTTGGTGAAATGTCATTTGACGAACAACATTTGAGGATTGAAAATGTCCGTCTTAAAGAAGAGGTATATATAGTAAAACAAACCACATGCAATACATATATATACACACACCATTTCTATTTTGTTTGCAAAAAATTCTTGATAGTTGTATTGTTTTATTTATTGTCTTCACAGATAGATAGGATATCTGGAATTGCTGCAAAATATGTGGGGAAGCCTTTGGCTTCATATTCTCATCTCTCATCATCAGATCATGTATCTTCTCATCATTCACTCGATCTTGGAGTTGTTGGTAATTTGGTAGGTGAAATGTATGGAGCAGGTGGTGATCTTTTGAGGTCAGTGTCAGTGCCAACTGAAGCAGATAAGCCAATGATTGTTGAACTAGCTGTGGCTGCTATGGAGGAACTTATTAGAATGGCTCATGCTGGTGCACCCTTGTGGCTTCCCAGCTGTGACAATTCTACAACTCATGAGATACTAAATGCACAAGAGTATGTTAGAACCTTCCCAAGAGGAATTGGACCCAAACCTTTGGGCTTTAAATCTGAAGCTTCTAGAGAATCTGCTGTTGTTATTATGAATCATACTAATCTTGTTGAGATTCTCATGGATGTGGTAATTAAATATTTGTGTGTATATACATATATATTTTTTTGGGAACAATTTCAAATTGTTAATTAACATGAATTTAATTATATATGTATATATATCCAGAATCAATGGTCCAAAGTATTTTGTGGTATTGTTACAAGAGCATTGACCCTTGATGTTCTTTCAACTGGAGTAGCAGGGAACTATAATGGTGCTTTGCAAGTGGTACGTATACTAATACATTATTTCTGTAGAAATTATTAAGAAACAAATTTTCTCAAAAGTTTCAACTTTTGGGATAACAATTTATTTATGTTTTTTAACATTTTTTCTCAAATGTGAGTTATTTTATCTTTATAAAAGCCAATCATTAAAACTTTTTTCAATAGTGTATTTCTTTTTTTATATAAGTCTCATCAAATTATTGAATTTTAATTGAAATTGGGAGTTGACTTAGAGATTCGATCTTAAAACATTCTTAATATTATGTTAGAAGTTGTTAGAAAACCAATCCTTACAAAAGTTTAAGTTTGTGTGAAATGAACTAAAAATTCATTTATACTCTCTAACAATTTCTATTTTCAATTTTTTTAATTTTCCTTCTCTATTTGTATAATTAAACTCATAAAACAGATGACGGCTGAGTTCCAAGTACCCTCACCATTAGTTCCAACAAGAGAAAATTATTTTGTCCGGTACTGTAAACAACATGCTGATGGAACATGGGCTGTGGTTGATGTTTCCTTGGACAATTTACGCCCAACTCCTTTTTGTAAATCTCGAAGAAGACCTTCTGGTTGCTTGATCCAAGAACTACCTAATGGTTACTCAAAGGTATGCATTTTGTGATATTAATCATTACTGTATATTCTTACCCTTTTCTTTAAAAATTAATAATTTATTTTTGTTACAACTGTTCTTCCAGGTGATATGGGTTGAACATGTAGAAGCTGATGATAGAGCCGTTCATAACATATACAAACCCATTGTTAACTCTGGACTTGCATTTGGAGCAAAACGTTGGGTTGCTACCCTTGATCGACAATGTGAACGTCTTGCTAGCTCCATGGCTAATAATATTCCTGCGGGAGATTTCTCTGGTACACTTTTATTTTTTGTTTAGGCTAGGCTATATGTAAATGTATATGTTAACCCATCAATTATAACGTAAATATATATGTTAACTGTTTTTGTGTGCATTATTCATATAGTTATAACAAGCGCAGAAGGAAGGAAAAGTATGTTGAAATTAGCAGAAAGAATGGTAATGAGCTTTTGTACTGGTGTTGGCGCATCAAGAGCACATGCTTGGACAACCTTATCAGCAACAGGTTCTGATGACGTTAGAGTCATGACAAGGAAGAGTATGGATGATCCAGGAAGGCCTCCTGGCATTGTGCTTAGTGCTGCTACTTCTTTTTGGCTTCCTGTCCTTCCTAAGAGGGTTTTTGATTTCCTCCGTGATGATAACTCTAGAAGTCAGGTACTAGATGTCTACTCAATTTATGTTCACCATAATAATAATACTCATCATCTGTTTGTATCTATCTATGTATATATCAATGAAGATATATTTTCTTTGCAAATCTATTAATCAGTTATGTTACACATATGACAGTGGGATATCCTTTCAAATGGTGGCCTAGTTCAAGAGATGGCACATATAGCTAATGGACGTGATCCAAGCAATTGTGTCTCTTTACTTCGCGTAAATGTAAGTCTGTTGCTAAATCAAATGTCTTAACATATATTGACATGTAATGTTAATTCAACAGTTTCATTTGGAAAGTGCAGAATGCAAATTCGAATCAGAGCAACATGTTAATGCTTCAGGAGAGCTGTAGTGATTCAACAGGATCATACGTGATATATGCACCAGTTGATATAGTGGCTATGAATGTGGTATTAAGTGGTGGAGATCCAGATTATGTTGCTCTCCTTCCATCAGGTTTTGCGATTCTTCCAGATGGCCCTCCAGTTGGTCTAAATGTAGGTGCAGGAATTGTTGATGAGGTTGGGTCAGGCAGCGGATCTCTTATAACAGTTTCTTTTCAAATATTGGTCGATTCGGTTCCTACAGCAAAATTGTCTCTTGGATCTGTGGCTACTGTTAACAATCTAATTAAGTGTACTGTTGAAAAGATAAGAGCTGCTGTTTCTTGTGATTAAAACACTTAAATTAATGGTGAGAGAGATGAATGGGGGTTTACTACTACTACTGGTAGTAGTATATATACTAGGAATTATATTCAAGTAAAAAATTGGGGATGTTAGAAGCTCAGGCACAAGGATACTTAACAGGGGAATGAAGGAGAAAGTCAAGAACGCACCTTGAAATATCCTTGCCATCGATGATGGTCGAAGAGAAGCAAATTCAACACGCTAGCCGCATTGGTAATATATATATGGGTTCGGGTATTGACTTTTCCTAATTCAGTTAAGGATGTTAATTATAAGTAAACTTGGATTACTGCTTTTGTTAATCCTAGCTAGTTATTTATTAAGTTAAGAATAACTCTTTTTATTTATTTACTAATTTAGCGGAATGATGACTAGTAGACCTAAGTTCATGAGTTAATTTTAAGAAGTGAACGAGCGATATCCTCCTTAATTGGGGACTAATATTTATTGAAAATTTCAATTTACTATTTTTTTTTCAATTAAATAATTATATTATTGAATATCTTTCCATAAGTTATCACTTCATTATCTTGTTATATATTGGAACTTTTTGGCTCAAATATGTTTAATATATACATATATTTATCTTGGTGATCTATCATGTATAGTTTTCTTTGAATCACCTCAAAATATCATCATCCATAATTAAGTTGCTTTAGCTTTTGGTAACTTTTTTGTGATATATATTAATTTTTTTATTTTAATAAATAGTAATATTATTATAATATAAATTATTAATAATAATTTTATTAATATTAAGAATAAAATATATATTTCATAAATTTTTATTATAACAATAATAAAAATTATTATCATAATATTATTAATCAATTTTAATTTAAAATCTCTCTAAATATATTTATTTTTATCTTAAATTTTATTATTTTATTATTCTTTAATAATTATATACATATTTATTGATTTTAACGTATTTTTTTTATTAAAATATTATTTTAAAAAATTATTAATTTTAAATATTATTTAATTTTTTTAATATATTAATAAATATTTAAAATTATGGTATTGGAAAAAAATAGTATAATATAAGATTTTAAATAGAATTATTTATTTCATAAAAAAAATATTTTATATTTAAAAAAAGAATTTAAGAGCAATTTTTGCCAAACGTGTTGAAAAAAATATATATATTTTGTTCTTTATAACAGTTTTTTAAAACAGTTTCAACACAACTGATTATTTTTTAAAATGATTTTCAAGTTAAGTGTTCTGAGACTTTTATCTTTTTTCTAATGTTCTTGTTATTCCTTATTTTTCTGTTCAGCTTTTATAAGTTGGAAAAATTACCAAGTACTCTTTGAACTGTGATGTTATTTTTCTCCCTCATGCATCCATAATTTTCAGGATTGAAAAAGGACGTAGATGATTGGTGAAGGGCTCTATTGTAATTTTAAGAGTTTGGAAGAAAGCGATATTTTACATAAAAGGCTTGGACATCCATCAGATCAATCAATTAATGCCTGTAATAAAATTGTACTTAACACACCAAAATCAAAATTTTCAAGTTTGACATTAATGGAATTCAATACATCAAATGTTTGAAAGGAATGCACCAAAGAAGTAATTGGTCTTATATATGGAGTTTTAACTAGTACAAAATATTTAGATCAACCGACTTCCTATCACGTTCTCGAATCTAGCTAATTAAGTCTCCCTAGCTTGGATGTTCTACAAAAAATAGGGTTTTTGGTTGAGTTTCCTATGTGCATGCATGCACTAACAAGCTATATATTGAACGTGATAAATTGGATCCTTGAGCAACTTGATGTGTTTGCTTTTTTTTTTTTTTGCTTTTTTGGTATTCTTCTTAAAAAGAAGAAGAAGAAGGATACATATGATATGATTTGATCTCACAAACTTAATATTTCTCCATATATATGTGCAATTTTATTTACTAGAATTTTGTTATTCTAATAACTATTAAGTTATTTATCTTAAGATATATAAAAACTCAAACTGCACATCATTTCTAAAACAAGAAGAAGAAGAAGAAAAAATGGTATCGGCTACATTCAGAGTAGGAGTCACATGCGTCCTAATAGGGAGTCGTCTTTTGTTTATAATATTTATATGTTATGGTATTTTTTTCTAGTTTATAATTTGATTTATATACTCTTTAAAAACTATTTTTCTTCCAAACAAATAATATATTTTAAGCATGACAAGTTTTATAAATAAAATTATGAATTTTTCTTTTCTTTTTTTATTCTTATAAAGAAAAAAGAATATTTTTTAATGTATATTTTAAACTCTTTAACATTTAAAAAAAATCAATCACACACTATTAAAGTACTAAAATGTTTAATTTCTTATCATAAAATAGTTAATTTATGCAAAATATTACTTGATAAAAAAGATGTATAAAAACAACAATTTTAACAATGTAGTAATTTTTTATCCTCTAATATATTTGTAAAGAAAAATGTTATTAAATTAGATCATTTATATCGTTTAATCTCTTAATTATAAAAAATAAATAAATTAAGAAAAAATAATATTATTTTAATGATTTTTCTATTAAAATTTGTTATTTTATATCAAGTGATTAAATATGAATAAAACATTTGTAATTAATAATAATAAAATAAAAATTAATATAAACAACAATTCACAAAGTATTTATTTTAATATTTTTTAATTGTCATTGTTTTATTTTAATATTTTATTGATTGTTAATTTTATGAAAAATTATAAAAATATATTTAAATAACTTTTTTGTTTAAATATTATTATGGTTGATTTTTTCTTAAACAATTTCATATTAAATTTTACTTTTATACTTGTTAAAAACTCGTATTTTCAACGCGTTTAATAATTTGATAAAAAAAATTATTAAAATAATATTGTTTATCCATCTCTCCATTTTTCATAATTAAGTGATTAAATTATTTCATCTTTAATCTAATGAACTAAATAACACAAATAACCATATATTATATTATTATTCAATCTTATGACCTATTTAATGATAAATATGACTTCTTTATAGTACAATAAAAGTGTAATTTTATATTTTATTCTTATATTTGTTCCCAAAATTTATCGACGAATATTTTTTCTTTTACTTTTTGACAAAAATATAGCTTTTAATTTTTATTTATTTTATATATTTTTTATTTTAATTTTTAATTAAAAAATAACTTTTAATTTTTATTTATTTTATATATTTTTAAATTACTACATTATTCGTATATTCGTAACTAACACTTAAACCATTCATTTTTTAGATGCTCAAATAAACTTCCTAACATTGAAAACCGTCTCATTAATAACTAATTCTCTAACTTGTTAATTGCTCAGCTTAAATAGTATCCGGAACAAATGTACTGCCTACATCAATAGCTACATTAATATTCTTTGTCGGTGAGTTCAACATCATTCCATCAATTTATTTCCAAATAATTATATATTTTTTATTTTTATTTTTGATTTATCAAAATGAAATTAATGCACGTTAAGGCAAGGTTACTCTATTTAGAACTTTGATAGGTATATGTTTAATTTAAAATAAGTGAAAAGTAATATTATTTAGTCTAAAAATAAATAGGTTTAAAATGTGAAATTCCAACCATGTCTTCTTTTCTTTTCTTTTTATTTTGCAATTCCCATTTATTGTTATTATTTTTGTGAAGGTGAGATCAAGGTTTTTTTTTTTTTTTGGAATCAATGGAAGCTTTAATATCATAAAAATATTCATAAGAAATATATATCTTATAATCCAAAAAAATCAATCTAATAAGTAAAAATTCATAATCTTTATAAATTCTATTATAATATTATCTTTAATTAATATAAGATAATATATCTAATAAATTTATCATGCACTCATAATATATATCTTCTTGTTGTGTATTTTTCTTTTCTATTTCTTTTTCTTAAAATAAGTTCCTCTTGATATCTTTATTTTTCAAAATAAATAAATAAACTTCTTGCGAGTAGTTTTGTTGTGAGCATGCATAAGTTGCATTTTATTCAATCAAAACTATGGAATAAATATTAAACATGTGGGACAAGTGTTTACATATTTTTGTCTAAGTAGGGCATCATTAAAATTTAACTAAATGAAACTTTACTATTATTATTATTATTTTATAAGAATAAAAAAAATTATTATTATAAATAATTGTATATTTTTAGTTTATGTATTTAATAATATTAGGTGTGATTTGTAATTTAAATTAATTTTTTAATAATAAAAAATAAAAATACGTTATCTTATAATAATATAATCAATGAATTATTAAAATCGAAAAGCAAAATGACACGTGCAAGTTGCAAGCCACGTCGGGTTTGCTAGTATGCATAAAAAGTCAAACAGGTGTGTACTAAATTTCATTTTTGTGCTTAATTTGTTTTTGATTTGGTATGTTTGAAACAACTAGTAAATTTCAAAAGTAAAAAGCTTACCAATAAAATGTTTTGTTAGTGTTTTCTTTTTCAGGTTGAAAAAAAAATATTTTATTAATTATTCTAATTTAATCATACTGAGATATCAACGAGACGATCTTTTAATTTCATTGAGGTTAAGAAAAAATTAATAAGCATATAATTCATTAATCTTTGATAATCATGGAATGCAAGAGAGAGAGAAGAGTTAGAGATTGTATACATGATTATTCTTAAATATATGAAAACCATATATATAATAGTAAAGAATATATTATATTTATAGCTAAGTGAATGCACTAGTGAAGACATTACAATTAGAGTGCATATAGGTAAGTGCAATTCTAACTAACTTCTCGGAAGCACATGATCACGCGAGGATGACATGTTAATCAGTTACACATCTCAACATGCTCCCTCAATCTTAGGCTTTAGTCATCATATCTACAATTTGTTCTTGTGTAGAACCATACACAACACATAAAATACTAGCAACCATTTTCTCTTGTACAAAACATAATTCTATCTCTATATCTTTTGTTCGAGCATGATATGCTAGATGCTTGACCAAATACCCAATACTTATGTTATCACAAAATACAGTTTGTGGCTCAAAGAGATGCACCTTCAACTTCTGTAATACTTTCTACACCCATATTACTTCAACCACTATATGAGCAAGTGTTCAAAATTCTACTTATGTCCTTGATTTGGAAATAATTTTTTGCTTGCCAAAGCTTCAAGACACAAGTGACTGACCAAGGTAGATACAATATCCCTTTATAAACCTCTCGCCATCAATGCAAGATGCCAAGTTTGCATCTGTATAGGTTGTTAAGTCAGGATAATCAAGTTGAGTAAGAAAGATATGATAATCTGGTGTTCCTTTCAAGTACTTGAAAAGTCTTTTAGCAACCAACCAATGTCTATCAGTAAGCCAATGCAAAAATTGAAAAAGTTTGTTCACTAAAAAACTAATTTCAGGACGTGTGAGGGTACAGTATTGAAAAGCTTCTACAACAGTCATATAATGAGTTGCATTAGCAAGTGGAATACCATCATTTTTAGACAAAAGAGTACCCACAACCATTGGAGTAGGAGTAGGTTTAGAGTCTTTCAATTAAATTGTATCAAGTAAATCTTTAATGTATTTAGCTTGACAAAATTGGAAGTTATCATCAATTCTGGTGACTTTAATGCCTACGAAGAAGCTAATGTCACCCAAATCCTTCAAAGACAACACACTATTGAGACGAGTAATGAGGTTGCTAATGAAGACATTATCGTTACTTGTAACCAATATGTCATCTACATGGATCAATAAGATAACAAAAACTCCATCTCGATCATAGATCATCATTGAAGTGTCATTGCTAGAACACTTAAAGCCCTAGTCAACTAAAAAGCCACTAAGTTTGAGAAACCAAGTTTGAAGAATGTGTTTCAACCCATAGATTTCCTTCCTGAATTTATAAACATGATTAGGAAACTAAGAACTAATAAATCCTTGTGGTTGAGACATGTATAACTCTTCATGAATATCCCTATTTAGAAAGGAAATATTGACATCTAGTTACCTCACTTACCATATCTGAGGAAAAGCCAAACTTAGCACAATCATGATGATAGTTGGCTTAACACAAGATTAAATATCTCCTTATAATCAAGACCTTTTGTTTATTGAAAAATCTTGGCCATAACCAACTTATACTTTTCAAGAGATCGTTCATGTTAAAGTTTAGTTTTGAAAACCCATTTATGACTAATCACCTTTCCATCCTTTGGCTTAAGAACAAGTTTCCAAGTACCATTCTACGTAAAGGAATCATATTCACATTGCATTGAGGCTTTCCATTCTGGTATAGCAATGGCAGAAGTCACATTAAGATTAAGTGGTTCTGGTAGAATAGACACAAAAAGCAAAGCCTTTGGTTTAAAAATGCCTTGTGTAAATCATGTGATCATGAAATACTAAAGCACAAAAACTTAATAGTCAAATTTTGTATTTATAAAAAGCTTGAAAATATATGAATCACTTATAATAAGTAATACGTATGTTCTCAAGATCGTCTCTTGAGAAATTACAATGATTTTAAAAAGTTTAATTATTTTCTAATTCAACTAAGAAAAATAAATCCTAAAAACTCTAATAAAGTTATTGGTTTGTAAAACAAAATTCTAAATTCTAAATTAAATCATATTTAAATAAAGCAAATAAATAAAAGAAGTAAATGAAAGCCATAAATTAAACTATAGTCGTACCTAAGACGATGGATATATATGAAATTTAAACGACAAAACATTTCATGGTTAGAACGAATTAAGTAATTAAATATAAGTTAGATTTATTAATTTTAGTTTTAAATAAAACACCTTATAATCATTGTGAGTTTTCGATGATAATCAATTGATCGATTTTTCCTTGGTTGAGATTGAAATTAATTAATTGGTAAATTAAAGAAATATATATACCAAAATCTTCAATTAATTAACAACTTTTTTAGGTCGAGTTTGAAATTAAAAATTGATAAACTTAAAGTATATATATTATTTAATTATAAATCAAGATTTGGCTCATTGTAATTTATAATTAAAACTATTTTTCAATCATCTAAATAAATACAAATCAATAAAATTAAAATAAACTTTTATTCATTATGCACAACTAAACACATATAATATATCTAATATTTAGTTCTAAAATTTTTCTTTGATCATAAATCAAGACTTGACCCATTATTTATTTACGATTAAAGATCTGAAGATTATGAATATGAAATATATAAAAAAATTATTTATTTAAATCATAAAATTGTTCTTTCAATCATGAGAAGAAGCAGAGACTAAAATCTCATATACAAATTTAGTCAATCATAATTATTAATAAAAGATATAACAATAAAATTACTCTTTTTTTGATAAAAATGATTCTATATCTCTGAATAGGCAGTCAATACCTTCTTCAAATCTTTAGATCATCTTTACAATATCTTTACAATAGAAGAGTTTTCTCTCTGTATCTATGATGGTGGAATAGTTAACCTAAAAACTAATCTAAAAATATTCCCACAATTGTTAAAAATATAATATGAAAAAATGAATACAAAAACCTAATATTGTTTTATGTTTAAAAGAGGTTGAGTACAAGAGCTTTGTACGGAATAAATGAAGGTGCATTACCGTACACTATTTCTTCACCGCAGCATGCATGCTCGTTTTGAATTTTGCCTCCTAACACTTATATATTGATTGTTTCTTGATGTAAGGCTTAGATGTCATACTCTTTATATCTATTAGGGTGCTATTTTGAGTACTCTAAGTATTAAGTTTTCATATGTTAATATTTTTATCTCCTTTGAAGCTAAAAACATTTGAAATATAATAAAACATACACTTAATTTCGAAAAGATATATTTGTAAAAGTAATAATAAAATATGCTATAATCAAACCTATTTATTTTAAATAAATACATTAAAATCACATAATATGAGTGTTTTTTAAGCAATTATCAAATGTATATTGGAGAAATTGATGAAGACCTGATTGAGGAGAGAACGGTAAATCAATTGTTACGTTTATACTGAAAGATAAAAAATAACTGATCGTGTCTCTCGCAGATTAATTACTCAACGTTCTCTTCAAAAATTTCACAGATATGAGAAAATTCCAGATGAATCAATAATAACAACAGTCTTCTTGAGAACTGGTATTGGAGGTGTAAACATATCTTTGATCAATGAGTGCAAGCCATAAACTATAATAACTTGTTGTAATTTCTCCTTCCAAATCGAGTAATTAGAGTCATCTAGCTTCACTAAAAAACTAAGATCGAAAGGATATGTATGTAGTGAAGAAAATGAAATTGCAGATTAAGGAAGAACAGATGGAGATGAAACTGATTTGATCAAAACTAATAAATCTCCATCATCTACTTTGGTTTTTATGTAAGGGAAGACATCAGTTCAACCATGGTTGAATTGTTCTGATATGATGATAATCAGTGAATGCAAGAGGGAGAGAGGCTAGAGAGTATATATATGAATATACTTCTTGAATATATGAAAACTGTATTATTAATAATGAGGAATACATTATATTTATAGCTAAGTGAAGGCACTACAATTCTGTTAGAGTGCAAATGGATAAGTGCAATTCTGACCAACTTTTCACAAGCACATGATGACATGGGCTTGGCATGCTACTTTTCTATCAGTACATCCAGCAAATCCATTAGAATACATTCTTCGTAAGCAATATATTTAAGAGAGTGCTTCTTCATTCTGTGTCCATTCTTATAATAATGGATGAGGGGCGTGAACGACTCACGATTTTTATAAAAAAGAGCATTTTAGTGTAATTATTTGCGCTCAGAGTACTTTAATCCTATAAATTTAAAAAAAATGTATAATTTAATTTTAAAAATCTAAAATTTACATGATATATATATTATTGGGTCCAATGTTGACCAGGTATGTTAGCGTAGTGTTGGTTATTAGTCTGGTACAGCTCCTTTCTTTATAAGCGCGTTTTAAGAAAAAGCTTTGATTGCCCAATTTCCAACTTGGTATCAGAGCAGATCACTAGGATTAACTGATGAGTCCACTCTCGTCCACTTGTCCTTCAATCGGTTTTGCGATGTCTTCGTCAGATGTGAGGTGGGGTGTTGAGTCACACATCTACTAGAAATATCAATGTAGTGTTGGTTATTAGTTTGGTACAACTCATTTCCTTATAAACACGTTTTGAGAGAAATATTTAGTTGTCCAGCTTTTAACTTATCCCTAAATAATACCCTTCTCTAATACCCTTCTCTACTTTGATTACAATAAATTAAATTATCCATAATTATAGCAAAAACTATTACATATAGTGCCACTTGTATTGTGCTCTGCATTGTCATGCTTCTTAGCTCATCACCATCACTACCTCATGTTGTTTTCTACTGATACCACATACAATTCTATGCTTTATAAATGTAATATATTAATGAACTATTTGTAGATCTTAACATATGCTACTTACCTTTGTTTACAACATTTTTTTTATTTAACTAATTAATAATTTTTCAGGAGAACAAACACTCATTCGTAGGGGAAAAAAAGGTCCTAACAAACCTATAATAAATAGTAGGTTTTTCACTCATTATGTATCTTCTTTGAATGTATAATACGTTTCTATATGATAAAAGTTTCTATTTAATGCTTAGGATTGTTTTTTTATTTTACTATCACAAGTTCACAACGGAGGTGCATCTTGAAAGATAGTGTTTCTATATTTAATTAAATTTAGGTCATATTTGATAATCATTTTAATTTATAATTTATAATTCATTAGTTTTGAAATTGAATTTTCAATTTTAATTTTTTTTGGAAAAAAATAAAAATTGTGTAATAATCTATTTCTAATTTTCAATTTTGAAAATTTGAATGTTTTTATAATTTCTAAGTTTCAATTTTTATCTTTTAAGCTCTAAAATTAAATTTTAAACTTATTTTCAATCAATTTTCATCAAATTTTGACTCTTTAATCATTTTGAACAAGGTTGAATATGGTTAGGTTATTGATTTTTAGCGTAAAGAAATAATTAATTGATTAGTTAATTAACTAAATTTCAGGAACACAACTTGTGGTAAATGATATATCTGGCCTTCGTAAAAGATACAGCCACCTGTCACGGATATTGCAACGATCCTTGGGATTGGAATGAGGTGTGCACTAAAGATGATCATGCTGCTCGCGGAGAATGTGGGGGTCTTTCTGGCGCAGTAGGCTTTCCTTGCTACGCTTGAATAAGATCGAGTCGATGAAATTTAATACACTCCTTTTATAGTTCAGTTCGTGTTAATGTTGTTAATAGTGTATATACTTTGTTTTATTCCATTTTCATTCATACTGTGAAATTCTCCCGAGCACAGGCATTGAAATCGGTTAATGGCAGCCCAGCACTCAAAACAATGTCTATACATTTTTTCTGACTCTGCTGAGTGCGCATTGAACATTTGCTTAATGACGAAAATGGCTATGTATGCACTATGCAATGCACTAAATCGATAACAAATCTATTAGCAGAAACTTGTGTCAGAAGTTCATTGGAATACCAATTGTCCCAACACTTTGAAACTCAACAATTAAAGTTAGAACGCATGATCTCTAAATTTAATACAATTTTAGAAGTTCATTGAGAAATCAATCATTCTAAAAACTTAAGTCATTAGAAGAATGAATCTCACTACTCTATGAAGAAAAAACGAGGTAAAAAGTGTATGAAATTTCATATAATTCTGGGATAGTTTATGTATTTCTATGACCCCATCAAACTGTTTCTATGGTACGAGAAACACTAGAAATAACACGGACTCTATGTTTGGATCTTAGATTTGGATGAAAAAGAAAAATAGTGAGGAAATATTAAGTGTGAAAGAAAAAAAGTTATAAAAAAAGAGAGAGGAAAGAATGAAATAATGCAATGTATTGTATGAGTTGATTACCAATAAAAAATTTCAAACCTTTTGAACTTGTATTCCATCTTTTCTTTAAGTCTTATATTTTCCTCATCACTTTTTTTCCCATGCAAATCTGAGATCCAAGCATTTAGAGTTCTTGCACCTCGGATTTGTCATTGAATAAGTTCAGTCTGTTTGAAAGTACACAAGTTAAAACCACCATGACTGCAAGGAGTTTCTGAACAATAAATGCCAACTTTTACGAATGCTCAAGTTACAGAACCTTGAACTTGAGGATCCATCTATCCGATTTAAGCTTTCTCGCTATCTCCACCAGGGAGATCCAGCTTCATAGATGTGCTTCCCATCATCCCATGATATCTGACATGCTTGAAGACCAATACCAACACTTGGTTCCTTTCCATGCCTCGTAATCCACTCTGTTATAGCCATCTCTTTTTCATCTTCATTAGTATAATGTTTTCTATATTTTCCAAATGGGTTCGGCCCAGGAGTTGTCATCTCTGCAAGTGCAGCTGGCATGTACATTGAATCACCCACTAATGGTGCACCACAGGCTGCTAATTGTGCTCGAATCTGCATAATTAATTCCATTATTTCCAAGTCAAAGATTTCAGAGTCCTGTTTGATAAAGATATGACAAAACTTTCCTAGATGTTAGTTTACAGTGTTGCAGTAAACAACAATGTAAAAGATCTAAGTCTAGCACAAGACAACTCTTTCTAAGGAACTCAGAAAAATAGCCCCGTAACTTCAAAAGAACGGGTGCATCCTCACAAAGGGGGGGTTGCAGTACCAAAAACACAGGTATCCACAAAATGCTTAACTCTCTCAACAGGCATTTATTAAATTAAAATCATCAGATGAACTGATAGTTAACTTTGATAAATATCTCAAATTATAAATTAAAATCAGAACTTGATTAATGGAGGAGGAACCATTTACACATTGAAGTCAAAGGGACATTATCACTAAAAGATCAATAGAGGAGGATTTATGGAAAGAAAACCTATCTTTAACCAATGGACTAGGTAAAATCAAACGTAAAGGAAATACCCACTTTTAGACTCATTGGCACCGTACCTGATGTGTCCGACCAGTCAAAAGGTTAACTTTACATTCATATGCATGATCTTTTGAAGGCCATTGACAGTCATCAATACAATATTTCTTCTCAGTGGCGACGTTTGGCCACTGAACCTTCTTGCAATCTAAAATCTCAAGTTTACACAGATACCACCCTTCAATAAAATCTACATGTCAAAGAAACATTTGGTTTTACTTATTCAGTTATACGCAGAAAGGAAAAAACAATTTTCAACTTAACAATAACCATGAGACATGTATCATAATTTTTAAGAACAGAGGACCAGTCTTTATAACCATAGCTACAATGTCACTGTAAGTGGTAGAAATGGAAGTTCAATCCAGCCGTATCTGATGCTCGCTAATTAATAACTAAATCAGTTATATTACAGGGGGGGAAAGAATGAGGAGTTGCTTTCCATGGATGCATCATGCATATGCCATGTGCGCTTGAGTTGCTTGAGAAAAGCTTAGTGACAATGTGATTATTAAAACAAACTAAATAAAAAGAAGCTTTCACGCATACGCTGAAAACATCAGTTGGACAGGTAAAAGGAAAAGAGCACAACTGCAAGAGAAAGAATACATTCATGCATAGATATATACAATCTTTTTATGTAACTTTTCCTTTCATTATTGGAAAATGTCTGCAATGCACTTACAAAGTTTCATGGAAAACTAAGGAAGAAGAAACCAGATAAGATTTATCCAGCTAGTACAACATATGAATGGAAAACACTTCCAAAATCTTAAGAAGTGAGGAAGGGGGGGAAGAGAATTTGTCACAAGATGCTTGAAAGAGATAATCACCTTCTGAAATTAGTCTTGGAGCTATGCTCATTGGGCGCATGTAGTGTGTAATTACACTGATGGGCAAAGGAGCAGCAGCAAGGGCAAGATAAAGTTTCTTTACTTTTTTATCCTGATTACAAGTTTACCAAAAAGATATTATTATTTCATGAATTTAACTTAAGCAGCTATGTGAAAAGATTAGACAAGAAAAAATGCTACTAAAATAGAAACTTCCCTTTTTGCATCTAATATCTAAGGGAATAAGGTAAGCACAAGGCCGAACACCTCAAGATCCTCGACAACAGGGATCAAACAGCTACTGTATTATTTAGCTGTGCAATCCCACGAGTTAGGGTTCGTTCAACCAAAAAAATCTCAATAACTTACTCTGATTTTTCCATGAAAAACTGAGCAAAATTCCTTGGTCCTAGATAAAACAACACTGCACGGAAACTACCAGCATTATGTAACTATATACACAAAATGAATTAAACGGAAATAAGATACAATACCATCCTTCTGTGCAATTGTCAATCTGATGAGTTGTCTTTAATGGCTCTGTTAACCCTAACGCACGTGTGGCAAAGGTGGCACAACTTTCTTCAATATTATTTGTAGTTCCTCCTACCTGACCATATAGTCATTACATTACAATGCATATATAGAAGAAGCAAAATAACAAACAACAAAAAAAATGGAAAGCAACAAGAAAAGAAACCCTCATAGCTGATGCCAAGTAAATAGACACTACGATTGACATTAGAATAAAAAGTTAGTTTGAAATAGATAGATGGATTTCAACAGGATTTTGGGGCTACAATGAAGAAATTGATGTATCCATTAAAGTATGAAAAAAAGCATCAACCTTCAAGAAAATGGACAAATATTTCTTCACAATGCTGAACTTCACAGAAAGGAAGATATCTACCTAAAGTAACCATGGCATAAACTAATATTAAGGTGACCTGAATTCTTTTGAAATTTGCTGAAACTCAAATTTTAGCCTAGATGTCTACAAAAGATAACAATTTTGACCCTCCATTTTATGCAGAAAAACTTACATTTTATTAACCCTTATCTAACACGTTTGCAGAGTAATTACTACTTACTAGGAGCATAACATGACGGAGAAAGCAACAGATGCGACCAAAAACGAATTTGCTACTTACATGAGACACTTAAAGGAAAAAATAATAGTTATAATTCAAAAACAAATGTGGGTAGAAAACATAAAGTAATAAATCTAGAAACCTATTTAGCATATGAAATCCAACAAAAACAAAATAATTAATAGAACCTTGAATTTCTGAAAACAATGCTTTTAGATACAAAATCTGCAAAATTCAAAGCGTGTTAATTCGTTACATACTGATGTACCAGCAGGTTTGTCCAAAACCACATAGGATTCAGCCACAGCTACAATTCTTGATTTCCAGTGAATTTCGTAGCACCTGATCAAATTTAGGTATCAATAAACAAAGTGCTAGCAAAATCAATAGATTAAAGCTCTGACAATATTTACTGTTTTACCTAGGAAAACGTTTTGGGTGTACATATACACGCAAGTAAGTTCCAACTTCGACAGACTGGTCTACATGGGTTATTCTAAAAGTCTTTTGTGCTTCCCGTACAGTTTTTCCTTTTATTGAAGCTCTTTTTACCAAAACTGATGGTGCAGTGAACTTTTTAAATAAACTTACTTGCTCTGGAGTTGCAGTTGGAGGAGGCCTTGGACATACGAGAGCATAATGTACAGCTCCAAAATGGATAAGATCTGCAACATACCTTCAAATGATGAAACTTTTATATATAAAATTCCATCTTGATTAGTGACAGAAATCATGTGTCAATATACAGAAAAAAAAATTGAGACGACAAAATATCAACACTCACAAAGGAGGAAGATCAAGAGCTTTAGAGATATATTCCAGAACACGCCCGCCTTCCGTAACAACCAAGTGTTCAACTCTGGGTGGTACATGGTGCAAGGGGCATGGAAGCAAGCGATCATATTCAGGGTTACTGAAACAAACATAGTTCTCAAAGTTAATGGAAAAAAAGGTGCCACTAGCATAGCATACAAATAACCTGCAAATGTCACCTTAGCTAAAGGATCGTAAACCATGTGTACCTCATTATATGTAGTAAAAATATTTTACAAAAAACCTTTGAGCATAGAAGTAACTCACCAATGATTTAAAGTGCATTAATTACAAAATAAAAATAAATAAGAACAAGCAAAACTAAATATGTAGGAGTTTCATACAAGATGAGCTATGATAGAGAAATGATTTGAGTATCATATCAGATGAGTTCAAATTTTCAAGGCTTTAGACGGAGTGGCAGAGAAATGTACACAATATTTGCTTTGGTACTTCTCAAGGTAGAGCACCTTGGCAAACATTAACAGATGCATTAAATTCAAATTTTATCACTTAGGCTCAAACCTCTCAAGCAAAAGCAAAGAATAAGAAAAGTTATCTTTAGATAATTAGATAATGTAATTCCAAACTATAGTCACTCGTATTGAATTGGAGTCGAAGTAAAGAGCAGGTGCGTAGCTTCTCATGAGCTACTTGAAGTTGTAGCCGCAACTAAATTATTTGTATCAAAATTTTTTATATAAATTGTGAGTGAAGTACTAGAAAATATGGATTTTTATTCAAGAATTTGGTTAACTTTAAAGGCATATATAGAATTGTAGTCAAATATATATTGTAAAAATCTATATAGTATAATTTAAAAATACTTTGAATATTTAACTTTTATCCTATTCATAGTCAAATTTATTTATACATGACTTAATAACTTTATTATAGGTTTGTCTTTTTATTTATGTTAAAAAACATTTGTTATAAGTTATAATGTGCTTCGTACTCTAAGTTTGTGTTATACTAATTTTATATTATAATATAAATTTAGCTTCTTAATATTTAAATAAAATTCTCAACTTTTCTAAAAGAAATGAGACTTCAGCATCGTTGAAAAATATTTCTGTCTCCAGCTCCGTTAAAAAGGATAGTAACTAAACTTTTCCTGCTCTTTCGGTCTTTCCTCAGTGTATCAGAATTACAGAAGTCACTCAAAGATAAGCCATAAAAATAGAAATTTTCACAAGTTCCTCACACATATATCAAAACTAATCAAATTTAGCTAAACAACTCACTCATTCGAACAAAGAAGAGACCAAACTCTCAAAATACCCAAAATGCGTAAACTATGAATTTGGAGAACATAGGTACCCATTTAGAGAAGAAACAGTATTTGTGTTGATAACGTCCTGTTTCGTGGATTGGCATGAAAAAGTTATTTTGTTTGAACGCGCAGGACTCCCAGGCCCAGCCACCTGAAACAACTTGTGGAAGTGTTCACTGAGAGAGACATGGGTATCCGTATGTGATAAGATGCGCATGAGAGCAACAGGAATACTGACGCGCCGATAACCATTGACGAAGATTGAAGCGAAACTCACAGACCCCATCTTTAATACTAACCAAGGTTCCTACTCTCCAGCCTAGTCTTCTGTTTTGGGTAGATTTTGGTGTGAGAAAATGAGTACTGTTAAATGGGCCGAAATTCCTCCATAAACCCATCGTTCCGTTCACAGTGTGGACTGACTTAGCATAAAGGTAGGCTAGTTTAGGGGTGGATATGTTTAATAAAAAAAACGATCAAATTAATTATTTCGCACCGAATCGGAACAAATTGAACCAAAATTTATTCAAAAAGAATAATTTTGGTCAGCTGTGCTTGGAAAAATTATAAACCAAAAGTAATAGATCGATTTCCATTTAGTTATAAAAAAACAATTTATAACCGCTTGTTATTTATTAAATTAATATAAAATTATAAATTATTTATTATATTTTAAATTTAATTTTATTAATATAAAAACTTTCATTAAGACTTATTTGTTATTAATAGATTTTTAATTTAAATAATATATACTTAAATTATTTAAAGTTTGATAATTATGTATAATTTATGTTTATATTTTTATAATGCATGATGGATAATAATACATGAGTAATTAATTATATATTAAATTATAATGGTTGATAACTCAATAATTACTATAAATATTACTTATTGTTTAATCATATGCATACATTCATAATATTTATGTATAATATTACTAACTAGTAAAAAAGTTATTATTTTTTATAAATAAAATCAACTTAATAAACTAATTTCTTGGTCGGTTGATTTAATAATTTTAATCAATTGATGGTTCAATATTTTTAAAAATATTTAATATTGATTATTTTTTTATTTCATGATAAAATCGACTAAAACTAAGAATGTTCAGCTATCTACTAGTAAAGTATAACATATGTAATGTACCGTAGAAATCTGTTAAGTCATGCAAATCTTTGATAATATCACAATTTTATATTTGATGTATTTTTTATTCAAATGTTTGAGGTATGTCATTGGTATCTCCATTTAACAAAAGATACTAATTTAATAAAATTTATCATTTAATTGAATATTTTAATATATTTATAATATTTAAAGAAAATTTTTAGATAATTGATTATTTTAAAATATCATCTAAATATTGTTTAATTAATTTATTATCTGAACATTTTCTCTAAAAATATCACACATATATGTAAAAAATTTCTTATTAAAAAATAAATTATATTAAATTAATACATTTTTTTAAAATAGGATATTATTAAGATACCATTTTATAAATTTGGATAAAATAAGATAACAAAAAAAATTTCATAATACAACTAAAGTAGCAAACCTCATCTCTCCTTACATTTACAATTATAAGGCATATAGTTAAAACTGCCACTTTATTTAAATAATAAGGGTTATTTAATTTTTCAAGTTATAATCTTTTTGTTTATAAAAATTTGTTAAATAAAGACGGTTCATATTTTTTTAATATTATTTTATTGTTAAAGTTAATAAAATATTCATTATAAATATAAAAAAAATTAATTTATTTATTTTAAATAAATGCTAATTATATAACTTAAAATACTAAATATAATTTTTTTTAAATCTGGCAACATTTTTTTCCTTAATTATATTATATAATTATGACACGTTGTCAAATTTATTTAAAAGAAACATTTTTAAAGTTACACGTGTCATATCATAAATTTTTTTCTTTTGAGATTATAAGCATCACTATTTGCTCTTCTTAGAATAAAAATAGAGTTGGATAATAAGAGAACCAAAATTATTTAATATGTTAACAAGATGATGACTCACTCCTAGTTGACCACTTGCATGCAATCAAATTCTAACGGTACCTTATTAAAACAAATTTTCAGAATAAATTTTATACCATACTTAACAGCCCACAATCCAGTGCACGTGGCAACATGATTTTAAGTATAAATTGATTGATGGGAATTATGAATAGAAATAAAAATATCTATCTATCAAAATAATTTAAATTTAAATTATTATTATTTAAGATACATTTAATTATATTTTAAATATTTATATTTATTATTTTAAAATATTAAATAGATTATTTAATATTTATTACATTAATTATTTTCATATGATAAAATAGGACTTAATATTGTAATTAGCTTTAGATTTAAATTATTAATCAAATATCAATATCTCTCTCATCCCATTTCACTATTAGTGTAAGTGAACCAATTTACACCAACGTTTAGTAGTCTTCTTCCAACTTGACCCACCATCTTAGCCAATTAATACCATTAAGGGTGAACATAATAATTAAATTAGCTTCTAAACTTATTAGTAAACATCTTAAATTAGCCAGTAACGACTGTTCACATGCATATATTTTTTCGAATTTTATATTATGCATATTTCATAGTACAAGGTCACCTGATAAGTGTAAATTTGTGATTGCAATTAAAAATCTTAGGTATAATTTTTCCTATGATCCTCCAAAGAAATTTTGTAATAATTCTTTTAATTTAAACAAATTTAAGCATTGGATCCTTTAAGTTCTATAACGATATGATTTATACATTTTAATCTTGTAATTTTATAAGTGAATTTTATTAATTTTATAATTTAAAAATATGAACAATTAAGTCAAAATATTTAAAAATTTAATTTTTTTCAAAAATAAAATAAAAATTATATATTTTATTAATAAAAAACATAAAAAAAACATACTTTAATTTCTTTCTTTTTATCTCTTTTCCTCTCATTCATTCTATCTCTCCTATACGCTTTTTTACTGTTCAATTTTATCTTTTTAATTTTTAAAAAAAAGGAAGAAAGATTAGAAGAAGATTAAGAAGGAAGAGAAGGAGATAAAAAGAGTAAAGAGCCATAGCGAGAGAGAAAGAGGAGACGTTGATTACTTTTTTATTAATAAAATATATAATTCTCATTTTACTCTTGAAAAAAATTAAATTTTAAATTTTTTAATTTAATTTATCGTACTTTTAAATTATAGGACTAATAAAATTCACTTAAAAATTACAAAATTAAATTAAAAAGACCATGCACCTAAGAAATCTCATTTACACCATATTGAATCCCTTATTGACCAACTTGATGAGTCCAAGACAAATTTGTTTTTGACAAATTTGACTAACACATACAAATTTTGATTAAGATGTTTGTGTCCCTAACCGTGACATGTTAGTGCCTCCTCTACTTTTATTGGACATTTTTGTAGGTTTAGTGATGCATTAGTCCTCATGTGTTCTTATTTTCCATGCTTCTCCTACAACACTTGATAAAATTTATACAATTTTATGTGGTATTTTATGGCTTTACAACACTGATAAAATCTATAACCTTGTGATTAGTGTCTAGTTTTGATTTGTCTTTTCTTGTGTTATCAATAGTCCTTTGTTTTCACTAATTATTTAATATTTTTAGTCAATAACGGTTTCATTCGATTAATTATTATTATAAAACAAGATTATCTAATTTAAGAAGAATATATATATATATATAAGATATTGTATATACGTATATTAATTACTTAAGAGATATATGTCACATCGTACTAGAGAGAGATACACTAGTAAAAATATAAAATAGTTTAAGCTCGATCACATTATGAGACTTAATTGATGGTAAAACTTTGAGTCCTTTAACCTTGTGAGGTTGCTTGGAATATCTAGCTTAAGGCATGAGTATCACTTGAGGCTTAAGCACTATGTTTCATAGCTCTCGCAATATAAAAACTTGTAATCTTCAAGGTTATTAGACGATGAAGTTGCAAAATGACAAGAGTCAAATCTTCAAAGTTATTAGAATTTTTATAATGGGTGCATTATAAATGGTGTGTGGTACCACACAATTCATTTGGATGACAAAATAACCACTCAAAATAGTGGCATTATGGTATGAAGGTAATGACTTAGATTTTTATGACATGTTTGAAAATATCATAGAGTTGAACTTTTTAGGAGAGATCTTTGTTTGTGTTCAAATGTATTTGGTTCAATAGTTATAAAAAAAAAGTACTTTCTAACTATCAATTGACATGTATCAATATCAACAAAAAATAATACAAAGATGATTCATTCATTCTTGTTACACAAGCATAACAAGTGTTTTATCTTCATGATACTAGAATTGGTGATAGTTGGAGAGTTGTGCAAAGAAAGCAACATCATTATAATTGTATACAATAAATTATTTATTTTTTGATTTATATTTATTTTTTAAATATAATTGTACAACTTTTTGTATTTATATTAAGTAGGTCATTACACCTCTTGTCAGATGAAACAAACAATTTGATCAATCTACAATAACAAGAAACTGTACACCATTAGTTAATCAATCTTCACTTCAAACTGTTGTTGAAGGTTTGACCATCCCTTTTAATATCTTCTATATCTTAACATTATTTTTGTTTCTTTTGAGTATTTTGTTTTATAGTAAAATCATGATCGTTTAGTTGATTATTAGTATTGTGTTTTATTTTTGGACAATAAGAACAAAATGTTTATAAACTAACATTATATTATCTTATTGAAAGGAAATTTATTTAACTTTTACTTTCTAGATTAAATTTATTTGTTAATAAATAGATAAAAATAACAAGGACGTGGGCGATGAGAGAGGAATATATATGTATATATATATATAAGATATTAATTATATATAGATGGTATTGTTGTATGAATTTAATTTTAATTAATTTGAATATAGTTCTTTTTTATTTCAATTGATCTTCTTTTTAAATAATCATGTAGCCACCACTATCCAACCTTCTGGGACTACACCCACGTATTGAGATCATTGCAACAATAACTCGTCAGTTTCGACGTGGCTTCACACCCATTACCTTTTGTTTGAAGATAAGTCTATGAATATTTGTAATTTTAATCATTCTACCTTTAGAATTTCGTACATAACCATATAAGAAAAAAACATCATATTAGCTTTTAAATCTCTTAGCACTTAAATGTTGCCCAATATTAATATTCTTTAGGCCATGTCTTTGACATCAACAGGTATTTAATTAAGAAGATTTATGTTGCTGTATCCTATTTTTCCTGATCTTTTATCAGTACATACATTACAACTTTTTCATTTTATTACATTAATAAAATTTCTTTTTCTTTCTAATTGATCATGAACTTGCTTAAACTTTAGTTAAGTTCCAATTACAAAGCTTATATGATCATTTTTTTGTCTAGGATGTGCCATCTAACTCACAAC
Source organism: Hippophae tibetana (assembly GCA_037013495.1). NCBI lineage: Eukaryota > Viridiplantae > Streptophyta > Magnoliopsida > Rosales > Elaeagnaceae > Hippophae > Hippophae tibetana. Next base: position 30,939,878 of record CM072802.1, on the reverse strand, counting down.
ATCCATCAACCTTTATCTTAGTTAAAATATATTTTGTTACATAATTAAACTACAATTCTATAAATTTTATAATAAGTATTTTATATAAATCAATTCTATTAGTAACTAAATGAAAGTGAAAGGATATAATTGGTATGGATTACATTATGTATATACTTCGTTCATTCTTTAAAGAAGATTATGTGTCGTATATTTTATTATATAAATTTAATTTTAATGAAAAAACAAGAAAATATATATAACATGTTTTTTTTTTTAATGTTAGTCTTGATATTATCCCTACTTTTTTACATTGTTTTTTATTTTTATAAAAGTAAAATGTAAAGTTGATTTCGTTATATGCAGCTATTGTCACATTCTTAAGGCATCTCTCAAGTTTTTGTACGGAAATTAGTAGAAGATATCAAGAGGTAATGAGCGCCCCCTTACGTGGCAAGTTTGTTTCACCACCCGAGCATCGGGCACCTAGTTTGGAGATTGCAATAAATCTTTCGATATAAAAACACTTGTGGTCGGTTTTATGAGATTTTTGACCCATTACTAAAGGATTAGATCGTCAATTGAGATTTTATATAAAAAGGTATTTACTTTTATTTTTACCAAACTAATAAATATACTAACAAATATACATTTATGATAAATCTATTCTAAATTTTTATAAATATTATAATTTTTTCATTAAATTATTATAAAAAATAATACTTATAAAACTTATAATAATATGTTAAATATTGAACGAATTTAAATAAATTTAATTTAATTTTAAAAATATTTAGTTAGATACTATTTAAAATAAAATGATACAATAAATTTTTTTTAATAGTTAAAATATATGAGGTGATAATAAAAAATATAATTTTTGTTACTTTAAGTTTTAATATTATTATTTTTGTTATTTTTTCAACTTTTTATGAGTGATAAAAATATACCATTGAAATATATAATAGTAATGATAAATTTATAACACTTATAAGAAGTTTAATAGTAGACTTATTACAAAAGTAATAAAATTGTAACACTTATTTTTATTCATTTTTTAATTTAGTTTTTCTATTATTTTTTTATAATTTGTTCCTTTTATTTTTTTAATTTTTATACTATTATCCTATTACTTTTTTCTTAAAATTTAGTTTGTTTATTTTTAAATTTTGATACTTAACTCACCTTATTTATTTTTTATACTTTTGAAGTTTAATTGAAAAATTGTAAAATTTTAGATTAAATATATGAAAATTAAAATTTTTATCTAATGGTGCCCATATGATAAGATCTTTTTTATGATTTTATTTTTAACTCACTTTAAGAAAAACATTTATATCGTTTTTTTAAGAATATATATTAATTTATGTTATAAGAAAAATAATAAGTATTTTTTTAAGAGGATAAAAAATATTCATAAAATGAGTTATATCATATAAATTAAATCTTAAAAATTAAAGGAATTAAATTAAAAAAATAAATAAAATGAATAATAATAATAAGGAATCAATAGAACATAAATAATACGGTATAATTCAGCAACTATTTTTGAAAAATGACATGTTCTGTTATTTTTGTATATATTGTGCTATTATGTGCATAAGATAAGTGGACCGATGATATTTCACAACCCAAACGCACAGTACAATACAGGGCGAGCGAGAGAGACTTGGGTACTGGGTAGGACTTTGGAGACAGAGAATGGCAGAAAGCGAAATGGAGAGTTGGGTGTCGATGCCAAAGGTGGAACTACATGCTCATCTTAATGGATCTGTCCGAGACTCCACTCTACTGTGAGCTCCTTCGTCTCTTTCTCTCTCTCATTTGTTTGTACAAGCTTTGTGTTATAATTTCTTTGTTTTCTCAACTTTAAGCTTTCGTTCCCCTTTTATTTTTCTGAATTTATGGCTGCAGAGAATTGGCTAGAATTTTGGGTGAGAAGGGTATCATAGATTTTTCAGATGTTGAGCACGTTATTCTCAAAAGTATGCTTCTTTTCCTTCTTTTAGTCACTCATTGCTCTACTTCCTTTATTACTTGGAACACTCCACGGAAAGAGAGGATTTAACTTTCAACCCTAAAATTAAATTGTTTGGCTTGAATGTTGGTCAGCTGAATTCTCCAAATTGGCAAATTCATTCTATTAATGTGAAAACCGTACTCTATTATCCTCTAGTTTTTCCTTGTTCTCTTTGGTGTCTTGTTAACGATAATGTATTTATTAAATATATCAGAGAATACTTTCATGAATATTCTTTGTTTAATTGCATATCATAACTCCTTAATCAAGTTTCATTTTTAACCCTCTCTACACAATGCATATATGTTTTTTTCTTCATATAATGTAAGAAAACATATATTTTTTTCATGTTAAAAAATACGATACACATATGATTTTTTTATATAACGTTAAAAACATGTTTTTTTATAGGGATTAACAGTGAAACCATGTAAATAACTTAGTCATATAAAAACCGGAAGATAAATTCTTTTACAGGAAGATCGTTGATGCCCTTCTTATGACCTTGTTATGCCCACTTAGTTAAATACTGTCTAGCTTCCATGAGAGGGAGTTATTGATCCTAGAAATGGTGAAATGTAGTTGATGTTAAAAAGTATAAATAAATTATTAGGCCTAACTTATGGAGCTTTCAGGAGAATTGGTGTCCAATACTTTTTTATAGTATCAGAAAAACAAGATCTTGGATCGAATGATTCGAATCCGTTGGCAACCCAAAATTGACTAGAAACTCACTCTTGAGGAAAGTGAAGTGATTGGCTTTTATAAAGATAAAGTAACCCACAGGGTTTGAGAAGGAGAGTTTTAAAAAGTATAAATAAATTATTAGACACATCTCTCACAATCTTAAACTTTTGGGAGAATTGAGGTTCAACACTTCGTTAGTTGATAGTCTGGAGATAATAAACTCCAATCATCACATTTTTCCCTTTAGCTGCTAATGCAAGTCCAATATTATTATCCTTGAGATATTAGTCATAGGTCATAGAACTAGTTGACATTCTATTCCAAGTCAATCACATTTTTTATTCCTTTTAGTTTTTAGGCTAAAGACAGGACTAATGAATAATATTTTTATTTATCCTCCCATCATTTAACTGTTTGCTGAGCACTTTTACCATTTTCAAATCTTAAAACATTCCTATTTTATTTGTTCTGTTATTCAGATGACCGTTCTCTACACGAAGTGTTCAAGTTGTTTGACCTGATCCATATTCTAACCACTGATCACAAAGTTATTACCAGAATCACCAAAGAAGTATGCCAACTTTTCAATTCATAAATATATTGTGTCCAGCATTTTTGTTGTCATACTTGATTTTCATTCAAAGTAGGTTGTTGAGGACTTTGCTTCTGAGAATGTCGTGTATCTGGAGCTCAGAACTACACCCAAGGTACAAAAAAACAAATGTCTGAGGATTTTTCCCCCTTTCTTTACATGCAGATAGGAGGAGAGCAGTTGTTTTCCTTCTCGTGAGGACAAACCTGTTTATGTATTTATTTATTGTTTTTTTCTTTATGGGGAAAATGACGGGTTTCATATTATACAGAGGAATTGTTCTATTGGAATGAGCAAACGCTCATATATGGATGCAGTAGTGGAGGGTCTAAAGGCTGTTCATACTGTTGACGTCATCTTTATGCCACATGATTTGGATGCTTGCAGTCTCTCGAATCCTCTTATAAATGATGCATGTAATGAAACTAGAAGGAAGAAGATATATGTCAGACTTCTTTTGAGCATTGACCGAAGGGAAACCACAGAGGCTGCAATGGAAACTGTGTGTATGAAACTGGGATGTTTGAGGACGTTTAATGTGTTTCTATAATTACAATTCAGTTGATTATTATTCTTGCTTAATATTGCAGGTGAACCTTGCACTTGAAATGAGACCTATGGGGGTAGTTGGTATCGATCTTTCTGGAAACCCCATTGTGGGAGAATGGTAGATCCTAACTACTAAAATTTGTACAGTTAGTATTACAACCCATATGTACAATTTTTAATTTGTTTCATGTGTTATAGGGACACATATTTTCCAGCGCTAAATTTTGCTAGAGAACATGGTCTTTACGTAACGCTCCATTGTGGAGAGGTGAGTTTCTTATCTTATACATGTACCAGCTACTGATAGAATTGTGCCAGCTTATTTAATTTTTAAAAGTTAGTTCATGTAGGTGCCCAATCCAATAGAGATACGTGCAATGCTAGATTTTCTACCCCAGAGGGTTGGCCATGCTTGCTGCTTTGAAGAAGAGGAATGGAAAAAGTTGAAATCATTTTGTATCCCGGTTAGTTGTTCTTGATATTAGTTATGTTGATGGTAAAATTCACTAATGAGATATTAAATGATGTTTTCTTTTCACTTCCATCAGAATGAAAAATAATCACTATAGCTAAAGTTCCGATCTTGGTTCAGGATGATTGATCATTGAGACTAAGACATTAGAACTTAGAAGCCATTTTTCTAATAAATATTAGTGCTTCCAGTGAATACATCTCTTAGATATTTGCACGAAGATACTTGCATTAAGAGGCACTAGAATTCCACATGTCAGGAACAGAATATCTCACTCAATTCCCATAAATTTATGATTCTTGGCTTCTTCTTTTTCCCTCTTCATTTTTTTTATCCGCATAAAGATTTTATGAAGATGGCTAGTCTCAATTTTCTCCTTCATTATATTAATTTAGTATTTTTTTTCTTTGCTGACTTCTAATTTCTTGTAAATATGTTTGTGAGTTTTTAGGTTGAGATTTGCTTGACATCCAACATCAGGACTAATACGATCTCTTCCCTAGACGTTCACCATTTTGGTTAGATGTTTTCCTTGATTTTAACTCAACAAATCTAATTCAGAAATGAGGATCCTTAAATTTGTGGTGAAGATCTCGAAAAAGTTTCACCCAGTTTTGAGATATTTATCTTAAATACTTTCTGATATCTGTATGTTTGATGTTGCAGTTGATCTTTACAAAGCAAAACATCCTTTAGTTCTCTGCACGGATGACTCAGGAGTATTCTCTACAAGTCTATCTTGCGAGTACAACCTTGCTGCTTCTGCTTATGGTAGGTCTGATGCAAACTCCTACTTGTAATAGGGAATACAATTGAAAAGGTAACCTTTTATGTTTCATTTTTACTGTTACGATTCAGGTCTAGGTAGGAGAGAAATATTTCAATTGGCAAAAGATGCAATCGAATATACATTTGCAGAAGATGGAGTCAAGAAAGACTTGAGAGAGATTTTTCAATCAGCTGAAAAACAGGAATTATCATTATAATCGTTTTTGTAGCATATGTAGCTACTTCTTACTTATTTGTTGCCAGGTAAAGATGGATTATAAAGCTCTCGATTAGGTTTCTTACACTGGCTTATTACTGATCATGTTGGCCATTAACACTTTGTAGGTTTCTTAGATCAATCTCATCAGTAGTCATTAGTCAATACTGTTGGTCCAATCCTAAATGAGGTGATGGGATACGATATGTGAGGCTTTGTTTTGATCAATAAGATGATGCCAAATTTGTGATAATTTGCACTTTTCATTCTAAATAGGTTATAAAGCATTTCATCAACTCAGCATTAACAAATTGGCAACAAATCACGGCCATCCATTTCTCCAATGAACCATATAGTCAACTCAATATTGAGTTTTCATCTGGATGATTTGATTCATGCTGATTGGTTTTAATGAAAATGCATTGTCTTTTCGTTGTTAGTCCGTACTATGAAAATATTTCAGATAAAGAAGTTAATTTGAACTATTACCTGGTCTTGCCTGTGCTACAATTTGCAATGAGTGTTTGAGTTATACTTAACCCAAGCAGGACTAATGGACCTATACTACTATCATCATGTAGAGGAGACTACCATAAAAAAATATCTTCGATATATCCATGATGTTTTCACATTTGGAAGGGTCTAAGAAATATGTTTTTTTTTGCTTTTTTTAATATGTTTTACTTTCTGTTTGATTGCCCAATAGTTATATATATATATATACCAATAGTTTTATTTTATTACGCAATTTGTTACTTTTGTATCTGAATGTTGATATTTAAAGATTAATTTTCTTCTTCTTCTCTATTTCTGTATAAATCTTAATGATTAAAGTATAAGAATATAATAAATTATACAATGAACTTTGATTATTTACGTTATTGTTATTCGGGTTAGTGGTGTAAAATTGTATTAATCTTGTTGATTTATTTCATAAATGTTTCGTATAAGATTAATCTATTAATAAAAATATATTTTTCACGTTGGATTGTTTTGGATGAATCATTTTGGATTGGGTTATAATATCGTCGATTTTAAAAAAAAATCAATAAAAATATATAATATGAAGAAAATTAAATTTATTAAATTTATTCGGATGGTATTGTTTTGTATTCACATTAAATTTAATAAATAAATTAATATTAAAATATTAATTTAATAAATTAGTTGTGAGTTATTTAATTCATTTAACAAATACATTAAAATAAATTGCGTTATATTTTATCTATTTAATAAATAAATTAAAACAGAGAGTTTTAGATGAGTAATTTCTTATTGTAGTAGAAATTATTACTCCTACTTAGGACAAAACATAAAATGAAATGAAAATGAGCGTCTTAATCACTAGTCTTCTGATGATGAAAGCTGGTTAAAAGAATTATACACTTATATTTTTATAATAATATTTTATTAATGATAATTTATTTTAATAAAAAATAAAATAGATATTTTATATATTTTTATTATAATAATAATAAAATTTACTGTAGAAGTATCATTACTTGAAAATTACAAGAGAAAGTATATATATATATATATCTTAATATTTTTAAGACTACATTATTTATATTTTAATTCAAATGAGTATATTATATACCAATAAGTAAATCTTAAATGCTAATTTTTTAAATTTCATGAATGCATCTTTCTTATCTAAAACTTTCTTGAAAATTGGATGCTCTGGTTGTCTAATATTAGTGCTGGGTTATGCTGTTTAGATAACACTTCTACATTTAAAACATTAATCTAACTTCCATATTACAACTTCGGTTATAACTTAATATACCAACAAATGTTGAGTTGCTTAAACAAAATATTAAAAAATTTAATTCAAATATAGTTATGTAATATTATTTAAAAATACATTTATATTATAATATAATCAAAATTTAAATAAATATATTTATCTTTATCTCATTAATGAGATGTAAAATAAAACAGGTGCAAGTGTAATCTGTAAATGGCGACGCTTTAGCGAAACGACAGCGCTTCTTTGCGTTTTAGTCAATAAAGCAGATTATAATAATTTATATAAATCCCTGAACAGCGAAAAAAAATCAACAACTAACCAGAAATTCGGTTGGTTTTTTTCGATTTCTCATATCTGTTGTTTAAACTTGGAGCTAGGGGTGAGTATCGGTTCGAAACCGCAAATTTTAGGTCAATCCGAATCCGATCCGATCCGAAGCAAATTATGAATTATTCAATCCGAATCCGATCCGCTGTACATGCCAATCCGAACAAATCTGAAACCGCCAATTTTAAGTCAATCCGAATCCGATCCGAAAATTATTTAAACCAAAAATTATTCAATCCGAAACCAATCCGTTGTACATGCCAATCCGAACAAATCTGAATTTGCTAATTTTAAGTCAATCCGAATCCGATCCAATTCAAAAATTATTAAATCCAAAATTTTAATTTAAATCTATTAAAAAAATTACATAAATAAAAAAATTATAAAAAATATATTAGGTTAGGTTTTGGAGATATAGGACAACTCTTTAGGTTAGGTTAAATAATTATATATATATAAATATATTTTTAAATAATATATTAAATATATCGGATCAGATCGGATTATACAGATTTGAATATTTCTAATCCGAATCCGAATCCGAATCCGAGCGGATTGATAAAATCTGATCCGAATCCGATCCGACTTCGGATAGAAACCATTTAATTTTATCGGATTTTTCGGATTGATCGGATTGATCGGATATTTTGCTCACCCCTACTTGGAGCACCTAGTGGTACGGACTTTCTCTAACACACATTCATCTATACTTAAACTTAATTGGGTCATTACATTTCATTACTCTTTTATAACCAACTTACATAGCGATCTATACTGGTTAAGTGACTTCACGGAAACAATGGTAGCAGTCATACCTATACTTTGTGTGATTTGATTTTGCGGATACGTTAGTAACAGTTCTTCTTGTGTTTTTCCGTTACCGATGAAGACTATCCTAAAAAATAATTACTCATATAAATTATAACAACCATTTTAAGTAAATTTTACCTTACAAAATCAACTTATAAAGGGTGTTTAAGTGATTATTACACCCACTCATCCATATTTAAATGATGTGAAATTCAATTAAATGTATTAAATATTTTTATATAATATCTATTAGTAATAAGGTAATAATATTGTTTATAATTTATGACAATTTTTGACTCAATGAGATTTTATTGGGTTAAGTTAGGTTTAAGTTTTTAACATAATGTAAGAATTGAGTTTGACTTATCGATGACTTGAGTTTTGTCTTTAATAGTTTCAATGTGGCTTTGTGATACCACCTCTGTCCGTGTAGAGAAAGTTGTTAAGTTTCCTTCAGTTTCACATTAGTCAAGAGTTTGACAACAATGTTGCTTATAAACTTGAACAACCCTTAATTCAATAAGATTTTATTGGGTTGAGTTAGACCTGAGTTTCTAACAATATGATTATAAAGCCCAAACCAAATATCAAACTCATTTGCACAAAAATAATGGCATTAATGTTCACGTCATATAATCAAATCCTATTCGTCCATAATTTTTGTTATTCAATTCAGATCTCTAACCAATTATATACTGAATTGTGATTCAATCACAAATGTATTGGGGTTTAGGTTGGAAGAAGCCATTAGAGATATTACGTCTTTCACTAAACAACAACTCAAAAGAGACGATAGAAAAGAGTAATACTTCATCTACGAATATGATGTCATCCCATGCTGCACATCATCTTCGTCGTCTTAGATAGTGTCACTATAAAGGTGAAGATTTTTCCTTTCTTATACCATTCATTTAGTCTTGCATTTGTTCAAGGTTAAGATAGAAAAATACTTTTGACTAACCTAAGTTATTAACTATATTGATTGAGTTTGTAATAACTTAGTCAGCTATAAAACTTATCATGCATTTTATTATTTTTATATTTAATCATTATTTCCAATAAAATAGTAGTGATCATTTTATAAGTTTTTTTTTACTTGTTTTGATAGTTTAGTACAAAAATAAATAAACATTGAGAAATAGGAAGTATGGTTGATATGGGTAAGGATATCTCACACAACACGTTACGATATGAATATAAATTTTAGTCATTATTGATGAATAATTTTTTCATCTTTTTTAAAAGTCTTGTTATTTTTTACTATATTATATAGACAATAAGAAAAAAATTCAAATAAATTTTTACATGTATCAATCAATATGTTAACATGATAAAATTAATCTCAAAACACAACACGAATCACGAATATGTATAATTGCCACGATTTTTCACCTTGAACGATTAACATTTAAGTATCAAGTTATAGAGGAAAATGATAGATACAAAATACGTTTACACCTATTTTAATTATAAAACTATGTGATAAATTTATTTTTAAAATGCACAAATTCAACATTTTTAAAGTTTTTTTTATGTAATATACATTAATTAGTGTATATGTAATTGTATTTATATATACATTAAGTATTAAATACAATACAAATTCCAATAATATATATCTAATAACTATTTGTAACGTAATCAATGACACCATCATTACTATTTAATAGTATCATATATCATTTTCTAAGAAAAATAATAAATGATTGAATAGTTGACATATCTTTGACTTGTAGTTATATATGAAAATGTGAGATTGATATTTGTATGTTTTCCTACCAACAATTACATTTAATTTTCTTAAAAATCAGTTAGGTTAATTTGTATTAAGAAAATATCTTAATTTTTTAGCATAGGTTAAATAAGGTATTTGGAAAAAATTAATCCATGTTAAAACTCAATCTAACATATGTCTTACTTACGCCACTGGGTGTAGGTCCTCCTACACGAAAGATGAAGAAAATAAAAAATGTTAGGTGCAATCACAAATGTTAAGTGCAACCATAAATATTAGGTGTAAATACATTTGAAAAATGAACCTAATATTGATAGGTAGTTTTATTTATAAATAGACAATGTCTTTACCTTAGAGATACATCAACATACCAAAACAAGAAGAGAAGTAAAACAAAGCAAAAAAAACAATTTTCTTTAAAAAAAATAGTGTTATGTGTGTAAAAAAGTGAGAGAATATTTTAAAAAAATATTGGAATATTTTTCTAAAAAGAGAGTGACAAAATAGCGAGTTTAGGAAACACTTGTGTGACATTATTTTGGGTTTATCTCAATTTGTTGTATTGCCTCTCACTTTATACCCATTAATTTTATTAGTGGAAGAAATATTTTTTGAAGTTTGTCCCGTGGTTTTAGCCCAAATTAAAGGGTAAAACACGTTAAATTATCAGTGTCATTATTTTACTCTATTAAATTTATTTATTTTTTACCTGTTATGCCCACTCGGTATGATTGTTTTTGTCAATTACAGAACTTTTGTGTGCTTCAAAATCCTTAAAGTTTTAGTAAAATGTCATTTGGAAAGTTCTCCACACACATCTTGATCTATATGGTGTTTTTTTAAAACTTAGGCCAACGAATTAAATGCTGACGAGTTGAGAAACCTTGATAAAGTTATGTTAATGCAGACTTTCAGTAGATGCTGGTTTTTAATATCTCAGCTAAATTAGGCAAAGATAGGTGGTTGGTGTTATTTAGATACCAGACAAGTGTTAATTGGAAGTGAATGCTCTATGGATAGAGTTGAGGAAGCTTTAAGGACATTGGTACCTATGCTACCAGAAATATAGTATTTTCGTTTTAACCTAAGTTTGTGCTAATGTTAGAGATACCAATATTTGAACTGAAGTCAATTTGAAATTTATGTAACTTTTAAAAGCTCTTGAATTTATCTCTTCATCTTCATATCCCAACCTTTTTTTCCTCTAATGCATGAAATGCTCTTGAATATGCTCTTTAATGAAGCAATCAAGTCTAGATCAACAATTTTTATCATTTTCCTTTTCTCTTTTATGCCCATACAGTTGATGAAAAATGTGATATGGAATTGGATGAGACTTATCCAACAATGTGGATGAAATTGGAAGTCACAGTTGAGGACTATGTGTAGAATTATTCTCTTTCCTTTAAGAATTTCTGCGGAAGATAACTACTGGCTCCAGCAAGATGAGAAGTGGTTTGAGAATTCGAGATCTCTATAACTCCCTAAGGCAAAGGCATCGAATGTTGGTATTTTAGCTTGTTGTTTCTTTTTCTTTAAAGCATGAAGCTTTTTTATTTTTTACATTAAAACTTTGGCCTTATTGTTGTTTTAGGTTAGAAAATCCTATCATTAGGTTGGAGGCGTAATGTATTACTTGTTGAAGCTTCACATAGTCTAGATTCTGGAAGAGTTGTGCACCATGCCCGTGTACTTGAGTCATTTTGTGCCCATAATGTAATAAGATTATCCCTTATGTAAGGAGTATCTGGGTTTGTGAAGACATCGCAGGCGGTAATGTTTCGTTCTCCATTTGCATCACGTATGTTGGACTATGAAGAATGGGTCGAATTGATATGGTTCCACCTTTAAAGATATCTAGATCACCACCAAAGTCTTTTCCATGACGTAGACACCTTTTTGTACCTATCCTATCATTGCATGAGAAGTTACAAAATTCACCCCAAGTGGGCATTATACATTTTTCTCTTCATAATGACTCAACCGGTTTAATATTAAGGTTACTGTGTTCTTTTATCATTCCTTTGTCTCATTTTTGTTTGTAGTTTGAATCTCATATGGCTCTATTTGTTTCTTTAGTTGGAAGAATGATGTATTTATGGTTGCGAAACCTAGAAAGCTAGTTGAGAAATTCCTACAAATTGTCAAATTGAGTATGTTACCAAAAATGCAGAGCTGTCAAATATTTCAACTATTTCTGACTTGGTTGCATGTAAGCCACACTTCCAAATTGGATGCATCGTCCACCAATATATAGGTTGTTTGACCCAAGTATGTTTTATATACTGCTTTCTTGTAATTATTTATTTATTTCATTATTCTTACAAAGGAAGTTGCTCACCTAAAGGTTTCTTTTAATTGGTGTCTTTTAGTGAAGGTCATGGAGGATGATGAAGAAATTGGGGCATACTTATTTCATAAAACAATCCTTTCTATGTATTTAACACCTAATGATGTCCCTTGGATGATATTTTCTTAATTCTCTTATGTTTTCTACCTTCCATAATTATGAAGCTTGATAGGAATAAATGGATTTTTTTCTAAATTTCCTTTTGATGGTATATGATAACATTACTTTTAATTAGTTCTATGATTCCAATACTGGAATGGTTGACACAGTGCTATTTGGATTAACAATTGAAAGGTTTTAAGGAAAATGAGAATCGTGATCTACATTTTAGGGTCATGCCTTGTGAGAGAGTGTGTTACACGGGTTCTAAACCCATTCTTAAATGGAGTAAAAGTGTAAAACTATCCACCCGGTCACCCCTTGTGAATATTTTCTTTTTATATGCTACATCTTGAATTCTTTCATTGAGTTTCTCAATTGTTTACTATCTTTCTCTTTATCTATAGTTCATTATTCTGTCCTATGATTTTGGAGGTGTTAATCCCCCCTACGAAAGCTCTATTCTACCTTAAAGCGCAGAACACCCAAATTTTAAAGTGAAAGTACATTTTTCTTTGTAATCAATAAGAAAATGCAAAACTCTACAAGATATATGAACTTCAAATATCTACCATTAAAAAGGAGAATAATTATCACTTGGTTCCAAAAGATCATTAACTTTTCTAGATTTCCATCACTACGTAGCTTCTAATTTATTCAAATTAAAATGAGCATAATGTAAGTTTACAAGTTTCTCTTAATCGATCAAGTGAAGCACCCATTTTGGTTTTGATAGGCCTAATAACTATCATGAATTTTCATAAAATAATGAATTATTTTGTTTTTTTATATCTCAATAATTCTCCCTTCTCCCCAATCCAATAAGCTCCACTTGATTCCTTAGGTTCTTACTCTGACTCAAGCCAATCTAATTGGTCTTTCATACTTTGCTTCTCTTATACTTTAACCTTAACTCACCTTATTTGCGTAAGGTTTTAGGGTCCTTCCAACTTTCAAGGCCTTCCAAGTTCAATGTTCTCCCTTTAAACCTTGATTTCAACTCACTTGATTTGTTCAATATTATAGGGTCCTCTAATTTTAATATTTAGAACAAGTCCACACTATTACAAGATTTAGAAAATTTTATTTCAAGCTCACATTTCAATTACACATTACAAGGTTTTGATACCATTTGATAAGCCTAATAACTATTATAGATTTTCACAAAATAATGAGCGTTTATATCAAAATCTTAACCCACTAGACAGAATTGACTCATGCACTTATAAATTCATGCTCCAATTAATATTTTATCAATGTGAGATTGATTTGCTTTTCACTTGTCAACAGATTTCTTGATACACCATTTAACCAATTGGATTTTTGTTCGGAAAAAAGTGTTCAATCTATTAAAGTGATAAATGTATAAAAATAATATTAACCATTCTACTATTTTCAAGGTCTAGTAAACTCAATTGTTAAATTACAAGTATTTGGTCTATATGGTGCATAGAACTAATAATTATGGAGAAGTGATAGATGTATAAAAGTATTGTTAGTTTTTCTCTTACTAATTTATGTTTTTAGGAGAGTTGGTTTTCTAACAATTTATAATATGATATCAAAGCTAGAGGTCCTGTGTTCAAGAGCTAGTAACCTCAATTGTTGATTTACAAGTATTTGATGTACATGGTACATAAAGCCAACACATGTTAAAGAGTGATAAATGTATAAAAATAATGTTGATTATTCTCCTAATAATTTAAGTTTTTTGAAAAGTTAGTGATCAGTTCTAACATGGTATTAGAGTTGAAGGTCACGTGTTTGAGGTCCAATAATCATAATTGTTGATTTGTAAGTATTTAACCTACATGACACATAGAGTAACACTTGTAGAGAAATAATAAACGTGTAAAAATATTGTTGATTATTCTCTCATTAGCTTAAGCTTATGAAAAAGTTTTTTCAACGATTTATAACATAACATCAGAGTTAGAGATTCTATATTCAAGACTTAGTAACTTCAATTATTTATTTGTAAGTATTTGACTTGCTTAGTACATAAAATCAATATTTATAGAAAAATAATAAATGTATAAAAATAATGTTGATGATTATTCTAATGTTTTAAACTTTAAGGAGAATTAATAACCAACAACTTCTAACAAAAATAACACTTTTACTTTCTCCATCTTGAATAAATCTAGGTTGGAGCTTGGATGGACAGGATCATCATTTGTACATGGACATGAGGGCCTGCGCCAACATTGATTAAGGCATTCCTATATACTGGGGCCAAGGCTGTTATATGTCCTTCAGCTGATCCACCAGAAACACAACTGACCTGTTTCTATGGATCTGGGTAATTCACTTTCTTAGAAAATGTAAAGTTTGAGATTGGTGAAGACGAGGCAGAAGATGAAGAGGTTGTCCCTGCCAGTCCTGAAAGTGATTGGGACAGTGACCATGAGAAAACTGGATAACATTATATGGATATTTGGAATGATGAGGAAAAAGAAATGTCACTTCCAAGGATACTATAGTTTGTCGAATAAGAATTTTGTATAAGAAAATCAAAATAGAAGGCAAGGGGGAGAATAAAAATGTAGATGTGTTAGAGAGCATTGAATTTTGTTATCTTTTATTATCAGAACTATAGTGGTCAATGCTGTAAAACACCGGAACCCACTTTTCCTATTACAACATTTTATAGTTATGTGAAGCCATGAGACACCCCTGAAAGGGCAATTTTCAAACGTTCCCTGAAAATGTTCTAACTTTAATGAATTTCCAGAAATTCCATAAACTATAAGTTGTCAATTGTGACCTACTGACTTTAATAATAGCTCAAAAAAAGAAAAAAAAGAATTAGGGCTTAATTTTTCCCAAAATATGTATTGATAGTGGATTTTTTTTCCCTGAGAAAATCACATACTCTATCATCTTCTTCTTTATCTTCATCACATCTGTTATTGTAGCCACGGCGGTATTTGACTTGTTTCTGAATGTGGTTGAAGTTGTGGAAAATAAACTCAAATAAAAAAAAACGGACAGATTTTAAGACAGTATTGAATGAGGAATTGAAGTGGCAATTCCAGATCATTTTGAGCAAATGAAGAGTCTAATTCGTGTGTTTTTAAGTCTAGTTTTTAATGGTGAAGGTTTCAGGTCATTTGGTATTACCTACAATAAGTTATGGAAGTTTTAGCAAGGAAGGGTCAGAATTTACTAAAAACGGACAGACAGTATTGAATGAGGAATTGAAGGGGCAATTCCAGATCGTTCTGAGCAAATGAAAAGTCTAATTCGTGTGTTTTTAAGTCTAGTTTTTAATGGTGAAGGTTTCAGGTCATTTGGTATTACCTACAATAAGTTATGGAAGTTTTAGCAAGGAAGGGTCAGAATTTACTGTTTTGTTTAAAGCTGTTTTTTTTAATACGAATTTTAAGAGTCTTGTTTAGGTCTATAAATAGAGTTGTATTCTTTTGTAAGTAGGCAAGAAGAGAGAAATAAAAAAGAGTGTTTGATTAGTAAAAAAAAAAATTGTTTTTGTCTCTCTTCTCTCCACCAAAATAGTTATAAAATATCAACAAATTGGTATCAGAGCCGATGGCGAATGTGATGGGACAAATGCCGCTACCACGACTAACGAAGGCGAACTACGAGAACTGGAGCATTCAAATGAAAGCTCTTCTCGGATCGCAAGATGCGTGGGAGGTGGTCGAAGAAGGTTTCAAAGAACCAACAAATACCACGGGATATACGGCGGCTCAAAACAAGGCGTTGAAAGAGGAGCGATCAAAGGATAAGGCGGCACTATACATGTTGTTCCGAGCCGTTGACGAGTCGGGCTTTGAGAAGATTGCCGAGGCAACTACTTCAAAAAAAGCGTGGGACATTTTAGAAAAAGTGTTCAAAGGAGCCGACCGAGTAAAGCAAGTAAGACTCCAAACTCTACGCGGTGAATTGGAGAGTATGAAGATGAAGATGTCAGAAGGTGTATCCGACTACATCTCGCGTGTGCAAACAGTGGTGAATCAACTAAAACGAAATGGAGAAATTCTAACTGATGCAAGAGTGGTGGAGAAAATTTTGCGGTCATTAACCGAGAATTTTGAGAATGTCGTTTGTGCAATTGAGGAGTCGAAAAATCTGGAGGAGATGACCCTTGATGATCTCGCTGGTTCTCTTGAGGCGCATGAACAGCGGAAGAAGAAGAAGAAGAACGAGTCGCTTGAGGAAGCACTGCAAGCCAAGGTATCTATCAAAGATGAAAAGGTACTCTATACTCAAAACTTTCGTGGTAGAGGGCGCGGCCGTGGAGGTCGCAGTAATGGTCGCGGTGGTGGAGGCCGCGGTCGAGATGCACACTATGAGGAGAAGGGGCAGTCAAGCCAACAAAATTGGCGAGGTAGAGGACGTGGTCATGGGAGAGGCGGCCGGTCAAATCATTCAAATGTTGAGTGCTACAACTGTGGCAAGCATGGGCACTACGCAAAAGAGTGCAAATCAAATATCGAATGCTATAATTGTGGCAAGCATGGGCACTATGCAAAGGAGTGCTATTCTGAGAAAAAGGTAGAAGAAAACGCGAATCTAGTCGCGAAAGAGGAGACAAGAGAAGATGGTGTTCTCATGATGGCCTACAAAAATACCATTCTCGACAGTGACACGGTGTGGTATCTCGATACCGGCGCTAGTAATCATATGTGCGGGCACAAACACCTCTTTGTGGAGATGCAAGAGATAGAGGTTGGGCACATGTCATTTGGAGATGCGTCAAAGATTCAAGTGAAAGGTCAAGGTACAATATCATATTTGCAAAAGAATGGTTTAAAGGGATTAATTGAGAATGTTTATTATGTACCTGATCTCAAGAGCAACATCCTGAGCATGGGACAACTCATGGAGAAAGGATACTCGGTGTTTATGAAAAATCGAGTATTACAACTGAAAGATAAGAAAGAGCGAGTAATAGCACGAGTTGAGATGGCGAAGAATCGAATGTACAAAATCAACCTGTGTTATGTGCGAGAAAGGTGTTTGCGAGTTAATGTAGAAGACAAGGCGTTCCTGTGGCATTTGCGATATGGTCATTTGCACTATGGTGGTTTACAAAAATTGTCGAAGAAAGGAATGGTACATGGGTTACCCGAGATTGACTACATCGAGAATTTTTGCGAGGAGTGTGTACTCGGGAAGCACTCGAGACACTCATTTCAGAAGAAGGCAGAATACCGAACAACAGATCATCTCGCATTAATACATACCGACATTTGTGGGCCAATCACTCCTGAGTCATTCAGCGGTAAAAAATATTTCATTACTTTTATCGATGACTATTCCAGAAAGACTTGGGTTTATTTCCTGAAAGAAAAATCTGAAGCATTCGAAATGTTTAAAAAGTTCAAAGTAATGGTAGAGAAGGCAACTGGCAAGTTTATTAGAGCTCTACGTTCTGATCGAGGTGGCGAATATAACTCGACAGAATTTGCGAGATACTACGCAGAACATGGAATAAGAAGGTTCCTAACCGCACCGTACTCTCCTCAACAAAATGGTGTGGCAGAGAGAAAGAATCGGACCATTCTCGACATGGTTCGATCAATGCTGAAAAGTAAGAAGTTGCCAAAAGAATTTTGGGCGGAAGCTGTGCAATGCGCAATTTATGTGCAAAACCGATGTCCACATGCGAGTTTAGAAGATAAAACTCCACAAGAAAATTGGAGTGGTAGAAAGCCGACAGTCTCACACTTCAGAATATTCGGTAGTGTGGCTTATGCACACGTACCGGATCAGCGAAGAACAAAGCTAGAAGATAAGAGCAAGAAATTTGTGTTCATTGGTTATGACGAGAAGACTAAAGGTTTCAAGCTTCTCGATCCAATAAACAAGAAGGTAATAATAAGCCGAGATGTTAAGGTGAATGAAGCAAGCGAGTGGGACTGGAAAAACTCTTCCGAGGTGATAGTAGAAAGGGGAGAATCATCAACCACATCAACAACAAACCTCGAGATCGAGATAGCAAGAAGCCCTCAAACAACTGATAATGAGGAAGAGCCAAGACAACCAAAAATGCGAAGCATGCAAGATTTGTACGACTCAACAAGTGAGGTACATTTAATTTGTCTTTTGGTGGATGCCGAAATAATTACATTTGAAGAAGCAGTACGGAATGAGAAGTGGCAAGCAGCCATGGATGAAGAAATAAAAGCAATTGAGCGAAACCGAACTTGGGAGTTGGTTGAATTACCAAAAGGATGTCAGCCCATAGGAGTAAAATGGGTATACAAAAAGAAGATGAATGCTCAAGGCGAGATAGAGCGGTACAAGGCAAGGCTAGTTGCAAAGGGCTATCGACAAAAGGCGGGGATAGACTATGATGAAGTCTTTGCCCCAGTTACAAGAATGGAGACGATTCGCCTTCTCATTGCTCAAGCAGCTCAATTCAAATGGAAAATTTTTCAAATGGATGTCAAATCAGCTTTTTTGAATGGTGTGCTAGAAGAAGAGGTGTATGTAGAGCAACCACCCGGGTACACAAAAATTGGGGAAGAAAAGAAGGTGCTGAAATTGAAGAAGGCACTTTATGGACTAAAGCAAGCACCTCGAGCTTGGAATACCCGCATCGACACTTACTTCAAGAAGAACGGGTTTACTCAATGCCCATATGAACATGCTTTGTACGTGAAGAAAGAAGAAGGTAACTTGTTGTTTGTAGCTCTTTATGTTGATGATCTTATATTCATAGGGAATAATGAGGAGATGATAAAAGATTTTAAAGAGGCTATGACTCGGGAGTTCGAAATGACAGATTTGGGTTTGATGAAATATTTCCTTGGTCTGGAGGTTAGACAAGAAAATACTGGGATTTTTGTATCACAAGAAACATATGCAAAAGAAATTCTAAAAAGGAACAAAATGGAGAAGTGCAACCCGGTATTGACACCAATGGAACCTGGGGCTAAACTTTCTAAGTTTGACGGTGGAGAACGAGTAGATGCGACCAAATACCGAAGTTTGGTGGGAAGTCTGCGTTATCTCACATGCACGAGACCAGACATATCTTACAGTGTTGGAGTGGTAAGTCGGTTCATGGAAGAACCAGTCTATACACATTGGAAAGCATTGAAGAGAATTCTGCGATATATCCGAAGTACAGAATCACTCGGATTATTTTTCTCGAGAACAGAAGAGTATAAACTGGTGGGATACTCTGATAGTGACTGGTGCGGAGACATAGATGATCGAAAGAGTACATCGGGATACGTATTCTTTATGGGAGACACAGCGTTCACATGGATGTCGAAAAAACAACCCATCGTGACACTCTCGACATGCGAAGCAGAATATGTGGCAGCATCATGGTGTGTGCGACATGCAGTTTGGCTAAGGAAACTTTTAAGCGAGTTGAATCTCAGACAAGAAGAAGCAACCGAGATCCGAGTTGATAGCAGGTCGGCAATTGAACTCGCAAAGAATCCAGTACATCACGAAAGGAGCAAGCATATCGATGTGAAATTTCATTTCATTCGAGAACAAATCCGGGAAGGGAGTGTGAAGTTGAATCATGTAGCAAGTCTTGATCAAGTAGCCGACATGTTCACAAAGCCGTTACCCACGGTTTTGCTGGATAAATGCAAGATGGCAGTAGGCATGAAGGATGGAAGAAATTTGAGTTTAAGGGAGGAATTTGTGGAAAATAAACTCAAATAAAAAAAAACGGACAGATTTTAAGACAGTATTGAATGAGGAATTGAAGTGGCAATTCCAGATCATTTTGAGCAAATGAAGAGTCTAATTCGTGTGTTTTTAAGTCTAGTTTTTAATGGTGAAGGTTTCAGGTCATTTGGTATTACCTACAATAAGTTATGGAAGTTTTAGCAAGGAAGGGTCAGAATTTACTAAAAACGGACAGACAGTATTGAATGAGGAATTGAAGGGGCAATTCTAGATCGTTCTGAGCAAATGAAAAGTCTAATTCGTGTGTTTTTAAGTCTAGTTTTTAATGGTGAAGGTTTCAGGTCATTTGGTATTACCTACAATAAGTTATGGAAGTTTTAGCAAGGAAGGGTCAGAATTTACTGTTTTGTTTAAAGCTGTTTTTTTTAATACGAATTTTAAGAGTCTTGTTTAGGTCTATAAATAGAGTTGTATTCTTTTGTAAGTAGGCAAGAAGAGAGAAATAAAAAAGAGTGTTTGATTAGTAAAAAAAAAATTGTTTTTGTCTCTCTTCTCTCCACCAAAATAGTTATAAAATATCAACAGAAATGGCCTTCACTTCGTCCATTGTATTGCGCACTGTAGAGTTTACAAGCCAACTAGTAGAGTCGGGTGCACTATTCTAGTCACTTATTTGTATCATTTTTATTATGGATCTAAAAAAATGGTGTTAAACCTAGATTCATATAACACGAAAAAGAGTTAAAAGAAGAAAGAGGGGGGAGGAAGGGAGAAGAATCGATTTCTTTAAGATCAATTGGCATTTTTTAGCTTGTTGGTAATATCATTCTTTTCCATTCAACTTAAGAATTCAAATAATTAAATAATAATAATATTTTTTAAAATTTATAACATAAAAATAATATTTTTTATATTTTAATTATTTAAAAAAATTCTAATTATTTAATTAGGTGTTGTTTCAATGAAATTATATTTAAGTTATTTTTATTATAAATTTTAAAAAAAATATAATTTTTTTTAAAAAGGTATTTCTACTTTCCTAAGAATAAGAAAAGAAATATATTATTTTATTTTAGTGGTAATTAACCTCATGTTTGGTTGGACGGAATGAAATCGAATCATAATTGATTCCTTTCATTTTGTATGTTTGGTTGGATGTAATAAAGGGTGTAATGAAATTAGATTACTAAAAGAAAAGTAATTACAATTCTTTCTCCCCTCCTTGATAATCATAATTTTATTCCTATCTAAACTTTTTTTTTTCAATTTTACCCTCACTTAAAATATAACCTTAAACTCAAATCTCAAATTCTCAAACCTAAAATTCCAAAACCCTAAAAACCAAAATTTCAAAACCCTAAACCCTAAATTTCAAAACCCTAAACCCTAAATCCAAATCCTAAAACCCTAAACCCTAAATCCCTAAACCCTAAACCCCAAATCCCTAAACCCTAAAACCCTAATTCTTAAAACATAAATCCCAAAACCCAAAACCCTAAAACATAAATCCCAAAACCCTAAAACATAAATCCCAAAACCCTAAACCCTAAACCCAAATTCTAAATCCTAAAACCCTAAACCCTAAACCCAAATTCTAAATCCTAAAACCCTAAACCCCAAATCCCTAAACCCAAAATTCCTAAACCCTAAACCTTAAAACATAAATCCCAAAACCCTAAACCCCAAATTCCAAATCCTAAAACCCTAAACCCCAAATCTGAAATTCTAAAACCCTAAACCATTTTTAGAAAAATAATAATTTTAATCTTAAACCTTAACCTACAAATATAACCCTAAATCCTAAATCCCTAAACCCTAAATCCCACATCCCAACCCTCAAAACCCTAAACCCTATTTAGAAAAATAATAATTTTAATAATATATTTCTTTTTAATTAAGTAATAATTATTTAGAAAAATAATGATTTCAATAATGTATTTTGTCTGACGAAAAAATAGTAATTAAATGACATTATTTGAACTTTACTGCATGTAGGGGTATTAAGGTCATTTATAGCTTTTTTCATTCCATTCCAGTGGCAAACCAAACACTATAATCCTGATTCCGAACTTGATTACAGTTATCAAACCAAACAAGATTATTTTCTTTCCATTCCATTCTGATTCCGATTCCGATTCCGATTCCGATTCTATTTCACGATCAAACACCACCTAAAGGTTTCAAACATAATTAATTTTTTTGGGAATATCAAACATAATTAATTTAATCGATTGACTTATCAAACATAAGTAATTTTTTTGGTAATATCAAACATAATTAATTTAATCGATTGACTCAAAATTAGAGATGCACATTATTCCAATGTCAGCAAAAACAGAGACATGATTGAGTGCGTAAAATATCAATTTATGGTGGTATTGTTTGGTTGGAGTGAGTACTAGATCGTAATTGCATGTTTTTTTAAGAATTTGAATATTTGGAAATTTTTTACAAATCAATTTAAATTTAGATAGATTGGATTTTTTTCAATAAAGTTAAATTAACTTAAAATTCATTTATAAATTATTATAATATAAGAATACTATATATACAATCATAAAATTTTAAATTAATACATATTTAATAAAATTTATTGTTTATATTTAATACAATAATTTATATTTATTTTTAAATCAAAACAATAATTTAATTTAAGTAAAATATTTAAATATAAATATAAATATATTATAAAATAAAATATATATTTATTTATAATACTAATAATAATTCAGTAACATATTATACACCTAGCAAAAATGTGTATAAATTTAGTTAGGACAAGGATAAGAGTTGTGACCATCAATCATTTGGAACCATCTGAGTTAGCCTATCTCGAACAGGAATGAATCCATTATTGAATGAAAATGATTCCAGGCAGGCAGTGATTGCAATTAGTTGATGGTAAGCATGAGCCAACTAATTATGTCTACAAAAATTGCCTTTATTCAAAGTTCATCCCACTGATTGATTCCATACTTTTCTGATTTAAAAAAAAAAAAAAAAGTAGGAAGGCTCTAAAATGCAAGGCACTTTCATTTTTAGTCCATAATTTTGCCACATTTTATTTCTTTGAAAAATCTTGTTGACCCTACCTACTCAATGATCATTATGCAAAGTTCACTATCCCAAGTAAGCAGAAAGAAAGAGCTAAAAAGGTTTTGCTAATTGTCAAAAGGATAAAATTCTACCCGCAAAATCAGCATTACATTCTATTGCATTTTTGCAACCACCAGAATAATATGATAACCCATGTCCCTAACAAGAACACTAATTATGCAGAAAATCATGTTGGCAACTTCGAAAAAAAAAAGTTTTAAATAAACAAAAAAAATATGTGATTCTCCTCGTTCACAACATTCCTCTCTCCTCAAACAAAATACTCTGAAGTCAGAACCCCAATTTTCTTCACTGAGAGACCTTCCTTCCGCATCATCATTCCGATGCATGACAAAGCCAGCACCTCAAGGACCAAGCTCTCTAAAACAATGGCTACAACAGCTCCAATTGCTATTGGAACTCAGGGAACCATAGGATCACTAGTCAAGAAAGAAATTGAGCATTTCAGTAAGTTTGAGCTAGACCTTAATGCAACTTCCTCAAGAAAGCCTGCAGGTTGTGAACAAGTCATAGACATCGATCCTCCTTGCCATCGTAGTTCCATGTCTAGCTTTTGGCTCTTAATAATGACATGGAAAAGGAAGAAGCAAAGAGGCAGAAAAAGGTTCTTATCAAGTATATGCTCTGCTATAGAAGTTGCTGAAAGTAATCGGCTATTTAATTATAGGATTCTTGAAGATGATGTTCAGAACTTGAACATTTATTAGATAAACCTCACAGTGACTGAGATGATAATAGTCTCAAAGCTCTATGTTCTATACCACCGTTTGGATTTTGCTAAAACCTGTTACCTGTAGTGTATTGCCATAGGGATGTCCACCTTCAGTCTTTCTCAAGAAAGAACTGAATTTATTATAGTTTTCGTAAATACGTTGAATGGATTGATCAAACGGTTTGTTTACGAACAACATATATTGTATATTTGATCTTTAAATGGTTTTGTATCAGCAAAAACGATTATGAAAATAAGAAATGTTAATTTTTAAAATTTATGAGTTGGACCCTGGAAACTGATGTTTTTGTATTAAGCAGCTAATGAACAAGTCGCTTTAAGTTGGATTAGAGGACGTTAACAAAGATCAAACATTGTTTTTCCAATAAACATATTACACCAGCAGTTAGAGTGGAAAATAACTTCTAACTATGTGACTTGCACATAGCAAACTTTTTTTTTAAGGGACACTTAAGTCTGTTTCTTATTAAATACAGAAAACATTAGGAACTTGGGTCTATGATGTTGGGGTAGGGAGTGCATCACAAACCAAGGCCATTAACACATATCAAACTTTTTACAAGAAAAAGCTCTAAGTTATGAGCTCAACTAACTTAACTGCTAACTGGTTGAAAGAATAAAATAGACGACTACTTTACAATCTGCAAGACTGGCCTTGTGGGAGGAACGTCTCTCATTTGGTGCGAGGAAACTGCACACACTTTGTTTACAAAACTTTCATGTTGTGCCTTGATGTTAAGGTCTTGCGAGAGAGGAGGTTCAAAGGACCAAAGAGCTTTTCCTTGATGTGCTGATCGAATCCTTTGCAATGGCCCCATTTTGGTGGAAATTGGGTATCACATGTTGAGTTTGATGTACAAGCAAACCAGTATACCTTAAAGTTGTTTTAAAAATTTGCTCAGATGTTATTGCTCTCTACTTTTATTCTGACTCTGGAGTGATTGCATATGCTTACCGACCTTTGCACCATCTTCATCAGTTTTCGCCTCAGCTATGTGTTCCAGAGTAGTTACGACATCACCCATGTATGGTCGTGTGTCATCTTCATCTTGGAGACACGTTGCTGTAACTGCAAGAGCTTGGTGCAAACCCTTTGTAGGGTAGTTTCCTTCAAGCAAGTAATCAACCATTGAAGAGAAGTTTCTTATATTCTCAAACAGTGCATGGTTCTGCCAGCAGAGAGGAGTTTAGCTATAGACAATCATTATCTCGATCAAGGCTTGGAAAACATAAGGCTCTTCATATTTGTCAAGTAAGTATAATTCTAAGATTTTTTCAACGTACACAAGTGATTAAATTATGCTGCTCGGTTGGCCTTGTACCATCAATATTTCTCCTTCTTGTAATTATCTCAATAAACACAACACCAAAACTGTACATATCAAACTTAGTTGTTAGTTCACCTTTTGAGGTATACTCAGGAGCATAATAACCACAAGTCCCCATCACTTTTGTAGAAAATGTCCCGGTTTTCCAGGCTGACACAATTTTACCAGTCCAAAATCAGAGAGTTTTGCATTGAAGTTTTCATCTAATAATATGTTTGATGCTTTGAAATCACGGTACATAACTGGTGGTTCGGCCATCTCGTGTAAATGTTCAAGTCCACTGACTGCTCCTTCTGCTGTTTTCATTCTGGTGTCCCATTTCAAAGGCTTTTTACCTGGAGGCACATCTTAAGAAAAGGAACAAAACAGACTTTTAGTCAGTTTATAGACCCAAACATTTTGTTAACATACTTTTAATCTAACATAAATATAGACATTGTTAAAGCAATCAATTTTGTACCAAAAAGGTAGTCCTACGAAGATCCTTTGGACATGAACTCATTCATTAATATTCTTTGTTCACCTTCAGCACAATAACCTACCAGTTCAACAAGGTTTGCGTGTTGTTGAACAATACTTGAAACCAAAATCTCAGAAAAGAACTCTCTACTTCCCTGACATCCTTTCCTACCCAATTGTTTCGCAGCTACCTCCTGAATTAAATCCAAAAGCTACAAAATTTCAAAACCACTTTAAGTGTGCTAGACTTTGTGTTCATTCAACATGCATATAGCGTTTCTATACTTATGCTCATTTTAAAAGTAGTTATAAGTCAAAAATTGTTTCAGAAGAAAGTGCTTTTAAAAAGAAGCACAAAATGTGCTTTCTGAAGCTTAAAAAAACTTCTGATAAACTTCTTTTTCATTTGGTGCAAAAGCCTTTTTTTTCCCATCAGTATCACAGTTGGTGCTAGACATTGTGTTTATTCAATATGCATTTAGCGTTTATTTACTTATGCTTATGTTAAAAATAGTTTTAAGTCAAAAACTGTTTCAGAAGAAAGTGTTTTTTAAAATAAGTACAAAATGTGCTTTCTAAGGCCTGAAAAAAAACTTTTAATAAACTTCTTTTTGGTTTGGTGCAAAGCGTTTTTTCCCTGTCAGTAGCACATTTATAGGATCTCATGAGCATATAAGCAAACCAAACCCTTAGCATGTTCATGCGTCCCTATGAACATGGATGGGAGAGAGAAATACCATTACGAATCTATTAATGTATCCTCTGTAGGCCCTGCCAAATCCACCTTCCCCAACTAGAAAGTCAGGATTAAAGTCATCTGTAGAAGAGGCCAATTCGGAAAATGTGATCTCAAAGCAAGATATTTTTGCATTTCGAAAATTAGCCATATCTTTGGCTATGTTCCTGCGCTTGCTGCACACCAATACATGTAATGCCTCAATAAGAGCTATCCAATTAAGAACTCAAAAAGCAGACACAACATGGTTTTCATATCAATAATTTGGTTGACTTGAGATAAACATGTTTGGAATATAACACATACATAAAATCAATAAATCTTCCATTAAAACTCACTTGCCTTGATAGAAAATTCATTTCTGCTCTTCCTAATAGAATCATTGGCAGTGGGTGAGATATCAGCTCCGCAAAAAGAGAAGCATCTCATCTTCTCTCTGCCTTTTATATCAGAATTCTCTCACTCACTGTGCAAAACAAAACATGATGCCAAATCCCATTTAAAAACGTGTTAGATTAATGAAATATATTAAATCAGATAGACAATTGGGAATTTTATCAATTAGTTGATCAAATCCCATTTTCCAATATATTTACATCAATCTCTTTGTTAAGATCTTTGTATCATCATCATCATCATCATATGGAATATAAGAATACTGGTTATATTAATGAAACATTCTAAAAGCAAAATATAACGCATACCTATTAATAAAATAACCAAATATAATTATAAAATATAATGTAATTTTAAAATAAAAATTGTAATGAAAATATATAAACTAAACGCACCAAAAATTTCTATTACTTCATAAAAGATTACCATAGATTTTGTAAGGCTATACAAAATGTCCAATGTTTTCTCCGGTTGACTAACAAAACAAAAACAAATAAAAAAAAGCTTTAGAAATTACAAAAAATTATTAAGGAAGTCCCATATCAGCTAGGAGTACAACGTCAATACTGGTTATAAATTTGATCGATTATTTAACTCACAAGATGGTTTTTGAGTTATGAGTTAGGCATATGTTCTTTAATATGGTATCAAAGTAGACTCCTGATCTGATTGTAATCCCTAAAGTTTATCAACCTCGTCGATACTCAAGGTAGAATTCTTGTCGGTACGAGAGAGAATGTTAAATAAGTCTCACATTGGTTAAGAGTGCAGCGTCAATATTACTTATAAGTTTGGATAATCTTTTAACTTAGAAGCTGTTTTTTGAGTTATGAGTTAAACTTAGATTTTACTCTAATAATATTGAACTGTAATAGTGTTGTTTTTGTTATTTTTCCAAAAGTTATTAGTGTATAAGAAAATAGAGTTTAATTTTTAATTCTTTCGTAATAATAGATATATGTTAATTTTTTTATAAGTCAATAAATATAAGTGCTAATGTTCGTAAATATGATACATATATTCAATTTTATAATAATTTAAATATGGGCTTCTTGATAGATGTTTTCAATAAATATTATTTTATTTAATATTTATAAAAATATATTTTTTAAAAATGATTTACATCTCAATTCGAAAATACTTTAATAAAATATGATGAAATGGTGCAACTCTGTAGCTATTGATTACTTTATCGAGCCATATGATCACTTGTTATATATCTCTAACAAGACATCAATCAACATGATATATACTTAATTAAAAGTCACGGTGTCAAATTTCACATTTAAGTTAGTAGTAATTTATTATTTGTATATATAATAATTTAATATATATAATATGCTTTCAATTTTTTATATTGGATGAATAAAAAGATATTAAATTTATACATAGTTGAATGCCAATCTTATGTTTGTATCATAATAAACATGTTTGTGTTGTATTTCTAACTCAAATTTAGATATTTTTAATATTATAAAATTTTAAATTAATTTATTTATTTATAACCGAAAAACTCAACTATCAATAAAATAAAATAAAAAATTATAGTTAATTCTAAAAGAAAATTCATCAAGTCATACGATGTTAATTGTTTTTATATATATAAAAAAAACTAACACTTAGATGGTGCAATTGTTGTCCTTCTTTAAGATAAAATATGTAGGGATGTAACTTAGATGACGCAATTTTTGGATTAGTTTAGATTTTTTAAATTAAATATAAATTTAAAACTTAATCTTAAAATATTTAGATTTGATTTTTTCTAAAACTTTAAATTAATTTAATTTAATGCTAGAAAAAAATTAATAATAATATATACTATTTAAATATATTTATAAATTTTAAACTTAACTCATATTTTAAATTAAACTCATAATATAAATATTTGATTATAAATTCAATCCTAAAATAACTAGAATAGACTTATTTAAATATAATCGAATTTTAAATCAAAATATAAATATTAATTTTAACTTCAGTGCTAAAATTATTCTAATAATACCAAGCAAGACTTACTAAAACTTAATCGAGCTTTAAATCGAGTAGAATAAAATAAAATAATTCAAATTTTGGTCAAATTAGATTAGATTTATATACGTAAATATGAGTTAATGATCCCTTTATCTTTATAAAAATAAAAACGAAATTAACATCCACAGCATATAATATCATACACGTAAGATTTTGTACTTGGCTACACCTGTTCGAATGATGTTAGTTGAGAATTAAAGCAGGTCCACGTGGAACAATCAATACTATCACGAGGGCAACCTTGCAAACGCCACGTGTCGCAGACCCAAAACCCCTGCAAAACCTATTGCTGGTCATGGATCTCTTTTTCTTCATCGTCGATATCTCATCTCACAGAGAATGCTTCAATAATGGCGGTTTATAGATCCCTGAAAACTCTTATTCGAAAAACCAAAGAATCGAGAACGTTTATAACAGCCACAACCTATTCGATTTCAGCTCCTCCATTAGCCCCTGTTTCCAATCCTTTCTTTCCCTTGCCTTCTCAGACTTCTCGATTTCTTTCTCCTCTCTCCAATTTGATCATTCCTCTTCAGGGACCTCTCTTCCTCTCTTTCCCTCCCTGTAAGCTCGCTCAATCCGCAACTCCTCTATACCTTCAAGGAAACGGCGTCGCTTTACGGAAGATCGAAGCCCTCAATTTGAATCTCGTTCGGAAGAGAACCAGCTTTCCTCTAAAATTGAAATTCGGGTCGATCTCTTCTTGCGCTCAAAATGTGCCGGTTCAGGTTAACGCGAAGGAAGAAAATAATGAATTTGTGCAGAGTTTGGTGAATTTACCGAATCTTATATCGGCCGGTCGGTTAATTTCTGGTCCTGTTCTTGGATGGTATGCTTCGTTCCAAGTTTTTATTTTTGATAAAATTTATTGTATTTTATTGCAGAGTTGTGGGTTTAAGTCAGAATTTAAAAGTGATAGTAATGATTGAAATTTTTATACAGGATGATTATGAATGAATGGTATTCTTATGCTATGATGGGATTGGCTGTCTCTGGGGCTACAGACTGGGTATGGATTGCGCGTACATTTCCATTTTATACGAACTCAATTATGCAAGTTTTTATTCCAAGGAATTGAGAAAATGGAAGATTTTAATACTCATTCTTAAACTGTGTAGTTAGATGGATATGTGGCGAGAAAGATGAAAATCAATTCTGTGGTTGGATCCTATCTTGATCCCTTAGCCGACAAAGTATTGACAAAACTTTTTCTCTCATTTCATTTCGACCAAAAAGTTAATTGTTGTTTTTTTAGCAGGTGGTTTCTTATATAGGAACCTACCTTGTATAATTTGATACATGGTTTGATGAGTTTTCATTCGTCACATAGATTCTTATAGGCTCTGTTGCTTTGGCAATGGTACAAAAGGATCTTCTTCACCGTAAGTTATCATTTTTTGTTGTTTCTGTTCTTTGTTGTATTTGTTTTTGCATGTAAAATATTCACGTCTCATATTGAATTAGATAATCGCATTAAATTTCCATTTGTTTTGATGTCTAATTCAATTGCGTTGGTAATGTTAATAATTTGCGTTATTTTCTTTTTGGGTTGTGAAGCTGGACTTGTTGGAATCGTAGTGTTCCGAGATGTTGCTCTTGTTGGTGGTGCAGTATATCAAAGAGCCAGGAGTCTGGGCTGGGAGGTAAATGTGCTGAATGTGAAGTTGGCGTTAGAGCTTTTAAACAAAATTTTTTGTCAAGAAAATAAAATCTGGATATTACATTGCTGGATTCTTTTCAGTGGAAGAGTTGGTATGATTTCTTCAACCTTGATGGAACCAATCCCCAAAAGGTTGAACCTCTTTTTATTAGCAAGGTACATTTATTCTTTCTCAGTCATACAATGCGGCGCTTTGTGTTGGCATTGAATTTGAACCCATGTTACACCCTCATAAACATATCGGATTTAATCCAAGTCTCTCAAAAGCTAATTAGTTGTTTTTATAGAAATTAAAATAAGAGGCTATAGATAAATTAAAGATTCAAAAAATTGGAATTGGAGTTAATTTTGTACCTTTGATTGATAATAAACTAGCTACGAGAAGGATTCATGGTGGAGATTCATTGAAACAAAATTGTCTGATAGCTGCTGATAGTGGCATATATATTGACAGCTTAACACAGTGTTCCAGTTGATCCTAGTTGCTGCTGCTCTTCTTCAACCTGAATTTGGAACACAAGAAACTCGACCATATATTACATATTTGAGGTAGGTGCCCTCATTTTCTTTTATGTTGTTATACATCTAAATATATTGAATTGAAAATCTCATTGCTTTTATCAAATGGGGTGCAGTTGGTTGGTGGCATTAACAACAATGGCCTCTACTGCAGCATATGGAGCTCAATATATGAGGAAAGGATCTGCTCTGGTAGCTGGATAATCGAAATCTTACTAAGTATCAGATCTTCAATTTGGCAAAACCCTTTAAAGTTTAAAGGTTAAACAACATTTGAGTTCAATATGCAGTATGGTGGTTAACAGTTTTATGATGATCAAGAAATTATGATATCGTATCAATGTGCCTCAGAACGAGAAAAGAAATGCTGGGAAGCCTGACTCAACTCATGCAAATCACTTGCATTGTTGACAGGAGTTCCATAGCAGCGTCAGTTTTTGGAACTATGAAGTTGTTGAAGGGGAAATTATTTTGGAAAAATAACAAACCCTTAAAATTTGTATCACGAAAATAGCACTTTTATGTCAACTTCATACATTTTCACTGTAAAAAAAAATCTGGCAGGTCATTGTATCTTAAATGTCATTCAATTAGAAACCGTTCAAATTAAAATACCCTTATTTATATCCTCAGTTTTAAATGTTATCTAATTACTCTTTTAATGTTATTAGATTATTTTTGTTATAAGTTTTAATGTTATTTTTTTGTAATTTTTCAATATTTTTTTTTATAATAATTAGAGGCTTTGGAATTTGTTATATACATATGTGATCTGTTGGAAGGGGAAATTAGTGTGTAGGATTTGACATTGTTGGGAACGAGAACAGTTCGGAAGGCTACGTTGTTTTACTTGAATTTTTATGCTTCAAAGTTAGTAGTGTTTAAAGCCAGATTTCTACATAGATTAATACCTTGTTTGGTCATATTTTGGTACTTTCTGATAAAATGGCTCATCGGCTAGATGATTAGATCCTCTTTGAAAAACAAATTTATTCCACATTATCCACCAATGTAGGTAGGAGAGTGATATAATCTTTTATTATTATTTTTAATTATTGTAAGTTCTATTAGTAGTCCTTATATTCTTTTTTTTTCACTTTCTTGTTCTTCAATTCTTTGCTTATATTTCATAATCTCTCTATATCAAATTGGAATCAGGTATAATTTGCTTTAAAAAAAATTATCTATGATCTCGACATGTTCTTTCCTCGTTATTAATTTCTGAAAAAAAAAAATAGAAACTAAGCCACCAATATGTTACCTCCATATCCTCATACTTCAGCTAATTAATTGCACTCACTACTTAAGTTGATTAATAACGCGACCTCCACTAGCCCACCCACACAAAACACCACTTGCAACTCCCCAGAAACCATAGCCTGAAAATCTTGCCACCACATTGCCACTCGTGACCCAAATCTACCATCCAAACAACCACGTAGCCACTTGACCATCGCAACCTATCACCACCACCACTCAACACCTTCAACAACGATCCACCTAGAAACCCACAATGCCTAACCAGCCTCTATATTCGCTATCAGCCTTGCCAAGTCACTTCATATCCACATATTTCCTTGGAATAGTAGAAAGATAATGTTGGTTTCACCTAAAAAAATCAAATTTTGTTGACTTCTCTATCAAGGTAATAATCGTTGATAGTACCTTGTCCACCTAGATGGATCAAAATCATCAAAATTCCTTCAACTTTAGAGAGTATTTTAGATCCTCCACCAAAAACAAAAGCAAAATTCATTATGAAAAAAGTTTACTTAGTTCACCTCCAACCAATTCTTCCAACTATACTAGGCCCAAGCATATTTGGTCCTCTTCCAAAGAAGGAAATCTTTAATTAACCCTTTCCTAAGCTTTATTTTTGTAAAAGCCTTTGGTCTTCATTTTTAAAATCCAAGGCTTGATTGAACATTTGTTGTCCTATTTGATTGTTCTAATATATGCTACTTACCCTGATTTATTCATATGATTATCCATTTACATTTCAAGTGAGATGCATCATTATTATCCAACCAAGATTCAAATCCTTGTTTAGTCTCATTTATTGTGATAAGGTGATATAATCTTTTATTATTAATTGTTATTTTTAATTATTGGAAGTTCCTTTAATAAAGTCCGACCATCATATTATTAAAAGGTCATTATTATATGTATTATTCTTCTATCTTTTTGCTTCTATTTTCTAATCTCCTTACATCTACTCTTCTATTTCAACCTATATTATTTTATAAATTTTACCCATTATTGTTTAACCTAAAATAAATACATGCATTCAATATAACATAAGTTTTGTCATTGTTAGTTTACAAAAGTTGCAATTTAATATTCCTTTTTTTTACAGCAACAGTTAACCGAAATAGTTTACCAAATGAAACAAATTTACAATAAAGTTGATATGTAGTGTATAACTGTAGATGATTTTGGAACATAGGAATGGAACTTTTGACATTTTTTACCATTCTATCAAGAAAATTTTCTTTTGACAAAATGTATCACCAAATTCATTGTACTTGATCTATCTCGTTTAATCATAACCCATGACCTTAACACAAAAATCAATATTATGCAGCCCCCCAAAATCACTCATTAGGACATGGATTATGATTAAACGAGGAGGATTTTGATAGTAAATTGATGCACGTGAGAAGTTTAGTTGCTAATTCTAATTATAAATTTCGAGGTAGCGATTAGATTTATATCATTTATTATAATTCTGTGTTGTGTATTTTCTATTTTTTTGTTCTTTAATATTCTGTTAAGGAGAATCCTTAAAGGAAAAATTTATGATTATACCATTTGATCCAAATTTTCTAACAATTGATATTTGAGCAAATTTCAAAAAAATAAGCAAAAATATCAAGAATCAAGATTGATATTGAGAAATTTAATGGGAGAATCAATTTTGGCTTATGGTAAGTACAAGTCAAAGATTTTTTGATCCAATACGGGTTACACAAGACATTAAAGGGAAAACTAGCCCCTGTTATCGGTACTGAGTCTAGTAAAACAGGCATAAGTGATGGAGATTGGAAATATCTTGATATAAGAGCTACAAGTGTAATTCGGCTCTGTTTGGCCAAAAATATTCTTGCAAATGTGCATGGAATATCTATGGCCAAAGAACTTTGAGAAAAGCTTGAAGAAAAAAGACTGAGTGGTGGAAATAATGTTTTGCCAAAAACCCAACATTGATAGCTGACAACCGAAAGAAAAAAGAATTTTATGAAAAAGAAGATAGTGTGTTGGGGGTGTGGACAATCTGGGCACCTCAAAAGAAATTGTCTGAAGGGTGGAACTGATTCGACAAGAAGCTTAAATACCGACGATGACGCTAACAATATGTCTGTTTTCGAAGACTATAGTGATGCTTTTTGAAAAGAGCATGTACATTATCATGACATGTCGCTAGTCTCCAAATATTGCCATGAAAAATGGTGTGTTACTGCTAGCGGGTCCACAAGTTTGCACACAGGCATTGGCTTGGTATAGATGCAAGGTGTATGGTGGAAATGATGTTGATGGCTAAACAACTCTCGGGAAAACCAACTATGAGAGTTGCACCATAAATTTTAGCAAGTTTTTTGACATGAGTTGATGTAAAATTTTAGAATTGGTGATTAATTCTAAATGTGTGTACTCTTTATGGTGAAGTATGATAATTTTTGGTGTAGAAAATTATGACTATTGGAGTAGACATTATTGTAGCGATAATTATGTTTATTTTTAATCAAGGTGGAGATTATTGTGATTGATTAAAAATAATATTGAGTTTGCTGGTCACAATAGGAGGTACCTAATTTAGAAGAAAATTCATGGAAGGTGGTTTCTCATATTGTAAAAGATGGAGGTGCCTAATCTTGTTTGAATGAAGTGTGAGAAAATTACTGAGATTATGGTTGTAACAATTTTCCATATAGTGAATTTTTCTCTAATTGTCTTTTGACAACGAAAGTGATTTTCTCCGATTTAGAGTTTTTAGTATAATTTTGTGTTGTGTATTTTCTATCTATGTTCTTTGATATTCTACTAAGAAGAATCTTAGGAATAAAAATTTGTGATTATATTATTTGATCCAAAAAAATTTAACATTTTTGTGGTAGTTTTGAAAAATAAAAAATTTAATAAAAAATTTGTATAAGTGTCAACATTTAGCGATAGACTGTGATATTAACATAGTAGAAATTGCTAATACAAATGGACAGAGGCATGTGAGCTTAGGGGCGGCATATGCCCCTCTCAACTTTTATAAATGTGAATTTGACTAGAGTAACAAAAAGACCAATAGAATTTATCCCTTCTAAATGACAAACATCTGAGAATACTCATTTTCATTTTTCAACACAAGGTTTGGATAATATCATGCTAATTGCTAAACTGAGAAAAGAAAATGTAAATTGACATATATATGCCAAAATATTCAAATCATATATTCCACAAACACAAAAAGATGTCTTTTGAAACATATCTCTTAAGATGAATACCATACTCAAAAAGGTAAAATGGTAGTTTAAGGTCCACGCTGCCAAATGAAATAAGACTATTAAGCAATAAGAGGTTAATCAAGTTTCATTAAATGATAACAGCATCCATATTGAAGATAACTAGCTATTGCTATAAAAAATCATGAGGTATTATTCATTGTTCTTGAAATATACTCTCCACTAATCATATTGTTTTATCTCTGTCTTTTATTAGATATTTGTTTTTTTTCCGAATAAAAATTCACATTAATTTTGAATTTCATTCACCTAGAATACCACATAATCACGTGCTGCAAGAGCAACGAATAATTTCTCCAATCAGATGCCATTTTATGATCTTCAAGAAGGTTTTCCTGTTAAGAGGAGTTAAGCTCCAACCTGTAAAAACTCATGCAAACTGCCCGAGATACAGTGTCAATGAACAAAGGAACTTGAACCCTACCATAAAGATCAACTTCATATGGAAGCATATGTAGGTAAATAACTCAACAGGGAAAAGCCAATCGGAAGTTTTCTTATCCCCAAAAGAGCCTAATTTATAATATCAAACTCAAGGCTTTATCCAATCAAAGATGCCAACAACAAAATGTAATTTATGCCTTAGTGTGGCAAGCCAGATTCAATTTCATTCCATGTATATACATTTACCGTAACTTTCTCTTTAAGCTGGACAATAATGTCTTTTGAATGTTACCTTTCAAATGCTGACAGGACCATCAACAAGTGACTTAATAGTTGAGAAATTGGGCACCCATTACTCCAGGGAAATTATCCCTATAATATCACAACTTTTTAATAATATGCAATTTAATACCATGATACTTTTATAAAAATATGACAATTTAATCCTAATTTAGTATTTGGCCTTAAACACTAACAAATTTGATAACTTGGTAGTGGAGAGAGATTTGAAAGACTAAAAAATTGCATATGTCATGTTCTACTCTCTCTCCAACAATTGCAGAATTCCCAATTTTTCTAATCTCTCTTTCTTTGAATCCCCAACATCTGGTTTGCAACCCCAGTTTTCCGTGTTCTTAAACAGCCCCTTGGGTTCCTTCAACTTTCCTTCTTTACAGAACCCATGAATCAAATGATTATAAGTCACAGAATTGGGCTTCATCTCCTTGAATACATCCCATCTACTAAAGCTTTGTCCTCAGCCGGTTTCTTCAATTTACACAAACTCTGAATCCTAACATTATAGGTACTAAGCCCAGGACGAAGGCCATTGGTCTCCATCAGTTTCATCACTTTCCCAACATCCTCAAACCGTTCCTCCGCATAAAACCCAACATGACAACTCGCAAAACTAACAGAAGTTGGCTTAAGACTCTCCTTCTATCCATCTCTGTCAATGTAGAATATACAGAACTAGTCGAACCTTACTCAAGAAAACGCCTTAATAATCCAACTGTAAGTATCCAAGTTCGGTTGGATTCCATAAATTTCGGGAAACTCAATGAAAATACGATTCACCTCTTTATAGTTTTTTATCCAAAATGCAAGCGACAATCAAAGAATTGAAAATTCTAACAAAACGAGGAATACCCAGTTCGTTACATTGCTTGAAGGTGGGAATTGTGTGGTCGATCATATTAGCCTGGCCGTAAAGAACAATAGCATGATAAATGGAGCTCCGGACGAGACTTAAGATCCTCAAGAAATTGGTTAATGGCATCAAAATGATTGGATTCTTTGAGCTTATTGATGGCGATAGAGAAGGCGATGCGGTCGAGATGATACTCGGGAGTAAGAGACACAGCTTTGCAGATCTCGGCGATGCGGCTAGAGTTTTGCTCGAACTTGAGACGGGAAAGCGCGATTCTGGTTTTTTTTCTTTTGAAGACAGTGTTAGTGTTGGAATTTGGAGAAATGATTGTGGAGAAGAGACGACAATGAGATTTGGCGTACACGAGACATATATTGGAAATGAATTTTAATAAAAAGAAATGATCGAGAATAATTTTCAAATTTTAATCTCTTAAAACTTTATCCCACGTTACTATTTTATGTATATATAAATAAAAAATGATTAATTATTAATTTTATATCAAAGACACCTATTTTTATAAAAGGGGACCAAGGACAACTATTTTTATAAAAGGGACCCAAAAACACCCATTTTCGTAAAAAGAGAGAAATTTAAACAAATGTGATTATACATGCATACACCATCGCCAAATTGTATACGTGGCATTATATTTTTTGGGAAAAAAAATTTAAAAATTATTTTTCAACTCACATACGGTAGTTACTTTTTCACTTAAATATGATCGTTATTTTTTTTCTCAAACATGATCATTAATTATCATAATTATGACCATTACTTTTTCTACCCAGATATTACCGTTATTTATCATAATTGTCATACATTTTTTCAAAGTATAAATAGAGAGCCTTATATTACGTTTCGCTCGAATTGTTCCGCAAAATTCAAAGAAATTGTGGTTGCCTAAAGGATATAAACTTTTCTACATGGAAAAGTTCTAGTGGCATAGAAATGTCTAGAGGAAGCTAGAGTTTGATGGACTCAACTCAAGCATTGAAGGCTCTAGAATGCTCCAGAGTATACTAGCATGGGCTTGAAGGTGCTAGAATGGGTTGGAATATTCTAGAACGTGGTGGATGGTTCTTGAAGGATGTAAAAGATGTTGAAAGCTTACGGAACATCCTAGAACTTGCATGAAGGAGTTAGACAAACCTAGAAGATTCTAGAGTTGGCTAGAAGGTCCTAGAATCTTGTGACATATTGTAGTTAAAACTAGAACACTCTTGTACATTCTAGAGTTAGAATGATCTAGAAAGTTGTGGCATAGCCTTAAGCTTGAAGCCACATTATAAATAGACTCATTGGTCCTCATTTGTATTCATCTTAGGAATTCTTAGTATCTTGTAAGATAAACTCTCTCTAGAGCAATACAAAACATTCTTTACAAACTCTCTTTCTAGTCTCTTTGGAGAATTCGTTCGGGTGAAAGGCAGGTTAGTGCAACAGACCGTGTTAAGTGCCGCACGATCGCTATTTGAAATTTAAGGTCGTGATAGTTGGTATGAGAGCTTTCAGTTGAAGCATTTCTATCCTTGGCATAATGAAGAACAGTGCACCATCTACACCAAGCGTTGATGTTCCACCTATGGAACGTGGGCGTGAGGAAGTTCGGAAACCACCAAAGGAAACCACCAAAGGAATCTCGAGCCAAGGCAAAAGACATGCTTTCTAGCTTAGAAGCATGAGTTGGGAGTGCGCAGGACAGCTTAGGTGAGCTGTTCGACCGGGTGGACAACTTGGAGGAACGTTGCAATGGCTTGGAGGCCGAGGATGTGGAGATCCATGCAGCGGTCAAGATGTCCCTTAATGAGCTAGATGGTGGGTTAAGGCAAGAGATTGATGGGTTAAAGGCCGAACTTTCCAAGGTAAGGGATCTTGTCCAAAGAGAACTTGCTAACATGTTGCTTAGAGTGGAGGACATGGGTGGTGATCTAGCTCTATGTAAGCGGGCTATGGCCGTGGGAACTAGCACAACCACTGTCATTGAGGCTAAGAGGGTGGGTGTTCCCAAGCCTAAAACCTTCAATGGTGTTAGGAATGCTAGGGAAGTTGAAAACTTCCTATGGGGGCTAGAACAATATTTTGAGGCTACTGGCATAACAGACCATGCCAGCAAGATCTAAACTGCTGCCATGTATTTCGCCGACATTGTTATATTGTGGTAGAGACGGAGGCATGGAGATGTGCAACGAGGGGTTTGCATAATTGAAACCTTTGATGACTTCAAGAGGAAATTCAAAGGCCAATTCTTCCCCGTAAATGCTGAAGATGAGGCAAGAGGCCGATTGCGACGGTTAAAATAAACAGGTAGCATAAGGGATTAAGTGAAGGAGTTCACAACCTTGCTGCTTGAAGTCCCTGACACATCAGACAAGGATGTCTTATTCTTATTCATGGATGGCTCCAATCGTAGGCTAACCTTCAACTCAAGCGACGTGGTGTCCAAGACTTATCTACGTCCATTGCAGTTGTAGAAAGCCTTATTGATTTCTCCACAAACAAAGAGAGCTCAAAAGCCACAGATAAAAAGTTTGGTGGAGGCCAAGCCAAAAGTCAGGGTCCCAAAAATCATAAAGATGGCTCCTCATTCAAACCATGAGATAAGGGGAAGGAAAAGGAGGATCGTGGTGCCTCGAAGTCCCATGTGACGTGCTTCATATGTGACCGACCGCATTGGGCACGTGAATGTCCGAAAGGAAGGCCTTGAATGCCTTAGTTGCCTCCACACATGATCAAGATGGAGGTGATTCAGACGAAGGTGCAAAGATGGGTTCTTTGCGCCTACTTGGTGCAAGAAGAGCACCCCAAAGACTCCCAAGGGCTTGATGTATGTAGATGTAACCATCAACAGGAAGGCCGCCAAAGCTTTGGTCGACATAGATGCATCTCATAACTTTGTCTCAGTAGAGGAAGCAAAGAGACTTGGCCTTAAGATAGTCCATGGAGGGGGATCTCTCAAAGCAGTTAACTCGGCAGCACTACCATTGCATGGAGTTGCTCGAGGAGTTAAGGTCAGTCTTAGTGCTTGGACTGGCCAAGTGGACTTATCAGTGGCACCTATAGATGACTTCTCAGTAGTATTCGGCATGGAGTTCTTGGACCATGTTAGAGTTTTCTTGGTGTCATGCTCAAACTCTATATGCATCATGGATGGTTCGAAGGCGTGTATGGTACCGACGGAGAGGACCATCAGACCTACTACCCAAGCTCTTTCAGTGCTTCAATTCAAAAGGGATTGAAGAGGGACGAAGAGAGTTACTTGGCCATCTTAAAAGAATACGATGAGGAGGAGGCGTCACCAAAGCCAAGCTTGCCGACGGAAGTGCAAGTTGTCCTAGATAAGTTCTAGGATGTGATGTCGGAGGCATTTCCCAAACAGTTATCACCAAGGAGGGAAGTGGACCATGAAATTGAGTTGGAACCTGGCACCAGGCCACCAGTAATGAGCCCCT
This sequence comes from Hippophae tibetana, assembly GCA_037013495.1. Classification (NCBI taxonomy): domain Eukaryota; kingdom Viridiplantae; phylum Streptophyta; class Magnoliopsida; order Rosales; family Elaeagnaceae; genus Hippophae; species Hippophae tibetana. The sequence continues at coordinate 30,899,421 of CM072802.1, read as the reverse complement.
ATCGAATGGAGAACTCAGATGAATTGCTGGATGCTGGCTTCATAAGGCCCTTTAAAGCCTCATTTGGTGCCTCGGTGCTCTTTCTGAAGAAGAAGGATGGCTCGCTACGGATATGCATCGACTATCGGGCTTTAAATAAGATCACGGTCAAGAACAAGTATCATATCCCACTTATTGCTGATTTATTCGATCAATTGGGGAATGCAAGATACTTTACAAAATTGGACTTGCGATCGGGATACTACTAGGTACACATAGCCAAGGGAGATGAGCCCAAGACCACTTGTGTGACCAGGTACGGTGCCTATGAGTTCCTTGTCATGCCATTTGGTCTCACTAATGCACCTGTCACCTTCTGCACTCTTATGAACAAGATTTTCAATCCCTACCTCGATCGGTTCGTGGTAGTATATCTCGATGACATTGTGATATATAGTTGGACTTTGGAAGAACATCTAGAGCATATGAGAAGGTGTTCGAGGTCTTGAGGGAAAATGAGCTATATGCAAAAGTTCCCGAGTTAAGGTCTTTCCTTGGACTTGTAAACTACTACAGAAGGTTTATCAAGTCCTACTCAGCAAGAGCAGCCCCCCCTGACTGACCTACTCAAAAAGAACAATATTTTGACCTACACACAGATAATATTACATATTTTGACCATAGTATTGTTTAGGGTTTATATTTTGTATGCTTTGTTTTTGAGACGATATATTAAAAAAATTAGATTGTGATGAAGATGTTTTCAACAATTATGATTTAACATAATAATGCTTATAAACAATATTTTTGTTTGTTATATAGGGAGATAAAAATGAGCGAATGGGCTAGTGTGTATGTTGATCTATTTGGTGAAGTTAGATGGGTTGGTCATATACCTGCTGGTGAATATAGTCTCATTTGTTGCTTCCATGATGCTAAAAGGGCCATTATGAATGAGGGATTATCGCTTAAAAAAGAAGACTTTAGGATTGAAGCAAATAAAGTTTATAGTGATGAACGAAGTGTATTAAAAACCGATAATGAATTACATGAATTGATGAACGATTATAGGGATAATAAAAAGCAAAGACTAGATTTGTTTGTAGAATTTAATCCTTTGGAAGTGGTTTTCTCACCTCCCATGTTAGAATATCAGAGTTTCAAGAAAACACGAGCTATATTACCAAACAAATCACAAAATGAACCATCTTTTGAACTAACAAATGAACCATCTTTTGAACCAATAAATGAACCACCTCACTTTGACATTGATGAATTTCACCTTGACTCATTTGAGCCATTCCCAACTAGTGATAGCCAAAACGAGGGTGAACCTTCAAGGAATTGTGAAAGATTGAAAAAATATAAAGCAGGAATAGTTGTTGAAGTTGAAGATGAACATTACGATGGAGATGAGAAGTTTGTTTGGAGCAGTGATGAGGAGGATCCTTATTGGCATGATGACATTACAAGAAATGATGAAATTTATGATACTGATGATAGTCTTCAGGACTTAGGGGATGAAAATTTCCATCATATCAGTGATACTGACTCAGAAGATTGTCGAGAAAAAAGTGCTAAAAAAGTCAGTTGTCAATATGAAAATAGGGAATTTAAGGGAAGAAGTGATGGTAGCATTGACTTCAACGTCGGAGATACATTTAAAGATGATAAAGAATTTAAAGCTATCTTACAAGAATACATTGTTCAAGTTGGGTTCCAGTGTGAGAAGGTTAAAGTTGACAAAACCCGAGTAACTGCAAGATGTAAAGCACCTGATTGTGGTTGGAGGATACACGTTTCTGTTGGAATTGATAAGAAAACATTTATGGTTAAGACACTTGAGCCAGTAAACAATAAGGGGAGACATAGTTGTCAAAAAGTTGAAAAACAAAGATCTGCTACATCCTCTTGGTTAGCTTTTCAATTAAAGGACTTAGTTATGGGAAATCCTAATGTAAGTATCCTTATATTGTCTACTGAGTGTAAAAGAAGATGGGGTATATCTGTACCTGACTTGACATTGTATAGGGCAAGAAAAATTGCTTGTGATGGAGAATTTGGTGACCATATTGGTAGTTTTTCAAAAATAAGGCAATATTGTCATACAATTTTAAGAACCAACCCTGGATCAATAGCAGTTGTTGATACTCATATTCCAATACCAAATGTCAGCCCTTGTTTTAGGAGATGTTTCATTAGCTTATCTGCTTCAAAACAAGGGTATTTAAGTGGATGCAGGCCTTTCCTTGGTTTGGATGGATGTTTTTTAAAGGGTCCATATAAAGGTGTCTTAATGGTTGCTGTTGGATTGGATGCTAATGGAGGTTTGTTTCCAATTGTCCTTGCTTGGGCTGAATCCGAAAATAGTGAAACTTGGATGTGGTTCATGGCTTTATTAGACCAACATATTGGGGAGTTTGAAAAAATAAAGATGTGTTTCATGTCTGATAGACAAAAAGGTCTCATTGCAGCAATCAATAAGTTTTTCCCAACTTCCCATGTCAAATTTTGTGCTAGGCATATTTATGCCAACTTGAAATGTAAGCATCCAAGCATGAAAATGAGATCTTTGTTTTGGACAGCATCTAAAGCAACTAGAACAACTGAATTTAATGATGTGATGAATGAAATTAAGAAAGAAGAGCCTAAAGCACATGAATATTTAAGTAAGATCCAAGCTTCACATTGGAGTAGACATGCTTTTGATGATGATGTAAAGGTTGAGCATGTGACCAATAACATAACTGAAAGTTTTAACAATTGGTTGAAAAGAGTGAGGTCTAGACCTATTGTGAATTTATTTGAAGAGGTCAGAAGAAATTTGATGCGGCTAACAGTGAAGAGGAATGAAGAGGCTTTGAAGTGGACTACTCATTTTCCACCAAATGTAATGAAATACATTCTTCAAAGACAAGAAGAAGGAAGAGTTTTAAAGGTCTTGTATGATGGAGATGGAATATTTGAAGTATTGGATGGTTGCAACATGTTGGTTAATTTAAATAAGTGGACATGTAGTTGTTATGGGTGGCAATTGAGTGGTTTACCTTGTAAGCATGATGTTGCTTGTATTATGGATAAAAGGTATAAGATTGTAGACTATGTACATCTATATTTTACAAAGGCTTTGTATTTGAAGCCATATTTCTCTTTGATTCACCCTGTTCCATCTGAAAAGGAGTGGGTTATGATCCTTGGGTAAGTAACAAATACTTCCACCAATTTATAAACCAAAGAAAGGAAGATTACCAACTGAGAGACATAGAGAAGCTACTGAACCAGAGAAACATAAGAGGTCGCAAGGATTGAAATGTGGGTATTGCAATAAATTTGGTCATAATCAGAGGACATGTAGGGAGAAGTTAAAGAATCCAACTAATGAAACTCAGGTAAAATTATAACTATTCATTTATTAAATATATTTGGTTAATTATATTAAACTTTAAATTGTTTGTAGGAAACAACTTCAAAGAAGGTGGTCAAGAAAAATAAAAACAAAAGAACTAATCAAATTCAGGTAATGTATTGTATAACACATTCATTATGCATTACTTCTTATATCATAAATTTATTTACTGTTCATGAATCAGGTGATAGATAGTGATGATGCAATCAACAAGAAGCAAAAAATGGGAGAATCAACAAGTCAAAGTGAGCCTTCTGAAATGGGGCTTTGATTTGTTTTATAATTTTTATTTTTAAATATGTAAGTAAATGGAACAATGAATATGATTTGGAAGGAAATATTTTGTAACTCAAAGTTCATATATACACCAGGTTTTGAGAGACATGATATGAACTTTGTAGTTTTTTGTGTATTTAAACTCATTTATGGTGTCCCTTCCCCTTACATATTGTAAGAATTTAGATTGTAATATAGTTTGTGAATGTGGATGTGAATTGTTATTGAGCAGGTTAGTATGAAATATGACTATGGATGTGAATATTAACTGTTATTGAGCAGGTTAATATGGTGTGAAAATGAGAATGTTGATGTGGATGTATGATATGTATTGAACTGTTATTGAGTAGGTTAGAGGTATTTTTTGGTCAATATTTATAGCTTATTATTGATCAAGAGTGATTTTAATGATTATTTATAACAAGTTATTGAGTAGAGATATTTTTGAAAAAAATTATATCATGTTATTGAGAAACATGAGTATTTTTTATGAAGATAAATTAAATATTATAGTAAAGGTATTTTTGATGAATTTAAATTAATTATTATATCAGTGGTATTTTCGATGAAGTTAAATTAAATATTATAGTAGAGATATTTTTGATAAATTTAAATTAATTATAATATCATGGGTATTTTCGATGAAGTTAAATTAATTATTATAGTAGGGGTATTTTTGAAGAAAAACAAAACTTCAAGGGTATTTACGATAATATTTTTAACAGTAATATTCAAAAAGCTATATAGGTAGGGGTAGAAAAGACTTTTTCAGATATTGATGTAATATTTTACGACTTTTTGATATTTGTGTTAAATAATAAGGATATTTTTGAAAATATCTTAAATCTGAGAGGTATTATAGTTTTTATTTTAAACGTTAAAAATATTTTTAAAGATATTAAAAACTTATAGAATATTTTTGATTTTTTCATGGTGGTTACCAATAACAAACAAAAAGTACAACTGTCTAATAATTCATCACAAGCTATCCCTCGGTCAAAAACACACGGAAAAAATTAACATCAATCTTTAACTTCATCTTCTTCCAGTTATAAACCCCACTTTAATGATCTTTAGGTCATTACTATTAATTAAGTAGTTATGAAAACAAAGTATTTTAGTTCTTATGTTTATTACCCGTATTTAGAAGAGAATCTAATATAAAATAGGAATACAAATACATAATAAAGCAGAATTATCTTATACCCTTTTATTTTTAGAAAAATGAAAAAAAATTAAACATATTAACAAAGGAATTCTATAATCTCATTATGTTTCTTAAATAATATTCTTTGCCGTGAATCAATTGTCAAGATTATGTTGAATTGTACAACTATATAATTAGTATACAGTTATTCAATTACATAAATACGTAAACAAAAAGTGGACATTATCGAGGGGAAAAAAAGAAAGGTTTGGGTAATTTAAAAAAAAGTGTCATTAATATTTGATTAGTTATAAAAACTAATACTATCATGGAAGCATCATAAGTAGAAATACTTTTATCAACTAAAAATAAATGCCCTTAAGGATGACTGATGAGATTAATATTTAAAATGAAATTTCCGGATGGTTTGTTGGTAAAACTTGTACTTTTTATTTAAATTCTAGGTTGAATCATCAGTATAGCTTGATATATATATAACATTTAAAAAGTTTTTTTATAAGATCTAAATCATCTAATAATGAAATTATAAGATAAATATGCTTGTTAATTTGATAGGCATTCAAAGCAAGCCACGAGTTTCTTATATTATTGGTATTTTATTTTTAAGGGGAAAAAAACTAAATTGAAGAAAAAGGTAGAAGTTTTTTTTTTTTACTAATACTACTTATATATTAGATGTAAAAAAAATACATAAATTTATATTTTTATAAATTATATTATGATATGAGTTCTTTTTAAAAAAACAAAAAAAAAATAATTAAATTAGAAGTTACAATAAAATAATAGTATGTAATACTACTCTAAAATTATGTTACATATATTTTTAATAATTATAACAAAAATATTAAAGAAAAATATCATTTCATTATTATGTATAAATAAATATTTTAATTTTATAATTTTTAAGTTAGATACCTTTAATCTCATTATTTATTGAAATTAGATATTATAGTATGAAAATTAATCCCCTAATATAACTTTAAATGTTAAATTTTAATATTTTTGATGAACTAAAAATATTGATTTTAATAATTATGGGATTAAAAATGCTTACTTTTCATAATAATAATAATAATAATAATTATATCTAACTCATAAATTATAAAATTAAAATTTTCATTTTGAAAAAAAATATAGGAACCTTTGCTACCTTCCATCCTTTTAATTATTCATACCAAGTCTTTATCATTAATTTTTTTTGTAATGATATTATCACAATAATTTTTATTATTTTCACAATAAAATACATTAATTTTTTTTTTAATATTATCTATACTTTAATGTTAATATTATTAGATAAAGTTATAATTAATGAAATATTATTGTGAAAATAACATATTGATACTTAAACTTTTTTATCAAAATATTTATTTTATTTTTTTAGACACGTTTAATAGTAAAACAAATCAGTCGATATAAATAAGAGTGAATGCAATTCGATTTTGGTCGATTTTATATTAACCAAAATCAACATATTTCAGTTTGTTACATAAAAAAATTAAAATTGATCTATAAAATATCGATTAAAGAACATTTGATCAATCTATTTATGTCGGTTTGATAGGATTAGTTTACAGTTTGGACCTACTTATTTTTCAAGTAAATTTAAATAATTTTACTTTATTTCAATGTTAAATTAATAAATAATATTTATTATTTAATCAATAATTTAATTAAAAAATTATATATTAACATTTAAACTATAATTGTAAATTAATTTTTAAGTAGAGAATGACTTTTGAGAATAAAAAATATTTAATGTAATATATTTATATAATATATTTAATTAATAAAAATATATATTTATCTTTAATATATTTATTTTATATTAATTAAATATTTTTTAAAGATTTTATTTTAATTTTTAAAATTGATGTCGAATGTAATATAGAAATAATAAATAAATAAATGTGTGTACTCACCTTTGTGCAGGTACAATTATTTTTTAACGTTTCACTAACTAATCAATACGATGCTATAACAACCACCACCACTGGTCCACTGGCAATTCGCCTCCTAGAAGCTTAGGTACGTAAAGTAATGCCGACTTATTTTTGCCTAATGAGACACCACTAATGAATTACTAAAATATTCCATCCTATCTTTCATTCTCTTTCTCTTGGACTGTCTGGTAGACTCTTTGTCTTTCTCACCTATTCTTGGGTAGAAGAAATTGCGAATTCGATCCTTGCCTTCTTAACTTTGACATAGGGGCTCGGGGGAGCTCAGAGGCAAAGATAGAAAATGACGAGAATGCCACTGAGCTTCGCTCCTATGGAAGTCGGAGCTCTGGTTTCCAACTGGTGGGACGAGATCAACGACTCCACACGCTGGCAAGATGGCATCTTTTACACTCTCTGTGCTTCTTATGCTTTAGTTTCCTCCGTTGCTCTGGTCCCTTTCTATCTCTCTCTCTTTCCGCCACTCAATTATTTATACGTACATATATATATTTGTTTGTGTGCATATGTAGGTAGCACAACTCATGTTTTGTGTTTTTCTTGGCTGTTTATTTTCTGAATTTATATGTTCTCGAATCTATCGTTTATATGGGAGTTGTCAAGATGATGAGTTTGGGAACTTTCACTCTATCGAAGTTCAATTACTGGTTCTTCGTGTTTTTTCTTTCTACATTTTAAGGGGTGGTACGAATACGATGATGAGATTGCGGAATATCTTGAATGTGAACTTATATCAGTTGTAGATTGAGATTTATGTTCTGAAATGACAAACAATCATGGATTAGAACTTTTCTCGAGTTTGTTTAGGCTCACATAAACGGATTTATCTATAAATCGGTTATTACCAATCAAACAATAAGCAAAATGAGAACCAAATGAAACCGTAAACAACAATCTCAAAACACAACCACATCAATATAACGACAAGAATTACAACATATGTTACTCAATAAAGTTATAATCATCTACTCTCTTCTTTATACAAGTATCATCCAATCTCATTTAAGTCCCAAAAATACCCCTAAGCTTCATAAACCTCCAATGGAGATATACTTAAATTCTAATGTTTATAATGAATTGAATAGGAGAGAACAATACCTTAGAGGATCTTACACACAAAGAGTTGCCTAAGGAATACCAAGCTTTCTTCTCCACCTTTAATGGAGAAAAAAACACTATTTCTCACTTGCCTCTCTTTTTCTCTAAGCTCTCCAAAGTTTCATTTGCTCTCTCAAATGATTCTAGGGCACAAAGGGGTGCTTATACATGCCCCTAGGACATTTACCAAAATGCCCACTTAATTCCAAGCCCCCGTGTGTGCATCCCGTACTCCTAATCGTCATTTCTCGTGAAAATTTACAGTTTCGATTGATTGACTCATTAAAGCTGAAAATCAGAAAATTGGATTGAAACTCCTCGATCAATCGACCATGCTCAATTGATAGACCTTTGTCTCAATCAATCGAGCTACTCATAATCCATCCAAAACTGCATATGCAATGCTCCTACTCCAACTTTTGATGTTTGATCTGCTACAATGGTGATGAAGCATCCTCTATGGATTTGCATCACACGTTACAATTCTCTACTTTGATGTCAATCCTTGGAAATAACCATTGCTTGGATCCTATACCACCTTTCAACTACCATGAATAGGTGGTCACCTCTACCAAGTAACACCATTCGGTCAAGGTAACAAGTCCAATTTTCTTTGAGTCTTCAACCATGTGATTTATCACTAACTCCACCTCAAAGTATTCTTCAATAACCTTCCAAATCAAATACATCAACCATGAAGCTTCATTCATATTCACCAACCCGATAACCCATGATACCACAGTAGAATACCAAGCATCAACCGGTTATACTATGATCTCATAACTCATTGAATCAAATACAACCATGAAGTTCGAAACCACATAACCCAATATATCAAACTTCACATAAACAAGTTGACCACACACATGACCAACTCCAACCGTACCTTCAAGGTACATCAACACTATACCCATTGCATATCCAAAGTTTATCACATAAAGTGAATCCAAAAACTTTACCATATCTACATCCACACCAATAGTAATAGGAGATAATGTAATAAACAAGTCAAAGTGTTAAATCATGATACTTTTTTGTTGTACAAACTCTGTTGCACTAACACTGACCTCCTGTCCCGCAAAATCAAGCTCAGGTACACCATTCTCCAACTTGCTCTCTAAATAGTTCACTATTGCTCGCATGTCTAGAAACAAGTACTTGTGTTTTGTTTTCATATACAAAATTCTTCTTATCATTTATGGTCTCGTGCCATATATGGGTATTCTGTCTACTCATAGCATCTCTAGAAATCATCGACTCCACACATAATACATGGGCGATGTCTAACCTTTTAGGAGCTACTTTGTCACGATGAACTTGATTTCTTGCTATAAAGTAATCACCAACTAGCCCAGATAGCTCGATTGGTACAATGTCATTTACTATCTCTGTATTCTTTTGAGAATGTTCTTTATCTTCACTAAGTCTCTCTTCTGATTGCTAATGCATCTCCACCGGATTTCTTTGTGCATGTTCCAATTGTTCCACCTCACTACAAACTTGTTTGGCCAAACTTGGTGAGCTAATGGAATCCTCGAAACCGACTTGTGAAAACATCACATCCTCTTCAATGTTACATCCCTACTAATGATACACTTCTTGCTATCATCACACCAGAGCCTGTAACCATGAATACTTGGATAACCCAAGAACAAACATTTCAGTACCCTTTTCTCTAACTTCACACACCCAACCCGTGCATAAGCAACACAATCAAACACTCTCAGATGATCTTATTTTACTGGACATCCAATCCACACTTCTTCAGGTGCCATAAAGTCAAAAGGTACTAACGGGCATCTATTAATAAGATACCCAATTGTAGAAGCAGCCTCACCTTGAAATCTTAGAGGTAAGTTGGCACTATAAAGCATACACTCAACTCTCTTTAAAAGAGTCATCGTTAACCTTCCCGCCAACCCAAACTGTTGAGGAATCCTAGAAGAAATCGTGTGCCTGATAATCCATTCTTTCTACACAAACCAGAAAAAGGCTTTATAATAAAACTCTAAACCATATTATGTCATAAGGTTCTTCACCTTCATCCCGGTTTGGTTCTTTACAAGAAACGTCCACTTTTGCAAACTTCTCTAAAGCATTTTCTCTACTTTTCAATAAATATATCCAAAGTTTTTTAAAATAGTCATCAACAATAGAAAGAATATACCTGACACCACCTATTAACAGTATTTCCTTCGGTCCATGCAAATCTATATGCACATACTCCAATATGCTATCCCCTTGCACCTTGCCAAAGAGAATGACATACCAAAAAGCACCAACGAGCCCTTACATACCTTAATTTGACCGCTTTCGCATTTGAAATTAAAGCCCATGCTATCCAACATACTCAAGGAGATAAAGTTATTCTTCAACTTTGGAACATGTAATACATTCCTAAGAATGAACATCGAACCATTATCCATTCGAAGATGTATTATGCCAATGCCCACAGTTACACACTGGTAATTATCCAACAAATTTGTAGCATCACCCTTTAGTGATTTGTACTCAACAAACTAACTCCTATAAGGTGTAAAATGATATGTGTATCCCGAGTTCAAAACCCATATGCCACAATTTTCACCATTCATCGAAATTGCAAGTGCTTCGACATACTCACAACTTGTCTCCTCATCCACCACTAAAAGTTGTTCCATTGCTTGACGCTTCTGTCTTGTGTCCTACCTTTTTTGGGCAATCTTTTCTAATGTGATCTTGTTTTTGACAATGATAACACCTCACATTCCTCTTTGCTCCTTGCAACGTAGACCAAGAGTGAATCTTGCCATTCAACTCTTCGCTTTTATCTTCCGTCTTCAACTCTAAATCTCATGTTCTCAAATGAGAGACCACTTGTTCCAAAGAGATTTTATCTCTTCCATACTTGAGCCCCGTCTTCATTTCACAATACAACTCCGATAGATTATATAACAAGAGATGTGCAAAATCCTCATCACCACGACCTACTTCAATATTGGCCAAATCACCAACAATCCTCTGAAACTCCGAAAGATTAGACTCCAAGCACTTTGATATATCCATCTTGAATCCAAACAATTGTTCTTTCAAACGGAATTTTTGAGACAAAGTGTTTTGAGTATAGATCTCATCCAACCTCTTCCATATACCCTTTGCGGTCACCTCACCTTGCATCTCACGAATCACATCATCATGCAAATGTAAATAAATTAAGGTAAAAGCAGTTGCTTCCAATTCCTTTTAAAAATTGGTGAACCCATCTGGAAACTCTAGATCATTTTCTAAGGCTTGCGCTACCTTGTTGAATCAAAACTCTCTTTATTTTTGCCTTCCATATGTAGAAGCCATTGGAAGCATTCCATTATTTTACTCATACTTGATTACACCAAAAATTATCTTCAAACAAATTTCCAACAAGTTTCACAAAACTCCTACCAACAAGACTCCACAACAAATCATGGAATTTAACAGTACACAAACCAACCCAAAGTCGAAGTGTTGAGCTATGATACCACTCTGTTGTGATTTTCCCGAGTCTTGTTTAGGCCCTTATAAACGAAGTTACTCTTTGAACCTATTATTATCGACCAAACAATGAGCAAAAGGAGAACCAAATGAAACCAACCGTAAACAAAACTCTCAAAACTTAGCCACACCAATATAACGACAAGGAATAATAACAAGCAAATAAAACAATAAATCAACACACAAGATTTAACGTAATTCTTCTCCAAAATAATAGAGCTTATATCGACAACCCAAGCACCAAGTAATATTTCACTATGAATCAAATAGGATTTCAAACTATGCTACTCAATAGCATTACAATCATCTACTCTCTTCTTCATGCCCATAGCTTTCTAATCATAGATTATACTGTAATAAATTAATATGCCTACTTCCTGATTAATTTATCTTACTTGTGTCTATTATGTGTGTTGAAGGATTGTATTGTCCCACATCGACTAGGCGTTCGGCTGTAGTGCAGTTTATAAGTGTGGGCAATCCTTAACTCAATGAGATCTTATTGGGTTGAGTTAGGCATTGGGCTTATATAACATGGTATCAAAGCTAGGCCTTGAGTTCATCGTGGTTTGTGGCCTTCGTTGCCACTATCCGATGTGAGGGGAGGTGTTGAAGGATTGTATTGTCCCACATCGACTAGGCGTTCGGCTGTAGTGCAGTTTATAAGTGTGGGCAATCCTTAACTCAATGAGATCTTATTGGGTTGAGTTAGGCATTGGGCTTATATAACAATGTGCATATGAAATTCAAATGAGTCTTAAATGAGTCTGTATTTTCTTACCCTGGTTGTGTCTTGAGTGTCAGACTCTTTATGCTTTGTTTAGATTGATCGCATGCTATAAGACTACAATTATCATTTATCGAATATATTCCCCCATATGAAATCTTGAAGTGATTAGAAATCCTTTGTTGTTTAGTATGCATTCTTATCTCACATACTATTAATTGTTTGCTATGCATATAATGTTGCTAGTTTGGATAAGAGCCTATGAGGCATACCATTACTAATGTGTATACTGCATATTGTTGTTTTCGTATCTGTTGAGTGTTTTAGTTGTATGTTGAATTAAGTGTGTTATTTTATATTTCTGATGTGTAAGTTGCTTAGTTCACGTTTTTTAGGTCGACTTGGCCAAATTGATATAGAGCTTGCAAAAAGATTCCATAGGTGGCATCTTCACCCCTCATCTAGGTCACAGCTACCTATTTGAGTCGAAAGAATAATTGACTTTTGTGTAATTGTTTCAAGCCTCATACTCCTCTGGTGTAGATATACTTAGATTTTAATGCTTATAGTTGATTGAATAGGAAAGAACAATACTTTAGAGGATCTTACACCTAAAGAGTTGCCCAAGAAACACTAAGCTTCTTTCTCCACCTTCAATGGAGAGAAAAAATCCTACTCCTCACTTGCCTCTCTTTCTCTCTAAGCTCTCTAAAGTTTCATTTGCTTTCTTAAATGATTTTAGGGCACAAAGGGGTGCTTATACACGCCCTTTAGGACATTTACCAAAATGCTTACTCAGTTTCAAGTCCCCTTGTGCAAATTCCCGTGCTCTATTCATCATTTTGCATGAAAACTTACATGTTCGATCAATTGACTCCTTGTTCGATTGATCGACTCATTAAAACTAGGAATTAGAAAATTTGGCAAAAACTCCTGATCGATCAATCATGCTTGATCAATTGATTCCTGTCTTGATCAATCGAGTTACCTAAAATCCATCTAAAATTGCATATGCAATGCTTCTAGTCCAACATTTGATGCTTGATCACTCATAATGGTAATCAAGCATCCCCTATGGATTTGCATCACACATTACGCTTACATTTACTTTGAATTTTGTATGTTCAATTATTTGGTGAAGCTGTCATTATCGATGTTTTTCCTGATAGTTGTCACTTTTGTGTGACGGGATTATACTATACAAGTTTTTGAGTGCTATATGTTTGCTATAAAAAAAACAACTTACAGAAAATTGTTTCTAATGTGCAGATTCAATTGGTAAGGATTGAATTGAGAGTGCCTGAATATGGCTGGACGACCCAGAAGGTTTTTCACCTTATGAATTTTATTGTCAACGGAGGTGATATTAGGAACTTGCTGAAATCCTCTGTCATCACATCTTATATGTTATTTTGATTGTTTTAGTTCCTTAATTAACTATTCCTTTTCTCTTTTTTGCGTGTTCAATGTGGTTCCTTGCAGTTCGTGCAATTGTTTTTGGCTTTCATATGCTCGTATTTACTCTGCATCCGAAGGTTGGTTTCTGAAGACATTTACTGGTTTAAATATTGGGTCAACTTTTCTTCAATTTCATTTTGTATCATTGGATCAAATGGCATGTCTACCAATGTTTGAAGAGCTGCTTTTTGATTCAGGTGTTAACGCTGGCATTATTGGATCTTCCAGGATTACTGTTCTTCTCTACATACACACTCCTTGTTCTTTTTTGGGCAGAGATATATCACCAGGCATGTATATAATCTTTGATTCTTTCCTTGAGAAGGCTTATCTTCTCTCTCATATTTCCATTAATCTAAACTCAATCTCAGTATTTCTTAAGCTCAATATGTGTAAATATGGTTCTATCTTTTACAACAATGGATATTTGAACAAAATTTATTATTACTGAACAGGCAAGAAGTTTACCAACAGATAAACTGAGGATTCTCTATATTTCAGTTAATGTTGGAATATATTTTATACAGGTATGCTTTCATTGCTTCTTATGTTTACAATTGGCATATGACATGCACTCACTAGCCAATTGATCTTTCTAGGATTTTAGTTGAAACTATTAGCTGCATTTTTTTGACTTTGGCATGTTACAATTTAATAATTTATGGTTTTGAGAAGAATCAAATTTGCATGTTTGATTCCTTATTCATTTGCATTTTTCGTATTGTACATTTATTGTGTAGTTTTGGGTTCTTCTAAAAAGTACTTTTTGGAGATTATCTATCAATATTCAATTAGGTTTACAAAAACACAAGATTGTTATTTCCACCAAGAATATTTATGGTTGACTGAATCTGTTTTTTTCCTGTTTATCTCTTCTACCAATTTCTGAAACGCTTTCACCTATGAGATGAAATGTATGTTTTGGTTTTTTTAGGGTGTACCGTTTGGTTCGGTACCCATACTTTAATATTATATGTGTTCTTTCCTTGTCCCTATTTGAGAACTTTTTTCCCTTTTCTTTGGAAGGTGAATCTCTTTACTCTTGGCAACTATCTTGAGTGAGCTTATGCATTGTGTTCCCATTCTTTGAGCAAATGTGACAATAGCTTGGTTGCTCTTTAAGAATATTGCCTTTCCTCATGTCTATAAATGACATGTTTTTTGATTGAGAGTCATTCTTCAGGTTTGCATTTGGATATACCTCTGGCTGGATGAAAACAATACTGTGGAATTCATTGGAAAGATATTTATTGCAGGTTAGGACTTAAATCTAGTCATACCATTCATTTTTGAAGGTTCATTTTCTAACATTGATATCTCATATTAAGGGTGTTCATAAACCGGTCCGGTTTGTATTAATTAAAACCGTTTTTCAAATGGTCCGGTCTGGTTTGTATTAATTTTTAAACTGGTCAAATCGGACCAGATCGGTTTAATAATATATTAAAAATTTCATATTATTTCTCATTAAAGGTGTCCAAACCGAACTAAAACCGGAAACCGGAAACTGGACCGAACGGTTTTATAAATCAAACGGACCGGTCCGATTAATTTTTTTTCCCCAAAACAAGACTGGGGGACACCCCTATCTCATATTACCATTTAATTATAGAAAACTTCTATCTACCAATTGTTGCTGCTTATGTTTAATTATGTGTAATGATTTTTATTATTCTTTTTTCGTACCAGTCGTGTCATTTATAGCTGCATTAGGTTTCCTGCTATATGGAGGAAGGTGAGTGTCTCTATCATCTTTTATGGTGATAAGCATATGGCAGCTGTCTTACTTCTGTTTATTCACTGATGCTTTATCTATGTGCTTTTGCATTTATCCTGGCGCATCATTACATGCAACCCCTCCAGATTATTTTTCATGTTGAGACGCTTCCCAATTGAGTCAAAAGGGAGAAGAAAGAAACTTCACGAGGTTTGTTCCTTGCATTTTTCATTTTATACATCAGATTAGAGAATATGGTTGCTTCATTTCTTATTTTGTCTTGAATAAGCTTGCTTGTTGATTTGGTATTTGTATTTGGCATGCATGATATGTCATGTGCAAATTGTGTAATTAAAGGTGCGATAGAACTTTGCTGCACATTGAAGTTCTTTGTTCTAATGAGTTTGTGCATTGGGGACGAGACAGATTAATATAATTATTTGAAGTTGGCCAAAACAAAAGGTAGTGCGGACATATTCAGCTTATCGGCATATTAGTTGGACAGTTACCGAAGCTGTAATATTGTCTAGATTAAATTGCAATGAGCAAACATTCAAATACAGAATAGTTGAGCAAATTGAATTATGTTACTTGTTTCATTCTTTGTAGCTATCATTGCGGCCGTATTTATATTTATATCCGATTGCTTGACAATTTTTTTCATTTTAGATAATTTAATATTCATTCTGTGTACTCTCTCTAGCTGAGCACTATTCATGTACATACCAAGATTTGGGGCTTTGAACTTAGAGCTAAGTTCTTTTTACTAATAAGGGATTTATGTTGCAGGTTGGATCTGTCACAGCAATATGTTTCACCTGCTTTCTCATAAGATGCTTCGTGGTATGCTTCAAATAGTTCTTTGTACTATTAAATGACACAAGTATTTTCTAATAATTTAGAAGTCTACTGCTGCTGCTGCTGCTACTACATAATTTAGCATTGCAATTCAAACCAAAGTTCTACACGTACGCCTATCTTTTGCTAATTGTTCAACATCAACTTCCTAATAGTTTACTGATAGAATTGGCTACGTTATTTTAAGGCAAACTGATAGCCAACCTAAATAATTACGTGTAATGAGATTTTCTCTCCTTTTGTTTGAGGGGGGGGGGGGGGAACTCATCACATTCATACAGAATGTACCATGAATGACCCAAGTGTTTGTGTCAGTTTCTCTTTTGTAACCAGAAAAGTGGTTGCGTTAGTATCTCACACTTCAAAGAAGATGTCAAATAATGGAGAAACATTTGGGAAGATCGTTGGGTTATGATAGGATATGCCATACTGTTGCAATTTCCAAAATAATGATAGACTTCATATTTTCAGAAGATTTTGGGATCAATAGTTAATACATACCTGAGGTACAAATTAGTGACGTTATGCCAAAGAGAGACAAACAACCTGCAACTTTCTTAATCCAATGTATCATCAGGTCAAGCCTGCAGGTCTGGACTTTAGATAACTTGATTGACATTAGGACCATGCAATTGTTAAGAGTGCTCTCTCCTTTCTCTTGGTTTGGTTTTTTTCCCTCCCAATTAAACTGTGAACAAGTGTTTCTTTATTCGGCATGCATTTGATTTTTATCTTGTTTCGCAAAATGCAGGATTTACTGTCTGCTTTTGATTCTGATGCATCCCTTGATGTCATGGATCACCCGGTTTTGAATTTGATCTACTATATGGTAATATACTGAACATATTTCGTAGGACGCTTAATCTTGTCTTTTTCATGTCACTAACTTTTCATTTCTGAATTTTGGGATAACTTTGCTTGAATAGCTGGTTGAGATTCTGCCTTCAGCTCTAGTATTATACATCTTGCGAAAATTGCCTCCCAAGAGAGTATCGGCTCAATATCACCCTATACGCTAGCTCTGGTGCAGCTTTGCTGTCAACTTCACTTTGACACCTTATAAATTAAGAGCATTAAAATATAAATTAAGACCATTCTTTTAATGGTTCGAGTTAGATGCAATTGGAGGTGGACCAGTAGGAGATAGCCTGCTGAGTCTGGTATAGCAATTGTGTTGCTAGCATTCTTTTTAACTTTTTTTGAGATGTAAATTACGTAGATTTTGCTGCTTTCCTAGGAAGATGGATTCATTTGATTTTCCGATGTGTTATTTGTCAGTCAAACTAGTTGTTTGATCAACTGGGGCCAAAGGAAATTAGAATCAACTGTAACTTTTTTGGTTGGAGCTTTCACTTGTGAGGAAAGTTTCCGTTTTTTGTTACATTTATATTTTATACCAACGTCTGCAAAAACTTGCCTATGAATGTAAAATTTTGGGAGCTCTATTGTATAAGCTTGAATTACCGTTTAGTGATTATTTTTAGCCTTCAATAAGTCAACAAGTTATTTTTTCCACGTTTTGGTTCTTGATTTTGACCTTACATAGGGTGTGAAACGTACTAAACAGATCGTCTGAGTTCAAAAGTTTCAGACAAATGTGTGTCAGCTGAATCGTAAAAGAGTGAATGCCAAGAGGTAGTGGGACTAGGATGCATAGTTACCTTAATAGTTATAATCATTTCGTATCAATTTTAGATATATTTTATTAATAATCGTCGGTCATAGAGGTAGTAACTTTTTAGCGGTGTAATTACGTTTCTTATATTTTAATATTTATTTAAAAATATATTTAATTTTTAAAAAATAAATATTAAAATATTCTTTACTCTATTACATTATTTAAAATATAAAGCATTAGTTTTTAATTATTTAACACATGTTTATAAGTAAAATAAAAATATAAAAAAGTAAAAATAAATAAAATACAATTTAATTACTTCAAGTATTGTGTATTTTATTATTAAAAATGTATTTTTATGTCATTATATGTATACAAAAAAAATATTATTAATATATGTTCGGTTTAGATTATACGTAGTTTTCATATTGCAATAACATCTCCGCCCCACTCCTTAACAGTTAGGGTAATTTTTGATGAAAAATCATTATTTTTTTTGTAAATAAACATAATTTCAATTATCTATAGTAAAAGGTTTCATCCTTAGTTGTATAGTAAGAAAAAATAGAAAAATAAATAACTATTATATTTGCTAAGAATATTGTGCCACATGATATGCTAAAATAATAAGCTCATAAATGTATAAATTTGTATATTATTAACATTTTTTAATAAATATAAGAAGCAACGAAAAATGACATGGTTCATCTTTCTATCGGATTATAAATATGAAAAAGTTTATTTATCACGAATTTGTGATAAATCACTCGATATGTTATCCAATATTATTGATAAATATAATTTAGTCCATGTAACTATCTAACAAAAAAATGTCACGATTGTGATATAGTTATAATATATAAAAATATTAAGCAACAACAAAACATGGTTCATCATCGACTAATATGAACCATACCAAGTCTGAAGTTCTTCGTTTAAAAAAAATGAAAAAAAAAATCAATTTGCCCAACATATTTAGCTTCACATAATCAACGCATCATCTGAAATATATGGTGTTCAAAGACTAATGGAATTATGGGACTGAAGATATAGAAAATGAATGACTCATGAAAGACAAAAAAAAAAAAAAAAAACATGTGACACACATTCATAGCAAAAGGATCTTCAAGTCTCAACCATGAATTTTCTTCTTCTTTTTTCCTCTTTATTTTGACGTGTTGTGGCATTCATTTCCTCGTAAACCTTTTATTCCTTATAAAACAGTAATTATAATGAAAGAAATTTTGGAAACATTCCAAATTTTACTTTAAATCAATAAAAAATTATAAAATTATAAAAAAATACTATAACTAAAATTTATCAACAAAAATAATACTCTATCTACTAATATTAGATTTTTTTTAATAGTAAAAATATATGAGTTGAATATAAGAGACGTTATTTCCATGTTACAAATTTTAAACATGTTATTTTCGTTGATTTCTTAAAAAAAATTCAAAATCAATTCACATGAGAAGAAAATCATCCATTTACTTCTTGAACATCCAATCCCAAATTAGACATCTCACCCTCAAAATTTTCCCGACACTAATATCTTCCTAGAATCTTAAGACATCCCTCTTATACTAACTTAAGACATCCATTTTCTCCGCCATCTCCACTACCTACCGACAACATGCCCTAAGCTTTTGGTTTCAAAAACTCCCAAAACTCAAAATGGAAAATACATACATCAAAAATACAAAATAAAAAGAAAATGGAGTGGAAATAGTTAAGAATATGGTTATCACAATTATTATTGTTATTATTTGGGAAAATCGTAACAAGATCCGAAAAGACATACCAAACCATTTTAAATGATAGGTAAAACATGCCAAATCCTTTCTTTGAACGTTCGGTAACTTCGGCCAAACCTCTTAATTGGTTGACCAGGGTCCAGGGTTAAGATTCGTGATTGGCATGATTTTGGGAAGGGGATGAGGTTTTCGGGAAGCTGAGGGATGAATCTCATGTAGACTAATAAGCGGGTGATATGGGGTGGGATGCCTAGGTATAATTTTGTAAGATTGCTTAAATTATAAATGAAAATTAGATTTAGGGAAATTAACGGGATTTGAGATCACTCCAAAATTTCTAAAAAAGAGAACAAAAGAAGACATTAGGATTAGCAACTCAAAGTAGTTTTTTATATATTACAAGAAATTATCTTCGCAACTTCCCGTGCCATTTGCAACACAAGACAATGGCCAAAACACTAATCTTCTTTTTCAACTACTTAATCTTGGTCATTAACAAAAGAAAAGATTAATCTTGGTGAAGATCCTCTGCAGGAAGGGGTGCGAATCTCACATTCGCAGGCTGTGCTACCATAACAGGCTCATCTGCAAACAGAGCTTTGATAAATGATGGGGTTTTTAAAGGCTGACGACCAGTCATCTGTGGATAGACCACTCCAAGAAAATAATAGGCATGACCAGCAATTATTCCCTGGGACACATCAATTTTGTAAATAAACTTATATCAGAAAATTGAAAATTTATAATGCCAGCAGCAAACTAAAAGAAACTAATTTGATGTCTGCTCATCAATGCAGATCTTAAAATAGAAGATTTACTAATAGATCCACCCAAGCACTAGCCCCAACAAGAACGGAGAAGCTGAGAAGAACCTGCAAGAAAACCAAGCAAACCAAAATTATACTAAGATTAAATCTTTACTACTAAAACATTTAAATACAATTTTATTTGTATCAAACCAAGATCGTCTGAAGAAAAAACAAGTTATCTTGTGAACAGATAGTATTATCACCACTTGTACTATTTTCCCATCATTTGAACAACATAATAAAGCTTAAAAGCTTACTCACCCATGGTAGGTAGGCAGCAGTAAAGGTAAAAAGGCCCAAGAAACTCATATGGATAAAAGGATTTTGCTTGCTCCACACATAAACCTGCAAAAGTACAAACAAAAGAGAACATTTTACAAAAAATAATTACATGCTAATGCATATCGACATGTACTTCACAGTCAGAAAAATGTAAGGGACTAACCATCATAAATGTTAGAGAATTGCTCAGGAATATAATCTTTGCGAATGATTCTGACAGATATGGTATCATCCCCCCAACTAGAACAATTCCAGTTAATACCGTAGCACCGAATAAAAGCATGTAAAAAAAATCAGCTGTCCTTCCCCTAAAGGAATTTTCTTCAA
Source organism: Hippophae tibetana (assembly GCA_037013495.1). NCBI lineage: Eukaryota > Viridiplantae > Streptophyta > Magnoliopsida > Rosales > Elaeagnaceae > Hippophae > Hippophae tibetana. Next base: position 30,878,473 of record CM072802.1, on the reverse strand, counting down.
GAAGTTTGCAGTATCGAGCAAGAAAGAACATGTGGAACATAAAATCCAAGTCTGGCAACACCAAGATATAAAATGTTAAAAAATGATAATCATTGTCTATTGTCTCCAATCAGAATCTAATTGAAATAACCATCAGCACTATGAAAGAATAATCAAAGAACCGCAAGAAGCCAAGGCTATGTTTACACGAGTTTCCTTCTTATGCCAAGAAAGAAATGAGGCAGACAAGAGAGCACAAAGTGAGTTTATGCTATTCAGTGGGGAGAGATAATTATGTGATAAGATATTACATGCTGCTAAGTAGCTGATTGGTCTATAATTTATTAATGCCACACCTAGAAACCCCACAAACTGTCCATGCGTTATTATTCCAATTAACCAAAATAGTCCAAATTGTACAACGTAACCAAGAAACCCCGTAGTGTGTCAGGCACAGCCAAGATGCCAATAATAGGAAAACTAAAGGCACTAAAGGTTCAACAAACTTTTACAATATCTCTCCTCAAGGCATGAATTTAATCAAACAAATGGGCTAAATCAGGGCAGGCCCATAGAGACTTAACAAACTCTAAGCACCTTCAAAAGGAAGCTTCTTCACATGAAGAAAAAAAAAGGAAAGAAAACCAGTTCAAATTTACGCAACTAAAATAAAGGGGAAAAAGTATGTATTTTATGAGTTATATCCCTTCATGTTACTTTGTTACCTCACTTATTCTAAACGGAATGCAAGTGCAGTAGAGACGAAAATTTCAAACTATTTTCTTGATTAATTTCTGACCCTTCTCGAGATTACCATTAGTGAAAATGAATTCCCTCTCTTTTTTTGGTTCTCTAGAGGTGAACAAAGAAAAGTGATCGTTTAACAATACGAAGCCTGCATTATAAGCAAAATTGTAGAATAGCTGTGCAATCTCTCACATCAATTGCGGGTAACACATGATCACAGCAATTCAGCTTTTCCATCCACAAGGAAAACCAGTCCGTTAGAATATATTACTTTACTTCAATTCTTTGCATCTATTGTGAAAAAACTTCCAACCACTTAAGGGATTCAATACATGATCATCGTAAATTCATAATCATCTAATAGAGAAACCATGGTGATCTAAAACCGCTAAACTTCTAATGGAATGTTTAGACGTGTGTGGATGCAACCAGAATAAATGGGTCTGATAGACAGAAATACAAGCCCTAAGTCAACAACCAATTAGATACGTGACACAATTAATTAAGTTACAAGTAGGAGAAAATCTTCTATGCACCAGGATGCATACCACTAATTAACAGAGGTTATTAGAGTTGCTTTTCTTTTACACATTCTACTTTTTTCTGACACAAAATAGTAGAATCAATAGTAGAAAATGAAGATGAGCATACTGCAGTATGCGCCATCTAAGAGTATCTCCAATCCATTGCAACATTTCGGTACAACTTTGGCACTTTTTTTTTAATACACAACGCTCACGATGCCAAATATTATACTAAAAAGTATATTCTTTTACAAAATATAATATTCCTCTTATTTTTTAAATAATTCCTTAACAACTTTTATATTAAACTAATTAATTAATTATATATTATTGTTAGTTAATTAATATTAATAAATTTAAAAATTATATTCTTACTAAAAAAATTAAAAATCCACTACTTAAAATATTATATAAACTAAACATTATATTTAACTAAAAAAATAATTAAAAGTGCATATCGATAGACATTAATTCTCTGAATTAATATATTCATCCTACAAATGTTCAACTAATACATTTCGAAGTACAATGTAAACCTCTTTATCCTCGAACAAGTTATTCTTAAGATCAAGTATTTTTGTCTACTACCATCTCAACTTCTGGAGTTGGTACTTCCATTGATTCTTCAATTGTTGCATTAACATCATGTTCATCATTGATTATCATGTACATAATAATGTACACAATCATTAAATCATGTAATACATTTTTATTCTAAAAACATATTGGTTTTGACACAATTGCAAAACGTGATTGAAGTACTCCGAACACATATTCTACATTTTTCTACATCCTTCTTACTTTATTGCAAATGACCTTTTTTTGGGACCATATGGATAGTGAACACTTTACACAAGAATAGGCTATTATGAGTATAAGCCATTAGTTAAATTATAACTTGTATTATATTTTTTTCCTTGAATGACATAGCGAGTAGGAAGAGCAATACCTTCAGTAAGATTAGCAAAAAGATAGGGTACTTCCAACACACTAATGTCATTATTGGAACCCGAAAGATCAAATTATGCATGACATATCCAAAGATCATAATCAACTACAACTTCGAGAATAATAGTTGAAAATCCACTACGGCCTACATATTGTAGTTCCTAACACGTCGGGCAATTCTTTTACTTCCAATGGGTACAATCTAGACTACCAACATTCCTTAAAAACGTCGACATTTACTAATATGGAGTAACCTAGCAACATCATTAGAATTAGGTCATCGTAGATACTGCTCTATAAGTACCTCAACAACAATACGACAAAATCGCTTCAAACTTTCTAACGTTGTAGATTCTCCCCTTTTAATGCACTCATCAGTAGCATTTTTCGGTACACCATATGCCAATATTCAAAATATAGGTGTTGTTTTTTGCAAACTAGACAAACCAAGTCTACCGACCCTATCTCTTTATTGGGTAAAATATTCTTCATGACCTAATATAGCATTAAAAATAAGGAATAAATTTCTACTCATTTGAAATTGACGACAAAACATCAAATCATTATATGTTGGATTCTCGACAAAGTAATCGCTTAGAGATTACGATAAGAATTTTCATAGTCACAATTAATCACTATTGAGATAGTGAACGATGATGTCATTGTTGTTAGCATTCATGCAAACTATAACATCTTTTTCTACATTAAACACATCATCATAATTATCACCATTGGAATTTGAGGACGAAGAAAAAGATAATAAATGAGACAGACCTCCAATATTGAAATTCATTTTTTCATATAGATAATTTGAATAAATATTTGCAAACATCAACATAGGTTTTTATAATAGTTGAAGATAAGATTTCATATAAATTAAAATTTGGGATATTAAAGATAGGATATTTAAGATATTTTGAGCTGAATCATTGGATGGATTTTATCATCTCAACCATTAGATCTATTTAGAATTTTTTTTCTTATCTTCACTCTTTTTAAAATCTAAAGATAGAAAATCCAATGGGATAATGATAAGATAATTGAACATTTATGGAAGAATATACTAATTTAGAGAATTAATGTCCATCAATATGTACTTTTAATTTTTTTTCAATTTAATGTAATATTTAGTTTGTGCAATAAATATAATATTTTAGGTAGTGGATTTTTAATTTTTTTTCTTAAGAATATAACTTTAAATTTACTATTATTAAGTCACTAAAAATAATATATAATTAATTAATTGATTTAATATAATAATTGTCAGGAAATTAATTAAAAATAAATAAAAAGAATATTGATACAAGAAGGCCCCATTCTACGATACGATATTATCCGCCTTAAATCATAACAATGAGTTTAACCGTCCCATGGACATGACTCACCAATTCAACGAGCCCTCAAGACTTTACTTTTCGAGTAAACCCAAAACATGGCATACCATTAGAAAAGTCACATCCCTTAATATCTCACCACTTAGCTTCCTCATGTGGTATATGTGTAGTGACTTTGACTACGCCATACAACCCTTCTTAGGGAGTCTTATGTTCTCGTAAGGAAGCAAGCTCAAATAACCTAGTTAAGTCATGACTTAAATACCATCTGATGCAAGGAGACCCCACTTTATAATACAATATTATCCACTTCATACCAGGAGACCCCACTTTATAATACAATATTATCCACTTCATACCATAACTGCAAGTTCAGTGAGTTCAAGGTCATGATTCACCAGTTCAATAGGCCGTTAAGGCTTCGCTTTTCGCATAAACCCAAAAAGCATCCTAGCATTAGAAAGAGCACATCCCTTATGAATATCTCACCACTTAGCTTCCTAAGCGATGTGGGATATGCGCAGTGACTTTGACTGCATCATACAATCCCTCTTAGGAAGCCTTACATACTCGAAAGACACAAGCCCACATAATCCAGTTAGCTCATGGCTCTAATATTATCTTATGCAAGGAGGCTGCACTCTATGATATGCTATTATCCGCTTCATACCATAATTGTGAGTTTAGCAAACCCATGGTCATGATTTAACAATTCAACAAATCCCCACGACTTTGCTTCTGAGGTAAACCCAAAACATGTCATACCATTAGAAAAAGCACATTCCTTATAAATATCTCACCACTTAGCTTCGTAAACAATGTAAAATATGCGTAGCAACTTTGATGGTGTCAAATATACTTTTCAATGTAATATTTGGTGCTGTGCATTGGAGAAGAGAAAAAAAAATATAGTGCAACTTTTGCACCAAAATGGTGCAATGGGTTAGAGCTGCTCTGAAAATCCATTGACGTCAAACATTAAAAATTTACCCATTTTCCGGAAGTACAGGAAGTTCGTGACGAGGCGCCAAAACTGATACTGCTTAACCACTAGCCTAGGGTTCAAGTAAAGACAATAAGGAGATATTATCTGCACATCATTAATACCAAAAGAGTTAACAAGCTTTTCGGTGCAGTATCTACAATCTACAGCATATAAATGAACAACAATATTGGAATTGTTTGACAACAAAAAAGATTGGAATTGCATATCCCAATTAACCATCAGCCAGAATTAAGTTTCACAATGAAAAATAATAATTTTTAAAAGGGAAATTACATAATTTCATAATCTACACAGTTTCAATTAATGGTTGCAATAGAAAACAGCTAAACCCCCAATTGAGATTAAAGAATGAAGCCAGTAATTTCCAAATTTAAAACGAAAGCAATTAAAATCTAAGGAAAAATAGATAACCTATTTCATCATAAACAAAAGTTATAAAATTTTGGACGATGAAATATAAAAAGCGAGAAATTAGAGAAAGAAGAAGCGTACATCGAGAGAGCAACCGACGGTGGTAACTATAGCAGCTGTAAGATATGAACGGGTGATGATAGGCATCTGCTTGTACCATTCTTCCACTGCTTGTGCCATTACTCTTTCCCTTGATTTCTTGATAACAATTTAGAATAAATTCCCAATTACTGTTTGCAGCAAATAATTAGAAGCTTGTAGAAGAGATTTTGCTTACAATTGGTTTATGATTTTTTTTTTGATTGATTGTGTTATGAGATCTTGGGTAAACTTAGTGAGACATATAGAACTGTAAGAGCCACAGAGTTGAACGGAAAGTGGAAGAAGCCCCAGATTGGGAGGCTGGCAGGTAGGGACGAAAATTTGTGGGTAACCACGATTTTAATACCGATTGAAATGTATCAAGGGAAAGGATGGGGTTGTAATTATCCTATAATTAGCTTTTACTTTTATCTTTTTAAAATATATTATATATTTATAAGATTTAAAAATAAATAAAATAATATTTGTTTAAACATCTGGACCAAAACCAGTAGTCCGATCACTAAAGACTAACTTGCATGTAAAACAAGTAGCTCGAGTTCGTGCCATTAGATCGTGCCTTTGGAAGATGATCTAGAAGGAATACCCTGAATGACGTATCTGACTCTGTATAATTTAAATGCAGCAGCAAAGTAGGAGATCTATCTCATAGGACCTCCACCTATAGGGTCGATCACCAACTCGGTCTAAGGTCGAGCTCGATACATAAAATATTATATTTTTATACCAATTATGTCCTTTTAACATTCATATATGTGTACCTATTGTGTTATCGACACATGTACGTGTAATATCCTATAAATAAATTAGTCTATGGTAGAATTCATATATTCAATCAAATATCTCAACTTCTCTCTAAGTTCTCTCTTTGCACTCATACCAATCCAAACATTTTAGCGCCTACCATAGTGCTCAGATTTTTAGGTTAAGCTTAAGTTTTTGATCCTCTGGTAATTACTTTGACGATTGGATCTTGTGATGTTTGTAGAATATTAATTGATATAGAGAGTTTGGTAGACATTTTTTTTCTAACCACTACAAGAGCTCAAGAAGGATTTTGATATTGTCAAGACAGAGAGCTCCTTTTTATGGGGTTTAATAGTAGTACCTATTTCAAAGGAATAGTAGTGCTTCTTGTTATGCCAAAAGAAATGATAGTAATTACCACTTTTGTAATCATCGATGTCCTAAGTCATTACAACGTCATCTTGGGAAGACCTTGGATACATAAAATGAGGTAAGTTCCATCCATGCTCCACCAAGTAATTAAATTTCTATTAATGGATATCAAAAGGAGATCAGGGAGACTAGGAGAAGGCTATGAGCTATTATAATGCTATTATGCAAGAAGTGGCTCACAAATAGCAGTTACCGAGAGGCCTCTCTCAAAGGAAGCCACTGACAAAGGCCTTACAAAATCGATCAACTTAAATGAAGTAAGAGACATCCCAATAGAGGTGAAAGGTGAGAGACACCCTTTAAAATTAGGTGGAGACTTGACAATGGAGCTAGAGGAACAACTCTCACAATTCCTCAAGACTAACTCGGATGTCTTCTTATGGATTCCAACTGTCATGCTTGGAATTGATCCAAAAGTCATATCACACCAATTAAATGTCAATCTAGAGGCTAGGCCCGTGCAATAACAAAAAAAGAAAATTCCTAAGAGAAAAGAAGAGGTTATCAAACGCCAAATGGCTGCTCTTAAAGAAGCATGAGTCATAAGGAAAGTTAATTATCCCTAGTGGCTATCAAATGTGGTCCTAGTCAAGAAAGCATATGGGTAATCTCGTGTGTGTGTGTATATAGTGCTCACATATTTAAACGAGGCATGCCCCAAGGATTGTTTCCCTCTTCTAAGTATTGATTAATTGGTTGATGCCTCTATAGGTTTTGGAATGATGAGTTTCTTGGATACATACTCAAGATACCACCAAATTAGGATGCACCCCAAAAATGAGGATAAAATATCTTTTATCGCAAAAGAAGGAACATTCTATTATAAAAGGATGGCATTTGAATTGAAGAATGTGGGTGCCATATATCAACATATATTCAAAAAAATATTTAAAGAGCTGTTGGGGAGGAACCTAGAGGTCTATGTGGATGATATGATGGTAAAATCAACTCACCTTTTGGACCATATTAAAGACCTAGAGTAAGTATTTTCAGCAATCTCAAGACAAAGTATGAGGCTTAATCCCAAAAAATGCATATTTGGTGTTGTAGCAAAATTTCTTAGGATACCTCGTGTTAGTCATAGGGATTAAGGCCAATCCAGACAAGATACATGCCCTAATAAATATGAAACCACCTTCTAGCCTTAAGGGAATCCAACAATTAAATGGAAGAATAGTAGCATTGAATAGGTTCATTTCTAAATGCATTGATAAATGTCTACCCTTCTTCAAAATGTTGAGAAAAGGCACATCAATCTTGTGGGACGAGAGTTATGACGAAGCCTTTGAAGAAATCAAGAAGTATCTGAGTAACCTTATCTTAGCTAGCCCTCGTCCAAGTAAGGTTCTTTATTTGTATTTAGCTATAGCTTCCCATACATACAGTACTATACTCCTAGTTGAAAGAAACAAAGTTCAACATCTTATCTACTATGTCAGCTAGGTTTTGACATATGCCTAGAGCAGGTACCCAACAATTGAAAAGTTAGAATTCACTCTCAAAGTTAGTGCATGAAAGCTCAGGCATCACTTTGGCTCTTACACAATTGTGGTACTCACTTCTCATCCACTCAAGAATGTCCTAACGAGGCCATATGTAGCATGAAGGCTAGCATAGATATCCATAGAATTGAGGGAATATGACATTAAATACATGGCTAGAACAACCATTAAAGGGCAAGTAGTGGCCGAGTTTGTGGCTGAGTTTAGTGAAAAGCCAGAAGTTGTTGACAATGAAGAGTAAAAGAAAGTATGTGGGGTAGATAAAAAAGATAGCATAATTTGGCAAGTGTTTGTTAATGGAGCACAAAACTTCAATGGTGTAAGGATAGGAGTAGTCTTAGTAGACCATAACAACAATTGTTTCGAGTATGCAGTCAGACATGATTTCCATGTGACCAATAATGTTGTAGAATATAAGGCAACTATATTTGAGGCCATGACCGCAAATAAGTTGGGAATAGATAGGGTCACACTACATAGCTATTCAAGGTTAGTGGTCAACCATTTCTTTGGGACATTTGAAGTTAAAGATGGAAAAATGAAAGGATACCTAGAAAGGTTAAAGAAGGAATATTCTAAATTCTCTAAGTTTAAGATCAAGCAAACAACTCGAAAGGATAATGGTCACGTCGATGCCTTAGCCACTTTGGCATCAGTATGAGAGGCTAAGCATAATCATGTAGTATTAGTGCCAATCCTATCAAAAACGTCATTGAAGAAGGCCAGAAGATGGGTTGGATGTACAGACCCTTTCACTATCCCATGGCACACCCTGATTTATAACTTCTTAGAAAGGGGAGAGTTCCTAGAGGATGGAAAGTTTGTAAAGGAAATTAGAGCTAAATTGGTATTGGCTCCCATCAGCCCATAATACACCTCAATTTATAACTTCCTAGAAAAAGGAAGCTATTAGAGGATGGTGGGTCTACAAAGGAAATCAGGGCTAAAGTAGGCTAGTATATGATAGAATTAGGAAAATTATACCAAAAAACTTCACTCGGTTCAAGACTTTTGTGTATAGCCAAAGAGGGATCTGAAAGATTAATGTATGAAGTACACAAATGGGATTGTGGTTCACATTAAGAAGGGAGGAATTTATCACAATGATTCATGAGACAAAGCTATTATTAGCCCACTATCCTGGAAATTGCAAAAAATACACCCAAACATGCAATAAATGCCAAAGGTTTGCCCCCTTGTCACACATTCCCCTAAATACATGAAATGGGTGGTGAGTCCATAGCCCTTTAATAAGTGAGGGCTTGACATAGTAAAACCCATACCTATAGGTAAAGGTTAAAAGAAGTTTCTACTTGTGGTTACTGATTACTTTTCAAAATGGATTGAAGTAGAGCCCTTGGGTAGAATACGGGAGGAAGATGTGATTCAATTTATATGGAAACCAATAATTTGTCGTTTTAGCCTACCCAGAGAGCTTGTCATAGATAATGGGAGACAATTCACAGGACGTAATATCAAAGAATTTTCCCTCAAGTAAAACATTAAGATGTGCCACTCCATGCCATATTATCCTCAAGTTAATGGTGAGGTGGAATCTTCCAACAGGCTAATCATCAGCTTATTAAAGAAGAGGCTAGAAAATTCAAAAGAAAGGTGGGTGGAAGAGTTGCTTGGAACATTATGGGCCATCAGGATTAGTCCTCCAGGAAGCATTAATGAGACCATTTTCTCCCTGGTATATAGGATGGAGGCAATAATACCAACTGAGGTCACGATACCCACTTCCAGATCGATTTTAACATAGGAATAAAATGAGGTAAATAGAGTAGTCGAATTGACCCTAGCAGAGAAGAAAAGGAACGAAGCTCTAAGAAGGATGACCGAGCAAAAAATAAAAGTATCATATTATTACAACAAAATCGTGCACTTTATAGCATTTTCTAGCAGTGATTAGGTATTCACAAGTGTTTTCACCAACAAGAAAGAGTGGATGGCCAGAAAAATGGGCTTTGATTTGGAAAGACCTTACCAAATAATTGAAATAACACTAGGAGGGACCTATCTATTGAAAAACATAAAAGGAATTGAAGATGTCATAAGTTGGAATGCCAGGAACTTGAAAAAAGATCACTTCTAATGTATAAATAATTTACCATACTTATGCAATATTGGCACATCATATTAATGGAATTGCATCGCCCTTTACAAATGGACCTTGTTTCGAAGTCCCTTATCGTTATACTTAATAGGATAATCACTTCAGTCAAGAACCAGGTAGAATGCTCTAACACATACAAAAGTCACGAAGTTTTCCACCTCGGTCAGGAACCAAGTCGGCACTCTAATATTAAAAGGAGAGATGAAAACCTTGATCAGGAACTAAGTCTCTCGCTCCCACCATTATACATCATATGCTAACCACCTTGGTTAAGAATAGGGTAGAATGCTCTAACACATGCAAAAATCACAAAGTTTTCCACCTCGGTTAGGAACTAGGTCGGTGCCCTGACATTAAAGAAAGAGATGAGCACCTCGATTAGGAACTAGGTAAGGCTCAATATCCCACCATTATACGTCATAAGTTGATCACATCGGTTAAGAACTAGGTAGAATGCCCTAACATATGAAAAATTCATAAGTTGTTTGCCTCGATCAGGAACCAGGCCGGTGCTCTAACATTAAAAAGAGAAATGAGCACCTCAATCAAGAACCAAGTAAAGCTCCATTTCCTACCATTATATGTCACTGGTTGATCACCTCGGTCAAGAACTAGGTATGGCTCATTAATCCTAGTAATTATGGGTCTCACACCCTAACAAAAGAAATAAATATATAATGATAGAGCATCACAAGTGCATGCCATCAAGAATACTTTCATTATTTGAAATTACAAATATTTTGATACTTATTAATACAAAGCTCAACCCCCACATGAGGTTAAAAACTCTTAAACGCTTAGACACACGACTAGTATCTGAATTATCAGTTTCTTCCACTAAAGGTAATAACTTGGCTTGAATCTTAATAATTTTCTTCAATACATGGGTCACGAGCTCGGGGTGAGCTGACCTCATCACTAGCATTCCTTGCTATAATTCTTTAGTAACCTCCATCACCCTAAGGAACACTTTTTCAGCTCATTTCATATAAAAGCTTTCCTGATAAGTCTCCTTATCTATGAGAACAACCATACTAGTCAATGTCCTCCTCTCTCGAGATTATGTTTGGATTAAATACTCCTTACAAGAAGCGAGCTCACACTTGGTCTCTTTGATCTTACCCTCAAGTTTAACCACATTGGATTTAAGTGCCCTAACCTCACCCTTAAGTCGATTATTTTCAACTCTCAAAGCTTGAACTGAACACCTATTGGTTTGATCAAAATCCACAAAGTATGACCAAAAAATTTGGAAGAATTGGCAAAAATCTCCAAACGCATGAATTAAGCATGTCTTTGACCATTTTTATAGGATATGTAAGTTAATGATTGGAAAAAAGGAAAATGACACAAGTTCCCAAAAAATAGGTAGGTAGGTCAACATCATAAATACACAATAATTTAGGCAAATTCACTTTTTCCTTAATAAACAAAACTGAATCTTACATTTCAAAAAGTAATATGTTACAATTTTAAGCTCACGACCACACAAATAGAAGTGGCGTCGAGCTTAAAAATAACAAAAAAGGATCAAGTCCTTAAACTTCAATGATCCTTATGTTATTCCCTTGCTCTTGATGCCTCATGACCTTCCTCACCCTCACTAAAGCTTGATTCTTCTCCTGTCCACAAATGGAACCTACATGCATGGAGAAGTGATCAAGATATCCAAAATGTGATAATAATACTCGCCCAAATCCCTCTACTTGGCCTCCGCCTTAAAGAATTCCATGGCCAGCTTGTACTCTCTACACACGACTCAAGCTTCTAAGCCATGGAATCAACATCGACCTTTGCCTTAAAGGCCTCATCGACAAAAGCCTCGAATCTTCTCTAAGCTTCCCTGGTCCTCTCCCCAACTCGCCTTTGAGCCTCCTTGATCTCAATAATGAATTAGGCATACTCATTCAGCTCTTGGAGGCCTTTTTCAATTTCTCCTCCTTATCAATTGCCTTGCCTTCCCACTTATTTGCTCTCGTTAGCAACCTAGTTCATCTTGAACGAGTAGAAGCATGACTCTACTTCTCCTGTACCAATTTGGCTTTTAAACGAACCCACACTTCGAGCCCTATTAAAGTCATAAAGTAGCACCAATTGAAACAAAAAAAATTCATGAGGTCAAACACATAAGTCTCAAGCTCAAACTTTATATAAACAATAGTCATAACTAAACATAGAATGTGAGGCATCTCAATTGACACAATTGGTGATGGATGACCTCATCAAAATCTATACCCTCATAAATTTCCTCGAGCTACATCTTATACATGCCATCAAAAAGATGGATTAGACAATGATCGAGGTGCCATAGCACCAAGCTTCAATTTAAAACTACCTCATTCGCATCAATGGTGAGATCGTGGATGACCTTCCCCTTCCTTGAATCCCATATAAGATCACCAAATTCTTTAGAACTCGAGCAAGAGGGCAGAGTCACATGTTGCTCTTATAGTAAGGATACAGGTGTACAGACATTCAATGGGTCTAGGCTGAGTATGGGCTCATCGGTCACCATCTTCTTCTTCTTCTATAGGGATGTGAGGCAACCTTCATGGCTAGAAGACTTACCTTTTTTCTTACCTATAGAAGAGTTCACCCCAGGAGCAGAAGGTGTACCCATCAAGGAGCTCGCCCTTGTATAAGAGACATTACTCTTCAAATAGGATAAGATTTGGGTAGTCATAACTTCCATGGTATCTACAAAATAAGAGCAAGGATATGTTATGTTAATCACGTCATGTTTAACTTAAAAAAATTATAGCAAAGTCTTAGGACTAGTTTGCCCTATCAACCACGAACCGGCCCCCAAAGTCCATGGGAAAGGTTCTGTATTTAGGAAGAGCCCTGGGTTTATGAATTATCCTAAGGGGGCTTCAGTACACTATGTCTCATCAATCCACATGCGACAAAGTGTAGGGTGTTCAATATGTGCCTCCAATTAGTTTTTTCAATAAGATAGGTTTGGATATCAACCAACTATTACTTCACGTCAAGACTCAAAGTCGTGATTAAGGAACCCATATTCCTTTTCACAACCTTAGTATCATTCCAAATGCTCCTTATTAATATGGTGTCACTTGTAGGAGAATCCCACTGGCCTAAAACATAGAAAAAAATACTCCTTCCAGTTTTTCTTGTTCTCAAGGAGTGACACGTTCATACCCCGATCCTACTTCACTCACATATGTACCCTCATCGAATAAGTGAGGTTCTACTTCAGAATGTAAGCCTCATTAAACTCATCCATCTATAAGTCCACCCTAAGCTCTTGATAGATCAATGTCAGATAGAGCAGATGCCTCCACTCATTAGGCATTAACAGTTCCAACACGAGCTACATCCTAACCAAGAATCTCCTAATGAGGGGATACATGGGGGATCTTACCCCCAACCATAATTTCCTTTCATGAAAGATAGTCCAATCAGATGAAGGTTAATCACTATCACAGGCCCCCTCTAACGGAATCATTATCTGAATAGATGAGGGGATGTTGTAGGTTTTTCTTAACCTTTCCTCATCCTAGGGCACCAAACCATAAGTTTTAGACACGACCAACCAACCCATAGTGCGACCTATTGGTTCCCTAGATCCTATATTCCTCGTTTTCTTCCTCCATGTTCTAACCACTGAGATTTGAACATGAGGCATACTTAATCTAACAGTTGTAGTGGTTGGAGAATGTGAGGTAGAAGAGGGTTGAGATGAAGATCGAATTGCCTTGCTAGAAGAGCCCTATCCAGAAGACCCCAAGTCATCACTAACACTAGGATATTGGTGAATTTCTCAGGAGCTTGAGCCCGAAGCTGAGGTCCTCCTTTGTGAATTTCTATAAAAATCTACAAAACATAAAAAAGAAAAATTATGGGTAAGGTGCTAGAAGAAAATACTACCTAGGGTCGAGTTTGAAAATAAAAAGAAGTTATTCTTTAAAAAATGACCTGAAAAGAAAGTATAAGAGCATTAGGCTCTCAAAGCTTGTACTATAAAACTCAAATAAACAAAACTAGTTCTAGCTGAAATCTTACCACCAAACTGAAAACCTTTTATAGCTCATGTTGACGCAATAGAGCATTTTGTCTTACTATTATTTACTGCGTAGAAAATTTTGATAAGTCCCAACCCAAGCATCTCTTTATATAGAAACATCCAGTTTCTCTCTCCAATCAATATACATGCATTTATTAGAGGAGCTAAATGATTTGTATCCTCTACTCGGGATTTACTCTTCCACCTTAATCCAGAACTCGAGCTGAAAGAGTAAGGAGACTTGATGTTTGGACATATCGACCGACATGTATCCCAACCCAAGACGAAAGACCATGACTCGTGCCATCAGATCTCACCTTTAGAAGATTACCTAGTCACGAGAACGAATACCCTGAATATCATATCTGACTCTATACACATTAAATGCACTAGCAAAGTATAAGGTCTATCCCAGAAGATGCTTCCCCTATAAAGTCGAGCATGATACATAAAATGTTGTATTTTTATTCCAATTATGTCCCTCTGACACTTATATATATATACATATTTTATAATCGACACATGTACATCTAATGTTCTATAAATAGAGGAGCATCTTATGTAATCCATATATTCAATAGGAATGGGCAAAAAAACTGCAAGTTTGGTTATCCACAGTTATATGCATCATCGATTCAATTTTTATTCGATAAATTTCAAGGGCAAGTACGTTTTTGGGTAAAAACTAAACATGAAGCAATGTGTACGATTATATTGATAACCGTATCCACCCGTATCCAAAATTAATTATATATTAATTAATAATTAGGGTTTATTGATTTTTTTGCGTAGGTATATATAATTTTTAAAAAAAGTTTGGAAAAATAATTTTTTGAAGTATTTTTTAATAACTGTCACAAATTGTTACCCACAGATAAAAAAACCTTCCCCAAACTGTAACAATTTTTGAGCGAATTTGGGTATAGATTTTATAATTTGGTTCAGGAACAGTTATATCAATAACCGTCCCTAACCGTACTTATGCTCATTGTTAATATTTAGTCAAATATCTTAACTTCTCTTTAAGTTCTCTCTCGCACTAATATCAATCCCAAACAATATTATTATTAATAAATATTTTAATTATAAAAATTATAACATTATAATATATCATATAATAGTTATTATAATTATGGTTAAAAGAAAAAAAACTAAAAAATTTACAACTATATTTGTATTTAAATTGAATTTTGAAATACATAATAAATAAATATATGTCAAATTTTATAAGTAATTAAATTATTAAAGATTGGATTAATTTTAATTTATTAATTAATATGAATTTCAATCCTCGTAGAAAATTAAAAATTTCGATAGAGAATCATCGCTTTATCTCATAAATATTTAAATAGGGATGAAGATAGTCTCTTCATCTCTTCATCTCATCCCAACTCACTCCATTAACATCATTATTGGCATAGTAAGGGGGGAAAATAGTGTTAAAAATATTAGGTGTAAAAAAAAGAATGAAATAACACAATTCATTGTTTATAATTTGATTCATATATGAATAAAAGAGTTTAATAATTTCTTGAAATTTTTTAAACGTTTCTTCTATGTTTTTCTCATGTTTTTTTTCCTGTACAAATATGAGATTAAAACATAACTTCAACCAAGGTTTGAAATGTTGATATCGATGAAGATGTAGAGATATAATTTTATGAAAATGTTGAAGCCATTATCGTTGTTAATATAAATTTTGAAAAGAATAAGAAAACTATAGAAACTCTATCAAAAATATGAAAAACATCAAAATAATAAATTATTTATATTTTAAACAATTTTTTTAATAAATATATTTTTAAATAGTTAAAATATTTATATTAATCAATAAGTTGATAAATTAATGAAAATATTTTATAATAAAATATATATTCTTTTTTGTTAAATATTGTAGCATAAGTAGTTAAAATGTTTGAAATAATTAAGTTTGTTATCTAATTATATTAACTATTATAAATATATAAATCTCAATATTATAAAAATATATTTCTTGATTTACCTACAAGTATTTGTCCCACTTGTATTAGAGTGGTTGCTGAACATTTTATGTAGGTCTCAACCATTCTGTAATATTTCATTATTGGTGACATAGTTTCATTTATACCAACTAATTTGAATAAATATGTAAACCTAATTTGCAACCGACTTGGTACTTTTACGTATTCATTTCATATATATAGAAAACAGGCAATAAACAAGAAAGAAGACAATATATTCTCTTATTCAAAAGTGAGAAAAAATTGAATTGAAATAATTATTAGAAAGAAGAAGAAAAAGAGAAAAATAAATCAAGAATTTATATTTTTGATATTTTTTTCGATATTTTAACAACATTATACTATCTACAATATCAAGGATATTTTAGCAAGAAAATATATTTAAACGATAATAATATTTAAGCGATATTTTTGACAATTTTGTGATAATTTGATCAAAATATATAAATATTATGTTTTGATAATATGATGTATAAAATAAAGATATTATCGTGATAATATCCATGATATAATCGACATTTTAATCCTTAACCTCAAACTACCATGTATTATATGGGCTTTGTGTTATGAATTGCTCATGTAGAATTGACACAAAGATAAACAATAAGAGAAGGTAAGATATTGGCCTAGGTTACTTTGACGTGTAAAATTTCTTATATAAAAAATTTAATTATAAATATTTGAAAATATAATTATTGAAAACAAATCGGCAATCATTCCTAAGGAGAATTTTGACTTAATATAGCTAAATTTTGCTTTAGCCTTTTCATTTCTCACTCGACGGCAACGCTTTTGAGAATTGAGTTTACAACTTTGACCTTATTTATTTCCACTTCCACTTTTTCAACATCCAAATATTTGTCATTTCTCTTTCTTTCTCTCTCACTCCAACATACAAACACTTCTACCACAATCGTCGACGAGCCTGATAAGTGCTCAAAAAGTACTAAATGGTTCATTTTCAATCTCTTAGAAAAAGAAATTAATTTAATTAACCAAATTAGTTATTAACTCCACACATAGGTGTTAATTGATTTGTTTAGTTAACAAAGAATATTTAACCTCACCAAAGGTGATATTCATATAAAAAAGAAAGAATCAATAAATATCAATTTATATCTTTAATAACCTAAATAACATGAGCAACCATAATTACTTAGTTATTATATCCATAAATACTCCACTATTATAAATGATAAAATTTACATAAATATTTATTGAATTTGTATCTATGTTTATTTTTATGTTATTAGCTAGATTAGAAACACAAAAACCAAAATATTGTGACGGGATGTTTAGGACGTGACAGGCGCGCGCGGACTGGGCGTTGTGTTGGCGCGGCTAGGCGGTTGCGTGCGCGATTTTCTCCTTTTTGACATTTTTGACCTATTTTGTCCAATTTTTCCATATTTGTTGATCTTTCCTCATTTAATTTATGAATATATTTGCGATGTATTGCCTCTGGTATTTTTCTTTGAGTCTTTAAGTTACTTTTTTAAGCGAAAATACTTGAAAAACAATAAAAATACTCGTGATTCTGAAAAGACAGATTTATATATATATATTTAATCAATTAACGTACATAAAATCATGGTAATTTTAGTACTTTTTAAGCACTCATCACAACCCATAACTAGCTTCTTGCTAATCTCTTAGCAAGAGAAACGATAAAAACTAAAAACTATCCTAAATCACTTTCGTGGATTGACACGGTTGCATTTAGCCTATGCAACGAGCCTTTAAACCCCTAGGTTGCCCTAGTGGACGAGTTTGAGTCTCGTGAGGGTTTTCAGTAATGATACCCACAAACATTGAACTAAATGTAAAAATTAAAAAAAAACAATCAACTTAAAAACTAAAATTACAACAAAATCAAAAATTAACTTTTAAGAATAAAAGAAAACAACATATCACAAAAAATGTCTCATACTTTTTAATCTCCTTTAAGATCATAATTAAAATCTCAAGCATAAGTTATTTTAATCTCTTTAAACAATCATGATTTATTATAATAATTAGTCGAAAATCATTTTCATAATTCATATAAAAAATGTATCAATTTAATTTCACCCAATTTCAGTGTCTAAAATCTGAATTCGCTTCGACTCTATTCCTCACTAGTCAATACTCTCAAAACCCTGAATCCTATGGGTTCAAACACTCATACTAATTTATATGCGAAAAATTTGATGTATAGAAATGAACTAATATGTTCGCATATGTATAAAGAATAAAGGTTCAAAGTATTATTTTAACATTGATCTCATGAAAGGAATCAAATGTATAAATTATAAAGATATCATATATAAAAATTATTTTCATGCATGAATCAAACTCATTAAGAAAACAAATTCCAGATATATGCCTTTTACAAATGAAGAAAGTGGAATGACTTTTTAGGGAATTACTTCCTATATATTTCTTTTGTAATTAGCATTTACTCACAACATTGTAGGCAATGTGGGTCATAGTATGTAGATTAACTATATATTCTTTATCTTTCTATTTTTCTGGAGATATTTGTCAATATATATATATATATATATATATTAGATAATCAACCCATGTACAGATTGTACATTTTTTTAGGATTTTGGTGAGTGGTTAATTTTATGGTTTTTTTGTTTGATTTTGGTTTAGGTAACCTCGTATATGTCTTTTTTTTTGTAGTAATCATGCATAAATGAGATAAAAGCATATACTATCAATTTCAACTTAAATCATTTAATTTAAGGAAAAATAATAATAAAAAATATACGACACTCTATTAAAATGAGAGAAAAAATTCATACATCCAATGCTAATACCTATAAAGATCATCTAAAAATTTGAATAAATAAGAAATGTGTTTGGAGTAGAAAAAATATATATTTCATTCTGAATAAAGGAAATTAGGCTCAAATTATATCTCACAAATGTAGTCTCCACTAAAAAAATTCATAAATACCAATTTTGGGTTTAATATAATTTCCACACTTGTCAAGAAATACTAGTTATGACAAAACCTAACTAATTACCAAAAACAATTACAAAATATTTCATGAAATGTTTTCAAAAATTAATCTACCAGTACAAAAGACTTAACTATTTACTTAAATTTGATTTAAAGAAATGATAAATTTTTGTGAGAATTTTTTTTAAATTCCAAAAATTACTAAATCACATAAAAAAATAAAACCAAACACAATAAAAATGAAAATGTGAACATAAAAAAGAAAAAAATATTATTATTATTTTATTTTTTAATTGTTTTTTTTAATTGTTAATTTTTTTTAAATTAAGCATGGTAACTTTTCACCACCCTCAACCTAAAACTTATATTTTCCTCAATGTAACAACTGTAAAATAAAGATAAAGAAAAAAGAGGAGAAATATTACCTATTTCCTAAGAATGTTGCAAGTAGTGATGGAGAAATGCAAGTGCATCCATCATGTTCATTAAAGTGCACAAAGACTAATTGCTGTAAACTTTTAACATCTCAACAAATATCTTTAGTTTTAACAATTTAAAAATTATTTACATGTAATTAAACTAAAATAAACAATAGTAATTAAATAAATAAAATAAAATTACCTAAAATGATGGGTTACCTCTCATTCAACACTTAATTTATCGTCTTGGCAAGACGTAACTTGAGAATTTCATTTTAAGTAAACTCAATGTCCCCTCATCATTGAGTTAATCAAACCTATAGGTAAGACAATGTTCTCTACCTATATTTTTTCAGTCATACCCTATTGATTTTCAAATTTTTCTGTACTTAAAAATAGGGGCATGCTTGAGGGTTTTAGATAACCCACATCTAGGTGCAAATCAAATAATTAAGGCATCAAAACACAATTGTACCTCGATCAAACAAAGCAACTAACTCCTTAGATTGTAATTAAAACTTTAAAATTTTGGAGATAGTTTTAGAATTTTATTTTATTTTTTTAAGTTAAAATAACATAATCAGTATTAACCAAGAGTGCTCCCAAGAAAGAATTGTGGTGCAAAAGCTTCTTAAAAACCATACTCCTCGACAGAATAACGTTTCCAGGAAAGACTAGTGACACAAAGGTTTCTAAGAACTAGTCTTCTAGACAAAACTCTCTTACATCTTTACTTTTCATACTATTAAGTTAATTAAGTTAAGTTTAGTAAAAATTTAAGTTAATTAAGTTAATAAAAATGTAGCTTATTTAAGTTAATGAAAATGTAAGTTAATTAAGTTAGTAAAAAAAACTAAGTTAATTAAGCTAAACGAAAATTAAATTAGTAAAAACCAAAATTAATTAAGTTCAACAAAAATTAAGATAAAACATAGTTAAAGAAAAAAAAATTAAATCAAAAATAAAGAAAAAAATTTGATAAAGGTAAAAGAAAAAAAATTAAAAAAATAAAGGAAAAAAGTATAAATTAAAAATTAAAAAAAAATTGAAAATAATTTTTTTTTATTTAAAAAAATAAAATTAAATAAAAACTTAAAATTAAATGAAAATTAAATTTTAAATTTTTTTAATTAATTTTTTTTAAAACTTTTTTTTTATAATTTTATAATTTTTTTATTTTTTTATTTGTTTTAAAATATTTTATTTTTTTAAAATTATTTCATTCTTTTTTCTAATTTATTATTATTTTTATTAAAAATTTATTAAAGTTTTTATTATTTTTTACTTCAAATTTCAAATTTCAAAATTATTTTAGTATTCACGCTATAATTTGTTTTTATTAAAATTGTTAATTTTTTTTATTTATTATGAAATTTGAAATGTTTTTTGTTTTTTTTCTTCAAATTTCAAATTTCAAATTGTTTTTGTTTTTTTAACTCAAAATGAAAAAAAATCACAATTATTTATAGCACAAAAAGTTTTTAAAATTTTGATAAATAATTTAAAAACGTTATTCTTTACTCGGTAACGGCGCTAAAAACTTGATAAGAAAAACCGGCATCGCCGATCGTGCCAATATTTTGGTTTTATATTTATAAAACTGTCACAAGTGCACAAATCATTTAATAGAAAATGATAAATATACTCACAAGATCGATCTAAGGAAGGAATATATGTGGTTTTAAATTTATTATTCAAACTTTTAAAAACGAAATTAATTCTTAAACATCATGTCACGATATTTTGGTTTTTGTGTTTCTAATCTAATAACATAAAAATAAACATAGATACAGATACAGATTCAATAAATATTTATGCAAATTTTATCATTTATAATAATGGAGTATTTATGAATATAATAACTAAGTAATTATGCTTGCTCATATTATTTAGGTTATTAAAGATATAAATTGATATTTATTGATTCTTTTTTTTATATGAATACCACATTTGGTAGGGTTAGATATTCTTTGTTAATTAAACAAATCAATTAACACCTATGAGTGAAGTTGATAACTAATTTGGTTAATTAAATTAATTCATTTTTCTAAGAGATTGAAATGAACCATTTAAATGTCACATTTGGTGGGGTTAGACAGTTTAAACTTTATTCAAGGTGTCCAAATTAAACCTAAGAATTTAGTTATCTGAGTACTAACTTTTAAGTTTTAAAACCACTAATAAAAATATGTTGTCAATACATTTTCAGATAATAATTCTTATAAAAACTTTTGAAATGGAGCTTCATTCTAACGACCGGATAACTAAATCTTAAAATCTATTTTTTCAGATTTAAGTTTGTAATGAAAAATAATATATTTCTCTCTAAAATTCTTAATATAAAATCTTGAATAAAAACAAAATCAATTCATTTTAGAGATTTTTAACTATTTAATATTTCGTAATCATAACAACCTTATTATTATATCATGTTTACAAATCCATGGCTAAAAATTAAAAATTATAATATGGTATAATTGAACAAAATTGCAGAAAAAAACTAATAACTTTGGCAAAAAAAAAGGGACAATTGAATGATTTTATTCAAGTGATTAAAAAATTAAAAGTAATAAATTCATTCTATTATTGAGTGTAATATAGTGTAAATTGTAATTGAATATAGTAAAATTATTAAAAAAAATTACAAAAACTATAGATAAATGAAAAAAATATTATTTTTTAATATATGTGGATCACATTATATATATATAGAGATTTAGAAGTGCTAATCTTTTATTCAATCCACACTTTTACAAATTTTGAAAATTTTCATCACATCTAATCTCGTATAGAAATCATATGTACAATCCTACTTACCCATTTAATAAATAGGTCGAGTTTCGTCATTTCCTTTACATTGAATCATATTTGTATTAAACTCATTATTTTTTATGTTTAGATTATGTCATAATAATTAAAAAATATAGTAAACTAATATATATTATTTTAAACAAAAAAATCTTACTAAGTTTGATTATATCATATTAATCATTTCACGTCGAAATAACATCTTAAATAATAATAAATACTATTTTTTAAATAAAAAAGGAAGAAATAAAAAAAAAGTATTAAATCAAAATATTAAAATAAAGTATAAAAAAGTATAAATAAAAAGCTTTCTCCCAATAAGTAACAAACATCAAACAAAATTCAATTTGATCTTTCTTTCATCATGCTACATCTTTTATTTTTATTTTATCCTTTATTTTGTTAATTATTCTTATATTTTTAATCTATTTAAATAAAAAATCTCACTTATTTTTCTTATTTTATTTCTATTCTTTTCATAGCTCTTATTAATACATAACTCTTCATCTTTATAATTGGTAGGTACATAATTTTATTAGTAATCTATTGTAATAAAATTTTATGGTTTGAAACATCATATAAACCACTTTGATAGAATTTAATTATACTTGTACATTTTTATAGTTTTTATATAACATATTTTAGGGTGATAATTATGAATTATTTTGAGTACAGTTTTTTATTTTATTACTAATTAAAAACATTTTTTTCATAATCAAGCATTTTTGCAAAATAATAGATCGTTCTATCCAAGAATAATCTTCTGACTCGAACATGGTTCCATATATTAAAATCTCACTAATCTTAATTGTTGAATTATAATTGTTTAGTTTGGATGGTGTATATAGTCAATATTTGTGGGAGAATGTTAAATGTATAAACATATTTTTAGTCAATGTTAAAACAACTTAAATTTTGAAAGAGTTAGTTTTTTAATAAAATCTAACGTGATATCATAACATAAATTCTATGTTCTACTCTTTCTAAATACAAATTTTTTTTCACGAATATTAAATTAATTGGGTTTCTCTTCATTTTTTTTATTTCTACCTTACTTGATCTATTTATCTTTGATAATCATTCAAAAATTATTTATTATCTACTCAGTTAATAAAATTCTATATCTAATTTCAATTGATATATCTTTGAAACTATTTACTGAAATACAAGTGAGATCACATCATCATTACCCGACAAATGTGTGGATAAAAATCAATACTTTTTATGCATTAATATATACTTTTTCAATTAATTTCACTCATATGTTTACCATGTATTGATGAAATGCATAGTGAGATATGTAAATTGAACTCACAATAAGATTTTATTAATTCAATGTAGTGTTAAAAAAAAGGGAAACAAAAACGTGCATATAGGGAGGGAAATTGCTAATTAAAACCTAAATATTGCATAAAAATTAATAGTTACGCTAACTCTTATAAACTTTTTTTAAAAATGATATTGTTAACTCTTTAATGACAACCATCGATTAAAAAAAGTGGGTGTAATTAAGGGAGAGGTCTGTCCATGTAAACTCCTCTTTTCAAGTCTCAAAAGATGCTTTCAAACTAAAACAGAAACTTTAAAGATACGTAGAGAAATCAGATATTGTTGGCCTGAGAAAAACTAATTTGAATCAGACCATTAACTGATACTCTTAACATTTGCAAATTATAATATATTTTTCTTCTTCTAAAACATGTGCAAATTATTTAATAAAGTGAATACGGCAAGTTGGTCTTTCAGATTTTATAGGGAAAAAAAATAGTACTTTACTTCTTTAATTGTTTAATTGGGGGAGCAAAAATTCAATACCTCTACGGTGGCTTAAAAAAATTGAATCTTGGGCCTTGCACAAATTATCTTCTTGAAAGTTGAAACCCACGATAAGATTCATAAGATGTCTCCAAATTGTCTACCACCAACCAAAGACATGTTACCTATGATATGTGATACTAATGTGATTTTAAAATAGCAGAATCAAGTCATGTTAAAAGCGTGTGTATATCCCAAGTCTTGGGATGTAAGTGTGTAAACTTCAAACACGTTTGGACGGTAAATGATAATAAGTGATCTAAAACTAAAACTTGCAGAAATCATTATATCAAACAAGTCCTTGTCACCTTTAATATCTTTAATTTGATACGTGTAATTTTGAGAGCCCGAAAGAAAGAAGAAGAATAGAAAAGAAGAGAAATAAAGTGTATATCTATTTTTTATTTTTATAGTTCCTCGGCTATATATATATATATATATATATATATATATATATATATATATAGTTGTACAGAGCAAAAAAGTAACAAAAAACAATTGCAGAACCATAACAGAAAGACATACAAAGAAAATAACTGAATCTGTAACAAGAATTATGTGTATCAGAGGGGGTGTTGAGAGAGCATCTTTTCTAACGGTTTGGACTCTCTTCTACGCCTCGCGCACCCATGAGTTGTGCCAAGCAACCCGAGCACACTTTTACTCGTAACATTTCATTCCCCTTTTAGAATCCTTGTCCTCAAGGATAAAACACACTTATAGAACGGATTTTGACATCATTACAGTTTAGGTTGTTACAATTTCCATCTGGAAGTGTGTTCCAGTTATAGGAGTATGACAAGTCCAATTTGAAGACATCAATACAAGCTTTGGCAACTATTGAGTCCAAAAGGTTGCTATAGTTGTGTGGATGGCTCGGGTGGGTGACCCCTAAGAACCCATTGCTTGTAAGTTTAGACTAGCAGCCTCGATGATCTTCCAACCAAGAATAGAACTAACCATGACATCCAATTCAAGTCTAAGATGAACAACTTGATCATAGATTTCACAACCAAGCACAACATTTCCCATCCGGGCAGCAGTAGCCAACACACTGGGAATCAAAATGGAATCTACCTCATTACCCTATAAAGTTGATTTCCTGAAAAACAGTAAGAAACCTTCATACTTTCCTGTTCCAACATATCCAATTCGCAATGCAGACCATATGATTAAATCAGGTTGGTATAACCCAATACAAATTCTCTTTGTTGATCCCATGGTGTTACACTCAGAGTGCATGCCCATAAGCACATTGTAAATATGAACACTAGAAGCTAAGATGTTTTTCAAATTGACCCCATGTATTACTTGGTCAACACCTAAATAGTTGGAACCTGCCAAGCCTATAAGCAAACCCATGGAAGTGTGTCCATTTGGCCGTTTATCTCTTCTTTGTAACTCAATGAACAGTTCTAATACTCTGTCCCAAATCCCACAATTTCCAAAACCAAAAATCATAGAATTTTCCAGAACCAAATCAGGGTCAAATATCTCTTTAAACATATAGCTGGCGTTAGCAACAATACCCATTCTAGGCAAAGGATAAGGCCTAACACAATATCCCCCGAACACTTCTAGGGTCCTGACAACAACATGCATTGCAAACCTTCTGTGGTGTGCCTTACCTTCCTAACAACATACCTTAACCTTGACTCCATTAGATGCCTGATTCTTAACATAATCAAACAACCTCATAACCATATCCATCAAATAAGTAGACATAATTGATGACTCCTGATATGAATTTGTCTTGACATGTCCACTACCTT
Source organism: Hippophae tibetana (assembly GCA_037013495.1). Taxonomy (NCBI): domain Eukaryota; kingdom Viridiplantae; phylum Streptophyta; class Magnoliopsida; order Rosales; family Elaeagnaceae; genus Hippophae; species Hippophae tibetana. The sequence continues at coordinate 30,852,828 of CM072802.1, read as the reverse complement.
TTGCTCCAAGCATTGGCATGTTGGGAAGTGCTATTATTTCGGATGGATCACCCAATGTAATCTTAAAGGTAGCATTGCAAGTAGGTTTATCCCAATATGGAAAGCATCTTCTAGCATCAACAGGTGCAACCCGTGTGATTGTCGTATTCCCTCTTTCATCATTATGAGCTTGAGTACTCCTGAAGGAATCTTTCAGTTTGTCATTCAAAATCCCTTCAGAAACCATGGCTAAAACTCCTAATTCATTAGGAAGTGCCTCTGTAAACTTCAGGAGCAAAATCTCATCATCTTCAAAGGTTTCTTGATTGAGATACGGAGGATTCAGCTCAGCCAAAGGATTCAGAACCCAAGAATTAGGTGGATGGCTATGTTGAGTAACCCCAAAGGAAACTGATCCAATTTTGATGCATAGATTTCCAATATCCTCAGTTGCACCCATGCATGAAAGAAGATAACCTTTACCTTTAAATTCTATCTGAAAGCTCTCATAACATTTTAGGATGTGTAGCTTGCTAGAAATCAGATGGATATGCCCATCACCCATTTGGATGGTCAATGGTTGTTAATGCTTCTCAACTCTTTCTTTCTGATCAAACAGAAGGCCCTTTGACTTTAACCTTTGGAATAGGGTATGCATAGAAATGAGTGCTTTTGTCTTTAAGAGTTGAAACCCTAGCCAACTTGTTAACATGATCGTAGAACAAATTAAGGGAAAAACTAGTTATAGCCGATGTGCGACTATATCGTTTATGAGTAATATTACTTTTATGGTACCATCGATGCCAGAGGTACAACTCATACAATATCATCAGGTTAATGGACTCATGGATATAATATGACTCAGACACAACTCTTACATTATTGGTATGAATTCGATTATCTAACCTCGAGCTTCGTAGATTCATCACTGTTTTTAGAGTAATTGAGGGAACCTCTTTCAGGAGAATACCTATCTGAATGTTAAAAATTGGTAGAGGAATGCCTTCATAGAGCTGATTAGCCCGATAAAGCTTCCTCATGTGACAGTCTCAGGGTTCTCTGATTGAACCTTCATCAGCGCGAAGAGGCTTGGGTCTTGCACAGCGATGGCCTATAACAACTCTCTCACCCTCCATAAGGACATAATCTTTCTCGTCCTCACTCGCGAGTCTCTCGGGCGGTTGATTGATCCATTGCTCGAATTATTTTTAGAGAGTTTCTAGATGAAGAGATGTAGATGAAAGGGATCTGATCTTTTTCGTAGGCAAGGGTTATAAGGCCAGGTGTTGGGCCAAATCCAAGCCCATTACGAGACATTTCAGTTGATGGAAAGAGGCTACTTCTACGGGGTAGGCTAGCTGTTTGGGCTGGCTCATGGGCCACTTTGGGAAGCCCAAGCACAGAGCTTAAGCTCGGTGTCCTTTATTGCTTCTCTGTAAAACCCATGAAGCAATGGGTTATCTACAGTTTGGGGATTTCTCAGAGCTTTCTTCGAACAGGTATCAGAGGTGAAGGAATCCGTGGAAAGAGCTTCCAATTTCTCGAAGGTTTCAGACGATCTACTCCCTTGATTGTCAAGAGAAGTTGCCGGTGGTGAAGGTGATAATTGATGTTCCAACGTTTCTGAAGACGCAATGAACAATACGTTTTTGAAGTTAGAAATATCAACTTGAACAATTATGGTTGGGTATGAATTTGATTCAGATTTGGTTGTGAGTTTCGGGTTCAAAGGTGTGCTGTGGGAGGTGCGAAGAGCTCGCAGCTCGATTAACACCGTGTGTATATCAGCGATTACTTGCTCGAATCTGGGTTCGTTTTGTGCCAAAATCTCAGATATTTCGTTGAAGAACTCGGCGTTAGAGCGATTGTCCGTGGCCGAAACCAGCTTTGATACCATTGATACGCGTAATTTTCAGAGACAAGGAAGAAGAAGAAGAAGGAAGAAGAAGAAGAAGAACAACAGAGAAGAGAAATAAAGTGTATATCTATTTTTTATTTTCATAGTTCCTCGACTATATATATAGCCTTACAGAGCAAGAGAGTAACAGGAAGCAATTATAGAACCGTAACAGAAAGAAATGCAAGGAAAATAACTGAATCTGTACCAAGAATTACGTGTGTCAGAGGGGGTGTTGAGAGAACATCTTTTCTAACCGTTTAAACTCCCTTCTTTGTCTCGTGCGCCCATGATACACTTTTACTTGTAACATAATCACTCCAGCAAATCTGAAGAAGGATATTTCTGTTTCAATTAAGACTTGTTATATTCCAACTTGGTTTTGGTTCAAGAGGGATTAGAAGAACATATTATGAATTGTATATTTTGGATGAATACAGAAGAAGAAATTCTTCAATATACTAACAAAGAAGTAGAATTTGCAGAATCATCATTTCAAAATATACTTCTAGATCAAAGAAAACTATTCAAATTTCAAACCCACGACAACATTAATGCACTGTTTCCATTAAAACTGTGAAACATTATTCAACATGTATGTCAATTAATTTCCAAAACAGATTATCATGAAACATTGGCGGCAGTTAAACGAATTTAGTAGTATTTATATGCTACAAATAATCAAGCAGCTCTTGCAAGATCTTGAAGGCGTTTCGGCACATCAGTGGGATCGATATGAAAGCCACTCCTACTAAAAGCTCTTGGAACTGTGACTGTCAAAACACCATCTTCATACCCAGCTGAAATTCCATCATTATTAATCCTACTCGGAAGCCTGAACTTCCTCATAAAACTTCTAGCAGGTTCTGGAGATCCATCAATGGCCTCGGTTCTGATTATGAGGTACCTTGAATCTTCAACTTCAACTTTAATTTCCTCTTTTTTAACACCTGTCAAAACCCAATAAAAAAGATCAAAACTTGATGCTAATTGAAACAGGCTAATTAAAGAACACAAGGAAATTATACTAGTTATTGGATAATAGTAGTGTATTAATTGGTGGATATGAATTTTAAGTAGCAAATTAAAGGTTAATTAATTAATTACCTGGAATGTCGGCTGAGAAAATGTGGGAATCTGGAGTTTCAGTCCAATGGACATAGTTTTCTGGGATGAAGTTGTAGGGATAAAGGAGATGAGAAGGGAAGAAATGTTGGTAGGAAGCTGCTTGGTGTATTGGGAGTTCCATGGCATGTGGAACAAAATGAGTGTCTGATTTTGCTGCGTATATTAGATTTGTTGGTGGCCTACTACATGAGAAAAAGAGGCTGTTAGTTGGCCTTTATAGCGCAACTTGCCAACTTGAGGTATATAAATTTAAGAGATTGTAATAGTAATATAAATAGATATGCTTACTTACAAATACTTCGTAATAATCTATTTTTCTAATACATTTATATAAATATTTATTATTTTTATCATTTTATATTATTTAAAAGTAAATTTTTTTTAATTTTATAAATTTTACTTAATATTTATTATTATTTTAATTATATTATTTAAATAAATATAATAATAATAATATTTTTATTATTAAATTTAATTTCTATTATCATTTACAATTTTTATTATACTAACATCGTCCAATTTGGGAAGGGAGTGGACGAGCAAAAAAAACGTAGTATGATGTGTAATAGTGGGTAATTACTGTTTTTAACCATTAGATTTAAAAACTCACTTGATGCTAAAAATTTATACCAAACGTCCAACTCGTAAGAAAGATTAAGAAATTAGCGGTAACTTTTTAATTAAAATGTATTTATATGGAATTATATTTTCAAAATAATAAAATAGTGATCTCTTATTTATTTTAAGATATATATATATATAATTTAATTTTAAGATTTTATTACATAATTATTATATAAATAAAAGATAATTATATCATTCATATGTTTGTTACATTAGTAATAAATTTATTTAATAAAAAATATCAATATTAACTTATATTTTTATTGAATTTCATTAATAATTCTTACCATTAATTATAGATATATTGATCTAAAATTTAGATTTAATTATGAATTTTAACATTTGTAACACACATATTTATTAAAGTATTATTAACTAATTTTTTTTCTTTAATTTAACTAAAAATAAAACAAAATCACTAAAAATTAAGAGTCTTAAAAAACTAAATAAATTGAATAATGTTAAAGATGGGTTTGTGATAAAAACATATGGGTGATGGATGGACTTGTGATAAATTTTTGGGCTTTATTCAATATTGAAATATCCAAATAGGTGAAAAGACTCTAATTTTAAAATAAAAAACAAGATACAAGCTTAGAAAGGATGCACAACTCAAACCAATACGATTACAAACTAAACATATTAATTTAATAATAACAATTTATGTAAATTAAGAGTCAAAAAATAGATAAATAATCTATATGATATAAAAATACACATATCAAACCACAATAATCAACAAGTATAGAGTAAACACGAGACAATAATCAAATATTTAAACTTCAAAAACACACATCGATTTTTTTAAGAAAGTATCTAAAATAAAAGATATGAAATAATATGTAAAAGATGAATATTAAAGAGCATGATACAAAATAAGAACCAATAACCAACACAAAACATACTAATAGATAAAATAACTTAATAAATTAGAAAAAATGTAATATAAATGATAAGTTATATGAATGACATGATTTAAAAAGAGAGATTATAATGCTTTGGTACTACATGATGCCAGTGCAAAAAATTACAAAAAAAACAACAAGTTATAAAATCAATTAAAGTAATTATAAATATAAATGTTAGATTGTCAGTATAATTGAGAAAGCATACTATTAAAGTAATTATAAAATCAATCATTAACAAAGAATAAATATCAATATACATGTATAAAATTATATATGATACAACATATTTTATTATTGAATACATTAACGGCTAAAAAAAAACACAACAGAGGAGAGGTTTTCTGTTTTTTTTTTTATTTCTTTCTTTAATTGTTATGTGTTATTTAGTAGAAAATTTATCATTATTTAACATATTTTTTTAAATATAAAATGATAAATTATTTTTATTGTTTATAGGTTTAAGATTTTAGATATATTACTTAATTTTTTATCTTTCTAAATTTTCCTTCGAAAAACAAACGTGGGAATGACTCAGAATAGCTACTAAATACTATTAGAGTTAAATTTTACCAAAGTTGGTAAGCAACTTCGTTTTGAAGAATCGATTTCTCTCTCAGATTAGATCTATTTACTCCTTTTCTCTCTACGTATATGGCTACCGCTTGTTGGAAACCTCCTGCCGCGTGGTACCAAGGTCGTATTCTCTTTGTAGTGATGGTTCAGTGGCGGCGTAACGAATCAACGATGTTTGAAAGTGAGGGAAGCTGCACACCAGGATTGAGGTGGTGGATATATCCGAATCTCCAACCTGAAATGGTTGTTTGGACCCTCACTCTTCCTCTGCATTTGACTCACGCTAATCCACCTATACCACCTTCTCCTTGTTCTTCTTATGTTTCATGTAGTTCTAAACCAACCAACTCTTCGCAACCGTTTCGTTGTTGTGTAACTCTGTCGCCGCCAATTCTCCACAGCCGTATATTGTCTAGTCATGTGGTTAGGATGGCTGCTGAAGAGGAAAATATTCTCCTCTCGATTTCCCCATTGTAAGATTTCCTCTCTCTCTCTCTCTCTCTTTCTCTGAATTATTATTAATTTAAAAAAATGAACATTTAATATAAATATAGATTATTTAGGACATTTATTGTTGAAAAACTTGGCAGGTGATGAATTGGGCTTACTCCGCAGGGGCAAGAAAATAACAGGGGTCGTTAGGCCCAAATTACCTCCAGCTTTGGCTTCCAACCGTGATGTCAAAACGGTGCTCTGTTAGTCAAGCGTTATTCACAAGTCAAATAATGTAACGGTCCTAAAGCGATATCCGAAAAAGATGAAGCCACGTTTGCAGATTACGTGGCAGTTATCAGAAATCTGACCCCTCCCAATCGTCAACACACATACATAGATAATCACTCTTTCGCCGCCTTCACTCTTTCTTTTGGGACCTTCCTATCCTTTAGGGTTAGGGTTTCTCTCTCTACTCCACCCTTTCGGTCCCCTTCTCTCTTCTCAGGTTCTCAATCTCAAGATGATGCAACCTAATGCTGGTGTGGCTCCACAGTCAATGGGCCAACAGGCCCAACAATACTCTCAACAACCCCAACATCCATATATGATGATGCCGCCGCAGCCTCCGACGGCCCAAGCACCGCCGATGTGGAATGCTCAGGCTCAGGTCGGCCCACCACCTCCTCAAGCTCCTCAACAAATTCCTCAGTATCAGCCCGTTCAATCTACTAGCGCAGACGAGGTTCGTACGCTCTGGATCGGTGACTTACAGTACTGGATGGAAGAGAGCTATCTTTTCAGTTGTTTTGCTCACACGGGAGAGGTAGGCGTGTATATAAAACATCGGATTATTTACTTTATCTTCTAATATTTCAGATCTGTGCTTTTTTTTTGTTTTGTGATTTACCTTTTTAAGAAAGGTTGCTCTTTGATACTTGTTTGCTACTGTTCTCATTATTTGATTATGCAGGTTAAATTTTGAGGCTTGGTACGATTGTTATTCTTTTATTCGCGTAACCGCTTTTTTTTTTGGTCTTGGGTAATCCTAGAAAACGAGTTTCGATATTTATATTGATATTTATGGAAGTGATAGGAATTTGCAGTAGTGTTTGGGGTTTGATTTTAATGTGTTACTATGAAGTAGGTACGGAGTTTTCATAATATGTCAGTAACACGATGAATGGGGATGAGAGCATCGTATCGATATCATTACTAGCTGGAAGACTTATCAAAAAATTACTAGCTGAAAGAGGACATAAATAGACTGAATTTTCATCTTTCCGTTGCTTAATTTATAATCCTCCTTGGGACAGAAATAAACTGGATTTTCCTCTTTCCGTTAGGGAAAATTTACTAATCCCGAATAGAAATCAAACAAAATTGAAATGTGAATGATTTGGAATAAAAAGGAATCGGAATGTGCAATATGGTTATCTTTGATGATGTTTGCTAACTCTTTTCTAGAATTGGAATAAGCAGGAAACAAATTTCTACCATGCGAAAAGCAAACATCCTGAATTGGAATAGGAGAGAATGAAAATAATAATTTTACCAAAATGCCCTTATAATATTAGTTGTATTTTTTTCTTCATATATTAAAAAAACTAAGAATGCTATATTTTACACTAATAAAATAAGATTTTTATAAAATATAATATACCTTCCTATTTTAAAATTTGTTTTTTTAATTAAAGTGGGTAAATAAACAAAAAAGAAAGGTAGAAAAAAATGGTAAATAATTAAACTAAGTATTATATATTAATAAAATAATACGTGTGAGTAATGTAATATTTAAAAGAATTCATTAACAATTTATTTTTATTTGTTAAATTTGAATAAAAATAGTTTTGTCAAACTTTGAAATGCTTCAAAATAATAAAATAATTTTGCTAAAGAAAGGTAATCAATGGAGTTGGAAATGAATTTGAGTCTAAAAGGGGAATGGTAAGGCAAGGGGTTGGCATTGAAGTTACGTATTTATATGCAAGCATATAGCTGTAGGATACATTTAATATAAATAAGTAATTGGAGAAGTGGAGGAAATGATTTTGTTTGTTTATTACTTAATCTTCTTGTGCTTACAGCTTGCTAACGTGAAGCTTATAAGGAACAAACAGACTGGCCAACCTGAAAGTTATGGGTTTCTTGAGTTTGTCAATCGCTCTGCTGCAGAAAGAATTCTTCAAACTTATAATGGCACGCCGATGCCCAACGGTGCTCAGAATTTTAGATTAAACTGGGCATCTGCAGGCGAGAAGCGATCTGATGATACCCCTGATCATACAATTTTTGTAGGAGATTTAGCTACTGATGTTACTGATTACATGCTACAAGAGACTTTTAGGGCACGTTATTCTTCAGTAAAGGGTGCAAAAGTTGTTATTGACAGGCTCACTGGGCGCACAAAGGGTTATGGTTTTGTTAGGTTTGGAGATGAAAGTGAACAATTGCGTGCTATGACAGAGATGAATGGAGTCCTCTGTTCATCAAGACCTATGAGAACTGGTCCAGCTTCAAATAAGAATCCAGTTGGTCAGCAATTTTCAAAAGGTATGTTTTATGATGATGGATAATTAGTTTCCTTCTGTCCTTCTTAATTTCTGCAAATCTTTACCTATTGCATTATACTGTTATTTGATTAATCATGAATGTCTTGGTGTTCTGTGTTCAGAATTTCTCTTCTTTTAATTAATGTTGTGGAGCTTCTTCTAATTAATTATGTTCTTGAAGATGTGGAGCAATTTCCATTGTCATTAACTTCCCATCTTTTCGTTAAAAGGTTGGGAAGGCTTAATTACATTAAAATCTTGTGAACTTGTAGAACTACTGTTGTCTTAAAGCAGGGTGTCAAGAGTTTCTGTGGCCTGCCATTGACTTCAGCTGAAATGGTATTACCTTCAGGGGCATGCCTTTGTTAGGTCATTCTCACATGTATGCAGATCTTGCCCTTTTGCAGCTTGTTCTATTTGTTGAGCTTTCAATAAAGTTACATTAGTGGCTATTTAGGTTAAATTTTTCACAGTCCAGCTAGATGGCACTTTACTGTTGTTACCTTTTGCTTCAAGTGTTTAAAAAGTTGCGTCTTATTTTTCCATGCCCAAAGTTGATCTTATTAAAATTAGTTTATCTAATCACTCTTTTTAAGCTTTTATATATATATATATATTTTAGGACTTGCATTTAATTCTTCTTATGCATCATCCTCGTTCCAGTTAGATTTTAATTAATTCTATTCTACCGTTTTCTTTGATTGTTTCTAGATTTCTGTTCTTCAGAAAGGATACTGAGTAGAATAGGTGTCAGTTCAATAGAACAGCCAGAAACTGTAGCAAGCAAGCCTGCTTGTTTTTGGTGATTGTTATCTTTATTTCAACTTCTATTGCACATGTCAGGATCTACTTACTTTTCCATGTTGTACTTGTGAATCCTGCGTCAGATCAATGGTTTTCTGGTCGAGACGTACTTGAATATTCGATTTGGTTATGAATCTAACACTGAAGATGTGAAATCTCTATAAATATGTCACTTGTATACTTTTTATGGTTTTGGATGGTAGTGCATAATCATTTTTCTCCCACAACTAGAAACTTAGCTTCTTTTCTTTTTCTTGTGCTAATTGCTAGAAACTTCTTAGTTAGTTGAATATTGTTTTATCTTATCATCTTATGTGCATCTAAAGGTTGTATAATTCCTCATTGCATAAAATTATGCCATGTTTTAAGTATTATTTCATAGCTTCTTTCTATCTTATGTTTGTTTTGGATTGTGAAAAGGTTGTGTATGATCGAATAATCGATATTGGTGTGAATAATTAGTTTTCTATTCTAGTCTTATTTATTTATTTATTTTTCTTTCTAGAGTAGCAATATTTCATTCTCCAATTTGTTCTGACATCCAGATATTATCAATTTGTATGTTGCTCATTCACCTCTTTTCCGCTTCTTTGTTTGAACAATTTGTGCAATTACTGTAAGTTGACATAATCAGTTGCTTTTCTTCATAGCCTTGGCGACATGACCCTTGATTTAGATTATCATCCATAAAAGGTTATTGACACGCATTTGTATTTGATCAAGCATAATGGTTCTTATTATCTTTAAAATGTACTCTGGTAAGTTATAGGTGTATGCAAATTGTCTTGCTTTATGATTAAAGGTAACAGTGTTAATAGTTATCAACATGTCCATTTTTACCAGCTGCTTGAAATGTATTTTGTACTTGCAGCTTCCTATCAGAATTCTCAAGGGTCTCAGAATGAGAACGACCCGAATAATACAACTGTGAGTACTTTGTGTTACTTCATTATAGATGACCTACCTCAACATTTTTTCTCTGACTTGAGAAAATAACATTGCAGATATTTGTCGGTAATTTGGATTCTAATGTTACGGATGACCATTTGAGGCAAGTTTTCTGTCAATATGGGGAGCTATTGCATGTGAAGATACCATCAGGCAAGCGATGTGGGTTTGTTCAATTTGCTGACAGGTATGCAAATCCATTCATGATCTCATCCCTGACCGTTATCAGTTTGACACGGGCAGATTTCTGATCCATTTTGTGGTTATGAAAACAGAAACTGTGCTGAGGAAGCATTGCGTAATTTAAATGGGAGCCAGTTGGGTGGGCAAAGTATCCGACTTTCTTGGGGCCGCAGTCCTTCAAACAAACAGGTGCAGTCCTTTAATATTATTGATTTGTAATAATATATTTACTAGATGTTTGTTGACTTTACTGATGCACTTTTCAGCCTCAGGCTGATTCAAACCAGTATGGCAGTGGTGGTAGTGGTGGTGGATACTATGGCTATGCGCCTGGGCAGGAAAACTATGGCTATGCCCCAGTTACTCAAGACCCGAACATGTACTATGGAGGATACCCTGGCTACGCTAATAACTACCAGCAACAGCCACCACAGCAGCAGCAGGTCGGATATAGTTGAGTGTTAAAGTTATGTGAAAGTAATAATGATACTCCCTAGCTATGTTTGTGGTTTCAATCTTCCGGATTTGATTGTCTGATTTTGTATTTGCTATTTTGCTTGCCAAATTTTTTTACCGTTTATTATGCTGTTTTCAATACATTCACTTCCATAATGTACTTTCAAAAAAACCTCCTTTGCACGTGAGGATCTGCAATGCATGTTCGTATTTCCGTCTCAAAATTACATTTTATTTATGGTGACAAGGAAATTGAATATTTTTATTAGCATAAAACAATTAATAAATTAAATATAACTAAAAGGTAGTTTTATTGGTTGTAGCCCAACTTATCTTATCTTGACTGTGAGAAATAGATTACCGTTGATTTGATATTTTGTTGGTATTTCTTTTTAGTTAAATAAGCTTTAACTAAACAAGCATCCTTATGGATTCATGTTCAATACATTTACTTGAAGATACTATGGTTTAATTTTAAATTTGGGTCTTATTATATACTTGGCATAAGTGATATAATTAAATGATGATTGCGTGATATATAGTACCTTAATAATATCTTTATTGAATAAAAGAGATATGAATGTAGATTTATGTCTAGTAGTTTATTAGTACTCTAAATTTAATTTTAGGTATTAATATTTAATTGTATTTATGATGAAGGGTATTGTTGAAAATAAATAAATTTTTTATTTTTATCATTTTTTATATAGATTTATGTAGTTTTATGCAGTTTTGTTTTGTTTATAATATAAGACATTTCTGAATATGAGATTGAGATTGTTTACTTGGATTGTTAGTTTTATTTCTTCGATAGATTTTCTTTAATTTGTTTATTTTATCAAGTTGTGTAACCTAAATTAGAAAGGCTTGCAGTGGATTATGACATTCAACGCCTTTTAGTATTTCTTTAACCAACACGGTAGTACATGAATTATGAGGGAATACTCTTGACTTTTCTTTGTTTGTTTTGTATTCTACTTAGTTTTAATACTTGGTTGAATTAGTTGATATAATGATTCTCCAAAAAAATCTTAAGCAAAATATCCCATTATGTTTATTGTTTAAATACATCATAAATTTTTTACAATCTATTTTACAAATAATTTCTCATGGATCATCAAAACACCAAACCATCCAATGTAATCTTTTACAATCGACCAAGCATTCATAGTTTGTCATGTTTTATTCGTTTTTCTCGATTGGTATTAAAAAATATTAGAATTAATTTTAATGAAAATCAGAACTATGATCCAATTATTGTTTTCGTCATCTTTTCTAGCTATTGTAATGACGTGGAATCCACCTGAAACGATGAAATAATGATTGAGAAAATCTAATTAAATCGATAACTTCTATAGCCACTCTTCAAGAGAGATTATTAAAAAGATTAATAATTTTTTTTGTTGTCCTCTTCTATGTATACAGTTGCTTATATTTAATAGCATATTGAATTATAGCGAGAAAAGTCGATGCTTCAGCAAACTTTACAGAATGAGCAATTAAAAAAATTGTTCAAGCATAACATAATCTCCCGTACTAATCAAGCATAGTGAATCCAATTGTTGATAATTTATGATATCAAGTGGTATTTGTCATTGAGAAGGATTAATAGTAAAATTCTCAGTATCTATCCAAGTAAAATGAGGTTAATCATCTGAAAGAAGCTATTTAAATTTCTTGATTTGATGAATGAGATCTTATGATATTATGATTAGATAATATGTATCATTCAAACAAAATCTTATTTCTTATTCACTAGATTTTTTCAAGCATAATGACATCAGTAAGTGTCAAAAATTGGGTAGATATAGCAGTGAGGATAATTTGCTTTGGAGTTTCAAAATGAGACAAATGTATGTCAGAATATCCAATTTTTCTACAAAATTCCAATTAAGATTTTAATGCCCATGTTTCTGCCATGATTTAAGAATATTGCATCTAATAAATAGATGTTCCTTATCTTCAATTTTCATTTAGCATAAATGACAATACAAATTTTCAATATGAATAAATTGACCCAAGTGATTCTTTGTACCTAGCCCTCACGGAAGCATTTTTCAAAGAAAAAATTTGTTCCTATCATAAAGCTTAGCTTTCCACACAATAATTGCGAGAAACCTTGTTGATTTGAAAAAAAATTCTTTGTAACTATAATCTTATAGACATCTTTGATAGAGAAATGTCCTGAATTAGTACCAAACCATTATTTAGAATCTTTACCAATTAAAGAAGGTGATTGCACCTGATGAATTAGATAAGAAATGTTAAAACCTAAAGTCTCGATCAACATTTTAATTTAAAGATGTATGACCAACACATAGATCAACTACTAAATGAATTAAAGTATGATGATGCAATTGAAAATTAGTAAGTAAGGTTTGATTTAAAATACTAGGAATCTAGGATCATTCCAAACATTTATATCTAAATCATTTCCTATGTTCAAGAAAATGCCATCTTTAAGAACATTTCGAGTTCAAAGAAAACCTTTCCAAATGAAGGAATTTGATGGTTTCATTGAGACATTAAGAAAAGAAAAAATGTTGTAAATATTTACCATAGAAAATATAAACCCATAATTTGTTAGGATGTTTAATAATGTCCCAAGCAACTTTAGATAACATAGTTCTTTTGAAATCCTCAAACTTTCTAATAACAAGTCCAACATAATCTTTTGGTAAGCAGATTTTATCATATTTTATCATAGGAAAGAAGAGATAAATAATGTTGCTTACTAATATTGCTAGTCCACTAAAATTTTCTTACAATATTGTCAGCAGAAGAACAAATGCATGAAGGTAAGCAAAAAGTATTCATTGAATAAATTGGTATATTTTTTAAGAACAATTTAATAAATATAGTTCTACTTGTTTGTGATAAAAGCTGAGCTTTCCAACTGTCTAAATGGTCTTTAATTTATATAAAAAATCTTGAAATTTTTGTTTCTTTTTCCGACCGATAGGTAAGGAATGTCCCAAGTAAAGAATGGGAACAAAATTTTAAGAATTGTGAATGGTACTATATAACTATTATTTCAAAGGAATTGAGACATTTATGAAAAAGAAGATATTTAATTTTTGAAAATTAATGGACATACCAAACCATAAGTAGTAAGCATTCATAATTTGTTTTAAATTCATAGCTTCAAATAAGTTGGCTCATAAAATTATTATATTATTATTTGCATAAATAAGATGAGAGATAGGAGGAGCATGAGAAACAATCTTCTAGAAACGTATTCGACAATAATTAAAAATAAATATGAAGAAAAAGGATCACTTTATCGAAGATCACATTGAATTTAAAAATGACCAAAAGGTAAGGTGAGGCATTAAGCAGGATGAAAAAGGTTACTGTGGAGATGCATTTCCATATAAGAGTAAGGAATTTTTCCAAAAAACCCATGGTTTTCATTATTTGAATAAAAATCTTCCATTCCATTTTGTCCATTTTGTAATAAGTTTTGTATAAATCTAATTTAATTTCCATAAGACCTCTTTTTCTAGAATTTTTCTTAAAAATAGTAAATATTACTTCTTGAGCAATCAAAGTATTCTTAACAATCTATCTCTTTGGAATAAAAACAACTTGAAAAAGGAAAATATGACTACTTACAATACCTATTAGTTTTTTGACCAAAATTCTCGAAATAATCTTGTAAATCACATTACAAAGGCTTATAAGTCGAAAATGATTGACTTCAATTAGGTTTAAGATTTTGGAAATACTGATATGAAAAAAGAATTTCAATTTTGCTTTAGACACCTAATAATATAGAAAGTCTATAACTCTTTAACAACATCTAGACCAACTATATACCAACATTATTTGTATAATAAAAATTGAAAATTATCAGGACCAAATGTTTTAAGTGAATCATATCTCAAAGGGTTTTTTTAATTTCAGAAAGACAAGTGACATTTACAAATAAAATATTTTGATCTTTAAAAATTAATGAAGTGAATAGTAAAGATAAAGAATCAAAGTGAGAGGAGTTTGAAGACTAGAAACAATTGATAAAGTGTTATACAAATTCATTTTCAATGAGTTTACGATCTTTAGGATAAATTTTCTGAAGATAATTGTATATCAGGAATAAAAGTTATTCTTCTTCCGACTAAAGTTGAAGCATGAAAGAATTTAGTGTTACTATCTACATCTTTGATCCATAATTCTCTAGATTTTTGATGCTATAAAGAATCTCAACGAGCTAATTGTTCATCCAACTTAGAAGCAAAAGTCTTTTCAAGCTTTAGATCAAAAGAAGATAAGTTCTTTGAATGAACGTCTTTAAATTGAGCATCTAGAACTTTTAATTAACCTTGAATATGGCCAAAATTATCTCTATTCCAACCAGATAAATCCAAAAGAACCTTTTTAATTTCTGCATAAAAGTTAATTAGGGCGAATATAAAAGTTCTGAATGAGACATTCATAATCTTTATCTCTCAAACAAGTAGTTATAAATCTGAAGAGTCTTTGAGCGAAAGGTTCTCGTATAGCAAATAAATGAAGAGAGGAGCATGATCAGATGTATAAAAAGGAAGATTTGATAACATGGTTTTAGGGAAAATTTAATCCAAATTGGATTTGCTATGGCACGAACAAGACATTTATGAATACAATCAAATCCTAGTCTTTTATTACACAAGTAAATTGAGAACCAATGATATCTAAATAAATAGAACTAGTGAAATTCATAAAATTAATTAAAGAGTTATTATTATTGAAATAATTAGGATGATTGCCCAATTTTTCAAAAAAATGGATAATATCATTAAAAACCCCGACCATTAACCAAGGATCCTGTACAGAGGCTAATAAAATGTGTAATTCATCTCAAATTTTGTATTTAGCTCTATATTAAGGTGGGATATATGTAAAACAATTGATGTTACTTGGGCGAACAATTGATATACAAACTTTTTGATTAACCTTAGTCCCTTTAGAAGTAACTTTTTTCTTATTTGATGTAGCATTAGATGCACAAATTATTTTCTTAATTGAAATATTATTTTCACTTGCCTAAAATCATAGAATATATCGTAAATATACATTAAAGTTAAAGAATATTCACTTTTCAATGAAATAAATATTATACTAACTAATTTGTTTGATGTAACTAACCAAGTCGTGTACCCTTACTCCGTAATATCACTAAAGATTTCATCATCGTACAACTTCTTTTTCTTATAGGTTCTTGGCCTCTTGTGATGAATTCATCCTACCATACAAAAATTGGAATAAGATGTTAGCTAAGAATTTAAAATATTTCAAACTAAACTATAAATTAACATCACAAATAAGAAATAAATATGGATATACTATATACCTTGGTTATTAAATAAAAAATATTAAGTTTCACACTCGATCTGAGTATAGCTTATTTGATTTTCATCTTCTAGATCATTATTTATGTCACTTATACTTAAAACTTTATCATACCTAAAACATCATTGTTCATAGTATCATTGTAATCCTGATGAGGGAGACTTAAATTAACCCATTATCGTATCTCTTGATTATCTTCAATATAGAACACTTGTTTAGCTTGAGATCTAATTATAAAAAAATCATCTTTATGACTAATATGATTAAAATCAATTAATGTAAATCTAAGTGTATTTTTTACACCTTATTTACTATCTATCTAATGAGACTTAAATAAAAGAATTCTAAACTTAATATAATCTAAATCAAAGGCCTCGTCAATAACTCGATAGTATGAAACATCTTCTTCAATCTTCAATTGCATATCCTTAAGAGTTAGAAAATTTAATAGTTTTGCAACAATAAAAACTCATTATTTTGAGTAACATAATTGTCGTTTCTTTGTTTTGTTTGACAGTGAGTTCCATTTATGATATATTCATGGTATTTAACGAAATTAAACTTAAAACATTATACTATTTACCGTAAATTTGGATGATTTTGTAATTTGTTTGAGATTTCATTTATAATCTACATTTATAGTAAAAGAAAAAAGTTTAATATATACAATATATATTATAAATATGTTTTAAAGAATATGTAGATTATTATACAAGACTTACATCGACTTATTTGGGCACAAAACATGAAGGAGTGATTATGTTCATTTAAAATCTATTTTTATGCGTTGGAGTGATTGGTATATCCAAGATATTTCATATATATATATATATATATATATAATATAATAATAATATATAGTTGATAAGAATATTAATATAAATATATTAGACATTACCATTTAAAAAAAAATTAAAAGAAGCTTCTTCCATATTGTTTAAAATATATATGTCCTTGCTCTCACATACTATGATGAATGGTATCGATCCATTCATCTTTATCATTTGATTGATATCGAACAATCGAAAGCCTAATCGGCTTCGCTCCAATAGAAAGGTCAATCGAAAGACCGGTCATTTCCTAATTGCTAAGCAAAGTCCCCATTCATTCCCACGATCAATGAAGAACTCGTAAGTGGATTAAGATCGATTAATATTACGATTGACACTCTCATGATTAGCAAAGTTTTGAAAGGAGGAATAAATAGGCCAGCCTGACGAGAAAGACCAGGGAAGCTTCCTCCAATTAGTGTCCACGAGATACAGTTTTCCATCTAATGCAACCACTACAGCCACGTCCTTCTTGCTGATTCAAAGCGCAGAAAAAAACCCAAAAAATGAATTAATTTTGCTTTAGATATACAGAGTTAAATAAAAGATAGAACTTAAAATTTATAAACAGAATTAGATACATAACCCTAAATTGCAAAAATTCTTCAAACTGTACTTATAGTGTGGGCAGCAATAGAGAGTTTGGATTTTGAAGTCATGGGGAGATTGTTTGGATAGACAGGTTTAGGAAATAGTTGAGTTTGAAATGTTCGACTATTGAAAAAATACGATTCATTTCAGCAGAATAAAAGAACCAACGAGTTTCATTCCTACTGTGATTTGGATTGAGTTTGCAGAATGGGATTTAGGAAAACTAAGCATTAAACAGATTTTGAATAAGGAAAATGGAAGAAGAAGCTGACTGGTGCGGCTGAGGTGGCATCGCGTTGCTGGTGGTGACGTCCTGGTTGGTTGGCCTGCCGTGATACTGTGTCGGCAATGGTGGTTGAGGGAGTCAGCTGCTGGAAAATTGTATATGTTAATAGTAAGGAAAAATGTGAGAAAATTGTTTGTTGAAATAGGAAAAAAATCAAAAATACTTCTTCCCTTTTCAATATCTTTAAAAATATTTAACTTCAAAAAAAATTACAATATCTTTAAGATTTAAAACATCCTTAAAAATGTCTTTATTATTTAAAGAAGCATCAAAAACCAGTAAAAAATAATATTAATATCTTAAAAAAATATTTTCTACCTACTTATATAGTTTTTTTGAATATTATCGTTGAAAATATTATCGCAAATCTCTTAAAGTTTTATTTTTCTTAAAAAATATCCCTATTATAATAATTAATTTAATTTTATCAAAAATATTCATATTATAATAATTAATTTAATTTCATCAAAAATATCCCTGTTATAATAATTAATTTAAATTTATCAAAAATACTTTTATTTTTCAATAACATGATATAAAATATTTTTCAAAAATACCCACACTCAATAATCTATTATAAATAATCATTAAAAACACTCTCGATCAATAATAAGTTATAAATATTCACCAAAAATACCTCTAACATGCTCAATAACGGTGCAATACATAATACATCCATATCTACATTCATATCCACAATCTATATTACAATCTAAATCCTTACAATATCTAAGGGAAGAGAACACAATAAATGAGTTTAAATACACAAAAGCTACAAAGTTCATATCATATCCCTCAAACCTTGGTGTATACATGAACTTTAAGTTACAAAAGATTTCCTTCCAAATCATATTCATTGTCATATTTACTTACATATTTTAAAATAAAAATTATAGAACAAATCAAAGTCTCATTTTAGAAGGCTCACTTTGACTTGTTAATTCTCCCATCTTCTACTACTTGTTGATTGCATCACCAGTATCTATCACCTAATTTATGATATAAAAAGTAATGCATAATGTATATATTAGACTATACATTACCTAAGTTTGATTAGTTCTTTTCTTTTGCTTTTTCTTGACCACCTTTTTTCAAGTTGTTTCCTACAAACAATTTAAAGTTAAATATAATCAACCAAATATATTTAATAAATGAATAGTTACAATTTTACCAGAGTTTCATTAGTTTGACTTTTTAACTTCTCCCTACATGTCCTTTGATTACGACCAAATTGATTGCAATATCCACATTGTAATCATTGCGACCTCTTATGTTTCTTTGATTACGACCAAATTGATTGCAATATCCACATTGTAATCATTGCGACCTCTTATGTTTCTCTAGTTCAGTAGCTTCTTTATGTCTCTCAGTTGGTGGTCTTCCTTTTTTTGGTTTATAAATTGGTAGAAGTATTTGTTGCTTACCACGCATCATAACCCAACTTCTTTTCAGATGGAACAAGGTGAATTAAAGAGAAATATGTCTTAAAATATGAAGCCTTTGTAAATATGGATATACATAGTCCGCAATAAACCTTCTATCCATAATACAAGCAACATTATGCTTACAGGGTAAACCATTCAATTACCACCCATAACAACTACATGTCCATTTATTTAAATTAACCAACATATTGTAACCATCCAATACTTCAAATATTCCATCTCCAGCATACAAGACCTTTAAAAATCTTCCTTCATCTTGTCTTTGAAGAATGTATTTCATTACATTTGGTGGAAAAAGAATAGTCCACTTCAAAGCCTCTTCATTCCTTTTCACTATTAGCCGCATCAATTTTCTTCTGACCCCTTCAAATAAATTCACAATAGGTCTAGACCTCATTCTTTTTAACCAATTGTTAAAACTTTCAATCATGTTATTGGTCACATGCTAAACCTTTACATCATCATCAAAAGCATGTCTACTCTAATGTGAAGCTTGAATCTTACTTAAATATTCATGTACTTCAGGCTCTTCTTTCTTAATTTCATTCATCACATCATTAAATTCAGTTGTTCTAGTTGCTTTAGATGTTTGCCAAAACTATGATCTCATTTTTATGCTTGGATGCTTACATTTCAAGTTGGCATAAATATGCCTAGCACAAAATCTGACATGTGAAGTTGGGAAAAACTTATTGATTGCTACAACAAGACCTTTTTGTCTATCAGACATGAAGCACATCTTTCTATTTTTAAACTCCCCAATATGTTGGTCTAATAAAGCCATAAACCACATCCAAGTTTCATTATTTTTGGATTCAACCCAAGCAAGGCAATTGGAAACAAACATCAATTAGCATCCAATCCAACAACAACCATCAAGATACCTTTATATGGATCCTTTTAAAAAACATCCATCCAAACCAAGGAAAGACTTGCATCCACTTAAATACCCTTGTTTTGAAGCGGATAAACTAATGAAACATCTCCTAAAACAAGGGTTGGCATTTGGTATTGGAATATGAGTATCATAACTGCCATTGATCCTGGGTTGGTTCTTAAAATCGTATGACAATATTGCCTTATTTTTGAAAAACTACCAATATGGTCACCCAATTCTCCATCACAAGTAATTTTTCTTGCCCTATATAATGTCAAGTCAAGTACAGATATACCTCATCTTCTTTTACACTTAGCAGCCAATACAAGGATACTTACATTAGGATTTCCTATGATTAAGTCCTTTAATTGAGAAGCTAACCAAGAGGATGTTGCAGATCTTTGTTTTTCAACTTTTTGACAGTTATGTCTCCCTTTATTATCTGATGGCTCAAGTGTCTTAACTATAAATGTTTTCTTATCAGTTCCAATAGAATCATATATCCTTCAACCACAATTAGGTACTTTACACCTTGTAGTTACTCGGGTTTTGTCAACTTTAACCTTCTCACATTGGAACCCAACTTGAACAATGTATTCTTGTAAGATAGCTTTAAATTCTTTAGCATCCTTAAATGTATCTCTGACTTTGAAGTCAATGCTACCATCACTTCTCCTCTTAAATTCCCTATCTTCATACAGTATCCCTAATATGATGGGCATTTTCATCTCCTAAGTTCTGAAGACTATCATCAGTATTATAAATTTCATCATCATCTTCATCATTTCTTGTAATTTCATCATGCCAATCAGGATCCTCCTCATAACTACTCCAACAAAATTTCTCATCTCCATCGTAATGTTCATTTTCAACTTCAACAACTATTCCTACTTTATATTTTTTCAACCTTTCATAATTCCTTGAAGGTTCACCCTCATTTTGGCTATAACTAGTTGGGAATGACTCAAATGAATCAAGGTTAAGTTCATCAATGTCAAAGTGAGGTGGTTCATTTGTTGGTTCAAAAGGTGGTTCATTTTGTGATTGGTTTGGTAATATAGCTCGTGTTCCCTTGAAACTCTGATATTTTAACATGGGAGGTGAGAAACTGACTTCCAAAAGATTAAATTCTACAAACAAGTCTAGCCTTTGCTTTTTATTATCCCTATAATCCTTCATCAATTCCTGTAATTCATTATCGGTTTTTAATACACTTCGTTCATCACTATCAACTCTATTTGTTTCAATCCTAAAGTCTTCTTTTTTAAGCATCAATCCCTCATTCATAATAGCCCTTTTAGCATCATAGAAGCAACAAATGAGACTATATTCATCAGTAGGTATATGACCAACTTATCTAACTTCACCAAATAGATGAACATACATACTGGTTTATTCACTCATTTTTATCGCTCTATATAACAAACAAAAATATTTTCAAAAAATCTATTACTCGTGAACTAATACACACAATATCAAACATATGATCATGAAATTGATACAAAACAAAACACATAATATAATGTCAACTATGGGCCCATTTCACGTACAATATTATGTCAACAAAGCACACAATGTCAAACCTAGTTTTGTTTATAAGGATTATTATGTTAAATCATAATTGTTGAAAACATCTTTATCAAAATCTGATTTTTTTTTAATATATCATCTCAAAAAAGCACATAAAATACAAACCCTAAACAATATTATGGTCATAAATCTATAATATTATCACAAATACCCCTGCGGTTTTGCTTTTCTTCAAAATACCCCTTTGTTCTTAAAATCACATAAACGATCAATTAGTTCACAAAAAAACATTACAACTAGAGTATCAGAGCAAACTACTATACAATAGGTTCTAAAATACAAATTAAAAACCAGATTATACATCATCAATACAAGCAGGATATATATGAAATGATAAGAAGTCAATAAAACCAGATTATACATCATCATCACAAGTGTGCTTTAAAACCATTTTTTTATCCAAACGAACCAAATATAGAATATATATGGAATAATAAGAAATCAGTAAGCTTATACCTGTTATATTGTAATGATGGGTTGCGTTAGGGCAGTAGGTGACATGTTGTATTTTTGCGTGAGGATGGTCACGTAATGGATATGGTGAAATAATGGGTTCATGTCCGGTAAAGGTAAGGGTGAAATGATGGGTTTGTGAATGTGATTCATAAAGGTATTGTGATAACGGTGATGATGTTGGTGACTGGAAGGATATCCATGAGGTTTAAGGAATGAGTGATTGGAACGAGTCATCTAGTGAGGGAATGAGTGACTGGAACAAGCGACCGAGGAGGTTGGAAGTGTGACGATGAGGCTGAGAGACGAGGAAACGAGCTTGCGTGAAGAAGAAGAAAAAGGTTTTTGTGTGACAGAAATAAACTAGAGATATAATGTTGATAACGTTGGAGGGTAGTTTTGATATTAAATAAAACTCAGGGGTAATTTTGAAGAGAAGAAAAACCTTAGGAATATTTGAGATAATAATCCGTTTAAATGTGAGAAAATATTAGGAACAGTTTTTAACCATTACAAATGAATTCATAAAAAGTTTAACTCTCTAAAAAAAAGTGACCAATCGTCCTTGAATTTTTTTTATAAATTTTTGCCTACTATCTTCCCTAAATCACCCATTTTAGGGAACATTTTTTTTTCATATTTTACAATGTCTTAAAATCTATAGGATTTAAAGGCTAATTTTTTTTAGATTTATAGAATAATATTTATCTTTTTATGGAGGTATCACCTAACATATTAGTCCTAAAAAGTAGAAATGATACTTTGGGCGATGTATCTCATTATATATCAAGAAATGATTACTGTTTAGATTTTATGATTTAGTGTTTAGAATTTAGATTTTAAAATTTAGGTTTATAAAATAATATGTAATTTTTGTCTAATATATAATGAGAGACATTGCCTAACATATAGTTATATAAATCAATAAATACAAAAAAATGTATCTATAACAAATATATCATAGTAGAGTTATATTTGATATTTTTATTAATCTTTATAATTTTTTTACTTTTACCTTTTTTTTAATCTTTTTTATAAACCAATAAATACAAAATACCTTGTAATAATATATCATATTAATAATTTTATTTGATAATTTATTGTCTAATGTCTTTTATATTATGTATGATAATTTTTTTAATCACATAAAAATTATTACACTTACAATGTTGGAAATTAAGGGTAATAATTGATGTGATTTATGAATATGCATTTAAAGAATGAGTCATGTCCATTCAATTTATTTATAATTAAATAAATCTTGAATTCATCATTTTCATATCAATATCATATTATAATAATTAAAATAATTAATTAATATATATTATTTTTAATAGAAAAATACTTATTAAATTTAATCAAGTTCGTATGTATTATATTAATGTTGAACTAACTTCTTAATACTATTATTACTTTTATTTATGAATGTATATTCCTCATTAATTAAAAAATGATAAATTATTTTTATATCTTTAATGCCTTTAATATTTATTAATCACTATAATACTCTCATTTTAAATATAATAGAAAATATTAAAGCAATAACATCAATTTATTTTAGTCTTAGACATATTTCAAACAAAATAAATAAAAGTTATATTATTTATTTATTATTATTAAAAATTAATATTAATTAAAAAAATGATTTTTTAAAAGTAAAAGTATGTTTATTAATTATGATAGATATTTATTATTCATAGTTAATACTTTATTGATAGATAATTATACAATAAATTATTTGTTAAATTTAATAAAATTATTATTAATAATAAATTTACATTAAAATATCAACTTATAACTTTTTACGGATTCAAAATTAATATATATAAGTTTCCTACTCTATTATTTATAAGTAACTTAGGGTCACAACAATAGTTTAGTTTAAGTTAAGAATTTTAACTTGTAACATACACATGTAAAAAAAATAAGAAAAAACTTGTCTATAAAGTTATTTTTCACCATTGAACCATCTCTTCATTTTCAACCCACTGTTTCTTCTACAACATTTTGCATAAACATTATGTCACATGAAGTACCAATGTAGTAAGCAATCATATCATATAGACCATATCATCTTTGATTTACTACATTGTTCTTTCTGTTACCTAGTACACCTTATGTTGGTTCTAAGACTTTCAATATAATTCGATTCCTTAAAATTTTTCCAAAACTTTCAGAGTTTTATGTGATTTCGTCGTGTTAAAACTAATTTTTCGATTTTATAATGTTTTAATGATTATTATTTTCATAGACGAGTTTTTTCTTAATTTTTTGCCCATGTCTACGGTACATAGTAAAATTTTCAATTAAATTTTAATTTGAAATTATTAGTGCACTTAATAATTATATGTATGAACTGTTAGTGTATTGTTATGAAAATATGGGTCTATATGTGCACATTTTGTTAAATAGATATACTTATAAACTATTATACATTCTAAATAGTACAATTACTATTCACTTATATCACATGTGTTAATTATGTGATGAAATTCTTAATTTAAAACATAAAATTAAATAATTTATATACTTTATATAGTTTAACATAAATAAATAGATTATTATTATATTACTTTAAAAATATAAAAGTATATATTAATATTCTTTGATTAAAAGAACACCATTACAATACCAAACATTTTCTTTTATGAATTGGATAGAGGCTTAGGTGGCATTTGGTTCATGAAATGAAATCAGAATCAAAATAGAATGGAATGGAATCGAAACAATGTTGTTTGGTTTGACCACTGAAATTAAACTCAGAATCAGGATTATAGTGTTTGGTTTGCAATTGAAATGAAATGAAATGAAAAAACTATAAATTATCTTAATACCCCTACATTCAGTAAATTTCAAATAATGTCATTTAATTACTATTTTTTCGTCAGACAAAATACATTATTGAAATCATTATTTTCTAAATCATTATTACTTAATTAAAAAGAAATATATTATTAAAATTATTATTTTTCTAAATAGGATTTAGGGTTTTGAGGTTTGGGATGTGGGATTTAGGATTTGGGGTTATATTTGTGGGTTAAGGTTTAGGGTTAAAATTATTATTTTTCTAAAAAAGGTTTAGGGTTTTGGGATTTATGTTTTAGAATTTAGAGTTTTGGATTTTGGGATTTATGTTTTAGGGTTTAGGATTTAGGGTTTTGGGATTTATGTTTTAGGGTTTAGGGATTTGGGGTTTAGGGTTTTAGGGTTTAGGGTTTAGAGTTTTAGGATTTAGATTTAGGGTTTTGAAATTTTGGGGTTGAGAAATTGGGATTTGAGTTTAAGGTTATATTTTAGGTGAGAGTAAAATTGGAAAAAAAAGTTTAGATGGGAATGAAATTATCATTACTAAGGAGTGGAGAAAGAATTGTGATTCTTTCTCCTTTAGTATTCGATTTCATTCCGTTCGTCTATTTCGTCCAACCAAATACACAAAATGGAAGAATCAATTCTGATTCTTTACCAAAATAATCCATGCCATTAATTTTTGGCAAGTGGAGTTCAGCTAACCGATGGCCAAATATGATAAATAAAATATAGAAAAAAATAATGGCTAGTTCGTTACATTAAGTTAAAAAAATGTGATTTAGTTTTTTTTTAAAATATTATTTAATTATTTATTTTTATAAAAGATATAAAAGAATGATAAAAATTATGTTTTTATTAATATTTTAAATAAAAAAATATTATTTTTCAATATTTTATTTTAATAGTAAATAAAAAAATAATTTTTTTATGATATTTTATCATAAAACTATTAAAATATTTAATTAATAATAAAAATTGTCATTTTTAGTACTTTTACAAAATATAAAAAATTAAATAACATAATTGATGATATAATAAATTAATTAACACAAATCTCTTAATGTAATTAATATTTATGGCAAATCACTCTAAAATATATTCCTAATATTTTAATTTTTTTGTTTATAATTGTTACGCAAGGAGGATAGATTTTTAGTGAGTATATAATTTTTTTTCTTTTTTTAATTAAAAAATATTAATATTGCTTAATTTTATACACATTTTTTATAGAATGTCCTCCATATCATGCAATGTATCGTAATTATTTTAAAAATTAAAAAAATTATTAATTTTTCTAGATAATATTAACTTGTAAATTTTTAATAGTGTTAATGTAAAATGAATGCAAAATTATATATTCATTTCATTCCTCTTCAAAATTAAAAGTGGAAAAAAGGTTTAGTACATGTAAGGAAAATATAAAGAGTAATAAAAATATGTTATATTTTACAAAAATATATTGTTATTAAATAAGATAATACAAATCTATTATACATTTTACAAGATTCATTGGAATCTATCTAAAACATTAAGGTAAATTTTTATTGATAAAATTGACATTTATTAAAAAAAATTTATTTTACATAAAATAACCAAATAAATATTAAAAATTATTTTTTCATAAATAAATAATTTATAGTTTAAATAATAAGTAAATAAAAATTAAATAGATATTATTGTGATTACTCATTATAAAAAGATAGACTAAGTAATAGTGTGAACAAAAAATAATTTTTAAATATTTATTATCAATATTTTTGATAAAACATAATAATTTTTTATAGTATATTAAATTTATTTTTAAAAATTTAACCAAAATATTTTTGGTTAAATTTTGATGATATTTTAAAATAAATAATAAACTTGTACAATATACCTAGAGCATAATATCAAAGTCATAATGTTATAATTTTTATACAATGATATATTTTATTAAAAAATTAAAACATATCATATGGTATAAAAATAATACAATTATATAAAAAAATTATATGATAAAAAATATAAGTCTAAATTATAACGGATGGTTAACTTAATTTAATTTAATTTTTAATTATAAAATTATATACCTTAATTATATAACTTATTATAATTTAATAAAATATAAATATACTTAATCTAATTACCACCTACCATCAAATATAACGAACTTAAAAAAGAAAATAAAAGATGTATACCTCGTCTCCTCGTTACTGCTCTATTCTCAACACTCGCCACCGCCAATACCCAGTTCATCTGAGGTATTTATTCGTCTTCTTTTTCTACTCTATCATTATTCCCTAAACGATTAAAATTGGAAACCCTAGGGTATAATTTTCTCAAAAGGGTGTAATTTGATGGTGATTATTTAACTTTGATTGCGTCTCTTTCATAGGGCTGTAACCTGCAGGGACGAAGCTCTTTTGTAACCGGGAAAAAATGGATATAATATCCCAATTGCAAGAACAAGCTAACACAATTGCGGCACTTGCTTTCAATACATTTGGGAGTTTACAAAGAGATGCTCCCCCCGTTCGTCTCTCTCCAAATTACCCAGAACCACCCGTTGTTCCGGCTGACGAAGCCTCCAAGTTTGCTGAACAACCCAAGCTCATGAGCGCAGACCTTGTCAAAGCTGCTAAGCAGGTGGAATTTTTTATATATTATTATACTGACATTTTTGACAGGTTATGTTTGTTTTATATGTCAGTATATATGAATTTGAGTATTTGGATGCTGAAAGTATCATTGGGTTTTCTTTCTTCCGATACTGATATTGACTTACTCTTATGATTGAATAGCGATTGATTAAATGTTTCATGGGATGTGAGCTATTTGGGTATGGTGGATATGTGAGATTATTCTCTGTAATTGAAATATGGAAATGGTTATCCGTGTCTCCTCAAGGATCAGAAACGAGTTTCCGGAGACTTTAGTTTCACCCTTTAAGGACTTCTTTGCATTATTTTCTTCCTGGCTGCTTTCTTGAGTAATTGCTGTTTGTTTTTCTGTTGTTTGTGTTATTGAGTCATTTTTGTGTCTTTTCATTTGTTACTATTGCAGTTTGATGCATTGGTAGCAGCACTTCCAATATCCGATGAAGATGAAGAAGCGCAGCTCAAAAGGATTGCAGAACTACAGGTATTGGGGTGGCCTTAACTACTAACTGTCTTGTTTTTCTTAATTTTCATCTTCCTTCACTTCACAGGATTCTTGATATTATCTTACTCTTTAGGCTGAGAATGATGGTGTAGGTCAAGAACTTCAGAAGCAACTTGAAGCTGCAGGTATATTTCTATGTTTTTTTAATCGTAATCATCTTATAGTTTTATCTGAGAGATGGAAAAAGATGCAAATGCCATGAGAAACAGGGCAAACATCTGGTCTCCAACCTCAGTGCTTTTGATACGTACCATAAATTGATGGGAAAGCTTTCCTGCTATGTCATCATGCTTGATTTAGTTCATGGTGTAATCTCATTAGTTATAGCATCATAGACGTGTTTTGAGTCTCACTTTGACCATTTTCCCTGAGATTTTAGGCTCAGGCAGTGCAAGATAGTAATTGATATTTGGCTGAGAGTTTCAAAGTTCTGGGTAAAATTCATATTAAAAAAAGAACAATCTTATATGTCCTCATGAGAAGGGATTGCATCTGCGATACTGTCATTTGTATACTTCAGCAGTTGCTGTATAGTCTTTATTTATTGAGTTTTATGGTAGTGTTGTTTTCCAACAATTTAATTGAGAGGAAAACATGACAAGGGAACCTGAGAATATTAGTAACCAATTCCCTTTGAAGGAATTACAAACCATTGCAATCAGTTTTACTGTCCTTTGTTTTGTCAGGATGGTATATATATTTTTGTCCATGATCACTTTTCCTTGTGTCCTTTCACGTTTCATATTTTTTCAAGACGCTGAATGAGAAATGTGCTGCTGTCAAAACTGAATGTCACTTTTTTTTTTGTTCTGTTCCAGAGAAGGACTTGAAACAAGTTCAGGAACTGTTCAGACAATCAGCGGACAATTGCCTAAATTTGAAGAAACCAGATTGAGCGGCAATATTAAGTCTCCATGCAATCGTTCAGCTTAGAGCCAGGTAAATACCTCCGTGAATCAATCTTTATTTTGTACTGTTGACCTTATTGTTTGACTGCTGAATTGTTGCTCTTTCTCAATTATACGAGCTAAAATATACGTGTCCTGTTCTTTCCTCATATCGTAAGTTTCCTGCTTGCAGGATATTGGAGTCATATTTTTGGATAAGGACAGAGTCCTGTTATTCCCCTTGTCGTAAAATTCAATCTGGATCCATTTTACAGCTTCAATTATAATTGATGTCTATGAGTCATTTATGAGTTGTGTTTGGATTGATCCGTTTTTAACCCGACCTTATTATCCATAACTACGTCACCGTTCATTTAATAAATGATCAAACTTGTATAACTCGATCTAAATGACATTAGCTCCAACTCAATTACTTTCACGAGGAATGCTCGTTCACTTTTGTACCCATGTTATTTAGATTTTTCTACGGATCAATACTACTAGAAAAATAAATTATTTATCTAATTTTCATGACACATTACAGAATATAAGAGAGTACAAAAGTATACAGTCCATTTACATTTATTGCTTATGTGAACCTAATAGCTAAACGATCCAAAGCCTTACATAATGCAAGTATTGTATAATAGCTTGATTTTTCTCAAATTTTTCCATTCATCTGTATAAATAGTCCAAAATTGGTTCACAATCAGCATTTGCACCATCTAGAGTAATGATGTCGTAGAACATTGAGCATTGATGGGTGATGGGGTCGGTGTTTATAGGTCGTTTCTTGTGCTGGTATATTTAGAGGCCTTTCCTCAATTCATTCTTTCATTATGGGTTCTTGAAAACGAAAAGAAAGTTCATTAAAATTTAAAGATAAACTTACAAAAATACCATCTAATTATTATATTTACTTCGTTCGTTAAATTATTTATTGTTTAGTTTATACTATTTGTTTTATTTATGTCATTCTATTAAGAGTAAATAAATTTTTTTATTATCGAATTTCGAGAGTTGTAACAAAAATGTCATCGAATTTTGATTTGTTACTTTCATATCACTAAAATTCATAAATGTTATAAAAATATCATCAATTTTTTTTACTTCTATATCATTGAACCTTTTAAATGTAACAAAAATATTATTAATGTGCGTATAACTTGTAGTTAATTCTTACGTTGATGGTATTTTTGTAACAGTTTGCAAAGCTTAATGGTATGAAAGTATCAAAAAGAATGTTTGATTGTATTTTTGTAACAATTGTAAAGTTTAATGGTACGAAAGTAACAAATTAAAGTTTAGTATATTTGTAATAATCCTCAAAGCTCATTGCTAAAAAAATTAATTTATTCTTTTATTAATTTTTATCTAATAATGTCAAATGTTGATGATATATTTTTAGATATATTGTTTAACTAGTTGAGTTATTTTAATTCAATCCGTTAAATATATGACATGTGGTGCCATTAGAAAGAAATTAGTAAAATTATATAAATTAAATTAATATAATAGTTAAATAGAAACTAAGATAAAAAATAGTTAAATAGTACCAATAAAACAAGCATAATAGTTTGGTTGTATTTTTAAATTCAAAATATAATAATGTAAAAAAAAATTGTATTTTTCATATTAACGAGTTTTTTCTTTCACGAGTAAGACAAATGTTGACAGTTTTTGAAGAATTTTGCACAGAAGTATTTCAAATTCTATAGTCCTCTTATTTTCTTTTTCATCCGTGAAATAATGAATAAATTTGTGAACATAAAATTACATACTCGACCCATTAAAATCAAAATAGAACGAGAGTAAGGGGAATGGAATGTCCACCACAGGATGATATTGTCTAATAAGAGGGCGACGAAGTGGTGAACAGTCATTCATTTTGATCAATGTGGTTGCAAGTATGTCCATAAATTGGACTCGATTGGACAAAACTATAAAATCAGATCGAATTGGACCAACTCGAATGGTTTTATAAATCAAACGGTTTGGTTCGGTTTGTACTAATTTTAAACCGGTCGAACTAGACCGGTTTAATGATATATTAAAATTTTTACATTATTTTTTATTAAATGTGTCAAAAAATCGAACCAAATCGAAAATTAAATCGGATCGAACCGTTTTATAAATCAAATGGTCTGATTCGGTTAAAGTTTTTTAACCAAAATTAGACCGGACCGGACCGGACCGATGGACACCCCTAGTTGCAAGTATAATGAGTTTATATATTTGAATTCCAAAAAAAAGAGAGTAAATTATATAAAATATTTATAAGATTTATAACAATAAAAATTATAATATATTAAAACATTATTAAATATGGTTGAATTGAATGGTGTTTTACGTTAAATGGTTTAAATAGTTATAATTTGATTTAAATGTTATCTAATATGAAATGATGTGTTATATCTTTTTAATAGTAAAAATATAAAAATTAAATATAAAAATATTATTTTTATAAGTTTTAAAGTTTTTTCTTTAAAGAGTGACTCCCGTTCAAACCAAAAGAAGTAGAACTATGAGAGCCTTTGTTTTGCACATTGAAGGGTTAGATTTAAGTTTAGACCGTTCTCCAATGATCTCAAAAATAGGGGATGAAATCATGCAATCCAATCAAATTTACCAACTTAAGATTGATTTTGAACCATTTGTTGGATTAGTTTGGATGAAAATATTTCAAGGTGTTTAGAATGAAGTACAGATTGACATATATTAAAGTTTAAACCCAAAGATAAACCATAATATGCTAATCTTTAAAATTAAATTACTTCAAAAATTCACATTACTGATGTTTTTTTCTTCTTCTTAATTTTATCATACGAAGAGAATAAAAAAATGTCATTGTATTCATACATGAAGCCAGATTTTAATAAATTTGATTAATTCGAAATGAGAAAAAAGCCTAAATTAAGATCGAAGGTTGTAATATTTTGAAAATTCAACCAATAATTTCTTATTTGAAATAGATGATAGAAAATATACACATGACGATGTAAGATACCTTCTCTTCTTGTTTCATATTATTAATTCGAATCATACAATATAAGTACAGGGAGATTTTTGTGTTAGATGGGATCATCCTCGGAAGTGATTAAAAAGTCACAATATTTTACCAATATTTTTATTTAGTGTAAACTCACAAAATAATTTCTAAGTCATATTGACGTTTACAATCTAATTGTGGGTTATTTATATTTCAAATACATTAGGTATAATGTTCACGTTTTCTTCTTTCTTTACAATTTTTGCAGTTACATATTCATCTAAACTTTTTACATTATACCCATATAACTTCAAATTTTGGTTGCATATCATGTTAATATTTTACATAGACATGTAAATTAATTTTTTTTCCTTCTCACCACAAGTACTTCTTACAACTTTACACATCTTCATTAAGAAATTCTCACAACTTAAATAATATTGTAAATTATAGATATGTTATTTTTCCTATAATATAAAAAACATGTCATGTTTAAAAATACAATGAATATATATATTTTTAATATATAAAATAATATATATATATATATATATGTTGAAACTCAACCCATAATTTTAGTATAGTAGCAAATAAAATATTTATGAAAAAAAAAGTTGCAAAAAGTTAATGTAAATATCAATACAGAAAAGACTAAAAAATTGTTACTGAAGATGCTAATCGAAATTTTGGCTAACAAAATATAATTTAAAACCACACCTAAAAGAATTCATTAGCGAACACAAACAAGTGAAAGAAAGGAATACAAATTTTCTTATTTTCATCCACCATTGTGGTTTCTTATCTATGGAATCATTTAACTTGTGGACTCTTCGTCTTTTTGGTTCCAATATCTATTGAAAAACCACATGGTATCAGCTTCTACTGCATAGCCATCGTCATTTCTGTGCCAACTATAATAAGCATGGGTTCGATTCTTTATATCGAACACGGCGTGGCCAAAACTAGCCTCTCTATAAGCAGAGTAATCTGGTTGTGGCTCTGTCATGCTGTACGACACACAAGTTTGAGACATTTATGAGTAACAACTTTAATAGTATTAACAAATTTAATCTAATCTAACTAATTCAATATTGTGTACGTCTCATAATTATCATAAAAGTGATACTTAATTAACATATTTATTGTAAAAGTGATACTTTAATCATATATTTATTTAATAAATGTATTAGAGCAAAACATACTTGGTGGCTAAGCCTTCAATGTTTCCTCCATCTCCTATAGTTATATAAACAGGTGCAGATTGATCTTTCACAGGATTGCAAAGAACATTTGTGATGTTGTATGCAATGTTGGATACACGATGCTGCAATATTAGTGACACATATAAGAAAGAGGCTTACATTGTATGAAAATTGATTGTTAAAAAAGAAAAGAAAAAAAAACTTACAGATCGTTCGTAAGCGTGGACATGACCAGCAAATACAACATCAACTTTGTGCTTAACAAACCAGGACTCAAACATGACTCGCATGGATTCTCCTTCCATATAATGATAGTTGTAGGAATTATACCATGGAGAATGTAAAAGAACAATCAACCATGGTGTCACAGTCCTGTTCACTTTAGGTAGTTCGTTTTTTAGCCATTCGTACTGAGGTGTGTATTTTCCTGAAAAAATTAAACTAATATATTGGGTTTCTACAATAACTTAATATTCAGAAAAATATTTAGCAAATATATATATAAACACTAACCAAAATAATGAGAAACAAGTAATTAAGATAATAGTTACCAAATGCTGAATATGAAGCTAAGACAATGATGTGTGCAGAAGCCCTCTTGATTGAATACCAAAAAGGAGCACTACTACCAGATGCCTTATGTGGAACATTATACCTATGTGTATAAGGCTTAAATGGTCTTGTTTCACCCTGCAACAACATAAATTAATCTTCTTAAAATTTTCAATTCATATGAGGCTGTTGTACACGTTCAACTTTTTCGATTTTATTTAAATTTATACCAAATTGAAACGTATAAGTAACTACATTCGTATTCATATCAAGTTGCTTCGACATAGTTATTTAAATACAAAATTTAAATAATATAAAAATTTAAATTTAAATAAAAATAAAGAGTACAAATAATATAAAAATTTAAATAAAAAATTATTGCTTACAATTTCGGGCACATAATCGATTTCGTGGTTTCCAGTAGTCCAAATCCAAGGCTGATAAGCAGCACTTCTCTCAATGAATCTGCCCCAAGTATCCCATCTAACATTGTCATTATTTGGATGATCATCTGCATAAGAAAGATCTCCAACAAACAATACTGCTTGTCCTTTCAATTGGTTTTGTTCATAATGTGTTAGTGTTTTGTTTGAATCATAAGTCTGACCAAGATCCCCTGTAAATTTAACACAATTTAGTTACTTCTTTCAAATTTGAAATAAACAAAAAATTAGAAACAAACAAAACGCTGTTTGTCTTACCCATCAAACCAAAAGTATAAGGAACATCTGGTCCAACTGCTGGAGGAGTTGTGAACCAAAACGTCCGCTCATTTTGGCCAACACCAACTACATAATAATATTTGGTGTTGTACTGTTACAAAAATTCATGAATAAGTCATTTATCTTTTTCTAAAAAAATTATTAAAAATTAATGAACTGGAATATAATTTTTTTCCATTTACATGACCCCAAAACTTCTAGATAATTGGTGTAAATCCTCCATTTTTAATTACTGATGAGATTGGTCACTTAAAAAAAATTTAGATTGGTAAATATACGTTGAGTCCCACATCGACCAGGGATGTGCCAGCCTAGTGTTGGTTATAAGGTTATGACAACCCTTCCTCTTTGAGAGCTTTTTTGGAGGGAGTTAGGCCATGACTTTCTAATTGGTATCAAAACAGGTCCCTGGTGCGATGAGTATCCTCTGGCTCCTCTGGCACAGTTCCCCGGTCTTTGCGGTGTCCCCGTCCGATGTGAGGAGGAGTGTTGAGTCCCACATCGACCAGGGATGTGCCAGCCTAGTGTTGGTTATAAAGTTATGACAACCCTTCCTCTTCGAGAACTCTTTTGGAGAGAGTTAGGCCATGACTTTCTACTCTATATAACTAAAGCAAGGAAGCAAGGAATACAGGGGAGAAAATTATTCTTTTAAATTTACTCATCCTGTCCCCACACACACATATATATATATATATATATAACCAAATTAATAGAAAGGTCTTTTTCTCTAAATTTCAAAATTACCTCCAAGTTTTTGAGATTACAGTGATGAATATAACCAGAAGTATAATTATAGAATTTGTAAGTTTTGACTCTGCCATGAGCTTGTTTCTTCTCCTTGCTATTATTCTCCTTCCAATAAATTATTGTGTTTGATCCTGCTTCTTCCATAGTCGTCCATGACACTAGAACTGCTTTTCCTTTGTGATCTCCTTGTGTGATATGAACCTAATAATAAATTTATTAAAAGAAAGACACCAATAAAAATTATAAATAATAAGCTTTTAACAATTCCAAATGCTAGTTAGTGTTACAAGAAAGGAAAAAAAAAAAAAAAACCTGTTGCGGTGCATTATAGCCGGAAGGGACTTGAAATATATCACTCTGAAGAGGCATCTCCACAGTCTTTTCAACTTTTCTAATAAAAGTGCTTGTTTTTCCTCCTTTACATAACACCAATACTTTTAAAAACAAACACAAATAAACAAGAAATCGCTGTAAAGCCATTTTGATATTGTATCTGGAATTGGAAGATACAATTGATTGTTAGTTTATTATTATATGAGGTTCATATCAATATTATATATAGATATAAATTTGATTAAAGAAATATATAAATTATTTAAAATATAATTTTTTTATTGTTTATTAAAGAAAAATTCAAAAGGGAATATTTGGGTATATATTATATCACATGTATATCTATATATTAGTATATCTAGTTATATTATGTAAATGAAAAAAATGTTTATTGTGTAGTAAAGATAAAATTCAAAATGGGAATATTTGGTTATGTGAGGTATATATACTTGGTATACTTTAAATTATATCATGTATATATCTATATATCTAGGAGTATATTATGTATATTTAGAGTTTTGATAAATGCAACCATTAAGATTGTGAGAATATATTAATGTATATTATTTTAGAATGATTTTATAGTTAACCAAATATTATTTAAATGATTCTCAATTGATATTATAATATCTTTAATTTTTTTAAATTTCAAATTTTTATTAAATTTATTTATATATTAAATATGATTGTTGAAGTAGGCGAAAATTAGTATTATATCCTGCTAGTAAAAAAAACAAATTCATAAATTGAAGGTTGAAGGCTGTAGTTGGTCGAGTTTCGCTTTTTCTTTCAAGTATTTTCAAACAAATTTAAATTAAAAAAAAAATCTAAATCCACTTTGTAAAATCTAAAAGAACTTAATTTTTTAAATAAAACATTCAACATTTATGTTAACTATTATTATTTTAATTTTAATCTTTATATTTATCATAGCTAATGTTTGTTATTTTTCATTATTAAATATTATCAAGAAAATAGATCAAATAGAAATCAGGACTCCTGCTCTAAAAACAATATATATATATATAATTCTTTCAATTTAAACCAAAGAAATAATGACATAATAGAGCCAACATTTATTTTTATAGATTTTGTGAGTTCATTATAGATATTAAATATAACATGAAACAACATAAAAACAACCCATTTTATATCTATATGTATAATAATTTGTGAACCAAAACTATTACTCTAAGTGTTCATAGAAGGGATGTTTATATCTCATGCTTGAGTGTGGGCTTAATGACTTTACTGATTAGAAATGACACTTTGGCTGTTTATATCCATAATTGTTATATTTATTTATATCTTTATATCTTTATATATAATAATAATTATTTTAAACGTTATATTTATTAATATCTTTATATATAATATGCATATTATATTAGGAATGTATAGGAAAATTAATAAACCAAATCAAACTAAAAAATTAGATTATTTATAACAATCTAATTTAATTTGTTACCTAATTTGATCTAATCTTGTTTGTAAAAAATTTAAATTATTCATGACTAAATCATTTATATTGTTATATTTACAAATTATATTTCACAAATATAATAGTATATGTAATTTAGTAACTAAATCTATTACTATTTAACATGATATTTTTATGTTCAATATTTGGAATAATTTGTTTTATTATTTTAACTAAGAATTAATAAACAAACAAAAATGTTATTGTTATTGAGATGATTATGTTTCGAAGTAGGATAAAAAGGTTTATAATATGCAAAAAAAAATAAAAAAAAATCAACAAGTTACTACTTGATTTGTGATAATATAAAATAATTTTAATATATATTTAGTATTCATATTTTAAATGATTACAACATGACTAAATTAGATCAGATTAATTTAAACTATTTGGATTGATTCAATTTGATATTGTTAATTTGTTTAAATTTTACAAAATTTGAATCACAATGTACTGTATTCACTCCTATGTTATATTCATAAATATAATATGTTATATTCGGTTATATCTTTATATATAACATATTACATCCATATTTGATGAGATAGTTGATAGAATAACGATTGAGTGGTCTGTATTCTTGTTGATAGTGATCGTCGAAGATGCAGATCTTGATATCATTTTATTGAAGTTTTGAAATGAGGATTTTTTAATTATTTTAATAAATATTTTGGTATAAAATTATGAGTTTTGGGATGATTTATTTCTATTTATTAAATATTAATCAATTTATTAAAAATAAAGTTATTTAAGAAAAAACTGTAAAAGTGTGGTTATATGTCCATATAAATTTAGCCTTACGTAAATTCATATTTTCCTTATAATGTGTCACACTTACTTATCATAACTTTCCTAAATTTTATTGTAACATTCTCACAATTTAAATTATATTCTAAAATAGTGTAAAACTTGAGTCGATCATACATTATTATAATATTATTAATCAAGTAAATATTTTTAAGTCACAATGAAACTCTAAATAATAATATTATATCTATATTTAGATTTGAAAAGAAATTTAACAAAATATAAAATAACATGCATAATGTTAATATAAATCAAATTTACGTCAAAATTATCATATTAGATTCAAATTTATATGAAATAAAAAACATATCGAATAACTTTTATTTTATTTATTCAAAACAAAAAAATAACAATTAATATATCAGAGAGAAAGTTTCCTACGTGAAAGGAACGTTATCCTTAGTAGAAAAGAATATATAAGAAAAGAAAAAAATGATAACATTTAAGATTTTTCAAAAGAGAGAGAATAAGAAACAAAATGTAAAAAAAGAAGATCAAATTTTATTAAAGATTTATTATATAATTAATTAAAAAAATCAAGATTAGAGAACTAAAGAATAATGCTCAAAAAAATTTAATCATTGAACTACAAATATGTTATTATAGTTTTT
The DNA here is from genome assembly GCA_037013495.1 of Hippophae tibetana. Lineage (NCBI taxonomy): Eukaryota > Viridiplantae > Streptophyta > Magnoliopsida > Rosales > Elaeagnaceae > Hippophae > Hippophae tibetana. The sequence continues at coordinate 30,814,659 of CM072802.1, read as the reverse complement.
ATGATAATTTTGATAATTAATATATTTTTGATTTTTTGATTTAGATATTGTTAATGTAATTTTATTTTGAATGTAAAAATAATATTCATTAAATTCAAATAATATATTTTATTATTAAAAAAAAGTTAATTGTATCGTTTCATATTTAGATATTAAATTGGATAATCTTTAAATTCAATTACGATAATATAAACTTATTTAATATTAAATCTCGTCTAATTCGATCTTATTTATTATTATTATAATATTATTTTTATTGTTATAAATTTTAAGGTGTTGTTTTATGTATTTAAACATAAAAAAAAAAGAAAAAGAGAAAATTAGCTTTAAAAACAAGTTAATATATTTGAATGTTTTTTTTTTGTAAATTTAGCAGTTTAAAAACAATTAGGTATAAAATAAAAAGAAAAAAAAATGATTTTATTAAAAATGTAAGTATATAAATCAATAGCACAATTTTTAATATCAAATAATTTGATTTAAATTTAAGAGAGAGTGTGTGAGTGTTTTAACCAAGCGAATAACTTAAAGAGAAAACTTTAGATTATTTATCTAAAAAGTTCCAGAAACAGGTTAAAAGTACACTTGAGAACCAATTATATTTTTTATAAATAACCCAAATAAGTTGTCTTTACCTATTATAGTTGGTGTTAAATTTTTAATAAAATTCTATCAAAATATGAATTAAAAATTAATAGGTTTATATGTTTTTTCCACCATTCAAACTATTTCATGGTTTATATTTATAATATTTTTACTAAGAAATTATAAATTGCACACATGCAAGATGCAACACACGAGTAAAAGGAAAAAAAGAAGAAAAACTTCAATCATGTTTATATGATTTTTCGCTATTAAAACATATGATATGATGTATAATACAATATTTGTTAAAAATAAGTGATAAAATCATATCGTAAACGTAATTATTAAAATTTATTTATGTTTAAAGCTAATAAAATTGTTAGGTTTATACATTTAACTATTTTTATTTTATTTATTGAATTAATAAAATTAAAATAGAGCTTGTAACAAGATGGGTGAAATTATACATGCATTTTACTACTTAATACTTAATATATATGCACCTAAAATGTTAAGTTGTCCATTAAAGGCACTATTTATTAAAATAAAATAAAAAGTGGATTAGAGATGCATCTCCTTATCATAAGAGTTCTATAAATTTTAATGAAAACCCATAAAAGTCTTATAATTTTTTTTAAAGTATACATTAATTTTAAATTGATAATTCATAGTATTATTTTTTTCTAAAAATAACCATGCTTCAAATAAGTGACCAAGAGACATTTTTGGAATTATAAATTAATAAAAAAAAATTAATTATAACTAACCTCAATAAATTTTAATGGTTAAAGGTTAAGTGATCAACTTATGACTAATGTATATCTTTTTTAAAAATTATAAGATTTTTATACACTATTTAATAGTTATAAAACTTTTATATATTTTTATTAAAAACTATAATAACTGTAATGTCCTTACCCCTTACCTTTATGGGTTCAAACTTCAAAGGTTCTTTGTCCCTTTCCTTTGGTTATGTTGGTTGCTATCTTTTAAAGGGGAAAAAAGAACACGTATCCAAGATTTTGAATATCTCAAACGCAACTAGATTTTAGATTTTTAAAATTTAATTAAATAATTAATTTTTATAAAAAAAAAACTACATATGTTTTAAAAAAATAAAAATGTAACTTAAAAATGAATAATTTGATTTTCAACCTAACTAGATTTATTAAAAAGAAAATACAAAATAATTTTTTATATTTATTAAATGAAGTATATAATTTCTACGAATAGGGCGGAGATGACATACAATTTATCATCTTCATTGTCTGATTCTCAAAGAGCTCCTTTGTACAAGTAGAGCATTTAGTTTCATGATCCTAAGCCATATTTTGAAACTTTAGATTCGGATATGGATTGAATAAGAAGTACAATGACTCAATGTAGAAAGGCCGAAAACAGTTTATGCATGCAAAAAAGCGCTCCAGAAAAAGTAGATAAAGATGCCCTCAAAGTAAACGTCAAGATAAATCTAAAGGATGTTAAACAAAGTAACAAAGATGAAGAGCAGAAGTTAGAATTCAGAAACCATCCTGAGTTGTCCACAAAAAAGTGTTACTAATTCCATAATTAGATGTATTATCAGCAGCCATAAGTTGAGTTTATCATGCTATGTCTTGACCCTACGAGGATCATCAGTTCCTTTTTTTCAGCCTTGGTTTGAGAAATTCAGCTCCAAGCCTCCAAGGGTATTGGTCAACACTGTTTGACAGATTTAAGATTGTTGAGGTGGAATGACATCTTTTATATTACCTTCCACATTGCTGATGGCACCAGGAGAACTGCAAATCTGGGGTTCAGTTGGTTCCGGATGAACTGACCCTTCAGATGCAAGCTTGTGTTCAGCTTGACTGACCTCTTCCTCAGACATCATTTCCGACTGGTTGGGATTCGTTGCAGAGCACAAGCCTATACCTGAAAGCAAAGATACTTCAAATTTGGGAATGGATTCCAATGGAACTACTTCTCCATCAAACATAATTGCTGGTTGGTCGGCATTTGGTGCAGAAAATGAACCTGCAACAGTAAAGTTAGGAGAAGCACATGTGGGCTTACCTTCTTTGTTTAAGCTTTCAATAGCATGTTCTGATTCTATTCGTGGTGCATTTTTCTCTGGAGATGCCTGTTTTTCCATCACATCATTGATTGGTATAGCAGGAAGTTCTGAATACAAGAGCTGAGATTCTGAAACTACTGGAGTTTGGTTTTGTTGAAGATTTGGACTCTTCACCACATCATTAACAGATTCATTTTTAGGGTCAGAACCAACAGGTAACAGTTCAATCTTAGCCGGAATAAATATTTCAGCTACAGTTTCAGAAGCTGGTCCTGCTTTTGACTCCTTGTCTGTAACTATACCTTCAGTTCCTTCCATTGGTGAGGAGGTTTCAGTTTTCTTCAGAGACTCCTCCGGTTCAAGGACTTTATTAGACACTGATCCTCCAGTTACAGGGGTAGATTGGCCATCAACAGCCACTTCATTTATTTCTTCTATGATTTGTCTCCCTGAGGCAATATCTGAGATAAATGTTGACAAATGTGCAGTTGCGGAATAATTCACAGGTGTCATTAGGACAGCAGACTCAGAATTTGATGGTTGAGTTTGATTTGCAAGTGTTTCTTCTTGGTTCTTTTGCTCAACAGGTTGCTTGCTACTTTGTTCTGGTTGAACAAAACCATGAAGCTGAGATTGCTGGGTGAAAATGGGGAATGGAACCTCCTTTCTCGTATACATCTTAACATGAGGAGCCACATCATTTGCTGCAGTAATTGGGGTGAACCGCCCAGGTAGAAATACAACACCCCTCATTTGAGTGTCAGTATTACCTACCTTCACATGAATAAGATATCCAGCATCAACTGAACTTTCAATTACACCTGTAACCACCTGACCCACCATTTCATCAACCACGTCATCTCTTGAATCCACAGTTTGCTTGTTTTTCTTCACACAATCAGATCCAGGTGTTGCAGTCATGCTCTCTCCATGATGCAAATTCTCATCCTTGCGTGGTCTTCCACGTTTCCGCTTAACACGGGGCTCTGCAGTAGGTAAAACACTTGCTTTTTGACTCTGTTGGCTCATCTTGTTCAAGACCTATGAAATGAAATGAAAATTCTATGCACTGTCTAAACCTCTCCTGCAAGTAAGGAACAACATCATTTTGCTTCTATTTCTAACCAATGGAGACTGAAAACATTATAAAATGCAGACTGCAACATAATTGGTCAATGTTACTAATTTTACTTTTATTTTGAGGATGAGGGATAAGACTATACATGAAATCTCAAGACATATCTCCTTCTATGATAAGAGAAAAATACTCCCAGGTCCTTTACTTATTGCAAAAATTACATTTAGGTCCTATACTTATTTTTTGTAACAATTTAATCCTATTGTTAAGAAAAATTGACCACATAAGAACAAAGATAATTTCTTAAAAAAATTTCAATTACATTAAATAGAGAGTGTTATAACTTAAATTAATGTAACATAAAGAAATAAAAAAAATAAAAACATAAAAAATAGTTATTTGTCCTTGTATAATCATTTTTTTATAACAATGAGTAAACTGTTACAAAAAATAAATACTAGATCTAAGTGTCATTTTTAGAATAAACATAAAGACCTTTCCGGTCACCTTCCCTTGTGATAAATCCTTTCAGCTTTACCCACCAATTTGCAATTCAAAAACTTAAACTAAGGAACACATTTTTTTTGTCCACTAAACTTAGGGTTTGTTTTGCTTGTGTCTTTAAAAGTGGTTTCAAAAGAAGCATATAAGCATTGAAAGCACTTCTGACAAATTTGCTTTTCATGTTTTGTCTTGAGACAGTTATTTGCTATCAAAAGCGTTTTTACAGGATTTCAGAAGCAGAAACTAATAGACATTTAAGTTGGTTCCTTTATCATTGAAATTACCGACAAGCAATCATAGAAGAAAGATGACCACAATAAATTTCTGATACCTTAAGGTGAAAACCACATTAAAGCACTTTTATCAAGGTATTTCAGGAAACCAAACAGTATCAAGATTGAAAGACTGATACAAAGGTGAATACATTTACAGTACCGAGGATAATTACAATACCAAAGCAATTACCATTCTAAGCCATCCAACCACAAGGATTGTCATATCTAAATAAACAATTAATGTCATTAATCTCATATCTGCAAAGGTTAAATCCATCAGTATCTCACTCACCCAAGCCTGAGCTCAACAAGTCAAAATAGCTTGAGAGAACGATGAGAAGATTGAAAAGACTTATAGATATTTCATTGATTTAGAGAATGAGATTACACTAATATAGGTAGACCGTGCCCTTCAAAATAGCTTGTTGCTATTGCCATAAAAGCAAGAACAACGAAGGTTGAGGCAAACAGAAAGTAGGTTCTAGAAAACCTAGAAAGGCCTCATTCACAATTGTAACAATACCTACTAAAGAGCTATAAATAACATTCTAACAAAAAGATTCCACAATTGGATGGGCCTCCGAACAAGAAGTACATTGTGGTCTATAAACTAGTCCAAGTGAGTTCATTCCAAGCTCAAAATAGCTCAGTCTACTAAAGTTTTAGGCTCAAAAAATGGGTGTGAAGTCCTTTCAACTGGCTTAATACATGACATCAAAGTACAATTTTATTGGTGTGCAAAAGCATGGTAGCTTAGACAGAAAAGTTTTGTTACTATTGTTGAGAGTTTAAATAATGATATCTACAAATATGGTCATCGGTGCATTTTAGTAAAGTTCATTATGAACAACATAATAAGCAACAAGACCAACATGTGAACTTTAATTAAAATAAAATCCTATTATGGCGAATGCAAATACCATCCTAATTTAAGTTTATCGATTGAGTTTGCTTTGGTAGTAATTCAAAGAGTATGATAATAGTTGAAATCTTAACCCCTTCAAAAAAGGACAAAAGTCTCCTTTTTGTTAAAATGGATTGCTCAGTTCAAGGCAACATTCATATCATACTACAAACCATTTTTGAAATTCATCCCCTCAAAAGAAAATACAAAAATGAATTGGAAAAATAGTAATGCGCTGATATTTCAAGTTGATAGCTCCTATCTAGATCAGTAACAATGTTTTTTCCCTTTCTACAGCTTTATGCATTCTGTAGTGCCACCGTTATTTACTACATCCACCTCAATGAATCATATATTTCTAGTCCATGTAAAAATCCCCATCTTTTAACCCTAAATTGTTCAATTTGATGTTATCATGATGTTTTTACTTTACAAGAATCAACAAAACATTTCATGACAAGGTTTTGTACATAAACCTTGAGATAAGAGTACTGTTCGATCTGAACCAAATAAATGAACATAGAAAAAGAAAAGGAAAAAACATCTAAAAAGCATTTTGTCATTATGTAAATGAAAATAAGCAAAAAAAAAAACATAATAATAATAATAAGAAGAGATGTATATAATGGGAAGAAAATTGTCCCATGAAACAAATGAGGAAAACCTACAAATGTCAAAGAGGCATCATTTGGCTCAAAGTGGATACGATAGACCTTTGAATTCTAAGCTTATCCATTAAAAACAGAGAAACACAAACATAAAACACACACCTTTGAACATATCATACACATGAAATCCTTCCTAAAGGGTATTGTTCCACATTGTCCATCACATGTCTACATGAGCCGCCTCACTCTCAATACAAAAACTAGGCAAATTTTCAACAACTGATGGACAAACCCAAAAACAAAATATGTAAAGGAAAAGACAACTAAAAGGGTATTTAATAGCTGTTCGGATCTCAACCTTAAATGCCCCCACTGAACCAAGATGGTATGCATACATCAAAAACATACGTTAATACATCAAGAACATGCCCAAAACTCCAAAAACTATAATGCAAAAGCAAAAGGATTAAAATCAACGTTATAAAACTTACATGTGGTTTCGGAGAATATCAAAACGTACGGGTTAATAAAATCGATTGAAGAAAACCCACAAAATCTATACTTCCAGCTGCTACTACCTATTTTCAGTTTGTTTGATGAAGTCTGCAACGCATTATTATTAAAGAAACGACATGGCCTCTGCTCTGTTTGGTGGGTATGTTTAGGAACAAAGAACATAAACCGAAAACTATAGGGACTCAGAATTGGCGCTGGGTTTCGTGAGGGGTAAGATCTCTTCGTTCCTTTTTAATTCGTTCAATTTATATATATATATTATAATTTTTTATTAAATAAAAAAACATAAGTTTTTTTTAACAAATATACTACTTTAATTTTAAGTTACTCATTCCAAATCACATTTTTTTTAAAAAGAATTAAATCTACTTCAATTTACGTTATTATATTTCAATTAAAAAAATATATAAATAATAAAATATATATTATAAATCAATAAATCTTTTTTTATTTTTTAAATATTTTTTACACATATCTTACATATCTTTATAGCTTTATGAAGTTTGTTTTTTCCTTAAAAAGACAGCATATAATATGAATTATTTGTAACTATGAGATTTTTGTGTTAAACAATTATTTTTTTTAAAATAAATAAAATAAATTATTGATTTTCAAAAATATAAGAATATTTTTTATAATTTTAATATAATAATATAAATTAAATTAAATTTTCTTATTTTTAAAACAAAAGTAACTTAGGTAATTCAAAAATAAAATAATAAAATTAATTAATTTATAAAAATTGTGATTTATGGTATATTTAACAGTTAGATTCGAATTTGTGTTTATTGTGGGGACGTGGAATGATCACTTATGATACAAACAAATCTCAAAATTATATAGAAAAATTATTTACTAATTTTTAAATTAATATTTAGAACGTAAATAAGTTTATTTAGATAAATTATTTTAATTTAATTATCATTTAAATATATAAAAAAAATTATGAGTAAATTCTCAATAATAAATTATTTAGCTTTTGTTTAAAAAAATAACTCTTCTTTATTTTTATTAATGATAAATTTACATCACATATAATATTGTGATTTTTATATATCTAAAATAAAAATTTACTTTATTGTTAAATTAAATAAAGTAAATTTATATTTATATTAACAAATAAGTAAGAAAAATTAAGATTAAAGTGCATTTAAAAGCCAAAAATAAAAATTTCTTTTTTAATAATAGCCAAAAATAACACTTGTTTTTCCCGTTTGAACTAAAAATCTGAAAGTATATGGTGGATGAAAATAAATAATTTTTTTTTCCTATAATTGTTTTTGCTATTAATTCTTATTTTATTAATAAACTCATAAACTGGGCTGCCTAAGTTCTTTACATGGGCCTTAGGTCCATAATGTTTATCACAATAGGATCTCATTAGTTCTTCAGGCTTTACCACAATAGGAACGTGTCGTGCACGGGACCTCTATGTCCACCTAATTTCTACTCAAAACACAAGATAGAAAAAAAGAAAAGGATGTTTGAAGCGCTTCTTCTGCTTATACGCCTCTTTTTAATTTTACTGACCTTGTTTATTGTCTCCTTAACTTTATCTCTCTCAAAAATCAAAATGGGTTAGGTATAACTTTTTGATAAGTATATTTTAATTTTTTAAATTGGGTCTTATAATCTTTAAAAAAGTCAATCTAATCTAAATTTAAAAAATTGTATTTTTAGGATAAAATTAAATTTTTATTTAAAATAACATTTTATACAATTAATTGGCAAGTAGGAAAAATACTTTTTGCTTCTTGTCTGTTGAAGCTTCAACCCCAATTCCAAATTGATTTTTCCAGCTTCACCAGTTATGTTTGTGTTTCCATAATTTTAACTTGGTTAAATTATTTGCCTATAATTATGGGGTTTTTTTTATGCGTAATTGCTCATACCCATGTCAGAATTTGATATATAGGTTTGTGCTTATCTCTCATTTCGTTTCGAAAGTGTGGTTTGTGTTTATAAAATTAGCAAGAAATTGGTCCAGGCATCCCATTTTTATAAAAATGAAAGGGTTAAAGCGGAATTATGAAAAAATTACAATTCCCTCTCAAAATACTTCCATGGCTTCTATTTTGGCCAACGGTATTTCCAGCTTTTCTCTCCAAACTTCTAGCGAACTGCCAAAATGTTCAAAAGGGTTTCTACAAAAACTTGAAAATTTGAAGCCGCTGACACAAAAAATAAAAATTTCGAGGAGGTTCTTCCAGGTCCGAGCAGATGTATGGTACGATGCCAAAACCACTCAATTCGTTCCGATATCGTCATCAGGTAAGCCCTCGACTTCAACAATCAGTTCCAAAGAGAAAATTCAAGCCGTGAATACGATAAGAAATTCGGGTTCAACGTAGACATTGATTCGTTTTCGATTCCAAAAGGGTTGTCGAAGGAAACAATTCGATTAATTTCTTCACTTAGAGGAACCTGATTGGATGCTTGAGTTTAGATTAAATGCTTTTGAGAAATTCTTGAAGATGAAAGAACCCAACTGGTCGGATAACCGATACCCACCAATTGATTTTCAGGATATTTGTTATTATTCGGCTCCTAAGAAGAAACCTACATTGAATAGCCTTGAAGAGGCTGACTCTGAACTCCTTATGTACTTTGATAGATTGGGAGCCCATTGAATGAGCGAAATCGATTCGCTAATGTTGCAGTTGATGCAGTTCTTGATAGTGTGTCAATTGCTACCACACATAGGAAGAGTTTAGAGGAGGCTGGTGTTATTTTTTGTTCAATATCAGAGGCAATAAGGGAGTACCGTGATTTAGTTAGGAAGTATTTGGGGAGAGTAGTGCCTACTGATGATAACTATTATGTAGCTTTAAATTTAGCAGTGTTTAGTGATGGTTCATTTTGTTATATTCCGAAGGACACTAAGTGTCCTATGCAAATCTCAACTCATTTTACGCATAAATGCAATGGAAACTGGGCAGAGTGAGAGGACTCTGATAGTTGCTGAGGACAGGAGTTTTGTTGAATATTTGGAAGGTTGTACTGCGCCTTCTTATGATACCAACCAGCTTCACGCTTATGTGGTAGAGTTGTATTGTGCTGAAGATGCGGTGATTAAGTACTCCACATTGCAGAATTGGTATGCTGGTAATGAAGAAGGGAAGGGAAGGGAAGGATTTTTAATTTTGTCACAAAGCGTGGTGTTTGTGCAGGTGTTCGCTCAAGGATATCTTGGATCCAAGTTGAAACAGGGTCTGCTATAACTTGGAAGTATCCTAGTGTTGTTTTGGAGGGTGATGATACGGTCGGTGAGTTCTATTTGGTAACTTTGACTAATAACTATCAGGAAGCAGACACGGGAACAAAGATGATTCATAAGGGAAAGAATACGAGAATGTTTACAGGGGCCTTGTTAAGGTTCAATCTGTTGGGCACATCGGGTAAAATAAAATGAATTTAACAGAGTAAAATAATAACACCGAAAATTTAACGTAGTTTATCTTTTAATTTGGGCTAAGTTCACAGGACAAATTTCGAAAAATATTTCTTCCACTAATAAAATTAATGGGTACAAAGTTGGAGGTAATACAACAAATTGAAATAAACCCAAAATAGTGTTACACAAGTATTTTTCAAATTTCTCAATATTTTTCTAAGATATTCTTTCTCACTTTCTTACACACAACACTATTTTTCTTCAAAGAAAATTGTTCTTTTGGCTTTGCTTTGTTTCTCTTCTTGTTTTGGTATGTTGGTGTTTCTCTAAGGCAAAGACATTGCCTATTTATAGGCAAAATTACACATCAATGTTAGTTGCACCTATCATTTGTGGTTACACCTATCATTTGTGGTTGCACCTAACATTTGTAGTTATACCTATCATTTGTGGTTACACCTACCATTTATGGTTGCACATACCAATTGTGGTTGCACCTACCATTTATGTTTTCTTCCTCTTAAATGTAGGAGGGACTTACAAATCTCCCCCTCCTAACTACATAGAGGGTTCCACCAATCCAGCAACTAAATGACAGTATTCAAAATTTTGTCTTGGGAGAATTTTTGTCAACATGTCTGATCCATTTTCTTCTGTATGGATCTTCTCAAGTTGTAATAACTTCTTCTCCATTACATCCCTAATCCAGTGATATCTCACATCAATATGTTTTGATCTCGAATGAATGGAGACATTCTTTTCAAGATGGATAACATTCTGACTATCACAAAATAAATGATAACTGTTTTGTTGTAACCCAAGTTCTTTCAAGAACTTTTTCATCCATAGCAACTCTTTACATGCTTCCGTTGTTGTTATAAACTCTGCTTCGGTAGTGGACAATGCAACACATTTTTGTAACTTTGATTGCCATGACACAGCTCCCCTTGCAAATGTAATCAGGTAACCTAAAGTGGATTTTTTGGAATCCACATCACCAGCCATATCTGCATCTGTGTATCCAACTAACACAGGTTTATCATTTCCAAAACATAGGCATATTTTGGAAGAACCTCGAAGATACTTGAAAATCCATTTCACTGCAGCCCAATGTTCCTTTCCAATATTTGAAAGGAATCTACTCATAATTCCAACTGCATGAGTGATATGTGGCTGTGTACAAACCATGACATACATTAAACTTCCAACTGCTGAAGCATATGGAACCTCTTCCATCTCTTCCTTCTCTTTGTCTGTAGAAGGGCTCTGCTTAGAACTTAGCTTAAAGTGATTAGCAAGAGGACAACTAATTGCTTTAACCTTATCTATATGAAATCTTTGAAGTACTTTCTCAATGTACTTCTCCTATGACAACCATAATTTCTTGGCGCCTCTGTCTCTAATAATAGTCATGCCAAGAATCTACTTTGCTGGCCCCAAGTCTTTCATGGCAAAAGACTTACTCAACTGCGTTTTCAAGTTATTGATTCTGGAAATATTTCGGCCAATAATCAACATATCATCTACATAAAGAAAAAGAATAATGAAATCATTATCAGAGAATTTCTGCACAAAAACATAATGGTCTGAAGTAGTCTTTTTGTAGCCTTGCTCCCCCATAACAGACTCAAACTTCTTGTACCATTCTCTTGGTGCTTGTTTTAAGCCGTAGAGACTTTTCTTCAATTTGCAGACATAATCTTCTTTTCCCTTTTGCTAAAAACCCTCTGGTTGCTCCATGTATATCTCTTCTTCCAAGTCACCATGTAGGAAGACAGTTTTGACTTCCATTTGCTCAACCTCCAAGTCAAGACTTGATGCTAACCCTAGCACAGTACGAATGGATGTCATTTTTACAACTGGAGAGAAAATCTCATCAAAGTCAACACCTTTTCTTTGGCTGAATCCTTTGACAACCAGTCTGACTTTGTGTCGCGGACTGGAATTGTGTCCTTCATGCTTCACCCTGAACACCCATTTATTTTTCAAGGCCTTCTCCCCTTTGGGAAATTTCATTAGCTCAAAGGTTTTGTTCTCATGCAAGGACTTTATCTCATCTTGCATGGCTTCAATCCATTTTTGTTTGGATTCGTCATCCATGGCCTCTTCATAATTTTCAGGTTCTCCCCCATCAGTGAAAGTTACATACTCATCTGGAGGATATGAGATAGAGGGTCGTCTCACTCTATCACTTCTTCTCAGTGGAACAGGAGAAGCCGCAGGTGTTGGCACTTGATAATGAACATCATCATTTCCCTCATGTTCATAACCAACTTCTATGGGAGCATCATCTTCATCAGGAGGATAAACCTGGTCTTCATCTCCAACTTGTCTTGGCACTGATGTTGGAGGAATTAATTCCAAATATGATAAGTCACTATTGGAATTAGGAACATCTTTCTTCATTTTGATAATATCTTCAATGGTCTCATCTTCAACAGATACAACATCACGGCTCCTGACAAGTCTCTTTGCAACCGGATCGTAAAATCTATAGCCAAATTGATCTTGACCATAGCCAATAAAAATACACTGTCTTGTTTTGGCATCAAGTTTGGATCTCTCATCCTTGGGGATATGAACAAATGCTTTGCAACCAAACACTCGCAGATGATCATAGGAAACATCTTTTCCTGACCACACTTTATCTGGAACATCCATCTTGAGAGGAGTACAAGGTGAAAGATTCAACACATGTGCAACTGTGAGTAAGGTTTCACCCCAAAAAGTTTTAGGAAACTTTGCATGTGAGAGTAGACATATGACTCTCTCCATCAAAGTTCTGTTCATCTTCTCAACTAAGCCATTCAACTGCGGTGTCTTTGGAGGTGTCATCTGATGCCGAATACCATGCTTTTTGCAATAAGCATGGAAAGGTCCTGTGTATTCTCCACCATTGTCTGTCTGGATGCACTTCAGCTTCTTTCCAGTCTGTCTCTCAACCGAGGCATGAAATTATTTGAAGACATCTAGCACATAATCCTTTGTCTTTAGAAGATATACCTACGTCTTCCTTGAATGATCATCAATGAAAGTCACAAAGTATTGAGCATCACCAAGTGACTTTGGCATTGGTCCACACAAATATGAATGAATCAGATCTAAAATATTATTCATTCTGGAAGGAGGGAAGCTCTTGAAAGCAACCCTGTTTTGCTTTCTTGCTAGACAATGAACACATTTCTCCAAATGTACTTCATCCATTCCAGACAATATCTTCTTTTTGGCTAGACTTGTCAAACCTTTTTCACCCATGTGACTGAGTCTCTTATGCCATAACTCAACTGCACTATCTTTCTCTATGGCATTTACTATGTCGGTAGAGAGCTTCACTTGTATTATATACAGAGTTGTATGCTTCTCACCTCTAGCCACTACTAAGGAGCCTTTTGTAAGTTTCCATTTTTCATAAATGAAGGAGCTGTAATATCCTTCATTTGCAAGTTTGTGCACAAAGATCAAATTCAGGCGCATATCTGGAATATGCCTAACATCCTTCAGAAATAGTCTAGTTCCGTTCTCTGTTTCCAAGCAAACGTCTCATCTACCTACTACATTTGACAGGCCTTCATTTCCCATTCTAACATAACCAAAACTTCCAGGTGTGTATGACGAGAAAAATTCTCTACGCGATGTAGCGTGAATTGTAGTACTACTATCAATCACCCAGCTGGTTTCGTGTGATGCAAGATTGACAAAATCTTCATCATAAACGATATTGAACTTGTCTATGGTATTTGTTTGCTCATCATCACTGTTGTCATCTTTTTCATTACTTTGCCTTTGTTCGTTTCTTGTTCCTTCTTGAACACTCGGCAAAATTTCTTAATGTGACCCTTCCTCTTGCAGTGATGGCATTCAACATTGGAAAATTTGTTTGATTTGCCTCTGCTCTTGCTTTTGGGTTTTTGTTCTTTGTACAGTCTCCTTCCTCTAGACTCTGTGACAAGGGCTTGTGCTTCTGAATCTCTTTTCTTGTTTTGTTTCTCATATGAGAACAAGACTTCTACAACAACTTCAAACTCCGTCTTGTCTTTTGCATAAGTCAGATTTGTTGTGATATGATTATATGATGAGGGTAGTGATGCCAATAACATCACAACTTTCTCTTCATCGCCAAAACTCACATTAAATCTTGCTAAGTGAAAAAGCTTGCTGTTGATATTGCTAACATGTTGCATCATGCTCACATTATCTTCCGTCCTCATCTGATATAGCTCCTTCCACAAATAAAATTTATTGGCAAGGTTCTTTGACATGTACACGTTTTCTAGAGTCTCCCATGTTTCTTTAGCAGTCTTGTAATTTTTTGATTCAATATTTTGCAAGACATTGTCTGAGAGATTTAGACGGATTGTACTAGCTGCAATCTCATCTATTTCCTCCCATTGTTCCTCGGTTACGGTTGCTACCTTCTTTTCTTTTCCCAGCAACGCCTTATGAACCTTCTGTTGAATGAGAATATCTTTCATCCTCCTTTTTCATAAAGAGAAATTATTATTGCCATTAAATTTCTCAATATCTACCTTTTGACTTGACATTTTTTTTTCGTTGTGTTTCTTTTTCTATAAATAAATGTGTCCTGGACCTAATAAAATATTTTTTGATGTGACAGATCAGTCTATACTGCAACCACAGAGCATATTAAGAATTTTACTAGATCAACTCTGATACCAGTTGTTGGGCACAACGGGTAAAATAAAATGAATTCAACAGAGTAGAATAATGACACCGAAAATTTAACGTGGTTCACCTTTTAATTTGGGCTAAGTCTACGGGACAAACTCCGAAAAATATTTCTTCCACTAATAAAATTAATGGGTACAAAGTGGGAGGCAATACAACAAATTGAGATAAACCAAAAATAATGTTACACAAGTATTTCCCAAATTTTCTAATATTTTTCTAAGATATTCTTTCTCACTTTCTTACACACAACACTATTTTTCTTCAAAGGAAATTATTCCTTTGGCTTTGCTTTACTTCTCTTCTTGTTTTGTTGTGTTGGTGTTTCTCTAAGGCAAAGACATTGCCTATTTATAGGCAAAATTGCACATCCATGTTAGTTGCATCTACCATTTGTGGTTGCACCTAACATTTGTGATTGCACCTACCATTTGTTGTTATACCTACCATTTGTGGTTATACCTACTAATTGTGGTTGCACCTACCATTTATGTTTTCTTCCTCTTAAATGTAGGAGGGACTTACACAATCAATAGCAGATAATTCTCGAACCTCTTCTCAATGTGATTCAATGCTCATTGGTGACAAAGCGGCAGCCAATACCTACCCATACATTGAGGTACTTTTTTTATGCTAAAAAAATATTTTTAATTCACTGCCATTTCTTGTATGCATAGTGTAAGTATTATTTCTTCTGGCTTTTATTACTTGTTTTCTAGCTTGAAGACAGGCATGGTAGTATTTACTGCATAGTTGTTCCCTATTTTGAGGAAGCAAATTTGTTCCCTAGCTTGGTAACTATAGTGTTTGCTTCGTCTTTTTTTTTTTGTGTGACAATGCTGTGATTTCAGTATCTTTTTTATGGGAGTTTTTCAATAATAACCATCAATGTTTTAGGACATTTTAAAGGTTATTGTATTGTTGAGTTACACATTGGAATGAAGAAACTCGGTACATTTAAACCTTTTCAAGTTTACACGAGGCATAAATGAGACCAAATTTACAAGAACTCATGTTTATAACCAACATGATTTTGTTCATGTGTCCCCACCTAAATTTGCAGTCAAGGGGAAAAAAGAAAAGGTAGAAGATAGAAGATGTCAAGCTTTGCTTTGGGGAACACTTAAATTTTCAGATAAAGAAAAAGATAAGAAAGTGATTATGTACCATAATATTTTGCTACCATAGGTGGTTTTGCTCCTGCTTTGGTATAGATGTTGATAGGCATTAACTTTATTTTATTATTGATTGTAGCTTGTTAATTGACAATTTGACATAGATGATACTAGTATAAATTTTTGGACACTGATACTACTGGGTGACTTATAAAAAATAAAGCATACAATATTAACTAACTTCTGGAGGATCTTGCCAGTAGTAGGCCGTAGGAGAGATAATCATTTGGTGAAACATGAAGGTAGTTGAAATTGGGAACAATTTTTCTCTTAAATTTTTGAGAATTCTAAGCTTTCTTTGTCAGGTGTATGGACTGTGGTGATTATCCTGTTGCATCTTCTTTTCCCCTTTCATTAGCTTGGTATAGCTATTCTAAATGATGCTACACTTCTAATTTTATAAAATTTTTGAGCATATTTTTGCCAAAGTCGAGGTTTACTTCAGTATGCCTCAAGGCAATCATCTTGCTTTCGCAGGAGGAAACCTCCTCCGACATTGATTGTCATGATTCTTAACTCGAGTCTCTTACTCAAGGATGGCAGCGGGTGAGAGTGAAATGCCTGTTTTGGTAATGCTGGGACAACTATAGGATACATGTACCTATGATTATTATAATCTTTTTCAACACTATCATATTAGTTATCTTGTGATATCTATATATAAAAAACTAGTTGATTTATTAATCACAATTTTGGTATTACAATAATCATATTTATCTTGTGTTTTATTATTTATCGTTATTTTTAGATTAAAACTGTCAAAGTTTTATGAATAATTACAGTTTCAATTATCTATAATTAAAATTTTCATCTGTAATGTTATTTAATATTTTTCTTATGAAAAAGAAGTCACATAAAGACTTTTGAAAAAAAAAATTAATAATAAAATAATATTTAAAAAATATCAAATGTCATTCCACCATTTTCATAAACAAAAAGAGTAAAAATCACCTTTTATGTAACTTATGGGATTAAATGATACTTTTTACCAAAATAAAGTGACTAATTTGACTCTTCTTCCTATAATTTATTGCATAGTTTGATCTCGCACACTAATATAATAAATTCAAGTCCAAAATGTTGGAATAAAATCAAAAATACCCCTAAGGTTTAAGGAATCTTCAGAAATACCCTTCAGGTTTAGAAAAATTCAAAAATACCCTTAAAAATATAACGGAAGTTAAATTTAACACTTATCAGGAATACCCCTAAGATTTCTATATATATATATAAAATGGAAGAGGAAATAAACCAAGAAATATTGGATATAGAAATAAAAGACATCTGAGGATGTTTTTCACAAGAAATGGTAATAAGTAAAAAGAAATTTGAAGAAATTCAAAAACAAAATTAAACCTTAAAGAAGGAGATGGATTTAAAGACCCATCATTTTTATTAAGAAAAATATTCCCTAGGAAAAATATAATTTATTATGGTATAAGTAATAAAGAGATGAGTAAGGATAAAGGAAAAATTGGATACATCCATTTAGGAGGAATTCAAATACTAATAAAAGCTCATTTTAGAGAAGGAATAGATACACCAATAAAAATAGCATTGCTAGACAACAGAATAATAAATAGACAAGATGCTTTATTAGGAATGATCCATGGAAATTTAGGATACCAAAAACTAAATTTTACAGCATATCCTAGATTTGCTATAAATATACAAGATAAAAATTTAAACCAAGTACTAAGCCTAGCTTATGAATTCGAAAGAGGAGATTTAATGAAAGAAGGAAATCACCCATTTTCAATACACTATTTAGTGACATATTCTTTAACAAATAGTCATAATAGTTCAATATATGGACAAAATGAATTTATAGAAATAGATAAAACTTTTAAGGAATTAGGACAAATAATAAAACCAGAAATACTAACTGATTTTGAAATACCAGAAGAATGGAAATTAGATATTAAAGAAAAACCCTTAATAACGGGAAGAAATAATAAAACTAATAGCATACCTAGATTTACTTTTATAGATGAGGAAGGAGAAACTTCTAATCAAGAAGTTAAAAAACTAGAAAATGAAGTTAAAATAATGAAGGCATTAGTTCATGACTGCATATTAGGAAAAAATCATGTTTAAAGAAAAAATAAAAGATATACATTTAGAAATAAATGGAAGCCTAGTAGGAGTGGCAAAAAATCAAGGAATATTATTTGAAACTATACAATTATTAACAGAGAAAATGGATCTAGTCCAGGAATCAAACACAAAATATTTAAAAGAAATAATAGATATACAAGGAGAACTATTAAAAGAAATAAAAGAATACGGTTATAATAAACTACAACAAAATATGCATAAGGAATTTTCAAAATTAAGGAAAGATGTATACAATTTAAGAATATATCATAAATACGATCCTTTAGAAGGATTAAAAGAGGAACCACCAAGGAAATCAGATTCTTTGATTCCTAAAAATGAGAAAAGGAAAAATAAGGAACAATCTAAGAATAAAGAAATAATTCCAAATTAATGGAATATAGAAAGAAATTAGAAGAAGAATTTATGAACCCTGAAAATAGGGATATAGAAACATTGGTAAAATTGTTAACATTAACCAATGAAGAAATAGAAGAACATTATATTGGAAAACTTTGTACCAACAAAAAAGAAGATGATATGACAATAATCAGTGAAACTGATTCAGAACCAGAAAATATGACCCTAAAGAGTCATATGAAACCAATTTCATTACCAATCCCTTACCAGGAAGAAACATCTGACCCTCATAGGGAAGAAAGAAATAGACAAAGATCAGAGCAACCTGATACTACATATAGAAGAAGACAACCACCTAAAATGGAGGAAGGGTTGCATTGGGGAACTAGAAGTAGTATCCCACCAGAGTTTAAACTCCATGATAATTATAAATCTGAACTCTTAAACTTAGATTGTATAAGAGATAGGAAAAAAGCTCTAGATGAATGGTCTAGTGGAATGAGTGTTCTCATACAAACTTCTCCAACTACACAAACAAATCCTTCAACTTGTAGAGTGCTTATAGCACATAAAATGACAGGAAATGTAAAAGTTTGGTTTTCAAACTTAATAAATAAACAACATTTATTAATGCAAGGAAATGCTTCCACAGGAAGAGAATACTTAGATACAGTAATAAATGAAATATACAAGGAATTTATCGGGGAAGATAAAGGAAGAACTATCACTGAGTCCAGTGAAAATGAAATCAATGAAGCTAAATGACATCTAACAAATATGGAAATTTGTAACATGTGTTATATATATTCTTTTATTTGTGAATATGAAATGTATTACCATAAATTACCACCCTCTATTCAAACAATCTATAAAGAAATGTTTTTTCAAAAATTACCAGGAACATTATATAAAACTTTAACAGAAAATTGGGAACAAAGGAATAGAGAAACTATACCAGATACTCTAGGAGGAAGAATAAGAAATCTTAGAGATTGGATCATTATAAAATGCCAAGAAAAGAAGGAATACAAACAAATAAAAGGAAATGATAAAATTTGTTGTGATACAAGAGATTTTAGAATACCAGGAAACTATGGATGCAATATAAAGTCTTATAAACAAAAATATAAAAATATATATAAGAGATTTAAAAAATATAAATTTAGAAAACAAAATTTCCAAAAATATAAAAAGAGATTCAAGAAAGAAAACTACAAGAAAAGATATTTTAGAAGAAAGGTTTATAAACCTTCTGAAAAAAGGAATTATTGCCCTTCAGGGAAAAAGAAATGTAGATGTTGGATCTGTAATGAGGAAGGACATTATGCAAATGAATGTCCAAATAGACTTCAACATAAAAGAGAATTTAAAAAGGAATTTTCATAGAAAGCAAAAATCTTAAAAGAAGCTTTCAAGATGGAATTAGAACCAATTGAGGAATCTGATATAGATGATACTTACAGTATCTATCTATTAGAAGAAACTGAAGAAGAAATAACTGACTCAGAATATGAACAGGAATATTCTTTATCAGAAAATGAATGATTTGTATAGTATTACAAATCCAAATAGTACTTACATTAAAGTAGGACTAAAATTTAAAGGTTATAACACTTATCATTTACATGCATATATAGATACAGGAGCTAGTATGTGTGTAGCTAGTAAATATGTATTTCCAGATAACAACTGGAAACAAGCACCAAAAGACTTGATTGTAAGAATTGCTAATAATACTACAATAAAACTTAATCAAGTATTAAAAGATACTGATATAATAATAGGAGGAGAAAACTTTCATATTCCTACAATATATCAACAGGAAACAGGTGTAGACTTGTTAATAGGAAATAATTTTTTAAATTTATACCAACCTTTCACACAACATTCAGACAAAATAAGTCTTACAACTTTAGAAGGAGATACAATATATGTCTCTAAAGTAAGGAAAACTCTAACTGTCTCCAACCCAACTTTTATGCAACAACATAAAAAGCGAAAGCGTGGTGAGATAAAAGACCAGCAAAAACAGAAACCCTGTTTAGAAAATATTTCATTAGATATAGAAGAAAAACAAAACTCTTTTCTTAATGAAATACAGGAAGATAAAGTCCTAACAGGCATCAAAAGACTATTAAAAACAGTCAATTCAGAAAATCCTTTGGATCTAAAAATAAATAAAACTAAGACAAAAGTCAAAATAGAATTAAAAGATCCTAACAATGTCATAAGAGTAAAACCAATGATTTATACTCCAGAAGATAGGATTGAATTTGGAAAACAAATTGAAGAACTTTTGGAATTAAAAGTCATAATACCAAGTAATTCACCTCACTCTAGTCCAGCATTTTTAGTTGAAAAAGAAGCTGAGAAAAGAAGAGGAAAAAAAAGAATGGTAATAAACTTCAAGGCATTGAATAAAGAAACCATTGATGATGGATACTTCATTCCAAAAAAGGAAGAACTATTATCATTAATACAAGGAAAAAAATATTTCTCTAGTTTTGATTGCAAAAGTGGAATTTGGAAAATAAGATTAGATGAAGAATCCCAGAAATTAACGGCATTCAGTTGCCGCCAAGGACAATTCCAATGGACAGTTATACCATTTGGATTAAAGCAAGCTCCAGGTATTTTTCAAAGATATATGGATAACATTTTTAAAAAATTACAAGATATTTGCTGTGTTTATATAGATGATATTTTGGTTTTCAGTAATGAATTAAATAAACATTATTTGGATATTATCAATATATTACAAGAATGTAGAAAATAAGGCATTGTACTCTCTGAAAAGAAAGCAGTACTTGCTCAGTAAAAAATCAAATACTTAGGATTGGAAATTGAGGATGGAAAACATAATCTACAACCTCATATATTAAATAATATTCAAGGTTTTCCTAGTGAATTAAAAGATAAAAATCAATTACAAAGATTTTTAGGATGCTTAACATATGCAGAAGCCTATATCAAGAAACTTGCAGAAATGCGAAAACCATTACAAGCAAAATTGAAAAAAGATCATGTCTGGAAATGGACAGAAGAAGATACTCTATACATGGATAGAGTAAAAGCAAAAATAAAAAATTTACCAACTTTATATCATCCAGGACCAGATGATAAAATGATAATTGAAACAGATGCTTCACAAGAATATTGGGGAGCAGTCCTCAAAGCAAGAGTAAATGACAAAGATGAATATCTTTGCAGATACACATCAGGGTCTTTTCAAGGACCAGAATTAAATTACCATAGTAATGAAAAAGAATACTTAGATGTTAAAAAAGCTATTAAGAAATTTGCAATATATGTTATAATTTCTAGATTCACTATCAAGACAGATAACAAGAATTTTGGCTATTTCTTAAGAACTAATATTGCAGGAGATTATAAACAAGGAAGACTAATCAGATGACAACAATGGTTCAACCATTACAATTTTGATGTTGAACATCTTCCAGGACATAAAAACAGTTTAGCTGATGCTCTTACCAGAGAATTAACGCCTCTAACTATTTTTATGATTGCAGGAATGGAACATCTTGACATAAAAATCAAGATAAAAGAAATGAGATAAAAATCCTACAGGAACAACTCGAGTTGCTATATCTTGAGAAATCTCTTAAAGAGACAGGAATAAAACAGGAAGAACTTAATTGTTTAAAACAAAGCAGAACCTCAAATGAGGAATCTTTGTTAATAAAACAGGAAGAACTTAATTGTTCAAAACAAAGCAGAGCCTCAAATGAGGAATCTTTGTTAATAAAACAGGAAGAACTTAATTGTTCAAAACAAAGCAGAACCTCAAATGAGGAATCTTTGTTAAAAAAGGAAGAACCTAACAGTTCACAAAAAACTTCTAAACCCAATTGGGCAGATGAAGCAGAAAAAGAAGAACAGAAAAAAGTTTATGTGGTCTATAATGGCTCAAAACCAGGAATTTATAACAACTGGGCAGAAGCCAGCAAATCTATTCTAGGAATCAGTGGAGTAACTCACAGAGCCTTCACCAACAGGATAGAAGCAGAAGGTAGTTATGCCAACTACAAAACACCAAAGCTAATAACTCCAGAGGAGATAGTAAGAAATTATTCTGAGGTACTACAACAGCAACCAACAATTCCAAGAAGATTGACAAATCTCGGGAAAATAGTAAGGCCTACAGTGCTATTTAGAGAAACATCTCTACCAGAGACATCAAAAACAACAAGACATTCAATGTTATTTAGGGAGACATTTCCTAGAACTACACCAGTCATTGAAGATGAAAAAGATCAATACAGGAACCTCAGCAAACCACAATGGTTAAATCTCTATAATTTAGCCAGAAAATCTACCCAAGAACATATTGAAAATATGAAATTCTATACTACACACAAGGAATTTCCTGCAGGTAGTAAATTCAACATATTGGAAGGAGCTGATCCAATTTTTGTCTATAAAGCATTTCATGCAGGATTAATAGAAAATATTTATCCAGGAATTAATTTAAGTGAATTAAATTATTTCCCAGAAAATTTTAAAAGAGCAATTAAGAATTTCCGAAGGAAAATTAAAGTAGGTGATAAACCTATTTATCTTAGATTCTTTAGTTCATTAATGGACTGGAATGAAGAAGGAAGTATTAGTCCCTACCACTTCATCAAAATAGGGATTTCCAATACAAACAGAGAGGTTCCCAAACCAAGGGCACTTCCAGAAAAAGAATTTAACACAGAAGAATTCTGTGTATTAAGAGGACAAATGATAAGCCAAATTTACTATGAACTCAGAAAGATTGACAATTCTACTGAGATTAAAGTAAATTATTCAACCAGTAAAGTTATTATTATCTCTCACAACAGCATGGCTCTGTCAGAAGAAGATGGTGAAAAAATCACCAAATATGAAACCAATTTTAATTGCAATAACCTAGAAATTGGTCAAGAAACCAGGAAGGTATTTTGCTTTTATGCCAGAAAAGCTACCAAAGACCATAGATGCATTCTCTGCATCAAAGATCGAGAAGATGAAGATGCGTCATCATCAACGTCATCAAAGGAACCGTCTGCAGAAAACAACAAAGAAGAATAAAGAAAGCAATTGTCGGCAGAAGACTACAAAAGAAATAAAGATGTAGACCCCACATCTTAGTCGGCAGCATATTCCAAGGAAAAAAAGTAATGGCTATCCTTTAAAGAGGAAAAGCAGATGAATTATTAAAGCAAGGGTAAAATAATAATTTTAGTCTTGTAAACAGGGATTCCTTATTCTATAAAAGGAACTCTTATTATCAGAACAAGAACACGAAAAAATACAGAGCTCTCTACTCTGAAATACTCTAGAAAACCTCTCTAGAAAACCCAAACCCAAAAATGTTGTACCCAGTAATTATGAGTGGCTAAGTAACCCTTTCAAGGTTCTTAGTTAGCCTTAAGTTGTAATAATTATTATGTCTTGAATAAAATGAAGTTATATTACTCTTCTCCAAGTAAGTCAACTATTGGACATCATGCATGTACGGATGCAGAAAGCTCACCATTACCAGAAGGGTGTTGAGGTTTGAGCGAAGCTGAGGCATAACAGGTGTAACAAAAGAAGACGAACAGAAGGGAAGATCGTGGTGTACCCATTAAATTCAGGTATGATGATTATAGATTTAAGCTAATTAAGGATCTTGATTGTTGAAATATTCGTTTATAACAAAGTATAATATCTTTAAACAGGAAAATAAGATTTAAACAATTTAAAATATGAATATCGAATCATTAGTACATAAATTAGAACTATTAGATTTAACAAATCAAAGAGTAATTTTTAATTTCAAAAGACAATTAATAGAATCAGGATTAGCATTAAGTAACCAACATAATGAAGAACATAACATACTATGCAACTGTAGTGAATACAGAAGAAAATTAGATCTATACAGGAAAATAATAAGTTTTTTAAATAATTTATTATCACCAATCAATATACAAAGACCGTCAAATAAGTCAATTCTAACTCCAGATTAGAAATCATAAATATTGTAGCGATCCAATGAAAAATGGTATCAGAGCCAAGGAATAGTAAAAGAAAAATTCAATAAATAAGAAAAAATTCAATAAATTGAAAAATTTAATGAATAATAAAAATTCAATGAATAGTAAAATCCAAACAGAAACAATAATACTGGACGGAGGATTAACACCATTAACACACAAGGGCATTTGTGATATTAAATAAACCCCAGGGGCATAATTGAAGATATAGCAAACCTCAAGGGCAATTTAGAAAATGATCCCCAAAATGTTAGATCTAAACATTTCTATATGATTTTAGAGTCGAACTTTGATCTTTTATTTAATTTAAAAAACTGCTAAATTCAATCTAAAATTTTAGGCTTGGATTAACCCGGCCAAATTTACATTCTATAACCTAAGTGCACTATCTCATCTTTTTACCATTACCATTTATATAAAAAATATATTAAACATAAATATTATTTTTGAAATAATTATATGATATTTTACCTCTTTATTATTGTTAAAGCAATATTTTTTCTTAAATAACCACTATTTATGGACTTATAGAGTATATATTAACAACACATATTATTAGGTATGTACAATAAGATGAAAGATAAAGATGGTGAAGAGTTGTTACAGACTTTTAGGTTAAAACATTTGAGTAATTCAATTACTTAGTTTAATAATAATATTTTTTTTGTCTTATTATTTTAAGAAAATGATCTTGTAAGAAAAAAATAAATTGGTGGTCATTTTTTAATTATATGTTTCGGGTAATTATATGTAATCGCTTGCACGTGATTTCTTTAATAAGGATTATAATTGTCATTTTAGTGGCTCTTCATGTGTCCATCCGTCTAGTTTGTTATGATTTCTTTCAGTTTTTAGACACATTTAATAAGAAATAATATGTAAAATTTAATATATTATTAAACCGATTCAGTTCAATTTAATCGATTTAAAAATTAATATAAACCAGATTAGACTATTTAATTTATAAAATTGTTCGATCTAATCCAATTTTTCAATTTAATTCGATCCGGACCGATTTATGGACTACTTCACACCATTCAAGAACCCTTTTCTCCGTTTAGAAAAAGGTTCAATTTTTAACTCCGTGTCGTTTTATTTTTTTATTTTACCTTTATTTAAATAATAATATTTTAATTACATGTATCAAGTAATATTATTTTATTATAAATATTATTAAATTTTGATTTTTTTCCTTTAAGAAACTTTTTGAAATTACAATAAAAAACTAATTTTTTATTCTAAATTACTAATGAATACTTTAGACCTAACCTTGAGGTAGTGCCTTTAAACAAAAAAAAAAAAAAAAAAAAAAGAAGAAGAAGAAATAGTAGAAAGAGATTTAGTAGCAAAGTAAAAGCAATAACAGAAAGTTTATATGCCCCGAATTTGAGAAGAATATTAAAGATATGATAAATTGCTATTCTTAAGTAAGCTCACCTATCTAATTTCAACCATGAGTATGATATCCTACAAACTTAAAAAAATAAATAAAAATAACATATCTTAAAATTTATAATTATAAAAATAATATTATATATATATATATATATATATATATATATATAATTTGAGAAGAATATCAAAGATATGATAAATTGCTATTCTTAAGTAATCTCACCTATCTAATTTCAACCATGAGTATGATATCCTACAAACTTAGAAAAAATAATAAAAATAACATATCTTAAAATTTATAATTATAAAAATAATATTATATATATATATATATATATATATATACTATTAAAAAAATTTCAATCTATTATTTCACATTTCATTTAAATTGAATTAAAATTATTTAGATATTTTTAAATAACAATGATAATATTACATGTTAGAAATAAGATACCTTATATTAACAACAATAAATTAAGCTATGAATAGGAATGTGAAAAAATTCAACTTTAGTTAATCCTTGTGGCTAGATAATACAATGATATAACTGCACTAATAATAGTGTACCAGAAACCAATAACAATTGAATTAAAAAGTCAAAAAAATTTATTAGAGGCCATGCTAAGAGAAATCAGGGAGGGGCTGCATTGTGCATGCTGAAGCCGGTGGAGAGTTGACTCACATTGAAGAAGCAAACATATACATCTGGGGTTGGTTATTGCCTGCTTCCCCTTTTTTGGTATTTTTTTTAATTATCCATTTACATATCGGGAAAGGAAGGATATTATTCATTAATTATAAAATATATTTTTCAAAATTCGTTATAATTCAACTAGTGTGATTTTTTTCATTCTTATCATGACAAACCCAAATTCAAATCTATTCGTATATTATTATTTTTATTTAATAAAAAAAGGATTTTTGTGTTTTCTATTTTTTTTAAATGAGTATATTCCTTACAAATTATATTAATTTCCCATTCTCAAAGATAGGGATATGCCGGTATGAGTTTTTGTCTGTGTTTTGGAAGGCATAACTCACGTTTGTAACCCTTTTGTGTTTAAAGCATTTACTTGATCATCACCGAGGACTTGCCCCTTGGACAGATTGGTATATTTTTATTATTTAGAAAAATTATATTTTTAATAATTAAAAAAATATCTATTAAGATAATTAAATTTATTTTTTTAAATTTATAATTATATGCTACATAACTTATTGTTATATAACAAGTTGTTACTTAGAGTGTTTTACTAACATGCCATAAATGGAAAAAGAATTACTCTCAATTTTTTTTACTTCTTAAAAATATAAAAAAGTGAAATAATTATCTCATAAATTTGAAATTCATTCCTATTGATTTTTTTCACACTCTCTTTCAAATATTGATTCACTTTTTTTTAAAATTGAAGATCAATGTACTATTAATCTTTATACTATTTAACTCATTTCAATTTGTTACCAACACAATTATTTAAATCATTACATTTAATCTTTAAATAATTGATATTATATTCAATTTATCCAAAACTACTTAATCTTTTTCAAAAAGATTAATACTATTCAAGTTTAATAAATGGTTTAAAAAACACACACTCTCTCTCTATCTCAAATCTATTCGTGCTCCCATTAGCTATTTTTTCCCCATGATTGAAACTTAGAAATATTAGCAATAATATAAAAAACCACTAAAATTTATGATTGTGTCATATTTTGCTACTTTATTTTTTAAATGAAGCACGAAACTTGATTTTTAAAAACATATATCATAAAACATTTTTTTAAATCTAATTTCCTTTAATCATCATATATAAAAAGCATCAATATATGGTCCACGGTTAACATTTTATTTTATTTTTTGTTATTTTATACTAATAAATATCAAAAATTTATATATTAAATATATATATATTTTTATGTTTTTTGTTAGTTTTTTTACATCAATAAATACTAATATATATAATAAATAAATTTTTATAAATTTTTATTTTATATAATGTAATTATTTTTATTACATTAAAGGTAAGTGAATGATTAATCATTTAATGAGTATTTGATCAATTCACTTTTGAACATATCTTATTTTTATAGAATGTTCCTATAATAAATATATTCCTTATGAATAATTATTTTATATAATGTAATTATTTTTATTACTTTAAAAATGACAATTCATATAGTTAATGATTACTCATTTAATAAGTATTTGATCAATTTAATTATGTGTATATCATATTTTTATTTAATATCCATATAATAAATACATTTTTTATGAATAATTATTTTGTATAATACAATTAATTTTTGTTACATTATAGTTGACAATTCATACAATTAACCTATTTAATGAATGTTTGATCATAAGTAAATCATATTTTTGTCGAACTAATAATTTTTATATCGAGATCATATAAATCTCATATCAATTAAAAAAAACACTCAATTAATATAAATTGTTTTTAAACAAAAATGCTTATTAAATTCAATCCAACCATATCTATAATTAATGTTGGATTAATTCCTTAAATATTAAAAATATTAATTCAATAAGTTCATATATTTTTATTTATAATTGATTTATTTATTAAATAAAGTTATATAATTTATTATCAATATTGTGTTAAATTACCCATATTTATAATGTATTTGGATTCTATTACCCATAAAATAGTTACTACTATATATTTATTCATCACTAAAATATCATATTAATTAACTATTTATTTTAATAGTATTTTTACAAATTAATTTATAAAATATTTTAACATAAATATTTCAATTATAACAACATTAATTTAAAATTTTATATTCAAAAAACTTACTTTTTATTTTATTTTATAAAATAAATAATATGAAATAATAATAATTGTTACTCGATAATTAATATTATAATATATTTATTAAAATTAAATCATCAACTCGAATATCTATATGTATAAAAAAAACTAGTTTTAACTGAATGAAAAACCATTTTTTTAACTTTTTTTTCCTTTTCCTTTAAAATAATAAGAAATTTGATTTTTGCAAGAAAAGGTGGAGAAAACATCGACTTTGTTCCATTTTATGGTTTATATTTCTTTTCATTTTTACCCTTCCTCTTCCTCATTATAATTATTGCATTTGTTGTTGATAATTTTGTTCTTATTGTTATTATTATTATTATTATTAGGGTTATGTGATAACCTCATAATATTCAAAAATCAAATATAACCCCTAATACTTTACTTTTTATACAAATTAACAAAAATAACCTTAGTTTTTATTAATAAATTATATTTTAATTTTAACTAAATATTTGTCTTATATGACAGGACAAAATTAGACGATGTCTAACTAGTCGGAGTTTGGTTAGTCGGTAACTCTACTTAACGGAACTGAGTTGGACACATGTCTAACTTAACTGGTCAATTATTCAAATGGTCGTAGTTTGGTAAGTCAGTGACCTTACTCGTTAGAACCGAGTTGGACACATGTCTTGCTAAATTGGGTAGTTGTCAAACTGATCAATTTTTGATCGAACTGTGACACTACTCGTTGGAGCGAAGTTAGATACATGTCCAATTAAACTAGATAGTTGTCCAACTCACTAGAGTTTGTTCAGTTGGTGACTCTACTCATTGGAACTGACTTAGATACATATCCAACTAAATCAACAGTTATCCAATAGGTCAGATTTTGGTCAAATGATTATCTTACTTGTCGGAGCAAAGTTGGGCA
Organism: Hippophae tibetana; assembly: GCA_037013495.1. Taxonomy (NCBI): domain Eukaryota; kingdom Viridiplantae; phylum Streptophyta; class Magnoliopsida; order Rosales; family Elaeagnaceae; genus Hippophae; species Hippophae tibetana. Next base: position 30,785,286 of record CM072802.1, on the reverse strand, counting down.
TATGTCCAACTAAAGAAGATACTTATCTAATTATTTAGATTTTGATTGGTTGGTGATCATACTTATCAGAATTAAATTAGACACATGACTAACTAATTAAATTTTATTCGATATGTGACCCTAATCACCAATTAATATGTATATGAATAACTAATTGCACATATTTCTCTACATGTGTTCATATACTTGGTTAGATAATTATCCAACTTTGTTATGTAAAATTTAAATCATATTTTTAAAATAAGGTCTTAGTTTTTAATTTAACATAATAAACCATATGTCTAATTATATGTTCATTAGTGATATAGTGAGAATGGTAATGATATGGGGTAAAAAAAACCACAATCTATTGAGTTAGATGTCTTTGTCTTATTTTGGAAGAAAAAATAGAAAATAAATTGATGCAAAAAGAGATTTTAGTGACTTTTTTATTACTATCAATATTTTATTTTTCAAAATCCCTTAATTTCAGTGGAATAGTATTAGTTTTTGAAAAAATAAGTGGTTTTGGGCAAGATATAACATTATTAATTTGAAGTTTACATTTAAAAAAACATTTATAGAGTTTAAATCAAATAGAGTTAAATATTATGAAGGTTAATAATGTATTTGAATACTAGATTCACAAGTTGTAATCATACACTATTTCTTATTTTAATATTCATTTATATCTTTTATTACTATTTTTAAAATGACATATAAGTACATTAATATTGTTATTATGATTTCTTATATAGTTCTTTAGTAAGCATAAATAAAGAGAAATATTTTTATATTTTTTTATTCTCCAACTCAATTCATATTGATTCCTATTTCGATCAGTTCCGAAATATTGATTCCCATTTTAAAATTTTGGATTATATATTATCTAATAAGTTCAATAATATTTTAAAATCAACAAAAAATCATTTTTTCTGACATATTCACGTTATTTTCAAATACAAATAATATTTTTAATATGCTATTTTTGAAATGATGCATATGTACCATGTGACATTTTAATCAATCATGTAACACTTGTATTCGACTCAAGTGTCCTAATTTTTTCAACAAAAAAGTATGAATGAAATATATATTCAGATGTATAATATTTTCATAATTAATACATATATTTATAGGAAGTGTATAGGCTTCTCTCATTGGTGTAGTCTAAGAATCAATCATAAGAGGCTATAAGTTCTAACTATATAATAGAAATCATCAACTATTGCACATGGGCTATATAGTTGATATGCAATGTATAGTATATTCCAATAGCCCCACAGTCAAGCTAATGGGAGAGGCAAGACCATAAACTTGATTTTAAGCTCATGAAACTATGTGGAGAGCAATGGTTTGATAAGAACATTTGCAAGTTGATCATAAGAAGACACATGTTCAAGAAACAACTGATTTTGTAACACTAAATCACATAAAAAAGTGTGGGTCCAATTCAATGTTTTTGGTGCAAGCATGTTTAATGGGGTTTTTATCTAGGCCTTAAGCACTTAAGTTGTCACAAAATAGAGTTTTTGGAGCTAGGATAGATAGATGTAACTTAGAGAAAAGTGATTGCAATTACAATAATTCAACTACTATAGTTACCATTGCGTGATATTCTGACTCAATGCTCGAGTGTGATATAACTTTCTATTTGGTTGTGTACCATGAGATAAGATTATCCCCCAAGAAAATTTAGGAAGCCTCAATGGATTTACGATAATCTATTAATAATGCCCAATCAGCATCACAAAAGACACTCAGCTAAAGATTGGATGACTTAAGAAAGCTAATCCATAATGAAGAGTACCTTTCAAGTACCTCAACAAATGTTTAGCAACCATCCAATGAGAGTCACTAGGTTGAGTCATAAATTGACAAAGCTTATTAACACCAAAGGAAATTTCTGGGCATGTAAGAATCTTACAAGTCTTGTAGTCCATATCTTTGTTGCCATTTTCGTGTGAAAAATATAGAGTCTGTTTATTTTACTTAGTGTTTCTATATTCCTCTATGTATGGTTAGTTATTGTTGATTAATAAAGCACACATGTACGTAATTAGTTACATTATATTTGAAATCATGTTATACGCATATCACAATGTTGGTTTATTAACATGCCAGCTAGGTTGTGAGTTATAGTTTTTGTCTCGTTGTTTGTGTAGGTATTTATGAAATTTTACTTGATAATTTTGGAACACAAAAATTTGAATTTTTTGGCACCTTGATGAGACCCTCGATCGACCCATCACTGATCTTGTCACCAGACCCATCATTATACCTTCAACAAGGTGGTCAACGAGAACCCCCAATGAGGCCTCACCAAGGGTGACCAATTGTTCTTGGTTGGATCTATAAATATCTTATCTTTCCTCATTTTTAATCAAGAAATTTACATGAAACTTTGTCAAAATTTTCTCTAGTTAATGCTTTCATTTCACAATTTACTCTGAGCATACTTCAGTATTTGTGATATATTTTTGTGAGTAAAATAATGTACTTGAATCTTTGAGACTATTTTACATTTCTTGTGAGAACAAAACTATAAGTTTGGATTGGGTTCAAAATATTTGAGATCCCAAATAGTGTTTATTAGTGTATTTTTCACGTTAGTTGTTCACTATCTAATTCATTTTACTGATCATTGGTTACCGATCATACCACTTAGAGCATCTGCTTTTACAAAAAGTCTTACTAGACTTATCTTGTGAATTATTGTGAATTATTGTATTTTGTTTTTGAATGAGCCTCTTTATCTATATAAGGCTCTTAAAACTTTGAAGAAAGCATCCGAATATTTTCATATATATTTTATATTCTAAATTCCGCCAGTACTCTCTGTAATATATCCATATTAATAAGATATTTCAGTTTATCCATTATCTATTGATGAGTGCTCAAAAAGCACTAAAATAACCATGATTTTATGCACATTAATTGATTAAAAATATATATATTTATATGTTTTATCATATATTTATATAAATTTGTCTTTTTCGGAATCACGGGTATTTTTATTGTTTTTCAGGTATTTTGGCTTAAAAACGCAACTTAAAAACTCAAAGAGGAATACTGGAAGCAATACATCACAAATATATTAATAAATAAATGGGGAAAGGTCAACAAATATGGAAAAATTGGACAAAATGGGTCAAAAAGGACAAAAATGTCATAAAGGAAAAAATCGCGCCGCCGCGCCCCAGCGCCCGGCCGCCGCGCCCCAGCGCCCAGCTCCGCCCCAAGCTGCGCGCGGAACTGTTCATCCGCGCTGCACTGTTCATCCGCGTTGCACTGTTCATCCGCGTTGCACTGTTCATCCGCGCTGTTTATCCCCCGGTACTGTGCAGCCACGGTACTGTTCATACCCGGTACTGTGCAGCCGCGGTACTGTTCATACCCGGTACTGTGCATCCGCCCCCGTCATGCTGACGTCATCAAATGACGTCAGCAATCACTAATCCGCGTTTTTACATTTTTTTAACATTTTTTTCTCTACTTTTTCTCTCCATCCTCACCTATAAATACCCCCCTTCCCTTCACTTCAAATCACACCTAAAAACACCTCCAAATACATTCTTTTCTCTCTTTTCTTAGATTTTTAGGATTCTTTAGTTTTTCTTAGTTTTTAGCTTTTCTTAGTTAATTTCTCTTAGATTTAGAGTTCTTCCCTTTTTTGGGAAGAACTAGTTATGTTTTTGTAATATTTTAGCTCTTTGATTCAATAAATGGGAGTGCAAATTCCGCTTGGAGTTTTTCCAACAACGGGAATAGCGTCGAAGTTCTGTAAGGATTTTATTTTCTTTACAGTTATTTTTATGCTTTATTCTTACATGTTATATTTAATTTGTCTGTGGTTAAATTTAACTGTGCTGGCTATTTAGTAAACATGATGTAATAATAACGTTGTTATGCTTGCGAAATATTAAATAGGTAAAAATCTCTAAAATGAATTGATTTTGTTTTTATTCATGATTTTATATTAAGAATGTTAGAGAGAAATATATTATTTTTCATTACAAACTTAAACCTGAAAATTAGATTTTAAGGTTTAGTTATCCGGTCTGATTTAGAGTAGTGCTCTTTTATTTGATGGTACAATCGCCCGATAGTTAGAGTGAAGCTCTATTTCAAAAGTTTTTATAAGAATTATTATCTGAAAATGTATTGACAACATGTTTTCGGTAGTGGTTTTAAAACTTGAAAGTTAGTACTCGGATAACTAAATTCTTGGGTTTAATTTGGACAACTTGAATAAAGTTTAAACTGTCTAACCCCACCAAAGGTGGCATTTAAATGGTTCATTTTCAATCTCTTAGAAAAAGGAATTAATTTAATTAAGCAAATTAGTTATCAACCCCACCCATAGGTGTTAATTGATTTGTTTAGTTAACAAAGAATATCTAACCCCACCAAAGGTGGTATTCATACAAAAAAGGGAGAATCAATAAATATCAATTCATATCCTTAATAACCTAGATAATATGAGCAAGCATAATTAACTTAGTTATTATATCCATAAATACTCTGCCATTATAAATGATAAAATTTGCATAAATGTTTATTGAATCTATGTTTAATTTTATGTAATTAGATTAAAAACACAAAACCCCAAAATATCGTGACAGGATGTTTAGGATTTAATTTCATTTTTAAAAGTTTGAATAATAAATTAAAAACCACACACATTCCTTCCTTAGATCGACCTTGGGAGTATACTTATCATTTTCTACGAAATGATTCGTGCACTTGCGAGAGTTTTATAAATATTAAAACCAAAGTATTGGCAAGAATCGACGATGTCGGTTTTCGCTCATCATCTATCTTCTTTATTGTTTATATAACTTAACAGATCCTAGTCAATCTTGGTATCAGAGCCATCTAAGTTGGAAAAGATAGTAGAATTATAGCAAGTAATCCCAATAATCTTGATATTAAAAGAGACTTCGAGGTACTAGGACTTCGACGAGCAGTGCAGAAGTAAGTTCCAAGAGAGGCAGTGGTAAGACGCGTGAGACTTTGTCTGATCTTATTAAGGTATTCTCTGATCTTTTACAATGGCAGGATTAGTAAGATCATTTTCTAAAACCTCTACTTCTTCATCCTCTAGCACTAGCTCTACTTCTACAGGAAGATCTGCAAAAAATAAAGAAGTAATAAATATAGAAAATATTGAACAAGATTTAGCTAACTGGAATGTTCCTAAAGTAGGAACTTCACAAGTCTATAATAAGGGTAGCTTTCTTTTTAAATCTAACTATATAATAAAAACAGTAGAAGAAACGTATCCTTTAGCTAAAGAATCATTAAATTTAAGCTTATTATCTCAAGGTCTTATAGATCAATATAGAGAATGGACAATTAGTGGTGCAAACCAAAAATGTCTAAGCCCAATCTTTGTTGTAGTGTCGATGAATGAGTTTCATCACATCTTCGACTGTGAGACCGCTAAAGATGCTTTTCCTCTTGCTTATAAGGAAACTTCCCAAGTGAAACAAACAAAATTGAGATTGCTAACATCTTAGTTTAATTCCATCAAAATGAGCAACACTGAAATATTTAGTCAATTCTATGCTTGTTTTTGTGATATCACTAATGTTTGTTCTAATCTTGGTGAGAAAATTTCACAACATATACAAGTATACAAACTCCTAAGCTCTTTAATAGCAGACTACAAGATAAAAATTACAACGATAGAGGAAAGGAAGAATGTGGACAAAATAAACATTGATAAACTTGTCGGCTCAATCCAAACCTATAAGCTTACTCTTGATCCACCCTAGAAAAATAAGGATATGACATTCAAAAGCTCCAAAAAGGATATCTCTGATAGTGATGAGCATATGAATTATGAGTCACTAGTCTTGTTAGTATGAAAATTTAAGAAGTTTATGAAAAATAAGGGTCAATAGAATAATCAATCTAACAAGGGACAATTCAGTCGTTCGAAGGACCAAAATTCAAGGGAAATCAAGCCTCATAGCCTTGAAGGTAAGAAAAATAAGACCACTAGTCCTCAATGCTTTACTTGTGAGAGTTTTAGTCATATTTCTACAAAAATGTGTGAACAATAAAAAGAAAGTTAGAAAAGCTTTTAATGCTACACTCAATGACATAGAAAATTAGTAAGATGGTGTTAGTAACTTAAATGATGATGATACTAACTATTGTGCCTTTACCACAACTATCAAAGAACACCACAATGAGTCCAACTCTAACTCGAATGAAGAAAATGAGGAAGTAGACTCTTCTCTCTTACTGTCTAAGTTTAATGTATCGAATTATAATGAATTATTCCTGGATTATCTAGTTGGTTGCTTCTACATTGGGAACACCTTAGTATCTTGGTACAGTAAAAAGTACAACTCTATCTCACTCTTTATAGCTGAGGTGGAATACATTGCTACAAGAAGCTCTTGCACACAAATTCTTTGGATAAAAAACATGCTCAAGAATCATGGTCAATCACAAGGTATGATATCTTTATATTGTGATAACTCTAGAGCTATATGTATATCTAAGAACCCAATTCAACATTCTAGAACTAAGTATATTGACATTAGGCATCACTTTATTCGAGAATTAGATGAAGAGAAATTAGTACACTTGAGTTTGTATCTATTGAGGAACAACTAACTGATATTTTCATCAAACCTATGGACACTCAAAGATTTGAGTATCTTAAGAGTGCCTTGGGAATCTCTCCCTCAAATTAAATTTCAAATTTTATTACCAACATAAAAGGAAAAAAAGGGATAGAGAAGTAGAATCCTTATCTAGTCAACATGGTATTAGACTTATTTAACACTTACATATATATAACCTTATTTTTGATGACTCAACTCATTTTGATAATTATCATGTAAATTATTTTATAATTTTGACTTATGCCCACACATAGTCTTGTACATGTAATGATCGATGTTGACATGATTCACACACTCATGATCACATATATATGTTATGTTTGAAGTTTATGCATTCTCTTAAAAGATTTTAGGACTTCGACTAATTTTGATTGTAAAATTGTGTTGAGTTCTATTTTTTGTTTTCTAAAATTTATTGTATAGAGACATCTAGTATTGAAAAGGCTACCTATAGTAATGTGTGAAGTTATCGTAGTGAGTAGAAATGGCTACCTTATAACTAGTGTAAAGTCATCTTGCTAGGCAAATGTTTTTTCAAGACTCTATTGACCCAGTCTTGAAAAAACATTTGCCTCATTTATGAAATAAAAAAAAATTAAGTTCTCTTTTGGTAGAGATATTTTATTTTGTGAGATTAAAAACTCAATTATAATTTTAAATGATAGGTGATATTTTTTCCTTTTGAATTTTTTTTATTGATCATAAATGAATTAATTGACATATTTATGAAGTTTAAACATATATACTACTTTTAAGTAAATGTTAATATGTCATTATAATTGCGAAGTGTGCCTCTTCTACTCAACTTGCTTATACAATAGATAATCAAAAATTAAGTTTAAAAAAATGAAAAAAAAGGATGAGTTCTTAATTGGTTGTTTGCTCATTTATGATTAAATAAGTTTAATACCTTATGTGGCTACTTATGAAATATTTAAAAAAAATCAGATTTTTACTCATTCACATCTTCTTCTTATTTATTAACTTTTTAATTGGTTTTTAAGTTAGGGAGTCATAGAACTTAAGGAGAATTTAAACCACATTGTACCTATACATTAATTTATTTTGACATTGCTCTTTTTAACTTTAGAGAGAGTTTAGCTACATTGCTTTGTCCAATACTTTTTCCTTCTCATATGTCAAACAGAGGAAGAGTGTGTTTCACTTTCATGTATTTTGTTATGTATATAGGGGGAGAACATATTTATTTTATGTTTTATTTTATTATGCATATAAGGGGAGAGCATATTTAGGATAAAAATTATTTCTATCATTTTGTATTATGTTAAACTTGATTGATATAAATGCATGTACTACATAATTATTCTTTACACTTCGTTTATCTCTATGTAAAATGAACTAATGTATAATGAGGCTTTCAAGCCAAGTTGTAGTATGCTTTGTCTATATCATTTCAATTACTTACAAGCTTGTCAAGTGAAAGTGAAGATGGATTCACTGGACTATAGGATAGTTCCATTATAGAGTCTTGGACATTATTGTATTTTTTATCTTATTCTTATAAGTGTCATGTAATGAGAGAGGGATTTTACTACATGAAAATACCAAATGAAGAGTTTGTGAGAATTATAAATATTGGTTATTTTCGTGGATAAAATATTTACATGTAAACTTGTTTTTAAGCTCGTTAATTATCAAGTCTATCAAGCAAAGTCAAAGAAATGTCAGAATTTCAAATAATCGTACCTCAAGTACATCTTTTATAACTATGACACATATGATTTAACTTGTGTATTTAATAGTACATATTCATAAAACTAGAATTAATTTTACTACTAAAATATTTATTTAAACTTGAATCAATTTATGAAATTACTAATTAAATATTTCATAGATGTGTTTTAAAAAATGATTTTTTATAATATTTATATTTTTAATGGGCTTTGAAAAATTAAGTGCAAAATATATTTAACCTTAATATTACTAGGTTATTATATATATATATATATATATTCACGTAGACTCAAGAATTAGGAATCATAAAGTTGATTTGTGAACGTATCTAATTGGTAGAAAATTTATTGGAACGTTGGTCTAGAAACTGTTCACGTTAATATAAAAAACTATAAAAACATAGTAAGTACTCGTAAGTAAAGTACATTAGGGTGGTATTCTAAGTATGGTAACATAAGACTTAGTTTATACTTGAACATTTGGTTTTCATAGTGAAAAGTTAAGTGGTTCAATGGATCGATGATTTTTTTAATTAATGGTTGTGGCTTAAGTTGTTTCCACCTAAAAATATCGTGTGATTATTTTATTTTTGTATTTTTTTTCTTATACGTGATTATATGACTAACCATTTTGTTTAAGTTATTAAATTATAAATTGATGAAAATTAAAAATAACTTATCTCTTTTAGGTTAATTAAGTCTATATTTTATAAATTTTCATTTAAATTATTCTTTTTTTGTTATATTCTAAAAACCAATCACAAGATGATACAAGTTCTACCTGAATAACAGAAATCAACAGCGGTTCACATGTGCTATGCAGCTGATATCAATATATAGTATATTTTAATAGTAACCAATTTGTCCGTTTTACCAAAACAAAAGAAGTTATAGGGTATTTTAACCTAAAAAAAAATCAGTTCACACCATGTATATAATTGGTCTTTATATTACCAAGCTGTGTACATGCTTCTGGCAATGAAATATATGAAATACTTTTGAATACATATACACCATTATTGGCATGCATGCACACTTCATGTAGCGTATAAAACTTTTAGTTGATGGTTATATTAATTATTTAAATATAGAAAACGGTACTCATCATCCCACACATGATTCAATCGACCATGCTTTAAAAATAAAAAAAACCAAAAAAAAAAACTTTATTAGTTTTTTCACCTAAAACAATGAGATGTTGACAAAAATGATATAATATCTTATAAAATAAATGACTCAAATTGACATCTTTTTTTTATTTTCTTTATTGTAATCTATCTTTGGTTTTCAGTTGTAGAGTTTATCGTTTTATGAAAAAACAAAACAATAAACAAAAGAAAGTCCTTATACCTAAGCAGCTGTTTATTAATTTTTAAGTGTTGTGAAAAAGACTTCTATCTTTACATTTTTATTTTGAGTAAATTTATAAAAATTCTATCTTATTACATTTATTTTATTTAAAATATTAAATTATTTTTCATCTTGTTTATACCATTAAATATTACATTTGTTCTATTCATATCATTTCATTAATATTTATCTAATAAACACATCAAATAATTAAGTATTATATTTCTGAAATTATAATTTGTTTCAATTATAATACTTAATTATTTAAATTATTACAAAATTTACCACTTAATTATTTGACGAATGATGTCATTAGATGACACTAATAATGATATAAATAAAATAAATTTAATAATTAATTGATATAAATAAAACAAAACATAATTCATAGTTGAACAAAACAAATCTAATAATTTTATAGCATGAAATTTTTTTTTTAATAATATAGTAGTATTTTTATAAATTTATATCTATCTATTAGTACTTAAAAGCATTCTTTTCTGATATAACCACTAATTCACAACACTTCTACAGTTCTATTAGGTTTAGTGTAACTTGTATGTTGTGTTAATGTCGTATCTAAATAAAAATAACTTTCTTAAAATTTAATTATAGTTATCTAACGATGGGTTAGTACCAATTTGCTTTATTTCTTGAACTATGAGGCAGTCAACATTCGAATCGTTCTATATATTTTCTTTTTTATCGAAGTCAACCTACTCAAAGTTAAGGGAACCTACTTTAAGCTAGGGAACGAGGAAGGGATCTTTTAAAAATATTTATTGAGTTATCAATTTGTGTATTAGAAGATGATTAAAAAATAAATGTAATACATCTATTTCATTTTATCATAACCTATAAATATTCATTATAATTTAAAATAAAAATATTTTTTAACCATTTAATTAACTATTATTAAGAGAGCAAATTTTCAACGAGTAACATGCATGCACGCTATTCAGTATAAAATTATGATAAGCTAAGATCACATACTCCCAATAAATATAACATAAATTTTAATAACATATTAGTAAACCTATATATCATTTTTTTAAATCTCTTTCCTTTTCACACTTATGATGTAAGGCCAGCTAAGGACACTGTTTTCTCTATTATTTTTCTACCAAATAGTTGTACACATGCTCTGTTTCATCACCATAGACCCTTCTTTTTATAATACTTATTTGCAAAAATAATAAAGATGATCAATGATCAGCCCACCCTACTACACATTTTAACTATTCAATGCCCTATAAATATGAGCTATAAGAAACCCATTTAAGTTTAAATTAATAACATGAATCTATCTCTCCCTTGAATCCTTCTTCTATCACAAACTATTCAAGTAATAAGAAAATGTCTTATAAAGTGATGATGATGAAAAAGAAGCCATTTGCTTACTCCAAGGTAGATAAAGAAGACCCAGAAGAGTTAAATCATAGGCGAGCTCAGTTCTTAATCCAGAAAATGTTAGAACAAGTAGAAGTTCGAAGAAAACCTTCGTATTTGAGAATTAGAATTCGTAAGTTGAAGATTAAGATTGGGAAGAAATTAACCAAGTTAAGGAAGAACATGTTCTTGAGCCTATCTACAGCTAAACTTTGTGTTTCTCAACAAGTTTTTAATCAATTTAAAAGCTGTAAGAGAATGTTTAACCGTGGTGACAGGAGCATTGCTAATCTTTCTCCATTGTTCAGTTGATAAAGCTTTTCAATCGTCTTTCCCTTTTATTTTCCTGTTAAGAAGATATATTCTAGCTTGTTAAGTTATATCTCACATGCTTAATATATAATTACTCTTCTTTTTACTTTTGAATATTTTGGGCACTTGTAGTTTTTATGAGAAAACTTAATCCTTTTTTTTTCTTTTTCTTTTTTGATGATAGCTAGATTTCTCAGCAGTAATATAAATTGAGATTGATGGTTCATTTGAATTCAGTTAGAAAGTCCAGATTTAGTTGATATGAATACTAACAATTAATACCTTTTACTTAATAATTTTATTGGTTACTTGTAGGGGTGGACACGATTATCTCCATTCCAGTGTTTTTAAAATTTTAATAAATCGAACTAATTAAATCAAAAAAATTCAATCGGTTTTAATTGCTTATTATAAATTTAAACAAAGTTAAACGTATAAAACAGTAATGGATCCCACGTACTTTTTGATTAGATTTAAGAATTTATTTATACAGCTATATAGTTATTTAGCCTAAATAGGAAAAACGGCAAACACCCTTCAATAGGTAACTGTTTATTATTTCTCTCAGGTGTGGGGAGGGAAAAAATAAAGAAAGAAAGAAAGAAAGATTGTTTCAAGTTGTTAGAAAGGATAGACATTTTTATCATTTAATTTTAATTTTTTTAATATATTAGTTATTTTTATTACAATTAGTACTTTTTTTAATACTTTAATCATTTTTTCAATTTTGGTTTTTCTATTATTGTTTTTTTTTGTTGGAAAAACTTAAGTAAAAGAATTGAGTCTTACTAATAGTAGATTATAGATATTTTAAGAAAAAAAATGTAACAAAAGGTTAATAAAAAATAAAAATAAAATAATTAAAATTGATTAATTTATTACTAACTATATTAATAATGTGATCCTCACTGCTGGAATTTCACTGACAAAAGACTTATAAACAGTTCACCATATTAGCGATATTGGACGGGGCACAATTAATCTCGAGGTCACCGCCCACACTGCTAAGAAACAATTTGAAAATGAGTTGAGGACAATAATGGATGCACTATCAATATGAATGAGGGCCATGCACACTCTATATGAAGGACTGACCCGTCGCTTAGATGAAATGGATGAGAGAGAGGGAGGCACACACGCGATATCACTGCCTTACTCTCTATGGTTTGGGAGATACATGCCACTCTCAGACACCCCGACGATCGCAGTATTGGTTGATGATGCTGTATTTTCATTATATTTTTATTTTTGTTTTTTATGTTACAACTGGCTTACTTATTTATCATTTGGATTGTATAATTTTGATGATTGTTATTTTTTACTTAATACTTTGTCTTTTTGTAATAATGTTAAAACAGAAGAGAACACTTCCATTATCCTCATCTATTATTTCTCGAGTTATATATACATTTCATAATGGCTGATTATATATGTGAATGTGTGCGTTATATGAACTTCACGTTACTTCTATGATATATATATTAACTGCACTAATAAACAATAAGGTTTTCAAGTTAAATTGTCATGTCTTGTCTTCTTCATTTAGTTACGTACAAGCTAAGAATCATTGAAGTTGGTTTCACTTATAATGTAATACAATATAAATTTTTTTCTATGATTATTATATAGTAAAAAAATTGTTTTATCGTAGAAAAATACTAAAAGAAGAGTTTATAAAGAAATATAAGTATTAATGATTTCCATAGATAAAATATTATAAACTAATTTCTAACCCTATATACTCTCACGTATTTCAAGTAAAGATTAAGAAATACTAAGTTTTGAATAATTGCACTTCAAGTATACCTCTTAATGCTATCACATTTAGAATTATTTGCATGCATTAACTAGCATGTGTCCCAACACTCAAAATTATTTCTAGTTGTAAATTTTACACTGCTACATCGATTGATTAAGTGTCTCAATCCTTCGAGTTTCGATAAATTTTTGTTTAGAGCTCTTAGGTTACTAAGAATAAGGGAATTAATCGATGGAGTCTTAGTTCGATCAAACTTCAATGAAGTTCTCTTGACTTAGATTTATGTATCATGCTTATCGATAATAGATTGATCGAGTTAAGACTCGATTCAACTCAAAATTTTCAACTTTATAATCTTTATTTTAACTTGAACAAATTAGTAAATTTATTACATACTCTTTCTTAAATGTGTCTAAATCCCTTTTAAGGGTATATGTGTTTTTGTATAATGATATATGTTTAGGGTTTAATATTTTTCTACTCATACAAACCTTTTACTCATTGTTTTAGCTCACATTGCGGTATCAATTTATTGATAGCCATTATATTTTTCTATGTGTCTTATCGTTCCTTCTACTCTTTTATTGGTTTCATATATAGGTAATCTTTATTATCTGTCTCCACTTTTTTGTTAATATGTGTGCGTTGTTAAAAGGATCATTGTCTAAGTATTCTGTTTTGATATATGTTTTAGAATTATTAGTTATGTATTTGTTGGTATTTTTTGAATTAAGATTAGGATTTATTTATTATTAAAATCCATATAAAACATACGTGTTTTTTTGTATTTTTTTACTAATCATTTTTACATGTTCTATGACTGATTAGTAGAAGTTAATTAAAAACTTAGTTAGCATCCATACAAACAAATCTTGTAGATTGTGAAAATAGAACAAGTATTTATAAGTAACATATATTAGAGTATTATTTGTGTATAGATAATATAGACCATGTTTGTAATTGGACATCAAATTTTTATAATTGTTAAATTAGATGTTTCAATGGATCATTAGTTTTCTTCTGATCAAATCATTGTTTTCCGTTTGTGTTGTTTTTATATTAAAATTTGATATGTTATTTTAAATTTTAATACTTGTTAATTTACTATTACATATCCGATCGACGTGTCTAAGCTTTGAATTTAAAAGTATTGATTATTAAAATAGCATATACGATTGAAAACTTTCAATATTAAAAGTAGTTGAATTTATCTGGAATTATTACAAAGTTTTATGTTAGCCTACGCAAATAATATAAGAGAGAGGTGATACGGATAAAGAAAAAAATATTCAAATTTTCTCTTTATTCGTATATCTTAATTGATTTTAAGCAATATATTAGCTTTGAATTAGAAAGAAATATATTTAAAAAAATCAGTTTTCAATTATCTTTGTTTCAAAAACTAAATTAATAAGTAAGAACAACATGCAAAGCACTACTAATTGAAAAATGGTGATTAATTTACAGTTGAAAATTGAAGTGGATTATCCCCAAAGAAATAAAATAATTGAAATTCATCCGTAAATAGAATGAATCCCATCAAAAATTGGTACACAAATAGTATGTAGCTTCGCAGTAATATACAATTTTGTGTCACTTATTTCTTCTCTCAATAAACGGAACATTATAAAAGTACACGGGAATCATTTCTATGAGTCCACGCTACCCAGAGTCAACTCTCTCTCTCTCTCTCTTTTCTTTTTTTTTTTTCCTCCCTTTTTTAACAAAAAAAATTGAAATGATTTATATTAACCATCATTATAAATACACATGGATAAAATTTTAACAGTAGCCATTACACTTAAAGGGAGAAGCTACATATACTTCTCAACATAATCATAAAAGATTCATGTGGATAAAAAATAAAAATAAAAAACACATAAGGCATAGAAGCAATTAGTCATTGATCAGATTGGTTTTTTATCAACTCTACAATCTGACTAGGATGAACTTTTGTGTCTTTGAACTCAACTTCATTTCTAACTAGTCTTACATATACGCCAAATTGTGATAATAATTCAAGTCCAACAATTCACATCATCATCAAAAGATAAATATTTGTATCACATTCCTCCAAGAGCAACCTAGTGATGGTTTTGTCTTCTTCTTCACTAAATCTTGTTCTTCTACTCAATTTTCTCTCTATTTCAATTTGATTCTCACATTAGTTTTGATTCCCTATTTTTTCATTGTTTTGTGCCCTAATTTTTTTTCATATCTTTGAATGGAAAACGTACGATTTCAAATGGATCAGATTGATCTCACAATTAACCTAAGGGATCTATTTGAGACTGAAAAGCTCATCTTTGATTTTGTAATTATAGCTCGTTTTGTTTCTCAAAAGCCTGTGAATGTTAATGCATTAATACTGTTGGAAAATTATGGATCAAAACTCTGAAACCCCAAAAACACTTAAGAACAATTTTCCAGAAACACTCAGAAATTATTGAATTTTTGTTTCTGATTTCTTTAACTTGATTATTACATTGCTACTGAGAGGTATTTATAGAAACAACTAATATCTAAGCCACACAATATAAACTTACCAAAATAATCTAAACCATACACTTATCTTCTTACCTAACCCATTGATTTTTCTTCTTTCCACCAACCATGAGCTGTATCCTTATCAATCCAGATCATCACCATAGAAGCTTCCACGAGCTGGACTTCAAATGGGCTAGAATATTTCAAAGTTTGTTTTTTGATTTCTTTGGACTTGTAAACAAGTTTACAAACCAACGCTCCCCCTTAAACTTGTTTTATGATGCCGAGCAAATTTCTCAATCTGACAAAGTCTTCTTGCTTGAGCAATTTAAATACACATGGATAAAATTTTAACCATCATTTTATTTGTTTTTATTTTTATTTTTATTTTTCGTATTATTCAGTATATATATAAATAACATAAAAAAACTAAAATATAAATAATAATACAACAAATAAATAAAAATTTAAATATATTTAATTACTTGATAATTAAATTTATTACAAAAACAAATAATGCATAAATAATACATATAATTAACTTAAATTACAAATAAAATAATGTCGTCAAATTATGTCATCGAGTAAGCTTGGTTGGCTTAGAATCTTGATTGGTCTCCACAAGCATTATGGCAAAAAAACAGCTAATCCATATAACAAATATTCTCTTACATACATGAGCACGTAAAACATCCATAAAAAAATAGTCTAAACTTCAGACGTACGAATGAAGAAATTAAATCATTATAAATATTACCATAAAAAAGAGATTACCGCGTACAACGACATTCGACGAACTCATATTAGCATTATTAATCATTTGTCTATATATATGAAGTTATCTGGAATCTCTACTACTATTTTTAATGCTATATATAATGAACTCTAAATATAAAATCAATTGCATGTAACTTCGATTTCTTACTTGGCTAAGCTTGTGTGAGTTTTGGTGCCCTTAAACATATGGAACACGTTCATGTGCACCAAAACTCATACAAACCAAGAAACAAATCGAACCTACGTACACCTGATTTGTACAATTAGAACTCATTATATCATTAAAAATACTAGTAGAGATTCCAGATAAATTCATATTTATAAACAATGCATTCCCCTAAATACATGAGCATATATATGA
Source organism: Hippophae tibetana (assembly GCA_037013495.1). Classification (NCBI taxonomy): domain Eukaryota; kingdom Viridiplantae; phylum Streptophyta; class Magnoliopsida; order Rosales; family Elaeagnaceae; genus Hippophae; species Hippophae tibetana. Next base: position 30,768,534 of record CM072802.1, on the reverse strand, counting down.
TTAATCATCATCAAACAAGTGATTTCAGACACAGGAATAGATAGAGAAGGCCAAATCATTAAAAAATTTACTGTTATGTTGTCATATGCTATTCAAGATCATTAGAATCTTCTCCTAATTCTTCTTGTGATGATATAATTTGAACCATGTGTTCTGCCCATTCCTCTCGTAAATCATCAAAAAATTGTTGGTCGTAACCCGTCTTGTTCCAACCAAAGAACTACATGTATTCAAAATCAAAATAAGAATATGATTTCATTTATTTACAAAAACAAACTCAAATATGTTAAAAACTTGTATGTATATGGGTAAAATATATTACCACATCATCAATTGGAATTTTGATATTTGTGATGATTTCGCTCATAAACTTCATGACATAATAACCACACATGACTCCATTATTTTGTTGTGGAACCTACAAAAAAAAGTGCATGTATACATGAATTTTCATATTCGAACATCCTTATTATTTAATTGTAAAATTAATAAAATTATTAATATTGAATTGTACATACCATAACTTTTGTCCATATAAGCTTATGAGATTTTTTAAGGACAATGCCCCTAAACTTGTTCCACAACTTCCATGCCCTATCATGTATATGGGTAAAATATATTACCACATCATCAATTGGAATTTTGATATTTGTGATGATTTCGCTCATAAACTTCATGACATAATAACCACACATGACTCCATTATTTTGTTGTGGAACCTACAAAAAAAAGTGCATGTATACATGAATTTTCATATTCGAACATCCTTATTATTTAATTGTAAAATTAATAAAATTATTAATATTGAATTGTACATACCATAACTTTTGTCCATATAAGCTTATGAGATTTTTTAAGGACAATGCCCCTAAACTTGTTCCACAACTTCCATGCCCTATCAAGGTATAAAACGATTAGTTTTTATTAAATATTACAAAAAATAATAGAAAAAACTAATATGTAACTAAATATAACTCTTACATTTCAACAACTGCTTTTGTATCTTTACTCAGTTCTATGGAAGCTGAGTCATAGTACCAAGCATGATTATTGAACATATCAATGATTACCAACATCCAATGATCTTGGCCTTGTTCAAACCTTAATGGCCAAGGGATTATCAACTTTTGATTTCTGCTAAGCGTTAATGCTCTATCACATAATTGTTTAGCTCTGATGCTAACATCCTTCTCTTGATATTGATTGACATATGAAGAATCATAGAACATGGCTAAATGTAATGAGTGATTATGTTGAAGTTGATAATAGCAAGCCCTATATATGTATATATATAATTAGATAATATAAATATAATTATATATGTTCTGTATAAATAAAAGAAAACTAACTAGATTGAGGACTCACCTTGTCCACACTTGATTGATGTTGAAGTTGATCATTTGATATTCAAATATTTGCAACAATCACTCGATCGATATATAAGTTTGGCCGATGTCTACACCAAAAATTTCAATAGGAAATGGCACAGTCCATCCATCATTTATGCTAGATGCCCTCCCAACAATAGTCATCAAAGTGCCAAGATTTCTACTGAACTGTAACGCATAAGTATGACTATACTTTTTCCAAAGCTTCTTCTTGAATGACTTGGTGCACGATGATTGGCCACTAGCCATAGATTTAGCACGAGATACTTGCTTGGTATCTCTTAAATGTGCCACATTTAAGAGTTCTGGTATAATAGACTACCAAAAAAGTATCATATATGTATTTTTAGTAACAATATAAGATCACATTAAATAATAGTAATAAACAAGTGTTATTTTTTAAGTTAAAAAATAGTACCATGTCAAAATTTAGAACAACTTGAATCGACGGCCAAGCCACATACTATCCAACCGCCTCTTGGACTGTGGTAGCATCAGAAGGCACAAGTAGTGGACAATCATGAAACAATGATTGATCAATTACTATTCGCCAATGATTAGGAAAATATTGATTATGAATCATCCGATCATCGCTCAATTGTTGTACCGTTCCAATAGCAATATAGTCCGTTGACGAAAGATGTTTCAACAAACATTTCATATTCTGTAAAAAATTTAAGTGTTATATATAAAAAATAAAACATATAATAAGAATTTAAAAATTAAAATCTTACCACATATGATTCATCAAATAGAGGAGGACTCTCATGTGGGGTAGCTATTGCATGTACATTCTCACCAATATGTTCATCTTGGCTTGATTTATGGTAAAAATGTGCAGATTGCATTGGAGAAAATGAACTACTACTTGATTGCATGTGCATTCCTGGCATATAATGAGGACCAATAGGATGGCTATATCCCATACTGGATGTAGTTTGAGCACAATGAGATTGTGTGGATGGCATGCCTAGCATGGATGGTGGCATGCTTGTCATGGATTGTGGCATGCCTAGTATGGAAGGTAGTATGCCTGGCATGGATGGTTACATGCTTGGCCAATATGGCATGCCCTGGTTGTAGCATAATGCCATGGCTGACAGTTGTTGTGATTGATGTTCTTTTAGAGTGGCAATCTCACTCATCACGGAGGCCTTAAAGGAGTTGAATTCTTCTTCAATTTTAGTGTATTTCTCCTTACTTACCGTCTGAGGCTTATGTTTTGGAATTTTAAAATACTCCATAGCACCATCATATTGGCTACCTCCCCTAACACGACCAGGATGCTCGCGTCCGAATGCATGATATAAAGCATCTCTCCCAGGCTCTTCGATTATTTCACCCCTGGATATTTTTTCTTGAACAACTCTCTACAAATAATAAAGCACACAAACATATAATTCATTATTACATCAGTTATTAAATATCATTAAGACTTTTTATCAACTGAAATTACTAACCAACTTATTTAATTGTTCTTCTCCTCGTTGACTCATCGGTCTTGCATTCTTCATTTTGGGAGTCTTTGTTTCTATGTACAATTCAATTCGGGTAACAGGTCTACCCAATTCAGCTTCCTACATAAATTAGGAAAATTTTATTAACAATGACATGAAATTAAATTGAGAAAAATTAATATAAAAATATTTATAAAATTAAGACAAATTAATAATACCATTCTATATCTAATTTCAGGATTTGAAGACCTCCCAGTATGGTTAGGAAGAATGTTATGCATTTGGACATTCTGATGATCTTCTCTAATAATTTGAAATTCTTCTGAATGTCTATAATCCACAAAGTCTTTCCAAACTTGAGGTGTAATCCAGGGGTGTCCTTCAGGGGATTTTGTAGATCACATTCTCATCAACTGTTTCCAAATATGGAAACACATAATTTTTCGCCAATCTGGAAGTCTTGTATTCCTTCCACGCTTTATTTGCAATCTTATAACACTTGTCCTGCTAACTATCATCGACTTTGTAAAGATTCGGTAAAAACACAGTACAAAAGATTAGATATAATACACCTAATATAATATATATATATATTGATTATAAAATATAAGAGACTTACATAAATGGTTATCCATATTTTGAACTTTTCTGCATCGGTAACTTCAGACCAATGATTTATATTGATTGGTATACTGGACTTTGCGAGTCGACCAATAGAAGATTTCAATTGTTGACCATTTTCCCCTAGTGGATTACCAGTAGCATCAAATATAACGAGTATTCTATCATTTGGGTTAGGTGGAGCATCAGGTATATTCGCCCAACCCCTTCTTTTCAAATACCCCAACGGATCATTTGGATCTACAAGCTGAATATCCATGAAATATCTGCAAAAAGTGGAGAAATATAAATTAATTGATAATTTTAGGAACACACATATATACAAGAGTTATTACAACAATATAGAACATACATTATGTTTAATTAGGTTGTTGATCGTATACATATATTCCTTCACAATCACTTCGAGTCCATGTCGAAGAATCATCATCATCAATTAGATCATCACGTACATTAGGCAATTTATTTGAGAAATTACTAATATTGGTTAATGTATCAAGCATAGAGTCATCATCTTCTACAACATCACAATGGTAAAACTCTTTTTGTGGAGGCGTTAACACAACAGACCATATTGGATCAATTTGATCGCTCACGTAAAATACTTGCTTTGCATGAAGTGCTAACGTGAAAGGATCATCTGTGTAACTTATCCTGGATAAATTTACAAGGGTAAATCCAAAATCATCTATTTTATATCCAACATTGATAACATCTTCGACCCAATCACACAAGAATACTGTTTCGTGGAAGACCTCATAATCCAATTCCCAAAACTCTTGTATTATACCATAATATGTTCTATCAGAAAGTACAGGATTAGCATCTTTTGAACTGGCAAATTGCATAGTTTGTGCAACCATCTTCACCCCACTATTTTGATTTACTCGGAATTTGTCCCTAGCTTGAGTCGTAAACCTCGATCCATTTATTATGAAACTATGAAATGATTTGACATCGAATTTTGGGCCATGTGCAAGCCATTGTAAACTTTCTGATATTTTATGATTGGGTTTTTTGAGTTCATCTCGAATCTATGTATACAAAAACACGAAATGTGTTTAGAGCAAAGTTTTAAAACATTGAATAGATATAGGAAGATACATGCATGATTTTTTTTGTGACACTTACGTGGTTGCGAAACCAATTAATAAGCTCTCGCTTATGTTCATCATACAACCATTTTTCTCCTCCTTTTTTTTATAACGAGGATCGATCTTCAATAAGTTTAAATGCATCATGTAATGTTATTAAATATATATTAAGTTACATATCATCATTAATAGTTAAATAAAAGATGAAACAATGATGATCACTTACTCTATGTACGGTTGTGGCTCGTTATTATTTACCAAAATGATTCGGTGTGGTTTTTCCCATCGAGTGCGATCAATAAATAATTTCTTACTTCCACCAAGCATAGGGTTACCTACTTGGATCATGTGACGTTCTAAGAACAACTTGTGCGTAGGATTCCAAATTTCAGTGCAATCGCTAAAGTATTCAGAACAAAACTCAATGGCCTCTTCAGCAATGTAGCATTCCACCATGCATCCTTTAGGTCGATATCTATTATTTACATATCCTTTAAGGACTTGCATATATCTCTCAAAAGGATACATCCACCTTAAGTAAGTAGGACCACATAATTAAACCTCTCGAACTAAATGAACACATAAGTGAATCATTATATCGAAGAAAGAAGGAGGAAAATATTTTTCAATTAGACACAAAGTTTCTACAATTTCTTTTTGTAAAGAATTTAACTCGCCAATTGATATAGATTTCTTGCATATTGTATTGAAGAATGAACAAAGCCAAATTATTGATATTCGAACATGTTTTGGAAGAATTGATCTAATAGCAATTGGTAATAACTGTTGCATTAAGATATGACAGTCATGTGATTTCAATCCATACAGTCTCTTATCGGTGATAGACACAAAATTTCTTAAGTTGGATGAGTAACCATCCGGAACTTTCACACCTTCCAAACATTTACAAAACACATCATTCTCTTTTGTTGACATTGTATATGATGCTGGTGGCAAGTATGTTCGATTCTTATCATTTTCCACACTTGGTTCCAATTCAGGTCGTATGCCTAGTTTCTTTAAATCCAATCTTGCTTTAATGACATCCTTTGTTTTTCCAGGTATATTAAGTAAAGTGCCAATCAAGCTTTCACATACATTCTTCTCAATGTGCATGACATCTAAGATGTGATGAATGTGTAGGTCTTTCCAATAAGGTAATTCCCAAAATATTGATTTTTTCTTCCAACAACCATTCGGTTCAAAATCTTTTTCATTTTCACCAATTTCATTAGTTGACCTCCTTCGTTTCCCTACCTTGGTGAGTTTTTTTTTTCATCTTTCCATATCGTTTGAATGTCATCCCATTCAATTGCCTTAATATCTCAATACCTCGCAAAGGTCGAGTTGCATGATCATGATCTTCTTCACCATCGAACAGTTTCTTTTGGTATCTAAACTTGTGTCCAGATGGAAAAAATCTCCTATGTCTTCTATAAGACATCTTTCTTCCGTGAACAAGATACTTTGCAGAAGTTCCATCACTACATATAGGACATCCCTTGTAACCTTTTGTTGCATGTCCTGATAAGTTTCCATAGGCAGGAAAATCATTAATTGTCCATAAAAGAACCCCCTTCAAGTTAAAGTATTCTTCTTTATATGCATCGTAAACATTTACACCATCATTCCACAACGTCTTTAAATCATCTATCAGAAGCTGCAAATATACATCAATATCAACACTGGGTTGTTTCGGTCCTGAGATCAATAATGTTAACATCATGAATTTTCTTTTCATACACAACCAGGGAGGAAGGTTGTATGTTACCATAATTACTCGCCAACAACTATATCTACTACTAAGGGAACTATGTGGATTAATTCCATCAGCAGCAATGGCAAGACGCAGATTGCACGGATCATATGAAAATTGAGGAGATAAATTATCTACTACTTTCCAATTTGGAGAATCACAAGAATGACGTAGCACCCCATCATCAGATCGATTATTTGAATGCCAAGTCAACATCTTTGATGTATATTTACTATTGAACAACCTTTGAAAGCGAGGAATCAGAGGAAAGTACCAAAGAACCTTTGCAGGCACGCCTTTCTTATGTTTTGTACTCTCATTTGTACCATGCTTCCATCTCGATTCTTTACATATAGGACAATCATGTAATGTCTCATATTCTTTTCTATAAAGAATGCAATCATTAGGACAAGCGTGAATCTTATGATATTCCATGCCAAATCGATTAAGAGATTTCTTCACTTCATACATTGAAGATGGCAATTCAATACCCTCAGGAAACATATCGACTAGTAGATTTAGTAATTCTGTGAATCCCTTGTCAGAAAAACCATGTTTTGCCTTGACATTGTACAAATGAACCAATCCTGACATTTTAGTGTATTTTTTGCATTTTGGATACAACGGTTTTTCGGCATCTTCTATAAGTTTATTAAAGGTTTTGGGATCATCCTCGCGTAATTCATCTTCAACACCACGAAACATATTTTCTGTCTGTACATTATGATATGATGTATGTAATCCACCCACATTCTTATTATACTTTTCCCCATGAGTATTATCAATATTTTCTCCATGATAATACCAACATTTATAGCACAATAGAATACCATTATGGATAAGGTGATACTTAACCTCATCCAATTCATGAAATCGCTCATTTTTACATTTAACGCATGGGCATCGAATCATACTACTTCCAGTATTACTAGTTCTACAAGCAAATTCCATGAAACTTTCAACTCCAGAAATATAGTCTTGCTCAATTCTACACTTTAACATCCAAGATTTGTCCATTTTCTATTAATGACATTAATTGAACATATTACTTAATTATGTATTATTATATATAAATTTCTTAATTATTAGAATATATATCAAAACATACATAATGCAAAACAGTTATCATTTTAATCATTTTACAAAACCATTTATATACAAATTAAAAAATAAGCAACATTTTCATGAATATATATATATAAACCAATCACGCGGTTGATTCTAATTTCTAAGCATGTTACTATATCATAATTAAAAAGTAATATTAATTATACGTATAAATAAATTTATCCACGCAAACCCACACAACATTTCAGATATTATTGAATACATACAATTAATAAGTCAAACATTATTATTACAAGAAAACAAAATAACATAACTAAATCAAAAATTTATACAAAATATAAAACAAATTGATCGAATAATAAGCTAGTTGCATTCTTCATAAACTAAGTCAAACATATTTTTTAGGTGTGGTCAAATAAAGTGGCAGATTATTAACTTGCTTTTGTTTTTCAGCAATCTAAATTGTAAATGTATCTTAAGTTGATATATATTTACAGAAGTACTCTCTGAATGAACTTTTAACAAAAGTGCTTGTGGAACCGCACGCGTTGGATATAAAACCAAAAGATATATAATACATTTGAAGTAGTTAATTCAAGTTCTTTAATGTAAAAATGCAAGAGGTTTTTCTTCTGTGATTGTGAATATGAATTGGATTTTGTCAAACCTTAACTGCTTAACTAATTAAAGGTGTACAACAAGTTATTAATTAACCACACAAAAAGTTATTCCCTTTTTTTCTGTTTCTTTTTCGGAGGAGTTTTATTCATATTCTTAATACTAATTGTATCTTTAATTTTCAATAGTGAATAATGATTAATATAAAATAAAACATAGTTTTTTAATTACATTATATTTTATATTTGAAAAATAAAATCAATACCAACAAATTAAGAGTTTGGGTAACAATCAATGAGAATGACTCTCAAATTTATAAGTTTTTAATTTATACCTTATTTTTAGTAAAAACTAATAAACAAGAGAAAGAGATCATAACTCACTTTCCAAACATTCCCTTATAAATAGTAAATTTATATCTATTTTAGAAATTATTGTGGACAAATTTAAAAGAATAAGAAGCCAAAACAAAATGTGTTGGTACCATTTTTGGCTATCCATACATTTTCACAAAGAAACTGCCCAAGCATGTTGCAAATATTTAGTTGACGAGATGTTAGGTTTTTAATTAACGAATAAAAATTCGCAATTTGAGAGGTTGTTCCTAATTAACGAATTACAATTACACGTTGATAAAATTAGCACAGATTCAGATTGATTTTGTCTAAGCAATAACAGAAAATACCCATAATTTTTTTTAATATTTTGCTAAAAAAAAAAGAAGAACTGACAGATAATATGAGAAGAGAAATATAACTTACAAACGGACGTTCAAATGGTGGTCGGAGGTAGCCGGAAATGTAGAACGAAGGTGACGCACGGTTAAGATTTTGGGATAAAATGGTTCTGAGTGAGGAAAGGAGAGAGGAAGAAAACTGGAATCTGCGTACAAAATGAGCCGAGAGGGAATATATTAGGTGGATAACCGACTTTAAATTCATTAAAAGTCGGTTTTTTTCAAAAACCGACTTTACACATCGACTTATATACCCCTTTTTGTAGTAGTGACTTCTCAACATAATCATAAAAGATTCATGTGGATAAAAAATAAAAATAAAAAACACATAAGGCATAGAAGCAATTAGTCATTGATCAGATTGGTTTTTTTATCAACTCTACAATCTCACTAGGATGAACTTTTGTGTCTTTGAACTCAACTTCATTTCTAACTAGTCTTACATATACGCCAAATTGTGATAATAATTCAAGTCCAACAATTCACATCATCATCAAAAGATAAATATTTGTATCGCCTTCCTTTAAGAGCAACCTAGTGATGGTTTTGTCTTCTTCTTCACTAAATCTTGTTATTCTACTCAATTTTCTCTCTATTTCACTTTGATTCTCACATTAGTTTTGACTCCCTATTTTTTCATTATTTTGTGCCCTAATTTTTTTCATATCTTTGAATGGAAGAAGTACGATTTCAAATGGATCAGATTGATCTCACAATTAACCTAAGGGATCTATTTGAGATTGAAAAGCATATCTTTGATTTTGTAATTATAGCTTGTTTTGTTTCTCAAAAGCCTATGAATGATGATGCACTAGTACACATCTATCGTAAAATTTGGATGAAGAATGGTGGGCTTGACTTGAAGGTTATAGATCATACTAAGTTTATTTTCTACTTTGAGGAGGCTTCGAGTCTTGAATTTTTTCTTAGGAAAGCTCTATGGAGTTTTGACAATGTCTTCATTCTAGTGCAGAGAATGGGATTTAGTATGTTTCTTTTGCCCTTACCTTTATATTTTATTCCTATTTGAATACAAATTCATTATCTCCATGTGGATTAGAAAAGTGAGATGATTGCTAAACGTGTTATGACTTATATTGGTCCTATTCTTCAGGTGGATAAGTTTTTTTTGCTAGTGGCTTCATGACATCAATCAGGGTTCGAATGGTTCGAATTAACTTTGATATTACTAAATCTTTGGTTCCCAGAGCTTGGATTCCTTTTAAGGCCAGTTATGTGTGGATAGAGTTCAAGTATGGAAGATTTCGTGGGTTTTGTTACTACTGTAAAGACTATGAGTGTTGGTTATTTTCGTGGACAAAATATTTACTTGTAAATTTTTTTTAGGCTGCTATCAAGTCCATCAAGAAATGCCGAACAAATGATCGAGTTCCAGATAATTATACTTCAGGTATATCCTTAATAACTACGACACATAGGATTACATTTATGCATTTAATAACGCATGTTCATAAATCTAATATTAGTTTTGATGCTTAAATAATTTTTTATGTATCTTAATATTTTTAAGAGGTGATTTAAAAATTATTTTAATCAAATATTTTAATGGGCCTTGAATAATGAAGCCCAAAATATTTTAACCCTAATACTAATAGGTTATCATTATATATATATATATATATAATATAGGAGAAAAACCTAGCTGCTACAAAGGTTATTATATATGTGTGCTGTGGAAAAGTGAAAAAAAAGTAAAGATTAGCGGCACTTGAAGACAAAATAGGAGAATTAATATATATATACAGAAGATTGATTAGTTGCACTTGAAGACAAAATAGGAGAATTAATATATATATATGCAAAATATTAATTAGCGGTACTTGAACACAAAATAGGAGAATATATATATATATTGCATTTATGCATTTAATAACGCATGTTCATAAATCTAATATTAGTTTTGATGCTTAAATAATTTTTTATGTATCTTAATATTTTTAAGAAGTGATTTAAAAATTATTTTAATCAAATATTTTAATGGGCCTTGAATAATGAAGCCCAAAATATTTTAACCCTAATACTAATAGATTATCATTATATATATATATATATATATAGGAGAAAAACCTAGCTGCTACAAAGGTTATTATATATGTGTGCTGTGAAAAAGTGAAAAAAAAGTAAAGATTGATTAGCGGCACTTGAAGACAAAATAGAAGAATTAATATATATATATATATATATGCAGAAGATTGATTAGTTGCACTTGAAGACAAAATAGGAGAATTAATATATATATGAAAAGATTGATTAGCGGTACTTGAAGACAAAATAGGAGAATTTATATATATATATATATGCAGTGAATGAAAAGATTCAAAAGCAGGCGACGTCAGATCAAGGTAGTTAATATATATATATATATATATATTGATTTACTTAATTAATTTATTTTTTCTTGATTAGATATTTAGATTAAATAATTTTATGTGTGATCATGATTATTTAATCTGAGTATTAAATTTTAAAGAAGCTATTTTTATTGAATCTATACTTAATCTTTTTGCTCTAGAATTTTCTAGTTGATTTGATTTAAATGACATATATTTTGAATCATCTAGTTATGATTATTCATTGTTAAATTCGTTCTAGAACACACGCATGTACTTGTGTTTTTTTTGTGCTAACCACTTTGCAGTTGATTTGTGAACGATCTAATTAGCGGGGAGTTTATTGGAACGTTGGTCTGGAAACCGTTCACGCTAATATTGAAAACTGTGAAAACAGAGCAGGGGCTCATAAGTAAAGTACATTGGGACAGTATCCTAGGGAGGGTAGCATAAGATCGAGTTTGTACTTAAACATTTGATTTTCATGGTGGAAAGTTAGGTGGTCCGGTGGACCGGTGGTTTTCCTCTTAGGTCATGGTTATGACTTAGGTTGTTTTCACCTAAAAATACCGTGTGCTATTATTTTATTTCCGCACTTATATTTACACATGATTGCATGTCTGGCTGGTTTGTTTAGGTTATTAAATTATAAAATGATAAAAATTAAAAATAACCTATTATGGTAGGATTACACATAGAAGTTGTTTCTGTGATATTATAAGTGATGTGAGCATTAAGTTTGGTGGAAAGTATGCTCAATTTTGTTAATAGCTCAAGTCTGACATGAACATGGGTTCTATTGCACATTAAGGATGGAAGTTTAAAGAAGAAAAGGCCTGAAGGTTTTGTATTTGTCACAGTAAATGCTATGGATAAGAAGAAGAATAGTGGTAAAGGTATGGGCTAGGAAAAGAAAAATGGTAATAGAAAGAATAAAGTTAATGGCAATACTGATGTGATGAGAGGACTAGGGTAGGAAAAAGGATGAGACAATGCTTGAGAGAGGTTTTTTTTAATAACACTCAAGACCTCCAATTAGAGATGTCCTCTAGTTCTATTGAAGGTGTTTGTGTTGAAGCTGGAAAGTCCACATATGACTTGGAAGGTTAGGGTTGGACCTCCTTGGAATGTTGAGGTTATTGGTTAGTTTCTGGTGACTGTTTGGTTTGTTTAGTAGTGTCTGGTATTAGTGCTATTATCCTGTGACTTTTGTTCCATTTCAGTTTTTATTTCATATATTTGAGAATCTTGTATCTTGTGTCTGTAAGCTTTTAAATGTTTCTTTTTACTTTTTTTAGTTGGATTACGCTAAGGGTTCTGTAGAATTTTCTTAGTATATTTGTTGCTAACTTGGTGCTAGATACTTGTTAGGTTTTGATTCGTGATGAAGCATTCCTTTTATGCTGCTGCTTGGAATTGTTTGAAGCATGCAGCTTTATATTGAGTCCAGCTCTAATGTTTTTCTTATTTAGATTGTTTTCTTTTGCAATGGTCTTATAATTGTATTATTTTCTTGGTTAATGAAGCTATTTTATTATGAAAAAAAATCTCATCATCGGGTTTTTGGTTGAATTTTGATGTCAAGAGAAATATGTAGCTCATGATTTAGCAAAATAGGCTATGCAAACTGATATATACACCAAACTTATTTTTACCTTTTGAAATCCCTTCATCAATATGAAGGTGGAGAAATAATAACATAATATCGCAGTTTACTAGACTTCAATATTTAGCTTTTTTATTTTTTTTAGTACATTTAATTTATAATTGTGTATTTTGAATTATTAATGTGTTTTTAAATGAAAGCTTTATTCAGCGAATTTTTTTTTAAAAACTATATTCAATTAAATTGTACTTTAAAGCATGTGAAAAAGTAAGAGTGGACGTGTAATTAAAATTTTAAGAAAATCCGAATTTTTAATTTTTCCTGTTAATTACGAGTATATATAAATATATTTTTAAAAAACCATAAACACACATAAGTAAAAACTATACATGTAATATTAAAACACTTAATTCTACTATGTGCCAAAAATTTAATTAACTTTTAAAGATATTAAGGTATTTATAATTAATTTTTAAAGATATTGAGGCAATTATATATTTCCTTCACAATATTAATAATGTAAAACTTCTCACGTCATTTGATTTCTTTTTAATAAACTTCAAACACATCCTAATAGTAGCAGCCGACAAGTATTAGATCTTATGCCTAAAAAAACTAAACAAATAAAAAAATATTTTTAAAATTTATAATTATAAAATTAATATTATTTATACTTAATTTATATATTTTTATTATTAAAATAATATTATATTTAATATTATTTAAATTAATAAATTGAAACTATATATTTAGTATTAAATTTTATTTAATATTATTATGATTTTATTTTTATTTATTTAAATTTTCCATAATATAAAGGCTTGAATTCGAATTTAGGATGATAAAAAACCTATTATTTCGAAAAACACTTAGTAATGAGGCATGATACATGAAGTACACTACGAGGTTTGATCCACGTTATGTGATGTAAATCATTAAAGTCAACCATGTTGTATCTTTATGACTGTTTCTTCTACGTTTTAATGCGACTGACTGTAACCATTACATCACATGAGGATATTGAGTCTTATATCCAGGATTTAAACTTAGGGACGTTATTTTCGTACAAAATAATATATTTGTTTTTTATTTTTAAAAAATACGTTATATGTATAAATATAAATATATTTAAAAATTAGTTTTTATTATGAGTTATAAAAAAAATTTGATCTTATTTCGGATTATTATCAAAAATATCTACAAATTTTGAAGTATCTTCCAAAAATACTTTTAAAGTTTCAAAAATTAAAAAATACCCTTTAATGATAAGGAAAATTAAATATAACAGAATAAATATGAACATTCTTAAAATTAAAGAAGAAATAATAAACTAAGAAATAGTATACTTAAATACAAAAAAAAACATCTTATAATATTTGTTTTTATAGAAAATTGTAATAAAAAAATTGAAGAATTAAATAAGCAAAATTAAATTTTAAAGACGTAGATGAATTTAAAGATCTGTCATTTTCATCTTTAAGAAAATTATTTCTTAGAAAAGACATAATTTATTATGAAATAAATAATAAATAAATTAGCATTAATATCACATATGAAAAAAGAATGTATAATATACTATAAATTAACAAATAAATTATCCAAAAATCTCTACAAAAATAAAGAAAAAATTAGATATATTTATTCAAATATTAATACAAACTCTTCAAATAATGAATATATATACCAATAAAATATGATTACTAAATAACTGAATAATAAATAGGAAATATTAGTTTGATCTTTTAGATTTAGACGGTATAAAAGATGACAAAAAAACCTTAGATGAATGGGCTAGTGGTATGAGTATGCTCATACAAACCTCTCAAACTATACAAACCCTTTAATCAGTAGGGTACTAGTAGCCCATGAAATATTAAAGTTTAGTTTTCAAACTTAACATACCAACAATATTTATTAATACAAGGGAATGTTCTCATACGAAGAGAATACTTAGATATATTAGTACTAAGTGAAATATATAAGGAATTTATTAGAAAAGATAAAAGAAGAACTATCAATGAATCTAGTGAAAATGAAATCAATGAAGCCAAATAGTATCTAACAAATATGAAAATTTGTCACATGTGTTAGATAAATTCTTTTACTTCTAAACATGAAATATATTACCATAAATTAACACCTTTTATGAAAACAACTTATAAAAAAATATTTTTCCAAAAATTATTTGGAACAATACATAAGACCTTAACGGAAAGTTGGGAACATAGAAATAGAAAAATTATACCAAATACCCTAGGAGTAATAATAAGAAGCCTTAAAAGTTAGATAATTATTAAATGTCAAGATAAAAAGAAATATAAACAAATATGAGAAAATGATAAAATCTGTTGTGATAGAAGATATTTTAGAATATTAGAAAAATATAAATATAATATAAAACCTTACAAACAAAAATATAAAAAATAAAAAAGATTTAAAAATATAAATTCAGAAAATAAGATTTTCAAAAATATAGAAGAAGATTTAATAAGAAAACCTAAAAGAAAAGATATTTTAGAAGAAAGAGGTATAAACCTCTTAAAAGCAGGAATTATTTTCCTTCTGGAAAGAAAAATGTAGATGTTGGATCTGTAATGAAGAAGAGCATTATGCCAATGAATGTCCAAGCAAATTTCAATATAGTAAAGAATTTAAAAAGAAATTTTCACAAAAAGAAAAAAAAATCTTAAAGGAAGCTTTCAAAATGAAATTAGAACTAATCGAGAAATCTGTTATGGATGATACTTATAATATTTATTTATTAGAAGAAATTGAGAAAGAAATAACTGACTTAGAATATGAACATTCAGATTATCGATATTCCTCATAAGAAGATGAATGATTTGTATAATATTACAAATTTAAATAGTACCTATATTAAAGTATGACTAAAATTTAAAGGTTATTCCAACTATCATCTACATGCATATATAGATACATGACTTAATATGTGTGTAGCAAGTAAAGATGTATTTTGAGAAGAAAATTGAAAATAAACACCAAAATATTTAATTGTATGAATTATTAATAATAATACAATAAATCATAATAAGTTTTCAAAATATACAGATATAAATATAATGATATGAGGAGAAAAGTTTCACATTTCTACCATATATCAATAAGAAATAAGAGTTTATTTATTAATAGGAAATAATTTCCTAAATTTATATCAACCTTTCACACAATATTTAGATAAAATAAGTCTAATAACACTTACAGTGATACCATTTATGTATCCAAAATAAGAAAAACTTTAGCTATATCAAACTCAACTTTTATCCAACAACATAAAAAAAAGGAAACGTGGTGAGAAAGAATAACAAAAACCATATTTATAAAATATTTCATTAGATATAAAAGAGAAACATAATTCTTTTCTCGATGAAATACAAGAAGATAAAGCCCTAACAAGCATATAAAAATTATTAAAAATAGTTAACTCATAAAATCCTTTTGATCCAAAAATAAATAAGTCTAAGACAATGTCAACATAAAATTAAGAGACCTTAAGAAGGTTATAAGGATAGAATCAATGATTTAATTCGAAAAACAAATTCAATAACTTTTGGAATGGAAAATCACAATACCAAGTAATTCACCTCACTTAGTCCAACATTTCTAATCGAAAAGTAAGTTGAGAAAAGAAGAGGAAAAATAGAATGATATTAAATTTCAAAGCATTAAATAAAGAAATCATTGATGATGGTTACTTCATTCCAAAGAAAGAATAATCATTATCATTAATGAAAGTAAATAAATATTTCTTTAGTTTTGATTGCAAAAGTAGATTCTGGAAATAAGACTCGATGAAAAATCTAAAAAATTAACACCATTTAGCTACCTCTAAGAACAATTCCAGTGGACTGTTGTATCATTTTGAGTAAAACAAGCTCTAGGTATCTTTCAAAGATATATGCATAGCATTTTCAAGGAGTTATAAAATATTTGTTGTGTTTATATAGATGATATTTTGGTTTTGAGTAATGAACTAAATGCAAATTATTTAAATATTATTAATATCCTACAAGAATGTAGAAAAAAAGGTATTATAATCTCTCAATAGAAAGCAGTATTTGCTCAAAAAAATTAAGTATTTAGGGTTAAAAATTGAAGATGGAAAACATAATCTACAATTTCATATACTAAACAATATTCAAGGTTTTCCTAGTGAATTAAAAGAAAAAAAATCAATTACAAAGATTTTTAGGATGTTTGACATATGCAGAATTGAAAAAAAGATCATATCTTAAAATAGATAAAAGAAGATACTTTGTATATAGATAAGGTAAAAGAAAATTCAAAAAATTTGCCAACTTTATACCATCCAAGGTGAGATGATAAAATGATAATCGAAATAGATGCTTCCCAAAGTATTAGGGAGCAGTTCTAAAGACAAAAGTAGAAGACAAAGATGAATATCTTTATAGATATATATAGGGATATTTCCAAGGTCCAGAGTTAAATTATCATAATAATGAAAAAGAATATCTAACTATTAAAAGAGCTATTGAAAAATTCACAAATATGTTATAAGTTCTAGATTTATTGTTAAAACAGATAACATTTTTTTTTTAGTTATTTTTTAAGAACTAATATTGTAGGATACTACAAACAAAGAAGATTATTCAGATGACAACAATAGTTCAACCATTACAATATTGATGTTAAACATCTTCCAGAACATAAGAATAGCTTAGTAGATGCTCTTACTAGAGAATTAGCACCTCTAACTATTTTTATGCTTTCAAGAATGGAACATCTTAACATCAAGATCAAGATAAAGAAAAAGAAGATAAAAATCCTATAGGAACAACTCGAGTTGTTATATCTCGAGAAATCTCTTATTGAGACATGAAATAAACAAGAAGAACTTGATTGTTCAAAACAACCTCTAGAGTCCAAAATCTCTAAAGAAGAATCTTTATTAAAAATTCAATCTAAAGAAGGTGAAACTTCTAAAGAAAGAATTTAAAATAAAAAAGAAAGAATTTAAACTGAAAAGAAAGAACTTAACAATTCAAAAGAAAGAAAAAATTTTGAAACCAAAAAGCTCAATTAGGCAGATGAGGCAAGAAAAGAAGAATAGAAAAATGTTTATGTGGTTTATAATAGCCCAAGACTAGGAATCTATAAAAAATGAGTAGAAGCTAGTAAACCTATTATAGGATTTAGTGGAGTGACTCATAGAGCCTTCACTAATAGAATAGAAGCTGAAGGTAGTTATGTCAATTACAGAACACCAAAACTAATAACTTTAGAAGAGATAGTAAGAAATTATTCTACAATATTGCAACAACAACCAACAACCCTAACCAGATTGAAAAATATAAGGAAAATAGAAAGGCCTTTAGAGTTATTTAGGTAAGCATCTCTCCCTGAGATATCAAAGATAAAAAAGCATGCAATACTATTCAGGGAGACATCCCCCATAAATTTTCCAATCATTGAAGATGAGAAGGACCAATATAGAAACCTCAACAAACCACAATGGTTGAGACTCTATAACTTGGCTAGAAAGTCTACCCAGGAACATATTGAAAATGTGAAGTTCTAGACTACAGATAAGGAATTTCTTGTATGAAATAAATTCAATATCTTGGAATATTTTTTTATAAAGCTTTCCATGCAGGACTAATAGAAAATATATATCCATGAATTAATTTAAGTGAATTAAATTATTTCCCATAAAATTTCAAAAGAAAAATCAAGAACTTCAGAAAGAAGATTAAAGCAAGAGACAAATAGAGAAGTTCTCAAACAAAAGGTACTTCCAAAAAATGAATTCAACACAAAAGAATTTTGTGTACTAAGAGGTCAAATGTTAGGCCAAATTTACTATGAAATCAGTAAGATTTACAATTCTACTAAGATCAAATTAAATTATTCAACTAATAATGTCATCATCATTTTCTACATCAGTCTAGCTCTATTAGAAGAAGATGGTGTATTTTTTTCAAAATATGAAGCCAATTTTAATAGCAATAACCTAGAAATTAGTCAAGAAATAAGGAAGGTTTTTTACTTCTATGCCATAAAAGCTACTAAAGATCACAGATGCATCGATTGCATCAAAGATCGAAAAGACGAAAATGCATCATCATCAAGGTTATTAAAAGGACTGTCGGTAAAAAACGACAAAGAAGAATAAAGAAAGTAACTGTCGGCAAAAGACAAAAAATAAAATAAAGATATAGACCTCACATCTTACTCAATAGTATGTGCTAAGGAAAAAATAAATGACTATCATTTAAAATAAAAGGCAGAGGAATTATTAAAGTAAGGGTAAAATAATAATTTTAGTCTTGTAAACAGTGATTATTTGTGCTATAAAAGGAACTCTTATTCTCGTTTCAATACACATAGAAAATCCAAAGCTCTCTACTTTAAAAATACATAAAACTCTAGCATAGAAATCCTTTCTATCTAGAAATCTCAAACCAGTAATGATATACCTAGAAATTAGGAACAGCTAAGAATCTCTTCTAGGTTCTTTGTTGGCCTTAAGTTGTAATAACTATTATCTTATGAATAAAATGGAGTTATGTTACTTTTTCCTAGTAATTTAAATATTGGACATCATCTATGTACAGATGTAGGAAGCTCACCATTGTTAGAGGCGTTGAGGTTTGAGAAAAGTTTAGGCATAACCGGTGTAACAAAATGAGACGAATAGAAGGGAAGACCGTGATAGACCTATTAAATTCAAGTATAATAATTATAGATTTAAGCAAGCCAAGATTCTTAGATGTTTAAATATTTGCTTACATCAAGTTATAATACTAATAAACAGGAAAATGAAAATTGTTTTTAATTTCAAAAATAAACAACTAATTCCACCAAAATTAAAGATAAATATATAATTATATTAGAAAATTTTGATATAGGCTAAATATTTTTATAAAACTAAAGCACATAAGTGAAGATATGTTAAATCTTAGAGACATTTGCGATATTATCCCTATTATTACTCTCTAAAAGTTTCAATAAATTGATTGATGTTAACTTTTTTTTTTATCAAAAATTAAGTTTTATTTTGGGTTCTCGAGAAAAAACCTAAAATTTATTAAAATTTATATTAATAAAATTTATTTTATACATATGATAATTTATTTATAATTTCATATATTTTAAGTATAAAATTGAGAGGGGATCACTTGTTCCCTAATCATATCAAGCTTGGATAAAATCCAGCCATACTAATAAGGTTGCTCAATGTTAGAAGCTTTCATTTTAAAATAAAATTCAAAATAATTAATATAATTAATTTTTGAAAAATAAAAATTGAATTAATTAAAAGTGTAAAAATAATTTAAATTGAATTAAAAAATTCAGGTTGGTTTGAGTTGTATAATTTTTTTGAAACAAATTTTATTCTGCAAACTTTCCTTTAAATGTATATCATGATGTGATATCATAATAGCTATTGTTTAAATTCTAGATATATAAATTTAAAATAATCTATAATTTAATACGTGCATATATATAGTTTAAAAATTTATATCTATATATATCAGAGAAAATGACTTAGCATTGTAAATTACTAAGCTTTAAAATTATCTATGACAGTCCCTAGCATAGGAAATGATATTAAGGTGCACATTTGAACTAAAGAACACGTGTTTCTAATTGTTCTTCACACAATAGACATTTTTCTTCTCAAGTCATGATGATGTAATGGAAGAATTTGAAGTAAACATTGCCGTGAGAAAAACTTTAATTTACTTTGAACTCTCAATTTCTAAATATGCTTCCATATATTCCACACTTTTTTTTCCCCATCATTTGAACTACATTCTGTCATCAAACAACCACCTAAACCACCCTTGGGTCTTTAGTTTTTCTGCCAATGAATAACCACTTTTTACATTATATCTTCCTAATTTTGTATAGAACCATGATTATATATAGCCTATGTTATCCCCTTCTTTTATGACTGGTAATTTACATTCTTTGCTTTTTTCAACATTCCATTGATCACCATTTTCATTCATTAGGTGATATGCAAAAAGAGCACCATTATTTTGGATGGTTATTGACTTATGATAATATTGTCTGTAAAGTCAAGGCTCTAATTCCCAGATATTAACATAACTTCCTGCATAAATTTTCCTAATATACGCTTCCCAAATACCTCTCCATGCTCATAAACATCTACAATCTGGTTCAGCTTGAAGAAACTTACGGTCACGAAAATATTTTGCTCTTAAGAACCTAACCATAAGTGAGTTCGGATGGTTGAGTATACGCCACATTTTTTTTATTTTTAAAATAAGTGTATTAAAGTACTTTGTTTTATTAAATAAAAAAAATATTACACAGATAATATTCAAATTTAAGATAATGAGGTGAAGATTCATAGTTCGTATCACAAACCAATCCCAAAAGTTCCAGCTCTTTGAATCCCATGTCCCTTTATTCCTATATCATGCTAACTCAGACAATGGGAGCCAATGGATTTTTCTTTTAATATCATTACCTCCCTACCAATATCTTGCCATAATTGATGTTATTTCACCACAATGGGATTTAGGCAGCTTAAATCATAGCATGATATAATTTGGCATCGGCATAGCCACTGCATTTAGGAGGATTCTCTTATTGCCGATGACAAAAACCTTTGACAGCAATTCTCAATTCTTTTTTTAACTTTCTCATTTATTCCACTAAAAGCTCTTGTCTTTGACCTTCCAATTAATGTTGGCAATCCCAGGTATCTTTTCATTCTTCATGAGGATCTAATGCTCAACTCCTTTATTTTCCTCCTCCTTGCCATATCTCGTATTCTCCCTGTTTGCTTAACAAAAAATGAGAATCATCTGCGAAAAAAGGGTGGGAAACTGGAGGTGTTGCCCTACCTAGAGTCAATTCCTACATACAGTCCCATGATGCATGTAAATTAAAGCTAAAATGACTCAAATCAGAGCCTGATTTGATCATGTATGCTCAAAGCTCCATTAAGTTTGGGGAAGTCCGCACCAATCCTATCCAAAGAATTTTATGGTCATACTCATGATAAATATTTCTACTATAAGTTCAATCATTTTTATAATTTAGCGACATTATTTTATGATTTTAAAATTTAAGGTTAATTTAAGTTTAATTTTTTTTTATAAAGTCTATACGAATATCGGTGATATTCATGAATAAAAAACACAAATATAATTTTAGTTGTTAGATGTGTCTTTTAAAAATATTTTCAAGTAGAAAAAACTATTGCACTCTAACGAATACAATTCACAATATCTCGGTTCTTGTGCACATTAGATTTCATGTTAGACACATATGAACATGATGAGATTAACCTACTTGATCGGCCGAGACATGCCTAGATCGATCAAGCTATGTAAATCGATTGAGAATCAATATATTCACTTTAAAAAATCTTGAATTAATTAATTGACTATATCGATCGATTTATTAGTTAGATAAATTAATACTAGTTCAGAATTAATTTTTATTACAATGGATGCATTGAGAATTAACTAGATCGATCGAACTATGTAGTCAATCGATCAAGAATATATTAGATCGATCAAGCGGGCATGACTTTGGTTTTAAAACCTATTTCTAACTCAAATTGAATTGACTTTTTATTATATTATCTTTTTAAAAAAAACTTTTTAAATTATTTTTATGGATAACATAGTAATTTTACTTTGACCTAGTGTATTAAAATATTCTATATATACAAACCTAAGCACACAACTTTAATTAACCACATAAGAGCATTTTTCTCTTCATCTTAATTTCTTTGGTATTGTTTTGTAAAAACTATTTAAGTAAGTTTTTTCGTTGAGTTAGTTTATCAAAAAATTGTAGTTGTATTTGATGGATTAAGAAGTCTACAATATTTTTGAAATTGTGTTTTAAATTGATTGTTCCTGGGTTACTAGTTAATTTCAAATTATTTGACATATTTATTAAATCATTTAGCTAGGGTTATTCATTATTGAATCTGCTTATAAACACACATTTGTACTTATGTTATTGTGTTAACATTTTAGGTATTGATTGAAAGGGTTTGATTACTTATGTGACTCAAATTGTAGAAACGTTGGTCTAGATACAAACATCTTTCTTGTAGAGGCTATGATAAAAGCAATATCGTATAGGTAGATTACTTGGAGGCATTATCTTGATAGTTAATATAAGAACTAGTATTGTAATTGGACCTTATTTTTCACAATAGATAATTAGTTGGTCTGATAGACTATTAATTTTTCTCTTAAGTCATTAGTATTATTTAAGTTATTTTCTTTTAAAAATCTTGTGTGTTGATTTATGTTTCGTATTATTTTATTTACATGTAATAATATATCTTAAATATTTGCAAAAAATTTAATTTTTATAATTTCATTGATTATCTCTTTATCTCACTCTAACTAATTAGGTTCATAACTTAAAAAAAACTTTCCAAGTAAGATCCGAACCCACCATAATAATTTTAAAAATGATCTTAGAATTACATTAAATATGAAAAATCCAACCCCTAACCAACCCAAAAAAATATGTATAATTGGGCTTGTAAAGTTAGGCCTAAACACGAACTTGAACTCAAAATTTCGATCTTGAATTAGGGTCCCCCCGGAGTTTATATCAACAACTCATGTCGTATTGTCCTAAATTACCATAAGCTATATTGAGAAAATGAAATTCGAAGTTGGTTAGAAGAGTCGCCCTTAAGACACGAGTCACTACAATCATATTCCTACACTCCTACACACACACACACACTCCTTTTTTTCGTATCCATGCAAAGTTAGGAAATGGCCAAATGGGCAGTTTCATTGTTCCGTCTTTAATGACCAACCGCGCGACATACATCCCAATTAGTCTAATTTCTAATTTGCATCTACCACAACAAAATAAATCAATAAGTGATGTTATTGGTATATTATATAGAAAAGTGTCATAAATTTTTAGTTAATTTGTTTCATTTGATCTTTAGATTATAAATAATATTATTTATTCTTTTAATTTTATAAAAAATAATGAATTAATAACAAACCATATCACTTTAATATTATTTTAAAAAATAATATACTAATTGAGAAATCATCAAAATAATGTCTTTTTCTTTTAATTTAATCTTTTAAAAAAATTAAATGACACTTTTATAATTTAAAAAATCAAATAACATAATGTAAGAAATCTTTACAATCTGCTCCCTTTAATATAATATATATGAAGTGATTGTTGTACAACTTGTTTAAAAAAGACCGAAACTATAAATCATTTAATTTTAGAATGTGATTATTCTAGAGTTTTATAAATGGGTTATAGATTTGGTTTTAGGTTGGAGTCAGATATTTAAGTAAATATCATTAATTTATTAACTAATATCTTTAAAAACACATAGTATGTTAATGTAGATGGTGCAAGCAAACAAAAGGGTCAAATTTTAGTAGTTATTTTGTTGAAGCATTTGTGGTATACTAGAAATAAATTCTCTCATGGAAAGAGTGTACCTAATCCAGTGGAAGCTAGTATTGGCCAAGTTAAGAAATCTTGAAAAAGAACATTTCAAAACTACATTAGAAGCACAAGAAGGCATCAAATTTTGAAATAAGTAAAATAGTATTTGGAAAGTTCCAAACTATGAAACTATTAAAATTAATGTTGATGTAGCTGTGAGTCAAGATAGAATTACTTCGGGATTAATAGCAAGAGATTGCCAAGGTCAACCTTGTTTTATTAAAACTAAATTAGAAAGAAAAATAGAGGTTTTTCGAGCGGTGGGCTTGGCCTTACTTTAGACATCTATAAGTTATATATGAAATTGATGTCCGCATGCAATGTTTTTCCTACGAGTCTAGAAATCCAAATCTTAAACCAACAGGCAACAAAAACTCAGACTATGATTCACACGAATGAATTAAAACTAAGAAAATGAAATATTAATAGACTACAAACAAATCAACATGCAAGAAATTGTAGAAACTCTGTGATACTTGGATATAAAACAATAAGAAAACCAACAAATCTAAAACATAAGTTTATATATCTAGTTAATTTTTATTAAAATTGACCCTAAGAATATAAACTTAAACACACCAAATAATCACAATATCCTTATTACAAAACACAAAAATAATTGAACAAATTAAGGAAAGTGTTTAGTATGGTTTAAATCTACACCTTTTGTTAATATTAAATTTTTATGTAATTATATAATTTTTATTCTATATAATATGGTCTCACTTTATAATAAAACATATGATTGTATAAAAATTATATAATCAGAATCTTTAATATTGTATAAAAAAACATATCATATATTTTATGTTTTCAATAAATACACATAAATTTATATTCATATTAATAATTATTTTATGAAAAAATAATTTGAAGTTAAAAAATTTATTTCACAAAACTATATCTTGGAATATATTATAGCTCATATAAATATAAATTTATTTGCATTTATTATTTCTCATGCTACAATCAAAAGCCAATTCATTTAAACGTGTGGAGGGAATCTAGCAAATTATTCATTGGTAGTGATGAAGTGATACTTTAAGATGATTATAATTTATTTTAAAAAAAAAACCGATGAAAAATAGATGAAAAAAGCAATATAATTAATGAAAATTATACTTCTAAAATAATAAATAACACCCAACAAATAAGTTCAATGAATTCATCGATTTTCTTTGACATATGTTATTTTCTGAAACACGTATATGTAGTGATTGGCTACCCAAATATTAAGTTTATTTAACTAGTAAGTAATTTAAATAGATGTTTAATTAAGATTGATAATGGTGAATTATATAACACTAAAGAAAATACTGTAGAAGGTTATAAGGTTTATTGTTTGTTGTTTGATTCTTAGATGTGTTACAAATAAAATGTATACACTTCCGAGTATTCATCTAATCATTGTTATTTGTGTTCCTCAAATATTTAAAAAAATATATCTCAATAAATATCCTATATATTTCTTTAATAAAAAAAGCCTGAATATTTATAAAAATTAGTCAAATATCTAAAATAAATACGTAGATGTTTAATTGGCGCATTCTATATATTTATTTATGAAAATAAGATTTTGAATTACAATCTCAATCCATTATATTTTGCTAAAGCTTATATGGCCATATGAACATTTGACGCATTTTATAAGTCCACGAATAATTGAATCATTCGTGAAAGATTGTTGCAAATCCTTTTGCATAGAAATTAGTTACAAGCTAGATGCTATTTACCTATTATCTATAACTCCCTTTCAAACTAAGGTCTAGAAAGACCACGAGTGGGCAAAATAAAACTTATATAGCTATTGTTAAGTTAATAATCAATCTTATCACCTAAAATCATTTGTAATATCATAAATTTTATGATATCTAGCATTAATATTTTATTTTAAAATATTTAAGAAAGAAAAATAAAAATGTTTATAATTATCAAGGGATCCATTATTTAATTACTTTAATAACTTTTAAACACATCCACTACTACAAAAAAGGTATTAAAGTCGGTTAAAAATTGACTACAAATCAATTTAAAGTCGGTTTAACCATTAAATGAAATGATTTAAAATTTAAAATCGGTTCACGTGATGAATCGACTTTACATTTAAAGTCAGTTCACGCGGTAAATCGACTTTACATTTTTAATTTTTAAGTATTTTTACAAAATTTACTCATTTTCTATTATACTTAAATTAAAACCTGTATTTGATTACTAAATAATAGCAGAAAAAAATTTGTTTAACAAATAGTTTAAATAATACAAATAATTGAAAAATAAAATATTAATTAATAGCAGAAAAATTATCATGGTATTATTCTATGTTATTCAAGATCATCATATTCTTCTCATTATGTTATAATATAAACTTACATATATAATACAAAAATTTATACACATAAATAATAATACATAATAACAGAAAAAATATGAATAATAAGTGTATAGGATTAGTAGAAATACTTACAAGAGTAAATGAAGTGATAAAATGAAAGAAATGAAGAAAAATTTGTGTTTTGTAAGTGAGAAATGTGTATAATTTTTTTAAATATTTTGTTAAAAAAATAAGGGATCTAAAAGATTAGTTAGAGAGCAAGAAAACCTACTAACCAGCACTGGAATTGGTGGTTATAGGTGGCCGGAAAATGAGAAAGAGTGAAGAAGTGGAAGAGATTTTGGGTTTTGAGAGTTATGTAGCACTTGGAATAGTTTTTGTCTGGAGAAGAAAGAAAAGAAAAGAATTTATCCACGTACGTAGCGTCGATTCTATGTATCAACCGATGCTATCCACGTAGCATAGCGTTAATTGATACCTAGAATCGACGCTACGTCTTACGTAGATAGTATCGATTCTACACCGAATCAACTTTAAATTTATTATAAGTCGGTTTTTTTCCTAAAATTGATTTTACATATTACTTAAATACTTTTTTTTAGTAGTGGTCTATCAAAGAATCACTTCTTTAAAATAAAATGTGAGACCTATTATTAACAATTGAAACGCTTTCTAAATGCATTCTTCTAAATTCAACATTTATCCTTTGATTTATCATCGTCAAGATAACAAAGATATTTGGGCCAAAAAAAAAAAAGGGAAGATAAAAGATAGAAAAACAATTTTTTGCGTGCTGCTATATTTGTAACTACAAGAATAAAAACAATATTAATAATAGCAAGTATTTGTTACGTTATTTTGCAGAATATGATATTACTTCTTTTTAACTAAAACCACTACTTATATAACTAAATCTATTAAAACCACTTCTATGTGTAGCTAGTGCATCCAAATGGCAAATGGGCTATTATTATATCTACGATTTGTTCTAGCCTTACCCAAATATTTGTCCAAATTTTCTTGTACAACATGCTTTCTAACTAAGTGGAAATAGGTCAATTTCCACTTGATTTTTTCTAGCATTCAGAATTAATAATTGGGTTTTTCACTAGATATCTAGTGTTTGATGGTGACATGTTGTGAGAGAAGATTAATTAGAGGAAGTTGAGCGAGTTGAATTTTTAGTTCCCTAAATAAGATTGAAGACAAAGAAAAACTGAAGTCGTCAGAGCAAGGGCTCTATACTAAAACTTATACAAGTTAAAAGGATATTTTAATTTATTTATTATTTTTTTAAAAGTTTATTTTTTGTTATGAAAAAATATAGTATAAAAATAAATTATTAAATATTAATTTTTTATTTTTTATTTTAATTAATAATTTAATTATTATTATCTATTGTTAAAAAATAATCTATAAAAAGAGATCTAAATAACATTTTTTAAAATATAAAAAAATTGGACGTAAATTTTTTTTTTTCAAAATAAAATAACTTAACTATTATAAATAAATTAAATTATTTTTATTGGTATAATTAAGAGATTTCTGTATTATTTGTTTTGAGAACATCGTAGAAGCTACCAAATCAACAAAGTAAATAAATATATGAACCTTAATTGCACTTCTCTCATGTCGTCACTGCTCCCAATCCAATTTGGGTAAGAGAAGGCCAGCAAGTTCATTTTTTTGGTTTTGGCATAAGAAGGCTATGACATATATTTTGTGAAGTAACTTGTATTTTTAGAGGTATATAATTTTCTCCTTTTTATTAAATAAAAAAAATATTATATTCATAAGATTTAAACTTAAATTCATTATAATAAAATAGAAATCAAACTATCTAAATTATAAATCAATCTCAATTAAATCAGAAAATGAATAAACAATGAATGATTTCTTCTATTTGTACCAACTTTTGAACCCCCTCAATCTCAAGACAATAGCTAAAGTAGCTCAGTAAGTGAGACCGAAGCGAGGCCAAGTTTTGTATTTTTTTTTACAATTTATTAACTTAAGTTATTAGAAGAATCAACTATAATACTTACATTTTCAACAATTGTGTAATTGGATTTTGAATACAAAACTTCTAATTTTGATATCGTATTAAAAATTGTTAGTTAAAAATTGTTAGTTATCAATCATCTCAAAAACTTAAACTATTCTAAAAATGACTAAAAATACTTTTACATATACATATGTATATCATACATGAAATCAAGTATGTTTTCATCAAAATTTAATGATTCTCCTCCTAACAAAACAAGTGTAACAGAGGCTTAGTATATTCCATGTTGGGTGATTTCGTGTCAGAAGATCATTGATGTACTTATAATGTACTAATGTTGCTTTTAATTCGTAGTATCGAACCGTGTTAAAAGCATATGTGTAACTTTTATCAAGTAAAAAAAAATTATTTTGTGACAAAGACAAGTGGTGTTTGATTTTGAAAACCTCATTTCTTATTAAAATTGATAACTTTCTTAAGTCCTCGTGTTAAAATTTGGTATTCAAGTATTGTGTCTTCTACATAAAACACTCAAACAAAGAGTATCTATAGATTTTGAGTTTTCAAAACTATTATCAAGTCTGTTTGCACTAATTATTGAATCCAAACTCTTGTTGCCTATTTCAAACCATAGAGAAATTTATTTAACTTGCTAATCAAAATTGATGATAAGAACATATAAGAAAGATAGAGAAGAACATTGTAGAAGATTCTAGGAAATGCATCTAAAATTTGAGAGTAAAACATATAATCATCTATGCTAGATACATATTTTATAGATGTTTTTATCATAGTGATGTCCTCGCGATTGGATGATGATAATAGTAGCATATGGAGGGAAATCTACCTTTAACAAGCTAACCATTTTTGTTATCACATGTGAAGCACTTCTAGTTAGTTACAATCAATTCTATTATCACATGTGAAGTGTATTATAATCTTAACATTCTCCCTCAATCTTAAGCCTATGTAGAACTATTAAATTTGTGTAAAGTTCACAAAAATGAGTACCAACAAACGCCTTTTGTCATCACATTTGGTACATGTTCTTGTGTAGGCTTGTAGGAAATTGCTAGAGCTCCAGTTAGCACCTTTTCTTGAACAAAATAGAAATAAATATCTATGTGTTTGCTCTAGCAAGATATATTGGGTGTTTGGCTAAGTATCTAGCACTAAAGTTGTCGCAAAACACAACTGGTGGTTCTAAGAGATGAATTTTTAGTTCTTGCAATATCTTCTGAGCCTATGCTATCTCAGTCATTCTATAAGCAAGTGCTCAAAACTCTACCTCTATATTGGACCTGGAAACAACTTTCTGCTTGCTTTGCTCCAAGAGATAAGAGACTAGCCAAGATAAATACAGTACCCACCAATTGATCTTTTATCATCCACACACGATGCCTAGTCTGTATCGGTATAGGTTGTTAAGCCAAGTGTATTTGATGCTATGAGGAAAATTCCATAATCAAGTGTGCCTTTAAGATATATAAAAATTTTAGCTACTAACCAATGCTTATCAATGGATTGATGAGTATTGACAAATTTTATTAACATTAAAATAGATGTTTGGTTGTGTTTGTAAGGACTATGAGTGTTAGCTATTTTTGTGGATAAAATATTTACTTGTAAACTAGTTTGTAGGCATACTATCAAGTCTATCAAGAAAAACCCAACAAATACTCGAGTTTCAAATAATCGTATTTTAGGTATATCTTTTATAACTATGATACATAGAATTTCATTTATACATTTAATAGTACATGTTTATAAATCTAAAATTATTTTTGGTGCTTAAATATTTTTTATGTGTCTTAATATTTTTTAAGATGTGATTTAAAAAATATTTTTTTTATTAAGGCTTTTATTGGGCTTTGAAAAATTAAGCCCAAAATGCATTTAAATCTAATACTATTAGGTATTATAATTATCTATAAATATAGAGACATTAGGGTTGATGCATAAAGTGAGAGAATAGAAAAAGCTGTAGTAAAAAAAATATTGAAGTTGCCGATCTGCCTCCCTAGTGTTATTGTCTACCGAAAAGAAAAGAAAATATTAGGAAAGGTGAACATGAGAAGGAAGGCAACAAGAATTTATATATAATTGAAGTTGAGATTGATGGCTTGACGGCTTGAAGACAATAGAAGTAACTTTCAAGTAATATATATATAATATAAAGGAATTAGAATAATGGCATCACTGAGGTTAATATATAAGTAATATGCTTAAGTAAGTAATATATATTAATTTATAATGTGTTAATAAAAGAGTTTGATATTTTGAAAATATGTTCTTATGGTTTTTTCTTTAATTTTGTTCTTAAATTGTTAGATTAAATAATTGTTTTTATCATATCATAATTATTTGATTTGATTATTAATCTTTAAAGAAGCAATTTTTATGTAACTTGTGCTGAATCTTTTTGCTCTAGAATTTACTAGTTGATTTGATTTAAGTAACATATATTTTTAATCATCTAGTTATAATTATTCATTGTTAAATCCGTTCTAGAACACACACATGCACTTTTGTTTCTTTTTGTGCTAACCTTTTTGCAGTTACTTCGAGAACATATATGATTGGCGGGGAGCTTATTGGAACGTTAGTCTGAAAACTGCTCACGCTAATTTTAGAAACTGTGAAAACAGAGCAAGGGCACGTAAGTAAAGTACATTGGGGTAGTATCCTAAGGAGGGTAGCATAAGACCGAGTTTGTACTTTAACATTTGATTTTCATAGTAGAAAGTTAGGTGGTCCGGTGGATCGGCGGTTTTCCTCTTATGTCATGGTTGTGGCCTAGGTTGTTTCCACCTAAAAAATTGTGTTATTATTTCCGCACTTTACTCTTACATACGATTGCAATTCTGGCCGCTTTGTTTAGGTTATTAAATTATAAATTGATAAAAATTACAAATAACCTATTCACCCCTCCTCTAGGTTAATCAGGTCCATATTTTATAAAATTTCAATTGGTATCAGAGCCGACACTAGACATACTTAGTGACATTGATTCTTAGGGACACACACACTTACTTATGGACCAAGTGAAAAAAGATGGGTCATCTGTTAGACCCCTACTCTTTGATGGGTTTAATTACCCTTATTAGAAGGCTCGCATACAAGCCTTTCTCAGGCAAGATGAAAAAGTCCATGATGCTATTCTTGATGGTTGGGAACCACCTTCAGTAACGAAAGATGGTGTAACAATCATAAAGCCAAGAAGAGACTGGACCACTGAAGAATGCACCCTTTGTGGGGAAAACCAAAAAGGTCTAAGCTCAATATTTGCTACAGTGATAGAGGAAAGCAAGAATGTAAACACACTAAAAATTGATGAACTTGTCGGGTCAATCCAAACCTATAAGCTTTCTCTTGATCCACCCAAGAAAAATAAGGATGTGGCATTCAAAAGCTCCAAAAAGGACATCTCTGATAGTGATGATGATATGAATGATGAGTCACTAGTCTTGTTAGCACGAAAATTTAAGAAGTTCATGAAGAAGAAGGGTTAACAGAATAATCATTCCAACAAGGGACAATCCAGTCGCTCTAATGACCAAAATTCAAGGGAAATAGCCTTGATGGTAAGAAAAGTAAGCCCACTAGTCCTCAATGCTTTACTTGTGAGGGTCCTATGAGAACAGAAAGTATTGGAGGTAAGAAATATATCATAGTTGTAGTAGATGACTTCTCTCGCTACACGTGGGTAGACTTTCTTAGAGACAAGTCAGATGCTTTTGAGTTCTTCATCTCATATTGTACAAGAGTGCAGGTTGAAGCAGGTGACAAAATAGTAACCATCAAGAGACTGAGAATAGACCATGGAAAAGAGTTTGAAAATACCAAGTATGTTGATTTCTGCAAAAAGAACATGGTATCTTTCATGAATTCTCTGCTCCTATCACACCTCGACAAAATGGAGTAGTTGAAAGGAAAAATAGGATACTTCAAGAGATGGCAAGAGTAATGATGCATGCCAAGGGAGTCTCCAAAAGGTTTTGGGCTGAAGCTATAAACATTGCATGTCATATTATAAATCGTGTATATCTTCGCCCAGGTACAAACTAAACTCCCTATGAGATATGGAGAAGTAAAAAAACCAAATCTAAAATTCATGCATATTTTTGGAAGTAAATGCTATATACTTCGAGATCGAGAACAGTTGGGTAAGTTTGATTCAATAAGTGATGAAGGTATATTTCTTGGCTATTCCCTAAATAGTAGAGCCTACAGAGTCTTCAACTGTAGAACTAATGAGTTATGGAATCCATAAATGTTGTTATAGATGATGGAGGTAAGCAGATTACAAGTGAAGAAGTTAGATATGAAGAAAATTTCACAACACCTCAATTAACAATAACCAGTGACACAATTGGAATAAAAGAAGAGGAGTTGAAGGAAAGTGAACAAAAGAAGGAAGAAGCATTAACCTCATCAATGATAAATCCAACTCGAACTTCAAAAAATCATCCTATTAAGAATATAATTGGAGATCCTAATGCAAGCATGGTAACAAGAAGAAGACAAATAAGTGAGGTAACTCATTTATGCTATATTTCTCAATTTGAACCAAAAAATGTGAATAAAGCCCTTAGGGATGAATTTTTGATAAATGTCATGCAGGATGAATTAGCTCAATTTGAAAGAAATCATGTATGGGTATTAGTACCTAAGCCTAAAAACAAAAATGTTATTGGAACAAAATTGGTGTTCAAAAATAAATCTGATGAGCATGACATTGTTGTTAGGAATAAGGCTAGGTTGGTAGCTCAAGGCAACACACAAATAGAAGGAGTTGACTTTGATGAAACATTTGCACCTGTCGCTAGACTAGAGTCAATTAGGATTTTACTTGCCATTTCATGTCATATGAAGTTCAAATTATATCAAATGGATGTTAAGTCTGTCTTTTTGAATGGATTTTTGAATGAGGAGGTGTACGTGGAACAACCAAAAGGATTTATTGATCCGAAATTTCCAAATCATGTTTACAAACTCAAAAAGGCTCTGTATGGTTTGAAACAAGCTCCATGAGCATGGTATGAGAGACTTACCAACTATCTTTTGAACAAGGGATTTATTCGAGAGGGAGTTGATAAGACTTTATTCATTAAAAGGATTAGTGACGAGATCTTTATTGCTCAAATTTATATGGATGACATAGTTTTTGGATCCACATCTAGTACACTAGTGGATGATTTTGTGCATGTTATGAAAAATGAATTTGAAATGTCCATGGTAGGTGAAATGACTTTCTTCCTTGGTTTGCAAATTAAACAATCTCGTGATAATATATTTATTTCTCAAACCAAGTACGCATGTAGCCTTGTTAAAAGGTTTGGTCTTGAAACTAGCAAGTCATTACGGACTCCTTTAGGTACCAACACAAAAATTACAAAGGACACTCAAGGTAAAAGTGTTGATCAAACCCTTTATAGGAGTATGATAGGTAGTTTACTTTACCTCACTGCAAGTAGACCTGACATATGTTTTAGTGTTGGTGTGTGTGCCTGTTATCAAGCTTACCCTAAGGAATCACCCTTAGAGAATGTAAAGAGAATCATTAGGTATATCTCAAGAACAAGTAATTATGGTTTATATTTTACTACTGACACTACTTGTGAAGTAAATGGTTTTACAGATGCCGACTGAGCAGGCAACCAAGATGATAGGAAGAGCACATCAGGTGGTTGTTTCTACGTTGGAAACAACTTAGTATCATGGCACAGTAAAAAGCAGAACTCTATCTCACTTTCTACAGCTGAAGTGGAATACATTGTTGTAGGAAGCTCTTGCACACAAATGCTTTGGATGAGAAACATGCTCAAGGACTACGGTCAACCACAAAGTATGATGTCCTTATATTGTGATAACTCTAGTGCTATATGTATTTCTAAGAACCCAGTTCAGCATTCTAGAACTAAGCACATTAACATTAGACCTCACTTTATTAGAGAATTAGTTGAAGAGAAAATAGTGACACTTGAGTTTGTACCTACTAAGAGACAATTAGCTGATATATTCACTAAAGTCATAGACACTCAAAGATTTGAGTATCTCAGAAGTGCCTTAGGAATTTCTCCCTCAAATTGAATTTCAAATTTTATTACCAAAAAAATAATAATAATAAAAATAAAAAATAAAATAGCATCCTTGTTTGGTCAACACAATATTCGACTTATTTAATACTTACATACATATAATCTCATTTTTAGTGACTCAACTCATTTTGATATTTATTGTATAAATTATTTTACAATTTTGGCTTACACACACACATATTCTTGTACATGTGATGATCGATGTTGACATGAACTTATTCACACACTCACGAACACACATATATGTTATGCTTGAAGTTTATGGATTTTCTTGAAAGATTCTAGGACTTTAACTAATCTTGACTATAAAATTATGTTGAGTTATATTTCTTGCTTTCAAAAACTTTATCTCATGAAGGCACCTAGTATTGAGAGGGTTACCTACTGTGATGTGTGAAGCTACCGCAATGAACAGAGAGGGCTACCTCACAACTAGTGTGAAAGTCATCATGCTAGGTTTATGGCTCGTGCAAAAAAAAGGAAAAGATTATGCAAAAAGTGACTCCATATTAATCTTATACATTTTATGCACAAAAAGAAAGAGCCAATAGAGGTTATAAAAAAATATATCATTTACCTCATATATATAAAAAAATATTAAGTCCTTCTTTCGTAGATATATTTTATTTTGTGAGATTGAAGACTCGATTATGATTTTACATGATAGGTGATATTTTTTTCATTTGATTCTTTCTTGATAAGTCATAAATGAATTAATTGACATATTTGTGGAGTTTAAACATATGTACTACTTTAAGTAAATGCCAATATGTCATTATATGTACGAAGTGTGCGTGTGCACCTCTTCTATTCTACTTATTTATTTATATGATAAATAATCAAAATTGGAGTTAAAAAATGATGAGTTCTCAATTGGTTGTGTGCTTGTTTGTAATTAAATGAGTTTAATACCTAATGTGGCTAGTTATGAAAATTACAAAAACAAATCAGATTTTTATTCATTACCTTTTTAATTTGTTTCTAAGTTAGAGAGTCATAGAACTTAGGGGGAGTTTAAAGTATATTACATTTATGTATTACTCTATTTTAACATTGCTATATCTTTAGGAGGATTTTAGCTTCATTGCTTTGTCTAATACTTTGTTCTTCTCTTATGTCAAAAAAGGAGAGAGAAATAATGTGTTTTACTTCCATGTGTTTATTTTGTTATGCATATAGAGGGAGAACATATTTATTTAAGCTTGATTTGCATATAAGGGAGAACATATTTATTTAAGCTTCATTGATATGAATGCACACTACATGATTATTCTTTACACTTCACTTATTTTTATGTAAACTGAACTAATGTACAATGAGGCTTTCATGCCAAGTTATCCAATACTTTGTCAATGTCATTTCAGTTACTTACAGGCTTGTCAAGTTGCAACGAAGATGGATTTACCGGACCATAGGGGAGTTTGTAGGCCTACTATCAAGTCTATCAAGAAAAGCCCAACAAACACTCAAGTTTCAGATAATCGTATTTCAGGTATATCTTTTATAACTACGACACATAAAATTTCATTTATACATTTAATTGTACATGTTCATAAATCTAAAATTATTTTTGGTGCATAAATATTTTTTATGTGTCATAATATTTTTTAAGATGTGATTTAATTTTTTTTTATTAAGGCTTTGAATGGGCTTTGAAAAATTAAGCTCAAAATGCATTTAAACCTAATACTATTAGGTATTATTATTATCTATAACTATAGAGACATTAGGGTTGATACATAAAGTGAGAGAATAGAAAAAGCTGTCGTAAAAAAATATTGAAGTTGCCGATCTACCTCCCAAGTGTTATTGTCTATCGAAAAGAAAAGAAAATATCAGGAAAGGTGAACATGAGAAGGAAGGCAATATTAATTTATATATAATTGAAGTTGAGATAATATAATCAATATATATGTATAAGAGATTGACGGCTTGACAGCTTGGAGACAGTAGAAGTAACTTTCAAGTAATTTATATATATATATATATATATATAAAGGAATTAGAATAATGGCATCACGTAGTAAAGAGGTTAATATATAAGTAATATGCTTAAGTAAGTAATATATATTAATTTATAAGGTGTTAATAAAAGAGTTTGATATTTTGAAAATATGTTCTTATGA
Source organism: Hippophae tibetana (assembly GCA_037013495.1). Taxonomy (NCBI): domain Eukaryota; kingdom Viridiplantae; phylum Streptophyta; class Magnoliopsida; order Rosales; family Elaeagnaceae; genus Hippophae; species Hippophae tibetana. The sequence goes on along the minus strand of CM072802.1, from coordinate 30,731,797 downwards.
TTTCTTCTTTAATTTTGTTCTTAAATTGTTAGATTAAATAATTGTTTTTATCATATCATAATTATTTGATTTGATTATTAATCTTTAAAGAATCCATTTTTATGGAACTTGTACTGAATCTTTTTGCTCTAGAATTTACTAGTTGATTTGATTTAAGTGACATATATTTTTAATTATCTAGTTATAATTATTCATTGTTAAATCCGTTCTAGAACACACACGGGCACTTGTGTTTCTTTTTGTGCTAACCTTTTTGCAGTTACTTGAGGAACATATCTGATTGGCGGGGAGCTTATTAAAGCATTGGTCTAGAAACCGCTCACGCTAATTTTAGAAACTATGAAAACATAGGAGGGGCTCGTAAGTAAAGTACATTGGGGTAGTATCCTAGGGAGGGTAGCATAAGACTGAGTTTGTACTTGAATATTTGATTTTCATAGTGGAAAGTTAGGTGATCCGATGGACCGGTGGTTTTCCTCTTAGGTCATGGTTGTGGCCTAGGTTGTTTCCACCTAAAAATATTATGTGTTATTATTTACACACTTTACTCTTAAATACGATTGCATATCTGGCCGTTTTATTTAGGTTATTAAATTATAAATTGATAAAAATTACAAATAATATATTCACCCCCTCTCTAGGTTAATCGGGTCCATATTTTATAAACTTTCAGTGTTAATGTACAATATTGAAGAGCTCTCATGATAGTGTGAAACTGTGTAGCATTGGCAAGAGGAACACTATCATCCTTTGAAAGATATGTACCAGCAACCATCAATGTAGAGGTAGGTTTTGAGTCGTTTAATTGAACCTTATCATGTAGGTCCTAAATGTATTTGGCTTGACATAAATGCATGTCATCATTTGTTTTAGTAACTTCTATTCTCAAGAAGAACTTGATATCCCATAAGTCCTTCAATGAGAATATCTTATTCAAACGTGTAATAAGGCTTATAAAAAACATGGCATTGTTCCCTGTAACTAGGATATCATCCACATATCAGTAGCACCATAAACACACCACTTCGATTATAGACCATAAAAGCATCACTGTTTGAGCACTTAAAACCCCAATCAGTTAAACACTTACTGAGCTTGAGAAACTAGACTCGAAAGGCCTATTTAACCCATATATTTCTTAAGCTTACATACATAACCAGAGAATATAGTGCTTACAAAGCCTTGTGGCTGAGACATGTATACCTCCTCAATAATGTCCTCATTCAGAAAGGCAGTGTTAACATCCAATTGCCTCACTAGCTATTTTCTATGAAAGTGTCAATATGAGAAAAATTCTAATGGTAGTAGGTTTCACTACGAGGCTAAATGTCTCCTTGTAATCCAGTCCTCGTTTATTGAAAACCTTTAGTCATAACTCTTGACTTATACTTGTCAAGTCATCTATCAGGGAGTAGTTTAGCTTTAGAAACCCATTTATGACTAATCACCTTTCCATTGATAGGTCTAAGAATGAGATTCCATGTACCATTGTTTCGTAATGCATCGTATTCACAATGTATAAAGGCATTCCATTCGGGTATCCTAAGAACAGACTCAATATTCAATGGTTTTAGAAGAATAGAAACAAAGATGCTTTGGTTTAAAGATTTCTTGCTTAGACTTTGTTAGTATAGGATGAGTATTGGTATGAGAAGGAAATTTATTAAGTCTTAAAGAAAGAGATAGAGGTAAGTCAACTATTAAGTTGATACCAGCTACATCAAAGACATTGGAGGGCTCAATTGAACAGAATTAAAGAGGTAAATTAGTAGAAGAAGGTAATGGAATACTAGTTATTGGGGGGATTAATTAAGTTTCAGAAGTTAAGTAAGTGTCTGGATCGATAGTAGGAAAAGTAAAACTATCAAATGTCATAATGGTTGAAGAAATAGGTGACTCTAGTGTATGAGATACAGAGCTCTTATTATTATGAGAAATAAGATCTGGATGAGTAGAAGTAGATGTAGGTGTAGCAGTGTTGGGCACAAATTGAGCAGTTGTTGTAGGAATTGAAACAGAAGAAGACAAATGCGCAGATTGATTAGGAGGAGAAGATATAGATGTGGTATGTAAGAAAGGAAAGGCATTCTCATCAAATCGAACATGTGTGGAAATCAAAATCTTACTAGAGATAGGTTCTAAACACCAAGATCTCTTATGTTGAGCAGCGTACCCAAGGAACACATAAGGCAAAGATCTGGATTCTAGTTTGTTACAATTATATGTTCTAAAAAAGGGATAGCATATGCATCCAAATACCTTGAAATAGGTGTAATCTAGCCTTTATTGAAAAAGGTTTGAACTATGAAGAGGTTGAGATGGTAATCTATTAATTAAATGCACATCGGTTTGAAATGTGTAGTGCTAATAAATCATAAGAATATTTGACCTCATAAGCATAGCTAAACTAACCTCTGCAACCTACCTATTACGCCTTTCAACAACACTATTTTGTGATGGTGTGTAGGGACAAGTTAGTTAACATATAATACCACTAGTAAACAGATATAATTCCAAATTTTTTAATTTAGTTCCACCATCGCTTTGACGCATTTTAATCTTAGTATGAAATTGTCTGTAAACAAATACTTCAAAGTGTAAAAAAATAGAAGTTACTTGAGCTTTGCTAGGTAGAACATAGATTATATGAATTGTGTACAATTATAAACAAAAAAAAAGTATTTTATTCTTTGTAAGGATGGAATAGGAGCTGGTCAAAAGGATGCATAGAATGAGAATGAACATGTGTAATTGGTAATCTATATGCCTTAGCTAATTAGCATGGACTACACAAATTAGAATTACTAGTGCGAGTGAGTTTCTTATTCATATTAACAACTAGCAGTTTGATAACATTAAGATTAGAATGACCAATTCACAAACATCGCCCTGAGTACTCACCATTCAAAAGTACTGTTTTGCTCACTCAATCACGAATATCGAACAACATTCAACGTAAAAGTGATCCAAAAACAAAAAGGGGCATTAAATAAGAAGATATCACTATTATAAAAAGGGGCATTAAAGTCGGTTAAAAACCGATTTTAACCGACTTTAAATTAAATGACTTAAAGTTTAAAGTCGGTTCAAGGTGTGAACCGACTTAAAGTTTAAAGTTGGTTCAAGGTGTGAACCGACTTAAAGTTTAAAGTCGGTTCAAGGTGTGAACCGACTTTAATTTTTTTTTTAAATTTATTCATTTTCAACCTGTATTCAAGCAGAAAAAAAAACCAAAATTAGTTTAGCAAATAGTTCAAATAATACAAATATTTGAAAAATAAAATATTAATTAATAACAGAAAAATTACCATGGTTTTGTTCTATTTTATTCAAGATCGTCATATTCTTCTCCTTATGTTATAATACAAACCTACATATATAATACAAAAATCTATACATATAAATAATAACACATAATAACAGAAAAAATATGAATTAAGGGGATCTAAAAGATTAGTTAGAGAGGAAGAAAACTCACTAACCGATGTTGGAAATGGTAGTCGTAGGTGGCCGGAAAATGAGAAAGAGTCGAGGAGGAGGTTTTCGGTTTTTTAGAGTTCTGCAACGCTGAAAATAGTTTCTGTCTGGGAAGAAAGAAGAGAAAAGATTTATCCACGTGTGTAGCGTCGGTTGACGTGTCGAACCGACGCTATGTTACGTGGATAGCGTCGGTTTCAGGTGTCAACCGACGCTATGCTACGTGGATAGCGTCGGTTCTAGGTGTCTACGTAGCGTCGGTTGATGTGTTGAACCGACGCTACACATGGACGTAGCGTCGGTTGACGTGGTGAACCGACGCTATCCACGTAGCCTAGCTTCGGTTAACACCTAGAACCGACGCTACGTCCACACATAGCGTCGGTTCAACACATCAACCGACGCTACGTCCTACGTGGATAGCGTCGGTTCTATACAGAACCGAATTTAAACCAATTTAAAGTCAGTTTTTGGAAAAAACCGACTTTACGTATCGACTTAAATACCCATTTTTGTAGTAGTGTATGGAATTATTTATAGAACTCACCCAAACTTAATGGCCTACCTTATCGAGGCCTCGTTGACATCCTCACCAGGGGGTTCGACGAGGGGTCCAACAAAGGCTTTGTCGAGGTGCTAAAAAATTTTAAATTGTCTAAAAAGTTTCATAAATACCTATACTCAAAACTAAAATAAAAATACGAGCGATAATATTTGCGAGCACAACATTTAACCTACCATACGCACCACAAAAACCAATCTCGTGGTGTGTGTAAATATGTTCGTATACAAAATATACCTAATTATGTATGTTTGTATAATACGGAGAAAGATAAATATACTAAATAAAATAAACAAATTTTGTATTTTGTACACACAAAACCAACAGACACAAAAGATTACATCTATAAATAAAAAATCAATATTTTATGAGTCTTTTAGTTTTTTATTTTTTTAATAAAAGATAATTACTAACACATATAATCAATTATTTTTATAATAAATATAATTTAAAAAATAAATTAAAATGTATAAATTTAAAAAATCGGAATTACTATATAAAGAAAATGTATAAAGGTTTAATTCTACATTAATGTTTAGTTAATAAAGAGAGCTTGAGAAAGAGATGAATTTAATTTTCCTCCGATTCAATATAATCAAAGAGTTAAATTAATAGGCACCTCATATTTGTCAATAATACTTAGAAAAAGAAAAAAAAAATTGTAATTAATACGTGTACTTTTACTTGCTTGCAAATATAGATATAAAATTATGTTAATTTATTAATATGTAAAAGCATATTCAAAGCTATGCAAGTTGCATGAATCAATCCGGACATGTTGAATGGGATGGCCCGTACCATCCCACAACCACTAAAATAGAATAAAATTACCCACATGAGATGATGTATTAAACTAGATCCATCTCACTTAGAGCCCGTCCCATTTTCCCAAAGATTCGCTCTTTACAGTGAGGAAAACAAAAAAAATCATCATAACTAAACAAATTTGAAACTCTTTTCACGTGTATAGATGCAAAGAGTTAATTATATATTATGTTAAAAATATATAAGATAATTTTTTAAAATATTTAAATTGTTACAATTTATTCATAAAGCATGAGTTTGCGAAAAAATAAAAACTCCCATTTTATTTTTTCAAACAAATTTCATTTTCTTGCAAAAGAAAAATAAAAACTCTCATTTTTCTCCTTACGGCAGGAATTAGAGAAAAATAATTTCAATTTCAAATTTTAGCATGCAGATCATGACTTAAGATTGTTATGATTGATTAAAAATGATATTAGGTTTGTTAGTCAAAATAGGAGGTACCTAATTTAGAAGAAAATTCATTGAAGGTGGCTTACCAAATTGTCAAAGATGGAGATACCTAACCTTATTTGAATAAAGAATAGGAAAATTAGGTAGCCTAATTTTGTTGAATAAAAAAATGTTTGGTATATGAAATGAGAACTTGAAGGCTATAAATATGGTTTCATTTCTTCATTATTAATCATCCCAAAAATAGAGAAAAACTTGTATGAGAAGTTCTTGAGTGAGAGAATTTTGTGGGAAAATTCTCTTGGGCTTGTAGTTGCTCTTGTCTTTTGGGTGTGTGAGAAAATTACTGAGAGTGTGGTTGTAACAATTTTCCACATAGTGAATTTTTCTCTGGTTGTCTTTTGACAACGAAAGTGGTTTTTCTCTAATTTGCAGTTTTCACTATAATTCTTGTGTTGTGTATTATCTATTTCTCTATTATTTGATATTCTGTTAAGAAAGATCTTGGGAGAGTGAATTTGTGATTATACCATTTTATCCAAATTTCCTAACAACTGGTATCAGAGCCAATTTCAAAGAAAGAAGGAGAAGTGTCAGGAGTCAAGATTGACATTGAGAAATTTGATGGGAGAATCAATTTTGGCTTGTGGAAAGTACAAGTCAAAGATCCAGCCCTTGTTACTGGTATTGAGTCCAGTAAAACCAATATAAGTGATGAAGATTGGGAAGATTTTGATCTAAGATCTGCAAGTGCAATTCGGCTTTGTTTGGCCAAAAATATTCTTTACAAATGTGCATGGAATATCTATGGCCAAAGAACTCTGGGAAAAGCTTGAAGAATTGTATCAGGCAAAAGGTGTTTCAAATCGAGTGTATTTGAAAGAGCAGTTTCATACTTTGCGTATGAATGAAGGAACTATTATGTCTGATCATCTCAGTGTTCTCAATGGTATTGTCTCTGAACTGGAAACCATTGGAGTTAAACTTGATGATGAAGATATAGCTTTAAGGCTCTCTTTGAAAAGAGCGTGTACATCCTCATGGCATGCCGCTAGTCTCTAAATATTGCCATGAAAGGAGGGTGTGTTACTGGTAGCGGGTCCATAAGTTTGCACACGGGCATTAGCTTGGTATAGATGCAAGGTGTGTGGTGGAAAGGATGTCGATGGCTGATGAACTCTCGGGAAAACCAAGTGTGAGAGTTGCACCATAAATTTCAGCAAGTTTTTTTTTCGACATGAGCCGATGTGAAATTCTTAGAATTGGTGATTAATTCTAAGTGGGTGTACTCTTTATGGTGGAGTATGATAATTCTCAGTGTAGAGAATTATGACTGTTGGAATAGACAGTGTTGTAGTGGTAACCATGTTTATTTTTAATCAATGTGGAGATTGTTATGATTGATTAAAAATGATATTAGGTTTGTTAGTCAAAATAGGAGGTGCCTAATTTAGAAGAAAATTCATGGAAGGTGGCTTACCAAATTGTCAAAGATGGAGGTGCCTAACCTTGTTTGAATAAAGAATAGGAAAATTAGGTAGCCTAATTTTGTTGAATGAAGAAATGTTTAGCATATAAAATGAGAACTTGAAGGCTATAAATATGGCTTTATTTCTTCATTGTTAATCATCCCAAAAATAGAGAAAAACTTGTATGAGAAGTTCTTGAGTGAGAGAATTTTGTGGGAAAATTCTCTTGGGCTTGTAGTTGCTCTTGTCTTTTGGGTGTGTGAGAAAATTACTGAGAGTGTGGTTGTAACAATTTTCCACATAGTGAATTTTTCTCTGGATGTCTTTTGACAACGAAAGTGGTTTTTCTCTAATTTGAAATTTCCACTATAATTCTTGTGTTGTATATTATCTATTTCTCTGTTATTTGATATTCTGTTAAGGAAGATCTTGGGAGGGGGAATTTGTGATTATACCATTTTATCCAAATTTCCTAACAAAGATGAAAATGAAAGTTCGCTCAACAACCAAAAGCAAGCTCCATCATTTTTGTTGTGATCTTTCAAAATATTTCTTTTCATTATACACTTTGAAGGAAAAATCCAATGTTTTTCTTTCATTTTCTCAAGATCCAAACATCCTCTTCTATAGCTAAACCATTACTATGGGAAAATAGCAATTATCCTTCTCTTAGTATATCAATTCTATGGATAGGGAAAGAGGGAAATAGAGAGAGAAAGTTGTTAGGTCTTGGTCCTTAACTACAATGATGAAGTGGATAAGATCGTAGATTTCATAAAATTGAAAACTTTGTTTGATTTTTTTCTTTTTTTCCTTCCCCTTTTCCTTTTGTAAGTGTTTTTATCTCAAATTGTTGGAGAAAAAATTACATGAGATCTTACGGGACAAGATGGTCCATCCCACTAAAATCCACCTACATTCACATTCTAAAATCAAACATACCGAACATTGTCGATATATATTATCATAAAAATATTAAAAAAAACAAAATGTATTAAAATTTAAATTTTATAATCACAAAAATAATGAAAGTTTTAAAACATGTTCATAATACCAACTAACTTGCCCACTATAAAAATTAAATATATAAATATAAATTCAATTTTGTACTACCCGTTTTAAGATACTATCTTAATGTATCTTATTTATGAATTTTTACTCTATTTTTATAGATTTTAAAACTAACATGAGTAGTATCTAGACCGACATTCTAATTAGCTCTTCATCAATCAAATATGTTTATAAATCAACTTGCAAACAAATTTAACACAAAAGAACATAAATTTATGTGTGTGTTCTTTATTAATGAATAATCCTAGTTAAAAAATTCAAAACATATATAAAATAAATCAAATTAATTAGAGAATCCAAAAATTTCAATTAAATAAAAGTTAAATAAATAAACTCATGTCTATATTAGCATAATCATGTGAATTCAAATATTTAAAATCAATGAGCAAGCATAAATCAATGCTAAAATAATCATTAAATATATTTGATGAGATAATAAAGTTCAATCTAAATAAAAAAGGAGCAAAAGGGTAGAGAGAACAAGTTGTGAAAACTTCATGATTCTTAAAATTTATTTTATATAAATAGGCTCATATCTATACTAGCATAATCATATGAATTATAAGAGATAAGTGATGTATTTAAAAGAAATAGGAAAACATTACTCATTTGACGTGTCAACATATAATAGGTAATTAGAGCTTATTGGGATTAAAAAATGTATAATAAAAAGACAAAATTGGGCAATTTTTGTTAAGGGACTATAAGGGAGATAGATTTCTCTCAAAATAAAGTTACGCCAACAAAACAAATGATCTATCTATCTTAAGTGGGGATCGATCCCTCTCTTTAAACTTTTTTTTAAGTCATGTAGTTTAATACTATCGATTAATGATCATTTAGAGATCAATCCAGAGTGTGATTGATCTGTCTATTAAGAGATTGGATCCCTTTATCTAAAAAGACTTATAATTCATTCATACAACATTTGATTCAACTAAATGCATATATTAAATGTATTTAAATATGTATGCAATTATACCTAAATATGAGTCATTTGAACACGGTGATTATGATACAATACATGCTATCTTGATTCATGTTGTGAATATGTGCTAGTGAATGAACAAGTGTAATTATATGTGTAATAGTTATAAAAAATATACCTTAAATATAATTATTCAAAACTTTAACGTTTATTTGACTTTGTTTGATATACTTGATAACAATCTTAAAACACAAGTTTACAAACAAATGTTTTGTCAACAAAAATAACTAACACTCATAATCCTTACAAATAATATTTTTCTATCTGGTTTATATATTTTTACTATTAATTAAAAAATTAATTTAATTAAAATCTATTTAATATTAAATACTATTTGTTCTTATGGCAAGTTAAAATAGTATTAATTTATGTATTGTATAAGCCAAAAAAAATTCAAACTCATTATTTTTCAACAACAATTAAGATGTAAGACTATAATACGTATTATAAACAAGGAGCCTACAAAAATACTATTTAAATATTGTATTATTTTATTCATATTATTATATTATTTTTATCTCATTTATATATTCAATTATGCATTTATTTCATTTATAACATTAAGTTATTTTTTGACTATTACATCACACGTAATAGATTTAAAACTTTAGATAATTAAATAATATACTTAAAATAATAAATTATTTTAAATATGTAACTTAATTATTTAAGTAACTATTTCTAAATATACTACTTAATTATAAATTTTATTTCTAAATATATTACTTAATTATTTGAATTATTTTAAATATATTACTTAATTATCTTACATCTAGTATAATTATATAGAAAAATTATATAAATAAAATAAAAATTTAATAATATAAATAAAATAAAAAATATTTAGATAATATGTGTTTTTATAGGTTTCCTCTCATGAACAATAATTTAAACCGGATGGAATTATTATTTTGTTATATATCCACATCCATTCACTAAATATCCAAAAGTTCAGTATTGATTAATTGGCATTCGACACGCATACCCAATTGGCTGTAAATGTCGTTGTCAAAAAAAAAAAAAACAATGGTTGTAAATGTCAGTGAGAGTTGTGTGAAGTGTGAACCCAAATGAAAACAAAAAAAAAAATAAAAAATAAAAACATTGCGTCCCTTTCTTGAAAATGTTTCGGATCTTGGGTCATCAATTATTTTTATCCTTCGTTTCATGAAAAATTATCTATTATTTTTTAAATAAATAATGATATTTGATATAAAGATAAAACAAAATTATTCAAAAACAGTATACTAAAAATAAAAATTAATAGCTATATTTTTAGAGGTTTAATTAGAATATATTCTTATTAATTATATTATTTTTATTAAATATTAAATATTTATTTTTATTTTTATTTACAAACAAATATTTATTATTTAAAATTTATTTTTCACTCGATAGCCTCTATCACGTTATTGGGTAATAGACTTGTCAAGTAGCGTCACCATTGACCCCACAATACCATCATATATCGCATTCCTTCAAAAGCATTTTGTTGTTTTCCTCCCCGTCTCCTGGAATGGGTCCCCCCTTTCTATGATGTTGTTTTACGTTCCTTCAAGCTGCATTATTGTCCATTTTATTTTGGACAATTTAAATGGAAAACAAGTATCAACCGTTCAATAAGTATGATTAAAATATATAAATAGTATTTAAATTTTTAAAAATTTATAATTTAATCTTTAAAATTTTATAAAAATACGTTTAAATTTTAAATAATACAATTTAGTTCTAACATTTTTAAAACTTTAAATATAGATATTAAATTTTTGATACATTAATTATTAAAAAAATGATTTTTTTTAAAAAAATAGAAATAGAATATGTAAAAATATATGTGCATATTTTTTAAATTATTATATGTTCTTAAATTGATTTTTATGTTTTTAAATATATTTAAATTTATATTTTTTGAATTATAATTAATTTAATAAAAATAAAACAATTAAAAAAATGTATGCATATTTTACCTACTCTATTTTTATATTTTTTAAAGTTTTATACTTTTGGTTAACTTTTTAATAATTGATAAATTTATAATACTTCAATTAAACATGAATAAATATTAATACACTTTAATCATAATTAATAAATTATTATTATCTTTCATCTAACTTTAAATATCATCTTATTATTTCATTTCTACTTTTTTTTCATTTAAAAATAAATTAAATTCTTTTATTAATTACTAAATATCTCATTTCATCTAATAGCTATCTCTAAATCTATTTTCTTCCATGTCATCCTTCAAGGTGAAGATGCCTTGTATTACTAGTAATATTTCAACGGCTTCTATTTGTTTAATATATATATATATATATATATATATATATATATATATTTATACTTTTTGATTTTTGATAAAATTATATTCTCTTAAAAAAATCTATTATTTTAAAAATGACGTATATATTAATCCAAAATTAACCAATGATTTTTTTTAATTACTAAAAATAATCACGTGGTAAGAAGTGACCTCGTTTTAAGATGTATTTTCGAACCCCTGGCGGTAAACTCATGATTGGCAACAAAATTAAAAACCCCTCCTACTCGCTTTCCTTTTCATACGGTAAAACGCTAAATAAGATATTTAAGTCACTAATTTAGAATGTTGCTTCAGAAATGAATTCATTAACAGTTGCTAGCATTGAATAAATCTCAATTACAAGGCAAATTGTCTAAAGAAATTAGCCAACGTTCAAACCCAAATTACAAGCAGTTCATCATCCTTTTTGATTTTATTGTTGTCTTTGTAATTTGTAGAACCCCTAAAACACGACAAGTCAATTAATCAATTAAATCTTCCCCTCATTTCATCGGCAACAAAATAGCTCTAAACTTTGGAAAACAATAAGCTTTTTTCTGAATTCAATTTTGTTAGGTTACACTGCCATTGCCTAAAGAATTCAGCACCTTTAAAACCCTAGCAATCTTCTTCTTCATAAACACATGCGCAAATCGAAAGCGAGCACCAACGTGGTGGAGCCCAGGAGCCCCAGAACTTGAGCCCCAAGGTATTCCATAACAGATCCAATATCTTCATCATCGTCATCACCCGCTACTTTCAAAAACATCAATTTCACAATCACTGGCTTTAGCTACAATTTGCAGTCTTCAATCTCAAACTCGACTTTGATTGGTAGCATCAAAGCGTCTTTGTACGAAACTCCACATATTTATAGTTTTTAGAACTCTACTAGATCTGCTACTGGAAATTTCCTCATCAAAACCCGATTTTCTTCATCTTCGTCTTGGAAATGGCGTAATAGGGATGTGATTGTTTTCTAACGCAAGCTTCGTCGGCCTGTTGACTCATCAGTTCTCCAACAACGGTTGTCAGTCATTTTCCGGCGTGGTTGGGGATTAATGGCTCGCGATTAGGGCTGGTTTGGGGGTTAGTGTATTGAGAGCTAGTTTGGGGGTTATGACAATTGATTTGTAATTCTAGAAATGTCCATTAATATTAATATTAATGTAGTTAAATGCCTAAACCGTGACCTTTCAGCACAAAAAATAATAAAAAATAATCAACGATAACTTAAAACTAAGGTACACCTTATTATAATAATAAAAAATAATTTGTACTTTCTAGTAAAGATTATTTAATTATAAATATCCACCATAAAATTTATTTTCATTGAACTACTCAATTACATACCAATTATCAGTAAAATTAAATTATATTTTATTGACATCGAAAGTAGTAGATTCTAGCATATTTTATTTACATATATTCCGTTTACAAATTAGTTTTATTAAATTAATTGACATATAGCATAATTTGTCACTAAGAAGTAAAAGGAGGGAGGCATTAAACCATTCTGCCTATATTTATAATTGATGGGCAACTGAAAAAGGGTAGCAAAATTGCATAAAAATTGGAACTTTTACCTATATAACCAATTTATAATGATAACAACATTATTTTATGTAATTTTAAAAAAAATGCGTTTTATATATATATATATATATATAGGAAAATTACATAACTGTCACGTCTTATATTTTGTATAATGACTCATCAAAATAGATATAGATAGATTAGATGAATAATTTGAAAGATATATAAATTTAATTTTAAATAAAAAATATAATTAAAATATATTCTAATATTTAAATATATCTCCCTTATTTTTTTCAAATTATTTCTACTATTATAATTAAATTTCTTTGGAAGACATAACTTTTGAGTATCACAGTACGTTCGACAAATCCAATATCATTCCTTTTAATTATTTTTTAGTCTATCTTAAAATTAAGTTCACAATTCTGTGATGAATGTAGAAACTGGCCAGCATCAAAATTAGACAGACACCATTGCAGGAAAGAAACTTAGTTTTCTAATATTAGTGGTAAAAATATTCTACAAGGAAACACGGTGGTGCCCGGCTGCCAGCTACAAAACTAGAATATGTAAAATTTTGGAAGCAAACTCCATAACTGAATATCAATAAGCTAGCTAGCTAATCATTAAATACATAAACAATACACTAATCATAGAAATAGTGGATCTTAATCGAAAAGTCTGAATCTTCATGTAGGCTCAATAGCAACCGAGTTTACGTATTCAATTTAACTCAGTTGAATCATTGCCCAACAAATTAAAGTAATTATATCATCAATAAAAATTACAAACTTCATTAGCCATCGAACCCAGTTTGGCTCCACACAGCGTCACGAACCCGACTCATATCACGGCCTTTCAAAGTTCTACCCACTCCTTCAAAAACCGAAGTCTCCCTCGATTTCCTACTCCGTGTCACGTATTCATGCGGCGGTACCACTTCTGAGTCTTTATTGTCTGCGCTATCGTCGAACTCATGTAACGACTCGACTGAGTCAATTCGGAGTATCTTACTCCAGTCCGGCACGTTAACTGGTGCCGACGTGGCCATGTTGTGTCGTTGGCCATGTGGAGAAGAAACGCCGTCATCTCCTCGGAATTGATGCAAGATCCTAGACGACGACGACGTCTCGCCGGACTCCTCAAACGCTAAAGACAGCCCACCTCCAGTGCGAGGAATTCGGCGGCGACTGATTGACATATTCCCATTACTCTCGGCTATGGTACGTGGACTCCACTCACTGTAGGAGTAACTGGCTGACACGTAGTCCTCACTACCGGAGACGCTATCAACTGTTGACCAGAGATCATCTTCGCTGAAATCAGTTGAGTCTGTGTTGTAAGATCCTTGGCTGTGACCGTTACTGTAGCTTCCCAGAAACCTTTCGCTAAGACTAGTGGTTAATTTCCGGCCTTTAATCATTTGACATAATCAAGAATACCACTTCCAAAAAAGAAATGAGAAAACAATTAAGTAAAAAAAGAAAAAAAAACTTACTACAAAGGAGTGTAGGATTCCATTGTACAATGTTTTTGGTATAAGGTTTGGCTTTGAGGGGTTGAACATGTATATATATCAATTCTGATCCACTAAGCTAGCTATTTTCATTTCATTTGAATTTGGTATCATTTTGTCTGCATTTCATCCTCGGATAGTACTGAAAATATTAATAATATATTCTTTAACTTACAAAAATATAATAAATACTTTTTACATTTTATAAGAAATAATTATTTATACTAGAATTGTAAATAGAGTTATTTTTATTTTTTATTTTTATAAGAAAAGCATGTTAAAAGTTGGACGGATGAATGATTGGTATTAATGAAAATATATAACAAAAACTTTCTCATTATATATTTTTACTTTAAACTTTTTAAAAATATTTATTGATTTATTATATATTTTTAATATATTAATTAAAAATTAATTTTTATGTGTAAAATATAATGATTGTATAAAATTAAACTTAAAAAATATATTTAATGTCTCAATATTTCTTTAAATCAAACATGTGCGATTTATTCTATATATATAATTATTATATATATATATATATACGTATAATAATAATAAAATTTAATAAATAATTTATGAAAATATAGATAAACTAATCACTTCAATAAACTGATTTTTTTAACCTAATAAAATATGTGATAAACACAAAACGACAAGTTGTCTATGAAACTTGAAAAATGTGTAGTAAAGAGTGGGATTGAAATTCTATATAACTAATAATTGGTTTTACGTACTTTTAATACGTCAACATCAATTGAAAATGAAAAATGTTATTTTTTTATCACACTTAAATATTATATTTAAAAATAAAATTTTTATTCAATCCTCACATATTTTAAGTTATAATTAATTACAATCTTATAATACTTATCATTTGATATAAAAATAATTATACATTATTATATTGATAATAGAGTAAGTTAAGTTAGTACTTCAACAATAGCTAATTGGAATAGTGTAAAAATATTTTAATTAAATTATTGTCATGTATATTTGTATAAGCTGATATTTTAATTTAATAAAATTTAAAATTAATGTATATATAATTAATATGCTTTACGTCATTATTAATCATGCATGTCAACCACCGATCAAAAACACTTGGTTGGTTTTTCTTGCACATGTTATACTTTTGGTGATCTCTTGTCAGAGTTAAGTTTTCAAGAAACCCTCAAGATATGTAACCACTACAGTTTTGAAAGTATAATCTGCTGTTAGAAATTATAAATTATTTATTATTATTTGAATATGTGATAATATTATATTTTATAAATAAAATGTAATATTATTATAATTTTTTTTGAAAGAACAAATATACATAAGAGTACATAGAGAAAATAATTTAATTATTGATAAATATACTCAAATTAATAAATAATATTTTATTAGAACATTTTGTATTGAAAAAAAAATGCTAATATTAAAAAATTAAAGGCTTAATTTTAAAATTATTCTTAAAATTTATTTTCAAATCACTATTAAAAATATTTTTTAATAATTTTAAAACATATTGAACTTGTTTGGCCATTATTTTAAAAACTGTTTTGGAAAACAAAAAAAAATGTTCATTAAGTTGTTTGGCCAAATTGTTCAAAAAGTTTGTTTTCATATGAATTTCTATTTCAAATTTAATATATTACAAAATTTTAAAAATTTAACAATAACTTAGATAAATTAAAAATATTAAGTAAAATTATTTAAATGTAATAAGCGATAATGATATATATATATATATATATAATACATTTATTATTGCTTCAGTAAGTTAAATAATTTCTTAGATTGGATTGAAAATTTTACAATCTGATAAGTTTAAATAGACAGAGATTGTATTTTCTATCATCTTTTACAATCCTTTGCATTATTATTATTATGACATAATCATTCTAGATAAAATATAAGTTGATTATTGAAGAATAATTAAAATTGATGATAAAAAAATCCAAAAATATCATAAAAAGTATTATAGATGGAATTGATCCAAATCAATCTAATTTAGAAGAAAAACAAGTGATCAAATCAAACTTAATGAAATATATATATATATATATATATATATATATAATTATATAATTAAATTAAATTATTAAAAATTTAGATTAGTTAAAATTCAATAATTTTCTGTGTTTTCAAATTATTTTCAAAAATAATGAAAATATGTTTAAATTGTTTTTATTTTTTTATTTTTAAAACATATTATGTTTTAAAAAATAACAACTTAAAAACATAAGCAAATACTTTAACATGTTTTTAAAGAATGAAATATTATTGTAATGTTGCTATTATGAGTTACAGCAAAACCAGTGAAGCTTAAATGTTAATGATATTTAATTACTAAATTAAAGTATTTAAGCTTTTTTTAAATAATTAAATTATTAATTCACCTTTAATGAAAATTAAATATGAAATCTTTTTTATATTTAAATAAATTTTATCTCATTGAGATAACTTGTTGACTAAAATACTTTGAATTAATAATATATATATATATATATATATATATATATATATATATATATATATAATACTTACAAAAATATATATTGTTGAATTATTTTAAGAATAAAAATTATAAATTTATGTTATTATATAAAATAATTTATTTTAATTTTATTATTTATGAATAGGCTAATTTAATTCTTAATTTATAATTTATAAAAATAAGATATTTCTTAATTTATAAACCCTTAACTCTATTATTTTATACGAAAATTATACTATTACTTATATATAGCAGTTTTTTTCCTAAAAACTATTACAAATGAAAGTAAATGTTAAATTTTAGTGTAATATACTGTTAAAAAGAAGGTTGAGGATATCGAAGTTTCTTTAGCCATGTGTAAGTGGATATTTTAATTATGTTGATTTTATAAAAAATATTTAAGTAATTATTTTAATAAAAATAAAAAAATTAATCATTTATTAAATAATATAATATTATTTTATTAATAAAATATGTTTAATGGATCGAGATTATAAAAATAGAATATAAAAAATAGCTATAAATGAAAAATATAATTAAAAAATGTTGATATTAACTTAAGTGTATTCGTTGAAAATAAATATTTAAAATATTTCAATGATACAAATAAAATCGACGGAGAAAAGAGAAAAAAAAAAAAAAAAAAAGAAGAAGTTAATAACTTGCGTCCGACTGGCTTAATAATTTAAGGTTATCATCATCATCATCATCATTACTATTATTATCATTATTTTGTAGAAATAAACAAAAACTTATGCATTAGAATATCGTTTTTAAATAAATTTTATATCCCTGCATCATAGTTTATTATTTAAAGTATTTTAACTTAAAAATATTTTTATATATATAAAATACTTATATAAATATTTAATTAATTATTTTATATAAAATTATATGATTATTTATTGAAGTTTATTTTCAGATTTTTATAAATATTTTTCTTTTTGAAAGAAACAAATGTAATGCAGATTTACTGCTTGTTATAGTTAGAGATCTTAGATGTTTGTGATAATTTAGCATAAAAAATTTAAAAAGTAATAATTTAAACTAAATAATCATATATATATATATATATATATATATATGTGTGTGATTATTTACTTTGTAAAATATATCCAGTCAAGAACAAGGTAACCCCAACTTTTTTTTTTTTTTTGCCATCTCATTCCTACACAAATAGCTACTGATTGTATGCAAAACCTCCTGGAATCGTAGCCTTCAAAGTGGATTTCTCTATCTGATAAATTTTCAAATATTTACTATAAAGCTTAATGCTTAGTTCCATTCATTTTAATTTAACTTTTCTTTCATTTTAGAATATTTTTTATATGAACAAACTCTACTCATAATCATCATAGCAACACCAGGCGCACAAAGCATATGAATGCGCGCGGATAATTGGCGTAGAAAAGATACGAATTCGGTTAGGAACCAAAAGGAGATCACGGAATAAACCATTCAAATTAGGGTTAGGATTTCTATTAGGGATGTAAGAAATTAATTAGAAAATTTTCTTCCAATTTGATTCCTGTAAAGGCTATATATGAAGCCTTTTATAAATGCGAAGGGATATCAGAATATTTACAAAAAATTAACTCCTTCTCTGACTCTTCTTCTTCCTCTAGTTTTTTCTCTGAAATTAACTATAATAGTGGTATCAAAGTCGTTCGACTATGGATACTCGGGGAAAATCCAATGTGAAATTCCATACTAAGGTTATGGAGACCCTCGTCACCGTGCTCTCTCATTTACAGACAGTACGAGCAACCCAGAACCTTCCAAAGGTTAACCCCTTCGCACGAGAGGAAACTTTGTGTCCTCACCCCCACACTTCACGATCGACCATAGACAACCCCCATCCTAACTTGAAACTATCATTTCCCAAATTTTCTAGTGAGGATCCCACTGGTTGGATTTATAGAGCTGAATAATATTTTGAGTTTACTAATGTTAGCCCAGACCAACATGTGCAACTCGCATCCTTCTATCTGGAAGGCATTGCATTACAATGGCATTATTGGCTGACAAAGTTTCATGGACCACTCACATGGGTGTAATTCACCAACGCTGTTCAACTCAGATTTGGACCAACAGATTACGAGGACCCCTCAGAAGCTCAAACTCACCTAAGGCATACCACTAGTGTAGCAACATACCAAGAAGCCTTTGAAAGATTGTCACACAGAGTGGATGGACTATAAGAAGAATTCATAATAGGGTGCTTTATAGCTGGATTGAAAAATGAAGTCAACCTTGATGTGAAGATCAAGCAACCTGAAACATTGTCCGAGGCCATTGGGGCAGCTAGGCTCATCGAAGAGAGAAATCTGCCCAGAACCCACATTATCAGTCTTATGCAAGCCTCTCCAAGCCAAAAAAAAACAAATCCCACACTGGTGCGCTGGGATCCCTACCTCCACAGCGTTCCACTCTACCTCAACCAGTGGCTTTTAAAAGAATAACTAGTCAAGAGGCACGAGAACGAAGAGATAAGGGCTTATGCTACTATTGTGATGAGAAGTTTGTAGCAGGTCACCGTTGCGCGCGACCTCAATGTTTATGATAGAGGAATTGCATCAAAACCCTTTAGAAACTCCAGAAGAAGAGCTTACTGAACAAGAATCTCAGGAGCTGGTGCCAGAAATCTCATTTCACGCAATAGCAGGTACTAATCATCCACAAATACTTAGAGTCATGGGAAACCTAAGAAATAAGAAGGTACTAGTTTTGATAGATGGGGGCAGCACCCATAATTTCATTGATCAAACCTTGGTTTCCCAATTTGGCTTAACTATCACCAAGAATCAGAGATTGGAAGTTATGATAGCCAATCGTGAAAAGATTGAATGCATGGGGAAATGTAGAGGCCTTACTCTTTCTATTCAAGGGTATATGGTCTCAACAGATTATTTTGTGCTACCAGTAACTACATGTCAGGTAGTGTTCGGGGTTCAATGGCTCGAAATCTTAGGACCAATAGAAATGAATTATAAGAGGCTCACCCTCAGCTTCAAGGTATGGGGAATCACTCATACATTCCAAGGCTTACAAATAACCAATAGTGCAACCCTAACCAACAAGAAATGCGGTGAGCTACAGAATATAGGGTTGTTCCTTCAAATTTTTCCCATAAGGGTTCAGGACCAACAGGAGGTTGTTTTCCCATTTCCAGAAATGAGACAATTATTAACAGAGTTCTCTCATATATTTGAACTTCCCTCAGGGCTTCCCCCAAAAAGATAACAAGATCATCGTATACCATTGAAACCAGGAGGAGAGCCAATTAATGCCAGACCCTACCATTACCCATATTATCAAAAGGAAGAAAGTGAGAAGATGGTTAAACAACTCCTTCAATCTGGGCTGATCAGACATAGCAACAACCCCTTTTCTTCACCAGTTTTATTGGTTAAAAAACTGATGACAGTTGGAGATTTTGTATAGACTACTGAGCTTTGAATGATAGCACAGTTAAGGACAAGTACCCTATTCCTGTGATTGATGATCTGCTAGATGAGCTCTAAGGGGCTCATATTTTCTCCAAGATAGATCTTGGATCAGGGTATCATAAGATAAGAGTTTATCATGAGAATATCCCTAAGACGACCTTTAGAATCCATGAAGGCCATTATGAATTCTTAATAATGCCTTTTGGTCTCACTAATGCCCCAGCTACCTTCCAAGGTCTCATGAATGATCTTTTCAAACCTTACCTTTGAAAGTTCATCATGGTATTCTTTGATGACATCTTGATATACTTACAATCAAGGGATGATCACTTGGTGCATTTGAGAGTAGTCCTTCAGCTTCTAGCAATAAACAACGTTTATGCCAAGCAAACCAAATGTCAATTCGGGGTAAAACAAATAGAATATCTGGGCCATATGGTCTCAGATCAAGGGGTCTCTATGAACTCTTCAAAGATCCAAGCTGTTAAGGAATGGCCAACCCCAACCACATCTAAAGAAGTCAGAGGCTTCCTGAGGTTAACTGGCTATTACAAAAAATTTGTGCATAATTTTGGTAATTTGGTGGCTTCCTTAACTCGCCTCCTGAGCAAGGAAGGGTTTAATTGGAATGCAGCTACGGAAAACTCATTTTAGCAACTAAAGGATGCCCTAACATCACCACCATTTTTAAGCCTTGTCGATTTTTCCCAAAGGTTTGTAATTGAATGTGATGCCAGTGGCATCGGGTTAGGGGCTATCCTTACTTAAGCAGACAGACTAATAGCTTACTTTATCCAAGCTCTCAAGGGTTCAATATTGGCTTTATCAACATATGAGAAAGAAATGTTAGCTATCGCTATCTGTGTGTGGTGCCTTACCTATTAGGAAAACCTTTCACCATCCGCACCGATTAGAAGAGCCTCAAATATCTGCTAGAGCAGCGCATTACCACTCCAACACAGGCACGATAATCGCCTAAGCTACTTGGCTATAATTATAAAATTGAGTACAAATGTAGGAAGGAAAACCAAGGAGCTGATTCTCTTTCACGAGTAGTGGAGTTCCTCTTTTTAAGTATATCTCAGCCACAGATGGAATGGTGGCCACAACTACAGAAGGAAGCCCAATAAGATCCTTTTTAGACAGACCTGATAGCCAAATCCACTCTTATAATGGTTGAAAAATTGTTACAACGAGATGAGGTCTAGTTTAAAGACAACAAAGTATACCTGAGCCCTAAATCCTCCCTTATAACACAGATCATAGCTGATTGTCACTCCACCCCAATTGGGGGACATTTTGTGTTCCAGAAAACCCTATTTCGCATAAAAAATAGCTTTACCTGGCCCAAATTGCGCCAAATTTTGAAGAAAATCCCCAAGAAGTATGAGTCTTGCCAAAGGTTAAAAATAGAGACTATGAGACCAGTAGGGTTACTTCAGCCAATTTCCATACCTTAGAAGATTTGGGCTGATATCTCAATGGATTTTGCGGAAGGATTACAAGCTTCAAAGGAGCATACAGTTATAATGGTGATTGTGGACCGCTTGAGTAAATATGCTCACTTCATTCCTATGAAACACCCATTTTTAGCCCCCATTATGGCCAAGAAATTTGTGTCCAATATATTACGCCTACATGGTATGCCTACTTCTATCGTTAGTGATTATGATAAGGTGCTTATTAGCTTCTTTTGGAAAAAGTTGTTTCATTTAAAAGGAACCCAATTGGGCATAAGCTTCGGCTACCACCCTAAGACAGATGGACAGACTGAGGTGACCAACCGCATGCTAGAGCAATATTTGCGCTGCTTCATTGAGGATCAACCACGCAAATGGATTGAGTGGATTCCTTGGGCTAAGTACAGCTACAATACTTCCATCCACTCCTCAATGCAAATGACTCCATTTGAAGCAGTTTATGGCATTCCACCTCCACACTTATTAACATATGTTCCAAAAACTGCTCAAGTGCCACCTGTGGATGAGCCCTCACGTACCAGAGATCACCTCCTATGAGAATTAAGGCATAACTTGCTACAAGCTCAGAACTAGATGAAATTCCAAGCCGATAGACATTGGCGAGGGATCATCTTCAAGGAGGGGGATTATGTTTACCTAAGGCTCCAAACTTCAATAGCCTTTCGCTTATCAAGAAAATTAGCTCCTCGTTTTTTTGAGCCATACATAATCATCACTCAAATAGAACCAGTGGCTTATAAGCTGGCATTGCTTCCTGCTTCTCAAATACATTATGTATTTCATGTAAGCATGCTAAGAAAACACGAAGGGGAAATTCCAACAAGCTCAAGTCAACCTCCTTCAATCTCTGATCATGCAACTATCCTTCCTTAACCGAAAACCATTATCGATCGTCGTGTGATCCAAAAAGGAAAATATCGACCCAAGACAGAAATTCTGGTCAAATGAAAAGACATTCCAACCGAAAAAGCAACTTGGGAAAATGAGTGGAACTTTTTGAAATCATACTCGAACTTCATCCTTGAGGACAAGGATTCTCGTAGGGAAGGAGGAATGATACGAGAAAACTCTGCTCATAATCATCAGAGCAGCACCGGGTGCACATAGCGCATGGATGACAAGCACAAAAAAGACACGAATTTGATTAGGAACCAGAAGGGGACCATGAAATAAACCATCCAAATTAGGTTTAGGATTTCTATTAAGGATGTTAAAAATCAGTTAAAAACTATTCTTCCAATTTGATTCCTATAAAGGCTATATATGAAGCCTCTTATAAATCAGAAGGGATATCAAAATATTTACAGAAATTCAGCTCCTTCTCTAACTCTTCTTCTTCCTCTAGCTTTTTTCTCTGAAATTAACTATAACAATTTCATAGTATTATAAATTTTTCATTTGATAAACATGAAAATAAAAGTGAAAGGAAGGAAGAATAAGACAAGAGAAGGCAGAAGAGAACATTTGTTATTTATATTAATTAATTATTTAGCTTTTTAAATCAACTAAATAATGTATAATTTAATTAATTAATATAAATAATTATTTGAATAGCAAAATTATCATTTTATTAAATATATAATTTGACATTTATGACTATTAACATAGATTGTAAATTATATTTGACATCTATGACTCTTAAATCGTTAACATATACTATCAATTATGTTGATAAGTTAATTAATTCATAAGAACTGTTAATTCAAGCTAAATATTAATGGATATTTAAGTTACATTTTAATTAATATATTAATCACATAAATAATAGAATTACTCCAATAATAACTTGGGATTGAAATCTCAAAACTTATCATATTTACTCAATTTCTTAACTTTAAGACTTGATATAATCATTACATGCAATGGATCCTCTACACTTAATCGGTAATTAGATATAGGTGAATATTCCAATTTTATCTACCTAATTACCCTTGTCATTAAGCATCCGCAATTCAAGTTTAATACTCATTTGTGACCGTAAGACGAGATTGCACATACCTGAACAAAAACCCAAACCATTAAATAATGGGTTGCTTTCTCGTATCTATAAACATGATAAATTTCTCATCTTATGAGATAATTTTATAGTCAATTATAACTATATCACACCAAAATGTAAGGTATATGAGCCCACCAGTGCAAACATCTTCGAATAAGTCAAACGTTAAGGCACTACGTAAATGGGTCATTTATAATGCATAGGATTAAGATTATCCAACAAATGATCATCAATTGATATGTTAAAATTGATATAGGTTAAATGGATCTTTATAGCATTTTTAACGCATCTAGTATTATCTGTATAATTTACCATTATACAAAGTACCCCAACTAGGCATGTCTACATCAACAACTCTAAACTATGGTTATTTCATTTTAAATGGATATGGACCATATTAGTGATGCAATATGAAGATTTTAACTTCAATTGTTAGTCATAAATATTTAAATTATTTTACTTAAACTCAATACTCATGCATAGATTCTTATATTATGTGTTTAAGACACGAATAATTGGATATTTTACATTATATATATCAAAATGAATAATAAATCAAGTGATTTAATTATTCTTTTATTTATTCTAATTTTAATAAGATAAATACAAACTATATTTGTATTTCTATGCTCTTATCCTAACAGCACCCTCCTAACTACACATGAAAAGCTATGATATAAGACACAAAATCAACCAAGGTATCAACAAATAAAATAATATTAGAGATGAAAAGGGTTTATATGTGAGACGTACATTTCCAATTTAACTAATTAGGTCATTGGTTGAAATATTTTCCTACCATATATATCACTTTGATTAATTTTGACGTGTTTTATTAAATAAATGTTAAAATAACTCTTTGGAGTGATCAATATAAAAATTTTCAAAACTTTTTTTAAACTTGTATTTTATTTTTGAAAACTTTTCCAATGATTGGCAAGTACCTTTTTGCAAAAGACCATTGAATAGTTGCAATTGTTGGAATGAATTTTCATGATTTTATTAAAATATTATAACTTTTGGTAAAAATATATTACTCTTACATGGGTTGTAATTATTTATATAAATAATTATATAATTTTAAAAGACATGATTTTTATGATATTAAAAAAATACACAACTTATCAAATAGTTATAATTGAACTTAAATAGGTGTATATTATTATATAAATAGTCCATTCGAAAACTAAGTTAGAAGAATAACAAATAATTGTGTACACATTCTGGTTAACAGATGTTTTATTGTATTTTAGAGGCACAAATGCGATTCATCATTGAATTAGTGAGGATAGATAATATTTTAAAGATAATGACTTAAAATCTAGCATTGAAATCAAGTTAAAATATCATAATACTTAATATGATTTTTGTTATGATTAATTAAGAATGATATTAGGTTTGCTAGTCAAAATAGGAGGTGCCTAATTTAGAAGAAAATTCATGAAAGGTGGCTTACCATATTGTCAAAGATGGAGGTGCCTAACCTTGTTTGAATAAAGAATAGGAAAATTAGGTAGCCTAATTTTGTTGAATGAAGAAATGTTTGGCATATAAAATGAGAACTTGAAGGCTATAAATATGGCTTCATTTTTTCATTGTTAATCATCCCAAAAATAGATAAAAACTTGTATGAGAAGTTCTTGAGTGAGAGAATTTTGTGGAAAAATTCTCTTGGGCTTGTAGTTGCTCTTGTTTTTTTGGGTGTGTGAGAAAATTACTGAGAGTGTGGTTGTAACAATTTTCCACATAGTGAATTTTTCTCTAGTTGTCTTTTGACAACGAAAGTGATTTTTCTCTAATTTGGAGTTTCCACTATAATTCTTGTGTTATGCATTATCTATTTCTCTATTATTTGATATTCTGTTAAGGAAGATCTTGGGAGGGAGAATTTGTGATTATACCATTTTATCCAAATTTCCTAACAATTGGTATTAGAGCCAATTTAAAAGAAAGAAGGAGAAATGTCAGGAGTCAAGATTGACATTGAGAAATTTGATGGGAGAATCAATTTTGGCTTGTGGCAAGTACAAGTCAAAGATTTTTTGATCCAATATGGGTTACACAAGGCGTTAAAGGGGAAACCAGCCCTTGTTACTGGTATTGAGTCTAGTAAAACCAATATAAGTGATGAAGATTGGGAAGATCTTGATCTAAGAGCTGCAAGTGCAATTCGGCTTTGTTTGGCCAAAAATATTCTTGCAAATGTGCATGGAATATCTATGGCCAAAGAACTCTGGGAAAAGCTTGAAGAATTGTATCAGGCAAAAGGCGTTTCAAATCGAGTGTAATTGAAAGAGCAATTTCATACTTTGCGTATGAATGAAGGAACTATTATGTATGACCATCTCAGTGTTCTCAATGGTATTGTCTCTGAACTGGAAACCATTGGAGTTAAACTTGATGATGAAGATATAGCTTTAAGGCTCATCTGGTCTCTTCCATCTTCTTATGATCACATGAAACCTATCTTGATTCATGGAAAGGAGAAAATAATTTTTTCAGAAGTTACTAGCAAGTTGTTTTCTGAAGAAAAAAGGCTGAGTGGTGGAAGAAATGTTTCGCCTAAAAACTCAGCATTGGTAGATGACAACCGAAAGAAAAACAATTTCATGAAAAAGAATATAGTGTGCTGGGGGTGTGGACAATATGGGCACCTCAAAAGAAATTGTCCAAAGGGTGGAGCTGATTCGGCAAGAAGCTCAAATACCGACGGTGACGCTAATAGTATGTCTGTTTTCAAAGACTATAGTGATGCTCTTTGAAAAGAGCGTGTATATCCTCATGGTATGCCGCTAGTCTCTAAATATTGCCATGAAATAGGGTGTGTTACTGGTAGCGGGTCCACAAGTTTTCACACGGGCATTGGCTTGGTATAGATTCAAGGTGTGTGGTGGAAAGGATGTCGATGGCTGATGAACTCTCGGGAAAACCAAGTGTAAGAGTTGCACCATAAATTTTAGCAAGTTTTTTTTCGACATGAGCCGATGTGAAATTCGTAGAATTGGTGATTAATTCTAAGTGGGTGTACTCTTTATGGTGGAGTATGATAATTCTCGGTGTAGAGAATTATGACTGTTGGAATAGAAAGTGTTGTAGTGGTAACCATGTTTATTTTTTAATCAAGGTGGAGATTGTTATGATTGATTAATAATGATATTAGGTTTGTTAGTCAAAATAGGAGGTGCCTAATTCAGAAGAAAATTCATGGAAGGTGGCTTAACATATTGTCAAAGATGGAGGTGCCTAACCTTGTTTGAATAAAGAATAAGAAAATTAGGTAGCCTAATTTTGTTGAATGAAGAAATGTTTGGCATATGAAATGAGAACTTGAAGGCTATAAATATGGCTTCATTTCTTCATTGTTAATCATCCCAAAAATAGAGAAAAACTTGTATGAGAAGTTCTTGAGTGAGAGAATTTTGTGGGAAAAATTCTCTTGGGCTTGTAGTTGATCTTGTCTTTTGGGTGTGTAAAAAAATTACTGAGAGTGTGGTTGTAATAATTTTCCACATAGTGAATTTTTCTCTGGTTATCTTTTGACAACGAAATTGGTTTTTCTCTAATTTGGAGTTTCCACTATAATTCTTGTGTTGTGTATTATCTATTTCTCTGTTATTTGATATTCTGTTAAGGAAGATCTTGGGAGGGAGAATTTGTGATTATATCATTTTATCCAAATTTCCTAACAATTTTTATATCATCACAATTGAAGATTTTTAAGATTTCATTTAAGAATATGAAGATAAACAATCAATTACAAATTCAAGAATTTTTGTCAACACAAGTGACATAATTTTCATAAAAATAATTAATTTTCTATTTTTAACATTATTTTATCACATATAATATTATAATTAATATAAATGTAAATTTATATGATAATTATAAGTAACAATGTTATCACATTTCAATTGTTACAGCAACATGAATTCGTATTCATCAATAAGAGCTTTACAATTTACATAACAACAATGGTATTAATATGTAATTATTTGTAAAGATGAAATATAAATTTCATCCATTAATATTATGGCAGAAAAAAATTGAATTTTGTAAAGATCATTGCATAGAACAGGTGATGATTTTAACTGCTAACTCATAATTTAGCTTGTCATATAATGACAAGATAAATAATTTCCCTAGCTCCCTCCCCATCATTTAGTAAATTCATCGATAATATATAATATTTTATAGTTGTATGATTTTCTAAATTTCATGTTCTATAAAATTAGATGCATTCCAAGAAATTTCATACAATTATCTCTCTTGTCTCCCCTTATGGTAGAAATTATTTTAATTTTCAAATCAAAATGATTTAGAAAGCTTGCTTACTATTCATAAGTTCTAACATATTCACTAATTGAATATTAAAATACAAATACATAGGTTTAAATTTATTGGTGGGTTTATCTAAATATGTTGAATTGGTGTAATAAGAATAAAAATAATACACTTAAATTTTACAACTAGTATAAGTTGCATTGAAAATAAAAAAATTGATGGGTTAAATTGAACTCAAAATATATCAAGTTCTCATAATAAGATAATATTATTTTTATAATCGATGGATTATATATAATTCATATGCGTGAAGTTAACATCAACTTTTATCAAATATTTATATTAAGATAATTTATTTTTCCATAAGAAAATAAAACACATAGGTGTCGTATGATTCATATAATGAAATCGTAATGGAATTAAAATGAAATAATTTTGTTTATTTTGACCACTGAAATCAAATAGTAAATCAAACACTATAATGTTGATTCCTTATTTGATTTACAACTAGAATAAAATAAAAAAAACACTGTATATTACCTTAATATCCCTATATTTAGTAAAGTTTAAATAATATCATTTAATTATTATTATTTTGTCACACAAAATACATTATTGAAATCATTATTTTTCTAAATAATTATTACTTAAAAAGAAAATATATTATTAAAATTATTATTTTTCTAAATAGGGTTTAGGGTTTTAAGGTTTGGGATTTAGGGATTTAGGGATTTAGGGATTTAGGATTTAGGATTTGGGGTTTGGGGTTATATTTGTGGGTTAAAATTATTATTTTTCTAAATAAAGTTTAGGATTTTAGGATTTATGATTTGGGATTTGGGGTTTAGGGTTTATGGTTTTGGGATTTATGATTTAGGATTTAGGATTATATTTATGGGTTAAGGTTTATGATTAAAATTATTATTTTTCTAAATATGGTTTAAGGTTTTGGGATTTATTTGTAGGTTAAGGTTCAAGATTAAAATTATTATTTTCTAAATAAGGTTTTGGGATTTGAGATTTGAGATTTACGGTTTAGGGTTTTGAGATTTAGGATTTGAGATTTAAAGTTTAGGATTATATTTGGGGTTAGGATAAAATTGAAAAAAAAATTGAGATGAGAATGAAATCATGATTCCTTAAGGAGAGAATGAATTCTAATTCTTTCTCATTTAAGAATCGATTTTATTTTATTTCCATTTTTCAGCCCAACTAAACACATCTATCCAACCAAACATACCAATATAATTACTAAATAATAGAGATGTGGACTTTGGTATGTAGTCTTTTAATTTTCTATTATAAAGTATATCAAATTTGATTCTTTGTAACATAATTATAACCATGATAAATGTTTAAATTTTTAACCCATCATAATTTATTTAATATTTACTATTTATTATTAAAATAAATGAAGCTTTAATTCATTATAATGTAATTGTATATTACTTGTAATCTTAGAGTAACATTCATTATTATTATCGTAAATATAATCAAAAATTAAATTCTTCTCAACCTTGAAAAATTTAAGCACAATTATATAGAATTTTATCAATCAAAATTTATATATATATATATATATATATATATATATATATATATATATATATTGTCTTTAAGACATATAAGTTTCATCATTTCTTTTTACATGTATTAGTTACAATCATAATTTCACTTGCATATCTTCTTTCATAATTTTATGGATGATCATTATCTGTCAAGATCGAAGTGGGCTTATGATAATATTAATAAGACATTTTACTTTAATTAATTAACACATTTTTATTTTTCTTCCATGCATGGAAGCTTATGGTCTATTATAAACTTGGAATTCATGGTATAACAACTATTTCAAAATAAGTTTTATTTGCCTATAGGATTTTGTACTTGTTCTATAACCTTTACTTCAAAACAATATTTAGTTTTAAACATTTTAAAACACATAATTTAATAATTTTAATCCAATATAATAGTTTCTATTTATGATGAAATATTCATTCATAAAAAGATTAGGAATCAGATTATGTTAAATTGAAATGAAAATATTAAATTTTAAAAAATTATGGATTAAATTATAAATTTTAAAAGATTATAAAATATTATATTGAGGTAAAGATTAGGGATCAACCAAGTATAAAACCCCTTTGCCTATATATATGTGCCTTCCATTTTTAGTAATATGATAAAAATAGCAGTTATTATATTGTAAGTATGAACACAATAAATTCATGCATATTATCATCAAATAATATCTAATTTTAAAAATGATACGATAAAAAATTCTTTGTTTTTTCAATAATATGTGGAAGTATGTAATATTTATGTATATGTTCCTATATTGGTACTTCAAGAGCAGGCTTGTTTTACAAATATAGCATATTAAGGATTCATTATGTTGCCAATTTTACTCTCAATGCTGCTGTATGAGCAGACATGAAGTATTTATATGTTGCTTTTGTCATTTAAGGCTCTCAATAAAAGACATATTTAATTCAATAACATTTTCTATTCATATTTTAAATGATTTGTTATAAAGATATTACTTAACTAAAATTCTTGTATACTAATAATTAATAGCTATTATTATATATCAAATTAATGACATGTATCCTTTCATTATTTGAATTTTAACATCAACATATTAATTAACGTAAAATCATTAACAATAATAAGAAATTATTTCATAAATAGTTTAATTACTTTGTTGCATGATATGTAATTGGGTGAAAATATGTGACACAATATGATACATATAACAAATTTAGTAAGAATTTATTAATAATTTTTTCGTATTTTTATTATTTCTTACTATTATAAATAGTAAATATGAAGAAAAATTCAATAAATTTTTCATGTAACAACTAACACAAAAACTCAACATAATTAATACCAAAACACCACATTATATAATTATCACCTTTAGTTATATTTATACTTCACGTATTGTTATATTCCAAGATCTACCAACAAAATCTTTTAAATTATCACCAAATATAGAATATTATTAGAATTTTATCATATCCATTTCGAGGTATTTACAGTAAAGTCATTGTAATGTTACCCGCCAGAGTACAAAATTTTGTGAATAAAATAAGAATATATTGAATGATTAGAACTTTCATAAAAACAATAGAATTTCCCAATAAATATTGATATAGATCTATAGTAAAAATAGCATAGGATCGAAGACATTTATCAAGTCACATAATAATGAATAATTTATTTAAAGAAATAATAATAAATTGACTTAATAATCAATATTATATATAAAAATAGTATATCAAGATACAATGCTAGTAGTGTAGGAAAATGATATTTGAATTACTATGATAAAAATAATAAAAATGAGATATCATATAATATTCTTAACAATTAATTCAACTATTCATGTGGATATTTAAGAAGTAAAAGTATTTAATAATTGTTTCAATTGAGATACATTTGTCTTTTACTTATAATTTCAATTAGATACAAAATATGAAAATGTAAATAAAAATTATTCTTACACATATTACAATAATTTATTTCTATCTATAAAGCAAAAAGAAATAATTGTCGGGAAATTACACAAATTCCCGATAAACCAAATTTATGAGAAAGCAAGAATAGAAAAATAACACACAAATTTGATAACGGTGTTCGGCCAATCTTGCTTACGTTTAAAGACCTGCTGCAGATCTTTTTACTGAAAGAGAAGAAATTACACAAGGTGTTTACAACACTCGCAACTCACAACCCATAACTCAATTATACCCAAGAAAATTACTCTCAATTTTCTCTCACAAAAGCTTTTCTCTCAATTGGAATGAACAATTTGGACGGTTAATTCATTACAATTACACATCTATTTATAGGAAAATTCACTCTTTAAATTACTCCTTAAATTGGTTCTTTGAATTGCTCCTTGAATTGAGCTCCTTGTTTTGCTCCATGTTTTACTCCTTAAATTAAGGAGCTTTATAACAATCTCCAACTTGAAGACTGATTTCAATGTGTCTTCACACATCGATCAATGCAGCAGCTTTTCTAGTCTTTGTTACTCTAGCAGACCAACTGAAGTTGATCATAACTTCAGTTTGTCAATAGTCACCACCTTTGTTAACATATCTACTGGATTTTTGCTTCCTTGAATTTTCTCCAGTATTAACACATCATCTTCCAATAGAGATCTGATGAAGTGATAACGAAGTCCAATATACTTGGTTCTAGAATGAAATGCTGAATTCTTCGCCAAATGTATTGCACTTTGACTATCACTATGCAGAACATTCTTCTCCTGCTTGAATCTCAACTCAGTTAACAAACCTTGAAGCCATATCATCTCTTTACTAGCTTCATTTACTGCTACATACTCAGCCTCTGTAGTGGATAGAGTGAAAATTTTCTGTATTTGTGACAACCAACTAATAGTTGTAGTTCCAACAGTAAATATATAACTGGTGGTGCTTTTTCGGTGATTTTCCTCCAAAGTTTGCGTCTACGTATCCTTGTACTTTTAACTCTTCTTTACTAAAGTACAAGCACTTTTCTATGGTCCCTCGTAGATTCCTCAAAATCCACTTGACTGCTTCTCAATGAGTTTTCCCTAAGTTTGACATAAATCTGCTAACAACTCCCACTGCATGGCCAATGTCTAGTCTCGTACAGACCATTGCGTACATCAAACTTCCAATGGCTGAGGCATAAAGAACCTTAGCCATGAATTCTTTTTCTTCCTTTGTTTGAGGGGACTGATCCTTTGATAGGCGAAAGTGACTGGCCAAAGGTGTGCTAACTGGCTTGGCATCACTCATGCTGAATCTCTGTAAAACACGATTGATGTACTCTGCCTGATATAACTGCAAGGATCCTTTCTTCTTATTTCTTGTGATTTGCATTCCAAGAATCTTCTTTGCTGGACCCAAGTCTTTCATGTCAAACTCCTTTGACAATTGATGCTTCAACCTTCTGATATCATCCATATCTGAACCTGCTACTAACATATCATTAACATAAAGTAGTAAAACGATATAACTGGACCTATATCTCTTGAAGTAGCAATAATGGTCGGCATTGCACTTCTAGAAACCTTCCTTGTGCATAAAGCTGTCAAACTTTGTGTACCATTTTCTAGGGGCTTGTTTTAGGCCATACAAACTCTTCTTAAGTTTGCACACCATGTTCTTCTTCACTCTTTCTAAGAAACCTTCTGGTTGGTACATGTATATCTCTTCATCTAAATCTCCGTGAAGGAATGTAGTCTTCACATCTAACTATTCAAGATGAAGATCTTCAATGGCTACAATACTCAACATTGATATGATAGTATTGATCTTCACAATGGGAGCAAAAATGTCAGTGTAGTCAACTCCTTCCTTCTGTTGAAACCATTTGACAACAAGGCGGGCTTTGTATCTCTTGGAACCATCATGATCCTCTTTCACCTAGTACACCCATTTGTTGTGAGCTTCCTTCTTTCCCATAGGTAGCTCAACTAGTTCCCATGTCTGGTTGGATATGAGAGATTTCATTTCTTCTTTCATGGCAAGCTCCCACTTGCTAGAATCTCGAGTCTGACAGGCTTCATCATAGCATTCAGGCTCCCCTCCATCAGTCAATAACATATAGTTCATGTATCTCATGTTAGGCATATGAGGTCGAGAATACCTTCTCAATACAGGAGCTGGAGTAGAAGGCTATGGTGTGTCGGACTACTACGTACTGCTCTGTCCAACAAGTTCCTCTGGCTGAGGACTTGTTACAATTGGGTCTGTTACGGAACTATCTGGGACATAATCTGCATATGCAAATACTGACTCATTCTTCTCTGAGTCGTTGGCGTCTATTTTATGCATGTCCTTATACATCACTCTTTCATTTAAAATCACATATTTGCTACAATTTAGTTTCTTGTTTTCATCATCCCAAATGCGGTAGTCAAACTCATCTCCACCATAGCTGATGAATGTGCATTTCTTATATTTGAGATCAAGCTTATTCTTTCCTTGATCACTAATATGCATAAATGCTACACAACCCAAAACTTTTAGATATGATAGTTTTACCTCTTTTCTGCTCCATACCTCATCTGGTATTCTGTGCTCCAATGGAATTGATGGACCTCGATTGATTAAATAAGTTACCGTGTTGACTGCTTCTGCCCAGAATTACTTCGATAGACCTGACTGTATACAAATGCTTATGTCTCTTTCTGTCAACATTCGGTTCATATTCTCAGCTATACTATTGTGTTGAGGCGTGCCTGGCACAGTTCTTTCCATTCTGATCCCATGCTTATAGAAGAAATTTTTGAATCTGGTGTTTTCATATTCACCACCATTGTCGGTTCTGAGCTTTTTGATCTTCAAACCTGTCTCATTTTCCTCCATAGCTTTCCATCTTTTGAAAGCCTCAAATACTTCAGACTTATGCTTTGGAAAGTAAACTCATACCTTCCAAGAGTGATCATCAATGAAAGTCACGAAGTAGTGTTTCCCACCAATGGATGAGACAGTCGTTGGTCCCCAAATATCAGAGTGGATAAGCTCTAACCTTTCCTTCTTTGGGGTTTCCAAACAGACTCGTTCAACTTAATTTTCACTACACCTTTGCCAATAATAGCACACGGTTGATCATCACCAAGATATACCTTTCCAAGATTTTCGGGGACATGTTTTTCGAAGAATTATTTCTGTGAAGTAACATGAAATGATGCTCCAAAGTCTAACACCCAAGATTCTTCGTTGCTCTCCAAAGAGCATATCAATGCATTATCTCCTCCTGAGGTGGAAGTAACATTTGCCTCTGCCTTCACTTGTTTTTCCTTCGGTGCAGTTTTACACTGATTTTTGTAGTCCCCGGTTCTCTCACAATTCCAACAATCTCTAACAATAATTACACTACAAATTTATTTTATTGGTTTTAAGAATCATAAATAACCATAATTTAACTCATATACTTTCAAAAGGTATTCAAAAATTAATTTTTGATAGAATCAGTAACCAATTTGTCTTTAAACTGATTGGTTGTCTTATATTACAAATAAAAGATATTCTTATTTGTAATAAATCCTATAATATCCAAACTACGCTATAATATCCAACACTCATATACTTTCTAATTTTTGAATGAATTTCAATTAGATGTGCTATTTTTTTTCTTATGTTCGATCAATTTAGATTCAATCTCAATAACTCAATAATTCATAAAAAATAATAATTAAATTTTTTAAAAAAATTATTAATAAAAATAAGGGTTGGGTTATAAAGCATTTTGATATATTTTATTCCATCTATAAATATATAGAATAGAAAAGTAAATACCCTTTTTGTATATATTTTACAAACTTCAAGCAATTTGATTTCTATGATATAGTGAAATGTATAGATACAGATTAGAATAAAGATATAAAAGTCTCAATTAAGTGATAATTCTTATTTCTTCTTAACATGATATAAAATTGATTATATTTCATAGAATCATAATTCTTTTCATTTCAATAATAAAATCTGTTTTATTTTTATTTTTATTTCTAATAGATAACATTCAAATATTAAATATCATGTATATCTTTTTAAAAGTTACTTAAAATACATTACCGTAATCATGTATAAAAAATTTAATCTAAATTATATCCATAGATGATAATGATAATAAATGCAAAATGTGTGCTCCATATAGATATAAACAAATAAATATTTAAAGGGAGTTACTATCCATTTAACCTACAAAATATTCGAAATTCATGAAAATTAACAAATATTTATATGGATAAACTTAATAATATATTTATTATTAATTTATAAGTACATTTGTATTATATTTATTAGTATAATAATATCAAAGAATTGCAATAAATTCAGTATAACAATAAAAAACGCATATTTGTTGAGATTTTATAATAAATTAATGTCAAATTTCATTATCATTTGACCCGAACATAAAGCTTAATTAAAAATCTTGACTTTATAATTTTTTATTTTCATATTAATATAACTATTAAATATTAAAGTTAGCTACGTGATTCAAAAAAATTAACTCATTTTCTTCAAAAATTAATTAAACATATAGATACACCTAATAAATCAATCATAAAAATTAGAGATGGATAAAACAATGTATTCTAATAAAATAAAAGAATTTGATTTGAAACCCTTTTTTTCAATATCTGATGTCTTTCTCCATCAAAGATGAAATCAAGGATGAATGATGGGGTTTTGAATAAAAGAGTTAATGAAAGTACTACTTTGATGATTAGATCGTAAGTATTTGAAAGCTTATAAATATACTAAGGTTTTAGTTTTTTCTAACATTATCAAATTACCATATATTTGTAAAATAAGTCAATAATCAATTAACCTGATCGGACCTACTCTTACAAATAATGATATCAATCAAATAAAAAAAATCATGTGTAAACATGGAATGAAAATAAAATTTGAAATTAATCATAAATAATAAAAATAATTTAATCAATTAAGAATTGGTTACGTTTTTAGAACAAAAAAATTAAAATTCTTTCTGGTTCTCAACAAATTAAAAAGAAATTGAGTTTGTAAAAATACAGATTAATAGCTAGATAATATATTATTTATTGTAATATATAAATTATTGATAAATAGCTATTTTATAACTATTAATAATATTTATAGAACAAAATTCAATCAATGAAATAAAAAAATAACAGTATACAAGCATATATTTGATAAATTTTATAATCAAAAGTAAGAATATTAATACATGAATGCAAATGTCATGATGTATTTCATAATGGAGAAAGCCTATGCTCAAAATGTATCATATTATAAAAATAATAAATTAATTAATTCTCATCATTTTATGACCGACTTTTATATCACAAGAAAATGTGGTATATAATATGAGTATATGGATGTATAATTATTATTTAAAAAAATTAAAAAAAATTAATGGAAAAGGTGTTATCAATCACGTCCTCAAATTTTGTGAATTATCTCTCCGTTGAAAAAAAAATAAAAAAAATAAAAAGAATATCAATAACGTATCCCAAATTTGATTACTTATCAAAGATATCTAAATTACTTAACGTAGTTAACTTTTTTGTTTTTGTTTGCCAAAGGAGATTATATATAGGTTAAAAGAAAACACTAAATTTAGTAACTTATTAACAAATGAAGAAAATAAATCAATTAACCATCAATTAACATGGAGGAGTGAGCAAAGACTATTGAGAGGGAACAGAATTGAATTTAGAAGGGGTGATTGTATTTAACAATTAATACTAATATTTTGTCTCCTTTAATCTTACTTTAAATTTTCTAAGCGGACTGGTAATTCACTTAACCGATAATCATCCGTATAATAAATATTAATTTTTTTTAGTTCAATAAATTTATGACATAAAATAAAAAACAATTAATTTTTACACTCAAAATATATGTGATAATTGTAAAAATATTCAAAATTTTATTTTATTACAATTATATTTACAATATACGAATAATGATAATAATATGTTCAACTTTACTTAAGTATTATTCAAATAGTATGATAAAATTATAATTTAAAAATATATTTTTATCCATACTTATATATATATATATATATATATATATATATATATATATATATATATATTTTGTAAATATAATTATAATAAAATAAATATTTTTATAAATTATCTTATATATTATAAATATAAATATAAATCATAATTAATCTTAAATATAATGTTTGTAAATATCTAGACAAATATAATAATACTCTAATTAAATGAGATATGAAGATTTGTTTTTATACTTTGTGAGGTAAATGATAATTGAGGGTGACGTCTGATTAACTCAAATTTCTTACATAGAATAGCACTGGATAAATAAATAAATAAATCTTAGTGGTAGTCTATGTAGTCAAACTTTTTTTATTATACATTTTCAAGTATCTCTTCTTAAAATCGATTCATTTTCCATAAAATGTGGCTCAGTAAACTATTAAAATAAAAGGATATTATGAAAAATTATATTATTTATTATTTTTAAAATATATTGACTATTATTTATATTGTTTTTCTTTCTACCTCATTTTAAGTATTTAATTTTAAAAAAAATACATAAATATTAAATGTTATTAATTTTAAAATAATACGTTATCATATATTTTAAAAACAATCAATAATTTATCTTCATAATTTCAGAAAAAAATATATAAATTCTCTTCATAAAAAAGGTACGCATAATTGATTATGTAAACTGGCCAAAGAAAATAATAATAATTGATGATGTTAAGGTTAAGATAATGGGGGCACTAAGTGGGATTAGCAAAAGTGAAAAGTCTTGGTGACGGGACACATTGGACGGTTTAACATAGAAAGGGAAGGGGGGGGGGGGGGCAATGTAATTGGGTCCTACAACGACTTGTCGTTTGTGATGTGAACAAGTAACCGTCCTCTGTCTCCTAAGTAATAAAAGATTTTGCAATCAATCACAATTCAGGCCCAAAACCTAATACCCCAATTGAGGTTGAAAACAAGCTGAGGCTTGGCTGATAATAGAGAGATCACTATTCAGAGGTGACCCAAATTGGATTATTAGGTAGAAGAGCCAATGTATATCTTAGTGGGTAAATCATTTAAGATGCCTGTTTGTTTGTGTTAGACAGGCCTTTTTAACAACTGCCTTAGTAAGGGCAACCAAATAGATGCCAAACATAAGTGTGTTATTAAATTAGGTTATTGGTACACTGTAAAAACGTAGACATAAATGAATAAAACTATGGGTTATTTTGTATAAAATATAAAGTTTTTATACACATGGGAACATAAAATAACACACAAAAAGTAAAATAAATGAATTTTTATTTATTTATTGATTTTTTTATTAAAATATTGTTTTTATATCAAGTTATAAAAATATGAATTTAATAATAATAAAATGACAATTAATATAAAATTTTATAAAATATTTGTTTTTGAATTTATGGATTTTTATTATTTTATTAATTTTAAATTCTATAAAAAATTAAAATATATATTTAAATAAATGAGTATATTATATTTAAGTTTTTTATTTTAGTGGAGTAAAAAAATAATATTTTTATAAAAAATTATTAAAATAATATTATATATTTTTAATTTTTTTTAATTAATCGTCCGACTAAATAGTAACATTTTTAAAAGCACCAATCACTTATAAGCAAAATGTACGGCCTTTTCTTAGTATTTTATTATTATGAAGTATAATTGAGTAAATAATTGTATTACTTTATTCAAATTCAAAATTTCGCCTTAATCTATGTGATTGAATAATATAAATTATTATAATCTAAAGCATATGATATATTTAAATTTAAATTAAAAAATATACTATTCGTTTAGATTAAAATCTAAGTATTTTATATATAATTTATCTGGATTGAATTAATGTTGAAATTATAAATAAATGTGTATTTTATTTATAATATATTATATATAAATATTATACATGTTATAATTATATTAAATTATTATTTTAATTTAAAAATAAATATGGTTATAAATAATAAATTTTATTAAAAATGTAACAATTTAAATTTAAATATTATATATATTTTATTTTATATATGATAATAATTTATAAATAAATTATAATTTCAATTGAAATTTATCAAATAAAAAAGATTTCAATTTATTTAAATTCAAATTGATTGCACTATTTAATCATGTCGGAATAAAAAACCTGATTATATTCAATTAGGGAGATATTGGATTCCAAATAGTAAAAAACAAATAATTTCAATCAAATTGTAACTCATTGACAACACTGAGAGAAATTACAGAGAAAATAAGAGAAGATAGTTATTTAGAAACTTATTTTTCTTCAAAATCTTGTTGTATCATCTTTATTTTATAATCTAGATATCATTTATGATTTCTCCTTCATTCAAACTTTGGTTCCTTTTGCTTCCTTTAAGTGTTATGGTACATTGTGTAAAAATAAAATAACTTTAATAAAATAAGATAATAACACCGTTAATTTAACGTGGTTCATCTTTTAATTTGGACTACGTCCATAAGACAAACTCTAAAAAATATTTATTCCACTAGTAAAATTAATGGGTACAAAGTAAAAGGCAACACAATATATTGAGATAAACTCAAAATAGTGACACACAAATGTTTCTAAAACTCACTATTTTCTCATTCTCCTTTTAGAAAAATATCCCAAATATTTTTTTCTAAAATATTCTTTCTCATTCTCTCACACACAATACTATTTTTCATCGAAGAAATTTTTTCTTTTACTTATCTTCTTTTGATGTGTCTCTCTAAGGCAAAAACATTGCATATTTATAGATAAAATTACCTTATTCCTTATGTGGCCAAAAATTAGCCATGTAGCTTGACAAATTTTAACCACAAAAATATATTTTTTTATTTGATAAAAAAAAATCAAATGTGATTGCACCTAGGTTATAGATTTTCCATTCTTGATTACATGGAGGGCTCCACCAATCCAACAACTAAACAATAGTATTCAAAATTCTATCTTGAAAGAATTTTCATCAACATGTTTGATCTATTTTTCTCTGTATGAATCTTTTCAAGTTGTAGTAGCTTCTTCTCCATTACATCTTTAACCTAATGATATCTCACATCAACATGTTTGATCTTGATTGAAATGAGTCATTCTTTTCAAGATGGATAACACTTTGACTATCATAAATTGGTAACTGTCTTACTGTAACCAAATTCTTTCTAGAACTTTTTTGTCCATAACATCTCTTTACATGCTTCTATTGCTGCTATAAACTCTACTTCTATAGTAAACAATGCAACACGTTTTTGTAACTTTGACTGTTATGACACAACTCTCCTTACAAATGTAATCAAGTAACCTGAAGTGGATTTTCTGAAAGCCACATTGCTAGACATATCTCCATCTATGTATCCAACTAACACAGATTTTTCATTTCCAAAACATAGAAATATTTTGGAAGAACCTCAAAGATACCTAAAAATCCATTTCATTGCAACCTAATATTCCTTTCTAGAATTAGAAAGGAATCTACTCATAACTCCAACTGCATGAACAATATCTGGCCATTTACAAACCTTGACATATATCTGACTTCCAACTGCTGAAGCATATGAAACTTTTCCATTTCTTCCTTCTATTTGTCTGTAGAAGGGATATGCTTATAACTTAGCTTAAAGTGATTAGCTAGAGGACAACTAATCCCTATAGCCTTATCCATATGAAATCTCTAACGTACTTTCTCAATGTACTTCTTCTATGACAATCATAATTTCTTGACATCTCTATCTCTAATAATACTCATACCAAGAATCTACTTTATAGGCCCAATTCTTTCATGGCAAAAGACAACTCAACAACTTTTTCAAGTTGTTAATTCTGTAAATATTCTAGTCAACAATCAACATATCATCAATATAGAGCAAAAGAATAATTAAATCATCATCAAAGAATTTCTACACAAAAACACAATGGTCCGAAGTACTCCTTTTGTAGTCTTGCTTCTCCATAACAGACTCAAATTTCTTGTACAATTGTTTTGGTGCATGTTTAAGTCTTAGAGGATTTTTTTCAATTTGCCAACGTAATCCTTTTTATTTTCTTTTTTGCTTGAAATCCTCTCATTTCTCCAAGTATATCTCTTCTTCCAAGTCACTATGTAAGAAAGCAATTTTGACATCCATTTGCTCAACCTACAAATCAAGACTTGCTAACCCTAACATAATATAGATGGATGTCATTTTCACAACTGGTGAGAAAATCTTGTCAAAATTGAGTCCTTTTCTTTGGCTGAATCCCTTGATAATCATTCTAGCTTTGTATCGCGGATTGGAATTGTATGTTTCACCTAGAACACTCATTTATTATTCAAAGCCTTCTTCTCTTTAGACAGTTTCATCAACTCAAAATTTTTGTTCTCATGCAATGACTTCATCTCATCTTGCATGGCTTCAATCCATTTTTTTTTGGAATCGTCATCCATGGCTTCTTAAATCTCAAGTTCTCCTCCATCAAAGAAAGTTACATACTCATATGGAGGATATATGGTAGAGGTTCATCTCAATCTACCACTTCTTCTCAGTGGAACAGAAGAAGCCGCAGATGTTGGTGCTGGATAATAAACATCATTATCTTGGTCTTATTCAAAACCAACTTTTATGGTAGCATTATCTTCATCAGGTGGATAAACCTGGTCTTCATCTCCAACTTGTCTTGGCACTGATGTTGGAGGAATTAATTCTAAATCTGATAAGTCATCATTGGAATTAGGAACAATTTTCTTCATTTTAACAATATCTTTAATGGTTTCATCTTCAACAAATACAACATCACGGCTCTTGACAAGTCTCTTTGCAATCGAATCATAAAATATATAGCCAAATTAATCTTGACCATA
Organism: Hippophae tibetana; assembly: GCA_037013495.1. Taxonomy (NCBI): domain Eukaryota; kingdom Viridiplantae; phylum Streptophyta; class Magnoliopsida; order Rosales; family Elaeagnaceae; genus Hippophae; species Hippophae tibetana. The sequence goes on along the minus strand of CM072802.1, from coordinate 30,689,599 downwards.
GCCAATAAAAATACATTATCTTGTCTTGGCACCAAGTTTAGATCTTTTATAAATGGGGATATGAATAAATTCTTTGCAGCCAAACACCCATAGATGATCATTAGAAACATCATTTCCTAACTACACTTTATTTGGAACATCCATCTTGAGAGGAATACATGGTGAAAGATTCAACACATGTGAAACTATGAGTATGGCTTCACCCTAGAAATTTTTAGGCAACTTTGCATGTGATAGTACACATCTAACCTTCTCCATCAAAATTTTGTTCATACTTTCAGCTAAGCCATTCAACTGCGATGTCTTTTGAGGTGTCATATGATACTGAATATCATGCTCTTTGCAGTAAGCATGAAATGGTCATGTGTATTCTCCATCATTGTCTATTTCAATGCACTTTAGCTTCTTCCCAGTCTGTATCTCAATTGAGGCATGAAATTCTTTGAAGACATCTAACACCTGATCTTTTTTCTTTAGAAGATATACCCATGTTTTCCTTGATTATCATTAATGAAAGTCACAAAGTATTGAGCAACAACAAGTGACTTTGGAATTGGTCCACACAAATCTAAATGAATTAGATATAAAATATTATTCATTCTAAAAGGAGAAAAACTCTTAAAAGCAACTCTATTTTACTTTCCTGCTAGACAATCGACACATTTCTCCAAATGTACTTCATCCATTCCAGGCATTAGCTTCTTCTTGGCTAGACTTGTCATACCTTTTTCACTCATGTGACTGAGTCTCTTATGTCATAATTCAGTTGTATTGTCTTTCTTCAAGACATTTACTATGTTGGTGAAGAGATTCGCTTGCATTATATACAAAATTGTATGATTCTCACCTCTGGCCACTACTAAGGAGCATTTTGTAAGTTTCCATTTGTCATAAATGAAGTAGCTGCAATATCTTTCATTTGTAAGTTTGCGTACAGAGATCAAATTCAGGCGCATATTAGCAATATGCTTGACATCCTTCAGCAATAGTCTAGTTCCATTCTCTTTTCCATTTTTCATAAAATGGTTGCTGCCTTTTTTTTTCTTTTCCCAACATTGCCTTATAGACCTTCTCTTGAATGAGAATATCATTCATCCTTCTTTTCCATAAAGAGAAATTATTATTACCATTAAATTTTTTAATATCTACCTTCTAGCTTGATATTTTTTTTCACTCTGTTTCTTTTTTTACAAATAAATATACCCTATAACTAATAAATTCTTTTTTGATGTGACAGACCAGTCTATGTTGCAACCACAAAGCATAATAAGAATTTTACTAGATTAATTTGATACTAGTTGTTGGGACACAATAGGTAAAAAAAAATTCAACAGAGTATGATAATGACATCAGTCATTTAACATGAGTTATCCTTTAATTTGGGTTACGTCCACGAGACAAAATTTTAAAAAATATTTCTTCAACTAATAAAATTAATGAGTATAAAGTGAGAGAAAATACAACAAATTGAAATAAATCCAAAATAGTGACACACAAGTGTTTCACAAAATGTCATTCTTTTTTAAAAAAATATTCTCTCATACTCTATCACAAACACAATACTATTTTTCGTTAAAAAAAATTGTTCCTTTAACTTTGCTTCTCTTCTACTCTTTTGGTGTGTTTATGAAAAAAAACATTGTATACATAATATAGGTAAAATTATAACTATTAAAGTAAAATATAATTAACGAGTTACACTTAATTTTTTTTTGCTTTCTTCCAATATAATTAATGAGAGTGTATCTACATTTTTTTTATTTTTTTTCCTTACACGTGTACATGAACTACAAATATCAAGAATAAGGATTCTTACATCTAGAAAGGTATTTGCGGAACATAAAATCTTTACAAAAAGTATTATGTTTTTAGATTAGAAATGGGAAAACTATAAAAGCTTTGAAAGATCCTTGGTACCAGGATGACTTTAACTTACAAAATGATAAGCTCATTTGGATTCTTAACAAGTTGGGCAAATTTTCGGTGACTTTCACTTACAAAATGTTGACAATCAAACCAAATGAGAGAGGTTCTCATCCTATATCTAGAAATTGTTATGGAAGGTAAATATTCATGAAAGATACAAAGTTTTCATTTGGAGATTAGTAGCAAATACTGTAATTGTTAAGGATAATATCTCTATGCTATAACATAATATGGACTTAAGGTGCATTCTATGCTTTGATGAAAAAGAAACAGTGCAACATTCGTTTCAAAAATGCAAATATTTTAATGCCTTATGGGAGTACTAGGAGAGGAGGAACTGATTTAAGATGCTTTAATGATGTGGATTTCACAACCTTCATGTTCATTATTTTAAATCCCCCAAACAATCGTATTCAAGGTAGGGAAGATAAAGAATATTTCACCTTATTACCTGTTATGATAGTAATCTGGAGATAGAGAAATAATATTATTTTTCACAATGAGTTTCCCAATTTTAATGAAAGTTGCACTTGGTTGAACAATCAGCTCATGTTGGTCAACTCCCCAGTGGAACTTCATCAAACTTAATTGTGATACTGTCACATGTAGTCAAAATCTAGCCATAGTAGTAATTGCAAGAGATTGGCATGCATGGTGATATATTAGGAGTTTGGTGTAAAATCATACAAGGATATTCAACCGAAGAAGGAGAAGTAAGAGCAATTTCTTTATCTATTGGTCTAGCAGATGCTATTGGGTTCTCTGATATTATAACATATATATGGTATAATTTGTAAATAAAATTAGTGTACAGTCTTTACATAAAACCAGAGACGTAACAGAATAGGGTGGTCATGTCCCTTCAACTCGAATGTTCATTCGTACATGTGTACTTTGAAAATTTTAATTTTAGATTTTATTAAAAATAAAGAATTTTTATGGTCGAGATTAACTTAAAAAATTCCCATAGCTCGAACTTACATAACGTATCTTAAGTCTTCTCTAATTTAAGAAAGTAATTTACCATTAAATTTTAATAATTATTATAAAAATATTATTAAATTTTAATTTATTACTCTCGTATCATTAAACTTTAAAAATATTATAAAAATATCATTATTTTTTTACTTCTATACCATTAAATTTTAAAAATACAACAGAAATATTATCAATATACATATAATTTGAAGTTAATTCTTGTTAATTAATTTACTTCAATTGTTTTTTTAAATATTTTATAAAATTTAATAGTATAAAAGTAACAAAAAAAAATTGATTGTATTTTTGTAACAATTATAAAATTTAATGATATAAAAGTAAAAATTAAGAATTCAATAATATTTTTATAATAATTCTCAAAATTCTATAGTAGAAAAATCTATTTATACAATTTAAAATGATACGTATAATATAAATTAAATATATATGTATTAATTATATGAAATATAGGTGTATTAAATATTTATAATTTCAGTTGAACTCTTAAATGTGATATTAACTACTTAAAAAATTATTTAATTACATTTCATATGAAATGAGGTGAATAAGATCATTTTATTTACTTCAAGTGACATGTATGGTCCACGTCACGTCAATTATAGTTTGATTTAAGAATTATATTATATTATACTTACTTTACAATTGGTTACAATTAGAAGTTTTAATGTATAAAACTTTACATAAAATTTAAATTAGCTACCAAATTTATTCGGTATTACACTATTTTATATATTAAATTTTATTTTTAATTATTATTAAGAAAAAAAATATTTATTATTTAAATGAATATATATATTTTTTACTAATAAAATTAAAAGTAAAATCATATTAAATAACTAAGTTATTAAAAATATATTTCCTCTTAATGTATTTGAACTTTTTCCCAAACAATATCAAAATAAATTAAAATATAATAATAATATAATTAAAATATATTAATTTTAAAAATATAATTAATATATTTAATTTATAAAATTAATTTACTGTAGTGTAAGTTTACATTTGTTTTGAAATAAAAAAATCGAAAACTATATTGATTAGTTAATTATTACTGTTTATTATTATAATTCAAATAGTTATGTACAATGAATATTCAAAAATTAAATTCAAAGCAAATATCTATTCATTATAAATTAGTATTTAAAGATTACAAAATTAGAAATTAATGCTGGCCTCTTGTCCCAACCCTAAGCACAGCGTCCCAAAAAATAAAGGCAGGTTTACTCTAACGCACGAGTCATTGTCTCTATTTGTCTTACATACAGATGGACGCTTGTAACAGAGTTAAAACCCTACCAACCGAAAATATCAAATCTTTTTTGTACTTAAATTTTAAAAATAATGATATTTTTATTATAAAAATATTTTATTAATAATAATTTTATTTAATAATAAAAATATTATAATATAATTAATAATGAAATAAAATATTTTTTTATTTTTATTATCATAATAATAAAACTATTATAATAATATTATTATCAAATTTTAAGTATATATAATACAATATTTAGTATCTAATACTGTAAAAGAATCTTATCCTCTTCTCTGTCCTTCAATTTTGTATGTATGCTTTAGGTCCCCATGAGATACCAGTTTTTCCTTTTAAAGATAGAAGTGGATTTATTTATTATTATTTTTAAATGACATTCCACAATTAAAGTAAAAATAAGCACCACGGTTTTTGATATAATTATTTTTAAATCAATTATAAAACCTAATACTCAAAATTATCCAAAAATTATTATGATTCGAGAATGATTTTTTTTGTGACGATTATGAAAAAAATTAAAAACAATTCGAAAAAATATAATTTAATTTATTAAATATATATAAATTAATTAATTAAATATAATTAATTTTGGATGCAAGTGTATACAATTTTTAATATAATAATAACTAAACCGTTGTTTTATATTCAATTTTTATCTACAATTGTCTCTATTTTTAAAATTTATCAAACTAAACCGTAGATTCAAATAATCAAATCTAATGTTATAGGTTGTATACAAACCTTGAATTCTTCTTAATTATTTATATAATATAATTTTTAATTTTTTAAAAAATATACATACATTATATTTATTAAACATGTAAAAGAAATATTTTTTATTATATAAAAAATTAGTGCATGATATAACGAGACTTAAATTATTTTATTTTAATCATTCATGACCCACTCACCATTACTACTAAAAATAAATAAAACTTGTAAATTTTGTAATTTTTTAGTAAATTATATAGTTTTATTATTTAAGATTAAAATCATATTTTATCTATTTATTAAAAAATTAAAATAATTTTTTTCATTTATTAATCATATTATTAAAATTTTAAAAAATAAAAATTTCACCAAAATCATTAAAATTAGGGTAAATTAGTATAAATAATTTTATAAATTTAATTATTTTATCAGGAGTATTAAAATTTGATCAATTTTTTTAATAACTATAAAAAATTAATAAAGAAATATTAATATTAATTTTATCAAATAATAAAGTTATGCGCTTAATTTACGTAAATTACACAACTCGGAGGTTTTTTTCACCTATGATCATATTTAGTTAAAAATAATAATAATGATAATAAAAATAATTTATGATATTTTTAATGTAAGTGTTATTTTTAAATAAAATATAAAACATTTTAATAATATTATAATCCTTATTCTTCACACTTCTCAAAAATACATTAAAATATTTTATTTTTTTTACAAATTTACATTATTATTTATCATTTTATCTCATTTAAAAATAAATTCAAAATTATTTATAATTTTATAAATTTTACTTTAATATATATTATTTTAATTTTATTAATCAAACAAATTTAATAAAATAATCTCATTTTTACTAAATTCAATTTATATTAACATTTTTATTTCCATTACATTTTCTCAGACATAATAAAATATTATTATTTTTAATAAATTTAATTCATCATTATCCTAAGAGTGAATATCTAAAATCAGATCTATGAAGCCCATTGGGAGGGATGATGTACCTGAACCAAATGTCTGGGTAGAGATAATGATGAAAAGAGGCCATGTCTATAATTAAGCATGAATTCGCATAATCATTTCAATTCATGCATCATACAAAGACCACCATCCTCCATATACATACATGACGCAAAAACATACATTACTATGAAATTATTAAAGAACCCCCCACATAACATTTAGTGCATACAATGATCATAGTCAAGTAACCCCACCATTTTCACAAGAACTTGAACATTCCAATACATCTAGGGAAAAACCATCTTATTAATTCCCCTACAAACTCTTCTCCATTATATACAATGGAAGAAGAAATTAAAGGCTGAAACAACAAACTTTTTTATCAAAGCTTTTAGTGCAGTTTGTTGGCTAAATTGCACTGCTTTCTGATCTCACCCTTGGTACCTGTTAATGGGTTGTTCTCAGATAAAATAGTGATGGCTCTTGAAAACTCCTTAAAGAAATAGTCTTGGCTCTTTGCCATTTTCTTTACATAAGGCTTAGTCCTCTTGTCTATAGCTAGTTGATGATCTACTAACATCAACCCCTTGTTGTCCAATATGTTTCTGTAATAATTGTTATCTAATTTCATAGGGGTTCCTCTGTCATTTCTCACATATTGAACTGCCTTGGGGTCAGGGATTGGATCAGGGCACTTGTAGAGCATATGCTGAACATGATCTGGATTCAGAGCCGGGTCAACTTCTGGGTACAACCGGTGCACTATTTTCACACAGTGAGTTCTACCAACACTGTGCGCTCCTGTTTGGTCAAGTGAAATACAAATTAATTTTTTTTTTTTTAAAAGTGAAGATCTTAATGAGTAAATTAATGTGATGATGTGAGAAAAATACCTAGTAAAGCAACTACTCCAGGAGTGTTAATACCCATGGAAGCAAATCTGTCAAGAACTACAGACATGCTTTCATTGTGGTCAGGGAGATATTGCTCAAGCATCTCTGCTCTGCTCTTCCTACCATCTCTTCTTCCTGTTTTTAGAGAGATGTATGGGCCTCCTACCTGAGATTTCATAGAGTTCATGTAAGCTAATACTATTCACAAATTACTTGTGTCAGGGCAGAACATGGATATGAGTATTTAGACAATCCCTACCATAAATAGTACGTACCGAAAATAGCATTGTAAATAATGTCTATTTATTTATACATAGAAAATAAATACTATTTACAAACAAACATCTTATATATAACTGTTATTTTGGGCTTGAATGCGGTAGGTAAAAATTTTAATTTAGTGTAAATTTACAGACACTACAGAACACATAGTTCATGTAATGAGATCTATATATATAGAAGAGAAAGAAGTGAATATGGGTAAATAAAATTAATTTACCGCAAAAATGCCATCTCTAGCAGACAACACAAGAAACAACACCAGGGCACTCCCTTTCAACAGCTTCTTTAATCTCCTCAATGTACCTGAAATTTCTCATCCCAAAGCTTCTGTCCATTTCCTTTTCAGACATGGACCTTCTTGTTGAATCCAGTAGTAAAGAAGCATCACATGACTGTTTCGTTAAAAAAAACCCAGATGAGAAAATTAAAGATTATCAAAAGACCAACAAAGGTTAATTAATTAATTATAATAGAAAGAGTTTTAATTACCTCCACAGCACAGTCATGAAAGATGTTTCTAAGCCAAGAAAAAGCAGTGTTCTTGTGGCGCTTGTAGAGAAGCTTGACCTGTTCTTTGATAATATCTTCAGCTTGAGGGCATGAATCCTTGTAAAAGTTCATAACAAGACCTGGATCTTCCTCATTCTCTGCTAAGCAACTCCTAAATGATACTACAGCTGAGAAGAATAACAAAGCAAAGATCAAGACTTTGGAACCCATCTCTTTCTTTCTCTCACTCCTATCAGTAAAGGTTAGTGACTATCTGTTTTCTTTAGCAGACTTGCTACTTCTTAAATAACGAAAATATAGATAATTATTTCACTATCCAAAATTTTAAATAGCAATTTTATACACGAGGATTTTATTACTGTTATAGCTTATATTACAATTTTTTTATTAGATATATTTATATAAATTTAATTATATTTATTATAATAATATATTATAAATATTTTTTTTTAATTTTAAATAATATTTTAAAATATTATTGATAAAAAAATTATTTATTATAAATGATATATTAATTACACGTTAAAAAATATTATTATTTTATAATAAATATTTATTATATTAATTATAATTATATTACTATGCACAGTTGAAACTATAAAATGAGTTGAAATCGTGATATATTTATAGATGGAGAATATTGAAACAACTTTTTTTTATTATTTCTGCGTTATATTTGATGAAAATTTTAAAAATTAAAAAATATTCTTAGAAATAACGTAATTAATAAAAAATAAATATAATTACTGCTGGATTTTGAGATAATGATTCTGACGTTTTTGACCTTTTCTATAAGATTTGTAATTACTGCTGGATTTACTTGATGTTAAGTGCAAAAAAATCTCCAACTTATATATTATTTTTGTGTTGAAATCTTATCTCAACAAAAAGTTGAAGCGCTACAATCAATGGCACTCAGTTTTTTTAAATTTGAGTAATGCTATATTCAATAAACCAAATAACTTATTAATCATTAACGTGAAATTAGGGTGTAAAGTAATAAAATAATTACGAAAATAATATAAGTTAATTAAATTATAACCCGTTATATGCATTAAGTTACTCACTCTTAATAAAATTTAAATACTACATTATTATATAATTCAATAACAATGAATAATTTTCCATAATATTTGTGTCCATACAAATAACTTGTGAAATTACTATTATAAAAAAAAACAAAGCAATTAATTTTAGACATCAAAATTAATTAAGGGATAAGTTTATAATAAGATTTTATTATAATTTAGTTTACGGTTAGATTTATAATATGCAGTTATATTTACATAATATATTTAGTTATTATCTTAATAATAATAAAATTAAGATATAATTAATATTAAAAATAAAATTAATATTTTAAATATTTTTATTATGATATTATTATAATAATATTATTATTTTTATAATAAAAAAATGGTATTAAATAACATGTAATAATCTTATTTCACTTTTAATTGTTTTCCAAAGCATTATCGTTAAATTTAATCATGTCCGTACAGCTGTCATGATTTGAAATTTACCATCAATTGGAAAGAGTTAACAGAAATAGTAAATACTAGATTCTACCTCATATTGCAAAACCTTTAAACCTGTACTTGTTGCTGAAATAACTAATAGATTCGTTCATCAGTTATCCAAAGTTACTTAGATCACTCAAAAGAAAAAAAAACAAATTATTTAATTTTGAAAATTTAAATATTTTAATCATATAATTTTAATTAAAATATGATTAAAGTGTGACTCAAAATAACTTCTATTATTTTTCCAATTAGAATATTATTTTATCTCTCCTCATAGCACCTGCCAAATTCCATTTCCTGCAATAAGTATTAAAATTTAGAAGCTTTATAATTAATTATTTTAAGGATTATAATTCAGCTCTAGTATGGCATCTTCTCATTTTATATATTTCTTTAATTATTTTTCTTTTTTTACTTGAAAAACGTAATAGTTTATAAATAAATATTGGGGGAATATTTTCTTTGATTACGTGTAAATTAGTATGATACAAGAAAAGAGACATATATAGATAGTGTATATATAAATATACCGAAAAAGATGGCCCCAAAAAATTATGAAGAACACTTGCGTATGGAGCATTAATGAGAAATATTTAATCTAAACAATTAAGATCTTATCTTAGAAAAATAAATTAAAATATTTACTTTGCCTGGTGTATCTGTCAACCATCTCTATAATTAATCTTCATGTTTTTTATATTTTTTATTAATGGGATCTCGAGGTCTTTTTTTATTTTTTTTATTTAAGATCTCGAGGTAATTAAGCAAACTTTACTTGAACATTTTTTTTATCTCTAAACAAATAATAAGATAGAACAAGTTGAATATTTAATCGGGTTACTGTACACTTATTAGACTAACTAAGGACTTAATCAAGTATAATTATGTATGAGCAAATTGAGTAGTATAAATACTAGGTGACAATCTATACTATATTTTTTAAAAAATCAATTGTACATTTATTTTTTCAAACTTTTTTCCAACGATTTACGTACTTAAATTTTTAATTTTTATTTTTATCCTAGTCAATTATCAACTCATTATTTTGAATTTAAAAATAAAATGAAAATTTAGGACATAAGTGTAAAAATTAAAAAGTTTAGAGATTGAATTGTTAAAAAAAGTTTTACAACCTAAGTATACAAACTTTAATCTTTTTTTTAAAGGAAATAGAAAATGTATTAAAAGAAATAAACTACAATCTAATAATCTCAATAACAATATAGCTAAAGGAATAAGACTAACAAAATGACTAGTAACACAACTAGCATGAAACATAAACCATAAACACACTGCAAAGAATTAATTTTGTTTGTGATAAAAAATTCATCTCTAATTATATGAATTTAGTAACAAATGTATAATTCGAGATGAAGATGTTACATGACTTGAAGAAATTTTAATTTCACTTGATATTTAATATTTACAATGACATAATATTGTAGGAGAGATAAGTATTGGTCTTTAATTGAAGATAAGTAATATTTAGATATAAAATCTTTAATAATTAATAATGTTTATTACTACAATTATAAATTTCGTTACCAATAATATTTCATTTGCCATGAATACATTCATAATAAATACTTCATTTGTAATGAATATTTTTGTAGTAAATATTTTATTCCTAATAATTAATTTTATATTAAATATTTCATTCGTGATGAATACTTTCATAGTAAATATTTTATTTACAATAAATAACTTCATAATAAAAAATTTCTTTTTCCATTAGCATTTTATAGCAAAAATGGTATTAACATTACCATCAATCTTCTTTTATGAAAATGTTTTGTTGCTAATAACAACTCATATCATGTGTGTATATATGTATACGAACATATGTATACATATGTATGTATGGCACAGGGGTACGACGTAGAGATTTTTTTGGTTTTAAACCAATCGAGAGCTCACTTTTTTTTCAATTCATGATTGATGGTTCAAAATCTAACTGCTCAAAATTGTTGGAAAAGAATATGTCATTTCTTTTAGTTCCATCTTTTGTTCGTCTTTGCTCTAAATCTAAATACTCAACATCAACAATAGGTGGCCCTTGTTTATAATAAAAAGTACTTTTATTCAAGCAATTGTAGTAACTCTTATCCTGAAAAAAAGACTTACAAAAATGGTTGATTAACATCGATAACTTGGTGAAATTTAGACTTTGGGTACTTAATTCAGAAAGATTCTAATATATCGAAAGAAAGTGGTCTAAAGAATGAGAATTGTTATGAATAGACATCACAAGTCATCATGGTTAGTACATGTAATGTTACAAACATAAAGTAAGCAAGAGGATAATCACAAGCCAAGGAATGATACAACACCCACTATTGCAAGTGCATATTGATTGAAAGCATAAACATGACAAGCTACAATTAGGGTAATAAATAGGCAACCAATAAAGCATAAATCAAAGATATGACACACTAATTACATATAGAATTCCTCTACTTGTTATAATTGATGAGAGCTAAGAAGTACACAACTATGCCCAATGACAAAGCCAAGATTTTCATTTAGATGGTACAATCGTAAATAACAAACATATTAAATAAAATGTTGTATTAACTAAAATAACTGCATTTAAAGAGTTTTCATTTTATGAAACATTGCATAATAGATAACATCATTATCAATGCTCTTTCCATTCATCCATTGATGTTTGATACGATTGAAGAAACTACTTTAAATAATATTCATGGTAGAAAATGATATCTTTATTGTTGCAATTACTACTGGCAAAACAAGTGCTAATTTGAAAAGTGGATAAACCCATTGATAGATTTGGTTCTTTTTTCTCTTTACCGTTTTCTTGGTAGATCACTCATTCCTTTCAAATTTGTAAAATAATTTTTACATTGATATGTTTATATTAGATATTAAATTTTTTAAATTTTCAAGAATATCAAGAATAAAAAAGGAATATCAATTCATTAATCAATAGATAATTTCTACAAACTATTATTGCAACTTATATAAATGTTGCATATATACAAGTTCATAACATAAATATAAGGCCTTATACACATATACAAATACTATTGGTACTCTAGTAACTAACCTTAAGCCTCACACATACACATATGCTTAACAGTCCCTTGCAAATTGATCGATAGAAGCAATCAAAACTATTAGTTTAGATCTTAAACTAGAGAACATAGGAGGTGTAAAAGGCTTTGTTAAATAATCTTTCAATTAATTAGCAAATGAAACATGCATAACCTACAACAGCTCTTAAACTACTTGATCACGAATGAAATGGTAGGCATAAACCGCAAACGTAGACCTAACTCAACCAGAATAGCTTGCAACCAAATGAGTTCAATAGTTACTAGAGCCATAACTTTGTATTCACTCTCTGTACTACTACGTGAAACTAATTTCTACTTTGAGGAGTGCTAAAATACAAGAGATTATTCTAAGAACATACGGTGAGCATTGGTACTACAACAATCATCAAGTGTATCATTTAACACTTACAAGAATATTATTTTTAAAATAATTTGACTAATTTGATCCAAACATGAAATTATATAAATAAATGTACTTATTTTAATAGTTATATGATTAAATTATTAATCAAATAAAATTACGAATTAAATGCACCAAAAACCTAGAGAAAATCTCTTTTTAAAAAGTATTCGCATGGATTTGTTTCCTCCTCAAATTTTTATTATTTTTATTTTTCATTTAACTTTTTTTAGATCACAATTCTTGTACATTGATTCAATTTGTATATGGTCTTTTTTTTTTGGGGGGGGGGGGGGGAGGGGTAAGAAAAATTGTATATGGTCTTGATCTTAATAGGTTTGTCCTTATCGAGATCACAACTTGCCAAAGATGCAAAGATAGATGTTTTTGGAAGAACCCGTGAAGAAAGCTTTAGGGAATAATTACAAGGACGATAATTAAAAGTATTGTCCGCTGCTGAAATAATTTGGATGGGTGGCACCATCCTACTTGTGCATTTCCCATATCATGAAAAGCATATGGTACTATATATTCTCAAGTTTGGAAACCTCCCTCCTGCTTTATGAAAGGACAACGACCAGTTCAGAAGGTTTGGAATTGTGGTCCGCGACCATTGGGATGGCTTTAGTCACGTAAAGGCTAGTTGTTCGAATTATCGTGATATCTCCAACAAATTTTGGTGGTGGCTAATAATATCAGAATGCATCAAAGCTTGTTTGAACACGCAAGTTTTCATGTGTGTGCTCGCATTGTGAATTCTCTAGCCCATATTCTTGGACAATTTACGAATTGCCGCTCTTGTTCTTCTTCTTTTTTTTTGGTAATGTATATTGTTGAATTTTCTTCGATTTCACGTCGGCAAAGAGTTCGATAATAATATTAGTTATAAATTTGAACAACTTTTAACTCAATAAGATCTTATTAGGTTCAATTAAGCCTAAATTTTTAATATGATATCAGAACTAGGTTTGACTTTATCGATAACTTGAGTTTTATCTTTAACAGTCTCACCATGTCTTTGTGAGACTACCTATGTCTGTGTTGAAATAATTGTTAAGTTTTCTTTAATCTCACGTTAGTTAAGAGTTCGGTAAAAATACTCTTTATAAGCTTGGACAACAATTAACTTAATAAAATCTTATTAAGTTGAATTAAACCTAAATTTCTAACATATATATTATCTTATTGTGATCCCGTGATCGTACAAATGGCATTAGCGTTTGACAAAGCTTTGCACGTGTACTCTGTTATTAACTAATAAATAAAGCAGAGTTTGAATTTTTTAAAGGACGATAATAAAAGAGGAGTTTACTAAATAATATCGCAATTTTGTTGGTAGTCTTTTTTTATCTTTATTATTCATTTAATATATTATGAATATTAACATTTAAAAATAAGTATTAATTTAATATAATTTTCATTAAATTAAAAATTTATAATACTTTAATGCCATCAATATATTGATACAATTTTCATATTAAATAGTAAAAATTACCTCTAATTATAAATTAAATATTATCACATCGTAAAACTAATTAAGCTACTAGCCGTAGTCAAATGAGTAATATATGTCTTTATTAAATATAAAGCAATATTATAATCGTTAGTGTAAGATGTTGGAGATTGTTATAAAGCTTCTTAATTTAAGGAGTAAATTAAAGAGCAAAACATGGAACAATTCATGGAGCAAAACAAGTAGCTTAATTCAAGGAACCATTAATTTAAGGAGTAATTAAAGTAGTGAATTTTCCTATAAATAGATGTGTAATTGTAATAAATTAAACATCCAAAGTGTTCATTCCAATTGAGAGAAAAACTTAGAGAGAAAAGCTTTTGTGAGAGAAAATTGAGAGTAATTTTCTTGGGTGTAATTGGGTTGTGGGTTGTGAGTTGCAAGTGTTGTAAACACCTTGTGTAATTTCTCCTCATTCAGTAAAAAGATCTACAGCAGGTTCGGAGACGTAAGAAGATTGGATTCTTTTAGACAAACAAGCTCTCAGAGTTATTCGATTGACACTATCCCGCAATGTTGCTTTCAACATAGTAAAGGAAAAGACCACGGTGGATCTTATGGTAGCTCTCTCTAGTATGTATGAGAAGCCATTGGCCTCAAACAAAGTGAACTTGATGAGGCGTTTATTCAATTTGCAGATGATTAAAGGCGCATCGGTAGCTCAATATCTCAATAAACTCAACACATTCACAAACCAGTTAAGTTCAGTTGAAATTGAATTCGATGAAGAAGAACGAGCATTGATACTTTTGTCTTCTTTACCAGAAAGCTGGAATGCTACTATCATGGCTGTGAGTAGCTCGTCAGGAAGCAATAAGTTGAAATTTGACGATGTTCGTGATCTGATTCTCAATGAAGAGATCTAACGTAGAGAGTCGGGTGAATCGTCAACCTCTTCAGTTTTGCATACAGAGTTAAGAGGAAGAGATTCAACCAGGACATGGTAGAATAGACTACCGGGGTAAATCTAAGGACAGGAGGTCCAAATCCAAGAATCCCAATAATTCTCATAGCTCGAAGACTATTGAGTGTTGGAATTATGGGAGAATCAGGCACTACAAAAATCAGTGCAATAGTGCATCGAAGGACAAACAAGTAAAGGCAGAGGCAAATGTTACTTCCACCTCAGGAGGAGATGGATGAGATGATGCATTGATATGCTCTTTGGAGAGCAATGAAGAATCTTGGGTGTTAGAGTCTGGAGCATCATTCCATGTTGCTTCAAAAAAAGAATTCTTTGAGAAATATGTCCCTGGAAACCTTGGAAAGGTATATCTTGGTGATGACCAACCATGTGCTATTATTGGAAAATGTGTAGTGAAGATTAAGTTGAACGGGTCTGTTTGGAAGCTGAAGGATGTCAGGCATATTCCTGACCTAAGAAAGAACTTAATCTCAGTAGGGCAATTGGCTAGTGAAGGCTACACTACGATCTTCCATGGTGATGATTGGAAGATTTCAAAAGGTGCAATGACAGTTGCTCGAGGCAAGAAAAGTGGCACTCTTTATATGATAGTAGAAGCACGTTGTTCAATCGCAGTTGTAGCGAGCAATGAAACATCAAATTTGTGGCACCAAAGACTATGCCACATGAGTGAGAAGGGGATGAAGATTATGCACTCAAAAGGAAAACTTCCAGGTCTACAATCTATGGAGATAGACATATGCGAAGATTGCATACTTGGAAAGAAAAAGAGAGTCAGCTTTCAGACAAGTGGTAGAACCCCAAAGAAGGAAAGGCTAGAGCTTATTCACTCTGATGTTTGGGGACCAATGACTGTCTCATCCATTGGTGGGAAACACTACTTTGTGACTTTCATCGATGATCACTCTCGGAAGGTATGAGTTTACTTTCTAAAGCATAAGTCTGAAGTATTTGAGGCTTTCAGAAAATGGAAAGCTATGGTGGAAAATGAGACAGGTTTGAAAATCAAAAAGCTTAGAACCGATAATGGTGGTGAATATAAAGACACCAAATTCAAAACTTTCTACTATGAGCACATGATCAGAATGGAAAGAATGGTGTCAAGCACGCCTTAACACAATGGTGTAGCTGAGCGTATGAACTGAACGTTGACAGAAAGAGCCAAAAGTATTCGTAGACAATTAGGTCTATTGAAGCAGTTCTGGGTAGAAACAGTCAAAACGGCAGCTTACTTGATTAACCGAGGTCCATCTGTTCCATTGGAGCACAGAATACCAGATGAGGTATGGACCAGAAAAGAGGTGAAACTATCACATCTAAAAGTTTTCGGAATGTAGCATTTATGCATATCAGTGATCAAGGTAGGAATAAGCTTGATCCCAAATCCAAGAAATGCACATTCATTGGTTATGGTAAGGATGAGTTTGGCTACCATATTTGGGATGACGAAAACAAGAAAGTGATTCGTAGTAAAGATGTGATTTTCAATAAAAGAGTTATGTATAAGGACATGCATAAAACAAACACCAACAGCTTAAAGCAGAATGAGTCAGTATTTGTAGATGCAGATGATGTCCCAGATAGTTCCGTGATGGAACCAATTGTAGCAATTTCTCAGCCAAAGGAACTTGTTGGATAGAATAGTGTGCAACAGTCCAACACACCACAACCTCCTATTACAACTCCTGTATTGATAAGGTCTTCTCGACCTCATGTGCCTAATAGAATATACATGAACTATATGTTGCTGACTGATAAAGGAGAGCCTGATTGCTATGATGAAGCTTTTTAGACTCGAGATGCCAGCAGATGAGATCTTGTCATGAAATTGAACTTGTGCTCAACTTTAGTTGGTCTGCTAGAGTAACAAGACTAAAAAGGCTACTGCATTGATCGAGATATGAAGATAGATTGAAATCAGTCTTCAAGTGGGAGATTGTTGGAGATTGTTATAAAGCTTCTTAATTTAAGGAGTAAATTAAGGAGCAAAACAATAAGCAAAACATGGAGCAATTCATGTAGCAAAACAAGTAGCTTAATTCAAGGAGCTTAATTCAAGGAGCAATTTAAGGAACCATTAATTTAAGCAGTTATTCAAGAAGTGAATTTTCCTATAAATAGATATGTAATTGTAATGAATTAAACATCCAAAGTGTTCATTCCAATTGAAAGAAAAACTTACAGAGAAAAGCTTTTGTGAAAGAAAAGCTTACATAGAAAAGCTTTTGTGAAAGAAAAGCTTACATAGAAAAGCTTTTGTGAAAGAAAATTGAGAGTAATTTTCTTGGGTATAATTGGGTTGTGGGTTGTGAGTTATGAGTGTTGTAAACACCTTGTGTAATTTCTCTCATTTCAGTAAAAAGATCTGCAGTAGGTCCGAAAACGTAAACAAGATTGGTCGAACTCCGTTATCAAATTTATGTGTTATTTTTTTATTCTTATTTTCTCATAAATCTAACTTATCGAGAATTTACGTAATTTCCTAACATAAGATTGATCTGTAGTTATACACACGATTAAATGCCTTACTTAAGTAATGTTTTATCTAATTCAGTGATCTCTCATTTCATTTTCAACTTCTTACAAAAAAAAAAAAACATTTGAGTGAAAAAAATCTTGTGCATTTCACCGTTCATAAAATTATGACGATCTCGTACTTTAAAAGTAGGAAAATTTGTTTTAACGTTAATTTTTTTTATCTAATTAGTAAATTTAGTATTAGATTGTAATTCTTGTTTTCACCTATTTTAATTAAATTTAAATATTTTTATCCAAAAATTAAATTAATAGAATGAAAATATATCTTTTTTTTAGTTAGATGTACATATGAATTATAATAAATAACAACACAATATATATCATTTTAATTTAAAGTATTATAAATATTTAAAATTTATATCTGATAGTTTATAACATACTTTAATAATTTAGTGTATTGTTTATATATATAATATTTAAATATAAATAATTTATTTAAAATTTTAATAATAATTTATTATGATTTAAATTATAATTGATCATAAGAATTTATCCATTTAAATGTAAACAAATTATATATTTTTTAATTAAAATTTGATCTGATTCTTATTTTACATTATAGTCTAATATTTATGGTTTTAAAGTTTTCCTTCAACGAATTTAATTTTATAAATTTTAGATCAAATATTATAAAAACTTTATGTATTTATTTTACTCTCAAATCTATAAAAAAAAAAATTCTACTGTCATTTCCTTATTGTTGACGATATAAAGTAACCCATTTAATTTGAATCAATCTAACCCATGTTTTTAATTATTATTTTATTTTATTGGGTTGGATTGGTTATAATAATCTCAAAGCTTATCAAAAATGAGTTGAATTGATTTTTGATATTGAATATCGCATAGCAACTTAAAAATAAACATATTAATATTTATCTTATATATATATATATATTAGTGGATGATTAATTAGATTAGACTTGGGATAATATACATGTATAAATTTTATTATATTTATTTGATCTCGTGATTATTGTTTAAATTAAATACTTATTTCTACTTAATTAATATGAAATTAAATAGTAAATTTTATTTTAGTTTATATGTTATTTATAACTATATTATTTTTTAATTGTTATTTGGAAAAATTAGAGTTCTTTGAGATCTTAACCTTAATTAGTATTTAATGCAATAGTTATTTTATTATTAAAAATAAAATTAAAACTTGACTATTGAAAGAAAAAGAAATCTACACAACCTAATTAAAATGATTTGGTTTGATTTGATTTTATAATTTTTATTAGATTTTATCAATTTTTAATTTTTAATAACTTAGTTTATTGATTAGGTTTCAATTCTATTGCAAAACTGAAATAACTCATAATATACACAACTTTGAGTAAGACTACCGGATGATGATAGCAATAATTGATTTGAACTTTGAATTAGCTTTTTCAACAACTAATTGGTGATTTTTTTTCCTTTCATTTTTATTGTTTTATTATTTGGTTCTTCCTTCTCATCTATGTATTGTTAGGATTTGTTTTGCTTAGTGGTGTAATTTTTTATTTTTGTTTTTTTGGGCTTAGATTTTGTTTGAGATCATTGCCTAATTTAGATTATAGCACTTATTTAGTTCAAACTAATTGTTTCTTAACGATTAATTTACTAATGTTCAGATGTGCTTTCTCTTTTATTTTTCTCGAGCTTATATATGATAGCTAGATATCATACATATAAAAGGGATTATAAATACACATATATTTATTTGTCATATGCTTAGATGTTAGAACGAATTGACATTAAAGTTCAAAGTTACTTTAGCTTGTATTATTTATTTGCATACTGATCTCTTTGAATGATCGTAAATAGCTGAATATATATATATTTTTAAATAATTATTATACTTATAATATTGTATTTAAAATTCGAATTTGTACATATTCAAATTGTCAAAAACAACTCAATAGTGTCTTTTAAAAATAAAATAAAAAACTACTTAATAGTGACTTGGATTTAAACAAAGAAAGCTAGCGACCGGCAAAAGACAAAATAGTAATCATTTAATGAGAGTGAATCTAAATAGGAATAGAATAAAAGTAAAATAAAATAAAAATAAATATATTGATTTTTTTTATAAATTTTACTAACAATTTATAAGAATGAAAATGATTAAATAATATATTATTTTTTATTTTTTTTAAATAATTAAAATAATAATATCTATAATTTTAATTAAAATTAAATTTTATTTAATTTATCATCATTTACTATAAAAATATAAATAATAAAAATTTAATTAACTTGTTGATTTGAAGAGATGGAGTTAAATAAATGTGTCATTTTATTGTTATTATTAAAATATCATTATTAGAATATCATATTTTTAAAGGGTAAGGTTGTTTTAAAGTTTGTATAAAATAAAAATAAAAATTAAGTAGAAAAGGGAAATGGGAAGGTTGGGAATCAAATTAAGGGGAAGTTTTGAAATGAAAAAGGAATTTGTAAATCTGTCTTTCTTTCTTCTTTTTTTTATGCTTTTTTGTGAAGTAAATATAAGAAAGAGAGTTATTATCTTTTTTTTTCTTTTTAATTAGTACACACACTTTTAAAGTATTAATTTAAAAAAAACACAAACAATTTAGAGCGATAACAAAACCAACACGCATTAATTGGCTGCCGACAGTGTAGAGCTCTGCATGTGAATAAGACATATTTGTCTGCCAACTTGTTTTGAAATTACAATGAGAAAATATGCTATTACTCATCAATTGTCTTTTTATGAAACAGTATTACTCAATTAAGTAAATTTGATATGTCATGTCACTTAAAGGTTTTTCAAATAGTAATTTAATATATGATATATGTATAGAAATAAGAGTGCATTTAATCCAAGGTAATAGAAAGTTATCTGCAAATTCGATTTTTTTTCTTCCTAAAATCAGTTGTACTTATAGTGTGGATCATGGTTATTCATGTAATAACTAAAAATAAATATATATATATATATATATAATAATTTTAATATGCATCCAATTACATAATAACTGATAATTTTAGTGATAAACACAAGTTTAAATAACTAAATTATATTTTCTTTATCATTACATGTTTATTTTTATTTTATTCATAAAACATTCTCGTAAAATTAAACGAATAAAAAAATATAATTTTTATATGAATTAATTATTTATATGATTTTATTTTTAATCTTTTATAAATAAACATATATTTTTAATTATGTTATAAAAAATAAATGTGTAATATATGTTTAAACATATAAATAATATGTACACGGCATAAAGAGGATTAAAAATGATATGTTGTTTATGGAGTGGTTATTACATGTAATTAAACATAAATATTATGGAGAGACATGTTTTTGGACATTCTATCCTTCCCCACCAAGTTATTGGTGGCTGTTTCCAGCTAGTGTGTTGGTTGTCACCAACTGGATCTCAAGTTTTTTAACATTCTCCATCAAGTTGGAATATATGTTAATTATTCCTAACTTGTTAAGTAAGCTTGAGAACTGTGAAAAACTCAAGGATTTGGTAAATATATCTACTGGTTGCTCTAATGTAGAGATATGATAAGTTTTGATCATTCCAGCTTGAATCTTTTCTCTTACTAGATGGCAATCAATCTCACTATGTTTGGTTCGCTCATGAAACACTGGATTTGATGCAATGTGAAGGGCTTCTTGATTGTCACAATATAACTTGGTTGGTTGAGAGTGTTTGATACCCAAATCATCCAAAATGTATCGTAACCAGGTTACTTCACAACATACTGCTGCCATAGAGCGGTATTCTGCTTCTGCACTTGATCATGAGACCATATTTTGTTTCTTAGTCTTCCAAGAAATTAACGAGTTTCCAAGAAACATACAATATCCTTTGGTTGATCGTCGTGGATCTGTGCATTTTGCCTAATCTGCATCACAAAAAGCATTTAGTTGTAATGAACTAGTTGCTGAGAAAAAAAGGCCTTGCCTTGGTGTGTTCTTGACATATTGTAGCACTTGTTGAGCTGCTTCCAAATGTAATTGACGTGGTTTATCCATATATTGACTAAGAATGTGCACGGCATACACTAAGTCGGGCCTTGTGATGGTTAAGTATATTAATCTCCCAACAAGTCTTCGATAGAATGTAGGATTACTGATGAATTCCCCTTCGACCTTGCTGAGGGATAAATTTTGTTCCATAGGTGAATTGGCAGATTTGGCACCAAGATAGCCCATGCCCTCCAATATTTCAAGTGCGTACTTGTGTTGTGACAGAACAATTCCCTTCTTGGAACGTGAAACTTCTATGCCCAAAAACTACTTTAATTCACCGAGATCTTTAAGTTTGAATTATCTCATGAAATGATTCTTAGTTTCTTCAATGTTTTGTACATTGTTTCATGTTATGATTATATCATCTACATAGACAAGAAGAGCAGAGAAAGAATTACCACAAGATCGGACAAACATTGAGTGATCATACTT
This sequence comes from Hippophae tibetana, assembly GCA_037013495.1. Classification (NCBI taxonomy): domain Eukaryota; kingdom Viridiplantae; phylum Streptophyta; class Magnoliopsida; order Rosales; family Elaeagnaceae; genus Hippophae; species Hippophae tibetana. The sequence goes on along the minus strand of CM072802.1, from coordinate 30,667,613 downwards.
GGATTGATTGAAACCAGCTAGCTTAAGTGTTATTAATAGCTTGATGAACCATTGTCGTGAGGCTTGTTTGAGTCCATACAAAGATTTGTGTAACTTACATACTCGTGTTTCCCTCTTTCGTCCGAATCCAGGTGGAAGGGACATGTAGACATCTTCATGAAGGTTACCATAGAGAATAAGCATTGTTGACATCGAGTTGTCGAAGATGCCAATTTTGAATAGCAGCAACGGCAAGAAGAAGTCAAACAGTGACAAGTTTGGCTACTGGTGCAAAAGTTTCTTGGTAGTCAAAACCTTCAATCTAACTGTATCCTTTGGCCACAAACCGAGCCTTGTATCGTTCCACAGAGCCATCAGGATTATATTTGATTTTATAGACCCATTTACAACCAACTGGTTTGTTGTTTGGAGGAAGCTGTTGAAGTGTCCAAGTGCCATTAGTTTCAAGAGCATCTAATTCTTGTTTCATGGCAAGCCACCATTTTGGATCGTTGAAAGCTTCAGCAAATGTGGTTGGTTCCCTGAGAATGGAAATAGAAGTGGCAAAGGCACGATGTGCAGGTGATAATTGGTCATAGGTAAGTACATGAGATAAAGAATGAGAAGTACCTTTGTCTTTGGACGATGCTGAGTGAGACAAAGGGAAGGACCAAGAAGGTAAGGAAGCTTCTACATGATATTTTTGAAGGTAGCTAGGAACATTGGTGGATCGACGAAGCCTATATGTGACTGGTGTTGGAGAAGTTATGTGTGGTGGAGAAGTTGATGATGATGTTTCTGGAGATGAATTTTGAGGATGAAGAATGTCTGAGTCGATTGTTGGAAGGATAGATGGTGTATGATGAAGTGATGTATTTGGATTGGTTGATTGACGAATGTTAGGTATGTCATCATAAATAGTATTTTTTGATAGAGTGAATAGAGTTGGAGTGTTGACAGCGGAAGTGAAATAAGGAAATACATGTTCATGAAAGATAACATCACGAGACATTAAAGTCTTGCTTGTTTCCAGATTGTAGACACGATAACCTTTTATCCCAGAAGGATACCCAATAAATATGCATCTATGTGATCTAGGATCAAACTTGGTGAGTCGATCATGATATGCAGACATAAAACAAAGAGAACCAAAAACACGAAAATGTTCATACCTAGGAATTTTGTGAAAAGGACTTCAAATGGTGTTTTACCCTTCAGAATATGTGTTGGAGTATGATTTATGAGGTATATGGCTGTAAGAATGGCATTTCCCCATAATTTTTTAGGGAGATTAGCTTGGAAGAGCAAAGAACGAGAAACATTGAGAAGATGACGGTGTTTGCGTTCAGCAACACCATTTTGTTGAGGGCTAGAGACACAACTGGTTTGATGAAGGATTCCTTTGGTAGAAAACAACTGGGTCATAGAAAATTCTAGTCCATTTTCGCTACGAATGATTTTAACTCTGGATGAAAATTGTGTTTCAACAAGATTAGTGAAGGTGGTAAGAAATGTGCGTGTATCATATTTAGCATGTAAGAGATAGACCCATGTGCATCTTGAGTAGTCATCAACAATAGTGAGGAAATAACGTGCTCCATTAAGTGCTGGAATGTGATAGCCACCCCAAATATCAACATGAATCATTTCAAAAGGTGCTTTTGTATTGATGGAACTTAAAGGAAATGGATTACGTGTTTGCTTAGCTATTGGACAAATGGAACAATCACTAATGGAACAAAAATGTGTGTTGATGGAAAGAGAAATTACACGCAAACTGTTATTAGATAAATGACCAAGTCGTTGATGCCATAGATGAGAGTTGGTGGAAGCAGTATTTAAAATGGAGAAATATCTAGCCTTTTTAGAAATAGTGAGGTAGTAGAGTCCTACTTTCTCAGTTCCCATCCCAATCGTCTTCCCTGAGCATTTGTCCTAAACAAAGCACATACTATTAGTGAAGGTGACATGGCAAAATGTAGTTTGAGTTAAATTGGCTACTGAAACTAAGTTTAATTTGAAGGAGGGAACACACAAGACATTATGGAGTATGAAATTATTTGAGAAATGTACAGTGCCAATATGTGTGACACGGGCAAGAGAATGATCAGGTAAATGCACATGTCGATTAGTGACTGGAATGCTGGAGCTCATAAGGTTTTGGGAACAGACCATGTGATCAGTTACCCCTGTATCAAAAATCCAACGAGTTTCTAAATGGAAAACAGTTGCATATAATGTGTTATCTGAAGAAGTAGTCACTTGACTTGTCATGCTACCTGATTTGGATTGATTGAGAAGTGTAAGAAACTCTTGATATTAGGCAGATGTAAGGTTGTGTGATGGTGTCTTTGTGTCAGAGCAGCTTTCCTGAAAGTCAGTATGATGAACTTTGGAGGGGAAGCTATAACTTGTGTTCCTCTTATCTTGAATTGCTCCTTTCTTCCGACATATGTTGATGTCATGTTCATTTAAACCACAAAAATTACATTTGAGACGTTTTCGACAGTTTTCAAAATTGTGTCCATTGAGACCACAAAAATCACATTTGAGGTGACTTCGGCAATTCTCAGAATTGTGGCCTATATTGTTGCATCGATTGCACTTGAGATGTGGATTCCTTGGTGGGTAATTTTTGTGAGGATATTGTGGACAACTATCTTTGGCAACAAGTGCGGAAGCTTCTGGTATCCTCCCTATGGTTTGCGTGGAGACAGCTCTCTACTTTTCATCTTGAACAATGAGTGAATATACCTTATTTACTATAGGTAAAGGATTAATGAGCAAGATTTGTCCACGTGTTGATGTGTAAACTATGTTAAGCCCCATGATAAACTTTATGGTTCGCTACTTTTGTTGATATTCTTGTAGTTTCCTTCCGGTATTTCCTCCACAATGTGGAAGAGGGCATAGTGCATTACGACTATCCCATAAGCTTTTCAATTTGGTATAGTATTCTCCAATTCTTACACCTTCTTGTATGCAATCATGGATCTCTTGCTCAATGTGGAATAGGTGCATGATGTTGGTGTGTGAAAAGCGTTCTTTTAATTCTTTCCATAGCTCACATGCAGTATCATTATGCATGACACTTTCTGCAATTTTGGGCGATATGGTGTTGAGGATACATCCTTTAACAAGAATGTTGCAGCGAGTCCATTGTTTGATTTATGCTTCAAAGTTTGTTGATGACCTTTTGATTGTGTCGTCAATAAATCCTTCTTTGTTTTTGGTTATTAGAGCCATGATCATCGCATGACTCCAAATGTGATAATTTTCTTGATTTAAGGATTGAGCTACTAGGACTATGCCTAGTTAGTCTGAGTGGTGTAGATATAATGAATGGCTAAGGTCATCATACCACTTTGGTAAAGTAGGGTTGGTATTGGTAGTTATAGACATTATTGTTGAGTAAAATAAATCGAAAAAATGATATAAGTTTAAGTATGTTTTAGACAATAATGACTATTTATGAAACAAATAATGAACTCAAATATGTTTTATCTTATAGAAAATGAGTCAAGGATTACATACCAGAAATTTCAGCCATAGAACCGGTCAGAAAGTGGGTGAACCGACGTCTGGAGTGGCTGGAACGACGGCTATAATGGTGGAGTGTTGAACCGGATGAAGACCGGACCAGATGGAGGACCGAACCGGGTGAACGACGCATCGTTTGCTTCAGAGGCGCGCAAACAACGTGTCGTTGGAGTCGTCTTCCTCAGCAGTTGGCGCGTGTGACTCTGGCGAGGCGGCTGGAACGCCGGTGAGATTAGACAAGGCCCGTGTGAACGCGTGGAAAGGTATTTTGGCTTGATTTTAATTGCAGATTGCTTGGATTCTTCTGAATAATATGATGGGGTGAAATTGAAATTATTTTGTGAATCGAAATTGATTTTGAAAAAAAAATATTCTATGAGCTGAATTTTCTGGGAATTATTTCCTAAGCTTTGATACTATGTAAGAAATGATTTTATTGATTATGAATAAACGAATGTTTACAATCTATTTATACAAAACAAAAACAAAATTGTAATAATTAAAAATAAATATAATTATAGGGAATGATGTTCTTGGACAACATATCCTTCCCTACCGAGTTGTTGATGACTGTTTATAATTGGTGTGTTTGTTGTTACCAGTTGAATCTCAAATTCTTTAAAATAATTTTTTAAATCAAGTATATTTTAAATGAATATAAAAATTAAAATTTTAGTTAAACGATAATAAATTTTTACAAGGTCTTACTTGAGAATTATTCTTAAAATTTACATGCAAAAACGATATATATCCATTCCTCCCGAACGCCAACTCCTACATGGAAAATGAAATAAAAGCATAATTAACAAGTTGCATCTAATAATTGAACCATATTTGCCATATATGGTTAGAGTAGATGACTTTATCAATTAATAAAGCAATATGTATGTATTGTAGTTAATCAATAGCAGGACCCTCATTTAGAGAATTGTAGGGCAGTAGTCTTAAAATCGTATATCGATCGATGGGAGGCCTTTATATAGCTATGTATCACGTGGGCCGCATTAATAGAGACACAGATAATAGTGCACACATTACTCCAAAAACAAAATAATAATAATAATAATGCACACAGCTTTAATTTTTAGAAGAAAGTAAAAAAAGAAAAACTTTCAATCGGATATATATATATATATATATATATATATATAAAAGAAGGTTTATAGAATGTGGATTTTTTCTTCTAAGAATATAGAATATGGAATTTGATGTATAGGTTTAGTGTGTATAATATAAAGCAACTTAATAATATGGACAAATGCGTGTGTGAGGTAAGAAAAATAGATGAGTTAAAATATACTTACAAGAAAAATCTTTTTTAAAAGTTTCTTTTTAAAACATTAAATAAATTTTGGATATTTCATATTTTAAATCGTTAGCAATGAAAATTAAAACTTACTTAATTTGTTGTAAAGAAAAAACATACATCTAAAAATAAATTTAAAACAAGAAAACTATACAAAATATTTACTATAATCTCATTAATATGTCTAATAATGTTTCATGGTATAAATTAAATAACAAAATAAAATAAATAAATTTTAAACTACTTCTTAACCAACGCCGACATATACCTTTACTGAAATCTATTCTGGGAAAATTTATAGGGAAAGGGGATAAGTTGTGATTAGCACAATAAAAATAGAATGATACACGTAACAAGATATAAAGATTTAATGCAGGTACATAATAGCAGTAATTATATACAGTACGTTGATTCTATTTAAACCCATCATGTAATAATAAAATATGTTATATCAATTATTTATAATATACTATGTAACATTCTTATCTATCGGTCAATTTCGAGATACATACGGAGCAATTCTAATACATATAGGCGGTTTAAACTAATGTAGTTAATTCCGAAACTTATGTATGGTCATATTTTAAGATACACGTAACATATGCATTAGTCGATTTTAAGATACATACATTGTCAACTTTGAGACATATAAACAATCAAGATATGAGACCTAATGTGTGGACAAAATATACTTATAATTCGTATAAATCATCTTTTATAATCAGTATCTTTAAAGTATCAAACTCTACAATATTATAACACAAGTAATAATCTACACAAAAAAAACTTCATGATGTATGCATTTTAAATATCACAAGTCATGTTTACAAATTGTTTATATCAGATATTCTATCATAAATGCTTTAGTAAAATTTATTCCAATATGGTATCTATACATTCTGCTTTTAAATATAATGCATAAAGAAAGTAGATTAGTTTCACTACCGTAATTATATATATGTCTTCATTTCTACCCCTATGGCTGAGTCACTAACTCATTTCCTTGTAGCATAAACTAACACAATTTATAATCAACAATTTCATCTTAATTAATTATTGTAAAAACTAACTTTTAATAGAACAATTTATCTTATAGAACTTGTTGAAGTAAAATCTAATAATTTCTTATCTCAATACTTCATTCTTTCTATCTTGAATGCATGCATATTTTTATCATCATATAACCATTTAAAAATTACCAAAAATAATAATAGTTTAGAGAGAGAAAGAGATAATGAAATTTTGAGTGAGAAAAAGGGTTTTCCCTTCCTTTAGCTATCATCAAAAGGATGTAAATTACTCATATTCTTCCACTCTTATGGAAAACTACTTGGAGACATTTAATTGCTTTTGCAATATAAAATCGATAATTAATTATTTGAGCGAAGAATATTTCACAAAATCACCCATATTGTCTAAAAGATAAATACGAGTCTCCCAAAAAAAAAAATCCCTCCCATTTTTATTACAAGTTAACCTCCAATTTTTAAGTTATAAAAATATATATATACATTATATTTTTAAATATACGTTATTATTTATATTACATAAAATACATAAGCATTTTTGAATTTGCCTCAAACAGTCCCCTTCATGGCCATGAGTGACATCATAATTATTTTTCTATCAGCATTTAATGGATATATGATAGTTTAGTTGGTTGATTGTGACTCTATTTAAACAAAAATAATATGATCGAACATCACCAATCTATCTTGTATGTTGTAAAAGAAAAAAAAATCAAATCTCTCTCACATTTATGTTTTTTTTTTTCACTAAAAGGTGCTCAACAATTTAACAAAAAAAAACTTTGAATGATAGAGGAAACGTTGTGATGGCTAAGAAATTGAGAAGAGTTAAAGTTGGTGGAGCTAGAGGAAACAAGCATTACCAATTCCACCGACACTTCTTTTTACACTTCAATTCACTTTATTTCCATTCAAATCTATTACAAACGTACATCTGTATGAATTCAGTGGTGATGTTCAATTTGACCTTTGTGGTAATATTTAAGTGCTTTAATTATAATTTTTTTCTCAAATAAATATTAAGTACTTATACGACGTGATTCAAATTAATATTATCTAAATATTTGATATATATATATCATTATATTATTATAAACAATTGATAAGTGTTTTAAACTTTAAGAATAATTATAAAAATACGTTTATATATTATAATTATAAATAAGGTAATGAAAAATATAATTATATAGATAAGATCGTATATAAATAAAAAAATAAGTTAATTAACAACAAACAAAACTATAGCTGTAGATACTTCAATAACACAACACTAAGTAAAGTTCAGTGCAAGCTAATAAATACTTAAATTGTACAATAAATTATTTGTTCGTTGGTATTGAAGCAAACTTGTGGGTATTACGGGTCAAGAAAGGAGGAAATGGTGAGGGCAAAGTAGGTACAATTAATCAAGAAAAAATATGTTGATTTATATCACTCACTATTCTCTCTCACTTATCTTAATTGCTCTTAACCACACATGTGATTGGTCCTTAACCAACCAATTGTATAGATTGGGTGAGAAATGGAAAACTGAGAAGCCGTGATGGTAAAGATAGGCTTTAACACCAAATAAAAATGGGAAAAAGGGTGGCAAACTTCCTATACGATAAAACCCAAATAACTGTTAGTTTTTTCAATAAAAAATTAAGTTTTTTTTTTTGCTCTTTTTATTGTAAAAATGGCCGTGAAATGACAAAAAGTGAAGAAAAAAATATATATCTAAAATATAATATTATTATTTATAAAATTGTTATTTAGTTAAAGTTAAAAATAAAATTACAACTAAAAATAGGAATAAAATGTCCTAGATCTCCATGGCTTCAAGATACGTGCAATCAGGAAGACGGAATATAGATAGATTCCAAAGTTGTGCATTATTTAACCAATAAAAAGAAGAAAAAAGGAGAGAGAAGATGTCCATTGTTAGGAGAGAGACCCAAAATTAGATACTTTATCCAGTAAGGACTCGGTACTATTATATAATTTTTGATAAAAGTTTTATAAATTTATCATTTTTTATTTAATATTTACCCAATAAGGACTCGGTACTATTATACAATTTTTGATAAAAAAATTATAAATTTATCATTTTTTTATTTAATATTCATAATATTAAAAAAGTTCTTATTCAATACTTATAATATTTAAAAAAATTCATTTAATACTCAAGTTATTTAAAAAATTATAATTTAATCCATTTTGAACAATAGACAAGAAAATCATTGGTACTATCGAGACATGAGTAAAATGATCAACTCACCTCCTAACTTTTTTTTCCATTATTTATTTTATATATATATATATATATATATATATATATATATATTATGATTACAATTAACACAAACAAAAAATTAGAGATGCATTTACGTAAGATCTATTTTACACTAAATGCAGTTGGAAGCGATGAAATAGGCAAGAAAGTGGACTAAGTGATGAAATAGGCAAGGAAGTGGACTGACCATTTTATCCTTATCTAAATAGTATCAAATGTTTTTTTTTTCGTTATTGTTCAAAAAAGATTAAATTAAAACTTTTTAAACATTATTACTAAATTAAAATCCTTATAAATTTCTATAACTTTTAACAAAACATGAATATTAGAAAATAGCAATCTCCCACACAAGAAATGGCAGCACAAAGTATCCAATTCCAACTAACAAATACATAATCACTTCATTTCTACGGTCCACCCGGGCCATACAAAGTAGTGAATTCCATTTTCCCAATGATTATGCCAGCCTCCATCTCCCACAAGAATCTCCAATATACTATTTCTTATCCCCTTAGGTGCAACTCGACCCTATAAAAGCATTAAAGGGAAGTCCTTGAAATTTGAGCAAAAGTTAACCAATTTTTTTTTCCATTATAGTGAATAGAAATGGTAATCCCATCATTTAGATTAACTAATCCAATCCTAAGCCCTAACCCATGGACATCCTGACTAACAATGAGATTCTAGACCAAACAGTACTTACTACAATGGGGATCAGAACCCTTTGGGGTCAACCAATCATAAAGATAACGAAAACACTTTCCAAAATAAAAAATAATTAAAAGTTATTGCAATTTCTGATCTTAGATGGTAATTAAATTCTAGCTTCCAATTGAAAAAAAATTACATCAAAAGTTGCATAAACCGATACTCGAATTCAACGACTAATTAACCCAAACAATCCAGTCAAATCTATGAAATTTTCAATGCTTTTGAATCGATTATTAGATTGGATTGAAAACTATTTAATTCCATGGTATTGATTGGATGGTGGAGTTCGTACAAATTGTGAACACGTAAATTCCGATTTGAGAAATATATTATATAACTCATGGGGTGAGAAACATTTCCACAATTTCATTTCAATTCAACATGGTACGAATCAAGATATAAATATATCAATAAAAAATTTGTACGTAAAACATACATACACATATTTTTGACTCTTAGTTCTGTGTCTCAGAACGAGTTTTCCATGTTCAAGACTAATCCGCCTACATACCTACCATCTCGTGTTATGATAAACCATCCTATGTTCCAAGACTATTACACAAACACTTGACATCACCACATTGATCGCATGCACTTATACCAAAAAAAACTCATCCAATATTTATAAAACACAATGAAAATAACACAACTTTACAACAAATATAAATTTACAACTAGTATCCAAAATATATATATATATATATATATTACGCATAATATATATAAATTTACACCATGTGTCATAATAAATCACAATTTCTAAATTTGACGTTGCATAATAAATTTTTAGAAGTCATCAAGAAACCAAGAATAAACGGGAAAATTGAGCATCATTTAACATTCAATTGATGCAAGTTTTGGTAATTAATATGTAAAGAAATAAATTACAGTAACTCTAGCTCAATTTTTATTCTTATATTCCCAAACGACGAGGGGTAGAGCCTTTGGAGGTACTCAATGAAGAGAATTATATTCCTAACATTGCCTTAGTCAATAAACAAAATATGCCAGCTCAGCAAAGTCAGTTAGCTTAGTTATTTGTTAATTGATCATTTTTGTTTGTTACATATAACTAGAAACTAAGCAGCTACACTAGTATAAATACATGTACTTGGTCTTCTTCAACATTAATGAATTACATAGAGGTTATTCAGAATTCTTATTTGCTTTTCTTCTTTTCTCTGATCTTGATCAGTTCTTTGAGAAGCTGCGTATAGTTAATGACTCTAGCCTGTACATTCAACATATCAGTAATAATCATTTCGTCTCATACCAATCCTACTAGGAAGTTAATTCTTCAAAATTTGTTGAGTGTGTTTGCTAGAGACAATGGTGTATTCTTTGAATTTCATTCTACTTGCTGTTTTGTGAAAGATCTACAGACAAAATAGGTTTTGGTGGAAGGCAAAACTAAAGGTGGACTTTACACTTTCAAGTTGGAGTTGAACAATTTAAAACATCAGAGATCCACTTCTACAAATGCAAGCATAGAGCCTTCATCTAGTTTTCAACAAGGTTCTGTTAATTCACGCTTAGTAGATATGAATAAACCATACTGTGCTCTCTGATGTGAGATCTATGTCTCTTACTAGCTCTAGTGAGATCAACTCTAGAATTTGGCACTTGAGGTTGGGGCGTCCATCACCTCAAACTGTGAAAACTGTTCTTAATCAATGCAATGTTTTTATTTCTAATGATTGTGATTCCAGTGTTATTTGCGAAGCATGTCAAAAAGGTAAAATTCATAGACTTCCCTTTAAACCTGTCAGTATTAAGGCAAATCAGCCTCTTATGGTAGTACATTCAAATGTATGGGGCCTAGTTCCCATTTTGTCTTCAACTAGTTATAGATATTATGTGGCCTTCACTAATAAGTGTACTCGTTAGGCTTGGTTATATTTTTTGAAAAGTAAGACCGAAGTTCGAGAGGCATTTCTTTTTAAATCTCGAGTTGAGTTACAAGTTAACTGCAAAGTTAAGATTTTACAGTGTTAAGATCAGTCCTAAACTCTTTTGGAATTATTCAACAAATCTCTTGTCCTTAAAGTGCTCAACAGAATGGCTTAGCTGAACATTAGTACAGGCACATTGTAGAAATGAGACTCACTCTTCTAGCTCAGTCTAGTTCGCCTCTCGAACTCTAGGATGGGTGATTCTTTACTGCAGACTATTTAATAAATAGATTACCTACTCCAGTTTTGAATCACAAGAATCCTTTAGAGTCTCTTTTATCTGTCAAGCCTGACTATACCTTACTTAAAATCTTTGCTTGTTTATGTTATCCCTATCTTAGACCCTTTAATGCAAATAAAATGGAATTCAAATCCTCTCCCTATTCCTTTTTAGGGTATAGTCCTCATCATAAGGGCTATAAATGTTTCAATGTTAATGGAATTTTTTTTTGTCAAGACGTGATTTTTGATGAATCAATTTTTCCTTTTGCTTCTCTTTCTTCTTCTACTTCTTCTTCGTCTACTTCCATTGTTAAAACATATTTTTCAGTTCTGTCTAAACGATCATTATTTTCTGATTCTGATACATCTTTGCCAATTTCTAGTTCTCTGCCTTCATCTACTTCTTGTTTACCTATTCCTTTCTCTCCTCTTGGTTCTTCTTAGAATCTTGTATTTGAAAGTCTACCTTCTACTTTGTTTGTACCTTCTTTGAACATAGAGTCTTCATCATGTCCTATTCAAATTGATATTGCAGTTAATGCAATACCTTCACCTAATCACTGAACAACTCAACTCTATAGTTCCTATTTCTTTTTCTGTTCCTGTGAATCAACATTCTATGATCATCAGAGCCAAAAGTGAAATTCATAAACCCAAAGTGTACTGCCGATGTTCTTGTAGATGATATTCAAGAGCCTACATCAGTTAAACAGGCTATTGGGCATACTGGTTGGTTTAAGGCAATAGAGGCAGAACTTTTAGCCTTGAAAAAGAATAATACTTGGACACTTGTTCTTAGGCCTAAATACAGAAAGATCATAGATAGTAAGTGGGTTTTCAAAATTAAGAGACTGCTCACTTGTTTGTTAGAAAAACTCAAAGCCAGATTAGTGACTAAAGGATATGATCAATCCCCAGGGTTTGATTTTGGAGAAACCTTTAGCCTGTAGTGAAATTTGCTACTATCAAAACTGTGATTACCTTAGCTCTCACTCTGGTTGGGTTCTTCATCAAATTGATGTCGATAATGCTTTCTTGCTTATGATGCTTGATGAAGATGTGTAAATGGAACAGTCTGAGGGCTTCCTTGATTCTTAATATCATGACCAAGTGTGCAAGCTGAATAGAGCTTTATATGGTTAAAAACAGGCCTGGTTTGAGAGGCTTAGTACAGTGCTATTGTAGATTGGTTTTATCAAAGTAAGGCTGATAATTCATTATTTTTTCTGATCAATACTTCAATGATAGTCTTTATAGATGACATCATTTTAACTGGCTCAGATTCCACTTTTGCTCAGAATCTTATTCAGTCACTTCATTTTGAGTTTGCATTTAAGGATCTGGTCCTCTGCACTATTTTTTTGGGAGTTGCACTTCATCACTTAGCTGATGGAAGTTTGCTTTTAAATCAGTCTAAGTATGTTTTAGATTTGCTCAAAAAGGCTTCTATGCTTGATGCTAGGCCTTGCTCTTCCCTTATGGATTCTACTGCTCATTTATGTGCTTATAATGGTGATGATTTTTCTGATCCTATACTCTACAGAAGTATTGTAGTTAGGTTGCAATATGCAACATTAACAAGGCCTGATCTTGCCTTTTGTCTTAGCAAGATTTGTCAATTTATGAGCAAACCTAAGGAGATTCACTAGGTAGTTGTTAAAAGAATTTTACATCATCTTAAGGGCTCAATCATGAATTTTTTTTTCAAAAAGCTTCCCTTTTGTTGCTTATTGCCTTCTCAGACGCTGATTGGGGATCTGATAGAGATGATCGTCGATCTATGTCTGGTATTTGTTTATTCAAAGAAGCAGCCTATCATTTTCAAATCAAGTACTGAAGCTGAGTACAGAAATGTACCTAGTACTGTTTTTGAAATTCTGTGGCTTCAAGCATTGCTCAAAGAACTTCAGCAGCCTTTACTTAAGCCACCAATTGTCTGATACGATAACCTCAGCTCAATGGCTCTTACTGCTAACCCGATTCTTCATGCTAGCACAAAGCGTATTGAATTGGATTTGTATTTTGTTTGTGAGCTATTAAAAAGACACTCTCAGTTTAGCATCTACCAGCTTCTACTCAAATAGCTAATATCCTTACAAAGGCCTCACCATCTCCTACGTTTCATGAGCTTCAAGGCAAACTCTGTATCATTTCTTTACCCTAGTGTTTGAGGAGAGATTTAAAGAATTATATTCCTAACAATGCCTTAGTCACTAAGCAAAATATGCCAGCTCAGCAAAGTTAGTTAGCTTAGATATTTGTTAATTGATCATTTTTGTTTTGTTACATTAACTAGAAACCAAGCAGCACACTAGTATAAATACATGTACTTGGTCTTCTTCAACATTAATGAATTACAGAAGTTAAACAGAATTCTTATTTGCTTTTTTACTCTTCTCTGATCTTGATCAGCTCATGATTGCTCATCTTCTCGGTCAGCAGATCTTAGTCACTAGAGAGAGTGTCTTATGTCATGTGGTGGTTTAGTTGTAATATTTGAATTTATGAATGACCGTATGGATGATTGCTATGTTACATAGACTTGACAAGAAGTGTCAAATGCGGGTATGGGTACGAATCTAGGTGTCTGACTCTCTCCTTAATTCAATTTTCAGACACGGGGACATGACTATTAAGTTTCCAATACTTAGATACGGGTACTTGAATACGGCTTACTATAAAACTTATATTTTATCTCACCCTTCAAAATAATCAATTTATATTGTTTGTATAAACATATTTATTATTTAGTACATCGATCGTTTTTAACTTATTTTTTAACTTAATTATATTCATTTTCATGTATTATTTCGGAACAAAAATAAAAAACAAAAAACAATTACTAAATTTTTAAGCTTAATTAACAGCCATAGCCTATTTTAAAAATTAAAAGTGTCTTCGTTCTCAAAGCCCGTCTTAAAGGTGTCTGCAGCCTAAAGCCCAATTTTTATATTTCTATTTATTTATTTTTTCTCACGATACCACTTTAGTTTCTTATTACCCACCAGCCTATATTTTACTTTCTCGTTTCCCAACCAGTTCCTTCTTCCACTTCTTTTCTTTTCTACGTTTTCTTTTAAGAGAAAGAAAATAAGAAAATAGAGAAGATAATAGATTGGGTCATATCGTGCAATGGGAGCAGAAGGGAAGGTGACTAAGTTTTTCTTGTGCCTCGTCGAAATACAGTGGCAGTTGCTGTGTCTAGGAGAGTAGTGGCTGCACCCAACACATATCCCACATCGAGAAAGGTGTCAGGTTGTGTCAAAGCAATTATGGCAGCTAAAACTGCTGAGTCGAGGTAACATAGGATGAATGTGCAACTAATACCCTTAACTCTGAATTATGTTGTGTCAAGTGTGGCAAAAATCATTACGAGAATCGGACATAAATTCTTATATTGGACCTAACTCTTAAATCACATATATTTGGATAAACTACTCCGAGTCATTTTGATTGTATCAACAGGACACTATACTCACATTGCTTTCACAATGGATACATAAGCCACTCACTTATTAAAAAAAGAACAATGACTATAATAACATAATATTTTATTATTAAAAAAAAGACAAAATTATAAATATAAATTTTTTTCTCTCTATTATCACCTTCCCTCCCACCATTCCCACCTTTATCATCGTTTTTTTCCTATAATTCTATTACTATTATTTGGCTCTTTCCTCTTGCTTTTTACCCATAAAATTATGTGTATGTGTTATTTCTTTTTTTCGTTTTCTTGTTAGGAATTAAATGCACGTGTTACCATAAAGAGACCATAAAAAAAATGACAAATTTGGAACACAGTAACATGCTCAAATATGATACATAGAACTTTTTCCTGTTAAAAAAATAAAATAACACAATTTTTTCAAACAAAGAAAAAATGAAATAACACAAATAATTTATTGCCTATTTCTTAAAAAATTTGTAGGTCGATAAAATACCGAGCTAGTATATCTATTGCTTAGTAACTTAGAAGATAAACCAAAAATTTGAAACATTCAAAAGAAATTGGTCATACTTTCGGATAATGGAAAAGACAAAGTAGTTAATTTAAAAGAAAGAAAAAAAAGCGATAAGCGGTACAAATAATATTAATATAATATTATAATTATTAAAAAAACAATGGTAAAAAAAGGGAAATGGTGAGAGGGAATGCGATAATAATAGAAAAACTAATATTTATCACTTTGCCACCAATTTTTAAAATAAAATATTGTCTTTGTTTAAATGGTAACTAAACTGTCTCCTCTACAATAAGTGAGTGACTTACGTGTCCATACATTTGACACAAGCAAAATGACTTCAAGGAACCCCCACCATATATATTTTGACTCCATGAACATGATCATCATTTGTTTGTTAATTTTAATTTTCTTAAGAGACCTTGAACTTGACCAAATCATAACTTGTTTGATGCCAACTTTTATTGGTCATTCCTCAATATGTTCCAAGTTTCACTAGAGAATGAGAAATTCATTTAGGAACTACTCTTGGTAACACCGAGTTTGTTTTTCTTCAAGATCCCTATTTTCTACCCGTTAGTCTAAATTTGACAAACTACTAACTTCTTAACACATTACATTCAATTCCAAAATTAAAAAGACGGTGGGGGTGTAGAAGTACCAAATAATTACATTCAGCAGCAACTAAGTGTAATAAAGCCATGCATTTGCTTGTAGTGTGTGCATGTAAGAGAAAGTTGTGTTGACAAGTTACCTGGCGAGCAAGGCATTGAGTGTTGAGCGACTTGGCAATAACAGGCCAGAGCGCCTCTCCAATTGAGTCCCATACTGGATTTTTGAAAGATGATACTGGAAAGACAAGAATATCTACAAGTCGCTACCTCTTAAAGGGGGGAAAAAGAGAAGTTAACAAAGTTGTAACATGAATGATGCAATTTTTTAAAAAGGATATTTTAATTTTTTCCAAAGGATTTTTATCCTTTTAACTAGCAGAACCATAATGGACCCATCGAAGTCCTAGAAAAAAACCCATCTAAGCATGACACAGGAATGAAGTTATGACAGGTGATTCATGCTAAAGATGAAAGGCAGGTGGCAAGAATATGTCAAAAATTAAAAAAACAAAAACAAAATTGGGCAGCTCTTCCTCCAAAAGCTCAAGGGGTAGGCCTTTATCCTTAATCAGACAAGTTACAGCTTCATTCATCGCTTTCAAGGCAGACTTAGCGGCTTTTCTTACTTTAGCAACCTCATCTTCCATCTTAGTTGCCCCGCACTCCTTCAGAATGTTCAGTGCTTCAAAACAAGTGATGTCCTTAGAAAGAGAGTTCAGGTCAGTAATTTGTTTAGATAAATGGCCATTTAGTCCTTCAAATGCATCTAGAGTACAATGTTGCTTTTCATGAAATAAATTACAAAATACTGGATTCATGAAAACAAATATGCAGTCCATCTTCAGGGGAATAAACTTTTCTCCCCAAATCTAACCATCCAAACTTCTTCAATATGTCCTTTTCCATTTTACCATACTTTCTTTCAAATCACAGTACCCATAGTGAATCAAGCTGTTGATTCATGCAATTTGGAACGTGCAATTCAGTCTCATTGTTTAATGCAGGAGCTTCAGTTAAGATTTCTATGTTTTCAAATTCTCCTTTTTCTTTTTCTTTCTCGCTTCAGTTTCATGAGTAACAATCTCCACCCCCATTTGGTTTGTTTTAAATTATCACCCATGACAAAAGGGGAATCAAGTTGATTTTTACTGCCTCACTAAATTTAGTTGCAAATGCATACAAGATGGCCCACCTCTGACCATGACAAGATCATTACCAACAACATTAGCACTGCTGCATACAAACAAACCTTTTTCCAGCAGAATCAAACTTCAAATGCTTCCACATTCAAGACGCAAATCTAGCAATGACAGCTCTTCAAAATGTTGCCTAACTGGACAGCCTCAATTTATACCAAGATGATCATTGTAAACAACCATTGAGTGGGAAAACCTAGCATGTGGACTCCTTCCTGTCACTATTTCCTTCTTTCATTGACGTGTTCCTAAATCAAAACTATACAAGTCTCCAAGTGCTTTTTCACCATTGTATCCTCCAAACAAAAATAATTGAGATCCTCAAGCCACAATAGTATTAGAATGTCGGGCACATGGAAAGCTCTCTCCTGCTATAGGTCTCTCTTTCCACTTAAGACTATCTGTGTTAAGGACATGGAAGGAGGAAGAGATTGTATCATTGTTCAGTCCACCAAATACATATATCTTAAAGCCCACGACTGCAGAAGCATGATGATGCATGTGCAACAAATATAGACAATTAAAAATATTTTGCAAATACTTTAACATAAATGAGATCTAAGCAATGATGCAAAGAGGCCTCACTCTATAGTACGATATTGTCCACTTCAGACTATAACTATGAGTTCAGTGGGACCAGGACCATGACTCACTAGCTCAACGGTCCCTTCCTCCCGATTTTATTTCTAAGGTAAGCCCAAAATACGTTATACCATTAAAAAGGACACATCCCTTTTGAATACCTCACTATATAGCTTCCTAAGCGATGTGGGATATGGGCAGCGACTTTGACTACATTATACAACTCCCCCTTAGGGAGCCTTACGTCCTCGTCCACATGGCCCTGTTAGGTCATGGTTCTAATACCATCTGATGAAGAAAGGCCCCACTCCACATACAATATTGTCCGCTTCAGATCATAACTAATGTTCAACAGGCCCACGGCCATGACTCACCAATTCAACGAGCCCACAACCATGACTCACCAATTCAACGAGCACACAGCCATGACTCACTAATTCAGTGGGCTCTCACTACTTTACTTTTGAGGTAAACACAAAAGGCATCATACCATTAAAGAGAGCACACCCCTTATGAATACCTCATCACTTAGCTTCCTAAGTGATGTTGGATATGCGTCACAATTTCGAATGCATAAGCAAATAAGCATTGTAAAATTATGTATTCATTCTTCTGTAATTATATTGATCTTTTCTATGATGTTTGTGTTTTGAATGGATTAAGCTTAGAAAAGCTAATGGCTTTGCTGCAAAAGAGGTGAACAATTATAGATTGAATCAAGAATGTTGCAAAAACAAACCTTGGAGGAAAAGCATTGCCAGAGCATTCTAATAGCTTGCATTCATTCTTAGTTGTATAAAGAACCCATACATCACTCAAAGTTCTCTCAGGATCAGCCCTGCCTTCAATGATAAACATGCTATCACCAACCAAACAAGATGTATGACCCAAACGAGGAGATGGAACACACTCTAAGTCGTATGCTTTCAATGTGACAGAAATGGGATCAAGAAGCGGTGAATAATTTCTGTGGGCATGTCTTCCAAGCGGAGTGACCCCAAAGGAAAAGTTTTTCAACAGGCTCACCAAGTGACAACCATCTGGACAACAGACAGACTACAATTGGAAGCTCCTGGGACCCTGCCAATGTTTCAAACTCAGACTTGCTTTGACGCTAAAAGAAAAAGTGCCCTGCAATCAAATGCATATTAGTATGTAATAGTTATAGTACTACTAAGACTACCTATTCATCCTAGACATTAATATAATTTTATTCAAGAAACTTTATAGTATAGTCCTCAACCATCCTTGTATGTTTTACATCATAAGTGATATACTTAGAAAGGAACAAACTTTAATTCCAATAGTTGATAGATTGAAGCAAAACCCAAGAATTTTTTTTATAAAAAATATGAATCATAAATGTACATTATTTAACCAAATTACCAGAACGAGAATTATCATCTCTTCCATCATAGTCATTGTCCCCATCTTGACCACCACCAGAAGCAACAACGAAATCACAAGTCAAACGACTATTATTATCCTTCTCCAAAGACATACCCACTAGGCCAACAAAACCATTGCTCCGTAATGCTCGAAGAAACACTTCAGTCCTCTTCTTATTAGCCTCCATTTTCTTGTTCGCAACTCCAACAAGATATCTGAGGTACTCGGGAGACACCAAAATCTTCTGGGTATTACCCAACGGCAGCTCCAACTGTATAGAACACCGAATAGCTATAATCACACGCTTGCTGACACTAGTAATTCCCGACTCTCTGAATCCAGCAGCTATAGCTAATGAAACCAAGGATTGAGCTGAAGAAAGGTCCTTACACTCAACAACGATAATAACAGGCTCGAACCTGAAGACGAGCTCAGAAGGATGGTGCAGGTGAAGGGACTGAATTGACTCGGAGGGGAAGAGGATGTTGAGAACCGAGTCGGGATCGGCGGGATCGTGGGTAATGAAAAGCCAGAACACGCCCGATGCTTTCTTCTTCCTAGGCTTGGGGGTGATGGTGGTAGAGGGATTGAATGTGGGTTGGGAGAGAATAGAGACACGACCTGAGCAGGAACTGGTGGTGAAGTAGGAGGAATGGTTATTAATAGTGTAGATGAGAGGTATGATTGGGGCGTCCAACGTGCCTTATAGTGATTTTTCTGTCTCCGCTGACACTAGTGATGCTAACGTGGCCGCTTTCCTCGTCTCAAACTCCATGCTCGCTCTGTGTGTACGTGCACTCCGCCACTGAATGCTAAACCTGCTTAAATGATTGGAGTTTAAGGCCCTAACCCCTAAGTTGCCGAGAGGCTACATACGGCGTCGGTTGGGAGTTCTATTTACACTTTTACCTTGACCTTTTTTTCTCTTTATCTTAGAATTCATGATGAAAAAATTATCTAATTTGAATAATATTTCATTTTTACCAAAATTACTCGGAAATAAAGCTTATTAAAATAATGTTAAGTTTTATCTCGGAACGATTTTGATAAAAAATATACTAAGGTATTGGTTTAATATGAGAAGACATTTACCTAGTATGAGAAGTCTTACAATAACAAGATAATACCTTATCATAACGGTAATAAGCTTTATCTGTAAAAATATTTGATAAAAATGAAAATTCATGATAAGACATTGGCATGGTGTGGGAAGGTATTGACCTAATATGGAAAGGCTTACCACAAACATTCAATGTCGTGGTAAGACTTACATCAACAAAACAATGTCTTACCACAAGAGTGGTAACCCTTACCTCTAGATCGATTTTGGTAAAACAAAAAAATTAACCCAAATATTCTATTAATTTGGTAAATCACTATACCTTAACCACTTTGCATGTTGGACCTTTTAGTCAAACAACACAATTGTAACCCCAAGCTCACTCGTAGCCAGAATGAAAGAAAGTACATGAAAGATTAGTATGAATAATAAAGAAAGTAAGTCGATGTCTAGTCTTATGATCACTTATCGTCTTTGTAACTCCTATAATAACTAGCTCGTTTCGTCAATGGTGACTATTCTCCTCTCTATCACACACTTTTTTGACAGATGGGCAATCAATAAGAGCCTTTAAACCCTTTAGTCCCATAAGTCCAACTAGGTAGTATCAACAACTATCGTCTTAAAGTGAGCTAATGACTACCTTAAACACTAATTAAACGCCAAATTGTTTGAAATTTTTTTGACACTTGACTTTTCAATGGAGTAAAAAAAACTAATTTTCATCCCTTAATCTTCAATTATCAGACGCCATTTACCCTTTTTTCACTCCTTCAAGTTCACTATCTTTGTTTTCACTTAACACTAAGCAAAATCTCAACCCTCTACCAATGTCACCCCTTAAGGTCACCATCTTTGTTCTATCTCTATGAACCTTTGCTTAAACTTCGCACACACCAACTCTCCCTGCTCACAAAAATTTCTCAATGAGTATGTAACATCTTCACCTTTATGTTTATTAATATATCATTTTCTTCAACAATTAAGTTTGTCATTGTTGAGTTAAAATATAAAGTTTATGTTCTTTTAAATGCTAAACTACTTATAATAATTAGAAGATATAGTAATTAATATTAATTCAATAACTTTTTAATTTTTATTATAACTTTTATTTATTTATTTTTGTTGGATAAGTTTCTTGAGCAAGATAAAAATGTTAAAAAATATAAAGGCTATGTTTGGCCTATAAATTTTTTATTGGGTTTTTTATTTAGGTTGATATAGGTATGAAATGGAAATTTTGGGTTGGAGCACTAGATTCTATTCCATGTTATTCATTGTAGCATGGTTTTTTATTTGTTAGATTTAGTGTATTTTTATTCAATTATTCAAAATTGACTTATAATTTATTTTTATTTTTTCATTCTATTTTAATTCCATGAAATTTTTTTAAGTATGACATAACTATCATCAATGAGATAGAGGCCTAAAGTACCGATAAATATTACATCTAGAAGTCA
This sequence comes from Hippophae tibetana, assembly GCA_037013495.1. Lineage (NCBI taxonomy): Eukaryota > Viridiplantae > Streptophyta > Magnoliopsida > Rosales > Elaeagnaceae > Hippophae > Hippophae tibetana. The sequence goes on along the minus strand of CM072802.1, from coordinate 30,646,334 downwards.
CCAAGAAGAAGCTAAGTAGAGGAACCTTGGATGATTATAGTCAATTCATGCACACTTAAATTAGAATATTTATAAATTATAACAAGAATAATAGAAGGTAGAAATGTCTAAGTTAACTTAATTTTGGTTACCATTAAATTTTTTTTGCCTATACCATGGTTATTATGGAATCCATGTGTTTGGATGCATCAATAGACACATATTTTTAGTTTAAATCAAATCATAGTCATTTAATAGTTTTTTTATGTAGTAATTAACATTTTGATCTTGAATTTCTGGTGTCACTATAATAGGACATAAGACATATAGATCAATGCTTAAATAGTATTCACTCTTTTGCTATTGATATAGTGTCAATTTACTTATCAATATTTTTTTCTCTAAACAGAAAATTGTATATATTGTTAAAGCCAAACAAGTAACATTACAAACCTAATATCAAGTAAACCAAATAATTAGAAAGGAATACATCTTCAATAGCTAGATAGAACTATTCAAGGAATCAACAACTACATATATGTAGTAATTAGGCTAATAGAAGATGTTCAGGATGAAATCTAACAACTTATCAACACTATCTAATATGGTAAAAAGTAAATATAATCATTATCAAGATCATATAAGCAAACCCAACCCCAAAATATATTAGTTCTAAGCAAAGCAACATAGAAAAACATAACACCAATCCAATAACACAAAGCTAACCTTAGTCCAATAGAGGAAAACTGACTGAAGAACCTAAACAATGTCAATTATCTAGAAAATAGCATATGGAAAACTAGAAACTTTGCAATCTTCATCACCACCAAGAAAGATCACAAAATAGCAAATCCATCACATTGTGCATAAGTACCAAACTTTAATAGCATAACAGAGTTAATCCTTCATAATAGAATAGAGACTATCATAATAACAAGCATTCATACTATTATCAATCATGAAAAGCAACTAGCACAAACACCAAAAGTGTTGCCTCAAAAAGTAAAAATCTCTTAAAGAATGTGCATTGAAGAGTAGCAATAGTAAATTAGTAAATAAATGCATGAATATCTAGATGAGCAATGATGTGATGGAAACCAAAATCAGGTGATCAAGATCAAGAAAATGGTTGGGAAGGATAGTCCGATGGAATATAATAAAAAAAATGGAGATAAATGCCCTTTGATTGATGGAGGAAAATGCCAAAAGATTAAAGTTTTTTTTCTTTATGAGATGAGATTAGTAGAAGTAGAAATAAGTTTGATAACAGTTGAAAACGAGAGAAAATTACGAAACACGTCTTAAAATTAGTAAAAGTGGGATGAAAACTTGATAAAGGAACCTTAAAATCGATACAAATGAAGTGAAAATAGAAAAATAATAGCTTAAATAGGTGATAAAATGGAGAATAATAGTGGAAGATGGGTAGGGTTTGCAATCCCTAAGGAAGCATCATTGTTGTTACAATGATTTGGTTATGAAAAACGAAGATTATCTCTTTTTTCTCAATTTTTGTCATTTATGAAATAAAGAGTATCTCAAATAATTTAATTTTTTTATTTTACTTAACAACATTAATTAATGATACATTTATCTTATACGAATTAAGTGACATTAATATTAAATTTCATACGAATATATAAATTGGAAATATTGAAGTAATTTTTGAATTAATACGAGTGAAGATATATCAATTTTTCTCCAATATTTCATGCAGATGTCATATTAGTGAAATGTTCAATAATTTAGTAGATGGTGGATACGAGAAGTGTGCAATAATTATAGTATAGTCATCAACCATACTTGTATGTTTTACATCATAAGTGATATACTTAGAAAGGAATAAACTTTAATTCCAATAGTTAATAGATTGAAGCAAAACCTAAGAATTTTTTTTATAAAAATATGAATCATAAATGTACATTATTTAACTAAATTACTAATACGAGAATACCAAAACCAAACCAACACAATCTATTTATTTTATTATTTTATTTTTATATTCTTATTATAGGGTTGATAAACTTCATATAATTAATTTCTTTTAATCTTCATCTTCTTAGGTTTAAGTTTCCTTCTTCGTACCCATCTACCTCTTTACTCTATCATTTCCTTCATTAGGTTTTCATTGTTCTCACCCACGAGTTGTTTCATTCCAACAATGACAGCTTCCTCGGTTTTCACCTATGATCATAAGACTCAACGACAACATCCTATGTTCTTCTTATTTTGTGGAAGGTACTTTTCTTAGTAATGTCAAAACCATGTACAAAAAATAGTGTTTTGTAAAGTTTGTAGAATACTTATATTTTATAATCTTTTTCATACTAAAAGAAAATCTATTTAGAATGTGTAAGCTCAATAAAATTTAAATGTGTAAATCCCAATAATATTTTTTTTCTATCTCTCATTATTTTAATTGAAATATATGGCTACCATTTAATAGAATGTTTCTTGAAAAATATGATCTTTCACCTTTTTTTATTATTTCTTATTTTTATTTTGCTCAAGGCTTTAGTCACTAATAACATGATTTTATATTTTATGTTTGGTATAAATCTTAATTTGTTGGTAGAGTGAAATTTCCATTTGTTGGAAAAAATTTACAATCCATACATGCTGCATTTATGTGCTCATATCAAAGTTAAATTCATGTATAAAAAATAAAATATAACTTGGTAAAAGTTATAATGTGATAGGAGAGTGAAGTTCTCATTAGTTTAAAGATGAATTACATGTCATACGTGGTGGTTTTTTTATGTGTTACATAAAAGTTAAATTCATTTGTAAAAATGATATAAATCGGTATAGGAATTTAATACTATAAAGAATTGGTCACATGTTCTATTGTTACAAGTATGTTAAAAGCACTGTAAGAATAATGTTATCAATATATTGAAATATGTTGTTTGGGTTAAGTCGCGGACTAGGTCGCTATCTTTAAGATGTTTCGCGACTCTACCCAAATTTGTGCAAGTAAATACAACCTCGTCATCAATAGGATAAAATAATCCAGAATCTTTGTTTTTTGTCTCGAAACTTCACTGCACTGATGAAGAGCGTAATGCTACACCTTTAAAGTTTATATTGCTCGAAAAACTCAAAACAATTTAGTATCTTATTCTTTTCTTTCTAAGAGTTTTTTCTAATAAGAGATGTTTCCAATTGATGTTTGAAATTGAGAATTAAGAGTTGAGATCCTCTATTTATAAGTTTAAGAAAAGGTGTGACAATTATTATAATAACGATCATGTCTGGGTGGAAAGAGTAACATGCATTTTTCTAAGTAAAGAAAAATAACAGCTATTTAACGGATATTTCTGAGTAAAGAAAAATAACGGTCATTTAACGGATATTTCTGAGTGAAAGGTAACAATCATTTTTTGAGTGAATTTTTTTTTTAAATTCCCTAAAAATAAAATGCAACCTCACCTCACACACACACACACATGCACGCAGACTCGGCTTAGCATGACATGGCACAATTGTTCGATCAAACAAATGGCGGCAGTAGTAGCGACGTGCACACCTCTTTCCATAAAAGTGGGTACTCCTTGAGGCCCAAATCCAATAGCCAATCATTTTCTATTTATACATCTCCTAAGTGATGTAAAATAGAAATATGGGACAAGGTACAAGGTACAAAATGACATCAATTGTTTTTATAAAAATTCACAATTTCCAACAATCCCCCACTTGAATTTTATATAAAAAACAGTTTCATCGAGCAACCAATGAATTAAAAGTATAAGATTGTGCATAAGAAAAAAGTGTTTATCAACTTGAACCTTTGCATAGTATTGATGCTTTAGAATATACTAAAGTAACTCGTAGTTTTGAACTCTATCTCTAACAACATCACACACATAACCTTCTCAATGTGTAGTTCGAAAAGCCCATGTTTTACGGCGATGCACTTGTATCCCAGTATAGTGAATGCTCTAGTAAATTTTCCCCAAATTTTTCATAAGAAGTGGCCACATTTTCATATTCACATAGGTGAGTCTATCAAGAGCACTCTTATAACTATGTACTAGACACATAGAGTATAGAACTCATTAGAAGTTTAATAATTAACTCATCATTCTTTGTCACTTCAAGAATTTATGCATCTAACAATATAGAATGAGATTTAAAAATAGCATGATTCATCTAATATCACTTCATGACTTATTATTACCCATTAAACTTATTTCTTGAGATCTTCAGTCTATAAGTTGGGTTATCATCATAAGTGACTCTTCATTCTAAGGGCATCAGTCTCATTTCTCTCGAGGTTTTGAAAACCTTCTCTCTTGGTAATCTTTTTGTCAAAAGATCAGCCAAATTTTCATCAGACCGTACATGATCCACTCTTATAGCTCTTGTAGAGAGAAATTCTCTAACAGTATTGTGCTTACAATATATCTTTCATCTCTTACCAATGTAATAACAGTTTTGAATCTTAGAAATAGTTGTGGTACTATCACAATGGATTAGGACAATTGGTATCGGTCTTTCCTATAAAGGAATCTTAGCTAATAGACTTCTTAACCAGTCTACTTCTTGACTAGCAGTAGCTAGAGCTATCACTTCAAACTCCATTATAGATTGAACCAATATTGTCTTTTTTTAGACTTTCAAGAAATAGTTCCACCAATTATGCTAAATAATAGCCACTAGTTACTTTGGAGTCTATATATTCTTTAAAAAATAAATAGAAAATAATAATTTAATTAATTAAAATTAATTAAGAATATCAATAACATAACAATTATAATTAATAAAATTGACAAAATAACTGTATTATATACAGTTATCACAAACTTGTATATACTTCTTATTATCTTAGTGCAAAGTTGTTCAAGTACACTAGAGGCAGTGTTAGACAAACTGAGTATGCGAGCATAATTGATAGCTTACGTTATGCTACTGACTGTACTAGACTAAACATAACTTATGTTGTGGGACTACCATGTAGGTTTACCAGTAGACCTAGTATAGAGCATTGGAATGCTATTGAAAGGGTCATGAGATACCTTAAGAGAAATATGAACCTTGGATTACATTATAAAAATTTTCTCAATGTTCTAGAAGGATACAACGATGGTAATTGGAACACTTTATCATATTATTAAGAAAATTAAAGAATATGTATCGAAAAAGTAATTAATTGTAAATATTTTAGTCTGAAAATATTATTTAAATTAAAGGAATGCTTGATTGTAATTAAAAAAAGCCTAAAATATAATTTGAATTAAAATAGGGCTTAATTGTAATTAACAAAAGTTTAAAAGTTAATTTGAATTAAATTGAAGGGCTAAAATGTAATTAAGAAAAGTTAAATTTTCTGTGTAGGAAAGAAGACCACGTGCAACTATTATCCACCCACAATGTGCACCGTCATATCAGAATATTAATAATGAGGATCAACGCGTGTAATACAAACATGACAAAAGCAATTGGATGCGGGTTTTCTATTTGCACACTGCTCGGTACGCCATGTGGTGCCCACGTGTCGCTACTAGAAGTGTCTCATGCGGCGCGGTCTAGGTGGATATCGTGCACCCTGAAATTCCAAAGAATCATTCATTTCCATGTGTCTCGAATATTCTTTCAATGAATCAAATGCTGACACGTGGCATGTATTGGTCAAAATAAAAACGAACAATCGGCACACGTTCTTCCAACTTTTTAGATGGGACCCACGTGTCTCCGTGCAACAATTTGGTGCGGCGCAACCACGTGCAACTTTTCATCCCAACAATTAAACGCCACCACATGTCTCGTCTATTTCTTTGAGCCAATCAAATGCTGACACATGGCATGTGTTTTGAATTAAAAAGAAATCAGAAACGGCACATGTTGTCCATTATTTTGCACGATAAATTTCTTTTACATGCGTCTGAATAATTATTGTTTTCCACTTTGAATATTTTTAATTTTTATTAGAGCTATTATTATATGAAACAGAGAGAAATATGGGGGGCTAAATGGGTAGATTTTGGAACACGCATAAACCATTTTGGCTTCTGTTGTGTTTCTACGCAAATGAAATTCTAATTTTCTTTGTGTTCTTCAGCTAAATATTCCTTAAATGTTTTAGTATTTTTGTTTTGTAATTTTAATTTTTATTATGAAGTAATTTAATTTTCTAGGGTTACGTTGTAGCTAAATTTATGAAGCTTGAATAAATTATGTTTGAAAGATTTTTAAGATTTTTAATTTGTTTATTCTATTTTATTCTTAATGCTTTTGATTATTGGAAAATTTATCATGATCTGTGATACTTAAATAAACTTGGAAGATACATTTTTGTGTATATTGCTCATGGATAGAATAACATATATATATGAAGAATAGGAATATACATTTATCGTATGTGTGGCCATTTGAGAACTTAGAACGTAATGAATCTTGATGAATTTAATTCTCATAGGAATATAGTGAATTATTTTACCGAGGTGTGTCTATATGGAGCTCGGAAGAGATGTGTGGATAAAATTAGAAGTTCTTGGTTGACAAATTAAATTTTCAAAAAATATAAAATAAGAGAAAATTATATGATTCGAGTGGATTAATTTGGTAAAAATTGTAATCCTAGAATTCTCTTATTTATTTGTTGTTTACAAAAATTAGTTAGTTAAACACCTTTCAAATTAACGATTATTTTGGATAAAATCATATTGAAACAATTTTAGTACTTGACGAATAATAGTGACAAATCTCAATGGAAATGATAACTTACTTATCATTTTATTACTTGTGACCGTGTATGCTTCACGTTTTTATGTTCTCTAAAAGAGATAACAGTTTGTAGTTAAAGTAATTATATATTTTTAAGATCTTCTCAATGAAATGAGATTGATTTAGAAAAAGTCCCTTTTCAGACCTAGTAATCTTTATTCCAAGGATTACACTCGCTTTTCTGAGATTTTTCATATCAAAGTTAGCACTTAACAAAGTTTTTACATTATTCACTACATGAACATTTGACCCAAAAATAAGCATGTCGGCCACATATAAACATATAATAGTACAAATGTCATTTTTGATTTATAATAAATGCATTTGTCACTTTCATTTATTTTGAATGCATGTGAGATAATTAGATTATCAAATTTTCATTTATTTTGAATGCATGTGAGATAATTAGATTATCAAATTTTTCATGTCATTGCTTAGATGCTTGTTTTAGACCATAAAGGGATTTATCTAGTTTACAAACTTTATTTTCTTGCCCTAGGACAACAAAACCTTTAGGTCGTTCAAATTTCTTCTTCTAAGTCACCATTTAAGAAAGCAGTTTTAACATCAATTTGCTGCACTACTAAATCATGGATATCAGCAAGAGATAAAAGTACTCGTATGGAAGTTATTCGTTTGACTAGTGAAAATGTATCAAAGAAATCTACATTTTCCCTTTACTTATACCTTTTGACTACAATACGAGCTTTGTACTTTTCAATAGTACCATCGGGTTTTAATTTCTTCTTTAGTATCCATTTACATCCTATGATTTTACAACTAGGAGGTAAGTCAACTAAATGTCAAGTTCTATTAAACTAAAGAGATTCCATTTCATCATTTATGGCTTCTTCTCATAAGTTGGCATCTAAAAATGATAAGGCTTCTTTAAGAGTTTGGGGATCTTCCTTTAAGATACAAGCATAAAAATCGGACACAAAATCCTTAAGGTTTCGAGCTTATTTAATTCTCCTAATTTCAGTGTTTAATTCCTCATTTTTTTCATTAGTTTTGGTTATGGGTAAACTATTAAAAGACAAGCTTCAATTATTTTTCAAGAAACATGTGTTCATAAAAGTCAGCATCATTTGATTCTATAACTACATCATCATTTAAGTCATAAAATTTATAAGTTTTACTATTCACACTCATATGCTCTACTAGCAAGTTTATTTCTTTTAGGATCAGGGATCCTAATATAGGCTAAACAACCTCAAGTTTTAAAATAAGTTAAGTTAAGTTTCTTATTTTTCAAAACTTCATATGGTGAAATTTTACTAGTAGATTTAGGCATTTTATTTATTATATAGCAAACAGTTAATAAAATTTCTTCTCACCAATGGGGAGTAGCACCAGTGTTTAATAAAATTGCAATAACTGATTTAGTAAAATTTCTATTCATTTCAGGAGAATAAGGTGCAGTTTTTTCATGAATGATTCCATGAGTTTTATAAAAATCATTGAAAATATTGGAATCATATTTAGTGCCTCTATCATTTCGAAACCTTTTTTTATTTTTCTATTAAGTTGATTTTCAATTTCAGTCATAAATATTTTAAACATGTCAAACGCTTCACTTTTATTTTTCATTAGATCTACATAAGTGTAATTTGAAAAATCATCAATAAAAGCTATAAAATAGTTTTTTCCATTTCTTGTTAAATTTCCATCAAGATCATATATGTCAGAATGTATTAAATCCAAAGGTTCAGATTCTCTAACTATTAACTTATGTGAAGTTTTGGTTATTTTAGCTTGACTACAAAAGTCACATTTTTCAAAATCATTCAAAGATAGTTTAGGAATTAGTTCTAATGTGTTCATGTTCTTGATTATGCGTTTATTAACATGACAAAGTCTAGCATGCCAAATATTAAAAGAACTTAACATATAAGCAGAAGAAGTTTTATTAATTTCAACGTTCAATTTAAACATGTCATCAATGACGTACCCTTTTCCCAATAAAAATATTAATTTTAGTTATTGTATATAAATCAACCCCTATAGTTTGAGTAAATCCAACTTTGTTAAGAAGATAGCCCGAAACTAAGTTTTTTTTCATCTCTGGAGTATGCAGGATATCCTTCAAGATGAAAGTCTTTCTAGAGGTAAACTTTAATTCCACCTTACTAATACCAGTAACTTTAGTGTAGTGGGAGTCGCCCAGTAGCACTTTCTTATCCACAACCATATAATAGGACTTGAACATGTTTCGATCATAGCAAACATGACAAGAAGCACTAGTGTCCACCCACAACCCCTCTAATCTACCAACAAAATTGATTTAAGATATCATAGTAATAAGTTGATCTTCGGTAAGATTCGCTTATGGAGCAGGACGATTCTTGTTTCAGCAGTTCCTGGCCAAGCCTGTTACAACTATAACACAAGAATGTGTTATTTCTATAGAGGGGTTGAGGTACATTCTATGAAGGATAATTTATGTTTCTATTTTGGTGGTTATGGTTATGGTTATGATTATTATTGCGATTCTAATTTTTCATCATTCTTCCTTTAAGTTTTAGAATTATAAAGAAGGATTTCTTATTGGTACTGTTGTTTGAGACAATGAGTACTTCATCTCTTTGATATTTTTTTCTTGCTTCTTCTTTTATTCTTAGACGGGTTATAAGACTTTCTAAAGAAAATTTCTTAGTTTTATGTCTAAGTGCATTCTTAAAATCTTTCCATACAGGGGTAATTTATCTATAATAACAACAACTTGAAATTATTCATCTAAAGTCATACCTTCAAAAGTTATTTTATGTGTTATCTTCTACAGTTCATATGATTAAGCTTTCACAGATTTTTCATTAACCATTTGGTACTTCATGTATCTACTGACAATATACTTCTTAGTTCGAACTTTCTCAGTGTCATAATTTTTTTGAAATGCATCCCAAATTTCCTTAGTAGACTTATCAGAATTATAATAGTCATACAAGTAATCAACTAATTTATTAAGAATAAAACTTTTGCATAGAAAATCATTTTCTATACAGGTGTCTAAATCTTTTTTGTAGCTTAAATAAGAGGATTAGACCATGTTGATTTTTCAGAAGTAAGAGCAGATGCGACATTTTTCATGGTTAAGAAAAATAACATTTTTTTGTCTCTATCTTTTAAAGTGTAGTCCTTCAAAACGGAATGGTTTGTTGATATCAATAGTTAACATTTTAGTAAACATGGTAGATAGAAATACGTCTTAAAATTGTTGGTACAAGTATGTTAAAAGTAATGTAAGAACGATATTACCGATATACTGAAATGTACTGCTTGGTTGAGTCGTGGACTAGGTCGTTCTTTTTAAGATGTTTCGCAACTCAACCCAAATTTGTGCAAGCAAACACAGCCTTGTCGTTCCCAGGATAAAACAACCCAGAATATTTATTTTCTATCTAAAAACTTCACTACAATGATAAAGATCGAAATACTACACCTCTAAAGTTTATGTTGCTCAGAAAACTCAAAACAATTCAGTATCTTATTCTTTTCTTTCTAAGAGCTTTTTCTAGTAAGAGATGTTTCCAATTGATGTTTGAAATTGAGAGTTGAGACCCTCTATTTATAGGTTTGAGAAAAGGTGTGACAATTATGATAATAATGGTTATGTTTGGGTGGAAAGAGTAACAACCATTGTGTGAAAAGAAAAGTAACGACCATTTTTCTGAGTAAAGAAAAATAACGGTCATTTAATGAATATTTTTGAATAAAGAAAAATGGTTATTTAATGGATATTTTTTAGTAAAGAAAAATAATGGTCATTAACGGATATTTATAAGTAAAAGGTAACAACCATTTTCTGAGTGGAAAATTAATTTTAAAAAAAATTACCAAAAAATAAAATGCCACCTCACCTCACACACACGCATACGCATTCAGACTCTGCTTGACACGGTCAGTCGGATGGACGATGGTAGTGCGCGTGTGTGTATGGTATCACATTTGGATAGGTTCTCTCCCCTTCCACAAAAGTGGGTGCCCCTTGTGGCCCAAACCTAATAACTAATCTTTTTTCTATTTATACATTTCCTAAGTTATGTAAAATAGTAATATGGGACAAGGCACAAAATGGCATCAATTATTTTTATAAAAATTCACAATTTCCAACATGTTTTACTTGTTGTAACTTCATTTTCATGTAGACTTAATTTTTTTTTATTTATATGCTTTCACATTACTCTTGTTTCCTTCTTTTGTCTCTATGTTCTATTTTAGTTTCTACAATAATTTAACTTCATTTATGTTAATCAATGATCTTTTTTTATGAATAATATATTTTCTTGATAAAGGACGTTATGAATTCTATTACTACTCCAATGAATATTGAGACCATACCTAACCAAGAAGATACATCACGATTAGTTGCTCAATAGATATTACCACAAACTCAACCAACACCTATTGATAATAGTTTACCACCAAAATTGTCAGCAAAATATCACAAAAGAACAAGCCTCGAAGGCTGCCATCTATTATATGGAAATACTTCACATTTGTTGATTCGAAACGTGCAAGGATCTATTGCAATTATTGTAAGAAATAGTATTGCACTACTACTAAGAAGAATGAGGATTAAACTTGTTGAAAACATTTGGAGGTTTGTCTCAGTTACAAAAACAACAATAATACTAAGTAGCAAAAAACTTTAAATTTTTAAATTGATAAAGATAGTACTTGTAAAAAACTAAGTGCTTGGAGTTTTAATCAAAAAATAGTTAGAAAGGCTCTACCTCTTTAAATGAAGTTTCATTTAATTTTGTTGAAGGCATTATTTTAAACAATTATGTGAAGTTAGTGTGCCTAAATTTCAAATATCATCTCGTACTACAATTACTTGAGATGTTTATGAGATTTTCTTAGAAGAAAAGTCATAATTGAAAAAGCTTTTGTTACACTTTAAGCAAAATGTTTCTATCACTACTGATTTTTGGACTTCTTGTGAAAATATCAACTATATGTGTATAACTGCTCATTACATAGATTATGATTGAAAACTACATAAAAGAATTATATATTTTAACTCAATTTTCAACCACAAAGGGGATTAACTTACAAAGTACATTGATGCTTTAACGCATGATTGAGGTATTGGAGGTATTTTTATTGTGAATGTTGACAATGCAAGTTCAAATGCCATTACAATAAGTGGTTTGAAAAAGAGGTAGAAGACTTGGAGTGGCTTAGTCCTGAATGGTGAGTATTTACATGTAAGATATTCTGCACACATTTTAAATTTAATAGTGAATGATGGTTTAAATGATGTCAATATGTCAATTAAGAGTATTCGTAATGTCATCAAGTATGTTACATCTTCCCCTTCAAGATTACTAAAACTCAAATAGTGTGTGAAATATGAAGGAATTGAAACCAAATGACTTTTCTTCTTGGATGTCCAAACAAAGTGGAAGAATGCAAATTGTTTTGTTGAATTTTTGCATAGTTTTTATACTCAACTATCAACTTTAGTGGTTCATTGTATATTACCTATAATAGTTATGCCATGAATTTCATGCTATTAAAATTGTATTGATAAATGCTATGGAAGAGTAAGATGAAACTTTAAAAAGTGAGCTAGAAGCATAAAAGCTAAATTTGACAAATATTAGGGTTATGTGGATAAGATAAATAAATTGTTATTCATTGCAATGGTAGTTGCTCCAAGGTATAAATTGAAATACTCTGAGTTTATATTCAATTTTTTATATTTTAGCCATATTGTAAAAGGATTAGTTAATGGCATAAAGGTTGCTCTTGATAAATTGCTTAAAGCTTATGATACTCACAAAAGGAAGAAAAATGATGAGTCATCTTCAAGTAGTATCCAATCATCATAATCTGTAATAATAGGAAAAAATGAAAAAGAAAAAGATGTAACAACCTTAAATGTTAAACAAATTTTATATTTACAACAATTGCAGGATGATAATTGTTTAGAAATAAAGTGTGAGATAGAAAGGTATTTTGTTGATCAATGTGTCAATCCTACTATTATTGATTTTGACTTTTTACTATAGTGGAGGCTATTTTAAAATTGTACGAGATGTCTTAGCAATATTGGTCTTTACAGATGCATCTAAATCAACCTTTAGCATTGGAGGACATGTAATTGATTCATATAGAAGTTCTTTATGCCCTAAGATGGGAAAGGCTCCAATTTGCTCTCAAAGTTGTATACTTACAAAAGTGGATGTTCTTTAAATTAATGTGGATAAGGATCCTTCACAATATACTAATGAAGTGAATTTATTTAATCCATAGTATACACTTTATTTTTCTTCTTGTAGACATGTTAGACAAATAACATATAAGTCATATTTCATTATAATATTTATATTTTATGAATATGTTATAAAAGACGATAGCATAGAGCATAGTTGGAATTTGATTTTTTTTATGGATAATTTAAGTATTTTAATCTCCTTTTTATATTGTAATAGATAGTCGTACACGATATTTGAATTTCTATATCTTATTTTGTTATTTATTGTTATTTTTATAATTCTATTTAAGAGAACAACTTTTTTTCATATTAAATAATATTTTAGAATTAGATTTTTCTTCTAGTTTGTTAGTGTGAGATAAACAAGTTCTATCTATTTTTGTTATTAGATTTTGGATATTTAACATGAATTCGTGCAAAAAATTTTAAACTATCTACTATATTTTTTATCGTTATTATCTATTTGAGACACTAATTATATATTATTTAATTATTTATTCATTATAATTTATAATTACATTTTTTTCATATTTCTATCGTTAGAGTTTGCATCACATAAACAACATTATAAATAACTTAGATATAAGAATTAATGAATTATACACGTAAGTCATCACTATTCATTATTGTATATTATCTTTTTTTTTAAATCTTTTTTTCACTCATTGATATGAATAATGATATTAAGTACATTATTGAAATCTAAATCTTTAAATTTAAAGATTATAATAAAATTAGCATTAAAAATTATAATATAAAAGTTAAAAAAAATTAATAAACGAAATCTATTATAAAAAAGAGGGAAAAATTTAACCTAACACAAAATAAATCAATAAAATTGATTCGAGTTAGATTGATTTTTTAAATTTATTAATTTAAGTTAGTTATATTTTTTAAAAATAAATTATATTAAATTAATATTCGGTTAATAATCATTGTTTATGAATTAATAATAGTTTTATCATAATTTAATCACGTTTTTTTTATTTTTTTAACATTTATTTAAAAATATATTTAGTTTTAAAAAATAAATATTAACTTAAAATATTTATATTAATTTTTATTTTTAACTATTTAACACATATTTTTAAATCAAATAAATAATAAATAAAATTTAATCTAATTATATATATAGTTAATATGGTAAATTTTATTATAATAAGTATCTTTATTCTAAGTTTTATCGTTACTATTCACTTGCATAGCTTTGATTTCAGAACCTCTAAAAATCTGGGAGTAAAGTTCCACTCGATTCATGCCGCCACGTCCAATAAATTGGACCCACTATCAATTTTTGATAAATATAAATATATAATAAAATTCCTGGCCAATATCATACGATCATAACCAACGCTTAAAATCCTTATCCCCAAACCTCATCCACTTCCTCCATCTATCTCCACTCATTCCCACTCTTTTTCCTCCATGCCAGGAATCGCATTTGCACTCGAAGATAAGACTTGATAGCCAAAAAAAAAAAAAAACATCCAAATAACCCAAACACAAGCTCTTCTCTCCCTCTTGACTTCTCTTACATCCCTTGCAAAGCCTTATAACACAACTAAAACCATGTCTTGCTCAAACTTAACAATGTGGGTTTCTTCAAAACCCTCTCTGTCCGATGCTTCTTCATTTGCTTTTCGCTCTTTTCTAAGCCCTCTTCAGCTTCCTTACCAAAATTGTAACCCTTCCAGATCGTCATTCTCTGTTACCCCAATTCAATGCGGTCTCCGTGAACTTAGAGGTCGTATTGAATCTGTTAAAAACACCCAGAAGATCACTGAGGCTATGAAGCTTGTTGCTGCTGCTAAAGTCAGAAGAGCTCAAGAAGCTGTTGTTAATGCCAGACCCTTTTCTGAAACTCTGGTTGAAGTTCTTTACAACATTAATGAACAACTCCAGACTGAAGATATAGACGTTCCTCTTACTAACATTAGACCTGTAAAAAAGGTTGCTCTTGTGGTTGTTACAGGTGATCGTGGTCTCTGTGGTGGTTTCAACAACCAAATCATTAAAAAAGCTGAAGCTAGAATTAAAGAATTGAAGGGTCTTGGTTTAGAGTATATTGTGATTAGTGTTGGCAAAAAGGGTAACACTTATTTTAGTCGCAGACCTTATATTCCAGTTGATAAGTTTCTTGAGGGTGGTTCATTGCCTACAGCTAAAGAAGCTCAAGCTATAGCTGATGACGTTTTCTCACTCTTTGTGAGTGAAGAAGTGGACAAGGTTGAACTTTTATACACAAAATTTGTATCTTTGGTAAAATCTAATCCAGTGATTCACACTCTGCTTCCACTTTCACCAAAGGGAGAGATTTGTGATGTAAACGGTACATGTGTTGATGCTGCTGATGATGAATTGTTTAGGCTGACAACAAAAGAAGGGAAATTGACTGTTGAGAGAGATGTCGTGAGAACAGCAACGGTAGATTTCTCACCAATATTGCAATTTGAGCAAGACCCAGTTCAGATACTTGATGCTTTATTGCCTCTATATTTGAATAGTCAGATTTTGAGGTCATTGCAAGAGTCATTAGCTAGTGAGCTTGCTGCTAGGATGAGTGCCATGAGTAGTGCAAGTGATAATGCTAATGAGTTGAAGAAAAATCTCTCCATGGTCTATAACAGACAACGCCAAGCCAAAATCACTGGAGAGATTTTGGAGATTGTTGCTGGTGCAGATGCTTTAGTCTAATAAGACCTAGCTAGAGAGATCAAATTATATATGTTCCTTCTTCTTATTCTTGATAACCATACTTGTCCTTGTTTATTTTTGGGTATTTTAATGGGTGTTTCATTATGCATGGTTGAGAAAAGCTAAGCAAAAAATTTACACTTTTTTTTTTTTGGGTTAAATATCGTATTTCTCAACTGTGCACATTGACAATTGGCCAATTGCAATGTATTTGGATCGAAAAAAATTTCACTTTTGTATGTCAATTTTTTCTCTGCTATATATAATAATCTTGGGCCCAAGCACTGGGTATGGATAAAACCCAATGAGTACTGTATTGTATCTTCATTCGATCTCTCATGTAGATTGTTATGGCAGTATTTAGACCACAATTCTGAGTCCAGATTTAACTTATTTTAACATATGTAAGAAAAAATTGGATCATAAACATGAATATAGCATAATTTATAACACCAAATTGGATAGAACTTAATAAGAAAGAATTCAACACCAAATTGGACAGAATTATACAACAAAAGTGAAGAAACTCGTAGTCGTTAACCAGAATTTCCTACCTGATACAATACTATATATAACAATTCCAAAAATTACAAAATGATACAGAAATTAAAGAAAAGGGAAAGGGTTGATTAGTTTCTATTGGGCATGGATCGAATCCTTTATCTACATGGAGAAGAGACGAAGAAGAGAATTGAAGATGCGAGAGAAAGCAAGGCGTATACGAGGGTATATTCCGAAACTGTAAAAGATGGTTTGCCGAAGAAGATCTTCGATTGTCCCCACAAAATGGTTGAGGCTTCGAATCGGCGGCACATATAGCGTCAAAGGCATAGCCGAGAACGCCACCGCAAAGAACAGCTGAAGCATTTCAATCCCAATAACACACAATACTCACCACGTTTATCACTACAAAGATTTGATCTTTTCTTCTCTTCCTACTTTTTTTTTCCTTCCCAGCCACAAAGGTTCAGATTCTGAAAATGATAATTTTATATTTCTCGGGTCTTTGCTGTGCTTTTCTTTTAGAGAGAGAAATTTAGACAGAAGACTTCCCCTGTTTGCCGACCGTGTAGGTTTCTTTACTTTATTTTAGTAAGTTTATACCAACGTCGCCAATGGTTTTCTGACGGATGGTTTCTTTAATACTTTATTGAAATAAAAAAAAAATTATTCACTTATAATTATAGTATATAAAAATATTATTTTTTATAATTTTTTCGTGGCTTTCTTAATTCAACCGACAATCACTTCTGAAATTTTGAATGGCAGAGTCGTGAAAAAGAAAGAAAAAACTCTACTGCTATTCGGATAATTAGACATTTATGGTTAGGTGAATACACAATTTGCTAATAACTACCATGGAAGGAGGACAACTTTCAGACGAATTCCTAAAAACGTGTAATAATTTTCGTTTCAAGAGTTTATTTTAGAGTTCTTTGTGAGAAAATCAAAGATGGTGCTTAAAACTCAGATCCCTATATAGCATACTCAAATGTAGGACTTGTATGATACAATGAAAAATCAATATGTGAAAAATATTATGTATTATATTATTGGGAGATTTTAGATTCTCAATTAAGGATACAAATATTTAAGAAAGCATTCTTACATTTAACATTATAGAAAAGGGAATTTTATCCCCTAAAGTTTATAAGTTTTTATCATAATAAATTAGTTTTAGATTTATTACAAATCTAGACTAATTTAGTTTTATAAGTTTTTTCTTGATATTTTTCTTCTTGTAGGCCTCCTTTTGAAATTTGATTCTTTTTTATGTTATTTTATAGTTATGATACCAAATTGAAAACTAACTATTTTATTTTAACATTAGTTATTAATTCATGTAAATTTTGTAGAACAGTGATTAAATATAATTTTTTAATTTTTTTTATCATTTTGTGTTATTTCTATCTTCATCTTTTTCTTTATCAATATTATAAATTAATATAAGTAAATATTTAAATATTAAAGATTTTTAATTTGCTTAAAAGTTATAACTATTATACCATTAATTTAATAAGTATATTCTTTCATTATATTCATCTTTTTTTGTTATATCGGTTATGTCTCAATTTTATTCAAATTTTAATATCTTAATAATTATGAGTATTATGCCTCCATATATAGATAATATTCAATTTAGACTTACTAAAAAATAGTGATTGTTTATAATTCTAAGACCAATTAAGAAATTTGAAGAGATTCTTAACTACTCATAAATATTGGTTACATAATTGTTGGTTTGAGATTTTTGGATAGAGGGATTACTATGTAGAAGCGTTGTGTTTTCTAGCTATATGCTCCATTTTTAAGTGTGTTTTCAAATGAAAATAAGGGTTCCTTTTATAGCATGATGAATTCTTATTTATACGATGAAAATTACTATTTTATCCTTACTTTTAATAATTCATCTACTTTATTGCTTTATTGCTTTATTGCTTTATTGTTTTTTGGCTTATTAATTTCAACAATTGTTTTTTCTTGTCACATGTTGCCTACTAAAGTTATGAGTACTACATCTTTATTTTCCTTTTTCTTTTTTTTATCGATAGTTTTTCCTCTTAATTATTCCTTGGTCATTTTCTACCATTAGCCCTTTTGATAACATTGATGATGATTCATATTCATCTTCTCGATCTTTAATGTAGTAAATACACATATGCTCTTTGGTGGCTTTTTTAGGTATTTTGTCTCAAATTTGATGATTTTTCACCATTCTCTTCGACGAGAGCCATATTACTATAGAAAGTAATGATCGCTTTATAGGTTGAGTAATTTACTTTGGTCTCAGTAGAATTATCAATTTTTTAAGTTTATAGTAAATTTGGCCTAACATTTGACCTCTTAATACACATAATTCATCTGTGTTGAATTCCTTTTATATAAGTGCCTTTAGTTCGAGAACTTATCTGTTTGTGTTAGAAATCTCTAACTTGATAAAGTGGTAGAGACTGATATATCTTTCCTAATTTTCAATCCATTAGTGAATTAAAAAATCTAAGATAAACAGGCTCATCACCTACTTTTATCTTCTTCTTGAAATTTTTGACTGTTTTTTTGAAATTGTTTGAGAAATAATTTAATTCACTTAAACTAATTCCTGGATATATGTTTTCAATTAATCCTACATGGAATGCTTTGTAAACAAATATTGGATCAACTTCTTCCAAAATGTTGAATTTACTCCCTATAGTGAATTCTTTTTCTGTAGTATAGAACTTCATATTTTTTATGTATTCCTAGGTAAATTTTCTTGGCCAAGTTATAGAGACTCAACCATTGTGGTTTATTGAGATTTCTATATTGGTCCTTTTTATCTTCAATGACTAATGAATTTTTAGGAGTGTTTCCATGAAAAACACTAGATGTCTTATTATCTTTAATGTTTATGGGAGATGTGCATCTCTAAATAGTATTGGAGGTAATACTACCTTTCCTAGAGTTGTCAACCAACTGGGTATTGTTAGTTCTTGTAGTGCTTTAGAGTAATTACTTACTATCTTAGTTAGTCGTTGTAGTGCTTTAGATTAATTCCTTACTATCTCATATGAAGTTATCAGTTTTAGTACTTTATAATTAACATAATTATCTTTGGTCTTTATTCTGTTGGTGAAGACTCTATGAGTTATTCTACTGAACTCGAAAATAGATTTACTTACTTCTATCCACTTATTGTAAATTTCAGGTGTTGGCCATTATAGAACATTATTAATTTAAGTCAGTTAAGGATCTTGAATGTTTAGATATTTTCTTATATCAAGTTATAATATTGATAAACAAAAATATAGAGATAAAAAGGAAATAAAAAAATTATTTTTAATAATTACAAGAATAAATAAGTAGTTCCAAATTTAAAAGAAATTAAAATGAAAGATAAATATCTAATTCTATTAGAAAAATTTGTTAAAAGAATATCTTTTAACCTTAAATGATTATTTTAAATATGAGTATTATGAAACTTGTCTTAAAATTTTTAGAAGTTTCAACTTCTTATTAAATATCTATATAAATTATATTAAAGTTATCACAATCATAATAGACCATCCTATTTCAAGGACATTAAAAGACTATTTTAATAAAAAAATATGTAAGAATAGAAGAAGAGAAATTTATCAACTTAATATTTGGATATTACTTATTTGAAGATTACAAGTATATTGTATGTACACAAAAAAAAACTTGTTTGTATATTACAAATAGAAATAAATGTGTATTCAACATATATGACTTATCAACACTCTAATAACTTAGCCAACACATTAAGGTCAGATTGACTAAAATAGAATCATAGAAATATTAACAAAATATGGATCGAAAATATAACATAATTAATATTGAGAATATTAATGATATTAATCATAAAGCCTAGAGGTATTCTAACATTTTCTACAAATCTAAGGAAATAATTAAAGATATGCTAAACTTCAATAATATTTTAGATATCATATGTGAAAAGTTGTGTGCACGCAAATTTGTCAAAATTAAGGTGGAATTTTTTTGAAGTAATTATGTAATAAAGATAAATTAATCAATTATTTTGTATGGTAATAATATATATTTTTCGTTAGTATTATAAGGAATCTAAGTACAGGGTGTGTAAATAATATAATAATAATTAAAACAATAAAAAAAATATATTCAAAGATTCATAAAAGGAATTAAATTTTATTGATTAAAAATAAAAGTATATTAATGACATCTAAATAAAAAATTAAAAATATCTCAAATTATTAAAATTATTATAAGAACAGTAACAACAGTTGTGTAATCCAAAATATAAAATTTTCAAGCATTTTTTTAGCTATTTATGGTATTATCTAAATTTGGATATTTTAATTTACAATATGAATCTTTAACAAAAAGTTAATAGATGACATGAGTTTTTTAACTTTTAAACTGTATGAAAATTCAAATAATAATACTATATTTAAATTTAGATCTGGGTAAAAATTGATAATTCATAAAAAAATATGTCTAATATCAATATAAAACAGATTTAGGTGAAGAAATTAATGCACTATATTTCAATACATGTGAAATGAAAAAATTACAAAGTAATTTTTCTAATATATATTCAAAATAAAAAATAAATAACGTTTAATGTACTGGATAAAAAAGTTCATATGTGAAATGAACTATAAAAAATAAATGAAGAAGAACATCTTGGATTTCTAGAAAAGAGAAGAAAAAGTAATAAAAAATTCATTAAAAAGTTTAAATTTTAAATTCTTTTTAAATCAAAAATATTCTAAATGATTAGTAACGGTGGAATAGGTATTGACATTTATACTAATAATCATAATTATTTTGCTTAAATTTGTATACATTTATATAATAATTATCGGTTATGAGTGTGTAGTAATATTCTCATAATTTAATTAAGTTTTTTATTTTTTAAAATTTATTTAGTTTAAAAAAATAAATGTTAACATAATTTTTCTTTATTACATACATTATTTAAAATATTGACATTAATTTTTATCTTATAATTATTTAACACATGTTTTTAAGTAAAATAAAATTTATAAAATTTAGAATAAATAAAATTTAATCTAATTATTCAAAATAATATATGTTTTATTATTTAAATTGTATTTTTATGTAATGATATGTATATAAAAAATAATATTAATATATATTCGGTTTCAATTAACTATAATTTTAATATTGTAATAATCATCTATACTCTACACTTTGTCGGTTATAATTATTTAAAAAACAATCGTTAAATATTTATGAATAACTATAATTTTAATTATTCATAATCAAAATACATATTAATGTAAATGATCTTTACATCTTATTTTTTATGGTTTATTATTCATTAAAATTCTAAGTTTAAATAGCACTTATAATATTGTAAAATAGTTTTATATATACATCAAGTTATTATATGCTTTAATTATTAATTGAATATAAAGTTAGAGATGTATGATGATAAATTAATTTTGAAACAACTTATCAACAAGAATCAATTAAATTATGATATGAATCAAATTGTGATAAAAAAAAATAATGTTTTCAACTTTTATCAATTTTAAACTCAAGTTTCTATTTTTGTTCTCAAATTTAATTAAAAATAAATTAAATATCAAATTATAAGATAAGAAATTATTTTAACAAAATAAATTTAATTACTATAATAAAATCTAAAGAATTTTTATTTGGAATAAATTTTTTCCATTCCAAAAGTTATATAACATATCTTATCTTAAGAAAAATATGTGTTAGGCGAACAAACTATAAAACTGTTAAATATTAGATAGCTGAACCAAATTTTAATTGTAAATGGGTGGCTTTTCTAGCGGGACATGACTTACAATTTACTTTAATGTAACGTGCCATGTTTCTCTTTTATTTATCATGTTTTAAGTTGATTCAATGGTGTATGTATCACTCTCACTCGATAAATCATTTATGTATATTGAATTAATATTGATACAGGAGTTTAAATTAATGAATGATTTTAGGTAAAATAAAAAAAAAATCAATTTTAGTTTTTTTATTCTGTCTCTCGTATGCTTGATATTGGTGGATACCATTAATATTAAACTAATAAATAATTTCTCCATAAGATTTATTAAAAATGTAAAAATAATAAATTTAAAATTTATAAATTATAATAAAAAATAATATTTTTATATTTAATATATATTTTATTATTAAAAATATAACTTATCATTTTAAATTATAATTATTTAAATTAAATTATAATTATTTAAATCATTTAATATTAAATATAATTCAATAAGTTTCAATGTAAATGTTATTTTTATTATTTATATAATTTTCCAAATTTATTTAGAATTTTAAAAGATATTTT
Organism: Hippophae tibetana; assembly: GCA_037013495.1. NCBI lineage: Eukaryota > Viridiplantae > Streptophyta > Magnoliopsida > Rosales > Elaeagnaceae > Hippophae > Hippophae tibetana. The sequence goes on along the minus strand of CM072802.1, from coordinate 30,623,889 downwards.
TTGAAATAATTTAAAAAATTATCTTGTACATCTACGATAACCACTCATTGAAATCCATCTTGAACGTTCAGCTGTATAGTTCTCAATTACTAATGAATGTTCACGAAACCAACGGTGAATATGTCATCTGAAACTTAATTTAATACACTCGAAAGAATTGAGATTATTTATTTAGCGTTTTTTTAGAATAACAAGGATAATTATAATTAATATATCGTATAATTATTAACTAAATTTATTTTTTTAAACTTATAAAGTAAAGACCTCTCTTCTCTTATTTCTTTGAAAAGACACTGGCGACTGGGACTAGCAACACTTTTCAATTTATTATTGCTCTAGTTAGGATTTTGTATATATATTAGTAGCTAAGGTTCAGGGGGAGTTTTTTTTTTTTTATTCAATCGGAGAATATTTGGTTGATAAGATTTTGTTGGGAAGGAGAAAATCATATTTGAGAAAGATACATTATTTACTGATCAGCCATGGAGGTTTCTTTGTCAGCACATAAGTCCCTGAGCTGCAGACCAGTGTCTCAAGAAAGAGCCAATTTGAAGCTCAACACAATTATTGGGTCCTTCCCAAATTGGAAAATCAATAATTTCTCACAAGTAATTTTCTCTGCTTACTTCTTATTCTATCTAGTTTGTATCACTATTCTTGTAGTACACTGCTTTTTATTTGTGCTGTTTGATGATGATTCTGTATGCGTTTATCTATTTCTAAGAATGCTTTAGATGCCAACTTGTGGATTGTTTTGGAGTTGGGACTTAACCTTATTTAATTAGGCATACCATGTGATGATGAATTTGGGAAGTCGATTTTTTCCCAATTTTGTTTTCTGGGTCCGCTAGTGGTTTTATTCATTTGAGATTTTCTGGAATTGTAAGATTTCGGAAATAAAAATCTATATTTTTATTAGTTAGAGGACGAGTACGAGGTTGATTGATTTAGTATTTACCTGGACTTGAGCACTGGTTGAGTTGTAAAGGATTTTTTATTTATTTATTTCTTTTGTTCTGCTATGAGTACGGCTCTTGAACTATGCTTTTTATTCACTGCTTTCTCTATACCTCTAAATCTCTGTTAATCACACTTTTGATTTCAGTCTTCTTCATGGCACAAAGTATACCTGGCATGTGGAGTTCCATATAGGATCACTGCTAGTGCTGCTGGTGAGTTAGCCAATACGGTTGAAGGTTCACGTTACTCAATTTTTTTCTCTTCATGCTTTTTATACTTTTGCTATGATATGAATATCCAGAATTTTCAAGGAGGAATTGGAAACAGAAAATAAAGCAGTGGGGAAGGCCGAGTGGTCCTGCTCCAAGGGGATTTGAGCCACAAGTACCTACAGGAACCAGCAAACAGAATAGGGAACAAAGACATAACAAAGGTTCAATGTCTCCAACATCCAAGGAACTTGCTGGACCCAGCAAGGAAATGTATGAAATGGATGCTGACTCCGATGATCAATGGGCATCTGAAGTTTCAATGGATAATCAAGTTGAGAAAGACAGAATTGATGAAATTGCTGGTGACTTCAAGAAGTTATCAGTACCGAGAAAAGCATTGGCAGTTGCCGAGAGCAATCAAGGAGTGGAAAGCTATGCCAATAAATCATCATCAACAAGGAAAAGCTTGACAGTTGTTGAAAGCAATCAAGATTTGGAAAATGAAAGCAGTATTAGGATCAGCGAAGATGATGCAGGATTAGATCAGGAAGAAACAGCTTCCTCAAGTGATATTGAAAATGTGACTGATGGAATAGCTTATGATGAAAAGAATTTGAACATTAGGAAGGGTGATGTTGCCATAACAAATAAACGCATCGAGACAGAGAGAATTTTGGCTGAAGAAGCTTCTGCAAAACTGAAATTGGTGATGGAAGCAGATTTACGAAATAAGGAAATTGCAAGGCTTCTGGAGGAGAACTTCTCAAGTGGGAACAAGGTGTTTGTATATCCTTGGGTAGTAAAACCAGATCAAGATATTGAAGTGTTCCTCAATCGAAGTCTCTCCACACTGAACAATGAGCCAAACGTTTTGATCATGGGAGCCTTTAATGATTGGAAATGGAAATCTTTTACCCAGAGCTTGTATAAAACACATCTTGATGGCGATTGGTGGTCTAGCAAGATTCACGTTCCTAAACAAGCTTACAAAATCGACTTTGTTTTCTTCAATGGGAAAAGCATTTATGATAATAATGATGAGAAAGATTTCTCCATATCTGTGGAAGGTGGACTGGATGTATCTTCCTTTGAAGATTTCTTGCTTGAAGAGAAAAGACAGGAACTTGAAAGGCTTGCTGAGGAGCAAGCCAAGAGGGAAAGACAAGCAGAAGAGCAGAGACGAATAGAAGCTGAGAAAGCAACGATTGAAGCTGATAGAGCACAGGTAAGGACAGAGATTCAAAAACAACGGGAAATGTTTCAAAAATTGATGACGAAGGCTTCAAGATCTTTATCTTTAGAGAATGTTTGGTACATAGAACCTAGTAAAGTTAAGGGTCAGGACGTAGTAAGGCTGTACTATAATAAAAGCTCTGGTCCTCTTGCTCAAGTCAAGGAAATTTGGATCCATGGAGGACATAATAACTGGAAAAATGGACTGTCCATCACTAAAAGGCTTATTAGCTATGAGAAAAAAGATTGTGATTGGTGGTATGCTAATGGTACGTAAAATATATCTTTTCCCATATATTTTTCCGTGGTACACTCTTAATTTTTAAGCTTTAGATTGAAATCATTGGTCAGTGGACAGAGAAGATAATTATGAAATTCTTAATCAAGGTGGCATGTGTTATGTTCTATGTTACGCGTACTCTTTTAGGAATTTGTAAACTTTTTAATACGTACGAGTGTTGAACATGTCCATTTTTCTAAATTTTGTAAATTTACACCAAATTAGAGTGTCCGATTAGTGACACCCATGTCCATGTCATGTCCCTTAGACACGAATATTTTAAAAAAAGAAGTCCAAGTAACATAGTTTATATACATTATTGGTTTCTAAAACCAGTTGGAATCCTTATTTCTCCATGGATCTTATGTGCCATAATTTATAATACTTAATAGTGATATCAAAATCTTAAAAATGATAATGTTTCCAAAGAAATCAATAAATTTTGAAAGTAGGAACTCTTGAGAAATTATATAATGCATAATCAGTGGGAATTTTTCATAATCAAATCCTAATTTGTTTACTCCTATCTATATTAAATGTGAGCAAACATATCTATGGAAGGTTCCACATGGAAACAATTGTACTCTTACATAGAGTTTTCTTGGTACCGACTAAAAGTGAATTGTGTTATCCGCTTTTATCTTGATGAGGTTAGAAGATTGCATCATCAATTGTTGTGCTCATCAAAAAGCAAATAGCACCTACCTCAACATTGGATTGTGGGCTCAAAAGGAACCCATTTGCGCCACATGGTGAGATTTATCATTAGATTTCATAAATCAAATGGCCGATAATATAAAAGAACAACTTACACCGTTATAGTTCACATTTATATGATAGGATTTACAATTCAAATTTGTTCTCTGCTTAACTTTCCTCAATTTGTCTTCTTTTCAACATCTTGGATCCATGAGCAAAATTATTATGATCCATTTAACTCTCAGTCATTTGATCTTTATTTTAATATAACTATCGAAACACCAGAAAGAGAATGATTCTAGGTAAAAGTTCTAGTTCTTTTTTTTTTCCTTCGTGGAGGCATATCATGTCACTTTAGTGAATCGAATTGGGAAATGATAAAAACTCGTAGAAAAACTATTTAAGGGTGATTGTAATTGTTATGAGGATGTCTGTTTGATTGGCAACATATATCTTTTTGGAGACAGTATCAAATTTTTGTACAAAATTACAATGGTAAAAACCTTTTTCTGCAGTTGTTGTACCTGATAGAGCACTTGTGTTGGATTGGGTCTTTGCTGATGGACCACCTTCAACGGCTACTGTGTATGATAACAACCACTATCAGGATTTCCATGCTATAGTTCCAAATTGCATTTCTGAAGAGCTGTATTTGGTTGAGGAAGAGCGTGAGCTATATAATAAACTCCAGGAGGAAAGGAGATCCAGAGAGGAAGCAATACGTGCCAAGGTATGCACAAAATTATGTAATGTTAATTGATTAAAATGCCTCAAAATGTTACGTAATTTTTCGTAAATATAAGAATAATGTGAAGTATTGAAAATGGAATTGCTTTTGCAATTTAATTCCAGAAAAAGCTCTCTTCATCATCCGTCCTCTCACTTTTGCGTTAGCGCGTTTGAGTGTGCTCTTAAAAGTTAAATCCTGCAGTAAAAAATGGTTTCATTAATTTTTTATGGGTATGTGCATCAAGAAATTTCAAGTAAAGCAGAGAAATAACAAGTATAAAAGAAAAGGACGTAGGCATGCTTTGTGCAGGGATTTTATTGTGTGTCTGAGTGACATGGACTCATGATGGAGAAGAATTTTCTGCTTTTGTTGTGGCCAATCGTTCCTTGCTAGTTATTTTACATTTACATGAGCTTCTATTTTGGCACCATCCTAACAATATATCAGACAGGGTACTTTAGATTATTATTTCTTTATTTATGTTAAGGTGGTCTGTCAGCTATTCATGTGTCTTAAGTACTGCATGTCTATGCATATTTCTGATCAGTACTAATATCTAACCTTTGCCCTTTTCTGGTTGTAGGCAGTGAAGACAGCACGCATGAAAGCTGAAACAAAAGAAAGAACATTGAAAACTTTTTTGCTCTCCCAAAAGGATGTAGTCTATACGGATCCTCTAAATGTTGAAGCTGGAAGTGAAGTGACTATTTTCTATAATCCATCCAATACTGTTCTGAATGGAAAGCCAGAAGTTTGGTTCAGGTGTTCTTTTAACCATTGGACCCATCACAAGGGTCCTTTACCACCAAAGAAAATGCTACCAGCAGTGAATGCACACGTTAAAACCACTGGTTAGTTTGATTTCATAATGTGAGGTTTATAAGATCTCTCTCTCTCTGTGTGTGTCCTCTCACAATTAGATTATGCATTTTATTTGTGTTTAATTTAATCAATAACAATCAAATAATCAAATTCAATCTTTCTAATTTTCTTTTTGACCAAATTAATGCCAAACATTTGTTTGGGTGTGTATATGCCTCACCATGGAGTTTTTCCTATGTATGTTACAATCTCTCTTTTGAAACCCAGAAGTATTAGTCAACTCCTTGGATTTAGGTGTTTTCTTGTTTTGAACATTAAGCAATCTTCCAATGCCATTCAATTTTTAATTTCAGGAAATGGATTCTTAGCTTTTAGATTTCTTAGTGGTTCTCTCTCTGATTAAAATGACTTTTTTTCCTACTAAGCATTGAGAGGGTAATCAATTATCCGTTTCCATTTTTTAGTGGGTGACTTGTTGCTTCAAAATTTAACTCGTTTTTTTTTTGGGGGGGGGTTGTGAAACTCTTAAAAGTCTTAATTGGTCATATAGACACAGAGAGACTAACCAAGGAAAAAAATTAAAAAGAATAAAACATCCACGGGTACAAGACTCTAAGTGTTACATCTTGTGTGTGGGCAGTCAAGGTTCCATTGGATGCGTACATGATGGACTTCGTCTTATCCGAGAGGGAAGATGGTGGAATTCTTGACGACAAAAATGGAATGGACTACCATATTCCCGTATTTGAAGGAGTTGTGAAGGAGCCACCAATACATATTGTGCATATTGCAGTTGAAATGGCCCCTATTGCAAAGGTAGGTTCAGGTGCTAACTTGATGCGTATGCATATCGAAATGAACTTTTTTTCCAGGGGTGGGTTGGATATATGTATGCTTTGGAAATATACTGAATTTTTAGCTTAATTGATGTATCATGCCGTTGCTAATATATTACTTTTTATTTTTTAATAAAGAAAATAGTAAAGAAAGTATATTGTTGATTTGAGAACCTTACGATGGAATTTTTTTGTTGTCAGGTTGGAGGCCTTGGTGATGTGGTTACTAGTTTGTCACGAGCTGTTCGGGAATTAAAGCACCATGTAGATATTTTTCTTCCGAAGTATGATTGTTTGAGCCTTGGCCATGTAAGCATCATCACTGTAGCCTTTTTCATGTGTCTGATCTTATTCCTTCCCCTGTCTGGCTTGCTATGTTTTCCTCTATGACAGTCATTGCAGTTAAACCTTTTGGAGTATCTAATTTATTAGTAAAAAGAGCGTTCATTCTCTAGGTCCATCTGTGGGCTAGCTACCTCTCTCTAGCTTTATATATCAGGAATTACTTTTTAAAAGGTTTTATAACAAAGTTACGATTCGGTCTTAAAATTTTGGAGTTTCCAACAATGTATATCTTATGGGTCTAAATTAAATGAACAAATATTTAAACTTATTTTTTTATTCTTTTAAAAATTATGTCTTTGTAAATATAATTACAAGGTCATTACCGGCAAAGTTTGAGAAAATTTAATTATTAATTACTAGTTTAAAAATAAAATCTTAAATATCATAAATAAAATAAATGGGTTTTTTTGAATGTTTTTGTAGAAAAATAAAATAACATACAACAATGAGAACATAAAAAAAAGTGAAATAATTTAAATTAATAAGAGAACATGTGATTATAGGATTATTCTCGCTTTTAGATTACTATTAAATTTATCATGTTATGATCTGTTCAGTTTTAAAATCTTAAATTTATTATATAATTTTAAGATTCCTTTTTGTTATTCTCAATTTTAGTTTGAAGAATTTAACTTTGTCTAAAATTTCATACTTTATAATTGATTAACAACTCGGTTATTAATCAGTCTAACTCATGAACAACCTATAATTATAACTATTAGATTAATTTATTTGTTCTATTATAATCCAAAATAATAATAATTAAATTAGATGAAATTGATATCATTAACAACTTGTAACCTAAGCATTTAATTTCAATTGTAATAAAAATTACAATTTGCTACTTCATTTACAAAAATTAGCAATTTCATACTAATTTCATGATTTAACAATAAACAAAACTGAATATCGAACTAACTGTATACCTAATTCAAGAATCACCATGTTTTGACATTCAAACATGAAATTAAACCCAACAAGAAATTCATAATTGAAACTTCATTTAAATCATAACATAGTTCATATTAAGTCATAATTTAGAGCTTGTAATTAACCATGATCACAATGAATTGTTTAGTTGTACATTAAATTCAACACAAATAAAAATATAACTAAACAATTCATAATTATAGAGAAAGAAAATATGAGAATCTTATTGTTTGATAAGAAAGTAAAGCCAATTCAATTAGATATACAAATCTTTAAACTTATTTTTGAATTTTTCTTCAAAATGCTCCAAGATAATTTTTTTCTCAATTTTTTTTCCTGAATTCCTCTCATCATTCTCTTCAAAATGATATTTTGTGGGTATTTATGAGTTTTATGGTTATACTAACTCCAAACCGTCGGATAGTCAAATGGGCGCTCCGCAATGTGCCACAGGTCAAAAAATGGAATCAGTTTGAACAATGTATGGAATAGTGGTGCTGGTGTGAAACGATGGTTAGCCGAACGATACGGAGTTTGAAAGGAGTGGTAGGCGAACAATTCATTGGATGGCCTCGTTTGGTGCTTGGGGGATCGAAAAGGCACTGTTTTTAGGCACACTTTTTCTAAGTATCTAAGTAAATCCACAGTCTGTTTATCTACCTCCACATTTCATTTTAAGTACATCCACTTGTCAAATAAAATTAATAAAAAATCCAAAAAAATCCCAAAAATTATAAAAATTTATATTTTCTTTTAAATAAAATAAATAATTATAATACAGGAGAACAATAAAATAAGTATAAATATGAAGAATTTAATAATTAAAAATATATATAAATTATCAGTTATCAATGTTCCTTTTCTTCTTTATCCCTCTACATTTTTTGCATGTAACTTGACGTAATAGAACTCCTTAGTATAGAGTATTTTTTATATTTTATTTAATCCTAGCCTTGTGTGGATTCTGATAATCCATAACAATGGGAAAAAGGTCACAGTAGTTTCGTTATTGTGTGCAAAAAAGTACTTTACTTCGATAATTTTTGGGTTTTGCATTTCTAGTCATGTTATTTATGAAAGTTGCATTACAGTGCAAAAAATTAGTCTTCCTTATAGAGGTTATAAGTGCTCATTCTTAATACTTTTGATGAACTATAAGTACTTATTTTACTAACTATGGGACTAAATATATTTACTTTTCATAATAACATGGCTAATGGTGCCTAATTCATAAATTATGAGACTAAAGTACTCATTTTGAAAAGAAAAAAATAACCTTTGCTACTCTGCATCCAATAAACATTAAACCTATGCGTTCTTATATAGGTGAAAGACCTCCAGTATATTCAAAGTTATTCTTGGGGTGGGACTGAAATAAAAGTTTGGTGCGGCAAAGTGGAAGGCCTTTCAGTCTTCCTTTTGGAGCCTCAAAATGGGTAAACTTTTAACCTATTGCATCTTTTAGTTCCTTAAATTGGTAAATTTTTTAACTTGTTGCCGTAGATTATCAGACTAAAGGGGCAACTATGTTCTAAAAACTAACCCCTTCATCTCTATCCTTGTTTGCAGACTCTTTTGGAGAGGGTTTGTATATGGTTGTAAGGATGATGCTACGAGGTTTGGTTTCTTTTGTCACGCTGCCCTTGAATTTCTACACCAGAGTGGATCTCATCCTGTAAGCTCTGTTTGAACTCATTAGGTTTCTTTCTAATATGTTATTTTTAGCATGTTTTGTTGATAAAATATGTTGAGTTCTTTGTGGCACTACCTACTATCTTGGCCTCTGAAATAGATGCATTTTGTCAATCCATTTCCAGTCACAGTCATTGATTAAAATATTGGAATATCATCGATAATATCATGCATCAATAGGTTTCAATATGGATAATAGCATGTAATATATCTAATACAAAATCTCGTGAAAATATAGTATATTGTCGAAATATCATCAATTTGAAAAGGAAAATTGCTTTTGTTATTATGTGTGTGAAATATTGCGACAATTTTGCAATCTTTTTGCTGGGAAACAAGATAGAATGTGCTTTGAACTTCCTCGACAGTCTTTTTTGAAGTGATTATTGCATAATTTGTTAACAATTAGAATGTTTTTCTTTGATTTTTCTGGTTCTCCTCTCTACCTATTTTATTTCTTTAATATTCACTTAGGCACGAAACTATTTTTCTACTTGGTATCAGAGCTGTGCTCGTTCTTGAACACTTATGATTTTTTTTATAAACCCTATTTTATTATTTCTCCATTTTTCTGTTACTTTCTTTACAAAAAACTAGAAAAAAACCCAAAAAAGTCCTAAACTAATAATACCCAACAGTGAAAACCCCAACCAACCATCTATTACTTATAAACGCCACCCAACATCTAAACCCGTGCGATGCCGTCGTCAATCTAGAACACGCCGTTGTTGCTAGCCATTTGTTACTCCAATCACTTGTAGTCATGATATTGCATTTCTTCCTTAGTATACCTTCTTCAACCCAGATCTTCTATTGATTTGATATCGATAGCCTTGGGTTCTAAGCCATGTAGACCACCTCAAACTTGTACTTCCTCCACAACCTAGCCTAAATCACCAGCATTTGGTGTTTTAGTGTCTGTGGTTGTTGGACTTGTCTTACTACATCTTATTGTAATGGTTGAACAACCCAAGCAAACCATCTCGCAATTTTTAGTTTTCTCTCATAGTTCAGGTTAGAGACGAGTCAATAATCCGATCAATTTGCTAAATTGAGAAATCTGATTCGATTTGTCGAGTTTGGATTGGGTCGAATTGAATTGACATATTTTGTAGTCAAATTAAATTCAGATTATAAAATATATAATTCGTTCATATTGGGTTGGATTCGGAATGAAAGATTTTATAATCGATTGCTATCCGATCCATACCGAATTACTACTAAAAATGTACATAAATACATGTTTTATTTTATAATGTGTTATATTGAATATTATATACCATAATTACAATAAATTATTATTTTAGTTTAAAAATATAAATCTCTATAATAGTTTAATAATCATCCTAGCATACTTATTGTTTCAATTTTCTTAGTTGTGATTATAAATAATACATTTTGCTGGAGATGGAACAATTTAAAGTTTAAAAATTGTGTATATCGTATTTTATATGACAATAGTTCATAAATATATTCTCATTTTAACCTTATCTGATTCGAAAAAAATTGATCTACTTAAATTCAGATTGGTATCATTGGATCAGATTCAGATTAAAAATCTTTAAATCCAATTTGGATTGAATTGGATCGGATTCAGATTTGTGACAATAGATAGTTTCAATCCACTACTCATCCTTAGTTCAAGCCACCTACTCATGTATTAGCCATCCACCATTGTCGAGGTCTCTAGCCATACCTAGTCATTGCCATCAGTTTAACTTGTTTCTTAAATCATAAAAATTCCTTACTACTCAATGATATTTGTATAAGTCTCAATTTTATACTTTGTGATTACTATTTCAATTATTAATTTGTGATTTTTCATCAACAAAGAAGTATCAGAGGTTTCTTTCGGCAGTGGTTATTTGGTTGGTTCTTTATGGCTTATATTATTATATGAGGTATTTTATTGGTTATCTTATTGATTGGAGTTTTGGTTGCCAAACACATACCAATTACTTTAAACTTGCATCTTTATATTATTGTCTCGAGTTTGTTATCTATAGATATGTGTTGGTTTTTTTTTGGCTGACACAAACTGTAGACGGCAGAAGGAGTTTTTAGATCGCCGTCTTTTATTAAGCACTTGCCTTTGACTTATTCTATGGTGATAATGTTAGTTCTTTTGTGATTTATTTGGAACTCTTCTTTATCCTGTTGCTATGAGATATGATATATTTGAGTGTTTTTATATTGCTGATATTAGTGAGTTATATTTGTTAGTCAAGGTTAGTATTTAGTTGATTAAAGATTACCTAGTTATATGTTTCTATCTACCTAGTTATAAGGTTATCATTATAAACTCGATGGAATTCAAGTTTTACTTTTGCCTTATAATGAGTTATATCATTGGAAGATTCTTTTTATATCTAACTATTCAAATTAGACATGTTTTATAGTTATGCTCCAACTTGAGGGTAAGAGTTAGAGTATGTTTTCCTTCTACTTGTGTTGATAGCTACTTATACCAACCTTTGTTTGTTAGGTGTCCTTGCTATCGACATTTCTACTTGTCAACCACATTTATCGTTGACTATCCCAGTTTCGAAAAAGTCATTTTTTGCATGGTTTTTTTGTGTTACCTTATACTCTTAAAGTTTCTATTACATGTGGCCTTGTAAAAGAATTAATTCTCTTATCTTCCATTCAAAGATATTACATATTTATATATAAAGCTAGGAATATTATTTGGGATACTATTAGTGATCGACACCTAATACACAAAAAAACACCTAATATACAACTCAACTAGTGATAGACACCTAATATATAACTAATATATCTAACAAGTCTAAAACTTTAATTAAGGTTAACGTTTTTAACAAAGTGGTGTATCCCATTATTATCAGTTATTTTTGGTTGGGGCATTGACTAGTTTTACACTCTTTGGCAATACTTTTGCAAGCAGTTTTAAGATTCAACTAGGTTGATCTATTCTATTTTTGTTTATTTCTATTTTATTGTCTTTTGTAACTATTCAAGTTGAACATATCTATCTTTAGCTTAATAGGGAGGATTGAAATTTGAGATATTTAATATTAAGGTGAAAAGTCAATTTGGTCTTTTTACTTATACAAAATGTATCATTTAGTTCCTTCAGTTAAAAAAAGGTGTCATTTAGTCCTTTTTGTTTTAAAAAATGTACCAATAAAAGACATTTATTAATTTTAAAATTATTTTATAAAAAAATTATCAGGGGTATCTCCTGTCATTTCAATGTTCAATAATACCCTCAAACATTATTTCTTTTAAATTTTTTACCAATAAAATGTTTATTAATACTACTAAAATTCGTTATATGGCTCATTTTTTATAAATAAAAAAATAATGAACACTTTTTTTTATAAGTAAAAGGACTAATGAGCATCTTTCTTAATCTAGAGGACTAAACAATATTTTTATTCAAAGAAAAGTGACCTTTAAGGCATTTACTCCTTAATATTATTAGTATAAGAATATTAGATATTAGATAATTTTCATTATATTTTCTTATTAACGTAGGAGTCTTACTTAGAGTCATATTAGGATTTGGGCTTTAGTATTATTATCCCAATAACTACATATATAATCTTTATTATTATGAATGAAAATTATAATATCTTTCTTTGATTTTTTCATTCTTCTTTTTACTTATTTCGATTATTTAATATTCGCTTCCGCATAAATTTATTTTATATTTGTATTTTAACCTCTGGAGCACATTATTTTCACCTAAGTTAGTATTTTATTTGCTGTGGTTAATAGTTTATTTTCACTTAAGTTAGTATTTTATTTGCTGTAGTTAGTAGTTTATGGATAACATTATTATGTTAGATAAATTTCCAGACTCAACTAAGTAAATTAATTTAGGGTTCTCCCCCCCCCCCCCCCCCCCCCCCCCCCCCCCCTAATCATATATGCCTATACATATTTACAGACCACGCACGCACATGGTGATGAGTAGAACTTTGCTCAAGAATAATATGTATTGAAGGGCAATTGTATATGAAAACCAATATTTTTATTTGTGAGGTCTTGACATAGAAAGCCAAGTGGAAGTTTTTTTTATTGAATACACTCTATGTTTAGACAAACAGAATGTGAGCTCCAATCTTTCCTATTAACTATATAATTGCAATGTCAGGATATAATCCATTGCCATGATTGGTCTAGTGCACCTGTTGCATGGTTATTTAAGGACCATTATAAGCATTATGGTCTCAGTATAGCTCGGGTTGTATTTACAATTCATAACCTTGAATTTGGAGCACCGTTAATTGGAAAGGCTATGGCATGCGCTGACAAGGTTACAACTGTAAGTACTTAGATTTTGCTAAAACTGTATTCATGTTTGTAGGTATTCCGTTTATAATCATTTTCTTAATATTTTTCCTTGAAGGTATGGCATACTTATTGTCCCTTGGTCATTCTTATATTTAATCATCGTGGTTAGTAAGGATTCGATATTTTTGGACATCTACAATTCTTATTTTGGTATCCTATTTGACCTTTATTTGAAGCTAGAATGCATCAAATATTTTAATTTAGGTTATTGGTATACATTTATGTGAAACTCAGAATTCACCGTTATAATTTTCATTCAAAGACACTACATATTTATATACAAAGTTATGGACACTCTTAGGTGACATACACCTAATACACAACTAAGACACTTAATACACAACTAATATATTCAACTAGTGATAGACACCTAATACACAACTAACATCTCTAACACTCCCCTTCAAGTTAGAGCATAGATATTAATCATGCCCAACTTGTTACAAAGATAATCAACCCGAACCCCACTTAAAGCTTTCGTGAAGATATCTCCTAATTGTTCTCCGGTCTTCATATATCCTGTAGAAATCAAACCTTGCTGAATTTTCTCGCGAACAAAATGACAATCAATTTCAATGTGTTTAGTTCGCTCATAAAACACAGGATTAAAAGCAATATGAAGAGCAGCTTGGTTATCACACCACAATTTCGTTGGTACTGAAGTTTTAAGACCTACTTCATCCAAGAGCTGATATATCCATATTATCTCAGACGCAGATTGTGCCATAGCCCTATATTCTGACTCTGTACTCGATCGTGACACAACATTTTGCTTCTTGCTTTTCCATGAGACCAAATTTTCTCCAATGAAAATACAATATACAATAGCCTGATGTGGATCTTCTATCCACTTTGGAACCTACCCAATCTGCATCTGAAAAACATTCAATATGAGTGTGTCCATGATTTGCATACAAGATACCACGTCCAGGTGCTCCTTTCAAGTAATACAAAATTTGCTCTAACGTTGCCCAATGATGAACTATTGGGGATGACATAAATTGACTAACAACACTGACCGAATATGCAATATTTGGACGAGTCACGGTAAGGTAATTCATCTTTCCAACCACCCTTCGATATCTCTCAGAATTTTTAAAGAGTTTCCCATCTCCTGTAAGGTGGATGTTCGGAATCATTGGAGCACTACAAGGTTTTGCTTCTAATTTTCTGTCTCAGTTAATAAGTCTAGGACATATTTTCTCAGAGATAAAAAGATACATTTTTTACTCCTTATGACTTCAACACCCAAGAAATACTTTAGCATCCCCAAATCCTTCGTGTGAAACTAAGTATGTAGGAAAGACTTAAGAGATGAAATTCCCGTAATATCACTTCCAGTAATAACAATGTCATCTACATACACAACTAAAAGAATGATACCAGCTTATGATTGTTTGTAGAACACAGAATGGTCAGACTTGCTTTTCATCATACCAAACATTTCTATAGCTTGACTAAATTTTCCAAACCAAGCACGAGGACTCTGTTTCAAACCATATAAAGATTTGCGGAGACGACAAACTTACCTAGACTCTCCCTAAGCAACAAAACCAGGAGGTTGCTCCATAAACACCTCCTTTTGAAGATCACCATGAAGAAAAACATTCTTGATATCTAGTTGATGCAAAGGCCAATGGTGAGTAGCTGTCATAGAAATAAACAACCGAACAGAGGTCAATTTAGCAACAAGAGAGAAAGTGTCAAAATAGTCCACTCCATAGGTTTGAGCATATCCCTTAGCAACAAGACGGGCCTTTAATCGAGCAATTGATCCATCCAGATTAACCTTAACTGTGAACACCCATTTGCATCCGATAGCCCGTTTCCCCGAAGGTAAATCAACCAAGTCCCAAGTACCATTGTCATCCAACGCATTCATTTCTCGATCATTGTATGATGCCAACCAAGATGAGATATGACTTCGTGAACAGTTTTAGGGATAGAAATAGAATCAAGAGAGGCAATAAAAGAGCAAGAGGAAGACGACAAACAGTTATACGAAACAAAAGAAATAGGATAAGTACATTGACGTTTACCTTTGCGTAATGCAATAGGAAGATCATCGTTCTGGACTAGATCTGATGACGAAGGAGTAGGAGCAGGAGCAGGACATGAATTAGAAGGTCTATGTCTGGAGTAGACTTGAGTTATATGAGGCCTAACATGAACTGGATCAGAGACAGTTTCAAATGATGTGATAGAATAGACTAACAAATCATCATTCTCCCCCTGACGTGCAGGAGGAGAAGACGAAAAATAGGGTGTGTCTTTCATGAAGGTAACATCAATTGAGACAAGATATTTGTTAAGACTAGGACAATAACATCTATAACCTTTCTGGAGACGAGAATAACCAAGGAAGATACACTTCAAAGACTTGGGATCTAATTTAGTAACATGCGGACGAACATCCCGAACAAAACAAGTGCTACCAAATATCCTAGGGTCAACCGGAAAGAGTGACTTATTATGAAACAAAATTTTGTATGGAATCTCACCATGAAGAACAGATGAGGGCATGCGATTAATAAGAAAACATACTATTGAAACTGCATCGGCCCAAAGAGGTTTAGAAACATTCATTTGAAATAATAAGGCACGTGCAGTTTCGAGAAGATGTATGTTCTTACGTTCAACCACTCCATTTTGAGATGGAGTATCAACACATGAAGTTTCATGAAGCATGCCATTTTGAACCATATAGGATTGAAACAAAGCTGATGTATATTCTTTGGCATTATCACTTCGCAAAGTACGAGTTGAAACATTAAATTGAGTTTTAATCTCAACACAAAATGCGCAAAAAATAGAAAACAATTCAGAACGACTCTTCATTAAATATAACCAAGTTACACGAGAATAATCATCCACAAAAGTAACAAAATACTTAAATCCAGGTTTAGACAAAATAGGACAAAGACCCCAAACATCAGAACGAACTAATTCAAAAGGAACACTAGCACGTTTATTAACTCTTGGATTTGAACTAAGACGATGATGTTTTGCAAATTGACAAGACTCACAATCTAATGAAAACACCTTACTAAACTAAGGACAAAGTTTCTGAAGTAAAGGAAGAGATGAATGACCCAGTCTACAATGTGCCTCGAAGGGAGAGGTTACACTAGAGCAAACAACAGATTTTGGTATTGGTGTGTCAAGAATATAGAGGCCTCCAGACTCATGTCCTTTACCAATAGTCTTCTTCATCATAAGATCTTGAGATAAGCAACTATCAGGAAAAAATGAGATGCAACAGTTAAGATTACGAGTAAGTTGACTTACAGAGATCAAATTAAAGGATAAGCTAGGTAAATGTAAGACAGACGACAAAGGAAGCAAAGGAGTGAGAGTAATTGTGCCAGATCCAAGAACACGAGATGATGACCCATTGGCTAAGGTAACAATAAAGGTGGAAGTGTGTGACTGAAGAGTAGAAAATAGACTAGAATTACTTGTCATATGATCTGTGGCACCAGAATCAATAACCCATTTGGAAGATGAGGAAAGGAGACACGCATTTGATTTACCTGAATCAGCAATAGCAGTGACAGAAGGTGATGAAGACCTTAGTGATTCTTGATACTGTGAGAACTTGGTAAATTCATCTGCAGAGATAAGAACTGATTTTTTAGAAGTATCAGAAGTGGATGCAATATGAGCTGAGTGACCTTTCTGATGCTTGTACTGAAGCTTTCTACAATCATGTTTCGTATGTCCTGGTTTGTGACAATAGTGACATACAATACCTCCTTGGTCCTGTGGTTGAGTTTCAAACTTGTGCGAGCCACCTCCTTTGTTTCTGTTCATATAAGTTGACCGTCCATGCTCATAATTATTACTTCGGTTGGCCAAAGCACCATTTAATTGAGCAGGTGGAGGTGGAGTGCCTTCTGTACAAAGTACTCGACTAAACACCTCTTATAAAGAGGAGATCTCAAAACCAGAAAGAACTTGGGACTTAACAGTCTCAAAAGCAGAGGGAAGACCGACAAGAAAACTTATGATTGCCATTTGTTCCCGTTGGTTTTGCTGAACCTTTACATCAGGGCTAAAAGACATCAAACTATTGAGCTCCTCATAAGTTCTTTTAAATTCCATAAAATAATTCGTGAGTGACTGATCTTGTTTGTCTGCACGGTAAAATGCTTTGCATACCTCATACATGCGAGAAAGATTTCCTTTACCAAAATATAAGAAATTCAAATAATCCATCAATTCCTTAACGAATTCACAATGATTGAATCATCTTTAGGAGGATCATTAGTTAAATGAGTATCTTTGTCGATACTTCTCAAATAAATTCGAATGGTCTTGCTCAAAGCCAAATAATTTGAGTCATTGAGCTTATGGTCTGTGATTTTAGACATCACAGGCACCATATCCGTCACAACATTAGATTTCTTTTCAGCCATAACTCCTACAAACGACAAGGCAACGAACAAATGAACAAACAAAATCCAACAACAGTAGCGACTAAACACGCAGCGAACAAGAACACAAAATTGGAAGAACCGAAACCTGAACAATCACAAACGATGAGTGCCAAACCACCACAGATGACGCAGGGGAACACCGGAGAGCAACACGAGGTCGACCGGAAAAGACTGCTGTAGGGACGCGCTCTCATGCGCTGGCGTGTGTAAAGTTGATAGAAAGTTGTGGTGGCGTGTGTGGCTCACTCGTGGTTCGTCTGGTGACCGGACTTCGGGGTTGGGTCGGTCGACGGCTGGGCTTCCTCCCTGTGCACTCCAAAAGGGTGTTCCGAGTTGGAACCAAAAAATGCACTAAATCCTAATTTGTGTTTACCCAAAATCAGCCCCTAATTTGAACGGGAAAAAAAAAATTCCGAATTTTGTAACCCAAATACTCTGATACCATGTGAAACTCAGAATTCACTCTTATAATTTTCATTCAAAGACACTACGTATTTATATACAAAGTTAGGGACACTCTTAGGTTACGTACACCTAATACACAACTAATATATTCAACTAGTGATAAACACCTAATACACAACTAACATCTCTAACAATTTCGACCAATTTTAGTAGTAATTGGTATCATTGAACAACCCCATTTTTTTTTAAATTACTAAAGAAATTAACCAAAATGTGTACTAGTAATATAACTTAGGAATTTGATGTGTTTCAGTTGAGAACAAAAATCAAATGGGGTTCCAAAATAAGATTTGAGGCTCTATAAAAGTACCGATCCCTGGTTGGTTGTGTATTTGTTTCTCTTTTTTTTGGGTGGTTGTGATCTTTCTGTAGTTGCTGACAAGTTATTATTTATTAATAGGGAAAGCAAATTATATTAAAACAAGAACACGTTCAGAAACAATCTTCAAAGAGATGGGAACGTTCTGACATTGTTCTTGTGCTTAAAGAGATGGATCTTAAAATTTCAGTTTCCTATTTGATTCTTTTCTTTGTTCTCTTTACTGAAATCTTTTAGAGATACTTCTGTGTGCTTGGAAAAATTGGATATTAAGAATTACAGTAATATAGGGTTAACATATCAATAAAAAAGTGTTATTGTGGCTATGAAAGAATCGGTTCTATAGCACATAAATTTTCACTTGGCCCTGGTGTATTAAATTATTGGACCTTGAAATATTATTCATTTATCACGCAAGTGATAAATCCATGGTAATCAAACACTATGTTCTGGTTGGCTTAAGATTCCCTTATATGTTGTTAAATTGTGTATTACATAAATATTGTTGGAGGACTGACTTCAGAGAATGGTAACTCGAGGTGTGACATATTTTTAACTTCCCTTTTCCTTGAACTTTTACTGTTTTAGGACCTAAATTATTTATGTATACATTTACAGGTATCCCCTACTTATTCAAAGGAGGTTGCTGCAAATCCTTTAGTTGCTCCTCATTTGTATAAGTTTCATGGCATAATAAATGGAATTGACCCAGATATATGGGACCCATATAATGACAAGTTCATTCCTGTAAGTATATTTTCTTATACGAAATAGAGAGAGAGAGAGAGAGACCAAACGAATAGAACATTTTTTAATTTATTGTTTTCGTTCATCTCACCCATTTGTCCATATTCAAATTATTGAGCTGTTTGCAGAATAAGAAGCCAATCTACTATCCTATCACATTTCTTTCACATCTTTGTTCTTTAAACGAAATAACCTACAGTTTGTTGATTATTATGCATGGATGGGGAGTAAGATGGAAAAAACAGGTGCTTTTGGATGTAGAGGATAAAATCTTAGGGTCAACTGTGTGTGTGGTATATGTACTTAATTTAAAGTCAACCCTCAAAAATGTTCTTTTGGAACTTCTGATCACCGACACGTCTGATCGCTGTCTCACCATTACAGTTTTGTCTAATAGATACTTCACTATATTAGCTGTCTCACCATTACAGTTTTGTCTAATAGATACTTCACTATATTATAGGTTTCCTACGCATCTGATAATGTTGTTGAAGGTAAAAGAGCTGCCAAGGAAGCCTTGCAACATAGGCTTGGTCTGAAAAGAGCTGATATTCCTTTGGTTGGTATTATTACTCGCTTAACTCATCAGAAAGGAATCCACCTTATCAAACATGCCATTTTGCGCACCATAGAAAGCAATGGACAGGTTAGTTTATAACTCATTTCCCCTTACAAGACTCTGATTTTTGAATATTTTGTGTTTTAATATGATAATTGAGAGAATATTTATACAATCTAGAAAGAAGAGAGAAATCTACTCTTATAAATATACAATCATCTAATTCTAGAAAAAAAAACAAAATTAGAAAAGAATAAATACAAAATTAGGAAAAAACAAATAAACAAAATTAAGAAAGAATAAATACAAAATTAAGAAAGAATAGATATACATGATATTTGGTATTAATACCAAATTGATTCCCTCTCTTACGCTGTGGTCAATTCCCAATTTAGGAAATAAATCTACACTCCCCCTCGCTGGGTTGTGTATATTAAACATCCCAAGCTTGCACATTAATTCTTCAAAAACGGCTCTTGGGAGAGCTTTGGTGCAGATGTCAATTGTTTGAAACCTTGATGGAGTATAAATGATTTGAACAATGAAATTCTCAGTTTTGTCGATGATGAAGTATCTATCTATCTCAATATGCTTAGTCCTGTCGTGATGAACATGATTTTTTGCAATACTAATGTTAGCTTGATTGTCACAAAACATTTGTATAGACTCTTTTGTAAATACTTCAAGTTCACCAAGTAACTTTTTCAACCAAATTCCTTCACAAATGTCAAGAGCCAGAGCTCTAAATTCTACTTTAGTTGAACTTCTAGAAACAATTGACTGTTTTTTATTCCTCCATGTTACTAGATTACCCCAAACATAAGAATAGTAACCTGAAGTACTCCTATCTGTTACATCTCCTGCTTAGTCTGCATCTATGTAGATTTTGATTTCTCTATTATCATTTTTCTTGAATAGAAGACCTTTTCTGGGAGTCATCTTAAGGTATCTAAGGATTCTAGTAACGACTTCCATGTGTTCTTCAGTTGGATTATTCATGTATTGACTGACCATACTAACAGGAAAACCAATATCAGGTCTAGTGTGAGATAGATAAATAAGGTGTCCAACTAGCCTTTGATATCTCCCCCTGTTCACAGGTGTCTTATCTATCCCTGAGCCAACTTTCTTGTTAGAGTCCATTGGAGTTGAGGCTTGTTTACACCCAAGCATACATGTTTCTTTGAGTAAGTCTAGAACATATTTACGTTGAGAAACAAATATGCCATATCTTGATCGTGTAATTTCCATGCCAAGAAAATATCTGAGATTCCCAAGATCTTTAATCTCAAATTCCTTTGATAAGAAATTCTTCAATCTTGCTAGTTCCTCCTTGTAATTGCCTGTCAGTATTATATCATCAACATAAACGATTAGAATAGCTATCCTTTTATCGGATGAGAGTTTGAGAAACAATGTGTGATCTGCCTGACACTGAGTGTAGTCATTCTGAATGATTGATTTAGTGAATTTACTAAACCATGCCCTTGGAGATTGCTTAAGGCCATATAGAGATTTTTTGAGTCTGCATACTTTTTCCTGGTTGGATGAATTCTCGAAGCCTGGTGGAATATCCATATAGACTTCTTCTTTAAGATCATCATTTAGGAAAGCATTCTTAACATCTAGTTGGTGCAGTGTCCAGTCCCTGTTTGCAAAAAGGGAGAATAGAATATGGATGGTGTTGAGTTTAGCAACTGGCGCAAAGGTTTCTTGATAATCTATCCCATAAGACTGAGTGAAACCCTTAGCAACTAGGCGAGCTTTAAACCTCTCAACGCTACCATTTGCTTTATGTTTAATGGTGAATACCCACTTGCATCCCACAGGTCTCTTCCCAATTAGTAATTTTGTAATTATCCAAGTACCATTCTTTACCAAAGCTTTGATCTCATCTTGTACAACCTTTTTCCAATCAGGATCAATCAGCGCCTCTTGGATCGTATGAGGAATCTGTATATTATCAATTACAGACACAAATGCCTGATATGATGGAGATAAGGTTTTATAGGACGCAAAGTTTCCAATAGGATGTTTAGTACAAGCACAAACTCCTTTTCTCAATGCAATAGGCAGATTTGAATCATCATTTATATGAGTAATATTATCATGATTAGGATTACTCAAACCTGAATGTATTTCTAGAGGATGTGGATCTAGTTTTGATTCATGGTGGTCCTCGAGATGTGTACTATCCTTTATTTCTTTATCATAATTTTTCCTTCTTTGGTCGGCATGAAGCTCTTTAGGTTCTTGTTGAGGATCATCAGTCATAGATTGCCCAAAAGATTTTTATGACTTGGGAAGTAGATGGACCGATCAGCTATGGACTAGCAGTTTGAACAATAGGTGGAGGTGGAGTATGGGTACTCGGAATAATATCCCAAAGATGAGATTCACTCACATTCTTCCCCTGAATCTCAGATTTGTAGTAAGCATGATTTTCAAAAAAGGTGACATCCATATAGTTATAGGTTTTTCGAGTAATAGGAGAATAACACTTATAACCCTTTGATGAGATGAATAACCAATAAAGGTGCATTTGATAGATTTAGGGTCTAACTTACTACGGTGTTGGGAATAGAGATGGACAAAAGTATTGCAGCCAAAAACCTTAGGATCAATAAAACTAATGAACCTTGTATGAGGGAATAATTGCAAGAGAGTTTGAAATTTGAGGACTTTAGATGGCATCTTATTGATTAGATAGGCGGCAGTAAGAAGAGTATCACTCCAGAAAAATTTGATAACATGAGTGGCAAACATGAGAGATCGAGCAATTTCAAGAAGATATCGATTTTTGCGTTCAACAACTCCATTCTGTTGAGGAGTGTCAACATAAGAACTTAAGTGAATGATGCCATGTTGGATGAGATAAGGACCAAGAACAAAATTAAAAAAGTCTTTGGCATTATCAGTTTTGAGAATTTGAATCCGAGTTTGAATCATAGAATGAAAATTCTGAAAAATCTCACTCACTTCAGATTTCTTTTTCCTAAGAAACACCCAAGGTAATCTTGTGTGATCATTAAACGATATAAACCATCTTTTTCCAATTAAAGTGTTAACACGTGAGGGTCCCCATACATCACTATGAATCAATGAGAATGGTTGGATGATTTATATGTTAATCTAGAATAACTATTGCGAATGTGTTTTGCAAACTGAAAGATTTCATAACAAAAAGAGTTTGGATTTTTATTAATAAATAAAGAAGGAAACATTTTTGACAAATACAAAAAATTCGGATGACCAAGACGATAGTGCCATAACATAATGTCACTATTCTTATTAGAATAGGAAGTGGACTGATTATTCAAAGAAAACAAACTAAACTTTTGAGCTGTGTTAACAGATGGAGTTTCATCTGGTAGAATATAAAGACCAGAACACATCTTAGCATTGTCAATCCTCTTTCCCGAATTCAAGTCCTGAAATACACAGATTTGAGAAGAATTTAGTCACACAATGGAGGTCACGAGTAAATTTACTAATTGAAAGTAAATTATAGTCTAGCTTAGGCACATAGAGTACAAATGTGAGAGTTAGATCCTTATTTATTGTGAGTGAACCTAAACCCTTCACCTTAGAAAGTGTGCCATTTGTAATTTTAATTGTATGAATCCTTGTACTTATGTTATACTCAGAAAAAATAGATGCATCTCCGGTCATAAGATCTGAAGCGTCAGAGTCAAGAATCCAAGATTTAATAGTTTTTTTATTGACAAAAAAGACTACTGATTTATTACCTCTCATGGCCAACATCCCAGTACCCTGAGTAGAGTTGGATGACTGACTTAGAAGTTTCTGAAGAACCTCAAGCTGAGCTTTAGTGAAAGGAACTGACTCAGATTTATCATTTTTTCCTTCAACAGTAGGATTAGTGGTGGCAACAACATTCCTATGACTCTCCCGATCACCCTATGACCTTGGCTTCCAATTTGGAGGCTTTTCATAGATTTTCCAGCATGTCTCTTTGTAGTGTCTAGGTTTTCGGCAATGGTCACACCAAGGGCATCGCTTGTTCTGATGATTATCAGGATTGACGCCATGAGATTGTCCTCGGGCAGCAAGGGCAAATGATTCTTGATTTGATGATAGAGTTGGATAGCCCATCATAACCTTTTTTCTGCTTTCTTCAAGACGAACTTCAGAGAATGCTTCTTTAACCTTAGGAAGGGGCTTAGTGCTCATGATTCAGGTTCGGACTGCATCAAGATTTTTATTGAGGCCATGGAGAAATTTAAAGGTTCTCTTTTTCTTCACAATAGTACAGTATAGAGTAGTATCATTGGTTCACTTCCAAGCATATTCTTCGAACAAATCTAGTTGTTGCCAATATCGTGTGAGAGTGTTGAAGTATTGAGTGACAGAGGTATCATCTTGGCGGAGTTGCTTGACAGACTCAACCCGACTTGGAGGGGTTTGACTTTTCGTAAACTTTTTGTTAAGCCGACTTGTGTTGGATGAGTATTTTTGGATCTAGGATTCTTTGCTGTCGATGAAATACTTTTTATTTGTTGGAGAGATGAAGCTTAACTATGCTTATCTTCTTACCAATAGTTGATATTTAGGAGGATTTGGCATCCATTCCTTTGAAACTCCACAGTTAAGCGTGCTTAACTTGTAGAAATTTAGGGATGGGTGACCTTCTTTGGATGCCTTCATTTACAATTTTTGCAGCAATTTTATGTTTTGGATGCAATGCTAGTCACATCTTTGGAGTTGCACCAAGAAGTTGCTTCTTGTTTGGCATGTTCTAGATGGCGGTGACCTGGACTTCTCATCCTAGGGTGATGATTCTTGTTGTCATTTACAATTTTTGTAACAATTTTATGTTTTGGATGCAATGCTAGTCACATCTTTGGAGTTGCAGCAAGAAGTTGCTTCTTGTTTGGCATGTTCTTGATGGCGGTGATCTGGACTTCTCATCCTAGGGTGATGATTCTTGTTAACATTGCTTGGAGAGTAGCGTATCTGTCTCATCAAGTGTGGCCTGGATCCACAATCACTTGATGTGGTTTGGATCCTCAGTCACCATGTGTGGCCAGGATGCTTAATCACTTGATGTGATTTGGATCCGTAGTTTGGAAAATGGAAAGCTAGGTGATGCGACCTAGGAGGCCACTTGTGTAAGTAGCATGACCTAGAAGGTAGCAATCCATCAAGTCTGACACGACCTAGGTGGCAGTATCCTAAACCACGTGGCCTGAAAGATGGCGTTCTGGAAAGTTTGACCTTAGAGACAACGTTCTAGCTAGCATAACCCCCTGCGATGCAACATGTCTTGTTTCTTGAGTGAATCTCTACTTTGTTGGAGCGATGTTCGTCTAACAATTGTAGCTATAGTCATCTATCTCAGGATTAGTGACATCGTCGGCGTGATTTTTCTAATTTGATTTCATTGGTCGTGGCCTTGGGATGGTTTCTCAAGATGAGTCAGGCAAATCTAGTTTGAACTGTACATGCATGTACGGATGATAATCACTGGGAGATGGATGATATCTTCACTTTTCAGAGTTGTAGAAGCTCAACACTAGCTGAAGTTTGGTAAACGAGGCTAGTCTACCTAAATGGTCTACTTGGGTGCTCTGTTTGGCTACTCTGCTTGGGTGGTTGGTCTACCTCGTTGTAGTGCATGCTTAAGTACATCTTCTAGATGGATGACTATATGCCTATTTTGGGTGACTTTTGCCATGGTAGGCTGTTCCAACTCCTCCTAGGTAACCTGTGGGTTCATGTTATGACAGTATGAGATGTTTGGTCTCCTCAATTGGTTTCGTGACTAGGACGTGACTTAACCTGAGGTCCAACTCCTGCTCGAATGCTCTTGGGAACTCCTCAATAGGAGTCCATTGTTTGATTTGGATTTGAGGTGTTTGAGGTAGCAATTAAGGATTACGATAACAAAGCTCTTTTTGAGCGTTCTCACTATTAGGGAGTATACCGAGGGCAGGGCATTGGGCCTGGATGTCAGCCTGGTCATGAACCTACTTGGGAGGTGTTTTATCCTTTAGGAGCTCATTCTAGTGATTTTTTGTATCTTAATGTTTTGTTAGGAGAAAAAATGAATGAATTACACAATAAACAGAACAAAGAACACAACAAATACGATGAATGTTCTTGAGTTTTTACTAGTTCAATCGGTCGAATACCAAATTTCTTTTTCACAGATAACTCTAGATGTTGAAGCCGATTTTTGCTCGTTGCGTTCTTTGGACACTCAAACCTACAAATCACTAAAAAACCACGTCATAGGGTACGACATTTGTGGGTATCGTATCCACTCCGATACTTAAGTCATTTTCTGATAAAAAAACTTAGATCAGAGAGAATTTTAGAGTTTGTGCTAAGAGCTTATGCATATTTTTTCAAGTTGTGATGAGCTATTTAAAAATTTAACGGATGGTATAACCGTAAATAACTAATATCGATTAATTACTATTTAAATATTAAATTAATTAATATATAATTATTTATGATATTAATGACGATGTCATTATTATAGATTTTAAATAATAAAATATATACCTGATTATATTTATTTGACTTTCAAATTTCGTCATGGACTAATCAAATGGTACCACCCTTAACTTGTGATTTTCATATCAACACTTTCTTTGGTATGTTTTATTTAGTATCAACTTTTATTGATCAACCTATTTTTCAATCATTACACCTTCTCTAAACCTTTTCCTAATTTAGTTAGACCATGTTGGTAGCTACGAACCATTTTTAATAAAAAACACCATAGGGCTCCACGTCAAATGCCCAGGGTCAATTAATATAATAAACCATCCCTTTCTCAATTTTGTTATCTGTGGTGTTATCATTTGCATAACTGACAATAGTAACTGTTTTGCCTTTAAAATTTTTGGTCCTACTTGATGTACTCTCACTTGTGCCATGGTTTATTTTATTTTCCTATGGAGCAAACAAAATTTATAAACAATGACACATACGATGGCAGGTTGTTCTCCTTGGTTCAGCTCCGGATCCTCGTATCCAAAATGATTTTGTGGATCTCTCCAATCAATTGCGTTCTTCTCATCCTGATCTAGCTCGACTTTCTTTGACATATGATGAGCCTCTCTCCCACTTGGTTTGTCCCTTGAAACTTGAAAAGTACTAATTGATTTCCTTTCTACTTATAGTACCTCCCACATCTGCTGTAGACCTTCACAATTAACTGATCTGAATTAATTATAGATATATGCTGGTGCTGATTTCATTTTAGTCCCCTCAATTTTTGAACCTTGTGGACTGACACAACTCACAGCAATGAGATACGGTTCAATACCTATTGTTAGAAAAACTGGAGGTACGTACATACCTTTTATATTCTGTGGTAAAGATTTAAGTTTTAATTGTTAAGGTTGAGATAACATGCTCCTAATGATTCTTTTTAGCTGAAAGGAGGGATTGAAATTTGCAGTTTATTCCATTACTATTTTACTTAGTGATAGCCTCAAGAGGGGAACCCAATTGTCGAATCAACTTGATTGTGGGTTGGTTGCTCGTTGGCATTGAAGTTGCTTCAGAAAGTGTCTTGCTTCCAATCAAACAACCAACTACAGTCAAATATGATGGAGCTTCCCAAATTTATTTCAAAATTGTTGAAATGCTAGCAGAATCTCACAAGTCTTGTGCGTGATAATTGGTCATATGTTATTGAAGCTGTTGAATTGGAATCACACTTTCACCTGCGATGCATCTAATTCTATAATGCTGCTAGATTTAGGGTAGGAGTAAGATAGATACACAGTGACTCACCCTCCTTGTTAATGGCTTAAAATGCTCAAGGTTTTGATCATTTGTTGATGCATTATATGTTCTGTAGGACTTTACGACACTGTATTTGATGTTGAATATGATAAAGAGAGAGCACAAGCACAAGGCCTGGAGCCAAACGGATTTAATTTTGATGCAGCTGATGCTGCAGGTGTTGATTATGCTCTTAATAGGTAAGCAGTGGTAGATTATTCATTGTCAGTTCTTAGCTGGTATGCCCATCTTATACGTGGAAAGAAAAATTATAGGTTCATAGGATCAATTGATTTTCATGCTTGATTCAATATATTTCTGTTCATGGTTTCTTACAGAGCAATCACCGCCTGGTATGATAGTCAGGATTGGTTTAACTCGCTATGCAAGAGAGTGATGGAGCAAGACTGGTCTTGGAATCGACCAGCCCTCGACTATATGGAGCTTTATCATTCTGCAAGGAAAGGAATATAAGCAAGAGTTCAGATAGTAAGATGCAAGTCTATATCATTCTTCGATTTTGTACTTTTTAGTGGTAGATCTTGACTATTTTCCTATATGCAGTAGCTATATAGTAAATATAAACCAATTCAAATATCATTTAGGCCAAGTCAGTTGTACAGTTTAAAATTATTCTTTAAGTAGCAGATGGTTTACAACAATAGTATTGTTTAGTCATATATATTGATTAATAATTAATAATATTTTCTATAGATAATATGACTTTGAATTATCAAATGATTGCATATTCTCAAACTTAATAATTATAATGCAATCTTAACCAAGAAGAGAGAGGTTAAAAGTGGAGAAGGCGTTCTTGCCCTAATGACCATTAAACTTGCTTCATATTAAGCTGGCATTGAGCAACATGTTCTGGAAATGATAGTTTGGTGACTTGGACTATTATGGAGTGATAGTTTGTGGACTAAATTAAGATTGATTGTATTACCCAAAAAAAAAAAAAAAATTAAGATTGATTGATTTGGGAAGCACAATTTAAGTGGAGGCTTTCTCTATTTGTTTTCAAGACCCTACTTATCTTTTGGGTCTTAGTAGTCTCCTTATCATATACAGGTAAAATAGGTCCTCCTTTGATGGTTGAGAGAGAGTTCTTTGTTTAATGATTAGAATCAAAAATAGGCTTTTGGTGATAAGATCAGTCCCTCCCCCCGAAAAAAATACAAGTAATTATCATAATGAGATCATTTAAGTTTTTGAAAGTTTTTTTTTTTTGGGTGGGTGAATTATGTGGGTTTCTAGTTTCTAATGCCGCATCATTCTATTAGTCGGATGCAGTGTAACTTTGAGCATAATTATAATTTATATTGAATACGGTACATCATTTGTGATTTATTACAAAGTTATGATAAATAGATTTTTTTTATAACTTTATATTATTATTTTCTTAATAAGAAAGTTGTATTTATACTTGGAAATAACTAGTTAATAAATTAAAGGAAGAATTATTTTACATATTTTATACTTATTTTAAAAATAATATTTAGATTTTATATTTATTTTTTGTGATAATTTAATCTTATTGTTATGATAAAGTGAATGGGTGATGATAACCAGTCATTTTTTATGTTTTTTTATTTAATTTTTTTATTCTTTCGATTATAATTTAATTAAAACAATATCTATCTAAAACAGTTCTAAAAGTTAAAAATAAAATAAAATATATATTATATTTTTATGTGGTTATTTTTTTTATAATATTAAGATTAAATTATTATAAAAAATATATATAAGATCTAATTATAATTTTTATAATAAGTATAAGACTTTCGGCCGTATTTATCTCTAAATTTAAACCACAAAATGCTTGCACCACAATAATAGTTTTACATAGGATTCTAATACATTAGGGAAATTTATCAAAATATTTATATAAAATCTATCATTTTTTTTAAAAAGGACAGTTTATGTCAAAATATTGTATTTCTCTGATAATTATCAGTATATTTCATTATTTCTGTTCTGTTTTTACAAGAGTTTATGATATATGTATATAAGGAAAACGAAAATTAAACAATAAACATAAGACCTGCACATCTAGGTTTTATGGCTCCACTAATATTATTGTCTGCTTCATGTTTTACTCCATTGAGCATTTGTGTCTGCCACTGTTATAGCACACACCAACACTCCTCCTCAAGTTGGTGCATATATGTCTCTTATGCCCAACTTGTCAAGTGAGTTGTAGAAGTTCCTTGCAGACACAGATTTTGTGAGTATATCAGCCAATTGATCTTCTGATTTAACAAATGGAAGCTTAATAATCTTTTCTTCAAGATTCTGTTTGATGAAGTTCCAATCCACTTCAACGTGCTTCGTGCGATCATGTTGAACTGGATTGTGAGATATGGCAATGGCTGCTTTGTTATCACAAAATAAGTTCATTTCAGAGTTAGGAGCAACACCAATCTCAGTTAGAAGTTTTTTCAACCAAATGAGCTCACATATTCCCTTGACCATTCCTCGAAATTCAGCTTCAGCATTGGATAAGGTAACTACATTTTGCTTCTTGCTTCTCCATGTGACAAGATTGCCCCCCACGAAAGTAAAGTACCCAGCAGTAGATTTCCTATCCTTCATATTCCCTGCCCAGTCTGAATCTGTATATCCAAGGACTTCCAATTGACCATTCTTTGAAAACATAAGTCCTTTCCCAGGGGAGGATTTTAAGTAACGAAGTATTCGCATGACCGCATCCATATGGTCTTCACTTGGGCAGTGCATGAACTGACTCACGACACTCACAACATAAGCAATATCAGGTCGAGTATGAGATAAATATATGAGTTTACCTACTAACCGTTGATATCTCTGTTTATCTGCTGGTACTTGGTCCACATATTCTCCGAGTTTATGATTTTGAACCATTGGAATATCGATAGGTTTACAATCTAGTAGTCCTGCCTCTGCTAGTAGGTCCAGAGTATATTTCCTTTGGGAAAGACATATGCCTTGTTTTGATCTTGTTACCTTAATACCTAAGAAGTATTTGAGCCCTCCTAAGTTCTTCATTTCAAACTCATTTGACAGTTGTTCTTGAAGCTTAGAGATTTCTTCTTTATCATCCCCTGTAATGATCATGTCATCTACATAGACTATAAGGGCTGTTATCTTCCCTAATCGATGTTTTAGGAAAAGAGTATGATCAGAGTTGCTTTGTTGGAACCCATATTTCTTCATTGCTGAACTCAACCTACCAAACCACGCTCGAGGTGATTGTTTTAGTCCATACAATGCTCGTTGTAATCTACATGCAGTTTCTTTTCCTGATGTAACAGTATATCCTGGTGGGATATCCATGTAAATCTCTTCTTCAAGGTCACCATGAAGGAAGGCATTCTTCACGTCAAGTTGGTGCAATGGCCAATCTAAATTTGCTGCAAGAGATAACAAAACTCTCACAGTTTTTAGTTTAGCCACAGGTGAGAAGGTTTCTTGATAATCTATCCCATGTTTCTGTGTATATCCTTTTGCTACAAGCCTCGCCTTGTAACGATCAACTAACCCATCTGCTTTATACTTAATGGAGAAAATCCACTTGCATCCTACCATCTTCCTCCCTTGAGGCAACTCGCTTAACACCCATGTGTTATTCTTCTACAGTGCCTCAAATTCCTCTTTTATAGCTTGAGCCCATTTTGGATCAGATAAGGCTTCTTCAATGCTACTCGGAATTTGACACGAGGAGAGTGTTTGTGCAAATGCCCTGATAGGTTCTGATAACCTTTGAGTAGATACATAATTTGCTATTGGATACTTGGGTTGTCGTTCTTCTCTTTCTGGGGAGTATCGATTTAGAGGTTTACCTCGATTGTGTCTGAAAGGTAAAACATAACCAACAGATGTATCTATAGCATTAGTCTGTAAAGGTGTGATAGGATAGCTTACCTTAGGAGTGTTCTCAGCAGGAGGATCATTGGGTACTAGAGAATGGAGGGGTACATCAACCACTTCATCTTCTGGAGATTCAATTACTACTTCAGCTTCAGTTCTTGGAAGTTCAAGCTCGGGTCTAGATACGGGCTCCTCCATATTATTGGCACGATCCGAGTATGTTGGACTCGTGTCTAATATTTCAACATCAAGCCAATTTCGTTCTTCACCATAACTCTCCTCCTGAAGAGTGTAATTGGATACCGGTGATGGGAAAAAACATTCTGATTCAAGGAAAGTGACATCCATGGTAGTATAGTTTCTTTTAGTAATTGGATCATAACATCGGTATCCCTTTTTTTGTACACCATACCCCAAGAATACACATCGGACAGCACATGGATCCAACTTAGTTCGTTGATTTTTATGGAGGTGGACAAAAGCAACACATCCAAAAATTCAGGGCGGAAGCATCAAAATAGTAGGCAAAGGAAGATGATCAGATAACACCTTTAATGGAGTCTGAAATTGTAAGGTCTTTGTGGGCATTCGATTCAGTAGATACACAGTTGTAGTAACAGCATCACTCCAGTATTTATTAGGCATATGTGCACCGATTAGTAAGACCCGAGCCGTTTTTAAAATATGCCGATTTTTTCTCTCCGCAGTCCCATTCTGTTGTGGGGTTTGTGAACATGAGGTTTCATGGAGAATACCATGGTTGTCAAAGTATGTCCGGAATTGTTGATTAACATACTCCCATCCATTATCAGACCTAAGTATCTTAATTTTTTCAGAAAATTGTGTCTGAACCATGGTGTGAAACATGTGAAATGTAGCAAATACTTCATCTTTATGTTTGAGAAGGTAAAGCCATGTCATTCGTGTACAATCATCAACAAAAATAACAAACCAACGATGACCCGATGACGTAATGACCGGGGAAGGTCCCCAAACATCAGAATGTACCAAAGCAAAAGGAGCTACACTTTTATTCATGCTCATAGGATAAGACGCCCTATGACTTTTTGCTAGGATACAAGTATCACATTTGAAATCTGAATGTGTGATATTTGAAAATAAACTGGGGAGTAGGTGCTTTAAATACCCGAATGATGGATGCCCAAATCTACGATGACATAGCCAAATCTGTCGTTCCTTGTTACCAACAGTATGTTGCATGTGATTGGCTCTTCCTGAACTGAGGTCATCCACATAATATAGCCCTCCTCTCCTAGTACCACGCCCAATGATCTCCTTGGTGAGAATATCCTGTAGAAGGCAAAAAGTAGAATACATCAATACTACACAGTTAAGGTCTGAAGTGACCTGACTTACAGACATTAGTCGGTTTGACAGAGAGGGTACAAGCAAAGTATTAGATAATGATAATGAAGGAGATAAGGTCACTGTTCCAGCTCCTGTAACTGGATAAGTGACCCCATTTGCATTGGCAACACGGCTCCGTCTTGGCTGGGTTGTATTGGAGAGATCGTTTGGGTCAAATGTCATGTGATCTGTAGCTCCAGAGTCCAGAATCCACTCATCTTTCTCATTACGAGTAGAGATGTGAAATACTTTACTTGAAATACCTGGATCCTGGGAAGATTCGGCCTGAGAAGTAAGGGATATTGAGGCATTATTGGTAGCCACCGCTGCTCGCCCAGTGGTGTCCCGTTTCTTCCGTGCTTGAAGATCATTCCACCATTCTGGATACCCATGTAGTTTGAAGCAGTTTTCACGGGTGTGTTTGGAGTTTCCGCAATGGCCACATTTTATGTCAAGAGATGGTGGATTTCTTGCTACCCAAGGAAGGTCCTGTCTTTGGTGGCATTAGATTATGGTGTCCCTTGACCCCTTTAAAAGTCATAACTGTTCCGGGTGTCGTATCGACACCTGTGATCATCACGATCTGCCTGACCTCTTCTCTACGGACGAATCCATAGGCTTGTTCCACCGTAGGGAATGGTTTGATTTGAAGCACATCACTTCTAGTTTTATCCAATCTATCATCAAGTCCATCGAGGAAGGTATACACTCGATCTTCCTGTACAATGGAGTTGTATTTTTGTATATCACTCGCACACTCCATTGGATTAGGACGACGGAAATCAATTTCACGCCACAACCCTTGAAGGTCATTGTAGTATTTTTCAATGGATCCACCCGCTTGCTTCGTACGAGTAACTTGACGACGAAGATCATATACTTGAGACGTGTCTGTCCCATCATAGTAAGTGGTAGCAACCGAATCCCAAACCTGTTTCGCAGTTGGGAATCGGATAAAGTTTGCAATCAAAGAGGGGTCCATCGAATTGATCAACCATCCTTTGACAATGACATTTTCAGTACGCCATCTCCTAAATGAGGGGTCGGTTTCAACAGGTTGAGGAAGATCCCCATTAATATATCCCAGTTTATCTTTGCCAGAGATATACATCTCCACCACCTGGGACCACAAGGCATAGTTGGATCCTCCCAACTTGATACTAATGGGAGCAGTCGACGCTTCAGTTGGTGGAGGTTGTGAGCTGATCTCAACTCTAGTTAGAACTTCCGTCATTTTCGCCGTCAAATCCTCCAACACGAAATTGGTAGTTAAATCTCTAGATTCTGCCATGAAATCTAAAAAAAATTTCCTTCTGTTTTTCCTTTTTTTTTTTTTTACAATTCGTACACTATATAAAGAAAAAACCGTAACCCTAAATCATTTCCCTCTCCATTTCGCGCAGCCCTCTTCGTAACCCTAAATCCCTTCTTCTTCATCCGCCGCGCAACCCTCTGCGCTTTCTTCACGCTGCCCTCTGCGGCGCCTCTCTTCTCTGATGGAAGAGCCCTAGCCGACTACAAGCATCTAGCCGGAGTCAGCCCTCTACCTGGTTCTCCATGTGAAGCGACGCCCTTCTTCTGCTTTGCACCAGCCCCAACGAGTAAGCGACGGCTCCAACGAGCAGCTGAGATCAGTATGGCTCCCTGAAGGGTTCTATTGAGTTTGCGACGACAGAACTGACGCTGAGCAGAAATGGCGACTCTGAATATTAGATGGTTTGAACCTCTGTTGTTGTTTTGAACCTCTGTTGTTGTTTGAACCTCTGTTGTTGTTTTGCTTGTTTTTTTTAGTATTGCAACTGATCGGTTGCAGCAATAAGAAATCAAAAACCAGAAACAACTTCGGAGAAACAGCTTCGGGACCAATATAAACCAGAAATCAGAACTCAAAAACGAAAAACTGCAACTACAATCAGTAGCCACACCAGAAATCAGAAATCAGAATTCAGAAATCAGAAACCAGAAATCAGAAATCGGAATTCAGAAATCAGAATTCAGAATTCAGAAATCAGAAATCATCAAATCAGCAAATCTGCAAATTTGCAAATCAGCAATCAAAAAATGGTAGTTTCATCATAAATCAGCAGGTAGTTCATTAGTTAGCAATATCCTGCTCTGATACCATGTCAAAATATTGTATTTCTCTGATAATTATCAGTATATTTTATTATTTCTGTTCTGTTTTTACAAGAGTTTATGATATATGTATATAAGGAAAACGAAAATTAAACAATAACCATAAAACCTGCACATTCAGGTTTTATGGCTCCACTAATATTATTGTCTGCTCCATGTTTTATTCCATTGAGCATTTGTGTCTGCCACTGTTATAGCACACACCAACAGTTTATATGTATACTGCAGGTTTTGGATATTTGGATTCAATTTATATTCATCTTGACGAAGGCTTTATGATATATTCAACATGATGAAGCTAATTCATATAGACTCAATATAATGAAGTTAAGTTGATTTTATCTTAACACAACCATTATGAAGACAACTTTGTCTATATTCAATTATATGAAATCCCATTATGAAGACAACTTTGTCTATATTCAATTATATGAAATCCATTTCATTTAGCCTTCACATAATGATCAACGGGCAACTGACCAATCCCGATCAACATCAGTCTAATATCTATTCATTTGAATAAGAACATCCCACAGTCAGCATGCTTTTTTTTTTTTTTTGAAATGAGAATAACTTGAAATGAATATTTAATTTTATTATGGATTTGAAATTATTATCAATACGTACTTTGAAAATTTTATGAATATGAATTTGGTTGTATTGACACAACAAAAATAATTGATCAATTCTAGTATTTTTACTTCTCAACTATATTCTTATTATTTTCTTAGTTATTTATAGTTATATTTTAACAAAACTATTCAGATGTTATTTTAGTTTGTGACACTAACATAATGTATCATTGACATCAGGTAGACAATTATTAATTCAATATAAATTATTAACTAAAAGTACGTTTAATTCATGTTTTGCATATTTCTCATCTATTATATATAATTAGATATTCAATCAAACTATGTCTGCTTTTTAATTTCTCAAAAAATTTATTCCTATTGATTTATATTTTTGTTTTCTTTTTATACATAAATGATTTAATTATTCAACTAATTTTATTTTTAATCACATCAATAATAAATATATGTTCATTTTCGTACAAGACTAACATATATTTATTTATGTTGTAAAAAAATTAAATATATATTTTTTCTTAAAAAAAATATGTTTATTTTCTTACAAGACTAACATATATTTATTTATATTGTAAGAAAAATATAAATATGACAAAAAAATTAGGTATTATC
Organism: Hippophae tibetana; assembly: GCA_037013495.1. Lineage (NCBI taxonomy): Eukaryota > Viridiplantae > Streptophyta > Magnoliopsida > Rosales > Elaeagnaceae > Hippophae > Hippophae tibetana. The sequence goes on along the minus strand of CM072802.1, from coordinate 30,587,976 downwards.
GTAATATTTTTACTCCCTACCAAAATTTTGAAAAAAAATTGATCGATAAAATTATGAAAATTTTGATAAATTTATGAAAAAATAAATAAAAATAATCTATTACTTATTTTATAAGCTAATTTTTTTATTTAATACTTATCATATAATTATTATAAAATGGTGATATTGTAATGTTATATGAAAATCATCTTACCTCTATAAGGTTAATTTTTGAAAGGTGAGGTCTACTAAATATTAATTATTTTCTCGTACAATATAATATAAATATAACTTAATTTTAATTTATTTATTTTTAAATTATATTTAGTATAAAAATATTGATTATAAATATTAATTATCCCTTTGTGGTTGAATTAAAAAATAAACTTAAAAAATTCTTAAAAAATTCATGATTATTATAATAATTATCTATTATTATGGAATTAAAAGATAAAATCAAAATTATCCTGAATATATGTTCAATTTTAATTATTTTTAAATTATATTTAGTATAAAAATAGTGGATTATATGTATTAATAATTATATTTTAGTGGAAGAATTAAATGAAAAAAATCAAAATATTCTTATAATATTTTATTTAAATCTTTTGATTTTTTTATGAAATATTAAATTTCATGTGAAAAGAGTTATTAAAATTAAAAATTATAAAAAAATTAAAGAACTCGTGAAAATTATAATAATTATCTATTATTATAAAATTAAAAGAGAAATTCAAAATTCTCCTAAAAATGTATTAAATTAGTACTTAAAAAATAACAATCTATAAGATATGAATATAACAAAAAAGACACTCTCTTTTTACTTACTTTTATAATTTATAATACGTTCAATATTTTGAAAACTTTAATATTTTTCACATTTTTTTCTTTTAATTCTTGGTGTAATGCATTGTGGTTTTAATATATATATATTATAGATAAGTAAAATGATGTCAAATTAATTTTTTATGTTTTAATTTAAAATGTATTATATAATAATGTATTCAAGTATATATTTATTTCGATAAATTTCAAGTGTTTTGAGAGATAAATAAAAATTCATTTAATTAATAAATTTTAAGTTATAAAATCATTAAATACTATTGTTAGTATTTGTGGTTCTATATGTCTTAGTATAATATTAATTATTATAAATATTTTTAGTTTAACTTTTTTTAAATCATCAATTTGATTTTGATATCGGATGTTTTGCTTTATTTTTTATTTTTTTGAGTTGAAGATGACAAAATGTCATAAAATCTATTAAAGCAAAATCTCCTAAATTTAAGACATCAAAAATCAAATTACTATTTGTTAAATTCTATATATTTTATATTTTATTTAAACTAATTTTATTACATTATGATCGGTTGCTATATTTTAAATTTAATTCTTCACATAAAACGAACGTTTTAATAATAATAAATATCAATAATAAATGAGCCATTTTTTGAAAGCAAAATGAATAATATAATCCTAATTTTTCATATTTGGTCATCTTAATCCTTTAATTGCTTGTATCTCATAAGATAATTGATACTCTTACTTATACTATAATAATTATTATTTAAAATATTTGAAGTTAATTATTTTGAAAGAAAAATAAAGAAAGAGAATTTGTAATCTTACATATTTTTAAATAAAAATTTTAAATGGTCATTAATTTATATTTAGTAAATAATTACTATTTATTCCAGCGGTTAGCACTTCTCCACCACTTCTTTTTCTGTAAAAACTTTAACTAATTATTAATTCAAATTTAATAAATAATAACTATTTATTTTAGTTAGTACTTCTCCACAGCTTCTTTTTTAAATAAGCATTTTTCCACTTTTAATGGATGATAAATATAATATAATGTTAGTGTTAAATACAATAATATTTTCTTATTTACTCTTTTAATTTTATGGTAAGTCAAGTACATCTAAGGATGTGTAAAAAATCAGATCATTTGATTAATCCAATCTGTTAATTTTTTGACGGTTTTGATCCGATCTGATGATCGGATCGAATTAAATTTTTTCAATCTATTAAGTTCAGGTCAAATGATAGATTTTACTATGTATTATCCGATCTCATCCAATCCAACCGAAAATACTTAAATATATATTTATATTTTATATATTAGTCATATTTTCATTAGTCATTCTAATATTAGTCATATTTTAAGGTTTTTTAGTTCAAATAAGTTTATGTTACGTGAAAACTTAAATATTTTATTCAAAAATATTAAAAATAGAGTTAATTAAGTTTATTAGTTGGATTGATCGATTTCAACCGATCCAATCCGAATATATTGCGGATCAGATTGCATCGGATTTGAAAAATGATCGGATCGATTATTGATTAGAATATTTCGATCCGATCAAATGGTTAAATCGAATCAAATGAATATAAAATCAATAATTTTGATCCAATGTACACCCATACATCTAAGCCTTAAGTATTTAGAATATAACTTACAAATGAGTATAGCATATGAGTATATAGTTATTGATTTCAGTTATATTTTTCGTTTTCCTTTTTATGTGTGTATTTCTTCGCTTTATCGCATTAAAAAGAGAAATTGAAAACTATAAGTGTGAAACAATAAAGTATCAATTTCATATATAACACTAAATAGAAAATTTACTAAAATAATCTCATAATCAAGTTAACATTGATGTATATTTTCACATGCTTTTAATTTGTTGCTTGTAAATATAAATGAATATAATATTTATTTTAAATAAAAAATAAAAAATTATAGAATAGGTAGTTAAAATATTTAAAATAATTTTTTAAATTAATAATTAAAAATATATGTAAATATTTATAATATAATAAATATTAAAATAAAAAATTTCTAAAACTAAATACTAAAACTTTTCTAATTTTAGAGTAATGATCTAAATAAATAAATACATTTAATAATAAATTATTTTAAAAAATAAATAAAATTAACCCTAATGAAATTTTAATTGATAGTATTCGATATTTTATAGAATATCAATATTATTAACAAATATTTAACGATATTTTTTTTACTTTAACATTTTATCATATTATTGCAAGTAATGTGTATTGATATAGAAACCTCTAAAACATAAATATTGTCTAGATATTATTGACAATATCAAACATATCTTCATCCTCAATATTAGTACTATGTGTGGGGCTATGAGGGGTCGTATACCCTTAAAAAAATTTGAGAAAAAACTTAGTTGTATTGATAATGAAATTTATAAAATAACACTTATTATTTAAGTTGAATAGTATATCATTTTTTATGATCCAATAAACTTATTTTCTAAGTATTAATTTGATATTTAAATCCTCTAGTTTGATTAATTTAAGATATTAATTTTTGAAAACGGACCAATTTGATATTGGTATATTTAAATTATTGAAGTTGAAGAGCTATGATCTCAAATTGATCAAGTTTAAGAAGTTGGATTAGTGAAAATGAAATTAGAATAATGAATTAATCAAATAACATAAATGTTTTGTATCAATTTAGTTTTTTATTCTCACAAAATAATAATTATTTAGGTACAAATTTAAGGAGAAAATATATATTTAAATTATTGAAGTTGAAGAGTTATGATCTCAAATTGATCAAGTTTAAGAAATTGGATTAGTGAAAATGAACTTAGAATAATGAATTAATCAAATAACATAAATGTTTTGTATCAATTTAGTTTTTTATTCTCACAAAATAATAATTATTTAGCTACAAATTTAAGGAGAAAATAAAACTATATTTACAAAATTGAACATAAAACTGCTAATTATATTTAAGTTGACTATAATAAATTTTTTTAATATTAAATTATGTCATCAATGTTTAAATGTAGTGATTATGTACTAAATTTATTAATTATTTTAAATTTTTATATTAAATTTAATGAAATAAAAGATAATATAAGAAATTGATAAATCTTTCAAAATCAATAAGTTAAATTCATCAACTAAGTTAAATATAATATAATAATTAAGAAGTATTTAGCCAATAATAATAATAATAACTAACAAGGAATTAATTCTTGGTGATAAAATATTTTTTAGGTACTCCTCTTTTCATCTTTGCTCCTTATTGAGTTTGATATGAATTACAAAGTTATTACTATTATTCATTACGTTTAGGTGTTATTATTAGTATTAGATGTGGTATTCTTACAAATTTCATCGTATGCTCTTTTATAAGGTAGTGGCCAAGTGGACATTTATATTTTCTAAGAAAGTTTATTACAGTTGTTTGAATATGTCTAAACTATCACATGCTGCATAGAAATTAACAAGTTATTTCCAACCCAAACTATAAATATTGAAAAATTATATGTATTTTTATTATTATTTTATTTTATATATTTAAAAATAAATTAAATAGTTTATTTATATTGATCCATGATACAACCTCTCCTGATAAAATTATTCATATATATATTTTAAAAAATTCTATATTTTAAATTTAAAATATATATCAATTAATATTATATAATATTATTGAAAAATATAATACTTCTCACATATTTTAAATTTATGTATTCACTAAAAAAACATATCATTTATACTTGTGATATATAATAATGTTTATATATATATTCAAAAATATTATTTATTATAAATTTGTATATATAATATATAGCATAATCTAATTAGCAGTGATAGTAGAATTAATTGTTAATAATAACATACAAATGTTCATCTATGCATATGCATGTTTGCTTTCGTATATATCTCTTCTCGTTGCAAATTGCAATAATCCCCAAAACCAGGAAGCATTGAAGAACGAAGTCGCCACTCTTCTCAATGCAGTAGTATCAGGCTATCAGCCAAGCAAGTGACTCATACTCCTAAAACACTCCCTTCTAGGCACATTCATAACTAGCAACTGTTATGCACATCTCACATAGAGAAAGACTATTTCTCACTTTAATGACAAAAAGAAAAAGAAAATCTTACCCTCTCACTTGCCCAACTTTTTCTCTGATGTAAGTTATTTTGTTGGTTGGAAATAGATAAGGTTGAGAAAATCAGTGAGGTTTTGATCAGACCAATCTCTTTTCTCCACCTTTCTCAATCAAAAGCCAGCCTTTTTCATGACATTAAAGCATTATTTAATCTTTATTATTTAATAAAACAGAACAATATGCTTTTACAATAAATTATATGCTTCACTGCAATGTGTTTGCCCCAAATGAAGAGGTCAGTCTATTCTTAAGTGATTCTTTGCTATACTTGGTAAATAATTCTCTGATTTAGTTGTAGGTTTAGGGTTTACTTGTTGCCTCAATACCCTTGTTCCTGTCTTTAATTGTCTGCACTAGCTGCTAATGCTAGTCTCTCTAGACCCATTACTTTATAGTGATCAATTTCCTTTTTTTTTTATTGAATATAGTGATCAATTTACAAGCAAGAAGTTTTTAGAACAAAACGGCAAGCAACTGAGATTCTCAGAACCCATTATTTTCTTTCGCTTTCATTTCAGTATCAGGTTTCTGATAAGGCCATTAAGCATCTCTGTTTTCCTCAGTTTTTGTTGTCTTTATCCTTCCTCTGTTATTGACAGAGAACCATTCTGAGCCTTTGAAATGTGTGAACTTGTTTGGAGGTAATCAAGCCCAAGGAAAAGGGGCTTCCACTTATTCACTTCTTTGGTTTGTTTTTTTTTTTTTGGGTTTAAGAGTTGACAGTACCCATTTGAGAAATCTTTGAAAAAACATTTGTTCTTTTGGAAGGTATTGAAACAAAGGCAAGGTAGATTCCTACGTTATTCTCATACACCTTTGTGCTTTTTTATTCCCTAGATAACCAAGAACAATAAGTTATCTCTTATAGCATCTAAATTCTTTTTAAAAGAAAAAAGGCTTTTCTTTATTCAAACTTGTTATAGAGTGACTCTTAATATCTGTTTATTTATTTATTTATTTTTTTGGATGAAAGCAGACTTGAACATTTGGTACTTTATAGCAGATAACAATGGAAGATAGGAATGGTTTCATGAGCAAAAGAAGTAACTTTGATGGGAGATCAATGAAAGATGAGGATTTTGGAGAAGAAGATTTGTGGGGAATTGGTAAGGAAAGTGAAGATTCAAGTCCAAGAAAGATGAGGAAGTATAGAGATTATAACCCTTCTGATTCTTCATGGCATATCTCTAGATCTCCAAGAATGATCCCAAAGGCTAATAATAATACTCCAACAACAACACATGAAGTCAATATGGTGATTCAACAATCTTCAGCCCCAATGGACATACCTGATTGGTCAAAGATTTATAAGAAAAATACTTATCAGTACTATAATGGGGTTGGTATTAATGATGAAGAAGATCGTGATGATGATGATATGGTACCTCCACATGAATGGATAGCTAGAAAGCTTGCAAGGAATCAGATTTCTTCTTTCTCTGTTTATGAAGGGATTGGAAGAAGACTCAAAGGTAGAGATCTTAGCAAAGTAAGAAATTCCATTTTGACAAAAACTGGTTTCTTAGAGTAATGATTTCAATATTCCTCACCATCCTTCATGATTCTGTTTTCTTACTACCACTTAGTTTCAAATTATTATTTTTATTATTATCATTAGCAAGTGGTCTCCAAGTAATCGTTATTATCTTTGTTTGCCTTTTTTTTGCTATTTTATGAAATGATTGCCTTTTAATTCACATTAATGTAGTATGGTTAGTAGTATAAGATTAGATTAGAGCTGACTTTTTTGGAGTTTTCTCTGAGGAGGGAAAGATGGAAATAGGGAAAATGAAAAGAAAAGACAAAAACTTTTGGCAGCTTTTGAGATTTTGTCTTGTCGTCAACTTCAAGTAGTAGAATTATATGTAAGGCTGCTTTTGCATTGAGATATCATATATTACCATTTTGTATTTGGATCATCGCTTCCTTACCTTTCTTTTTGGAGTCCAGTTCTCGTGACATTTTTAGGGAATTACTGTCAATATGCGACGTGTGTAAAAGTATTTAGAAATATGGGTACTTGTTATAGCATACCAAAAATTAGATAAATATATTACTTCTTATTTTAGGTCATATTTACTAGAAAATAAGAAATATAGGGGGATTTACTTTTTAAAAATACGTTGAAAATGAAATATAATATTAACTCATAATTGAGTAAAATGTGTACGTGTAATTTATATTAAAATATTAAATATATTTCAGATAAAAATAAAGATAAATACTGTATTCAATTACCAATTCCACCGTCTTGATATTGATTCACTTTTACAAATTTAGAATATCCAATTACAAAATTATGGAATTTTTTTTCCTTTTATATTAATCATTATTATTTTAAAATAAATTAATTTTTTTTATTTAATAAAACCCAAAAGAATGGAAAGAATTTTGATTAGTAAACTAATCCGTACTGATGTGCTTAATTAATTTGAGTATCGCTGGTATTATTTATCGTCTTACTTATCAACATACCAACATTAATGTTCCCTGGCACCTTGAATTTGTATGTAATTTAGTAATGTTATTGGCTAAAATATGTGGTATCAGAATTTCTGCACATTTTAACTTCATTATAGCATCGATGAATAGACAGACGGTTGAGATAATACTGAGTATAGCTATACCCTGAATATTGTAGAAATGTTGTGTGGTCCAGTGGTGTATCCAACATTTGTTGGAAAGCTTCACATATAACAAGCATAAAAAGTTACAACTTCGTACAAAATTTATTTTCTATTTAATAAACTTAATTTTTTTTTTAATTAAATGATACTCGATGTGATTTAAATTTATAATTTAAAACAAAATAAAAATAAATTTTATCTTCAAAATATTAACTAAAATACCATGTCAATTTATAATTGATCTAATCTTAATAAATTGATCATAACAATAACCCTACCTTATTAACCTTATCTATATAAAATTATTGGTTCACATGGTGCATTATGACAATGGTGACATAAGATAATAGGTAGGGTATCATTGAAGGTATAAATCAAAACCTTGATTAATAAAAAAAAGTTACAAATATCGCCAACAATTCTTACATTTGTTCTTGTCCACAAGATCATAAGTTAGCTAGGTCAAAACAACAACAAAAACACATATCAACAACCTCCAAGAAAAAGTTTTGCACAATATACATGTGTTTAAATTAACTTTTACTTTTAAATACATATTCAAAATTTCAAGGCAGGCTACTTAACTTCAATTAAAAAAAAAATCTGACGATGGATTGTTTTCGCCATATTGGTACTGCACTAGTGCTTATGATTTGGGTTAAGAAGTTTGCCTGCGCAGTGAGACGAGTAGGCCTAGGCCCAATTAATACACATAAGAGTGTTTCTAAACTAGCCTACAAATTTGTTAAGTGAACCCACTTTATTTGAAAGATGGCAAATTTAATATTACAATCAACATGTATACAAGAGTTATTTATACTTAAGACAAAAATAAATAAAAATACGTATCATTAATTAGAAGATATATTTAATATCTTTTTATTCATCGTTAAATTCTAAATTCTAATTCTTTAATATTAAACGTTAAATTCTAAATACTAAATTCTAATTCATAAATCTAATCATGTTATTTTTTATTTTATTTATTAAACATGTTAATTATATCATTTTTATTGTATAAATTTCCACTATATTATATTTTTAATTCACAATCCATTATAATTGGGAATAAGACGACAGACCATGAGCCACCAATAAATCAATTAAGGAAGGAAAGAAAAACTTAATCACTACTGGATTTAAAACAATTTAATTTGCTTTCATACATAATTTTATCTGTGTTAAAGCTACTTAAAGCAATTTGCACTCATATAAATAATTTTATAATTGAAGAATATATTAATCTGTGATTTTATATTTCTCTTCAAAGTCATATACTTATAAAATAGTTTTTTTATTGTTTTATAAATGACATCAAGCAATTAAAGACTAAACATTTAGTTAAATTATTTGCGGTAAAAAAACACCTAAATCATCATGTTTTTCATTCATGTGAATAAAAAGCATTTTATTATTTTAAATAATTTCAATCGAATTAAATTAAATCAATTTAATCTAATTCGATTTCATGTTATAAGTATTTCAATCCGATTTATTTAAAATATATAAAATTTAAACATAATTAGATTGTATCCATCCTTAAGATTAAGAATAAAGTGTAACATTCATCTCTATATTTTAATTAAATTTATACATAATTTTTAAATTTTTAAAACATATAATTTAGTTTTCAAATTTTTAAAAGGTTTTTAAATCTATAAATCATACAATTTAATCTCAAATTTTTTAAAATTTTAAATATAGATTCTAAATTTTTAATTAATAAATATGTATTTTAGTCTATACGCAGTTCTCGTGAAAATACCAAGAATTTGTATCCAAATATATACATCTCTTCCCTCGGGCTCGCACTCCTTGTTGCCGACACAAAAAAGTAGTCCACTGTGTTTTTTTTTTCCACTTCTATACTAAAGAAAATAGTTTAATATAATTCCTTTTTAATAATTTTATTTTAACATGAACATATATTATTTGTATTTTTTTTATATGAGTGGGAAGAATAGTTAATTTAAAAAAAAAAAGAGTTGGCTTATTTCCCTTATTCTAATGTTTATTTCTCTGATGAAAAATTCACTGCCAAATGCCGAATGCCCACATGTAATTTTCAACATGATGAATATCCTTTCTGTGTTTAGAGTGACCAGTACATGTTCTTCTACTTTTTACGAACAAAGAAAGTGTTTTATGTTTCTGATCTAAAAAACAAGTCTCATTTCATTTCTATGAAAAAGTGGATTTTTCATTATTAGACGACTGGAAGTTTCTCTCCAACTTCTATTAAATACAAATATTAAAATAATTATATATATATATATATTTTAGTGACGGAATAAATAAGAGACATTTTAAATAGCAAACGAAAAACAGATCACAAATATGGACATGAAACCTTTTGCCAGCAAATGGGTCTTGGGTTAGAAGTTATTGACCCATCAAAGTTTTAAGCAAACCAGAAGCATTGGACCCGAACTGTGGTCTCTGACTCTCTGCATGTGAAGAAATAAAACTGTCACTGCCATGAGTGAGAGAAAGAACTGAGAAGAGTAACACCCATTCTTCATTTATGTTGAAAATGAGTTTTATTAAGGGATATTTATGAAGAGACTGTTTCTGTAACTAGTAATATTTAGGGAGCGGTTACTGGGTCTTCCTCTTATGCACTCTTCTAGTCTTCTTGTCTTCCTCCATAGAGGACGTCAGAGTGTGTGAAACGGAAAGTTGACGTTTGTGTATCAAGTCAAGGAAGCTTCTGTGTTGTGGCTTCTAGGACTAGGGTCTATATTATTTAATTTGTACGAAATCCGTATAGTGAGGGAATAGGAAGAACAAAATGTCGGTGAAAAGCAAAGGATGGGGGGTTGGGGATTCAGCTACAAGGAATATCGTATCAAGATATTGGGCCTTTTTGCTATGTTTTGGTAGCTTCTGTGCTGGAATGTTTTTCACCAACAGGTTTTTCTTTAATGGGCTTCTGTTGCTTACACTTGAATTTGTGTTTCATTTTGGCATTGTGTAGATCTGTTAATGTACAAAACTTGGTGGTTTTTGAATTTTATTTTAAGGTTCTTATCATCAAATTAGAAGTTTAAAACTATATTTATTTCTGCCTTCAGAATACATTAAGCACACTTCACTTTTAGTTTTGCTGTCTTTTGATTTGTGTTATGACATTTTAAAGTCAACATTTGGCTTGGTATAATAATCATATATTATATGTCAGGATGTGTATTGTACCTGATGGTGATGATTTAAAAAGAAAACCTGATATCAGAGGCGGTCAACAAGTAAAGTTTGCGGCTGTAGGCTGTAATCCAAAACTTGTAAGTTTGTTTCTCACATCTAATTACTTTTCTGTTGTACTGATAAATGTTTCTAAATAAGAAATATCTATTACTACCTCAAAATGAGATTCAAGGAATAAATTTGTGTTTGCTACTACAATTTGCATCTATACTTGCTTTGCTAAGTTCACGTGAAAGACGCTTGGTTACAAGACGAGAAGATGAAGCTTTTCATCTATAAACAGAAAGGATAATGCCTATATTGTACCCTTGAGATCATACATTTCTGATATATCCTGGAAGTATACATGTTTCATCATGATGAGGAGAAATCTCATTGTGAAATCAATTAATATGTTTGGAATGAATTACTCCTGTATTTTTAAGGCTAGCGAATATCAAAGAACATCATAGCTAAAAGTATCATGGCTAATTGACTTTCTGTGTTATTTTCTAACTCTGTGCATATGTTCATAGGTTACAAAAGATACATCCATTGACAGTCAGGCAGAAGATTCTAAACCCCAACATGTCATTCAGTAAGCTACATTTCCTTTACACAGAAAAAAAGTTATATTGCCTTTCTTGTCTCTGCTATGTGTCCAATATTTTTGTTGACAAAAACTGTTTTAACTTATTTCTTTGTATGGAATGTAGGGTGTTTAACAAGACCATTGCAGATTTAGAGATGAAGTTAGCAGCTGCTAGAGCAGGGCAAGATCCCTTAACATATAACCATCCTATTGCAGGAAGCTTAAAGGTTGTAAAATCAACTCCAAAAAGAAAATACTTCATGGTTATTGGAATAAATACGGCTTTTAGTAGCCGAAAACGGAGAGACTCAGTTCGTACTACTTGGATGCCACAAGGTTCATCAAAAGGCTCTGTGGTTTGCTTGTACTTGTTTTATTAGATTTGTTATTTCAGTTTCTTACTCTAGCCATAATGATTTTGATTATGTACTAGGTGAGAAAAGAAAGAAATTGGAGGAAGAGAAAGGCATAGTGATACGCTTTGTTATTGGTCACAGGTGAGACTTGATACATTTCTTAAGGCTATTATCTACGGGAAACATGTTTTATATAGGATCTTACGTGGTATGGTTTCAATTTTACTCTAAACATTGCCATTTTTTTTTGGTCAATGAACAAAATTTGTCTTTGCTCGCCAGGTATAAATCAAAGAAGATATAGTATTGTAATACCCTTATGACATTTTTCTTTTTTATTAGTTCTTTTTGAAGAAACAAAAACTCTCTTTTGTTTTCTGTCAGATAATTATATACTAGTTAATATTACATGTGTTGCACGTGAAAACGTTCACGTTCTATACAATATGGAAAATGACATAAGGCTATTGAAAGAGATAGATATGAGATTTATTGATTTATGATTGGGGAAAACCATAAGTTTTCAGAAGACTAAAGGTCTTAATATCTATATAAAATAGGAGAGATGTAATGGAGAAAGAGATAGAAAGTTGGGCTATATTTGACTAATCATTTTTTTAAGATGTCATTGTTGGGTCTAAAATGGACTTTTACCAACAAGCATGCAAGCTCATTCATTTATAATAGTTATATGATTATAAGATTATAAGATAAGATAAGAGCACATAAATATTAGAGTAATAACTCTCTACTTTTTAGTTTATATAAATGTCCACTATCACATATGAGGTGAAAAATATTTCTCAAATCCTTCACCCTATGGCACATCTTTGCAGAATGTCAAACATATTTGAGGGAATTGAAGTAAATGCCTACGTGTAACAGGAAAGCACTGTTGCAGTAGGAGTCATGCTTTTGAAGTAAAAACTCAATTATTTGACTCTCTTCAACAATAATTGTAGCTAATTGCCTTGTAGTGTAATAGCATATACTTCAAGTGGGTACTAAAGTGATGCGGGTTCAGGGTGTGTGTGCGCGTGTGTAATCATTTATTAAGAAAAAAAAAGTTGTAGTTTGACCAATCTTATTGTCTTGCCTAAGAAAATTCTCATTCATTTTGTCACTATGCTAGAATTTGGTGTTGAATGTCCAACTCCCTTTGCGGGAATTATAAGTTGCTCATTCTTGGACTCAATTGCCACGGCATCTTTCATTGTTTTAAGTATGATTTCATTGTTGATATAGTAAAATTTGATGAATCTATGGATATCTTGATTTGCAACTAGTTAGAAATTGTTTGCATTAACATATTGGGGGAGATCATGAGTCATGGTAATGTAGCTCTTTGAGGATTGTTGTTGTGTATATGTATGGATAAATTAGATCTGTGTGATTGGGCATTGTCTTTCATATGCGCAAGGTAATATACGTGAATGTATTAATTGGAAGAATATAGACTAATAGGTTTTGTTTTGTGGTTAGTTCAACATCTGGAGGTATTCTTGATAGAGCAATTGAAGCAGAGGAGCTTAGGCATAAAGATTTCTTGAGGCTGGTGATTTTTTTATCCTTTTTTTTTCAATCTGTCTTTGGTTTTACATGGGACTTCCAGTTCATTTGTAAATCTATCTGTTAAAAGGCTAGAGAGTCATCCTTTAGGTATTTACATTTTTTGTTTGTTCATATTATGTGAACAGGACCATACCGAGGGCTACCTAGAGTTATCAGCCAAGACAAAAACCTATTTCTCAACTGCTGTTGCTTTGTGGGATGCGGAGTTTTATATTAAAGTTGATGATGATGTGCATGTTAACTTGGGTAAATTTGAGTTAATTTTATTTCTGATCGTTCATCTATCAGGTTAAGTTTGAGTTTCATAAGTTTTCTGACAATTACTATCCCAAAAACGAAAAAAAGGACAAGGGGACTTCTTTGACAATGACACTGAATGACAGGTGTTACTATTCTGTCTCACATTTATCCTTTTGTTATATTTTGAGTTATTTCCTTTCATTTACTACAGGAACACTGGCATCAACTCTAGCTGGTCATCGTATGAAACCTCGGGTTTACATTGGTTGCATGAAGTCTGGTCCTGTTCTTGCTCGGAAGTAAGCAAGTCAGCTCTTATTCCTTAATTTGATAGATATTGACATAGTAGTCAAATGTTGTTTAAAGTACAGTTTTCTATGTTATAGGGGAGTGAAATATCATGAACCAGAGTATTGGAAATTTGGTGAGGTTGGAAACAAGTACTTCCGTCATGCCACTGGTCAACTATATGCTGTCTCAAAAGATTTGGCCACATATATATCACAGAACCAGTAAGTTCCTACTCTTTGTCAACTGAGAGAATTTCCAATTCTGTAATGACTAATGACTTAAGATATGAAGAATGCCAGAGATGTGATTCTATTACCGGCAGCATCTTCATCATAGAGATTCTGCTTCTGATGCCCCAAATTCAATGTCTCTAGAAGCTATCCTATTTTGACTTAGCTACTAAAAGGATGATTAATTCTTCAAGTCATTTTGTTTATGTCATTAGGATACTTTGATCATGTAGCTTTTGTTTGACACATATGTCACTCGATTTTTAAAATTGTGACATTTTAGTCACATAACTAAAGTGCGCGAATTTTAAAAATCAACTAATTTATGTGTCTCTTGTAAAAATTACATGACCAAAATGTTCAAATGAGATATTTTTAGTGACCTTTAGTGTAATCTTTCCTAAAATTTACTAAGCTAGTCGGATCCACAAAGTTTCCCCTAATCAGTTGTTAATAATGTTATGTATTCCTCAGGAATTTGCTGCACAAGTATGCCAATGAAGATGTTTCACTGGGATCATGGTTTATTGGTTTAGACGTGGAACATGTGGATGATAGGAGGCTTTGTTGCGGTACTCCGCCAGGTTAGTTGGAAATTTTGTCTGTTTTCTTCTTAATTCACCTTTTCTCTCTCTCTCTCTCTCTCTCTCTACATAACATCATTTCTTGTAATGATATTTTTGTTAAAGGCAAGTGTAAAATATTTATGAGTTTTAATTTAACTGTGTATAAACATGTCATGCTTGACGTTTAAGGAACTGGAATTTACATGGTTTAAGTTTGAAATGCTAATGATGAGGTGCTCATCTCAGCACTTTTTTTTTTTTTGGCAACTTTGCTCAAAGTAATTTCCAAGGCACTAATCAAGCTGAATACGATGAAATTCATGTATGAGATAGCATAAATTATTTGAGGGTCACATTTTGGTTAAAGTATGCAAAGTGTATCCCCTTCATTATTGTTTTATTAGCTGTTCTCATTTGACTGCCTCTGAACCTCACTACAGTGAAGATGCATGAACCATCAGATATGTCTTTCTATGGATAAATATTTTGCATACTTCACTCTTGATTTAGAACGAATTAAGGCTATATTATATGCTTCTGGTACTAATCTTAGTTCAGTATATTGATTTGTGGCTATTATGACTTGGTCGAAGAACTAACACAAATAGTTCTTTGGTTTAGATGATTAAAACCACCTGGAACTGTCTAAGATGTATTTTGCTTATAGAGTTTGTGATGTAATTCATTTCGGCAGATTGTGAGTGGAAGGCTCAAGCAGGCAACATTTGTGTTGCTTCTTTCGATTGGAAATGTAGCGGGATTTGCAGGTCTGTCGAGAGAATCATGGAAGTTCATCAGCGATGTGGTGAAGACAAGAGTGTTTTGTGGAGTAAAAGCTTCTGAAAGATAAATAGCATTTCAATCATAGGAAGGATATACAGTTCTCTTACTAAAAGCAAGCACAATAGTAATGATCTTTTTTCCAGATCTAGTGTAGATGAGTACAGGTAACGTATGTCACACAAATATATAGAATCACTATAGCTAAGAGAAGAAGGCATTTTGCTTGGGACTTTTGCATTTATGCAATGGAGATCAACCTCAGTGGATACCATAAAAAATTATTAAATTTTGACACCCCATTCTTTATGGTGGGGAGCTATATTTTGACTTCTCTGCCATGGCTACCAAGCTCTATAATAAATTGCAATATTTATCTGCAGCGTTTGATGGCTTTCGGTTCTAAACATAATACTTTTAGCTGACGTTTATGTTAGGATTTCGAACTCACAACATTCACCAACTCAAGAACAAATCATTAGTTTCAACTCACGATTTAACCAAGAAAGATCAATAAACATCAAGATAAGAGATTTAAGTGGTTGGGTTCTTATATTACACGACTTAGTACTCATTGACTTAGTACTCATTGTATAAGAAATCGATTAGATTATTCAGAATGTTTATATGCTTCAATAACACTAATAGACTAAAAATCTTGTTCATTCTCAAGATAATTGAGAGCTTATTCAATCAAAAAAATTGTTAAATTCAACGTAGTGAGATAGAAGATTATTTTATTTCTTCATCTCTTGAAGTTTAAGTCATTAAACTTCTCTAGTTTTTTTGCCACAACATAATTTATTGGAACAAAAATTGGTAACATTTGGATTATCTCATACAAAAGGTCTTATCATTTGGTTCATAATAGAACCACCCACAATACGGTCAACAACATTGACAGTTAAGTTTTCAGTTTGGGGTATTGAAGCGATCATTTCAAATTCTATAATTTTTTCTTTACTTTTTTTACTTAATACACAAATGGTAACAAAAGTTTTAAAAATCACAAAATAAAATCTTAGATTAAAAAAAAAATTCAATAAATAAAAAAAATTATGTTAATTTACATACATATTTATAGTTTCATTAGTTATAGTGATTAAATAATTTTTAAAAAATAACAATTTATTTATTTATGAAATTATAAATATATATAGTAAAAATTAAATACAAAAGAAAATTAAGATTAATAACAAAAAAAACAAAGAAAATAAATATACTTAATATAAAAATAACAGTATTAAAAAATTACAATTATACAAAATA
This sequence comes from Hippophae tibetana, assembly GCA_037013495.1. Lineage (NCBI taxonomy): Eukaryota > Viridiplantae > Streptophyta > Magnoliopsida > Rosales > Elaeagnaceae > Hippophae > Hippophae tibetana. The sequence continues at coordinate 30,571,339 of CM072802.1, read as the reverse complement.
ATTAATAATAAAAATAATAAATAAAGTGATGGAATCAAGTAAAAATAAAATGGAAGTAATTTAATAGAAGAGAAAAATTAATATTAAATAAATGATAAAAGGAATTAATAAAGATGTAATAATTTGTTTGTCTTAAAATATTTGTTAATTTTTTTTATTTTTCCAAAAAATAAGGGAAAAATTATCTTAAGATTGAAAAAAATAATACACAGACAAACAATTTAAGAATAAAATTATTTTATTAAAATAAAAAATATATAAATATACATAAATTTTAAATAAAAAATAATAATAATCGAGACATGTGTATCACATAATATACTTAAGATAATTTTTATGCTTGTGTTTGTGAATAAATAAAAATTATCTCGTATGATAAAATGATTAAATAACAATAAACTTACATCACAATTTATTATTTTACGAATTTTAAAATATGTAAACTCTATTAAATGAAACTAACTCTAGATAAAAAAATATAAAACAAAAAAATAAATAATAAATAATTTTCGTTTACCTTCTTTTTTTCCCCTTTTCTCTTTCTTTTCTTTTTCCTTTTCTCTTTCTTCTCAATGCTTCTCTTCTTTTCTGTTTTTTCTTACCTTTTCTTTAGCTTCTTTTTTCTTCTTATTTTCGTTCTATTTTTTTTCTTCTCTAAATATATATATCCTCATAAGAAATGGAAAATATTTTTTTAATTCAAAAACGGAAGCAGAACATAAGAGAAATTGATAGAGAGAAACAAAAAATTGAAAAAATTGAATATGAAGAAGGCCATTTTCTAACACTTTTTATTCATAATTTCTAACGTGAAATATTTTAGAACACTAAATGAAACTAAACACTTTCACCTATATCATTAATCTATATAAAAATCATCCTTCTACATTCTTTGTTTGGGTCAAAATTTCTAGTTTAAGAAGTTGTTTCATCATCTTCTTAGAAAGAAAGCAATTTATGGTCTCTTAGAGAATTTATAGTTTGGATGGATAAAAGGTCAACTTCTTGAAGACCATGCAAAGTGTCAACCTCTTTTTTGGAGAAGTTTTTTGGGCTTTGAAGCTTCGTTTCTTAGAGATCGTGTAGATTAGGACCCATAGAACACTACATGTATCTTTTTTCAATTCAGTTTTGATTCAATTAGTAAATCATAATATTTTTCACAGATAATGCTAGATATTGATGTCGATTTTTATTAACATCGATGATTTATTAAACCTCTTCTTGTTGTGACCAAAGAACAAAGAATACACCTTTAAGACTTTGGACCATCACGGGTTATGGTGGTCTTTGTCCCTCCATGCTCAATTAAGTTCGATAGTTAGCGATAAAAAAAGAGACTAATGTCCCTCTTTGTGATCTAGAATGATAGGAAAAGATTTTTTATTTGTAGTGTTTTATATCGGGTGATGATTATATAAAGAGTATAAATCTATCTGTTCAGATAGATTTATCTTAATATTAGAGTTTATCTCGGTGTAATTATCTTTTTGTTAGATAATTAGCGGATACTTAACAATTATTTATCTTGTTAAATATTTATCTAATATTAATAGTTATATACTAACTTATGCCTACTAAGTTGAACTTTAAGCACTCTATTGACTAAGATCTTGTCACATTGTATAGGTTAATTTACACCCAATATTTTATATATTTGTAATTTTGTAATTCTATATTATAGGACTTGAGATAATAAAATTAAAATTTCTCAAACATTTATTTAAAATTTATGAACGAATTAAATTTAAGCACATTTTATTAATATTTTTCCCGAGACAATTTTTCCCACCATCTTCATCAATGAAATTATTTTGTTAAGATAATTATATTTGGTAACAAATATTGTTGAAAAAAGGATTTTTAACAATATATTGAAGAAAATATTTTTTACAAAAATTCTTTTTCTGATAAAATTTAGTTTTTTCTCAATAAAATGTTTTGTCGTTAAAATTTGTGTATATTAAAATTGACTCCAACAAAATAGAAAATAAAAGAGATTAATTGCTTTTTAACAATTGAACTCATCATGTGATATTTTTTTATAATTTAATTATAATAATATTAATCTAAGTGAATTTGTTTATTTTTAAAAGCAAAGTGACTTAGAGTGAGCTACTTAAAAAATAATTAAAATAATCAATTTATAAGCTTAAGTTTTAAGTTAGAGTTAAATTCAAATTTAACATGTTATCAGAATTGTTTTCTTGATTTCTTATCGGTCTTCGTGTTATAAATATGAAATTTGGTCGATGTGTAAGCGAGAATGTTAAATCCTACATTAATTAGGAATAATTTTAAATAATTTTTCAAATTATAACTTAAATTTTGAGACGAAATTATAATAAATTTCGAGGTAGATAAGGTAAAGGATTTGAGTGTTAGCAGAGATACTGAAATATGAAAATGTATTGGTTTAATGGATAGGCCAATAAATACAAATGGTAATGATTGGGCCTAAAGTTAAGCGTGAAGGTAATAATGATGACGAAGAATCCTATGGAAATAGCACAACTTCACTGAGAAAACAAAGGGTTGCCTGCCTTAAAAACCAGAAGGCATCGCTTGATTGGGTGAAAAAAGTAGCTGAAAATGATAAAACTCACTTGAGACTGATCAACAAAAAGATTAGAGAAATGATGATAAATAAAGGAAATTTTAAACTGAAATAATGAGCTTGTGTAGAAATGAATCGATTCAAGAGGCACAAAAGAACCCTGTACTTCTTCCCTAATCGCGAGCAGAATGGGGTGGTATGCGTGGGAGATGAAAAGTGGTTAGTTTTTAGTTTTTATTTTTATTTTTTTATTTTTGACTGACAAAGAAACTCAGTATTCTAATAAGATAATAAATCAAAATTTTATATTAAAGAAGTTGATATATTATATATATAAAATACGAAGTTATATATCAAAATCAAACGAAATCCTATAAAATAGGAAAATAAATACCTTTTATATATAAGAATAGGTTTCGTGTTTCGTTCAAGCAAGAATTTCTTTCAAATCTCTTCTCCACGAAACGTCCTCATTTTATTATTCCAATCAACGTAGGCACCCTTTTACTCATTCCTTTCTGTATTTGATTTTGGCCCTACCCTTTGTTATTTTCTGATTGTCCTATTTGTCAATCGATTCCTCCAAACCCTAATCCACCGTGCTCTTTCTTGTTTGGTAAGTTATTTTGAATTTCTTGTAAAGCTTGTTCATTTACTCTTTTGATTCGTCTCTTTTTTCTGTTCACGTGTTTCTGGGTTTGAGAATTTTTTACGGGTTGTGATGTTTCGATGTTTGAAATTCGCAGACAGAAGTCGTAGTAGTATTTTATCGATGGCCAGAAGTTCATTCAAGTTCGAACATCCTATGGGTACTTACCTGCTTCTTGTTTTGTTTTTCAGGTTGTTTGTTAAATTATAGTTTCAATTCTGATACCTTGTAATCAATTTTTCTTGGTTTTGATACCTTGTATCTGTGATCAAATATGTTTGTGATTTGAGGAAACCAAGATTTTACAATTTTATATTCTGGTTTTATTAAATTTCTTTCGATCGGGAGAATTGAAGAGTTCAGTTATAGAGTGGGACGCCTTCTGTTGTTCGGGCGTCTTATTACTGTCAATTGCTTCTGTGATGGTTTCTCGTGGATGAATTATATCGTTTTTTTTTCTTTTTAGAAACTTTGATGTTTTATTGGGAAGGCTGCAGTTGTTTTGGAACTTTGGTAATGAATGACAAAAAGCATCAAATACTATTCTTTTTGCTAGAAACATGTCTTTGTTCTTGCTCATTGGAGATTGTACAAGTATTGTTCATGAGTACGCTAAAGATTCTGGTGTAAGTTAGACTTAGAACCTTGTCTTGCCTGTCCAGACTAATGCTTTTGTTCATTTGATTGTTTCATCTTGTTCTTTGTACCATAATGTGCGTTCAAACTATGATACACTAGGTCGTATGAATTGTTTTACTTATTGTCAAATATGGTGCAACTTTGATGGTTCATTCATTAGGGATTTGGTGTGTTCATAGATAATTTTTTGCAAATTGCTTTCTAGGTTAATAGTAGATCAACTAGCAAAATTTCTGAACTTATATTTTTGTGTCCACTTTATTCTGATGATGGTTTTGGTTTTCAACTTATCAGAGAGGAGGCAAGCAGAAGCTAGCCGCATCAGAGAAAAGTATCCAGACAGAATTCCTGTAAGAATTTCAGAGTACTTAAATTGTTTATATAATTCAAGTGGACTTTGATCCTTATGTAATTATTCTGTGCAGGTGATTGTGGAGAAGGCTGTAAGGAGTGAAATTCCTGACATCGATAAGAAAAAGTTAGTTACTTTTATTGTTTTTCTTTCTTTCTATTAAAATCATATTTTCTTTAGTCTTTACTACTGCTATTTGGTTGGGTTTATCTGATTTTTTTTCTTCTCCTAATTCGGTATTTTGATATGTTAAAAGAGCAATACGTTAGTTCACCACAGCTTCTCAATATATGTGATGATTTTGGTTACACGATTTAGTGTTTTCTATAAATATCTTTGGCAACCATCTTTCAATCCATTTATTGTGTCTGAATGTGACATATATTTGTGATCTTTGATTGCATTTATGTGGTTATAATGTTTCTTATCTGTTGTTTTTGAGTATTCACTCTGGGAAGCCTCTCTTTTGCTGTTGAATGATTAGCTTTTTTATGCAGTAGAAGTTCCTACAGCATTTGACTGGTTTCTTCTCATTTTATTTCTGTGTAACTGCATTAAATTATCTGATGTTTGTCTGATAAGAATAACCTCAGAAATTGGTAAATTCCATTTTTAGTTGGTAGATTACGGGGACTGCAGGGGGCATGCAGAGTGGCTGAAGGCTCGTTCAGTCACTGAAGATTCCATTTATTTATTATTTGCCTTTGGTTGGGTGCCTATGTGATTTTTGATTAGATCAATTATTGTGTTTCAGACATTTGAGGTTGCTATTGTTATTGACCAGTGATTGAATTATGGATTTGGATCTTTTCTTTTCTCTTTCCTGTTTGTTTGTTTTAAATTTTATTTAGAGGTTTTCATTATTTATTTTTAGTTTATGAATTTTCTTTTCAGAAAGGATATATCTATAAGGTAGCATGAAACTTTGGTCACTTTTAAAAATTATTCACTAGTCATTTTTTTTCTTAAAATTTTGTACCCTTTAATTATTTTACTCTTGCATTTTTTTGGTATTTTTAAAATATTTTTTTTTTGAAAAAAAATTAAGTTGGATTGAATTAAACCTTACTAGCACGGTTGGTGGAATTTTGGAAGAGAAAAATGTCTCAAAAAATTAAAAAAAAGTGATTAAAACTACCAAAATAAGGTGACTTAAGTTTACCAACTTACTTTAAACTGACAAACTTAAGTCACCTTACTTTAGGTGACGTAAAATTAGCAAGGTGATTAAGTTTATCAGCTTGGAGCAACAGTTGATATGGTGATTGGTATATTTTAGTCAATTTTCTTTTTCAACTATAGAGAGAAAAGAGAAGAATAACAAACAAACAAAAAAGTCTGCAAAAATGTAGAGAATGTATTTGAAAAATTCTGATATTTTCAGTATTATAGCTGAAAAAATAGTGCCAAAAATAAACCAGAAAATGAGGGATAAAAGAGGAAAAATTTTAAAATGATAAATTTGCTCCCACTAAATATACTTTCTATTTTTATTAATATGGTGATTTAAGTGTCTCTTGTTAAGCAAAATTTGTTTCAACTGCAGATACCTTGTTCCATCTGATCTGACAGTTGGGCAGTTTGTGTATGTTGTTCGCAAAAGGATTAAGCTAAACGCAGAGAAGGCCATATTTGTCTTTGTCAAGAACACTCTACCTTCCAATGGTGAGCTGCAACACATTTTTGTCTTGCCTTTTTCTGTTTATAATGAACTCTTGTCTAATATCATCCAACTTTGTCACAGCTGCCTTGATGTCTACCATTTATGAAGAAAACAAGGATGAAGATGGTTTTCTTTACATGACTTACAGTGGAGAGAACACCTTTGGTTCTCTACTTCTAAAAGCTTGAATACTTTGTGTAAATAGAGCTTGCGAAGTGTATATTCTCACCGCATCTCTTGGGGAGTTAAATGCCTTTTTCCGATATTTAATCTTATCTATTGGTGCTCGAAGCATTCTAATTATAGTAATTAGTTTATCTGAAGTTGCAAAAAAATTATTATGTAAGTATGTCATTTTTTTATTTTATTTTATTTCTGTGATGATTTATCACTGATCAGGGATAGGTTTTCAATGAACAATCATGCAAAATTTACGTTCTCATTAAGTCTTAGTTCGTTTTTAGAGTATCGTAGTGTGGTAATGAAAATTTACCTTTAATAAGGCAATTATTCCCCAACGGAGAAACAGAAAGATTTCTAACATTTCTTTCCGAGTCCCTCTTGTCGGACTGAAGGTGGGAGAAGATACACACTCCTTTGATGATTTAATCAAGTTACAAAGTTTTACTTCCAAACTTTACTTATTTCAATTCAAATTAAGTGGGTATCTTTCTGATTGTACGAGTAAAAGGGATGAAGAAAGACAATATTTACTTGATGTGGGTTTTAGTTTTCCTCTTTATAGTTGAAACTTTAAGAGTACTTTACCCCAACCCAACATGTATTATATGTTTGAAAAAAAAACGATTTTCTTTTGAATTCAAAACACAATATATCGTCATTCTAGGAGTATGCTATGTTCGGTCATAGCTCACCTTGAAAAACACTGATATTTAAAGAATATAGACAAAATGTAATTAGAGAAAAACCAACCTATTAATTTTACATAATAAGTTAATATTTAAAGAAAAGTTTTGATATCTTTCAGTTTCACATATAAAACATATTTATACAAGACGTTCTAGGAATAATAGACCACCCACTCCCTAAAAAATAAGCACAAACTAACTTATATCTTTAAGTCTACTACCACTAACACACTAATCGTTAAAATAAAAAGATATTATCTAATTTAAAATCATAATTTAACTCTCTTATTTTATATGGGCAATACTTTTACTTTATGTTGTGTTTGCTACGAATTTAAGTTGTAATAATAATGAATATTTTGTACAGAAATCGAAGTTAATCATTATAATTTTGGGACTATTTTATTTGAAACTTATCAAATTTGATCATAAGTTCATTTTGACAAATAATTAAAAACCATAGAGTCTCTTCAGTATGCTCAAACCAATGCTTCATCATTAGGAAAAAACTTGCCGAATTCTGTTCGCTTTTCTCACTCTTATCAACGAATTGGTTATGAAGTTGATGCATAATGCCAAGTACGACTCAATAGATTTTTTCAAAGAATCTACAGTATGTTTCATCTTTATACCTAACTTTGTTACCAAATGATACGAATACAATTATTTGTATCTAAAATTAAAAATAACAATTTTTTTTTAGAGAAAATGTAAATTTGGAATCTGAACATTCCAATGATTTAATTCAAAGAAAACCAACCTATTGATTTGACATAATAAGTTAATATTTTAACAAAAGTTTAGATATCTTTTCGTTTAATATGAAATACATATTTGTACAAAATATTATAAGAATAATAAACCACCCACTACCTAAAAAATAAGCACAAACTAATTTATAGCTTAAGTTTACTCACACACTGATTGTTAAAAAAATTAGATATTATCTAATAAAAAGTCATAATTTAACTAACTCTTTTACATTAAATAATAAAATTATAAATAATGATATAGTCATAACAGATTCCTTTAGTAAGAGATTAAGATTGGATTAGGGCAACCGAAAAACACATTTACTCATTCAACTTGTATTTTGTTTAATTTGTTGTGTGCTTTATATTTTATAAGGTTTCAGATCACATCTTTTTTACTTTAGAATTAAAGTATAGAGGAAAAAAAAACATAAACAATGAAATTGAATCTCTTGACTATTTTGAGTCTCTGACTATTAACAGAAAAGGAAAGGAGCCTACAAATGACAAGATTGCTAGAAATATACTAAATGGTGCAACTTAGCCCACTCCTTATATTGCAACTGTAAAGAGTTGGACACGGAAATGCACCTGGCTATTCTAGCATTAACAACACATAAAACAGTAGCAAGATAAGCGTACATAAGAGGGGTATAATGCCTGCCATATGACAACTACACTTGTTACCACACGACCTTATTCATACAATGCTCTGACATCTCTTTTGCATAGGGTGTAGTTATATTTTTCTTACTCCAGTTCCTTGAGAAAGTCTTCGTTGTCAACCAAGGCCTACAAACAAATGAATAGTAAGTTTTCATATTAGCCGAAAAGTGAGCAGTACTCGATCAAAAAGCGTTTCAAGAGGAGAAAACAAGGTAATTCCATAAACAAGTTTATATGCATATAATGAAAGCCAAATGTAGATTCAAATATGTTGGTTAATTTGAACATATTAAGCAATCACGTCATGAATTCATGTGAGAACATTGATAATCTCTGCCCAGCTGTCCTAACAAAGTAACAATACAATACTTCATTGCTATGCGCGTATACCATGCTTGTCTTTTAACACATTGTGTTTTATAAGAATGTGCAAATGATTTCTTAGAGGAGGTACTGTGTTATTCTACATGAGGGGATTCATTCCAAGAAAAAGCCTAAAAAAATAACACATCAAATTAGTTTTTATATCAACTAATTATGCGTCTCCTTCATTTTGTGTTACATATATCCTCAAAACCCTTGAGAAAAACCATTCCTTGCGCGCACATACAAATAGAAAATTTTGATTATTTTCACTCTTGCCATTACTTGAACACACTAGCAAAACTACACCTCCTGGCCCTCTCTGATAGTAAAAATTTTAGGTATATATTTATAGAATTATAAACAAATTACAAGTATAAAATAGGTTGATATCTTTTTAGATTTTTATTTTTAAGTTTTTATTACTCAAAATGTACTATAAACTCAATAATTTAAATATATTTATATTCAAATAAGATACACATAATATCATTTTCAATAAAAAATAAGTAACAATGAAAATAAATAATACTATCTTTTCACTATTTATATGATAACCTTACTAATTAAAATCCAGAATCTTCCGTGAGCACAATAAGGAACTAAGACAAACAAATTGACAATGTGTTTCTTCTGATCAATTCAGTTGTGGAAAAACAAGTTTTTTTCAAAATGAAAGAGATGAATGATAAAAAGCAGCTGATGTTGATTTTAAAAATTAAAATAAATTAAAGACTAGCAAAAACTCACAGTTTTCCAGCCTTCTGGATCCAGAAAAGCGGTAATCTTGGTGTTGAGTCCAGGAAGTGGACCTGGTTGTTGAGTTATCTTTCCTCCAAGCTCTTGTGTTACCAACTTGACAACTTCAGCACTTTTGTATACATCATCAGTACCTATTGCAATCTATCATTTGACAAAATAATAAATGGCACTGGATAATATTCGAGGGAAAATAGAAAACGAATTCTTAAGAGTTCCATATCATAGTCAGAAACAGTATTGGGTACCTGCGCATAAGCATTTCCTTTGGTGTATTGAATTAAATCATAATTGTAAGTCAACTCCAAAACAGTTGTCTTCTCCTCTTCACCATAACCCATAATGGCAGTGGTGTACTGTAAATTGTAACAAAAAGTGCAAGGAAAAATGAGCACCAACGTATCATAAAATGAGTTACATAAGATTAAACATAATGCTTAATATCACTAGTTAACCTTGTACTCAGGCCTATCAGTTTTCCTTAACAGACTCATCCCTAAGGCCTGTATGAAGGGTAGCAAAGAAACGAGTTAGTACCTAGTCTTGGGAAAACTTAAATTTTTCTGCAAAAAATCTTTGTAGTAGCTGCAGTGAGTACAGTTTTGCAAAGTACTAATAATGGATGGCAAAATGGCACATTATTGCACCTTCTCATAGAACTTGATAGCACGTTCCAAATCGTTAACACGAAGCATTACTTGACAAAATGGCTCAGGAGTTGACTCTCGTTGAATAAGTTCAAATGGGTAACCATCAGGATCTTTCACAAAGGCAATCACAGTCTTTCCTCCTTTGACAGGGCCAGGCTCCCTAGTGACATTTCCACCCTTACTCCGAACAACTTCTACAAGCTTGTAAACCTAGGAAACCAAAGTAATTATAATTCATCAAATAATTACAGAAAAACAATTGCATGTGAGCTCAAAAGGTAAAAGGAGACTCACATCTGGAGTTGCTATAGCAAAATGTCCAAAACCAGTCCCAATATCATATGAAGTCACTCCATAATCTGCAACCAGTATGAAAGTACTCTGAATTCATATCAATAAGAGGGTTCAACCTTAAAATGCACGCATGGTGACTTAAAAATTAAAAGCCATTCATCAACGCATATCATAAAATTTAAGAAGTCAACCACAACGTGTAACTTTTACCAATTCATCGTACAAATTTTGCTAAATGGAAGAATCAGTTGCAAAACAATTATCTTAGGTTGCGATCATTTTCCCCCATTTCCTGATCCTCCATTTACCGAGTTCATTACTCCTCATCTTTGAAATTGACAAAGAAGGTCAAAAATTGAAAGTAAAGTATGCATTTGATTATGGAATCAAAATTTTGAAATGGAAGACTGAGTCCATGATAAATTTTAAATTTTGAACTTTGAAGCACTAATATGTGGCAGCTTTTTGACTCACAACAAGGGCTCCAAAAAGCGATTACATTCTAAGTGTCGCACAGTCTTAGTGGTGTGACACTAAGCTACTTGAAAAAATAGTTTAGACCACAAAACTACCGACGCATAGCAAATACCAAAAATTCTAAGCAACCAAGATAACCTGCAATGATAAACATATAAAACGACAGAAAAATATGAAATTTGATATATCAGATTTGGACGAGAGAGGATCAGCATACTGTATGTCAGCTCCACAGCAAAGTGAGATTCTTCTGGGCCAAATCCAAGAAAGGCATTTGAGTATTTTTCTTCTGGGACGTCTCTTTGCCTCAATAGCTTCATACCAAAAGCTTCAGTATAAAACCTGAAGTAATAAACGATATGAGAAGACTAAAACATCATATGCCGTCTTTTCAAATGGCCCGTCACCACTGACAAACTCAAAGAAGCTTACTTGATGGTGCGGTCAAGATCACCTACACTGTACACAGCATGAAGGGGTCGACGCTTATCATTCTTTGGCCAATCCATTATCTCAGCATTAGTAGCAGAAGCCATAATAAACTAATACAACTATTCAGCTCTCTGCATTCATAAATAAGTTAATAATCCATCATATTAATGAACATTCAAATAAATTTGCGCAGCAATCTTCAACAAATAAATTCAAGTAGCATTTTCAAATGCTTTCGTGACATTCATTTCCAATTAAAGGGAGGAAAACTTTTATTAGTTTCTATCATCACTATGACAAGAAGGTTTACCAAAAATCTATGTGATTGGAATCAAAAGTAAGAATTAAGAAGAATAGTTCAAAAAACGATGTCATTATTTACATTAATTAAGTATAATATTATGATAAATTTTATAAGTATTAAATTTGCGCAGCAATCTTCAACAAATAAATTCAAGTAGCATTTTCAAATGCTTTCGTGACATTCATTTCCAATTAAAGGGGGGAAAACTTTTTATTAGTTTCTATCATCACTATGACAAGAAGGTTTACCAAAAATCTATATGATTGGAATCAAAAGTAAGAATTAAGAAGAATAGTTCAAAAACGATGTCATTATTTACATTGATTAAGTATAATATTATGGTAAATTTTATAAGTATTAAATTTTATAAGCATTATAAGTGTCTGTATCCATTGTAATAACATTTTGGAATATAAAGTGATAGATGTATAAAAACAATGTTGCTCTTCTCATAACAGTTTAACCTTTTGGTAGAGCTGATTTTCAAAAAAATTGTAACATGATGTCAAAGTTAAATATCTATGTTCAAGACCCAATAACCTCACTTGTTAAATTGTAAGTGTTTGTCATACATGATGCATAGAGCTAACGCTTGTAAGAGAGTGATAAATGTATAAAATTAATATTGGCTCTTCTTTCAATAACTTAAACTTTTAGAAGAGTTGATTTCTTAACAACTTTTAACATAAAGGCCAACCATTCTTATTGACTGATATGTCCATTGGAAAAAAAACTATGGGACTTCCTCACAAAAAAATTAAGATAAGTCTTGAAAAAATAAAAATAAAAGACAAGTGATCTAAAATAGAATATAAATAAAATAGGTTAAAAATACAAAGTGATTTTACGATAAACAAAAACTCACACTTTGAGGGGATTGTTAGAGGTAATGTTTCACATTAATTAAATACAATAATATAATAGAGTTTACTTTTTAGGATTGGAAGACCCATAATTCTTATTAACTTTTATATAATATTAGCCGTTAGTTGATTGTGCCAAAAAATCTTGAGCATCTTCTCACTAAAGATAAATATATGGGCTTGTAAAAATCAAAAGATTCAAGTAACTTAAAAGAATAGAATATAACAAAATACGTTAAAAATACAAAATGATTGTTTTAAAAGATATAAAAACACACACTTTAATGATATGTTTCTACTTATTGATTAACCTTTTTGAGATTAAAAGACTCGTTATTCTTATGAGTTTTGACACGATCATTTTTCTTTGGCCTTACCATTTCTTAATTACACATGAGCTACTAAGTACCCTACTTTAAAAACTAAATTGTACATTCGCATTGCACTATTATATTAGATCATTTGTATCATTTAGTCTCTTATATTAGAAATAGTGTCATTTTGATAAACTCCATAAGAGTTTAGAAAATTGAGCTTGAGCTGCAGAAAATATGAAAGAAACTAGAGGAAGAAGATGATAACAAAAAGTGAAAATTAATCATATATTGTATGTTACTATAGCATTACATATATAGCTGATAATAATGAATAGTGTGTACACATGGCACACTTGATGAAAGAGAAAAAGGGAATATTGTGCACATGGCACACACATTGTAGGCTGTGGAAATCAGTTAGTAACGAATTAATGATTGCATGTGAAATTATTATTGTGTTTGCTATGAAAAGATGCTAATTAAAATGGTATTATGCTAACATCCTTCCACGAGCTCATGGTCGAGGCAAGACTATGAGCTTAGTTCGAAGTTCTTGAAGTTTTTGACTTGGAAGAGACTTTATCATGATATCTGTAATATGTTCTTGAGATGGGGGTGTATTTCACTGCTCAAGTGCCTGAGAAAACCTTCTCACGAATAAAATAGAAATCAATATCCACATGTTTGGTGTGTGAGTATATAACATGATATTTGGCTAGGTAACCCGAAATCACATTGTCACCATAAACAATGGATCGGACAAGAAGTTGGAGATGTAGTTCAATGAGGAGTCTTTTAATCCATAGGAGCTCAATAATACCATATGCTAAGGCTCTGATTCTACTTCAGTGGATGACCTAGAAACAATTTTGTATTTTCGCGCTAAGAGATTAAAGAGGCACCCATGTAAGCATAGTGACCTCCAGTGGGTCTTCTATCATCTATGTTGGAGGCCCAATTTGCATCTATATAGGAAGACAAGGCCAAACTCTGTGTGTTGTTTAGCATGAATCCAAATTGCATTGTGCTTTTGAGATATCAAAGTAATCTTTTGGTTGCAATCAAATGAGTTGAAGTAGGATAATATAAGAATTGGTAGAGTTTGTTGACAATATAGCTAATATTAAATTGGTAGAGTTTGTTGACAATGTAGCTAATATTAGATCAGAAAAGTGTGCAATATTGTAAGGCACTCACCACATACCTATATTGAGTAGCATCTATGTCAGAGAATAGATCCTCATCATATTTGGAAAGAATAGAACTGGAACTCACAAGTGTATTGTAAGGTTTTGTGTCTACCAGATCCAATTTGTCAGAAGTTCATTGATAAACTTTGCCTGACTCATGTGAAAGCCTCCATTTGTTCTCTGTATGTCAATGTCAAGAAAATAGGATAGTTCACCAAGATTTTTAAGAGAGAATTCTGAATTGAGTTTGTCTATGAAGCATCCAATGAGAGCTTGATTGTTGCTAGTGATCAAGATATCATCAACATTAATAAACAAGACCACCAGTTTGTTATCTTGAGAGTACATCGTCATTGAAGTCTCTGCATTTGAGTTTTTGAAGCCCCAATTCATGAGACATCCAATGTTTGTCTTATACCAAGCACGTGGTACTTGTTTTAAGCCATAAATGAATTTTTTAAGTTGGTAGACATAGTCAGGATGTATGGGATCAATGAAACCCTTAAGTTGTGTCAGATAAACCTCTTCCTTCATATTTCCATTCAGAAATGTTGTATCAACATCCATTTGTCGTATAAACCAATTTTCTGATAAGGCTATGGTGAGCACAACACAAATAGTTGTGGGCTTTACAGCTGGACTAAATGTTTTTTGTGGTCGAGTCCAGCACTTTTCTGAAAGCCTTTGGCCACTACTCTTACCTTGTATTTATCAAGACTTTTGTCTAATTTCAATTTAGTTATATAGATCCATTTGTTTTTAATGATTTTTTCATGCTTTGGTAGTGGTACTAGTACCCATGTGTTGTTTTGTAAGAGAACATTGAATTCAGTTTGCATGGACTCTTTTCATTTAGGGATTTTGAGAGCTACCTTGACTGTTTTGGGTTTAGGAAGGATAACGGTGGTGGAATAAACTTAAGGTTTTTGAATGTCATCTTTGGCCCTTGTAGTCATGGGATGGTATTGGTAAGACTGGGTAGGGGAATATGAAGGACATTTGTGAGAGAAATGTCTATTGGATTGAAAATAATGGTAGGAAAGGTGTCGAGTATAGGGAAGATGGAATTGAGAGTAGATGACAAAGAAGGCAGTGCAGGGGATGATGTTGGGGATAGAGATATGTGAGTAAAAGGGGAACTTGTAGGTTGTGTGGAGGTGGTAGGTTCAAGGACTGATATAGGTGGTTGAACTGTTGTGTCAAGTGAGGGTTCACGTGATGCTATAGGCTCACAGGTAGCCATTGAGGGAAAAGGATTGTACACTGGATAATGTGGTTTATTGACCGAGGGTAGTTGCATAAACATAGGTGTTGGTGCAGAGGGATTGGATGGTCTGGTGTCAGAAGATAATTGTAAAAAGGAAAATTCAACCTTATTAAAGCTTAACTTGGTGAACATTTCATCAAGAGTGAGTACTCTTTTTTGTTGGTGATTGTTGTTACTAATGACTCATAGTGTACATCCAAGAACATAGAGTACTTGTTTTCTTTCAGTCAGTGTATCTCCAGTAGCTAAGATGTGATCAATGAGATCTCTTCAATGGCTAATGTATTGCTCCATGGATCTAGCCAATTTTCTCAAAGATTGCAGTTGCCAACACAGCTGCATTAGTCTTGCTGGAGAATCATCATTGAATATTTTTTCAAGTGCAATCCAGTAACCAAAGGCAGTGTTCTTGCCAATCAAGTATCTCAAGGAGGTGGATGAGATTGAGGAGTAAATCCAGTTCTTCACAGCACGATCTTACCTATCCCAAAATTGATAATCTGTATTGACTTCAAATACTTCACAAACGTTACCAATTGAATTTGTTTTTTGTTAAGTTTAGAAGGTATGGAAGCAAATCCATCTACCAGAGACTGCAATCCATATACTATAATCACATGTTTCAATTGCTCTTTTCAGATTAAATAATTGGTTTCATCTAATTTAATTGAAAAATTAGGATTAATTGGGTATGTAATAAGATTTTGGTAAGAGGCCATAGATGTAAAAGATTGTGTTAGTCCAAGTAATTGCATTTCATTTCTCTTTCTTGAGGTAATTGATTTTCCTTATTCACAATGGGTGAATCATCATCGTTGCAATCATCTATGGAAGTTCAGTTGAAGCCATAAGTTATGACTCTGATACCACGATAAACTCCACGAGAGTTTAGAGAATTGAGCTTGAGTTGTATAAAATATGAAAGAGACTAGAGGAAGAAGATAACAAAAAGTGAAAGTCATTCATATATTGTATCTTACTATAGCATTACGTATATGACTGATAATAATGAATAGTGCAATATTGTGCACGTGACACACACAATGTAGGATCAGGATGAGAATCGGAATAAAATGGAACTTAAATTAAATAAAATAATATTATAGTGTTTGATTTACAATTAATATGGAATAGAAAGCACTATCATATTACGTTAATACTCCTATATTCGGTAAAGTTTAAATAATATTATTTAATTATTATGTTACGTTAATACTCTTATATTCAGTAAAGTTTAAATAATATCATTTAATTATTATTTTTTCGTCAGTTAAAATAAATTATTAAAATTATTATTTTTCTAAATAATTATTACTTAAAAATAAAATATATTATTAAAATTATTATTTTTCAAAATAAGATTTAGGTTTTGAGTTTTGGGATTTGAGATTTGAGATTTGAGATTTAGGAATTTGTGATTCATGATTTAGGAATTTGTGGTTTGAGATTTGAGTTTATAATTTAGGGTTATATTTATGGGTTAAAGTTTATGATTAAAATTATTATTTTTCTAAATAGGATTTAGAGTTTTGAGATTTAAAGTTTAGGATTTACAGTTATATTTATGAGTTAAGGTTTAAGATTAAAATTATTATTTTCTAAATAAAGTTTTGGGATTTGGAGTTTAAAGTTTAAGATTATATTTATGAGTTAAGGTTTAAGGTTAAAATTATTATATTTTTAAATAAGGTTTAGTGATATGTGATTTAAGATTTAGGGTTTGTGGTTTAAGATTATATTTAAAATTAGGATAAAATTAAAAAAAATAATTGAGATAAGAATGAAATCATGATTTATTAAAGGGAAGAAATAATTATGATTTTTTATGTTTTAGGAATCAATTTAATTACATTTTAACTTTTTAACTCAACTAAATATAAAATTAAAAAGAATTAATTTTGATTTCATTATATTCTAGTTAATCAAACATGATAAAAAAATCAATATAAATTATATTATTTTAATAATTTTTATGTTATATTAAGTGATTAAACGCGCAGTTATTATAGACTAAATAATATTATTTTTAATTAAAAAGACTAAATTATTCGAATAATCTATCTAAATAATTTTTATGGTAATTACATCATTTACGGAATAAGAATTATCAGGCACGATTATACCCACAGTATCGATAAATGCTTCCTTCAACAAATGAGTAAAGTTTTTTTTTTCAATAAACAACCCAAAATGAGCATAATCTAACAAAATAATAATAATCAAATCACAAGTAATTATCGGAAAATCCAACGGCGAAATTATACAACTTGAAGAGCGTGAGAGTTGAAGAAACATTTAGTCAGGTAAGAAATGGACCATTTCAAGTTTCAATGCCACACAAATTTTCAAAATAACACAAACCTGGAATTCCAAGGCTTGAAGCTTACCAGTAGAGAACTTATCAGGGAGTAACAAATATCTAGACGATTGGACATATTTATATATTCAACAAGGTAGAGCATTCTTTATTTTGACAAGATAAAGGACAAAATTGTAACTTTAATGGATTTGACATATGGTTACGTGTTTGTATACGTGGAAATTATTTTGATTTATGTTTTTGTATGCTGGAATATTTTTATTATTGATTAAATTTAAAATTGGTAAAGTGTTTAAATGATTATTTTATTGAGATTAAATATATTGTTTAGTTTTTTTATTAAAAAATATTTTAAAATTTTTTTATTTATGAAAAATATGTAATTAAAATTTATTTGTTGATTGAAAAAATATCAAAATAAAGATAAAGTTAATTTTTTATCTTATTTTTTATTAAATATAATGATATAATATATAAATCATATATATGTTTATATATAAAAAATTAATATTTAATTAAAAAAATTTAAAAATAAATAATATTTTTGATAAATTTTGAATAAATTTTTTATTGTTTAATATCCAACACATTAGATAATAAAATTTAAATTTAAATTTAATTAACAATTTTTTTAATTTTTTAATTAAAAATTATTTTATTAAATATATATAAAAATATATATATATATAACATAATTATTATTTTATTATATTTAAAAAATTAAATAAAAAATTAATTTTATGTTACACTATCTTATAAATAAATCAACTTAAAAATATATTTTCCAATAACCCATAAAAACTAAATAAAATATCTTCATGGCCGTTTCTCAATTAATTAATGATGTATATAAATTATAAACTTAAAAATACGTGTCAACATGATGTTCATAAAAGTCGCCATCAAGATAAAAGTAACAAAAGATACTCAAAAGCTCCTGATTCATATCGATTTAAATATAATATTAAAGGTTCAGTTAACATAAAAATCTTGAGTATGAACTAGTAAAAAAATATGTCATAATAACATACTCACACTTAAGTCATTTAATCACAAGACAAAAATAATTTATTTATTAATTTAGGCGTAACCATCTATCATAATTCAAATTATTATTATTAAATAATTAATAATATTATAATTAATAAAAAAAATCAATATATTACACACTTATGTAATGAGGTTGATTTACCCCGTTCTAAGTGTTAAGGCACAGCTCAGCTCCTATGATATTACTGATTAGGAGGATGTGATTGACATTGGTGATAAAAATGTTATAGTTAATAACATCAAGATATAATAAAAAATAATATTTATTATAAATAAATGATGATGAATTAAAAAATTTAATTTTATTAAATTAAAAAGTTTTAATAAATATTATTTTTTATGTTTATGAAAGACATTTGTATCAATTAATAATATAAAAAAACACGAAGAGAATAAGAAAAACCTCAATGGTCAATATTTACTTCTGCTTTGTATTATTTGAAAATTTGTATCTAAATTTCTGTTATACTTTTTGTTTTTAATATTTTTCAATGAATTTTTCCTTATTTGTATAAAAGAAAAAACATGAGTCTAAATTTTAGAGAGAGTATTTATTATTTTGAAAATAATATTATTCTATATCAATTAAAATATTTATTTTATAAATAAGAAAAAAAATTGTTAATTGTTTTTTATAAATAATTTATTGTACTTATCATATAAATATATTAGATTAAAATATCCTATCCCATCAATGGTATGATTAGCAATGCATAATTTATTCTACTTTTATGGGAAGAGAAATGTTATTTATTACTATTAAATAGAAGAATAATTTTATCATAATTTATGTAATAAATTGTGATTGAATATATATCATTAAAGTTTGTATTATATTTAATGTTTGATTTATGTTTTAACTACTTTAATTTTCTATTTAAATGGTGGTGAATTTACATAATTTCAAGGAAAAATGAGTATTTGTGTTTAAGGGACCAACAGTGTTAAGCATTGATACGTGACTTTTTATTAAAAATGAATTCTTAAAAAATTGTGATCATTTATGATATGTCATTTTTTTATAATCAATATAAGGTTGATAAATATATAATAAAAAATGAGTATTTGTGTTTAAGGGGCAACAATGATGGTAAGCATACATATGTGACTTTTTATTAAAAATAAATTGATAAAAGATTGTAATAAGTTATGATATGTTATTTTTTATAATCAATGTAAGTTCTATAAATATAAATATAATAAAAATAAATAAATAATGATGATCAATATAAGGTCTAAAAAAGTAGATATTTAATTAATATTTTAATGATGTGTTATTAATTAAGAATTATTTTTTTAATATAAATCACCTACGAAATTTTAAGTGATGTTTTCTATCATTTTATAACGAGGAAAAATCGTATGATACATAACTTCAAAGATGTGGTTATTGCTGTAATTCTTTTTGTTGTTTCTACTTCATATTTAATTTAAGTTTTTAAATTAACAAAAATAATATTTTATCTTTAATACATTTGAGTTATGATATCTACCATTATTCTTATGGAAAATTGTAAGATAATAACTCTAATGTTGAGTTATTGTAACAATCATGTTGCTTTTATATCATATTTAATATAATTTTTTAAATTAATAAAATTAATATTTTATTATTTTTAAAATTAATTAAATATTTTTAAAATATGTATACTAACTTCTGAAATTTATATTATTTATATTATAAAACCTCAAAATAAAATAAATTGCGACAACATCCCTACCTAACTTCAATTATAGTGTTTCTCGACTAAATTTATGCATGAACATTGATTTCATTGTAGGTTATTTTAAGTTTTCGAATAATAATTTGGTATAAGATTAATTTTATATATTATAATTATAATTAAGATGATTGATTTTTATTATATAAACTATGTAAATTTAATTATTTTTATTAATAATAATATATCATATGATTTATAATTTATAATAAATGGAAGAATGAAGCAAGTTTGGGACCCAAATTTTTGTTTAGCAGTACTGCTCCTTTTATGTGAGCATTAATAATATTCGTTTTATTTATGGTTGGTACGTTTCCTTCTTCTTCTTGTTTTTAAAGGTTGATATACCAGAATTTCTTAAGATGTCACCAATCTTAATTTTTATTCTTCCCTAAACATATTTAATTATAGATCTAGTTGTGCGTTAGTACCAGTATAATCACACTTTTTTTTTAAGCATACAAATATAAGTACTTTTTAAAAAATGACTCATCTTAATATTACTCTCATATAAGTACTTTTTAAAAAAATATTTATCTTAATATTATTCTCGCTCAAATACGAATAACTGCAGAATTCTGATAAATTCGGAGCATTAGCGCACGCTTATTTATGGTTTGTACCAATTCAATGAAGAATAGATTAATTTTTCTATTGTCTAATAAAACAATATATATCGCTAATAATACATGTGAAGAATTGCAGTTGAATAGTGGATAAAATTGGCAAAAATGCTTGTTAATTTAATAATAACAATATTATTATAATAATTTATTAATAAAAAATTGTTAAATAATAATAATATCAATATATAATTAATAAAAATAATAAAATGGATATTTCACTTTATTATACTGGCAAAATGTTTTAAATTACTTGTTTATTAATTTAAAAGTAAAAATATTATTATAATTTAAATTTTATTATTTTAAATTATTATTATTATAACAATAATTTATTGATAATATCTTTGTTAAATTATAAAAAAATATCTAATCAATAAAAAAAATAAAACAATATTTTAAACACTTTTATTATATCAATAAAAAATAATTATAATAACATTATTATTACGAATAAAAGTTGTGGTTAGCAATGAACCACATCCTATCCTATCATCCAGTAATGTATATATTTAAAATATATATATAAAAAATCATCTCCATAACATATAATAATAATAATAATAAATTTAATAATATTAAATAATAAATAATATTTTAGGTTGAAAGACGTCGCTACCTACTTTTCAATAAATGCACATCGTTTATATATTACAGGATACATATCAAAGTGATTTTGAAAATTTGTTCAGATATTAAAAAAAAATCAAATTAAAAATAACATCAATAAATTTATTAACATTTTTTAATTAAAAAAAATTAGAAAATGATAAATATATAAATTAATAAGTAGTTATAATAATTAAAAAAATATGTTTTAGGTAGATATAAAATAAATAATTTTCCTTTCTCACTAATTTATAATTTCTGTATTATTTATTATCTCTCAATTTTCCTTTTTTTATCTCATTATTAAAAATAAAATTAGTCTTTTCTAAAAAAATTATAATTTATTGATTTTAATGGATATTGTTTTTGTTATCATGTTCTTTTAGCTATATTGGGCGATGAAAAGAATAATAGTTACGAATATTGACATTTTTATTCTTGTATCATTTTTTTTTTGTATTATTTTATATTTTTATTTTTAAATTATGTTTTATTTATATTGAAATAAGCTTTTTATTTTTACTTATGATGTCACGTTGTTTATAAGCATACCGAAAAGTTGAATAAATAAATTAAAGATGTCAAAAATTTGTAAAGCAAAAGATCTTATTTCTATCCAAAATTATTCTTTGAGCTAATAATGAAAAAATAAATTGTTTTGTTATTTATATTTAGATCTTCTTTAACTCTCGACAATATTTAGATTAAATAGTATATTACAATAAAAATTATATATTGTATTGAATTTAGGTACCATAACAAGTTTTTTATAGCTGTGTTTTTCTTAAAAATATGAACAATGTTATCAATTTTGAGTTATAACTAATAAGTTATGACTCTTGAATAACAAAAACGTTTAGATTAGTAAATGATTCATTAAAAAAAATGAATTAAAATTTAAAATTAGAGAATAGAAACGGATTGATTAAATTTTTTATATTAGTTTACTTTTCTTAGTTATTTATTAAATTTAAATGTTTTTTATATTAAATAATATCTTAGAATAATTTATTTATACCAAACAAAAATAGTTAGAAAAACTTTACTACGAGGAAGCTTTATTGTTATCTACTCTGTATATGTCTTATATATTCACTCATGTTTTAATGGTACAGGTTTACAGCTTGGTAGGTATGTTGGCTAAAATTAAAAATGGGTGGTTATGTTGCTATAATTTTGAATGTTATAATTATTTTTATTTATAAAAATTCTATATATAAAGATAAAATAGTTAATTTATAAGTTTTTATTAAAATAATAACAAAATAAATTATAATAACATGTTGAAATTATTAAGGTAAAAATAAAAATATTTAAAATTTATAATCATAAAAATAAAACTCAAAATTATTTAAGTTCGTGTTTATTATGAAAAAAATCTAACATATTATTTCATATTAAGGGTCGTTAAATTAAATACAGTTTAAATTGAATTATAATTGTTTAAAATTATTAAGTGTTGAATATTATATAACTAAATTTTATTCGTTATTATTTAATGTTATTTTTATTACAATAAATTTTAATTATATTAATTTATGTAATTAAAAACAATATACTTTGTTAACCTTCTCATTGTTTGTAGTCCGCTGGACATCTTGGAACAAATAATAGACCGTTTGGAATCCATATCATTCCATTACTTTCTTTTGTATGAGACATGTTTCTCATGGTATGAACAGATAAAATATCATAATCTTTTAAAATTGTGTAGATTCTTATGTGATCTAAGAAAACGTAAACAAATATAGATTTTACAAGTGAGAAAGGACGAAAGGATTATATAAGTGACTTTAAGTAAGAGAATGTGATAAACGATATTCATTTTCTTGATTTAATATTATATTTTTTTAATGAATCAAATAGAAAACATGAAAGATATTATTTAATTAAAGTTATTATTAAAATATTAATTTTTTATTCATTAAATACTGAGTTTTTACTATCACAAGTTACTCAAAGATGTTACCTATAAATAATTTGTTTTATTTGTAAAAGACATACGCTTAAATGAATTAGAAAACATTCATAAAAAAATAAAAAAATATATTTATGAGATTGTTACTTAATTTGTTCATTCTTTACAAGTAATATTCTCCCTAATTTATTCTAAAGTTTTTTCACGTAAAATATTTGTGTTTATTTTATTTTTTTTATTCTCAATTTCACTTAAATTGTGTATTAGTTTTAATCCGGTAATTTTTCTTAAAAAAATATAAATATTTTCGTATATGCTGATTATTATTTCTGCAAATTTCTCACTGGAGTTAAAAACAGATTAAACATAAATCTAGTGGTCTGGCCATCGTGGAATTACTAGGGCACATAAATTAGGTTGATTCTGATATAACTTGTTATGTTCAATTTATTATTTAAAAAACTAAAATGTCGACATTTATGAGTTTATTATCATATAAGATGTATTCACCCATCAATACAACTTAAAAAAAATCAATTTAAACATATTAGTTCTAGGCATTTTTCTGCCATTGGACGGTCAATTTATCTCAGCTAGCCACTTGAATCAATACCTCAAACTTGTCGGTGTAAAAGTAGTTGGGCGAATGGGTTACCTAAGCCTTCAAGGCTGACGTTAAGGTTCATCGTACTGTGGTTTAAATTTTAAAATATGTAAATTGTATAAATAACTTAATTATTTAATTGATTTTATTTTTATTTTTTTATAATATTAAAAACACTTAAAAAAATTTATCTATACATTTAGGGTAGATCTCTGCAGGCCTAGAAGTGTTGGTTATTGATTCTTTTATATATCACATTTTATAATTTTATTAAAATTTTAAATTTTAAATATATTATATTCAATAATTTGAAATTAAATATTAGAATACTGAATAAAAATACATATTGATAGTAATTTTTATTTGGATTATTTTAACTATTATTTTATTTAATAAAATATTGTAAAAATAAACTAAGTTAGTTTAAGATGGTTGATAAAATTTATTTTATGGACATCACAAGAGAGATTTTTTTTCTTCATAAGTTACATAACTAAAAAATTCAAAACTTTATTTAAATTAAGAAATTTCCTAAAATTTGATTAAGAATTGGAGTAACTTCATTTTGAAAAAATGATCGGTCCTTATTAGTTAAATTTTATATCTTTTAAATATTAAATACATTTGTCTAAACTTTAATAAATTTAAGTTAATAAAATATATAAAAAATTAAAATTTATTAAGAGTGTGTCTATTTTCATTTATAAAGTACTTCTTTTAAATAATTTAATAAGTTCTGTTATAGGCAATATCTCACATTAGTTGAGTGTGTAATGAAGTATTTAAGATACTCTCCACATTGTAATTTTAACTTCTTTGTTGGATTGGTTGTTCTTGTGGTGCTTTTCAAAAAATAATTTAATAAATTTATCATATTTTTATGTTTATAATAATTAACAAATTTATTAAATTTATATGAATTGAATAATCTATTTTATACATGGTAAATATACACACTATATCCTAGAATAAAAACAATTATGATTGGAATCATTGAGATAAAACAATTGAATGTTTAATTAAAAAATTATTGTAAATAAAAATAATATATAATTGTTGAAGTTGATTCATATCTTCATTAGGTTCATGCCAACTAATCCTAAAAAAATGAACAAACACAAGGAATATCATCATGGTGTTAAATCAATTCTTATGGCTAATTTAGTTTTCTTATAAAGAGAAACTGCTGCATGAAATGGTAGAAAGTATGATAAAAAAAATCACCTTATAACTTAATGATAAGTGTATTTATAAGGGTTAAAATTAATAAGATAAATATAATTGAATAATATATTACCAAATTTTATATATATTATCTGATTAATTAAATTAAATAATATTTTATGAGATAAATTGAATATGATTTATGTTTAAATTTAACCCTATCTATTAACTAGCTCTAATTATATATTTAGTACCTAAATGATAGCACGTACTAGAGAACAATTCCCTCCAACAATAACTAATATAATATTATAAAATTAATTAAAATAAAGAAAGTTGTGTTTAGTTCACGTAATGGAATTAGAATCGGAATAGGAATCGGATGGAATCAGTATTATAATATTTAGTTTACCATTAGAATTAAATAAAAAAAACACTATATATTACCTTAATACCCATATATTCAATAAAATTTAAATAATATCATTTAATTATTATTTTTTCGTTAAAAAAAATACATTATTTTTCTAAATAATTATTACTTAAAAAAAATATATTATTAAAATTATTATTTTTCTAAATAGGGTTTAGAGTTTTGAGGTTTGGGATTTGGGATTTAGGGATTTAGGGATTAAAGATTTAGAGTTTAGGGTTTAGGGTTATATTTTGGGTTAAGGTTTAGGGTTAAAATTATTATTTTTCTAAATAGGGTTTAAGGTTTCAGGATTTGAGATTTGGGATTATTACTTAAAAAGAAAATATATTATTAAAATTATTATTTTTCTAAATAGGGTTTAGGATTTTGAGGTTTGAGATTTGAGATTTAGGGATTACGGATTTGGGGTTTAGGGTTTTAGGATTTGGGATTTGGGGTTTAGGGATTTGAGGTTTGGGATTTGTGATTTGAGATTTAGGGTTATATTTATGGGTTAAGGTTTATGATTAAAATTATTTTTTTCTTTCTAAATATGGTTTAAGGTTTTGGGTTATATTTGTGGGTTAAGATTTATGGTTAAAATTATTATTTTTCTAAATAGGGTTTTGGGATTAAGGTTTAGAGTTTAGGTTTTTGGGATTTCGGGATTTGGATTTAAGGTTATATTTAAAATTGGGGTAAAATTAGAAAAAAAAATTGAGATGAGAATAGATTCATGATTCCTTAAAGGAGGAGAAGAAATTCTAATATCTTCTTCTTTAGGAATCGATTCCACTCCATTCTTATTTTTCAGCCTAACCAAATATAAAAATAAAATGAATCAATTCTGATTTCATTCCATTTCATCCAATCAAACATAACATTATATCCAAATGGTCGTGGATTCAGTTTTAAATATAGGCATAAATTTATTATTTATCAAATTCTACTTCATACCAGGTGGTATAAAGATGTTAATTATAAATATTTGTTTCTTTGTCTTAGTAAGATTAAACATGAAAATCTTATAATGGCATGCTCATTTTATGTTAGTGTTGTAGTTATGTGATGAGTTTATGTTGTGTTGTGTTTGTGATCAAATATTGGTTGATAAAGAGAAAATTTAAATAATATTTTTTAAAAAAATTATTTATTATAGTAAAATAAAATAAGATTTTTCAATTTATAAATGAAATTTTTTAATTCAATAGTATGTCAGTCTTGTAATAATCACGTTCATGTCATTTTCATATTATGTCAAGATTGTTGTACTTATGGTCATGATAGTCCCAAGTTCAATAATACTTAAAAAAAAATTCTATTACATAATAAAAATCTATAAAAAAAAATTTGGCATGGTGTCTCTTATTTTTATACACTAGACCAAACTATATAAATTACAACACGTCACCATTTGGTTACAACATATTATATAGTCCACTAAAGATTATAAAATAATTTATAACTTAACTAAATTACTAAGAAGTTAAAATAAATTCTTAATAATTACAAAAGAACCATAATTCATACAGACTTAAATCAGTTTACTGAGATAGTATTAAAGTCTTCTATCAAAAACTAATGGTGCATGAGAAGGAAAAATAATGGGTAAAAATAATTAATGAGTGTACAAGTTTAAGAAAATAGTAATTATAGAATATATTTATTTAATATTTAATAACTCAACTGTAAAATAAATACAAATCATTACATGAAAATATATATAAATTTTATTAATAATTTTTAAAAAATAAATATAATTAAAAATATATTTATGCATGTAAAATACTTATAAATAGCTTACAAATAATCATTTACTAAAAGAAAAACTTCACCAAAATTATACCAAAGGAAAGCTTCTCATATGTATATAGAGCTCTTTACACAGTCAGACAAAGTTTTAATTAGATATGTATTGGTTATACGTGTAGATAGGGACTCATTAATTCATTATTTATTTATTATGTTATTGTTGAATCCGAAAAGTGATGATGGTGCTTATTTCATGGTTTAAAAATAATACATAACAATATTTTGAAAAATTGATGTTAAAAACTGTATATAAAATTATGTGTGCTAATTAAAATATATATACATATAATAAAATTGAATAAAATCTTATAAATCAACATAATAATATGCATAATATTATAAATATTATTATTATAAGTTAAATATAAATTTCAATTTTCTAATCAAAATATATATTTATGTAGTAAATTTTAATAAAAACTTATAAATACTCGTAAGAATCAATTACCTAATTTTTAAACATAAGATACTAATTTTTTAATAGAAAGTACTAATTTTGTGAAAATTTAAGAGAATAAAGTTAAAACATTATAAACATTTTTAAATTAATAATGACTAAGTATGCAAAACAATTTGAGAAAAATGTTTCCATTCACTAAAAGAAATCAACTCCACCACTCAAAAAACATTAATAGATTCTACTGGAATATCAACTATTATTATTTTCACAATTATAAAAATCAAATAGTTTATAATTTTCAAACAATTAAATTTTCCAAACAAAATAACTAATACTAAAAACTAAGATCTAAAATAAAGTTTCATAACTTCCTTCTAAATTCCCAAAATTCCTAAACTAATATCATATTTATTATTTATCTAAAACTATTAAATTAATTAAAGAATAATAGACACTAAAAATAATCAATTTACATAAAAAAATTAAAAAATAATAATTTATTTAATTATTACTTAAATACTCTTAAAATAATGAACATAAAAAACAAAAAAATATAAATAAAGAAGGAAGAAGAAGAGAGATTTGATTTGATACCTCAAATATTACAAATGGCCAAAAATAAGGAAAGATTTATAGAAAATATTACAAAAAAGAAACTTTTTTTTCTCAGTTCTTTTGTCTCATTGCCAAATGGTCTTTATCTTTCTATGGTCGAATGGCCTTACTTCACTCTAAAGATTATAGCAATGCACGTGGCCAAGGTTGGCTTTAATTTTTTTTTCAAAAATTATTAATTATATTAAAACTCAAATATTATCAATTTAACATTACACTAAATAATTAATATTAACATAATTAATTTTGAATAAAAAAATTTAATCTCCTAACATTAAATTAAAAATATCAATATTTAATTATAATTATAAGAAAATCTCAATTAATATAAACATATATAAAAAATAATTTATATAATTAAATTCTATAAAAAGAAAAACAAAGTCTTACCCTATGGTGACGTTTGGTTCGTAGAATCAAAATCGGAATCGAAATCAAAAGAAAACAATGTTGTTTGGTTTGACCACTGGAATCAAGTTCGGAATCAGGATTACAGTATTTTGTTTGCCATTAGAATGGAATAAAAAAAACTGTAAATGACCTTAATACCCCTACATGCTGTAAAATTCAAATAATATCTTTTAATTACTATTTTTTCGTTAGAAAAATGAAATAATAATTTTAATTTTTAATTTTTTAAGTAAAAAATATATATTTATTTTTTTATATCATAAAAAATTAATTATATATTAACTTTTATAGAGATGAATTTTTATCAAGATTGTTTTTGATAGCATTCAATATATTGAAACCGTTTGTGGGATTGTTTTTGTACAGTGATGCTATTCATTGTTTACAGAATAACAAATTATCAATATAAACAGAATTATAAACGTATGTTGATCCTACTACTTTCGTATCATCTATTCAATAAAGCACAAATGTTCATATTTCATCTCTTCTGCAAGTATTGAAGTTGCCCTCTCAACAAAATTTCCATATTCATTAACTCCAATAGTTATCTTTCTTTTTTTAGATGAAACATTTGAGTTTTGTTGGTCGGTAGCATCTACATGTTGATGTAATGGATCAGTTTCATTTACTGTCTCTTGATCCCGTTCATTATCAAGTTCTAAAACAACATCATCTGGAGTCTCTGCATCTTTTCCTATGGCTCTGTCTTTACCAAATACAATAGCCAAGTCCTCGTAATAAGAAAATGACCTATTTCTAAAATGACCAGCTTCTTTGTGAAAGTATTAAAATATGTCAAATTGAAAATATTAATAATCAAATGAATTAATTTCTAAACATAAATAATGTATTTGTTCATAACAAATGAGAACAACAAAAAGATTACATCTACATATGCATCCCAAACAGGTGCCTCAGCAGCTATATGTTTATTCACTGGATCCCACCAAAATCCACTACTATTCTGACCAGTTAGCATGTCATGTATAGTAGTAAATTGAATTTTCAATGTTTTTTGAATCGAGACTCAATATGTGGTTTAGCTTTCATAGTGCAATCTGGTAGTTTTTGAAGTAGTAATTTCTCAATAGCATTTAATTAGCTAGGTTTGAAACCACCATCAGCTCTATATGAACCCTGATTGTGTAACTCTACAAGACACTCAATTAATTTTTCATCTAATGTTGTTGTCCAAAATCTTTTATTCTGTCCAGGGCCTCGCTTTCTTGAGGTAAAACTTTGTGAAGATGACATCCTAAAATTAAAAAGTAAGTACAAAAAAATACTTACTAACTGTTTAACAAAATAGAAATAGAAAACATATTAAAGTTGACGAGTCTAGAAACCAATGAGAATAATTTTAAAATTATAAGAATACGAGCAATAGCATAATATTTTACAAGATTACAAATCATTTCAATCAAAAAATCTCTTCATTACAACCACAATCAAGCATAAATAAGAAAACACGACTTCCATTAACCTAAACAATCACTATCATCTATCCCTTTCTCCTTTCCCTCTATTTATTGCACATGTTTGATGCCATATTGTCTCTAAATATACTTTATTCATGTGTAGAGTCTACAATTCTTATTGTATCTTCATCATCCTCATCCTCATCTTTATCTTCAAGATTTTCCCAATTTTCCTCAAATCGATCATATGACATTTTCTTTCTTATATAGGTGTGTAACAAGCAACAAGCAATAATTATTCGATTTTGAGTTTTAATGGGATAGAATGCTGGACTTCTTAGAATAGCCCATCTATTCTTTAACACACCAAAACATCTCTCGATCACATTCCTATCCTGTGAGTGCTTCATGTTAAAAAATTTGCGTGGATTGCGAGGTTGTGGACCATCTCTTCATTCACTCAAATGATAACGTTGACCATAATATGGAGCAAGAAATCCATTGGAATTTGCATATCCAACATCCAAAAGATAATAACGCCCTATATATTAAATATATTTTACAATTCAATTTCATATTCATAGAATTTTAAAAAATTGATCAATTCACATATTACTTACCAAGTTGGACTTTAAATCCATTCCTTCTACGTATAGTTTCATGTAAGACTCTACTATCAGCTGCTGAACCCTCCCAACCGGGTAAAACATAAATAAATTACATATCAGGAGAGTAAACCCCCAAAACATTTATGGTAACCTCACCCTTTCGGTTTCGATACCTAGACTTATCACCTACAAGAACTCTTACCCTAATATGAGTACCATCAAGTGCTCCTAAGAAACCCTAGTACCAATAAGTCAAGTAAAATCATTTAATTATTAAAAATATTACATGGTAATAAGAAAAAAGAAAGAAAGAAAGAAAGAAATTAAACATTATATCTACCATGAAATATTTCCACCTATCGTCATCACAATCGTCAAAAATAGGCTCAGGTTTTTTCAATAACTCCTTATGATAGCATGCAAAACATTATTGAAATACTTACTAATTGTCTCTCCAGATCTTCTAAATCGATGAGTTATAACTCTATTTTTCACATGGTGTGCAATCACATGAAGAAACATGGCTACCTGGTCATCTACTAACAAATGCTTTGATTGTTTTAGTCCCCCTCTAGTTTCAAGCATTGCACACAAATTGGTAAAAACACTCATACTCATCCTAAGTTGATTAATACTAGTAATGTCGCTCTCATAGCACAATCTATGCACAATTTTCCTATTTGAAAAAAAAAATCAAACTCATACAATTATCTCCTTAAAGATATTGTCTTGTTTTTATCCACCACCATCTCAAAAAAGAATTTTACAATATACATTATATGCATCACGTACACAACAATAGCATCCACCTCTTCCACATTCAAGCTATGGTCATCCATTTTATCTTAAATTACAAACAAAAACAATACTTAATTAGGAACAACAATTTACTCATAAAATTGATAAAATATACCTATTATATTAAACTGCCAAAATTAAATATTGTAAAAAATACTGATTATATCACTAATAATAGAAATTTTTTTAATAGAAAATATTCATTTGGATATTAATGGACAATTTTTGTTTATGAAAGATTAAGTAATGCATTCTCTTCAACATTACCTCTGTAAGTATCACTAATAGACAGTTTTTGAATTCATCAGCATATCAATTAGTTTATGCAGCTCTAATGGATAGTTTAAACCAAAATTAGAGTTACCTTATACATTGAAACTATCAAAATTAATCCTAACAATAGTTTATTCGATTAAGTCAGAAAACTCTAGCAAATAACCAATATTGATAATGTTCGAAACAATATCAGTATCGTCTTCATGGGACGTAGAAGGAATGTTCATATCGAAGCTGTGTTTGAGTTCATGAGACCAAAAAATCGATTCAAAGCAAACAACAAAGAATATCACATACCAGAATACCAGAACAGATAATAAAAATATGAATCGATTCAAAATATAAATAAATTTTGACAAAATAGAGAACAATTCCTCAAACGAACAATGAGAGGCAATTAGAACAAAGAACAAAATTAGGAATCAATTCAAAATATAAATAAATATTTAAAAAATAGAGATCAATCTCAAAGGAAAAATCCACAATATCAGGAAACAAATAATGTATTCAGAAGCGAGAAGCAAAAAACAGAAAAGAGAACAACTCGTGAAGAAATTAGGGTTGCGAGTCAGATGAGAGAGTAGACACAGATGAGGACGAGAACTCACCTCAAATGTCAAGGAAACCACTAGTTGTGGAGGACTAGGCGAGGCAACGGCTAAGTGCAGAGCTGGAGAAGAAATCATGATGCCTTGGGTTCTCTTCGTGGGTGAGAAAAATGGGAGGCAGATTCATTCTGCTTCTTCGTTTATAAAGGAAGGGCAATTTTGGAATTATAATTTTAAGTAGGGGGTAAAATTGGAAAAAAGTAAATTTATATCAGGAATGGAATCGTCATTCATAAAGGGGAGAAGAAATTGTGATTTCTTCTCCTTTAGTAATTGATTTCATTCCGCCCAACCAAATACACAAAATGAAAGGAATCAATTCTGATTTCATTCTATTTCCTCTGATTAAACATGTAACTCGTAATCCTAAGCAACCGCCTATATTGTCTGCTCCTCGACCTTATATTTATCAATATATAACGTTGTATTCATAAGATTTTTTATTGATTGATATATGAATTTTACTGTTAAATTATATTAACGAAATATTTAATTTATTTTTATGTAGAAATATAATTAATATATAGAATTTTTCATGTTTTTACATGCAAGAACTTTGAGCCCATGCATCGTGAAATTCAACATTTACAAAGTATCTATGAAACATTTAGGGTATGTTTGTTCGTGGAGAATGAGAATTTGAGAAAATGATTGTTTTTAGTTAAAAGTATTTACTTAAATTTTTGGTGGGATAAACATTATTTTAACCTAAATATTATTCTAATTCCTATTTTTTTTCATGCTAAATAGATTTATTGATTCTCTTTCCTAGTTTTTTTTAATTTTATTATTTAATTCTACATAATGCCAACATTGCCTTTTATGATATTACATTATTACAAAATAATAATGACTTGACTGTTTTATTTCAAGATTTGATAAAATTATTTTAATTTAAGTATAAAAAATTATAAAAATAAATAGTTAACGAATTTTTTTACATGTTACATTACTCATATATACTATTTATTATTTATATATAATATTCTATTTAATTATTTATCTGTTTTTTAATCTTGTTGTTTACTTATCTAATATTTATAGTTACTTATATTTTATAAAAATCAAAATTTTAAAATAAGAGTATATATTTTTTTTTAACTTTTTTATTTTATTTAGGTAAAATATAATATTTATTTTTTCAATAAATAAAAGAAAAAAGAACTAATAGCATGTCGGTAAAGGGAGTATTTTTATTCTCATTTTGATTTAACATGTTTACTTTCTATATAATATAAATATGTTTATTTTTTATTTCGATTTCAAAAAATGTTAATAAATATCATCAAATGTAATAATTTTAAGTATTTAGATTCATGTTTATTTCGATTTATTCATGTTGTAATTTTGTTTGATTTTTATTTGATATCGTTGATATCGATTTATGCCAATATTAGGTAAGAGTATTCTCCGTAGAATCTACAAGATGAAAAATTTATTAGGACCTTGGACCACCTTGTAGGAGTGGTCTTCGATCCTACGATCCTTAACTCAGTAGTTTTAAGATGTAGGGTATATAAGATCTTGATCTCGCTCTAGTAAATATATAAAAAATAAAATGTTTAGTTGTAATTTCCTATTGTAAGAAGTATGATACTTTATATTAATTCTAAGGTATATATTATATTATGCATATGTGATTATATATAAAAGAAAGAATAAATCTAATAACTTATCACTATCTTATTAAAATTAAGCTATTGTAGTATTGTAGATAGTTATCTGCATTTGTACACATTTATCTTTTATTATCTACAAAATTATCACTTCAAATAGATAAGAATAATCTTTAGGCATTTATCTCTTTAAAATAACTAAATGATAATTATTGAGTCCTCATCCCTTAGGATAATTATAATGCTTTCACCCTTATACAGTGATTATGATCACTCATTGACTGTCATGTGAAATGTATGAAATTACCTCCAATATTAGCCTTAAGACTTTTTGGTACTTAGGCTAGAGGCCTAATTGTAATTTATGTTTATATTTAAATATTTCTTCGAACATTGTTGACAATTTTGAACTTGTACTTGAGTTTTTTTACCTATTTAAGTAGAAAAATTTACACCATGTCTAGACACTCAAAACGTGCATGGTGGTGCTTTGATGCTAGTGATGTCTTCGAATTTTCAATCAGATGTCTGATTGGAAAGTTATGTTAAAGTCAACAATTTTATCTAAGAAATCAAACATTTATCAAGTCCAATCCTTGTGAGATTAGTTACATTTAATCATAATTCACAATAATTTCTCGAAGCTCACATCGTTGAGATGAAAGGAAAATCAAAGAAGAATTCAAGATAATCCTTATTAGTTTTTTTCTTGATAACTTTTCTTTAATAGTTTTCTTCAATTACTTTTCCTTTATAATTTCTTCATTCATTGTTTCTTGTTCTTCATATAGTGTAGGATAGTTATTTTTCATCATCCAAACACTTTGTACCCCACGATATTTATACCACACTTTCCTTCGTAGGAAGTGATAGATACAAAGTCTAGGAATATTCATGAACAAGTTAGGCCATCATAGACATATATCAATGTGGATGAGGATTAATATGGGTAGCGAATATTGGAAAGCGGATGGAAATTGGGCAAAGGCTTGACCGATGTCACCCTTGTAGGTACCATACTGGTTGGCGGTACTCTAGCCTATGGTGACTTGACTAGTGGTGGTCTAATTGGAAACCTCATGGTTGGAAACTCTATAGGTGAAAACTCATTGGGAAAAGGAAGAGAAATAATCAACAGGAGAAAAATAGTGAATCTAGTAAAATATGCGAGATGCATTCTATATGACATGACATATGAGTGACAAGAATGCAGAAAGAAACATCCTAATACTTTGATACTACATGATAGAAATATATGACGTGATGCTCATGCAAATAGCCATAGAAGAAGTAAGTAGTAAGCAAGACAAACACATATAAAGAGCATATCAAAGCAATTAGCAAGGGATAAAACTAGTAAAGGATCAAACATTAAGCATATAAATAGGTAAAGTAATTAACATACTATGCATGATAAAGAAGGAAAGAGAGAGAAAGTGATATGCATAAACAAGTAAACAAGGAACATTCTGACAACAAAAGTATATAGATATAAATAACCTTACTAAACAACAACAATCCATACCACTAGTGACATACAACACAAACATACAAGGTATATGTATGTGTAGATAGAGCTCTAGGATTGAGAACCCATACAGTTAATCTTAAATAAGGGTGATCCATTCTAATACCAATTAAATATTATCATACATAGGAACAATAACATAAAGATCAAGTGTTCTTCTAAACTTAAATAGTTAATTAGGACCTAGATGAAGGGTGGAAACGCCAACACGTGGAATCTTTTCCTGAGTTATATATTAAATTGGCCAAGCAAGTCTTACAACGTGAATTAAGCAGTTAATACAATATAAGTACAAAATAACATGCTCAATTCAACATACAATAAAAACAACCAAAAGTAACTCTAGTAAGCACATTATACTAGTGATAGTGTACCTCATATACTCTTGTCCAGAGTAGCAATAAACATATGCATGGTAAATAATTAATAACAAGTGAGATAAAAATGCATACTAAACAACAAAGGATTTTCAATCACGTCAAGACTTCATATGTGAGAACATATTCGATAAATAATAATTATACTCTCATAGCATGCGATCAATTTAAACATAAAAAACCAAATAAAGAGTCCAACACTAGGGATATAATCAGGGTGAGGAGATACACACTCTATAGAAATTCATATCAAATTCACATGCACATAACAGACATAAGTAGTATAAATTAATCAGAGAGCAGATAGATTAATTTACTACAACATAAGTGCTAATTAGAAAGTTATATGCATGCTACATAAAAAGGAAAGAAAGCATGCGCTAACGTATAATAAATATGCTTTCTCATTAGAGTTTATATCTAATATGTTAGTTCATGCAAGATAGACACTCAGATTAGACTAACATGTAATATGATCATGCATAACATCCAACAGATAAGCACATTGTTCACACAAATTATGTGCAATGGGTACGCAAATACATGCATTATAAACAAGTAATATAATGATAAGAAAATATAATTCTGATAAATTTTGTTTATATTTTACAAACAATTAAAATATAAAGATACATTTAATAGGTTTTTTTAAATAGTTTTTTTTTTAATTAAATGTTAGATTTAACACTTTATACTAGAAGTGAGGGTGACCAAAAATCGGACCGAACCAGATGAAACTGGAAAACCAAACCGAATCGGATTGAACTGAACTATTTTATAAATCAAACGGTTTGATCTGATTTATATTATTTAAAACCGTTAATCAAATCGGAGTAAACTGTTTGGTTCAATATTTTTAATAATTAAACAGTCCAATTAGATCGAATTTTAATAATATAAATGATCAAATCTAATTAAATATTTTTTACTTAAAACCAAATCTAATCAGAACATAAATATCCCTTACCAAACCCAAGAAAACATTATAAATAAGTTATCTTGAATAGTGATACAACTTATAGAGTTTGATATATTAGTGATACTATTGCGTTAATATATTTTTTATATCACATATTATTAAAAAAAATATTTTAATATTTTAATTTAAATATTAATATACTTTATCAATGTATTATTTATGATATATATATGTTCATTTCAATTTTTGGTGAAAAAATTCACCCAGCAAAACAAAGGTCAATAATTGCACAATACAAATTGTTCAGAAAAAGCCTATGAGAAGTTGAAAGCTGAAATAAAGTGTCCGAGTTGAAGTCTGAAGAGACTTCGTAAAGCAAAACCATAAAGGTGGTTGCAGATTCTAAGGCTTAACCGCGTAAGGCCAACCTGTATTAAACTCCTACACATTTCAAGAACGAACTCATTTAATCTTTCCAACAACAAAAAAAAAGGTCCAGATCCCTGAATATTTTGGCACCAAAACCAATATATTTTAGTTTTACATATTAATTCACAATGTTGTTTCCCTTTTTTTTTTTTTTTTCTTTTCTTCCTAACAAATATTTGAGTTTTAATTTTTTTTCTTATGAAATTTTCATGCACCAATAACATTATAACAAATTAATAATTTTCTAT
Source organism: Hippophae tibetana (assembly GCA_037013495.1). Taxonomy (NCBI): domain Eukaryota; kingdom Viridiplantae; phylum Streptophyta; class Magnoliopsida; order Rosales; family Elaeagnaceae; genus Hippophae; species Hippophae tibetana. Next base: position 30,533,786 of record CM072802.1, on the reverse strand, counting down.
ATACCGATATTATTTCAGTAGTAACATGCAAAATTATTGATACATAAAGTTATAAATCAAGAATTTCAATAATATTTGTTAAAGTCTCAATATTTTATTTAATAGAATTTATTTTATTTTATTTTTATTAGCAACTTAATACTATTTTGGCATGGGTGCTTAAGAGTTTTTGTGGCTTAAAGCAAAACATAAAGACGAAATCTTAAATATTTTTTATAAATTCAAACTCCTTCGAAAGATAAAATTGATTAGCGATGTTATTTTTTTTTTGTCAAATGTAAATAATAAACTAAAAATTAAATAAATGAAGCTTTTATTAAGAATTATTTTATCATAATAATTTGATGAAGAATTAAAACATTATTTTTAATATGATAGAATAAAATTAGGATTTTTTTAAGGAAATGTTGAAATAAAATAAAAAGTTCCAAATTCTTTATAAAACTATAATGTTTATCTATGAAATATGAATAAAATAAATATATATCAAGATTATAAGTTTTAAAATTTAAGAGGATAAAAAAAAACACGTATAGAAATAAAAAGAGATAAGGCACCTATAAAAAATTTAACAATTTTTTATTATGTTTATTTGTTTTTTTTTTTTGTAATCTCAATAAATAGAGAAAACATTAGATACTATTAAAAATTAAAATACTCACAGTGATTTAAAAAATATAATATTTTTTGTTCCATATATAATAAAATTAAGAGGGAAACAATGTTTATCTTTCTCATTACTAATCAGTATGTAAATTAATATCTTTACAGGTATTATTTGTTAATAATAAATTTATTTAGCAATAACAACAATACAGTATAATTATTTATAAATATAAAATAAGCAATTCATGTAATATTTGATAATAATAAAAATTTATTATATAACAATATATCCACTATAATAAAATTATATTAAATATATAATGGTTTTTAATTTTTATGTAAATAAATCATTTTATTTTTAAAAATGATAAAAAGGTATTAAAAAAAGAGATTAATTATCAAATAGGGAATTTTAGTTATTTTTTAAACAATAACATGTTATTTTATTAATAAAAAAATTGTGAGAGTGAATTTAACAAGAAAAAATTGTTAATTTATATTAATAATTTAAAATTGAATTTGAATAGTATAATTTTTTTTTATTTTTTTGGTTAACTATTTTTCAAAATTTTATATTTTATGAAATTGTTTTATATTTTTTGAACACTTTTATATATAGCGTTTTTTGTAGGTATCTTTTTTGGATCAAACAATAAGATATAAAAAGTAATAAAAAAAATTTAAAAAAGTTGACCATAAAATAAAAGAAATTTTTTTACTGTTCAAATTTAATTTTATACTTTAAAATAAATTGATAATTTTATCTCATTAAATTATTTATTAAAATTTTTCATTTATAAAATAATATGATATTATTTAATAAGTGATTAAATTTTTTTAAAAAAATAAATTAAATATATTTTATAAAAATAAAATAATTAAAATATTCACTTTATATATATAAAATATTGAAATAAATACGTGTGCTAAACTAATTGTAATTAAAAGATCACACATCATCTCTACCATAATGAAAAAAAAAGTTCATATGATTCCATGTTATTATTTATATTTTAAATTTAATACACTTGTAATTTTATTCTTATTTTTATCATATTCTTAATAAATACACTTAGTTATATATCCAATACTTGTTTTAAGAATATATGTCTAATTCATTCTAATGAGTTGTTTTATTTTTTCATTAAAATTTAATTAAATAATTATTAAATTTAATTGGATATATTTTTAACTCGATTTATTTGAGTAAGATTAGTAACCAATTAAACTCAAATTAATTGAATAATTATTTAATTTAATTGAATATCTATTCAATTCGATTCCATTCCAAAGTGATCGTTAGTTTATTAAAGTCTTTAAAACGATGAAAATAGATAAATATCTAGTTAAAATTAAATCATAATTGATTAATAAAAATTAATTATATTTGTATTTTAACTAATATAAAATTACGAAAAGAAAAGAAATTTAAAATTTCATCCGGAAGTTTAAATAAATTTAAACACAATATATAGCGCTGTATAATGTTTTTCAGTTGAATAACTTGCATAAAAATTATAACTATGATTCTATGAGTTTCGAATTACCGTGTTCACATATTAGCCATTAAAACAAAAATATTAACGCAACAACAAATTGGGAATTTCCGACAAACGACCAAACAAGTTTGAATATATGCCAAATTTCACAATCTCAAGAACGAATTGTGTATAACAACCAAGCAGATAACAAACGGAAAACTTAGGATTAAATATAATTGTATTAGATTTGTTTGTATTAAATCAAATTCTACTATATTAAATTAGATTATAAATAGTTTTATAATATTTAGTCATAAAATATATAATTTAATCGAATAAAATTAATTAGAAATATTTTAATAAAATAATTTATATTTAAAATAAATATTTAGTTTATTTTTATATTTTTATTATATTTTAAAATAAAAAATATTATTTTTATTTGAAAAAAAATATAATTTAATAATATTAAATTCTGATAAATTAAGTTAATTATTCATTAAGTTTTAAACACAATTCCATTGATTGTATTAAGTTTATATATAAATATATTATTTTTATACTATACAATAAAATTTGATTTAATAATGTTTAACAAATATGTCTTAAACATTTACATTTTTATTTTATTATCACTTAAAAATAAATTAAATATTTATTAATCATTATACATCTCATATAATTTAATAACATATCACATTCGTAATAATCAATAAAAAAGATGCATACGTAAAGATACCTCAATGTGTATATATAAAACTATTTAATAAAAACATATGCAAAATTTCACAACCTCACTTATTAAGAGAAATGTAGTATTTAATCTTATATTTTATTTATAGTATAATATTATCTAATTTTATTTTATTTAAATTATAGGTCTAATTAATCTAATTTTAAATATATGTTGTATTTTTTTATTAAACTTACTTTATAAATAATTTGTATCATTTTTTATTTTTTTATTTTTAATTATCTTATTTAGATTAATTATAAATAAATAAAACATATTAATTAATACAATCTTATTATTATTATATTTTATTAAAAATTAAGTTAATCAAAATAATACTAGTTTTAAAAAGAGTGTGGTTATTGTACTAGTGTTTTTTACAATTTATTTAATATTTATATTTTAAATTAATAAAAATAAATTTTTATCTTTAATATATTTATTTTATGTTAATTATATTATTTGTAATGATTATTTTATCAATTTTTAAAATTGAATATGGTGTTTAGAAAAAAAAAATCTCAATATCCTCACCCTTTAAAAATTAAAGAATCAGATCGTAAATCTCATTGATCAATGTCAGCTCTTTACTTTTTTTTTTTTAACACAATAATCAATTTTTTAAAAAAAATTGTTTAGCTCGCAATAATAAAATCTTCTTCGCGCAGTGACGTATTTCTTCTTAGCGTAGCATATCTCTTGGTTCAACGATTCAAACCCAGAAAGAAGGAAACGCAGAAGGGTAAGAAAGTCGAGAACGAATAATATAAGAACAAGCTGGAAAGAACATAGGGGAAAATAATTGAGAAGATAATGCAAGGATCTGTGGCTCAACCAGAACCAGAACCAGAAACAGAGGAAGCAAAGCTCGAGCTCCTCTTCAATGGAAGTCACTAAGCTCACCCTTCTCACCATTTTCTATTATTTGTTTGTCTTTACTCTACTATATTCTACTTTTTCAGAAGGTAATGCCCACTAATCCCATTTGAAAAAATCATCACCAAAAAGAAAAAAAGAACAATCTTTAGGTTTTCCCTTTACTCTTTCTGATATGTGCTTGATAATTTTTCAGCTAATTCTTCCCCTATAGTAACGGCGATTAAGCAGAAAAAGCTAGTGCAAGACACTGAGCCATACGTGGGTGTGAACATTGGCACTGACGTCTCGAATCTGCTATCACCTTCTCAACTGGTTTCATTCCTCCAACTTCAGAACATTAACCATATTCGTCTCTACGATGCTGACCCTGATATTCTCAAAGCTTTGGCTAAAACCAAGATTCGGGTCATCATCAGTGTGCCGAATAATCAGCTTCTCGCCATTGGCTCCTCCAACACTACTGCGGCAGTTTGGATAGACCAAAAAGTCGTCGCTTACTATCCCGATACTCTTATCAATGGAATTTCAGTGGGAGATGAGGTCTTAACCACTATACCCTCTTCAGCTCCTTTGTTACTTCCTGCAATTGAATCCCTTTATAGTGCTTTAGTCGCTGCAAATCTCCATACCGAGGTCAAGATTTCGACCCCTCACTCTGCTTCTATAATTCTGGACCCTTTCCCACCTTCTCAGGCTTTCTTTAACCAGAGCTTAACCCAATATGTAACTCCTCTGCTTCAGTTCTTGTCAAAGACCGGGTCTCCTTTGATGATGAATCTTTATCCTTACTATGTGTTTATGCAAAACAAAGGGGTTGTGCCTCTTGACAATGCGCTATTCAAACCATTGACACCTTCCAAAGAAATGGTTGACCCCAATACTTTGCTTCACTACACCAATGTGCTTGATGCTATGATGGATGCTGCCTACTTTTCTATGAAGAACTTGAATATTACAGATGTTATGGTTCTTGTTACAGAGAGTGGGTGGCCTTCAAAGGGAGATTCCAAAGAGCCTTATGCGACCATTGATAATGCAGATACATACAATTCCAATCTGATTAAGCATGTTCTTGACCACACTGGAACCCCTTCCCACCCAGAGACAACTTCAAGTGTGTATATTTATGAATTGTTCAATGAGGATTTGAGGTCAACTTCGATTTCTGAAGCTAGTTGGGGTCTATTTTATGAGAATACAACCTCTGTGTATTTGCTTCATGTATCAGGAAGTGGGTCTTTTTTGGCTAATGATACAACAAACCAAACTTACTGCATTGCCATGGATGGGGTTGATTCAAGGACTTTACAGACAGCATTAGATTGGGCATGTGGACCAGGACGAGCTAATTGCACAGAAATTCAACCTGGTGAGAATTGCTATTATCCCAATAATGTGAAAAACCATGCTTCTTATGCATTTGATAGCTATTACCAGAAACAAGGCAAGGCTTCTGGGTCTTGTGACTTTAAGGGTGTGGCCATGATTACAACTACTGACCCAAGTAAGTCCTATTTTTTCTCTTCTTCTTTCTTCTGATTGCTAATTAGCCCAATTCTATTCTGCAATATGTATATTGCTCGTGAATGGGAAATTTGGGCTATAGTAATTTGATGCCAAACTTAAAGGCTTGAAATGGGATGAGAAAGGCTTCTTATTCTTCCCCTGTTGGATAGGAACTCTGTTTCATTTTATGCATTTGTTCCTTTAACTCTGGAGTTTACCAGGAACCAAGGCTTAGTTCTATTTGCCTGATTAATTTCACAATGGTATGCAAACAGGGGAATTCATTCCTTTAGAAACGAGCAGTCTTGCAATTTTTCCCTATATGAAATAAAAATGTGATTAATTATTTAACTTTAGACATTGAATTTGGTTGTTGAGTTAGCCCCAATGGCGATGAAACAGAGAAAAAAGAGATTCTGGACAGCGACCTTGGATTGTGTTGTGTTTAGAAAGCTGTTGTTTTTATTTTTATATTCTTGCAGTGAAACACCATTTCTAATACATGTTTGATAAGTTACCATCCAACCTGCACCTGTTAAAATTCATATAAAGTAGCAATATGGGGATCCACATGTTTTGTTCATATTCTTCTGATTATGTACTCAAATGGGTTAATAGTGTAATTCCTTTTCTTCTTGGATTGTACTTGCAGGTCACAGGAGCTGTGTTTTTCCTGGAAGGTGAGAATGACTTGCTTTACTTAGCAAACTTTACTCAGTCAATTGTTTTTAAATTAACTCATTAAAATTGACATTGGTGTTTTCGTTATGTTTTGATTGGAAACAAGTTAATGAAATGTTGGTAACAAAGTTTTAATGTAATGTTGGGTGCAGTAAGAAGGTGAGTAATGAGACAAAGGAAGCAGTAAACTCAACGCAAATAGCAAGTGGGACAGCAGAAAGATTAAGATTCATTTCCTTCATCTCTAGCTTCATATTCTTTTCTCTCATCTGAGTCTCTGCTTGTTGAGATTTAAAATAAATTGTTGTTTTGGTTATTGTATCTTGGAATGTATTTGTTTTCTAACTTGTAGTATAGGATCACTTTACTAACAATATGCTCTATTTGGGAGTGTAATGCTCATTATTTCTGATGAGCTTCTTTTTGTTCTTGTAAGTTGTAACATAATTGCAAGGGTTATTTTTAATGGATATTATCTTCTCTTTTCTTTTTTTCTCTCTGTTTTTATTTTTATTCTTTTATTCTAAGTATCTAGCCTCCTTCTAAGAGGAAATAGGGAAAGGTGATTGAAGGCTGCCATAATGTATAGAGCAAGACACTGAGTTAACCCAAATATCATCTAACTAATCCTTTTTTTTTATCTTAGTTCTCAATTTAGGTATATAAAATATTTTTATTTGGGTTATTGGTATACTTTTTTGTTTAAATTCAACAATAATATCAAAGAAATAAGATAACTTAATGATACCAGTTATTATTAAAATTAATTAAAATATATGTTAATAATTAGAGTTGTTAATTTTGTCTGATGAGTTGAATCACCGTTGATAATCCCCAATCGGAGGCAAAGGTGGAAGGACCATTTTGGTGGATGGGCATTGGGGACTGAGACTCCTAGTTTAATTTGACAGATGTAGCATGGGGACAATATTGTTAAACTCCTACTCGTTAGACTCATATCATAAATTTATTAAATTAAATATTATTTTTATTATATATATATATATATATTTGTTTAAAATTATATTATTTGTAACATCTGAGATTCGAATTTAACCACTCTATTTTAAATTAAAATAAACTTACTATCAAGTTATTGCCTATTTTATATTATTTTTATCTTAGTTTCCACTTATAGCAGAGGTTCTTTTAGGTTAGATTATACTTTGATGCCATTTAAATAGAGTGAAAGAAAAGAGTTATAACTACCACCAAACCATTGATCAAAAGCTGAAATAGGAAGGGGAAAAAGAAGTTAAAGTGAAGACATGATTTAAATTTAGTAACGATGTGGTGGTGATAAAATAAAACTGTTAAAATTTGTCTGTCACTGTTATTGCAGTAGTTTTAGCAGATATTCAATATCATTAAGCTAAGTAAGTTTTGGTTTCCAACGATCGCATTTAAATGTTCATATAATTGACTTTGGCACCTAAGGAGGAAAAATATAGCATCTATTAAATTCAGTTCATTAGAGGAACGTTTGTTGGTATTCAAACTTTGCTATTAGTTTTATATTGATTTTTTTTTTCCAATTTTAAACACAAATATTAGAGGAAAAATTTATATTAAAAATACTGTGTAAATTTATGTTTATTTCAGTTATGTAATTTTAATATTATAATTTATATTTCCTATTCAATTGTAAACTACAATATTTCCAATCGTTTAATTTATGCAGCTTTTCATAATTATGGAATTCTTAAACGTATTAAGGCTGTTTAATTACTGTGTACTTTTTCGGATATTCTAATTTTGCGATTGGGTTTTCAAAAAATTAAAATAATTTATACATAAAATTTTATTTTTAATTCTATTAATATATATATATATATATATATATTTATATTTATAACATAAATAAATATGTATTTTTTAATATTATGTTAAATTAAATATATATTTTTTACTAAAAAAGATTAAAAATAAAAATACTTTGAATAACTGTATCATTCATATAATATATAAAAAAATTCTAGATAAAATAAATGAAATTTCGATTTTACCTAAAAAAAAATTGATTAAATTCCCCAATTTTCGGTCAAAAGGTTAATTTATAACTTAAGTGATATTTAAATAAAAATTAATAACTTAAATGATATTTAAATAAAAATTATGACTAAGATACTCCTTATAAACCACACAATTAAAATATTCATTTTATATAACCTACGGTACCTTTATTACCATTCACTCCTTAAAAAATGACCTTTTTTAATTTAAGTTTTCAATCACAATTATTAAAAGTGCATAGCGATGTGATTACCAAATTAAAAATATCTATATTGACTCCAAAAATGTTACAAAAAATCGAGAATTTTATCATTTTTTATTAGAACTTTGGATCACAAAAAATTTAGACTAATAAAGTTATTAAATTTTTAACAAATTACAAAATTATTAAAACAATTAGTTAATTATTTTTTAAATTATTTCTTTACTACTATATAATTATAAATGCATTTAATTTTTTTAATAAATTATTTTTTTAAATAACTATTAAAATTAATAATTAAACAAATATAATTGTAAATATTTATAGACAAAATAAATAAAAATTAAAACTAAATAGTAAACGTTGTTCTGATTTTAAAGGAATGATATAAAAATTATAACTAAATAAAATATTTAATAAAAATAAAAATAACCATTTTATGATAATATTTGATATTTTTTCAATAACAAGTAAAAAAAACTGCTTGTTTTATGGCATGTTTAAATCGAATTTGATTTTTTTTATTTCAAATATGATACGATAGTATAATCAATTCGAACCAATTCAAATTCGAATATATTAGATTTGTTAGTTTGAATAAAGATTGATATTAAAATTTATTTATAAATTATTTTTACATATAAAAAATGACATACACGTCATTTTAATTTTAAATTAATATATTTGTAGTAAAATTTATTATTTATAATCATAACTAAGAAATCAAAAGAATAAGACGTGTGTCTATACAATTATTAATTTATTATAAATATATTTATTTTTATGTTAAAAGAAAAAAATTATAACATGTATAATATTTAAATATAACACATTATAAAATAAAATATGTATTTATTTATAATTAAATAATAATTTAATTGATCGGATAAAACAGATTATAAACTCTATAAATCCAAATATGATATTAATCTAAATAAATTGTATTCTTTTTAATCCGAATATGATCCAGTTACAAAATTTATGAATCTAATTCGATAGATAAAATTGAATTCTGATTACGTGTATATTAAGGAGGAGGTGGATTGAGTACAACAACTATTCATTCTATAGCAGTTGTGTTTTACTCGGAGCTTTATGGTATGCTTGTGAGGCTCCAATTAGCAGCTCGTCAGGGTGAGAGGTATGTTATTTTGGAATCTGATTGTTTGATGGTTGTTAGGAATGTTAATAAGAATGATAAGACTTTAACCAAGGAGGGAAACATTGTTGCTAAAATTAGGACCGTAATGAATCTTCACTTCTGCTTCTAGCTAGTGTCTATGTTCATGGAGAAGCTAATAGTGTGACTCATTGTTTGGCAAAAGAGTCTTGTGTTTTCTCATATCCATTTCTCTAGGTTGGTAGGGGATTACCATGGCTATTACATTTGATGGGGGTATGCGCCAACTAGTTTAGTAATATCACATCCATTTTATTCATATATTTTCATTCTACCTCCGTTTTCATTCTTATATAAATATTATATCTATTTTAATCTTTTATTATCATTCTATATTTATTTTCATCTTTATACAAATATTAGTATTATTCTATAATAATATGTGAATTATTTTAATCTATATATTATCATTCTTTGTCAATTTTTATCATTTTAAAAATATTATATTTATTTTAGTCTCTTAAGTATCAAAATCACGATACAAACGATCTAATTATCAATTTTTTTTGTTAATTCTTAAAAATTAAAATATGATTTTCACATGCATATAATATATATTATTTCTATTTTTTAATATTAATATGTTATTTATTATTTTAAATTTCATAAAATATTTAAAAATAATAAATAAAAAATGTCCAATCATATTTTCTTCTTCTTCCAAAATTAATTATTCAATATCTCAATCAAAAATTTATGAAGTGTTATTTTTTTCTTTCTCAAATAGCCTATTATATGATATATTAATTTATCTTATATAAGAGAATTGATAAAATTAATTTTAAAAAAGAAAAGAAAAGAAAAGAAAAGAATGAAAGTTTTTGAAATTTTGTTTTTAAATTACTAATTGAAATATTGAATAAGAAGTTTTTGATGAAAATAAAATGTCGTTGAACATTTTTATTTATCATTTTTGAATTTTTTATAAGAGAATTTGAAATAATAAATAAAATTATTAATATTAAAAAATAGAATATTATTTTATATACATGTGAGAGAGAAAATAAAAAAGTTTAAGTATGTTATATTTAATATAAAATTGATGTTTTGATTTATTGTATTGTGATTTTGATATTTTATGAACTAAAAAATGAATATAATATTTATAAAGGGACCAAAATTGATGAAGAATGATAACATGTAGACTAAAATTGTCCCCATATTATTATTGATCAAGACTAATATTTGTAGTTAGACGGAAAGGAAAGTAAAATGATAATATAAGGATTAAAGTATATGTAATATCTATATATTGATTAAAATATACGGAGAATAATAATATTGGGATTAAATAGACGTAATATTAATACATGAATGAAAATGAATAGAGAATGACAGCGTAAAAATTAAAATAAATGTAAAATTTGTACAAGTATAAAAATAGATATAAAGTAATAGCATAAAGATTAAAATAGATTTAATGTTAATGAATAATAATACTGAGATAATCGATGTATTTAATCCCCTGTCACGATGTATTATTGGACAATGAATTAATTAATTTGTTTGTAACATAAAAAAAACCCTAAAGTTTTATCAATAATTTGTTAACATTAATATTTTGTTGATATTCTTGGTCATTATGTATAAATAAATTATTTTAACATGAAGGATTTACTTTAATTTATTTTATTTATTTAAAAAATTAAATTTATATTATTATATTTAAATTATAGAAAACTATTTACATAAGTATGAATATTATTAAAAATTAATTAATTTTTATCATTTTTTTAAATTTTTTTTTAAATATTATTTTTAACACAATCTTATATTATATGTACGTTTATTTTAATAAAAAAAAAACTCATAAAGGTACATAAATTTGGGTAAAAAAATGTAAAAAATAAAAAAAGATTAATTAATTTATAATAATGATTATATCCAATAAGTATTATTTTATAATTTAAATATAATAATATAAATTAATATAAATTTGACTTTTTAAAATTAAAGTTATTTAGGGTAAGTTATTCAAAAGAAAATGAAAGAAAATTATTTAAAATATCCTTCGTCATTTGCGTTTGTCTATACAATAGAGAACTATGCATTCTGATAATTGCTATTGAATTGGCGGGGACATTTGACCTTATTGTTCTCATAATGGGAATGTTTATATGAAATTGACAGTTTTTTTACGAGTATTTATATTATTATTTTGATATTTTTTATTTATAAATTTTGTTAAGATATTTTAAAAGTATTTATATTTTTTAAAACTTATCAAATTGTTTAAAAAAAAATTATGCTTAAACATTTAAGTTTTATTATTACTTTTTCTATTATTTTATTTTATTATTACTTTTTCTATTATTATTTTTATTTTTTCACAAACCTTTATCTATTTATATGAATTTATTTTTCTATTAAGGGTAGAGGATAGTAATAACCCCAAACCTCTAACCAGAAGAATACATTAATCTCCAACTTTGAACAGATACCTATAAATCTTATACTTTTCTTATAAAGAGCACATAGAATTTGATTTTAAATGTAATATTTATAAAATTATATGCATAAATATAATTTTTTCGTACTTAAATTTTAAATTTTATTAAAATAATATATATATATATATATATAATAATATTTAATAATTAAAATTATATTTTCATTGTATACAGTGATTCAACACAAATCTTAAACGCATCGATGGTATACTCGTTAGACTCAAAGAAAATGAAACTTTTTTTTTTGTGAAAAGAAAATCAACTTCCGCTCCTTGTACTCCAATACCGTGTACACGTCATCGTTTTGTACCTAAAACTTTTAGTCAGATTTTACACAGGTGAAAGGAGTTGAATTTATTTTATTGTACAATTTCTTAAAAATTCTATTTAATATTTAGAGCTCTATAAAGGATCAGAACCTTAATGACCTTAATTATCTCGTTTGCATAAAAATCTATTATATCGAGCATCTTTAGTATGACGGCCTAACATTGGAGTACAAAAAAAATTATCCTTCGAAGCATTCTATGCCTATCGATCTGACTACGTGGACACTAGAGAGTCAAATAACCTGGTGGTTTTTTACGTTTTTACCCCGCACTCATGTAAGGGATGCATAACTCTAGCAATCTAATTGCTAGGGCAATAATCTGATTTCTTTGAACATGTTATAGTTGTAAAAATGTTATGTTTAGGTTGACAATGATGCCTTGATAGAGTACCCACCCATGTAACATTAACACATATTTTTTGTATACCTATATATACCTCATTGATAAGATCAATAAAGAATCTTAGTTGTATATTATCTCTAACATCTCACTATAACCCTTAACACACCAGCACTTCTCTAAACAATTTGCGTTCATCATAGGGTCTTAAATCTTTCTAGTTCATAGTTGGCGTTTGAGACCTTACATCTTACATCCCTGGAGAAACATCTTGTGTTGTAAGGAAATTCAATATGTCTGTTATGGCGAGCCAACAACCTCATCTTGAACAGACTAATATCCTTACTTGCCCAATTCAAAAGTTCGATCTCAATGATCAGTTACATCACCTATCGCTAATTAGAATGTCGCATCGCGGTCTAAAATATGGTCACGCACCACTTCTGGTCAATGACAACAGGAAACCTATAGCCTACAATGACACAACCGGACCAACCAGGGCAATTTTACGCACTACCAATTTTGCTAGCTACAATTCTGAATGTACATCCTTTAAAAAAGATACCATGTTAGAGAGTCTCCAAAAACAAGTTACGAAATGACAATTAGAGTTCATTAAGTCTCAAGATGATAACAAGAAACTTAGATCGAGATTAGTATGTGATAGTTATTCAGAAGAGGAAAATTCATTCCATATCAATAGCTTACTAATAATGGTAAGCCGTCCACCAAGATCGAAGCGTGTATCACAAGATCCTTACTAGTGTCAACCCGGTATAATTGAGGAACATCACATACATGTAGCTCCGATGCCCAACCCCACTCCAGAATTTGTATACACGATCACGCCCACCCACAAACATCTGGTACAAAATGCATCCTAGTAATTCCTAGGACGTCTAGGCTTGGGGAACGCTACCATTGTGGGATGTCCAATACCACACCGATTATCCAAGTGGTACCCTTGATGAAAAACTCAAAGATACGTAAGAGAAAATGGAAGCAAGGATGAATGATTGGCTTAAATATCATGAAAAACTAAGGCCTTGGGGCGATATCAAAACAATGTGCAACCAATTATTGACATCACCTTTTTCAGATGTCATTGAGTTAATGACACCATCTCTTAAGTTCTCTACCCCATATTTCCCACTTATAGGGGAACAAAAGACCTTGTGGCCCATGTTAATCACTTTAAGATGACCATAGTCATTGTAAGCCTCATAGAGAACAAACAAGAAACCATGTATTGCAAGTTATTCACTGCCACCTTCTAAGAGACAACACAATAGTGGGTTATTGAGTTACCTCTCAAGAGTGTAAATTTTGTTGTCGCATTGGTACAAATATTTGTTACCAACTATGCATGCAGCCAATTCAGAAGAAGTCATGCCATTTATTTTCAATTATCTAGGAGAATAGTGAGACCATTGAGACTTATATAAGAAGATTTAAAACAGAGAAAATGTAAATTTCACAATATCCAAACTCCCGTGCCATTAAAGCTTTTCGTAAGGGAATCAAACATGAAATTGGTCTATTCATCGAATTGACTAAAACCACTCCATGAGACCTATAAATTTTTCAACGTAGAGAGAGATGAAGTATTCCAAGTGATTGCTAAGTAGAACTATGGACAAGCCCATCTTAGCCAAAGAGGAAGAAGATAGGAAGCCTTATAAGGATAGGCACCATAATCTTTCTCATTTCAAACCATGATCACAACTAGGGGAAGGCCATGGACTTGGGAAGGGCATTGTCTCTTTTCAGAGATCCCTCATTGCATGTCTCGTTGGCTGAGGTTGTATAATGCTGAAGCATACCAATCGCATAAACTGACTGTAACCTATGAAAGTTTTACTTAGGAATCCCAATAAGTATTATGAATTTTATAAAGATATAGGTCATTGGACCAAGGATTGTCGACACCTTAAATGGGAAATTGAACATCTATTATTGAAATGATATCTAGGTGATTTGGTTGACATGAATGAGGGTCCACGATGAGGAAATAGAGAAGTGAACAATCCCACTAATTGAATTGAGTTTGTTCCTCCAAATCTTATTCTCAAGAACAATAACAGATCAAATCAACCTCATTGAGGTCACATGTGCATAATCCATACCATACATGGAGGATTGACTCTGTTAGGTTATTCTAGTAATTCAAGGAAGATGTATGCGTGGGAAGCAAGGGACACAAATCAACTTGTATACAGTCTGAAGCATGAAGAACCAATTCATACTATCATCTTCGAAAGATGGGAAGTCCTTCCACCCCATGACAACCCGTTGGTCATCACTGTCAAGATCCATATTGTGATATGCGTAGAATTTTGGTGGATAATGGTAGCTCTTTTGATTTTCTCTATTTATCCACCTTGTTGTACATGGGTATCGACCTCAAGAAAATCACGAAATAGAAATGCCATGTGTGGGCTTCAATGGCAGTGTATCCATGTCAGTAGGGGATATATGTCTATCAGTTTTTATAGAAGGAGCGATCATCCTTATGAATTTTGTAGTGTTGAATACCTCTACTTCTTACAACATGGTTTTGGGTAGACCATGGATTCATAAAATGAGAACGGATCCCTCCACGTATCATTAGCTCGTCAAGTATCCCACATTTGAAGGGATAAGAAAGATAAGGGGAGAACAAGACAAGGTGAGGATTTGTTACAATTTCATCGTGAAAAACGCATTACCTCATATCAAAATAGTATCCAAAGAAAAAAAACATTAAAACTAGGGAACAATGTAGCAAGTAAAGAGTCAGACCATGACAAATGCCCCAAAGGATTACAAAATAGTTGACGTAGGGGAACCAAGAGAGGATAAATTTGTAAAACTTAGTTCTAAACTCACGCATGAGTTAAGAGCTTCTCTCATCGATTTCTTAAAGGATAATGTAGACCTTTTTGCATAGAAGATAGAAGACATACCTATCATTGATCCATAAATAACTTCTTATGAATTATGTGTCGATCACACTAGGAAACAAGTTCAAAATGAAAGCATAGATTCACTCGAGATAAAAGTGATATCATTAACAAGAAGGTTAATTCCTTAAAAAGTGTAGGCTGGGTTCGCAACGTGGATTATCCAACATGGCTATTGAATGTTGTGCTAGAAAGTAAGGCTAGAGGAGAGCATAGAATATGTGTTGACTTTACAAACCTTAACATCGCTATGCCGAAGGATTGTTTCTCTTTTCCAAACATTGATCAATTGGTCGATGCCACAACTGGCTTTGAAATGATGAGCTTCATGGATGCATACTAAGGGTATCATCATATCCGATTGCACCTCAAATATGAAGAAAAATAGCTTTTATCACAAAAGAAGAGACTTATTATTATACGAGGATGGCTTTTGGTATAAAGAATATGAGGGCTACTTATCAAAGGTTTGTCAACAAAATGTTCGAGTATCAGATAGGTCAAAATATGAAGTCTATATAAATGACATGGTGATTAAAAAATGGCCTAAAGACCATTTCTATGATTTAGCGGAGGTCTTTTCCATAATAAGAGGTTACCAGATGCAACTCAACCCTAAAAAGTATCTTTGGAGTAACCTTGGGGAAATTTATAGGATATTTGGTATCTTCAAGAGAGATAAAAGCTAATATTGACAAAAAATTTGATGTAATAAACATGAGGTCTCCAAGTTGTATTAAGGAGGTCCAATACATAAATGGACGGATGACTACATTGAGTCAAATCTAAAAAGAAGTGCCTACCATTTTTTCAACTACTAAAAAAACAAGGAATACATGTGGAATAGTGATTGTAAACGACCTTTCCAATCCATCAAAGAATACTTGAAAAATGTGTCTCTTTTAGCTAATCTTACTACATGTGAGGTGCTACATTTGTACATGGAATTCACAAATAAAATTGCTAGTGCTGTATTGGTGGTAAAAAAGAGAGGAGATAACATCCTGTATACTATGTAAGCTATTCCGTAATAGAAGCACAACAATAATATTCTTTGCTAGATAAGGTAGCATTTACAATAAAAATGGCTACACAAAAAATCAGGCATTACTTTGGAATAATATAGTCATCCTCATGTCATATCCCATGAAATATATCTTGGAAAATTTGTACCAATCTAGTCGCCTCTCTCCAATAGCTATTGAATTAAGTGAATTTGAGATACATTATAAACCTTTGTCGGGAATTAAGGGATAGGCTCTTGCCAATTTAATAGTCGAGTGGACTCAAGAGCCCACATCTAAGCTAGAAGCTATGATGCAAGTTTCGATAACAGTACCTACACCAAGTTTGTGGAAGGATACGTTGACGGGGTGAGCAATTCAAAAGGATCGGGGTTGAAATTGTGATATTCACTTATACTAGAGGCTTAGTAGGGAAATGTCTCCACATCACTTTCCAAGAAACTAACAATGTTATAGAGTATGAAGTGTTTTATTTTGTGCCAATTGTAGTCCTTGAGAGCCAAAAAAGAGCGTTGGTCTACGGTGACTCACGACTTGTAGTGAATTAGGTCAATGATAAGTTTGAGGCCAAGGAAGAAATAATGAAACTTTATATGCAAGAGGTGAAAAAAGTAAGGATGGCTTTCAAAACATTTGAGATTAAGCAAATACCAAGGGGAATGCATATGCGGACTCCTTGGCTACTTTGGCATTAGCAGTGAGATCAGAGTAAAAAATGGTCATCTCTATGTCATGCTTGTCAGGGCCTAGCATAAAAGAGGACGATGATAAGGATAAAAATTAGAAGAGCACCAACTCCTCAAAACACACCTCTTGTCTGGATCCATACTTGAAGTATATCATTCACGATATTTTACCTAATAATAAGGATGAAATGCGTAAAATTATAACAAAATTGAGGAATTACACCATTGTCCAAGGGGCACTTTATAAAAAAAACTATGATGGGCCATGGCTGAAGTGCTTACCTAATCAAGAAGCGTGAGTAGTTTTGAACGAATTACATGAAGGGCGATGTGAGGCTCATTTAGAAGGTAGAACCCTTTTTCAAAGAATCATTAGGAAAATCTACTATTGGTCTACTCTTCTAAAAGATTGTATTGACCATATCAAAAAATATGATAAATGCCAAAGACATGCTAGTATTCCACACCAACCGCTCAGTGAACTAAAGTCCATTGTCAGATTATGACCGTTTCAAAAGTGGGGGTTGGATATTGTTGACCCATTACCTATTGCCTTGTGCCTATCATGCACGCACTCGTGCCCATTCATGTCGAGTCTTACGCGTGCATGCCTAGCACATGCATGCGCCTATCCTATGTGCACCAAACGTCTGTTTGCTACAAATCTCGCCCACCATATGCGTGCCAATCTTTCGAAACGTGTCCAAAATCAAATTTTCAAAATATTTTCCCACTATGGTATTTTCCTCATCTATAAAAAGACATTTTCTCTTATTGTAAAAATCATCGCTCAAATCCCTTAAAATCTTTTCTCTTTCTCTCTCTCTCTCATTTTTAGTTTTTTTAGTTTTAAAGTGAGAAGAACTAGTTATGCTTTTATAGATTTTTAATTTTTGATTCAATAAATAGAAATTCAAATCCGTTTGGAGGTTTTTAAAATGAATTCTTTACAATTTTTTTTTTATGTTTTATTCTTATATGTTATATTTAATTTGTCTATGATTGAATTTAACATGACTGGTTGTTTGTAAATATGATATAATAATAATAATTTTATGCTTGTGAAATATTAATAGGTAAAACATTTCTATAAAATAAATTGATATTATTTTTATTTAAGATTTTATATTAAGAATGTTATAGAGAAATATATTATTTTTCATTACAAACATAAATTTGAAAATGAGATTATAAGTTTTAATTATCCGATCTGATTTAGAGTAATGCTCTTTTATTTATTGGTACAATCATCGAGTAGTTAGAAGTTTTTTTTATATGAACTATTATTTGAAAATGTATTAACGACATATTTTCAATAATAATTTTAAAACTTGAAAGTTAGTACTTAGAGAATTAAATTTTTAAGTTTAATTTGAACACATTGAATAAATTTTAAAATGTCTATCCCTACCAAAAATCAGATTTAAATGATTCATTTTCAATCTCTTAGAAAAAATAAATTAATTTAATTAACTAAATTAATTATCGATACCACTCATAAGTATTAACTGATTTATTTAATTAAAAAAATACTTAACTCCACCAAATGTGATATTCATATAAAAAAGAGAGAATTAATAAGTATCAATTTATATATTTAATAACCTAAATAATATGAATAAGTATAATTAACTTAATTATTATATCCATAAATACTCAAATGTTATAAATGATAAAAAATTACATAATTGTTTATTTAATCCATATTTATGTATTTATTTTTATGTTATTAGATTAGGATATACAAAAACCAAAATATCGTGACATGATGTTTAAGATTTAATTTCGTTTTTAAAAGTTTGAATAATAAATTAAAAATCATATATATTCTTTTTTTAGATCAATCTTGTGAGTATACTTGTCATTTTCTATAAAATTATTCTTACATTTACGAGAGTTTTATAAATATAAAACCAAAGTATCTGTAAAATCGGTATTACTAATCCGATACTGGTAGTATGTTATCATCAAATGACCCCTTATAGAGTACCTCTAATGTAATATTGACACATTTCTCTTATATACTTATATATGGATGGTGAGATGAATAAAACATATTTTCTTTCTAACATCACCCTGACACACCACAAATTCTATAAACACCGATTAATTAAATGTTTTATTGATAATGAAAATGGTATTCTTGGAAACAATGATGATTATTTCAGCAAAAGCAAGGGAAAAAACAAGATAAACTTCTAAATTTGAAAGTTGGGTTTCTTATTTAGGATCGGTAACACCATAAACACAAGGTCAAATTTGTTGGAGATTGCTATAAAGCTCCTTAATTTGAGGAGAAAATTAAGGAATAAAACATGGAGCAAAACAAAGAACTTAATTCAAGGAGCAAAACAAAGAACTTAATTCAAGGAGAAATTCAAGGAACCATTAATTTAAGGAGTAATTCAAGAAGTGAATTTTTCTATAAATAAATGTGTAATTGTAATGAATTAATCATCCAAAGTGTTCATTTCAATTGAGAGAAAAGCTTTTGTTAGAGAATTGAGAGTAATTTTCTTGGGTGTAATTGGGTTGTGGGTTATGAGTTGTGAGTGTTGTAAACACCTTGTGTAATTTCTCCCTTTTCAGTAAAAAGATCTGCAGTAGGTCCGGAGATGTAAGCAAGATTAGCCGAACCCCGTTATCAAATTTGTGTGTTATTTTTCTATTCTTGCTTTCTCATAAATTTGGCTTATCAGGAATTTGCGTAATTTCCTAACAATTGGTATCAGAGCTTTTGGTGGTGATTTCTGTTATTTTCTTGCAAGGATACTATACACATGAATAGTGAATTACGTGAATAGTAAAATTTTATTGACAATATTTTTTCATTGACGGAGGTGTTCTAATACACGGTTGTTTGCAGAAATAGTCAGAAACGATCTAGAGGAAGTCAGATTTGAGTGGGAGTAATGACCGTAGATGAAAGAAGGGTGAAACTCGAGAAATTTGATGGCACAAATTTCGAGTTTTAGAAAATGTAGATAGAGGATTATCTGTATCAAAAAAATATATATCAATCTCTCTCAGGGAAGAAGCCAAAGAGTATGAAGGAAGAAGATTGGAATCTTCTAGACAAACAAGCCCTTAGAGTTATTCGTTTGATGCTATCCCGTAATGTTGCTTTCAACATAGCAAAGGAAAAGACCACAGCGGGTCTTATGGCAGCTCTTTCCAATATGTATGAGAAGCCATCAACCTCAAACAAAGTGCACTTGATGAGTCGTTTGTTCAATTTGTGGATGACGGAAGGCGCATCGGTAGCTCAACATCTCAATGAACTCAACACAGTCACAACCCAGTTGAGTTCAGTGGAAATTGAATTCGATGAAGAAGTACGAGCATTGATACTTTTGTCTTCTTTACTAGAAAGTTAGAATGCTACTGTCATGGCTGTGAATAGCTCGTCAGGAAACAATAAGATGAAATTTGATGATATTTGTGATCTGGTTCTCAGTGAAGAGATCCGACGTAAAGAGATCCGACGTAAAGAGTTAGGTGAATTGTCAACTTCTTCAGTGTTGCATATAGAGTCAAGAGGAAGAAATTCAACCAAAGGGAATGGACGTGGTAGAATAAACTACCGAGGTAGATCAAAAGACATGAGGTCCAAATCCAAGAATCCTAATAATTCTCATAGCTCGAAGGCTATCGAGTGTTGGAATTGTGGAAGAACCGGGCACTACAAAAATTAGTGCAAGAGTGCACCAAAGGACAAACAAGTAAAGGCAAAGGCAAATGTTACTTCCACCTCATGAGGAGATGATGCATTTATATGTCGTTTAGAGAGCAAGGAAGAATCTTGGGTGTTA
Organism: Hippophae tibetana; assembly: GCA_037013495.1. Lineage (NCBI taxonomy): Eukaryota > Viridiplantae > Streptophyta > Magnoliopsida > Rosales > Elaeagnaceae > Hippophae > Hippophae tibetana. The sequence continues at coordinate 30,512,919 of CM072802.1, read as the reverse complement.
GACTCTAGAGCATTATTCCATGCTACTTTAGAGAAAGAATTCTTTGAGAAATATGTCCCCGGAAACCTTGGAAAGGTATATCTTGGTGAGGACCAACCATGTGCTATTATTGGCAAAGGTGTAGTGAAGATTAAGTTGAACGAGTCTGTTTGGGAATTGAAGAATGTCAGGCATATTCCCGACCTAAGAAGGAACTTAATCTCAGTAGGGCAATGGCCAGTGAAGGCTACACTACGATCTTCCATGATGATGATTGGAAGATTTCAAAGGGTGCAATGACAGTTGCTCGAGGCAAGAAGAGTGACACTCTTTACATGACAATAGGAGCACGTTGTTCAATCGTAGTTGCAGCAAGCAATGAAACATCAAATTTGTGGCACCAGAGACTAGGCCACATAAGTGAGAAGAGGATGAAGATTATGCACTCAAAAGAAAAACTTCCAGGTCTATAGTCGGCAGAGATAGACATGTGCGAAGATTGCATACTTGGAAAGGAAAAGAGAGTCATTTTTCAGACAAGTTGCAGAACTCCAAAGAAGGAAAGGCTAGAGCTTATTAACTCTGATGTTTAGGGACCAACGACCATATCATCCATTGGTGGGAAACACTACTTTGTGACTTTCATCGATGATCACTCTCAGAAGGTATGGGTTTACTTTCTAAAGCACAAGTTTGAAGTATTTGAGGCTTTCAAAAAATGGAAAGCTATGGTGGAAAATGAGATGAGTTTGAAGATCAAAAAACTCAAAACCGATAATTTTGGTGAATATGAAGACACTAGATTCAAAAATTTATTCTATGAGCACGATATCAAAATGGAAAGAACTGTGCTAGGCACGCCTCAACACAATGGTGTAGCTGAGCGTATGAACTGAATGTTGACAGAAAGAGCCAAAAGCATTCGTATACAATCAGGTCTACTGAAGCAATTATGGGCAGAAGTAGTCAACACGGTAGCTTACTTGATCAACTGAGGCCCATCTGTTCCATTGGAACACAGAATATCCGAGGAGGTATGGAGTAGAAAAGAGGTGAAACTTTCACATCTAAAAGTTTTCGGTTGTGTAACATTTGTGCATATCGGTGATCAAGGTAGGAATAAGCTTGATCCCAAATCCAAGAAATGCACATTCATCGGTTTTGGTGAGGATGAGTTTGGCTACCACATTTGGGATGATGAAAACAAAAAAGTGATCTATAGTAAAGATGTGATTTTCAACGAAAGGGTGATGTATAAGGACATGCATAAAATAGACGCCAACGACTTAGAGCAGAATGAGTGAGTATTTGTAGATGCAAATGATGTCCCAGATAGTTCCGCAATAGACCCAATTGTAACAAGTCCTCATCTAGAGGAACTTGTTGGACAAAGTAGTACGTAGTAGTTCGACACACCATAGCCTTCTACTCCAGCTCCTGTATTGAGAAGGTCTTCTCGACCTCATGTGCCTAACATGAGATATATGAACTATATGTTGCTGAATGATGGAGAGGAGCCTGAATGCTATGAAGTTTGTCAGACTCGAGATTCTAGCAAGTGAGAGCTTGCTATGAAAGAAGAAATGAAATCTCTCATCTCCAACCAGACATGGGAACTAGCTGAGTTACCTATGGGAAAGAAGGCACTTCATAACAAATGAGTGTACCGGGTGAAAGAAAAGCATGTTGGTTTCCAAGAGATACAAAGTCCGCCTAGTTGTTAAAGGGTTTCAATAGAATGAATGAGTTGACTACACTGACATTTTCGCTCCCGTTGTGAAGCTCAATACTATCATATCTGTATTAAGTATTGTAGCCATTGAAGATGTTCATCTTGAACAGTTGGATGTGAAGACTGCATTCCTTCACAGAGATTTAGATGAAGAGATATACATGTACCAACCAGAAGGTTTCTTAGAAAGAGGGAAGAAGAACATGGTGTGAAAACTTAAGAAGAGTTTGTATGGCCTGAAACAAGCCCCGAGACAATGGTACAAAAAGTTTGACAGCTTTATGCACAAGGAAGGTTTCCAGAAGTGCAATGCCGACCATTGTTGCTACTTCAAGAGATATAGGTCCAGTTATATCATTTTACTACTTTATGTTGATGATATGTTAATAGCAAGTACAAATATGGATGATATCAGAAGGTTGAAGCATCAATTGTCAAAGGAGTTTGATATGAAAGACTTGGGTCCAACAAAGAAGATTTTTGGAATGCAAATCACAAGAAATAAGAAGAAAGGATCCTTGTTGTTATCTTAGGCAGAGTACATTAATCATGTTTTGCATAGATTCAACATGGGCAACGCCAAGCTAGTTAGCACACCCTTAACCAGTCACTTTCGCCTATCTAAAGATCAGTCCCCTCAGACAGAGGAAGAAAAAGAATTCATGGCTAAGGTTCCTTATGCCTTAGCCATTGGAAGTTTGATGTACGCAATGGTCTGTACGAGACCAGACATTGCCCATGTAGTGGAAGTTGTTAGCAGATTTATGTCAAACCCAGGGAAAATTCATTGGGAAACAATCAAGTGGATTTTGAGGTCTCTGTGAGGCACCACAAAAAGTGCTTGTACTTTAGTAAAGTAGAGTTAAAAGTACAAGGCTATGCAGACGCAGACTTTGGAGGTGTAGTTGATCATCGAAGAAGCACCACCGGTTATATATTTACTGTTGGAACTACAACTGTTAGTTGGATTTCACAAATACAGAAAATTGTCACTCTATCCACTACAGAGGCTGAGTATGTAGCAGTGACTGAAGCTAGTAAAGAGATGATATGACTTCAAAGTTTTTTAACTGAGTTGGGATTCAAACAGGGGAAGAATGTTATGCACAGTGATAGTCAAAGTGCAATACACTTGGCAAAGAATTCAACATTTTATTCTGGAACCAAACATATTGGACTTTGTTATCACTTCATCAGATCCTTATTGGAAGATGATGTGTTAATACTGGAAAAAAATCAAAGAAGCAAAAATCCAACGGATATGTTAACAAAGATGGTGACTATTGACAAACTGAAGTTGTGCTCAACTTTAGTTGGTTTGCTAGAGTAACAAGACTAGAAAAACTGCTACATTGATTGAGGTGTGAAGACAGATTGAGATCAGTCTTCAAGTGGGAGATTTCCTCAAATTAAAGAGCAAAACAATGAGCTTAATTCAAGGAGAAATTCAAGAAACCATTAATTTAAGGAGTAATTCAAGGAGTGAATTTTCCTATAAATAGATGTGTAGTTATAATGAACTAATCATTCAAAGTGTTCATTCCAATTGAAAGAAAAGCTTAGAGAGAAAATCTTTTGTTAGAAAAAATTGAGAGTAATTTTATTGGGTGTAATTAGGTTGTGAGTTGTGAGTATTGTAAATATCTTGTGTAATTTGTCCTCTTTTAGTAAAAAGGTCTGCATTATGTCTAGAGACGTAAACAAGATTAATCGAATTTCGTTATCAAATTTGTGTCTTATTTTTCTATTCTTATTTTATTATAAATCTAATTTATCAAAAATTTACGTAATTTTTCAACAAAATTCTCTTTCGTCATTCTCCAACTTTCTTAACGTTTAGAAAATTTGTTCCACCATGTTAAAATTGGAGAGAAAATTAAAGAAATAAGATGCAAAAAATATGGAGATTTGGATGCATGACTTCGTTTTTGTATACTTCAAGAATCCTTAAATTATTAGTATCGAAATCGAAAATTACTTTCCTCCCACAGTAATTATTGACTGATTATAAGAAGAAGAAGAAAGAAATACAGACACAGAAGAGAGAGAATTACAAGAGGAAAGCGACGAGGGTTTAATATGATATTTCAATTTTGCCCATTTAAGAATGATAATGTCAACACCATGTGATCAATTTTGAAGTAAACGATCAAATAAGAATTTTTGTACTCTTTATACCAAAATAGGAGACTTATGTACATCTGTTAGAAAGCTACTGATTAATGCATCACCCTTCTATATCTATTGAATCCAAAACAATTAGAGAATAAGAAAGGAAAAAAAAATGATAAAAAAAAATATTTTTTTAAATAACTGAATTTTTTGTGCACATATTTATTTTTTAATAAAATAATATCTTCTGAATAATTTAATATTTTTAAATTATCACTTAACAACAATAAGTAAAAAAATAATAATTAATAAGTGTCCTAATAAAATTAGAACATTCCAGTTTTTTGCTTTGTAATTTTGTTTTTAGAGTTTTCGTTGCAAAATCTTTTATTGAAAAAATAAAATATAGAAAAAAGAAAGAAAAAAAGAAGGAGGCTCATGTTGAAGAAGACTGAGTGTCAGTGTGTGTAGCCGTGTAGGTACAGAGTAGATGCAAATACAAATGCACGTGAACGAGGGTTTAATATAACTCCGTTACTTCACGGTCTTTCCCAATCAGCTGCATTGATTCTGGGCCAACTCTGATTTCACGGTGTATGATTGAATTTGCACTACGACCCACCAAAGTGTACTAGAATTTACGCGCTTAGCTGTGACCACTGACAGCTCACAAGCCATCTTCTTCTGCTCTCTATTCTGCATACAAAACTGAGTTTTACTCAAGACTAACAACAAAACGCCACTCTTCAAAAAGTTAGAAAACTAATAAAAGGCCTCAAAGATTCATACACACATTTTAAGAGAAAGAGAGTAAAATACTCATCTGGGTTCTTCTCATTCTATGTAGATCTACCACCGTTCTTTGTACATTTGTATAAAAGAATATTAATTGAAATCTGTTTCGATATATTGAGAACATTTTGAAGGAATGAGGGACTTGAGTGTTTTTTGTTTCCTTGCTTTAGTTTTGATCTTTGCTTCTGGGGTTAAGGCTGAAAATCCATACAGATTCTTCACGTGGAAAGTCACTTATGGTGACATTTATCCTCTTGGTGTTAAACAACAGGTACTTGAATCTTTTGCTTTCTTCCACTGCTTTTTAAGACTGTTTCTTTGGGTGGTGTTTAGAAAGTGAGCTTTTATGCCTTTTCAAAGGCATTGTTCTTTCTTTTCTTTGTTTCTTTTTTGCCACATTGTTTGCGTTTTGGATTTCAGCAAAAAAGTATTGTGTTATAAGCTCAGAGAAATTGAGGTTTTGAGTTAGTTTGTGTTGCTGATTTGAATGCGGGAAATGGTTGCAGGGGATCTTAATCAATGGACAATTTCCTGGGCCACACATTGACGCTGTTACAAATGACAACTTGATAATCAGTGTCTACAATTACTTGAGACAACCATTCCTTATTTCTTGGTACTCTACCCTACTCGTTTCTTCACCGTTGCTACTCTGTTTTTGTTTCATTTTGAATTTGGGTTGTTTCAAAATAAAAAAGAAAAAGAAAAAGAAAAAGAATATAGTTCTGTTTTTGCTTTTTTTGTTTATAGCAACTGAACCCTTATCTGAGAAGCATTCTTTTCTTACTTGGCTTACTTCATGCATTTAGTTTACTTAGAAGGAGGGAAGGGCTTGGTTCTGCAGAAATAGAACTCTATTAGTAACAATTTAGTAACAATAACCTATAGTAACACAATAAACTCTTTTATAAAATTACATGTAAATTCATACCTAAATTCAATAAGTTTTAGCTTTCCCAAATTTGTTGCTTTCATTTTTATCTTTTAATTTATTATTGTATAGTGTAAGACCTATTTTTATACAACTACCAGCATTATTAAGCTTAGTTTGTTAGTTTTCTTTATGAGGATTTTTTTGCATTTTTTTATATAGAAAAAAAATCAGTGAAAAATATATTGGGAGCAAACAGCATCTTTCCATTTATTACACTTTTGTCAGGCTGGTTGTTTTGTGAATTCACATGTCAGAAATAGACAAATTGCTTGAATATTTGACTTTGCTTAAAACAATGTTTAATGGGAAAATCTATAAATCACTGTTCACAAACTATTTTGCTTCTAGGGCCCTATTTATTGGCTACATACATCGTGGTTCATGGTATTAAATTATTTTGTTAGTGCAAATGGTACAGTGTGTTCTATTCACCTTTCACATGCTATTACTATGCCTCCCAACCTCTATATTATAAAATAGTGACTAAACGATATTATATGGTACTCACCAATAGCCAAAATAATACAACATAGAGATGTGTGACCACATTTTTTTATTCAATACCCATGATCATCCACATTCAATGCATTAGGAAGAAAATAATTGTAGGGGAGATACATTTTTTTTAAAGTTTTGTTGGGTGGATCAATTTGCTAGTGACTTTTATCTTTTTTACCCCATGGACTTTGTGTGTTTTTGAATCACTTGTCTATGTAGGAATGGATTACAACAGAGGAGGAACTCATGGCAGGATGGAGTTTCTGGAACTAATTGTCCAATCCCACCAGGAAAGAACTTCACTTATGTTCTCCAAGTCAAGGATCAAATTGGCACCTATTTTTACTTCCCATCATTTTTATTCCACAAAGCTGCCGGAGGTTTCGGTAGTATCAGAATCTGGAGCCGTCCTCGTATTCCAGTTCCTTTCCCTCCTCCTGCTGGAGACTTCCCTTTACTGGCTGGAGACTGGTTCAAACTAAATCATCATGTAATTTACCAAATTCTTTATTCTTGTATTTTTGCTGTGATTACCCTAAATTTGTATTGAATCTTATAACATGACAGTTGTGACTAGAGTGTACATATATTATATTATATGCACATATTGTACATTAATAAATATCTATTAATGCTACCTACAATTGAAAGTGCTATCTTGACTTATAATTAATGGTTCTAACACTTTGATCCTGTAGATATTAAGACGAGTTTTGGATAGTGGTCGCAATCTTCCCTCTCCTGATGGACTTCTTATTAATGGCCGAGGGTGGAATGGTGTAACATTCACTGTTAATCAAGGTTCCTTTTATATATACCTCTAAATGTTTTCCACTATCATTTGCTTTTGTGTTATGTGGCTATATAATTAACCTCATGCCATTAATAAATTTGTATGCAGGAAAAACATATAGGTTTAGAATATCAAATGTGGGGCTTACAACATCCATTAACTTCAGAATTCAGGGGCATAAAATGAAACTGATAGAAGTAGAAGGCTCTCATACACTTCAAAATGTCTATACATCACTTGACATCCATCTTGGGCAGTCTTATTCTGTGTTGGTCACTGCTGATCAGCCTCCTCAGGACTATTACATCGTAGTATCAACACGCTTTACAGCTCGGGTACTTACCACAACAGCAATTCTTCACTACAGCAACTCATTCAGACAAGTTTCTGGTCCTGTCCCTCTTGGACCTTCCACAAACATTGCTACTTCACTCTTTCAGGCTAGAACCATTCGGTACATTTTCATGTTTATAGTCTGTGTTATACATATCATGATTTATTTCTTTAATATGTTCACCGTTCATTCATTCGTGTTTTATTTTTTATTTTTTTATATATGACAGTCGGAATCTGACTGCAAGCGGGCCTCGGCCGAATCCTCAAGGCTCCTACCACTACGGAATGATCAAGCCAAGCCAGACAATAATGCTTGCAAACTCTGCTCCTTATATAAATGGAAAGCAGAGATATGCTGTTAACAGTGTGTCATATATTCCAGGTGATACACCTGTGAAACTGGCTGATTACTTTCAGATTGGTGGGGTTTACAATCTTGGAAGCATTCCTTACTATCCCACTGGAGGAAATGCCTACCTTGCCACTTCTGTCATGAACACTAATTTTCGAGAATTTGTTGAGATTGTGTTCCAGAACTGGGAGGACAGTGTGCAGTCTTGGCATATCGATGGTCATTCTTTCTTCGTTGTTGGGTAAGTGGAGTGTTTCTTCCTGAAAGTTACTTGATATAAAACAAGTCCCAACAAAAGCACCATATATGTTTTGTTAATGTTGATGGTAATTTATAACATTGACATATGATTGGAAATGATCCCAGGATGGATGGAGGACAATGGACAGAAGCAAGTAGATCTCGCTATAATCTGAGAGACGCCATTGCACGTTGTACCGTTCAGGTATTAAAATAAAAGATAAATAGAAGAAAATACTGTAATGTATGAAAAGTTTATAATGCTCTATATTATATGCTAAATACAATAGAGAATTATCAGTGAAATGGGATTGAATCAACCTTAGAAAATAATTATACTTTATTAAAATTACTTTATATGGTATTGTGGGATATAAGTAAATTTGTGTTGGTATTGGTTTATAGGTGTATCCGAAAGCATGGACAGCAATATACATAGCATTGGACAATGTAGGAATGTGGAATGTTAGGTCTGAGAATTGGGCAAGGCAATACTTGGGACATCAGTTCTATCTGAGAGTTCACACTCCTTCAAATTCATGGAGAGATGAATATCCAATTCCCAAGAATGCCCTTCTATGTGGCAGGGCAAGAGGTCGTCACACTAGGCCTTTTTAGATTCTTTATTTGCACCATTTTTTTTATATTTTGTCACAATGAGGTGACGTTTTCTTCTATTTTTTTTATGGCGAGAACTAATTCATTGCAAGAGCTCCACTCGAGCTTTAAGCTGTTTCGGATCTATTTATATTTTGCCTCACCTAAATTATTTGTTTATGTACTTCTATGGTTGGATTCAAAATATAAGTTTTAATTATTTCACATTTATATTTTTCCTCACCAATATTTTGTTTTGTTTTTCAAAAGAAGACACATGCTTATAAATTACTATAAATGATTATATAGTTATTCTCTATACTTGTTAATTATTTTTTTTTTTCATTTTCATTGCCTCAACCAAGAAATTTTAGTTAAAAATTTATCTTTATAGAGAAAATGGACTTGTAATCCAATGGGAATAATTAAATGTTATTGTGTTTTTTCTTATTTCTCAAGAAAATGAAATAAAAACAGTTATCAAATAATATTTTATTTAAACTAAAATTTGAAAAAAATAAAAATTAATGCCCCTATAGAATTTTACAAATCCAACATCAAAATTAGGGCATATGATAGGGTTAATTAGAGTATTTAATTTTTGTATTATAGTAGATAGGGTTAATTAGAATAAGATATATATATATATATATATATATATATATATATTGTTTTTGTTATGAAAGATATATCATGACTCTGAAAAAGAGTTCATACTACAAACGTCTGACCTTTTATTTTTACCATAAATTAAAATATTTTATTAACTTGATTAAAGTATTGCACTAGAAAAGTTAATAGGAAATGTACAATAGACATGGGATGGGACACGTGCATCTCACGTGTATTTAATATTTTATTATATATAATTTAATTAATACTTTTTTTAAAATAATTATTTTCCTTTAAAACATGTCATATATTTAATTTTCTTGGAGACTAATGTTATTAATGAATGAATCTCAAGAGTTGGTTATCTTTAGTTATAGAATAATGTAAATCAGTAATGTAAATGTTATTATAATTTAAAATTTAAAATTAATTAATAATTTTTAAAATAAAAAAGAAAAATTCAATTAATATTAATCATATACTCATCATATTATAAATTAACAATTGTCGAATCATAATTCATAAACAATTTGGATATTACGTATATAACTAATAATAAGTTAAGAAAAACTAAGGGATATTAAGAAAATAAATATCAGGTGAAATTTAAATAGTTTAAACTTTCAATATAAAAATTCTACTTTATTAGAGATGACATTAAAAAAATTAACTAATACTCAAATAAAGAGTATAAACATGGCTATATAAAAAACTACCCAAAACCAAAAAAACCTCAATTCTATAAGCTAAAATATCTATATCAAACGGCAATAATAAAAGCAAAATACTATTTTATAAATCTAGCTAATAATATCAAAAGTTATTGCACATCATTGTAAAATAATACAATTATAAATATGTTATTTAATTTTATTAAGTAATAAAAATAAATTCCATTATAATTAATAATATAAATATATTACTACATTATTTTTTTTATAAGTAATAAAAATAATATTTTTATTACTCGATAAAATTAATTAACAATTTAAATATTTTTTATAATAATTTAATAAAATATTTGATTGTTTATTCTTCAAATAAACAGAGGAAGATTTAAAATACCAATAATGGCACCAATCTTCCAAAAAGGGGTTTTGGCAGCATGCTCCAAAGCACAAAACAAATCTTAATCAAATTTTGGCTTCCTGATTTATGGTAAATTGGCAATATGTGTGGCTTTATATATATTAAAAATATTTAATATTTAATTAAATATCCTAATTTAATAATTAAACTCCATAATATTATAAAAATTAAGAACCTTATTAATTATATTAGGAAATTTAAAATTTTGTGAGAGTAAAATTATCCTTACTTGTAATTCAGCATCATAAATTCAAATTTAAATCTGACATATATAATGATTCATTTATTTAATAAAAATAAAATTTATTTTCTCTCCTTTTAACTAAAAAAAATTAATCAAAAAAGAAATTTCACAAAATACAAAGTCATCGTCACTAAAAGCCCCAAGGACAATCATTTTTCTCTCAACACCAAGCAGGTTCAAATATGGTCACTAAAAGCTAAACTGAACTTCCTCTTGCACTTTACTAGCCAATAATTCATTTCAAACTTTACCCGCTCACAATACTATTGCCTTTTAAGTGTCAAATAATAAGCATGATACAAAATAGGGTCCAAAAGGATCTCTCCCCCAAAATAAAAGGGCAAACTTTTCAAATTAATCAATGAACAAATTAATTTCTGTAATTATAAAAAAACCTAAATTACTTTAACAGAAATACAATTCCAAAATTTAGAAATCAATCAAATAGTCAAAAACACACAAAAATTTTAAAAAATAAATTTAATTAGTCCCAAATAAAAACATATGAATCTATACCAATTTGTTATAAATCTGTAAATGTTGAAATGAAAATCAATAATAAATTTATATTGTTCAAATAAATAATAATAGATTAAGAGTAAAATAATAAATAAAAACTTAAATGATTTAATCTTTCAATATAAATTTTTTATTTCATTTACGATATTACATAATTGTTTTTTAAAATATGTAAATAGTGAATACAAATATAAATATATAAATAAAACTACTAAAAAAAACTCAAATTCTTCCGCTAAATATCTCTACTAAACGGTAAAAACAAAGCAAGAAACATTTAAACAAATCTTGTAAATAATATACAAAGTTACCACACATCATTGAAACAATAGAGTAGGATTCTAAAGACCATCTTCCCAGGAACACGATGACACCAAGCCTTAATCAAATTGTTATCGGTGATTTGTATCAGGGGTGATCAACTTATTAAAAACGGTTTTTTTTTTTTGAATAATTTAATTTCAATCCGATTCAAATCGAATTTAAATATTTTTAATCCGTATTAGATTCAGATCAATTTGAATCTAAATAAATTAGATTTTTGAATTAAATAAGGTCAAATTGATGTTAAAATTTATTTATTATATATACACAGTATTTAAATTTTAAATTGATACATCTCTAATAAAATTTATTATTTATAATACTACTAAAAAATAAAAGAATAATAAGTATGGTTAGATAATTATTAAATTATTAGAGATTTATCATTTATATTTATTATTAAATTAAAAATATAATTTAATATAATTATAGTACTTATAATAATTAAATATAACACTTTATAAAATAAAATATGTATTTATTTATAATTTTAAAATAATTTAGTCCAGATCGAATACTATGTATTATAAAAATCTAAGGATTCAAATCTAAACGGATTATATACTTTTAAATTTAAATTTGATCAACCGTAAAATATTTCAATTCCAATCTTATTTCAATCTAATATATCAAAATGAATCAAATTTTATAATTTAAATGAATTAATTGTGACTTAAATAATCTCTCATATTAGACTAATTTAATATGGTAATATATATTGATAACTTTTGTATCAATAGCCAAATCCCAATAATATTGTAAATGTGTTTAAAAAAATAATAATACTAGAAATATTTAATTAGAAAAGCATATAAATAGCATCATAATTTAATAAAAAATAACACATTTTATAAATATAATATTATTAGAATTACAATCATAATTTATACTAGTTTCTCATAAATTGATAAATATTGAAGCGAAAGCTAGAAATAAATTTAGATTGCATTATGGGTGAACATAATAATTAATAACCAACTTATCGGACCGAAATCGAGCCAAGTTTTATATTTTATAAATTTAAATAGGTTGTTTTCATTTTGAAAATACAAAAACGACTTGTACGAGGTTAGTTAATGTTTTAAAGTTTGCAAAGCAAAACTTAATTAAATCGAATTACGTATTACAAATACACATATTTACTTTTTTTAAAACATTTATAATACATATATCATATATATTTATATGTTTATAATCATTTAATTTTAATTAAACTTTTACTTCATTTGAGAAGGTGAAACAATTTATATTATTCTTTTCTTGTGTTTATTTTAAAAATATTTACTATAATTAATAAAAAAATCTAAATTATGTTTAATTTTTAATAATTTACTCATTTTTAAAAATTATTTTCTACTTGAAAATTAATACACATTTTTAATTTAAATGTTGATCTAAATTTTTTTAATTAAATTATTGATTAAATAATAAATTATATTTATTAATTTAACATTAAAATAAAATCAAAATAATTTAAATTTATTTTAAATAAGATCTAAACTAGGAACTAATATAAATAAATTGATGTAATGTTTTCTATAGATAGATAAATTTTGATTTTTTGATTTAATAAATTAATATATATCGATTCGGTTAACATTTTAAGTAAAAATTCAATCAAAATCGAGCTTCGATCACCTATAGATTGCACAAATAAATAATAAATAATTAAGAATAAAATAATAAATAATAAAATAATAAATAATAAAAATAAATAATATACAAAAATTTAAATAATATTTTACATTTAAATGTAAAAAATTCTACACACCAGTGGTGACAACACTGACAAAAGTTTACTAATAGTCTAAAGAAGAGTAAACACCAAAATTCAAATATCCTACTCAAAATCAAATCCACAGTACATGTAAATAGATTATTATCAAAGAATAATTACCAAATCATGTAAGTATCAAATATTACTCCAAACAAACAAAAGAGGAATAAACTATGAATGTTTCTCCGTTGGTTGTTTTAAAAAACTGACGCAAAGGGATTTTAAGTATATTTTGCATCGTAATTGATAAGCCATAAAGATCACAACGTGTTATAAGAAAACCCAAGGTTCCTGGCATGAGAAGCATGCTAAGACATAGGTGAGATCATGCAGAATCGTTGAGAATATTATTTGTTGGCATAGTCTAATTAGAAGATTTGTTTTGATGTTATTAGCTATTATTTTGCTATTTTGAATAATTACTAATATTTAATTGTTAGTAGTTGTTTTAGTTCTTATTTGTAGGATTTAATGCCTCAACTTGATAAGAAATTGTTTTATTTATCTTGTATTTAAACTGTTGGAATATTATGGATCAAAACTCAAAAACACTTAAGAATAATTTTCCAGAAATACTTAAAAACTCTCAATTTTTTGTTTCTGATTTCTTTAACTTAATTATTATATTGCTACTGAGAGGTATTTATAGAAATAACTAATAAATCTAATCCATACAATATAAATTAAACCATACACCTATCTCCTTACATAACCAATTGATTTTTTTCTTCCCACCAACCATGAGTTGTATCCTTATCAATCCAGATCATCACCATAGAAGATTTTTTTTTATTTCTTTGGGCTTTGTAAACAAGTTTACAAACCAACACTCCCCCTTAAACTTGTTTTATGATGTCGAGCAAATTTCTCAATCTGAAAAAATCTTCTTGCTTGAGTGGTTTAGTGAAGATGTCGGCAATTTGATCTTGTGATTTTACATACTCGAGTTGTACATCCTTTCTTGTGATGCACTCCCTGATGTAATGATATCGAGTATCTATGTGTTTGCTTCAATCAGGGAAAATAGGATTTTTGGCTAAGGCAATGGTTAACTTGTTGTCGACACATATTTTGGTTGGCTCTTCTTGTGTCATACTTAGATCCTTTAATAAGTTTCTCAGCCAAATTGCATGGCAAACACATGAGGTAGCTGCTACATATTCTACTTCACAGCTAGACAAGGTGACAATCAGTTGCTTTTTCAACATCCATGTAAAAACAGTATCTCCCATGAAAAACAAAAATCACGAAGTACTTTTTCGATCGTCTATATCTCCACCAAGATCGCTATCATTATATCCAACAAGCTTGTATTCATTGGAAGCTGAATAGAACAAGCTAAAATTAATTGTACCTTTTAGATAGCGTAGGATTATTTTTGCAACTTTGAAATGGGTGATTGTCAGTTTCTCCATATATCGGCTAATCAATCCAATGGAATACAGGATGTCAGGCCTTGTGCATGTGAGATAACGTAGACTTCCAACTAAACTTTTGAAAAATGTTGGATCCACACTTTCACCATCTTCATGCTTGGATAGTTTGATTCCATAGTCCGCTATTGTGTTGATTGGCTTGCAATCCTTCATCTTGAACTTCTTTAGTATCTCCCTTGCATAACTTTATTGAGAGATGAATATGCCTTCTTCCTTTTGCCTCACTTCAATTCCAAGGTAGTATGACATTAACCCGATATTTGTCTCCCTTGCATCACCTTCTTAAAATCTTCAAATAGCTTCAGGTTACTTTCGGTGAAGATGAGATCATCTACATATAGACAAAAGATTAGAATATCTCCATCTTCAATCTTGACGTAGAGTGAATGTTCATAGGGACACTTGGTGAAGTTGTTCTCCAGAAAGTATTTGTCGATGTGGTTATTCCATGCTCTTGGTGCTTGCTTGAACCCATAAAGATCTTTCTTCAACTTTAACACCTTGTCTTTGTGATCTTTTTCTTCATAGCTTGATGGTTGCTTAATGTAGACTTCTTCTTCAAGAACTCCGTTTAGAAAAGCAGATTTTACATCCATTTGATGTATCTTCCACTTATTTTGAGCTACCAAAGAAATGATCAGTCTTATAGTTTCTAATCAAGCAACAGGAGAAAATACCTCATCATAGTCAATTCCAGCCTTTTAACTATATTCTTTTGCTACTAGCCTCGCCTTGTGCCTTTCAATCTCTCCCTTAGCATTCCTCTTTGTCTTGTACACCTATTTCCTTATGCCCTTTGGGAAGTGAAATAGGTTCCCATGTGTCATTCTTCTCAATTGCATTGATTTCTTCGTTCATCGCATCTCTCCACTTCTTCTCTTGTACAGCTTCTTGAAAGCTCACTGGTTCACAATCAACAAAGAGACAGAATAAGGTAAGATTATCTTGTCGTTCTGTTACCTCATAAAGTTCTTAGAGATTTCGTGTACGTGTCACGACTCTTTCACTTCCACTTGAAGATGATGACGGATCTTCATGAGTGGTTGGCATTGGTGAAGTAGGTGGAGTCGTTGGCTCTTGTTGAATTTCTATAGATTGCTCTCTCATTGTCTGTTCATCTTCTTTAAATTAAGGAAAGAAATTGGAGTTATCTACATGAGAGTTAAAATCCCATTCTCCTTCTTCGTCGAATACCACATCTCGACTAATCACAATCTTCTTATTATGTGGGTTGTACAACTTATAGCCCTTTGAATTAGCATCATAATCGATGAAGATAAAACTCTCGCTTTTATCATCAACCTTCGTTCTTCTCTCATATGGTACATGAACATGGGCTATACTTCCAAAGACTCTTAGGTGGGAAATACCAGGCTTTCTTCCACTCCATGCCTCTTACGGTGTCTTTCCCCATACACTTCTTGTTGGAGATCAGTTTGACAAGTAAACTACACATGGTACTGCTTCTGCCCAAAACTCTTTGGGTAGTTTCTTGTTTTTGAGCATGATTCGTGCCATATTGAGGATTGTTCGGTTCTTTCTTTCAGCTACACCATTCTGTTGGGGGGATCTTGGCACTATTAAAGATCTATGAATTCCATTTGCTTCACATAACTCTTGAAACTCCTTGGATATAAATTCTCCACCTCGGTCTGATCTTATGGCTTTGATTTTTCTACCGCTTTCTCTCTCCACTGTAGCTTTGAACCTTTTGAATATTTCAAAAACTTCTGATTTTTATTTCAAGAAATATACCCAAGTTTTTTTTTTGAAAAATCATCAATAAAAAGAAGAAAATAGTTACTGTTACCAAGAGAGCTAGGATTGATCGGTCCACACACATCAGTATGGATTAGCTCAAGTGGCTTCTTGGCTCTTGAGTCTGACTCCTTTGGAAAGCTTTTTCTGAATTGCTTCCCGAGTAGGCACCCTTCACAAAGTTGATCAGGATGGTTAATGCAAGGTAGTCCCTTCACCATCTCCTTCTTAGACAACAGCTCCAATCCTCTAAAATTGAGATGTCCGAATCGAAGATGCCATAGCCACGATGCATCTTTATAGCAGGCTTTCAGACACTTTGCAATGTCATTTTGTATATTGATCAAGAACATTTTATTCTTTGACATCGGCACGTTAGCAATGAGGTTATTCTTATCATTTTTTATAGAAAGATTACAATCCTTCATATGAATATCATAACCTTTCTCTAACAGTTGTCCTAAACTTAGGATGTTACTTTTCATATTTGGGACATAGTAAACATTGAAAATAAATTGATGTTGCTCATCTTTCAAACGAATCAGAATGTTACCTCTTCCTTTCACTGCTACGTTTGAATCATCTCCAAATGAGACATTTCCACTAACTGACTTATCTAGCTCCACGAACAAGTATTTTCTTCCACACATATGGTTGCTTGCACCACTGTCAAGATACCAAGCATTTGGTTGACTACTATCACCCTCCTTCCGTGCTAGAAAAAGAGTTTCTTTCTCATCAGTCTTCTCCAAATTTATGAAAATTATAACATTGAACTTGAGATTTTCCATACCTTGAGTTCATATTACCCCTTCCACGACTTTGTGTTGAGCTTTCTGCTCTCTCAAAGTTTTTTGAATTGTTGTTGTAATTACAACCTCGTTCACGACCGTGGCTTCCACCTCATCCACGGCCTCTACCTCTACCTCGACCACGTTGGTTTCTGTCATTGCCTTGGCTTTCATGCTTATCCTTGAATTTCATCTTGAAGAGTTGCTCAATGATCCCTTGCTTCTTCTTATGCTTTTCTTCATATGCTTGTAATGACCCATTGAGTTCATCAATGGTCATTTCTTCCAAATCTTTTGTTTCCTCAATCGTCATGACGATGTGTTCAAATTTGGAATGTAATGAACGAAGTATCTTTTCCATTATTCTAATATCTCCCAACATTTCACCGTTTATTTTTAATTGATTAGAAACAACTGTGACTCTCGAGAAATAGTCAGAAATAGATTCGGACACTTTCATATGTAAAGATTCAAACTCAACTCTTAATGTTTGGAGATGAATCTTCTTTACTTTCTCAGCTCCTTTGAAAGAAATTTGAAGCTTATTCCACGCTGCTTTGGAAGATGTTTCATCTGAAATCTTCTCAAATCCATCATCATTTAAGGCTTGATAGATAAGAAAAAGAGCTTTCTTGTCTCTCTTTCTCAAATCTTTCAAAGATTCTTTTTACACTTGCGTTAGAGTAGCTTTATCATTTGGATCACTTAATCCTTTCTCTATGACTTCCCACACATCATGTGCACCCAAAAGAGCCTTCATCTTGATTCTCCAATTATCATAGTTGTCGTTGTTGAGTGTGGGGACTTGAAACGATGACATAACTCCACTTGACATAACTCTCAATATAGTGAGAATTTGTAAATTCTAATCGCACAGATGGATTCAGAACATCAAACCTATCATTAGTATCAGAGCTATACCATATCAATAAAAAGGCAACTAAGAAAGAAAGAATTAAACAAATTGGAGGTGGGGCTTGCAGGATTCCAAGATAGTATGAATCGAATGGAACTTGATTTTATTGAAGTTACATCAAATGGAGGAAACCATCACTAGATTATCAGAGGCTTTGCTTTCCAAATAAAATGTATCTAGTGAAAATGCCAATGATCGTAACAATTAAATCGACAAGGTCAGAGGCGACGCTAAGGAAAATACAGAAAGGGGATGGCATATGTTCTTCTCTAAATTAACAAAGCTTGAGTTTCCAAGATACTCTAGCGATGACTTGACCACATGGTTTAACAAAGTGGCTCAATATTTTGAGTAGTAAGGCATGATAACACAAAAGGTGTCACTGGTATCATTCCATCTTAAGGGTGAAACTAATCAGTGGTGGCAGTGGTTATGTCATTCCTACAACAAAGAAGAAAAGAAGTAACTTGGCTAGATTTTGAAGAATAACTCTAGGCTTGTTTCATACCAATGAAGTGTTAGGATTTTTGATAAATCTTTATTAAGAGTGAAACAGATATGCTCACTATAGGATTATCATAGAGAGTTTGAAAAGCTAGGAAATCTAGTGCAAGGTTAGACCTCAAAAAGAACTGGTGGGGACATTAATTTACGAGAGGTCTTAAATTGGACATATGACATTTGAATGTTCAAACCTAAATCCCTAAAAGAAGTAATTAGCCCAGCATGCATGAGATATAACTAGCTTAATCGCTTGCAATAATTCATATGACCTCCATAACCAAATCATTTAAAGCTCAACTTTTCCAACCAAATGAGATCCAAATTCATACCACCTATGAAATGCCTCAATTGAGAAAAATGCAAAAAAAGTCGAGCATTAGACCTTTGTTTCAATTGTGATGATAAATTCATCTAAGGTCACAAGTGTCGAGGACCTCAATTTTTGTTACTTGAAGTGAGCTCCATTATAAACAAGGATGATGATACATATAATGAGATAGAAGAAACTATTACCAATGAACAAATTGAACCAAAAATGTCCTTCCATGCTTACTGGATGGTCAACTTCCAAGACCATATGACTCATAGCTCAAATCATACATCTTGATGGGGTTTTCGTCATTGATAGTGATTCCATAAATAATCATTAATGAGAAGATAGCCAATGTGGTGCACTTACTTGTGATTCCAACTAAGACTTTTAATGTTAAGCTACCCAAAGGAAACCATTGAAATGCCAGGGGCAATTTGAACACATACAAGTGTTACTTCATGGTATCCCATTCTCTCTCACTCTTTATTCTTTGCCATTAACTGGGTTGGACTTGGTACACTATTACAAAAATGGGCATTAAAGTTGGTTAAAAATTGACTTTAAATAAATTTAAAGTTGGCTCAAACGAACCGACTTTAAATTAAGTGACTTAAAATGTAAATTCGGTTCATCGCGTGAACCGACTTTACACGTAGATTTTATGATTTTTTTAATTTTTATTCTCATTTTTCGTATTCAATATTCAATATATATAACATAAAAAAACTAAAATATAAATAATAATACAAATAATTAAAAATTTAAATATAATTAATTACTTGATAATTAAATTTATTACAAAAACAAATAATGTATATACAATACATATAGTTAAATTAAATTAAAAATAAAATAATGTCGTCAAAGTGTAATTGGATTGTGCGAGCAAGCTTGGTTGGCTTAGAATCACCAGCATTATGACAAGAAAAGTAGACAAAAAATAGTTGATCCATATAACAATTCATATTCCTCTACATACATGAACACATAAACATCCATCAAACAAGAAGTCTAAACTTCAGAGACATACAAATGTAGAAATTAAATCATTATAAATATTACCATCAAAAAGAGATTACCACAACGACATCCGAGTGATATAACCCTTCGATGAACTCATATTAGCACTTTATTAATCATTTGTCTATAAATATTAAGTTATCTGGAATCTCTGCTAGTATTTTTAATGCTATAATGAGTTCTAAATATGAAATCAAGTGTAACTCCGATTTCTTATTTGGCTTGTGTGAGTTTTGGTGCCCTTACACGTATAGAACACGTTAATGGGCACCAAAACTCATACAAACCAAGAAACAAATCGAGGTTACACCTGATTTCATATTTAGAGCTCATTATAACATTAAAAATACGAGCAAAGATTTCAGATAACTTCATATTTATAGACAAATGATTAATAAATTGTTAATTGTTGTCATAAGGAAAGTAGGTAAGAGAGATGTAGTTTGGGCCAAAAATAGGTCTATAAAACAATGCATTCTCCTAAATACATAAGCATATAATCATCCATCAAACAAGTGACTTCAGACACAGGAATAGAGAAATTAAATCATTAAAAAATTTATTGTTATGTTGTCATATACTATTCAAGATCATCAGAATATTCTCCTAATTCTTCTTGTGGTGATATAATTTGAACCATGTGTTCTTCCCATTCCTCTTGTAAATCATCCAAAATTTGTTGGTCGTAGCCCGTCTTGTTCCAATAAAAGAACTACATGTATTTAAAAGCAAAATAAGAATGTAATTTCATTTATTTACAAAAAATAACTCAAATATGTTAAAAACTTTTATGTATATGGGTAAAAGATATTACCACATCATCAATTAGAATTTTGATATTTGTGATGATTTCGCTCATAAAATTCATGACATAATAACCACACATGACTCCATTATTTTGTTGTGGAACCTACAAAAAATAAGTGTACATGATTTTTCATATTCGAACATCTTTATTATTCAATTGTAAAATTAATAAAATTATTAATATTCGCTTGTACATACTATAACTTTTGTCCATATAAGCTTATGAGATTTTTTAAGGGCAATGCCCCTAAACTTGTTCCACAATTTCCATGCCCTATCAAGGTTTAAAACGGTTAGTTTTTTTAAATATTACAAAAAATAATAGAAGAAACTAATATGTAGCTATAACTCTTACATTTCAACAACTACTTTTGTATCTTTACTCAGTTCTATGGAAGTTGAGTCACAGTACCAAACATGATTATTGAACAGATCAATGATTACCAACATCCAATGATCTTGGCCTTGTTCAAACCTTAATGGCCAAGGAATTATCAACTTTTGATTTCTGTTAAGTGTTAATGCCCTATGACATAATTGTTTAGCTCTGATTCTAACATCATTCTCTTGATATTGATTGACATATAAAGAATCATAGAATATTGCTAAATGTGATGAGTGATTATGTTGAAGTCGATAATAGCACGCCCTATATATATATATATATATAAATAATTAGATAATATAAATATAATTATATATGTTCTACAATAGTCATCAAAGTGCCAAGATTTCTGCTGAAGTTTAAAGCATAATCATAACTATACTTTTTCCAAGGCTTCTTCTTGAATGACTTGGTGCGCGATGATTGGCCACTAGATATAGATTTAGCACGATATACTTGTTTCGTATCTCTTAAATGTGCCACATTTAAGAGTTCTGGTATAATAGACTAAAAAAAGTATTATATATGTATTTTAGTAACAATATAAGATATAATAAAATAATAGTAGTAAATAAGTGTTATCTTTTAAGTTAAAAAATAGTACCACGTCAAAATTTAGAACAACTTGAATCGAAGGCCAAGCCACATACTGTCCAACTGCCTCTTGGACTGTGGTAGCATTAGAAGGCACATGTAGTGGACAATCATGAAACAATGATTGATCAATTACTATTCGCCAATGATTAGACAAATATTGATTATGAATAATCCGATCATCGCTCAATTGTTGTACCGTTCCAATAGCAACAAAGTCCGTTGACGAAGGATGTTTCAACCAACATTTCGTATTCTATAAAAAATTTAAGTGTTATATATAAAAAAATAAAACATATAATAAGAATTTAAAAATAATAGATTATATACATCAGAAATTAAAATCTTACCATATATGATTCATCAAATAGAAGAGGACTCCCATGTGGGGTAGCTATTGAATGTATATTCTCACCAAAACGTTCATCGTGGTTTGATTGATGGTAAGAATGTGCAGATTGCATTGGAGAAAATGAACCACTACTGGATTGCATATGCATTCCTGGCATATAGTGAGGAAAAATAGGATAACTATATCCCATGCTGGATGTAGTTTGAGTGCAATGAGATTGCATAGGTGGCATGCCTGACATGGTTGGTGGCCTGCCTGTCATGAATGGTGGCATACCTGACATGGATGGTGGCATGCCTTTCATGGATGATGGCATGCCTGACATGGATGGTTACATGCTTGGCCAATATGGCATGCCTTGGTTGTAGAATGATGCCATGGCTGACATTTGTTATGATTGATATTCTTTTAGAGTGAAAATCTCACTTAACACTAAGGCCTTAAATGAGTTGAATTCTTCTTCAATTTTAGTGTACTTCTTCTTACTTACCATCTGAGGCTTTTGTTTTGGAATGTTAAAATACTCCATATAACCATCATATTGGATACCTTCCCTAACATGACCAGGATGCTCGCGTCCGAATGCATGATATAAAGCATCTCTCCCATGCTCTTCGATTATTTCACCCCTGGATATTTTTTCTTGAACAATTCTCTATAAATAATAAATCACACAAAAATATCATTCATTATTACATCAATTATTAAAAATCATTAAGACTTTTTATCAACCGAAATTACTAACCAATTTATTTAGTTGTTCTTCTCCTCGCTTAGTCATCGGTCTTGAATTCTTCGTTTTGAGAGTTTTTATTTCTATGTACAATTCAGTTCGGGTAACAGGTCTACCCAATTCAACTTCCTACATAAATTATGAAAAAATTATTAATAATGACATGAAATTAAATTGAGGAAAATAAATATTAAAATATTTATAAATTAAGACAAATTAATAATACCATTCTATATCTAATTTCAGGATTTGAAGACCTCCCAGTACGGTTAGGAAGAATGTTATGCATTTGTATATTCTGATGTTCTTCCCTAATAATTTGAAATTCATCCGAACGTCTATAATCCACAAAGTCTTTCCAAGCTTGAGGTGTAATCCAGGGGTGTCCTTCAGGGATTTTGTAGAGCTCTACCTGATCAAGTGATTCCAAGTATGGAAACACATAATTTCTTGCCAATCTGGAAGTCTTGTATTCCTTCCACGCCTTATTTGCAATCTTATAACACTTAAGTTTCCAACTATCATCGACTTTGTAATGAGTGTGTAAAAACACAGTATAAAAGATTAGATATAATATAAAAAAGATATAATATATATATATATATATATATATATATATTGATTATAAAATATAAGAGACTTACACAAATGGTTATACATATTTTGAATGCCAAGTCAACATCTTTGATGTATCTTTACTATTGAACAACCTTTGAAAGCGAGGAATTGGAGGAAAGTACCAAAGAACCTTTGCATGCATGCCTTTCTTATGTGTTGTCTCATTTATACCATGCTTCCATCTCGATTCTTTACATTTTGGATACAATGGTTTTTTGGCATCTTCTATAAGTTTTTTAAAGGTTTCGGGATAATCCTCACGTAATTCATCTTCAACACCACGAAACATATTTTCTATGTGTGCATTATGATAAGATGTATGTAATTCACTCACATTCTTATTTATATTTTCCCCTTGAGTATTATCAATATTTTCTCCATGATAATACCAACATTTATAGCTCAAAAGAGTACCATTACGGATAAGGTGATACTTAACCTCATCAAATTCATGAAATCGCTCATTTTTACATTTAACACATGGACATTGAATCATACTAGTTCCAGTATTACTATTTCTACAAGCAAATTTCATGAAACTTTAAACTCTAGAAATATAGTTTTGCTCAATTCTACACTTTAACATTTAAGATTTGTCCATTTTCTATTAATGACATTAATTAAACATATTAATTAATTATGTATCCAATGAATATATTTCAATTATTATTATATATAAATTTCCTAATTATTAGAATATATATCAAAACATACATAATACAAAATAATTATCATTTTAATCATTTTAAAAATGTATTCCTTTTACTTAATAAAATATAATTATTTATATATAAACAAATTTATTCACCCACGGTAAATATATATAATCCCTCAAACCCATGAAATTTCAGATATTAATTATTTCCAAAGAAAATAAGCTAAACATATAATAACAAGCAAAATAAAAAAAATACATAAATAAAATTTTTAAACAAAAAATAAAACAAACTGAATAATAAACTGTAAAATTAATAGAAATACTTACAAGAATGTTATGAAGTGACTATATAAAGGAAATGAAGAAGAAAATGGTGTTTTGTAAGTGAGAATAAGTGAAAAAATGGGTATAAAAAATTTGAGTATTTCGCTAAAAAAAGAGTAGATCTGAAAGATAATAAGAAGAGAAATATAACCCACAAAACGGCGTTGCAAATGGTGGTCGGAGGTGGCCGAAAATTGAGAAAGAGGGTGGGTGTGAGCTCGATTTTGGGAGAAATGAGGATTTTTGGGTTTCTACATAGAAGAAATAAGCCAAACAATAATATTATGTGGCTAGCGTTGGTTTGCCCCATCAACCGACGCTACGTCCATGCAATTAAAATATATTTTTTCAATTATTATTTTATTTAAACTATGCATACGTACTATAGAAAAAGAAAAAAAATTTACAATAATATTTAAAACAAATACACAAAATTAAATAAAGATATATTATACGTACGTATATAAATTTAAATATCCAAACAAATAAACAAAATTATATAATGTTAAAAACTAATTGTATAAAAAAAAGAAAAAAAATTATACTATTTAAAGAGTCAAATAAAATAATAATGACCTAAAAAAATTCAATTGTAAATTGCGTGTATTTTTTAATTTAAAAAATAGGACGTAGCGTCGGTTGACGTGGCGAACCGAAGCTATCCACGTTGGATGTAGCGTCGGTTCGCCACGTCAATCGACGCTACGTTCAACGTGGATAGCATCAGTTCTACTACGAACCGACTTTAAATTCATTATAAGTTGTTTTTTTCTAAAAACTGACTTTACACGACGACTTAAATACCCCTTTTTGTAGTAATGGTAATAGGCATACAATGGTTAGAACAATTGGAAAAAAATATATGAAAATGGAAAAGAAAAATGACAAAAGAATGTACTTCAAATAGGAGCTATCTTAAGAATACAATTCTGGTAGTGTTTGATTGCATAAGTAAATCTACCTATTTTCTAACCTTAGTTTATCCATTCACCACAAAAAAGCAGCTAAAAAAATTGTTATGGGATAGTAAAACTTCAAGTTTTCAAGCACACATTTGAAAATTAGCTCATCTTATCACCCACAAACGGAAGGGCAGTTCAGAGTAGTTAATAGATGTGTCAAACAATACTTTCACTTCTTTGTGCATCAATAACCAAGGAAATGAAGCTTTTTGCTTCCATGGGCATAATATTTGTACAACAAAACCTACCACGCATCAATAGGAATGATACCATTTCAAGCGTTATATGGACGACTAACTCCAACTACCCCACATTATCTGATAAGAACATCTCTAGTTCACAAAGTTGACCAACAACTCACCTCTAGAGATGCTTTATTATGTCAGCTCAAATCTAATTTACATGCTGCAACAAATCAAGTGAAACAGGTGGTGTTAAAGCATGCAAAATGATGTTTGCTTTGAAGACCACAGTTGAAGAAAAAATATTGTAGCACATTCGGGATGCAAAAACACCAAAGGAAGTATGAGACATTCTTGTTACACTCTTTTCAAAGAAGAATGATACAAGATTGCAACTTCTGGAGAATGAGTTAGTGTCGATGGCACAACGCGACATGACGATTTCCCAATACTTTCACAAGGTAAATGAGGATAAAGAGAATAATTATTCATGGTTTGAGACCCGAATATCGAGGATTTGTTACCGCTATACAAGGATGCACTACTACAAAAAGGAGCATTAAAGTCGGGTTTTAACCGACTTTAAACTAATTTAAAGTCGGTTCGCTGAACCGACTTTAAATTAAATGACTTAAAGTGTAAAGTCGGTTCAAGGTGTGAACCGACTTTACGTTTAAAGTCGGTTCACGGGATGAACCGACTTTACGTTTAAAGTCGGTTCACGCGATGAACCGACTTTACGTTTAAAGTCGGTTCACGCGGTGAACCGACTTTAACTTTTTTTTTTTAATTTATTCATATTCAACCTGTATTCGAGCAGAAAAAAAAATCAATATCAGTTTAACAAATATTTCAAATAATACAAATATTTGAAAAATAAAATATTAATTAATAACAGAAAAATTACCATGGTTTTGTTCTATTTTATTCAAGATCGTCATATTTTTCTCCTTATGTTATAATAGAAACCTACATATATAATACAACAATCTATACATATAAATAATAACACATAATAACAGAAAAAAATATGAATAATAGAGGATCTAAAAGATTAGTTAGAGAGGAAGAAAACTCACTAATCGATGTTGGAAATGGTAGTCGTAGGTGGCCGAAAAATGAGAAAGAGTGGAGGAGAAATGGAGGAGGAGGTTTTCGATTTTTTAGAGTTCTGGAACGCTGAAAATAGTTTCTGTCTGGGAAGAAAGAAGAGAAAATATTTATCCACGTGTGTAGCGTCGGTTGACGTGTCGAACCGACGCTATGTTACGTGGATAGCGTCGGTTCCAGGTGTCAACCGACGCTATCCACGTAACATAGCGTCGGTTCTAGGTGTCAACGTAGAGTCGGTTGACGTGGCGAACCGACGCTACACCTGGACGTAGCGTCGGTTGACGTTGTGAACCGACGCTATCCACGTAGCGTAGCGTCGGTTAACACCTAGAACCGACGCTACGCCCACGCATAGCGTCGGTTTGACACATCAACCTACGCTACGTCCTACGTGGATAACGTCGGTTCGACATCGAACCGACTTTAAACTAATTTAAAGTCGGTTTTTGGAAAAAACTGACTTTACGTATCGACTTATATACCCAGTTTTGTAGTAGTGATGGCCGACACAACCATCTCTTGTTGAGTTTGAGAATTTGTTGGTCGGTCAAGAAGCTATGGATAAGCAAATGAGAGGAGTCTCAGTGAAGGGTGAAGAAGAAGCGCTCTACACTAGAAAAAACAAAGGCACTTTCAAGCGGTACAATGGAAATGGATATAAAAATGATGGCGACAAAGGAAAAATTCCTCAAGAAAAGGGAGGCTTTCGTCCAGGGGGAGCATGAAAGAACCACAATAACAATAGAAAATTTGACTGTGAATGTTACAACTGTGGAAAGATGGGTCATATGACAAAAGATTATTGGAGTAAGAAAAAGCCTGTTGAAAGTAATACAGCTACTTCCAGTTCTAAAAAGCATAGCAAAGATGGTTGGGATTCCGAAGCATTATTCGCTACAGAGGAAGAAGAATAAGCTCTTACAGTGATAACATAAAAAAAAATTGACTACAAGAATGACTGGATCGTAGATTCAGGTTGCTCAAATCATATGACAGGTGATAAACAAAAGTTGGAAAGCATGTATGAGTACAAGGGAAAAACTTGTTGTCTCTTTTGGAGAACATAAAATGTGCAAGCAGACACGATCACAAGTAATAAAATTTGATAAGTAAGTTATCGTTCCCACAGAGATTTGTTACTATAGTTTGTTGAGTACTAAAATTATCTCTCTCTAATTTTATTCAAAACGATCGTTGATTCGAACAAATTTAAGAAAAGAGTTTGATAACAAAATAAAAGAAATCTAGGATTTCAATTTTTCACTAAATTAATCAACTCAAATCATATTATTTTCTTTTGATTTATATTTTTTAGTACATTTAATTTGTCAACCGAAAACTTCTAATTTTATTCATACATCTCTTCCGAGCTCCGTACAAACACACATCGTTGAATTAATTAACTATATTCCTATGAGAATTAAATTCACCAAGATTCATTACGTTCTAAGTTCTCAAATGGCTACACATATAATTAGGGTATATTCCTATCCTTCATCGTACATGTCATTCTATCTATGAGCAATATACACAAAAATGCCTCTTGCAAGTTTATTTATGTGGCACAGATCATTTGATAATATTCGTAAATAATCAAAAGCATTAAGCGCAAAATAGAATAAACAACTCAAACGTCTTATAAATCGTTCAAAAATAATTAAAATAAAAGCATCATAAATTTAGATCAAATGCAACCCTAGAAAATTAAATAATTTCATAAATTTAAAATAAAAATTACAACAGATACAGAAAAATGAGATGAAGAAGACGAAAAATTAAAACACAAATATTTGGCAAACGCAGAACACAACAAAAGCCAAAAAATAGCTTCTGCGTGTTCTGCAGTCCAAAACCGAACAACACAAAATATTCACAAAAACTAAACACTCCAAAAACTTTTTTACTCTCTCATACTATCCCCTATTTATAACAAAAAAAAATACATCTAAAATATTACATTTTTTTTAATAAATGCGTAAAAATTTGTATCGAAAAATAAAACTCACGCGTATCGATTTTCGATATTTAAAATGTTATTTAAAAATCACGCGTAGACAGAGAGGCGCCGTTATGCTTTTTTTTAATTCAAAGTGCATGCCACATGTCAGCGTCTGATTCGCTGCAAGGATTAATGCGGACACGTGGCAGCATTTCATTGGCTGCGAGAAACGGGCGCACAATGGATTATCGCACAGTAGACAACGGCTGCAATGCGGGCGTGATCCTGCGCTTTCGTGCTTATCGTAACATGCCACGTGTCAGCACATGATTGGTTGAAAAATAAAGTGGGACACGTGGCCTCGTCTGATTAGCCTCGAGGATTAGTGTGGACACGTGGGCCCTACTCCGATGCCAAATCGCGTGAAGAACAAAATCTGCACCCATACGAGTTGGTCGGGTGTTATACGAACGCACGAATCTCAACCATTTCTTCTCTGATCGGATGGTCCACGGGTCGCGCGTGGTGTATGGCGCGTGGATTCCTCTCTCCTACGGAGAAAATTAAACTTTAAGTAATTGCATTTTGACCTACAAATTTAATTCAAATTACATTTTCAACTTTCTTTAATTACAGTTAAGCCCTTTTCTAATTTAAATTAAATTTTTAAACTTTTAATAATTAAAATTAAGCCCGATTTTAATTTAAATTATATTTTTGACTTTTATAAATTGCAATTAAACACTCTTTTATTTGAAATTATATTTTTGGACACAAATTTGCAATTAAGTACGTTTTCGATACAAATTATTTAATTTTCTTAAAATATATAAAAACAGTAAATACTAATTTATTATACTAAAATTAACTAAAAACATTAAGAACATAGCAATTATAATTAATAAAATAGATGAAAATAACAATATAAAATACAGTTATCAGTCGTGTAGTGGTGATAACTAACAACTTAAGGTTACCGATAGCCTACATCGGTAAGATGATAGTTACGCCTCGATATAGTACTAAACAAGTACCATTTTAAGATGTTTATCATGTCTAAAGAATGAAGAAAAAATTACTATCTGTGGCTCAATTAACATCATCAGGCCACTATGTCTTGTTCAGTCCCAGAGACGTGAAGGTGTATCGTGATCTCAAAATCTCAGAAACACCGACAATGGAGGGGCAAGGATTGGAATCAGTCTACGTAATGTCAACAGAATATGCATATGTAGAGAAGACAAGAAGAAATGAGACAACATATCTATGGCATATGCGATTAGGTCACTTTAACTATTCCAAGTTAAGTGTGATGGTGAAGAAATCGATGCTTAAAGGGCTTCCTCAATTAGATGTGTGAATAGACACGGTGTGTGTAGGATGCCAATATGATAAAGCTTATCAATTTCCACATGAGGAATCAAAGTTTAAAGCAAAAGAACCATTGGAGTTAGTTCACTCTGATGTATTCGGTCCTGTTAAGCAACCCTCAATTGGCGATATACAATATATGGTGACATTCATTGGCGACTTCTCATGGTATGTGTGGGTTTTCTTTATGAAAGAAAAATATGACGTATTCTCAAAGTTTAAAGAGTTTAGAGAGTCAACTGAAGGAGAAGTTGGAAATAAGATCTATTGCTTGCGCACAGAAAACGGGGGAGAATATAGCTAAAGTGAGTTCTCTCAATACCTAAGGGAATGTTGAATACGTCATCAGTACACTTGTGCCAACATGCCACAACAAAATGGTGTAGCAGAGAGAAAGAACCGACATATTGTAGAAATTTTTCAGAGTATGCTACATGAAAAGAATGTAGATGGGAGGTTTTGGGCTGAACCGATGAGGACTGCAGCCTTTGTGATAAACAAACTTCCTCAACCAAGGTTAGAATTTGTTTCACCCTTTGAAAAACTATGGAACATGAAACCTATAGTTAGCTACTTTTGAGTATTTGGCTGTGTGTGTTATGTATTTGTTCTTGATCATTTACGAAGCAAATTTGACAAGAAAGTTGTTAGATGTATCTTTGTGGGATACAACAGCCAGAGAAAAGGGTGCAAATGTTGTGATCCAATGAGTGGAATATGCTACACTTCACGAGATGTGGTGTTCGATGAAGCATCTTCTTGGTGGTCATCAGAGAAGAAATCATTGCCAAACTCAAGAGAATTTGGAGATATGCTGCAATAAAATATGGGGGAGCATACTATTCAATTCCAACCAAGTTTAGATGAATCCAAAGATACAGACGATGATGGTGCCGAACAAAGAGTAACTCAGAATCCTTGGCAAATTGGCATATATCACCAACTAAATGAAGAAGGTGGGCCTAGTGAAATAGAAGAATCAACTCCACAATCTCAACTCTGTAGGTCAACAAGAACACGAAGGCCAAATCTCAAATATACCAATGCAACGATAATTCAAGAAGCAATAGAACCTGAGACGTTTGAAGAAGTATCGCAAAGATCTGAGTGGATGACAACTATGAAAGAAGAGATCGATGCACTTCAGCAAAATCAAACTTGGGATCTGGTGCGAAAGCCAAGAGATGTGAAACCCATATCCTACATGTGGGTTTACAAGATAAAGCGCAGACCATATGGGTCAATAGAGAGGTATAAGGCATGATTGGTAAGTCGTGGTTTCTCTCAACAGTATGGACTAGACTATGATGAAATGTTTAGTCCAGTGGCGAAACTTACAAATGTTCGAGTCCTACTTGCACTTGTAGCCAAAAAAGATTGGAAGTTGTGGTAGATGGATGTGAAGAATGCTTTTCTTCATGGAGAACTAGATCGTGAGATCTACGTGATCCAACCAATGGGTTTTCAGAGCCAAGATCATTCTGAATATGTGTGTAAGCTGCAGAAAGCACTCTACGGATTGAAACAAGCACCCAGGGCATGGTATGGTAAGATTGCTAAATTTCTAACACAAAGTGATTATTCAGTAACACCTGCAGATTCTAGTTTTTTTGTTAAAGCCAATGAAGGAAAGCTAGCTATTGTGCTAGTGTATGTGGATGACTTAATCATAACCGGTGATGATGAGGCAGAAATTCTTCAAACGAAGAAGAATTTGTCAGTCCGTTTCCAGATGAAAGAACTTGACCAACTCAAGCACTTCCTTGGTTTATTGGTTGATCACACACAAGAAGGAATATTTCTTTGTCAGCGAAAATATTCCAAAGATTTGTTGAAGAGGTTCGGAATGCTTGAATGTAAGCTGATTTCGACACCGATGGAACCAAATTCCAAATTGTGTACACGTGAAGGAAAAGATTTGGAAGATGCAAGATGTATCGAAAATTGATAGACAATCTGATCTACTTAACCTTGACTCAACCTGACATTTTTTATGCAGTTAGTGTGATGAATCAGTACATGCAAAATCCAAAGAAGTCTCATTTGGATGCAGTTCGACGAATATTGAGATATGTTATGAGTACAATTGACTATGGTCTTTTGTACAAGAAATGTGGAGATTGCAAGTTAGTTGGTTAATGTGATACAGACTATGCAGGAGATCAACAACTAGGTATGTGTTTAAGCTTGGTTCTGGAACAATTTCTTGGTGTAGCAAGAGACAACCAACAATATCATTATCAACCACTGAAGCTGAGTATCAAGCAGTGACAATGGCAGCTCAAGAGTGTATATGGTTGATACAGCTAATGAATAATCTACATCAACCAGTAGATTATGCAGTACTGTTGTACTGTGACAATCAATCAACAATTCGTTTGGCAGAGAATCCGATCTTTCATGCAAGAACTAAGCATGTTGAAATACACTGTCACTTTATCAGAGAAAAAAGTTCTGCAAAAAGAAATTGAAATGATGCAAATCAAGACACATGATCAAGTTACGGACTTGTTCACAAAAGCTTAAGCGTTGGCAAGTTCGAAATGTTTCGCCGTCAACTTGACACAGTAAAAATAGTGAGAGTTGATGTTTAGGGGGAGTGTTGAAAATCAACACCAACATAATAATTAAAGATGTAGAGAAATAAATGAAGTGGTTGGAGGAAGTAGAGAAATAAATGAAGTGGTTGAAGGATGTAATGAAATAAATGAAGTGGTTAAAAAATGAATAAATAGGGTGGTTGAAGGTTGTAGAAAAGAGAAGTGTGTAGATAATATTTATATGACTAGGATTATTTCTTAGTTTTATATTTATGTGGTGTAGATTGCATAGTAGAGACTATAAATAACTTATCTTGTATTGGTTTAATTATTCTATAAAAAAATAAATAAATATTTGAATTCTTAACTTGAGTGTGAGTTGAAAGCTTCCTATTTAAATGTTTATATTTCTTTTAAATTTATGAGTTGTTTTTGAAAAATATTATAATGAATATAATACAAATAGTTTATTTACTTATTTATATATAATATTAATAAATTTAAAATTATTTATTCTAAATTTTATTAAGACTACAAACAAAGAGATGTTAAATATAAGTATGGTACTTAGTCTTTTTTTAAACTATACTGTGTTGACAACAAATGGTATTTCGCAAATCTTTTCAAAAATTAGCAAGTCGATTTTATGTTCTTTATAAAATCGAGCAACATTGAAACTCTTAGAAAGATTCCAAATTCACCCCATTTTTCATATTTTATTACTTGAAAATAAACTGGGTGAACACGGAACCACTACGGTTGATTTGCCACTTACGAATGACAAAGAAGCAATTGTTATAAAGCCTGAAACTATTCTAGATACACATTGGGTTAAGCAAGAATCATATTTTGTTGAAGAAAGCCTTATTAAGTGGAAACACCTGCCTCGAGAGGATGCTATATAGGAAGATACTAAAGACTTAAAGAATCAATTCTTAAACATAAACCTTGAGAACAAGGTTTCGATGGAAGATAGGGGTATTGAGAATATTAATTGTTAGCAAGGTCCAACTAGAAGATTTGGTCTAATGTTACTAGCTATTATTTTGCTACTTTGAATAAATATTAATATTTAATTGCCAGTAGTTTCTATAGTTATTATTTGTAAGAGTTAATTCTTAAACTTTATGAGAATTTTGTTTATCTTGTATCTAAACTATTTCAACATTGGTAACTGTTTCAAAAATCTTGTATAAAAATTTGATTTTCAGTTTCATTTCTGTTCCTCTTATCTTTCTTTTACTTTTTCTGTTACCTTCGATTTGGATTTCTTCCGTTGCTCTTCTTGGAACGGAAGACTTTAATTATCTGTTTTAATTTTACGTTACTATGCTCTTCTCGTTGTTATATAGAGAGAAAAAAAAAATTCATTTTATACTTTAATTATCTGTTTTAATTTTCAGTTAGTTTCTTTTAGTATTTATATACTTTAAAATTCATTTAATAATAAAATAATTGTAAATTTATTATTATTTAATTATTTTATTTTAAGAGATTAATTTTTCGTGTTTTTCAAATATATACAATGAGCAAAAAAATTATATTAAAAACTATGTATGATAAATAGACTTAGATTATTATTGTTTTTATTTAAATTATATATTATATATTATTTAAATTTTATATTTATAATTTATATCTTAATTACACCGTATTTATTATTATTTTTATTTAAATTATATATTTATATTTATATATTTTTAATTTTAATAAAATAATTTTATTTTTAAATTATTTATTTATGTATTATTTTTTACTTTAACATCTCTAGTTTATTTTGACTTAAGAAGAGTTATATCTACAAATTCAAGATAATTTTGGTTGGGACTTATGTCGATACAAAAAGACAAATAGTCAATTTTGTATTAATGTCATATAAGACATGTGAACATATTGCAAAAGCGTGAATAGTAGAAAAGTAATTAGCATCTATAGCTTTTGATGATGTACGATCTCTATAGCTTAATTCACTTATGCCATTGGATTAATATCTTCGCCGGAGCATAGGTCATTTATATGAAAATTTTATGAATGAAAAAATGGATACTCTTAGTCAAGATATACTCATAACTTCAAATCCACTAATGTATTACCAACTTTATTCACTTCTCACTTTTACCCTTTTTTTTTTTATTTTCTTCCTATATTTCTTTATATACCTCCAAAGTATCAAAAAATTCACCATATATATAAAGAGGCATGTTATGAAAATAAGAACTTAAATGTAAAAGTGCATGAATGCATAAATAAAAATTGCATTTAGATTAATACAAATATACAAGATAATAAAACCTATTTGTAGACTCAAATACAAAAAGATAAAAATAACTTAAGAAAAATGAAATGATCTAATTAATATATATGAAAAAACAAAAGGACCTAATAAATATAAATAAAATAAATGAAAAGACAACATAAATAACAATCCAACATATAAATATGAAAAGACTACATACGAAATATAAAAAATCTTTATAATTAAATTTAACACCCTCCTCAAACTCAAGATGGTAAATAAGAAGTCATTTTGAGTTTAAAACCTACGTATTTGAAGTATTTTGGTAAATGACTCTTATAGATAATATCAACTATTTGATCTATATATGTGATTGAGACAAGGTGGACAGTACCATATGTTATGTGTTTATGTGTTGTCATATAAAATGATAATCTATTTCAATATGTTTTGTTCGCTCAAGAAAAATATCATCATGAGCAATTTGAATTGTATTTTTATTGTCACCGAAGAGAAGTGACATGAGTAAGTAAAATTCTAAGTAACTAATGAAGCCAAATGATTTCTTAAGTTGCATCAGGCAAGATATTTTATCTCAATATTAGTTCATGAAGTAATAGTTTGTTTTTTTTACTTACCAAGTGGAGCAAAAGCATATTTTGCTTAAGAAATATAATAACCATCTGAATCAAATAAAATTTCTAATCCAAAAAATAATAAAATTTGCCAAGATTTTTCATCTCAAAATTTTGACAAAGATAAGCTTTGAATTTAATAATACCACTAAGATCATCTCCATTTATAATCATATCATCAACATATAATAAAAGAAGAATGCATCCATATGCGTGTTACAAATAAATAATGTACAATTGCATGAGCTTGAAGTGAATCCAAATTGAATATAAATCTAATTGAATTTGACAAACGAAGCTCGAAAAGCTTGTTTGAGATCATACAAAGCTCTTTAAAGTTTACAAACTTTATTTGGTGGGTGATCATATCCAAGAAGAGATTTCATGTACACTTTTTCAATGAAAACTTCATAAATAAATGAATTTTAAATTTTCATTTGAAACAAACTCCATTTTATGATGGCATCAACTATAATAAGACTTTTTGCAAAAGTAAGACAAGCTACACGAGCACAAGTTTTTTGATAATCTTTTCCATAATCATGTAAGAAGTCTTGAGAAATTACATTTGCTCGACGACGATCAAGAGTGCCATCAACATAAGTCTTAACTATGTAAACCCATCTATTTCCAACAACAGATTTATTATAGGGAAGATCAACTAGATTCCATGTATGAGTTTTCTCTAATGCTTGCAATTTTTCTTTTATTGTTACCTACCAAGTAGGTTAGAATTGGCCCCTATGTAATTTTTAGGGTTATATAAAGAAAGAGTAATAGAATAATGATAATAATCCCAAAGATGAATTGAAATTTGAGTTACTCTACTAAAACAATGAAGATATTCAACTTGAGAAGATACATTAGAAGATGTAAAGTTATGAGACTTGAAAGAAAAAAAAATGATAGGGTTAGAGATAGACTCACTAGAATTATCCAAAGGAGCAAAAACCATAGTATAAATTATAGGATTGTTGGAACCATATGTAGAGATCTCAATTAAGGAACTAGTATGACAATTGTTAAGAAATAATTCAAGAATGGAGTAGTGGTGAAATATGAAAGATGAAATTTGGACAAAGAAAAGAATATTTTATGTTTTTAAAAAATCATATGGTAAGAAACACTAATATGTTTTGAGTTAGGATCCTAACAACGATATCCTTTATATTAAATTTTTTACCCAAGAAAGTAATAAAGATGAGTATGTGGTTCAAACTTAGGTCACGTTTGGTTCACAAAATGGAATCAGAATCGGAATTGAATGAAAAGAAAACAATTTTGTTTGGTTTGACCATTGAAATCAAAAAATAAATCAGTATTATAGTGTTTGGTTTACAATTTGAATGAAATAGAAAATGTTGTATATTACGTTAATACCTCTATATTTAGTAAATTTTAAATAATATCATTTAATTATTATTTTTTCGTCAAACAAAATACATTATTGAAATCACTATTTTTCTAAATAATTATTACTTAAAAATAAAATATATTATTAAAATTATTATTTTTATGAATAGGGTTTAGGATTTTAAGGTTTGAGATTTAGGATTTAGGAATTTAGAGTTTAGGGTTTTGGAATATGGGGTTTAGGATTTAAGGTTATATTTTTGTGTTAAAATTTATGGTTAAAATTATTACTTTTTAAATAGGGTTTAGGGTTTTATTATTTGAGATTTGGGGTTTAGGATTTAGGGTTATATTTATAGGTTAAGATTTAGGATTAAAATTATTACTTTTTAAATAGGATTTAGGGTTTTAGGATTTAAGATTTGTGATTTATGGTTTAGGATTTAAGATTATATTTAAGATTGGGGTAAAATTGAAAAAAAATTGAGATGAGAATGGAATCATGATTCCTTAACGTGAGAGAATTCCAATTCATTCTCACTTTTCAACCCAACCAAACATATCATTGGAAGAAATCAATTCTGATTTAATTCTATTCCAACCACCCAAACATGAGCTTAGCTCTTTTGTGGGATTGAAGAAATACAAAGCAAGCATATCCAAAAACTTTTATTGAGTTATAGTTAAGAACACACCAAATAAATGTTAAAATTTTGTTTGATATCCAATGACAATTCAGAGAACATGATTTCTTGTGTAAACAACACTAAGTGCTACTTCCCCCCAAAATATTTTAGGATATGTTGTAAAAATGATCAAGGCATGAGTGGTTTCTAAGATATGTCTATATTTTGTTTTAGCATGACCATCCTATTGAGAGGTGCTTGGATAAGAACGATGAGAAATGGTGTCATTTTTATGTAAAAAAATTAAAAACGCTTCACTTTTATAATCCATTGCATTGTTTGCTCGAAAAACTTTGATATAACATGAAAATTGACTTTTGACTATGGCAGCAAAATTAAGGTAAATTTGAGTTAACTCAATTCTATTTTTCATAATATAAATTCAAGTATAACATGAATAATCATTAAAGAAGATAACAAAATATTATGATCTACCCATAATAATATTTGGAGAAAGCCCCTGAATATCTGAATGTACTACAACAAAAGGTTTAGAAGAAATAGAATCATTATTATTGAAAGATAAATATGTTTGTTTGGCCAACTGGCAAGGTAAACATTTATCATAATCTTTTGTGATAGGACCTGATTAACCACTTGAAACAAGTGTTTGTAGTCTACTAAAAGAAACATGATCTAAACGTGAATGCTAAAGACTCAGTGTGGGAGTTGATGATGTGGAAGCCACTATTTTTAAAAAAATAAGTTTTGAAGGTATATAAAGATTGATAAGCCTAAATAGACGTCCAATCATACAACCTATCCCACGAGTTTGTCTCATCCAAGGATTTTGTATATAACATCTAATAGAAGAAAATGTAATTGTAAAACCAAGTTTACACAATTGGCCAAGGGAAAGAAGATTCAAAGTGAGTTTAACAATCAAATATGTATCATATATTGATACTTTTGAATGAGAAATTTGGCCAATATGACTAATTTTTATTTGTGAACTATTTGTAGTGTGAATTGGTAGTATGTGAGAATTTGAATTTTTTTGAACAAAAGATAGATTTATCAA
Organism: Hippophae tibetana; assembly: GCA_037013495.1. Classification (NCBI taxonomy): domain Eukaryota; kingdom Viridiplantae; phylum Streptophyta; class Magnoliopsida; order Rosales; family Elaeagnaceae; genus Hippophae; species Hippophae tibetana. Next base: position 30,474,739 of record CM072802.1, on the reverse strand, counting down.
AGGTTATGTGATTACAACATTTAGAGTCAAATAACGAAGAGATATTACATGAAATTACTAACATGGTAGAGTGGAGGGAAACTTGAATTAGAAAGAACTTGTTTGAATATTGATTCTAGATTACTGATTGAAACTGATATGGTGGAGGAATTTAAAGAATGTTCCTCATAGATTGAATTATTGTTAGAAATGGTAGCAACAGATCAAAAAGAACTAGCATTCTTGGAAAGTTTTCCTTTGTTTTTGTTGTTGTTGTATTTGTTTGGATTGATAGGGGAATCATCAAGGTAATAACTTGGTTTGTGACAATATTTGCACAACCAAGTTGGATAATTCAAAAGAAAGTGACCAAACTTATGACAAAATTTGTTTATCTTATGTGCTAGAGAAGAAAAATTGGTTAGCATTGCAAGAATAACATCAGTGGGTTGGGTTTTGAGAGTGTTGAGTCATGTTTCTTCATACATGAGTTCACCAGCAACACCTTCTAAAGTTGAAAGTTGAGTTTTATTAAGAATAAAAGCTCAAACATGTTCAACTTATTATTAATAGCCATGAGAAAGTGGATTAGTCGTTGATGATCTCAAAATGTTGAAAATTTGATAGCATCAATGGAAGAAGTCTAAGCAAGTTCCAAAGTAGTTAATTGATCTCATATCATGTGCATTTGAGAAAAGAAATTACCAATGAACTCAAAAGTTAATATTGATGAGTAAGACTAGCAGTGGTATACTTTTGAGTCAAGTATTCACATACCAATTTTATAGTTTCACAATGCCTTAAATTTGAGGTTGTCTGATTAATTGGAGTGTTGCGAAATCTAGTGATAATTTGATGATTTTTGCTATCACATTCATCAAGATGCTCTTCATTGGTTTCTTCATTACTCTTGATAGGTTTAACATAATCTCGAGTACATATCTTCAAAGTATTATCATTTAAGAAAATTAGTTATTATTTGAGCCCAAAGGGTATAATTTGACATATTTATGATAGTTTGAATTGGTTGAAAAATTTAAAATTTATTTACAATAAATGTGAGTAAAAAGATGATTAAATTTGAATGATTTTGTGAGAGATTTGATTTCACGAACCAAAGATCAAGATATTTTTGATATCATGTTTAAATAAGAACAGGACGAAAAAAGTGAATAAATATTTAAATAAGAATTATATTTAGATTCAAATTTAAAGAGATAATTTCCTAAATATACATTAAGAAATAAAATGACTTCATAAATATACATTAATAGATAAAATTATGTAATAAATATACATGTAAAATAAAAAATTACATAAATAATAATCTTACATGAAAATATAAAAAGATTACGTAAAAATACCAAAACTCTTTGTAATTAAATCTAATATTTCCAAACTTACGTATCCTGTATATAGAATCCAACTTTAACTTGTACAAGGAATCAGAGACACGTGGGTAATCACAGTTCCATAAGTTATAGTCTCGGAATCACGTGCAACTTTACTTCATGAAGGAAAAAGCGCAACATTGTGATATAATCAAGACAGTATGTTTTGTGACACACGTAAATAAAACACGCCATTATATTGAATTTTTTTTTAATGCTAAATATGAATTTTTAAAATTTATTAGTTATTATAATTGGTAGTGAGGTCTTACCTCATAAGTTTGGACAAGTTTCATAAATAAAATTACAGATAATTTCTTTTCATTTTTATTTTTATAAAGAAAAATTATATTTTTCAAAGTTTATATTTTCAATTCTTCAACATTTAAAATAACACCATATGTTAAAATGTTTGATTTTTTTTTTATCAAAAAATAAATAAATTAAAATTATTTATATAAATTATTATTAGATAAAAAAGATATTTAAAATGACTTTTAACAATAAATTCACCTTTTTTTAATTACTTTATTCTCTAATTGTATTATTATTCAGCCTATTTAATACTAAATCTAATCATGAAAAAAATTGATTTAAATTTTATTATTATTTTAGTTTCTAGTATATAATATAAGTAAGATTTTATATTTGTATTTTAAAATTTGTTCATAAATTCTATCAATAATATTTGTTCTATTACTCTTTAACAAAAATATAAACTTGATTTTTATTTATTTTATATTTTTAAAAATTATCTTAAATTCATATTAATGATCTACAAATAAAAAAATAGTTTATATGGTGTCCATTTAAACCAATTTTATGATTATATTACTAAATAGACACAAAAAGGTATGAGGCATGTGACATAATAATAATAATAATAATATAACATGCATCATTATTCCAATAATATGTTACCAAGAAATAAAATTAACAATTAAAAAACTTAACAAAAGGATACTTAAAATCTCTCTATACATTAGAGCAACAAAATAAACATAAAGGAACTTTTCTGTTATTTGTAATTCCCTTGCTCATTTATGATGTAGTTAAATGGTCCATTGACTCCTTTCTTGGACAAAAGAAAAAAGTTTGAATGTTTTTAATATTTCTCCTTGTATTCATGAAATTGTGATTATTTACTCTTTGTGATTAATATATATACATCCTAGTTCTATCTCAAACATGCAAGGGTTATTTAATTTTTTGTAACCCTTATTTTATATTTTTAAAATTAATAATTTATTAAAATAAAATTTTTAGATCATAATATTAATTTTAAAATTTATTATATATGAACTTAATTCAATATTATTAAGGATACGATATCAAAATATAACTTTTTATTGCTAAAACAATATATAAATTGTTAAATAATTACAATTTACTACTTTTTCTTTAATGCTGTTAATGTTGAATAAAGATATAATTATTAATGAATATTAATTAAGTAAATAATAGTTATTCACTAATAATATATAAGAAAGATAAACAATTATAGACTCTTGGTATTATTATCTAATAAAAACTCTTTGGTTTCCTTCTAACTAAAAGAGTCCCTTAATAATCATCATTTTTTCTATTATGCAAAAAAATATTAAATAAACATTGTAAAAGTAGATTTTTTTAACTTGTTTTTATAGGCATCTTTTCTTCTCATTTTCATGCACGTGACTTAACTAAAGTTTTAATTTTATCGTGTTTATACGTTTATTTTATTCAAATTTCAACGACAAATAACATTGTTGTCTTGTAAAAAGTTTCTCACTTTTTATATTCTTTAGGGGTTTCTAAAATAACATTTCAATTATATCATGTTTAAAAATAAAGTTGTAACTCCAAATCATTCTATATATTTATTTATAAATTTTTATTTTTTTCTATTTTTAATCTAATATTTGTATTTGCAAAAAAAATCTTATATCATTAAAAAATTCTTATGAAAGGCTAAAATATGGATTTATAATAAATATTTGAAAAAATAACATTTGTAATACTTTTACAACATGTAACTAGATATATCGTTACTTATGAAAAATTCATATATTTTTATTAAAAAATAATCTTTAATTAAAATTTTTTATATTCAACGTCGTAAAATTGAACTCCAGTTAATTAAATCCATTTAATATTAAATTTCATATAATTGAATCATGTTCAATATTATTGATGTGTAATTTTTGTTTGTGTAAGTTTTAAAATATAACTTTATATAATTTTCTAAAATCTCATTTTTATGTTTTCTCCTTTACGTACCTATATATCGGGTTAGTCAAATTTTCTTATAAATCAACTAGTTAACTTTTGAGTATGATAAAAGTAACATCAACATTACGGGAGAAACAATTATCATCAATCTTCTTTTTTTATTACTATTTTTTATGAAATGAATTCCAGCAACCAACAAAACAAAGTTAATATTGAACTTTTATGATTTGTATCAATCTATCATTTAAATTGATCATACGTGGTTCATGTGATAAAAAAAATTAACTTTCATTACATGAATTACAAAATGACATTTTTGTAACACCTATAAAGATATTGGTAAATTTGTTATAAGTGATAATTGTGTTAGTTAATTATTATTTATACCATTATTTTGGTTTTAGGGTTTGATATTACTAATTAATACATGTGATTTTCAATTGTAAAATATGCGTTCACTACTAAAAAATTATAAAAACCGAGACTATAGGGTTTTGGTCACGGTTTAATAAAAATCGAGACTATATGATATGTTTGTGGCCTCGATTTTTATTAATAATCGTGACCATAAGTTATATTATTTTTTTCATGTTTTTTTTCGTTTTTTTCTTTTCTTTTCTTTTCTCTCTCTCTCTTTTTCTTTTTTTCCTTCTGATCCCACGCCTACCCTTCTCTCTTTATTTTTTATTTTTTCTTTCTTCCTTCTTCCTTCTTCTCCCATATCTAAAATTTCATTTTTCCAGATCTGATTCTTCCTCCTTTTCCCGTCTCTTCTTCCTCTTGCTCATCTTCCCAGTTCACTGGTTTGGTGGTCGATGTTGGATGGGTCGTTGTTCGTTGGTTCGCTGACCACTAGGTCGTTGTTCATTGTTCCCTGGACGTTGGATGCTGGTTATTGGTCGCTAGACGCTGGTTGTTGGTCGCTGGACGCTGGTTGCTGGTGCTGGTATTGGTACTGGTGCACTGGCGTTGGTGCTGGTGCTCTGCGCTGGTGCTGGTGCGCTGTGTTGGCACTGTGTTGGTGCTGGTACGCTACGCCAGTGCTGGTGCTTATTGTTTGTTGTGCATCTCTGCTAATTATACTCATGTTTTTTATAACAAAGGGTTGTGCTTTTCTTCTTGCTAGGTTTCAGCTTCTGTTATATTCTGCTATTTTATTCTTCATTTGAGGTTTTCATTATAACCGCATTTATGGATCAACAAACCACTTGTTTTGACTCATTTCTACCTATTGATCTATATTATACTCTCATCCGGAGTAATATTATACAATAAGGTATGTTCTTTGGGGTTGTGAAATGCTTATACACTATTATTCAATTTCTGAATGATCTGCGTATGGATAACTTTGTTAGTGATCAATTGTTCAATATTGGACTATGTATTAATATATTTAAACATTAGTCTACCAGTTTGTTCATTAAGTAAGAGTGAAGTATATCTGGCTACCTTGCAGTGGGTTCCTCTCCCAAATACTTCAACTTTCCTTTACCTATTATGCTTATTATGATTCATATGTGATTTTCTGGAGCCCTGACATTTTTTCTTATTCGTGTTTTCAAGGTATGTTTGGCATCTTTATTTTCATGTGTACCATGTTCTATTTATTGGTTAATTTTTCAGCATGTTGAGTGATATTTTTTTTCTCTTGTTGTGCCTTCCCCTTGGCTTTTATGTTTGTTTTTAGTTTTTTCCTTGATGTGCAGTCGGTTCTCTCTCCCAACTTCAACCTTCCTTGACCCTCCCCTGGTTATTTATTGGTAAGCATTAAAACACTTGATTGTTGTTGGTACTATTGTTATTAAATTGATTTAAATCTCTCTACTACTGGTGTTGCGTTGTTGGTTCTGCTAGTGCTGTCGCTGAGCTGGTGTTGCTGATAACGTTGTGCTAGTGCACTATGCTGCTGGTGCTGTGCATTGGTGTTGCTGATGGCGTTGTGCTGGTACATTGGCACTGCTGGTGTTGGTAATTAATACTAATTTTTTTTTTCATGTTTGTAATTAATACTAAAAAGTTAGTTTGTAATACTAAGTTTTTTTGTGTATAATAAACTTTCAAATGTAATTATACTTTTAATTTTAATGTAATATGATTTTTAATATTATAATTAATAAATTTATTGTAATTTATATTGATTTTTAATATTATAATTACTAAATATTGTATTTTTTTTGTAATTTATGTATACCCTATGACCTCGGTTATTAGAAAACCAAGGTCATTGGGTATTTTTTTTTAATTTATATATACCTTATAATCTCGATTATTAAAAAACTAAGCTATTAAATTTTTTTTTTAATTTATGTATACTTTATTATCTTAGTTATATGTTAACCGAGGCCATAGATACACCCTAAAATATCTCTAATTTTGGGTTCGGTTCTTATAATCGTAATCATAGAACTACAACTACGATTAAAAATTGAGATCGTATATATATTTTGTAATAGTGGTTTCCTTTCACTTAATTAGAAACAACAAGAATATTAAGCATCCATGACGATAACTGTTTCTTAATTACACCGAGTTTTGCACTAACAATATTTTCTAAGTAGAAAAAAGAAAGAAAAAAACCATTTCTTATCTGTCCCCTCTTGTGGGCTACTAATTTTCTTGTATTTCCAATCCATGTTCCCAAGATATGACACTATTTATTTTGCACCCTTATTTGTCACAATTGTGACAACTATTGCGATTCATACGTAAATATTTAATTTGAGCTAGTGGGACCCATTGAAAGTAGAGGTAAATTATTTTGATGGAAGTGGATTGAGAAAAAAATTATTTATCCTGTTTGAATAAGTGATTACATGTTATTTTAATTCTATAAAATTTTAAATTAATTGAATTTTTTTTTTGAAAAAGTAAATATAAATATCATATTGATAGAAAAAATAATCTGATTAGTGAGTAATAAATACTGAGAATAATGAATAACTTGTTGATGGAGATTGTATCTACATTGTGATAAATAACATTTTCGATTTTCTAGTATCTCATCAAAACCTGCCTTTTACACTTAAAAGAAAGCATCTTTTAATCTGAAAATCTGGAAGCATGCACTTAATCCAATATGACGATAAAGTAAACATAGCTAAATTTCAATACATGTGGGTATTTTAATTTCTAAAGGTTACAACCTTTCATTTACCGAAGACCTAAAGAGACGGTAAGGAAACGGAAATCTCTAAGCAAAGTTATATATGGTAAAGCTGATCACTGCTGAGGTACTCTAACTCCATGCCAAGTTTGCTTTGCTACTTATAATTCCACCACTTTTCTCATTGCTTACGATTTCATTTCAATAAATACGCTTCTCCATGCCTCTGCCAGAGAATATTCTTACCCTTATTTTTGAAACCGTCCTTTTTTTTTTTTTTTATGTCAGCATTGGCTCTCTATGGAGGCCACGCTCATATATTGCATGCAATTTGGATTTTAGCAATTCTGCCCCCATTTTTGGCCTCTTCCCCCGAAGCTATCTTTTTACAATCTTAGCGTATTCAATTTTAAGCTAAGCTTACTCTAATGTAACCACCAATCTTCCTCGTTCACCAATTCTTGACCACCGTAACGTTAACCCGGACGTGTCCTCGTATCGTTAAGGTCCAACATGCGAAGCATGTTTACGTGGCCATTTATTAAGGGTGTGACTTGATGCTTATATGGGAGATTATGGTTAAATGTGAATGCCCCCTTCTTTAATGTGAGGTAATGTGTTTCCAAGGAGGGAAAAAAAGAGTGCATGACATATATGTTTGAGGAGGTGTGTGTTAGTAATTATTTCTGGATTATAGCAAATTCTTGTTCTCTTTATTAATTATTTAGTATTCGTTTATAATATCACATCACCATTAACTTTGAGTGGCAAAAGGATAATTTATCATGATTGAGAGGAAGAAAGTATTTCTAGGCTAGAATTAAGGTGTTTTGGTCTTTGGAATGAGGAAAAAAGGGTTGTAAATTTTCGAGCATTTTTAATTGTTTTCCTTGTGGACATCCATTGCTTAGGTTATTTATTCCATTTTTTTTAACTTTTGATTTATCTATGCCCTCTTAATTCGTTTTCCATTATATATAAATAAAATCTCACATTGTTTAAATATATAATGATTCATATATTCATAAGGATTTGGGCCATTCTCATAATAAATTTTAAAACAAACCCCAAATTTAAATATTGTGTACATTTATATGACTCTTTTAATTGCATGTGTTCTATCTGCGATTACGTGAGACTCGTTATGAATTCCATCTACTTGAAATCAAGACTTGGTATCAAGTTCATTATGGGTGAATCCGAGACTTGTTGTGAGTTCTGGAAGAATTGAACTATAATGTAAAGTATGAAAATAATTTATTCAAATGAGGGAGAGTTGGATATAATATAAAACACGATAATAAGTTTTTTTCGACTAACGGGAAGCTAAATACAATATAAAGTGTAAAAATAATATATATCTTCAATTGAGGATTGGGGAGTAGTTTCATATTGTCTAGACATAAAATAATTCATGGGTTTATAAAAATATGCGTTATTCTATTTAATAAGTTAATTTTTTACGATGAAACCACAAATCCTTTGTAAATTTGTTGTATGTATCAAATAATATATTAATATTAAATATAAGTAATTATTTTTCAAAAAATCAAAATAGTTACTATTTAATAAAAAAAACACTAAAATAGTAAGTTACTATATATAAGAATTGATCAAATATGATAAGGTAGAGCTAATTGTTGGATGATTTTGAACACAGAGAATGTCTAGTGCATAGATGTTATAAAGAATATATATTGTCTAGTCCTAAGGAAATGATGATATTTTGATAATCTCAACGAAACTTTTGAGATTTAGCTACTTTTTTTTATTTTTTATTTTTACAAGTCAGCTTTTATTTCACCCAATCATGAAGGCAATTTTGAACCATAACCTCCAGTTATGAAATTCTGTGCCTTAACTTTCCTTTTAACAATCGAAGCTCTAAATGAATAAACTGACCGTTCAAGTGGATAAACATTAACTTTGTATTTCTCTTCTATTAATATAATTTATTAATCTTTCCTTAAATTTTTACCATTAAAATGATTTTATTTTACATGGATCGATGTCTCGTTATATATAAAATTATTTATAATTTATTAATCTCTTCTTTACTTCTTATAATTAAAATGATTTTATTCTACATCGATGTCTTGTTATACGTAAGATTCTCTATTTAAGACGTCTAAGTTTATAAGGAAAAAGAAAATCGCTGAAACAGACAAACTTTTCCAACAGAAGTCTACCTTCAGTATTTATTCCCTTCTGTTGCAATTCAAGGTAGCTAGCCTTATATACTCTCCTTTTCCTCACTCTCTATTTCACTCTCCCTGTCTTTATTTCAAATTATAAGATGGTTGGAGGCCGTGGTAGTTCTACTCTTATGGGGTCTCAATCATCTTGTATTGACAATGATACTCAACATTCATCACCATCATCTTGTAATTTTCAATTTAAGAAAAATAATTTGTCCACAGACATGAGCTTGAAATCACCACATGTTAGGCCTTATGTTCGATCTAAAGTTCCTCGTCTTCGTTGGACCCCTGATCTTCACCGTTGTTTTGTGCATGCTGTTCAACTACTTGGGGGTGAAGACAGTAAGCTCTCTCTTTTCATATCATGCACACATAAAATAAATCTTATTAATTTTGTAAATTAGAGACTTTAATTCTTTAGTTTGTTTTTAGAGGCACCTTCTAAAAAACAACCATATACTTAACATAATTTTAATTTTTTTTATTTAAACATATTTTCATAAATATAAAAATATTCATATTATAAAAAAAAAATATATATATATATATAATGAAAATTACATAAATTCATTCTATATTTAACACATTTATGAGGATAAGTTAATATATATTCAATTAATACATTTTAAAAAAATTGCACACATATTTAACTGGTGTGAATGGTAATCCTATGGACTTAAAAATAATTACTAGGCAATTCTGTGCTCAGGAGCTACTCCTAAGATGGTTATGCAGATCATGAATGTGAAAGGCCTTACAATATCTCACGTCAAGAGCCATCTTCAGGTTTTACCAAACCCTTAATTAAAATTTTCGGTACTCTCATGTTGTGAACATTTATTGATATTGTTTTTATTTTTCTCTGCTATTTTTTTTCTAACATTTAGGTTTGGTTTATACAGATGTACAGGAGCATGAAGCATGAGCAAATGATTCAAGGTATATATATTATATTTTGCACTATCCTTTTCTCTAAAGTTATTTTTTTTATTAAATCTATAGTTAATTAATTGAAACGTGTAAATTCTTATATGAATATTTATTAATAAATATATAGGAGTATAGTTGTTCTTTCCAATCAATTAAATTTTTAAGAGAGATAATAACTTATAACCTGTATGGTATTAGAGTTGAAAGTAGGTGAATGAAGATATAATAATTTCAATTATTGAATTATAATTATCTGAACATATTAGATTTAATATTTTTTTAAGGATTATTAAATATATAAAATTATAATTATATCTTTTTTTAATAACTTTAATTTTCATTAACATTTATAATGCAAATTAATTGATGTTAATACGGAGTTGGTTACTATTGTTTTACCCATATTTTTTAGATGGTATTACTGTAATACTTTCATTTAAAAAAATTAATTTAATGTAATTTTTTATTTAATTTAAATTTTTTTACATACGTAATAATACACGTGTAAGATTTAAAGGATATTTTTGGATAATAAATTAATTAAACGATATTTAAATAATATTTTAAGATAATAAATTAATTAATTATCTAAAAATGTTCTTTGAATATCTATTACAGTATATGTGATATGAAAAATAAAAATTGTAATAAATATTAACCTTCTTTTAGGGGTACCAATAAGATATCACCTTGTTAAGGTAACGCAGCCGTTAATATGCGTCACCAATTCTATAGGATCTAGAAGTAACTGTCTTCTTAGTTATTTCAGAAGCAGCTATGGCACAGAAGCTAAGAGATGGACTCCAGACCTCTCAATATTCAAACTATCTTTCACAGAATAGTTGTTGGCAGATTAAGAACGATGGATTTATTAACCATACAGTACTGCTTCCATATCAGGAGGGCTATACAACTTCCTATACTCAAGATCTTGATTTCAAGAATAAAGGCTTAATCCCAGAGCAGTGGTTGGTATATTTTTACTTTAATTTTCTATATGTAATTATCACTAAGTAATCAAACATCGGAAGCACTAATACGTTTTAAATTAATAAAATAGTTGAAGCACTCCACTTAAAGAAATCCAGGAGCTACATCATGAACTGACTACCACATATAGAAAAACTAATATTGTAATAGCAATTGAAAATTTTACAACATTAAAGGGTTATACAGTTTTCCTAATAATTTCAATTCATAATTTTTATTATAATAGTTTTGAAATTTATTCATAATTTTTATTATAATAATTTTGAAATTTAATTTCAAAATTTGGCTAATTTTTGAAATAAAAAAATCAGTTTTGAAATTAAAGTTATATATATATATATTTTATTTCTTGACATTAAAATGAAAACCTTAACATACTCGATTTTAATCAATCTTACTCAAAATAATTAAGTAGAAATCTAAAATTTAATAAAAAAATTATTAAAATTAAATTTTAAACCTTATAAAGTTGAAAATTAAAAATTATAACTAGAAATTAAAATAGGTATGAAATATATCTTAAATGATAGACAAATCTAAATATGTAGAGATGTTGGATGAAGTTTTAAACTATCAAATAGGAAATATGTAAATTAATCTAGAATAAACATCTATAACCTTTGACAACTATGAATATGATACATGTGCCTTTATGTATAATACCGAGTTTCTAAGCTCTAAAACTTGGAGCTTCAATCAATAATAATCAATGATGATTTCTTACATTTTAATAATACTTTCTCCAATGTCTTCGTAAAACTATATTCCCAACTATCTAATATTACTTTAACTAACACATATATAAACTGAGCCCACTAAAATTCTAAGAATAATATATATATATATATAGCCAGTTTAGGCATGGAATTAAGGGAACATATTGTGATCAACCTTGAGTGACATTCATGAGCCTCCTTTTAATAGAGGAGTAAAAGCTTATACTTAAAAATAATAAAAATATATCAACTTTAACCATAAAACTAATACAATTTATATTTAATTAGTATATTTTTATTATTAAAATAAAGTTAAATTTATTATTTTATACCATCTAAGTTAATGTAAATTTTCGTTTAATTAAGCACATATTTCAATATTATTATAATAATATTTTCGTTTTTATAAATTTTAAGGGTATTATATATAAAATATTTATTAAAATCTTATTGCATAATTAAAAAAAATGATATTACATGTAAAGATAATAGCAATAATAAATCCCAATTATCTTATCATCTTTCTTTTGTTATTAAATAAAAGATAGAACCCTTTTGTTTTCTTTCTCTCTTAAATATTAATATTCTATGGATTTTATATATAATATAGCAGCTGGAAACAAAAGCAAGACATATGGAGTAGTATGAAGAAAGTGAGGGAATCAACATCAAATGGAATATACAGTAGAAAAAGAAGGGAACAAAAACCAGAATCATGCATAATCTTCAAGGATCTACTCAAAAGATGCACTGCTCAAGTAGTACTACTCTTTATTTCTTCTTGACTTTCTTTCTTTCTTTCTTTTCCTTTTTAACCACGCACACAAACACTGATAGTACATAAATACAGGCCCTTGAGGGTGCATATCTTGAAGCCTTAGTTTAAGTATATATGCACATGGGCAGGGCATAATATATAATATTCCATTTTTTTTTATTTTTCAGGAGATCAGAAACGTCGTTCAAGAAAAAGTGAAACAAGTCACTACTACTACAAGTAGCAACTACTATCATCAGAAAATGGAAGGTTTAGGCAGTAATACTAGTGGTGGTGAAATTTCGAATATCAGAAAAGCAGATGATTCCACTTTGTCTCTTTCAGTACTGATCAACTCAAAAGCTAATAATCCCCTTTCATTTCTCAGTAAAGCTTCCAGGATTTCTGATTTGAATGATGTGTCTCTTGACCTCACTCTTGCTTAGATTCAAATATGAACGTATGTATAATTACGTGTATTAATATCTAGTTTGGAACTTGTGTACTGATGATCATCATCAAATCTCACTTGTTTAAGCTTTCCTCCTCTTAAGCAACTTTTATGTATAACCGTAATTATTTTTTCCCCTAAGAAGAACTTCTATGTGCGTGCCCTAATAATCCTAGTTTCCTCCGTCATCTGCAACTTTTCTATTTCTTCAAATCTCGCCAGGAAGAGACCTTCTCTTAAAGAGAATTCTTCCTCGGTGGGTCTCGCCTTTTCTTTCTTTTGTGTGGGAGAGTTTTATTTCATAAATAGTGATTTAATTTTTTTAGCTGGGAATTATGTAAGATCTAATATGTTTTTATATCTTATTTTGTTAAGCATATATAGTGTCTTTTATTAGATATGTTTTACAAGCTCATATTTTATTCAACATTAACTTTATTTGATACATCTAATTAAGTAATCATGGTTGATAACGAAGATTCTAAATATAATCAAAATAAAATAACTCATGATTTGGTAGTATTTTTTATAAAATCATATTTCTTAATTTTTTAATTATTCAATATATATTAATGAGTTTTATATGAATAAATAATACTCTTATTATATTTTTCATATATGATTTTTAATGAAATATCTCTAGCTTTCTTTAAAATAAAAAAATAAAAAGGGGGCCTATTCCTATTCCAAAATAGGTTTCTCTAATGGACAGAATAAAATAGAAAATTATGGGTAAAGAATGTTAACTAAAATTAAGTACAACATGAAACATATTAGTCATAATTTTAATTATTTTATGTTCTTAAATGCTTTAATGTTATTTATTATTATAATAATTAGAACACGGATTAAAAATATCATGTTATTTTTTCATGTGTCGATAAATCAAGGTTTCTGTTAAGTTATATTTGATATTGTAATTCACTTATACTACACTTGTACTATATTTATTATTTCACTTGTACTACACTATTTTACTTATACTAGACTTGTATTACACTTCCACTATTTCACGTGTAATACACTTGTTACAATCCTATAAATAAGGTTTTTTTATGTACATTCTAAATCACACCAATACAACATTAAATCATTCTTTCTTCTTATCTCTTTATACTTCTCACATGGTATCAGAGCCTTTCATATACTTCTAGAATTTCTATCAAAATTTTGCCACTTTTCATCACAACCAATCTGGTTCATTCCTAACCCGGTTCACCCCAACCCAGTTCACCCTCAACCTGGTTCACCCCAACCCAGTTCACCCTCAACCTGGTTCACCCCAACCCGGTTCACCCTCAACCTGGTTCACCCTAACCCGGTTCACCCTCAACCCGGTTCACCCTCAACCCGGTTCACCCCAACCCGGTTCACCCCAACCCGATTCACCCTCAACCCAGTTCACCCTCAACCCAGTTCACCTCAACCCGACTCACTTCAACCTGGCTCATCTCAACTCAACTCACTCCAACTCGGCTCACCTCAACCCAGTTCACTTGATTTTTTGCTCATATCTTCACAGACCGGTTCCAAGCTTGTTTTTGACTCCTCTTTTAATTTTTAAGGATATTTGTGACCTATATACATTTCTTTATATTGTTTCTATATATTTTCTTTATATTTCCTAGATTATTTCATTAAAATGGATAGAAATGATGTCCTAAAACCAATCTCTACCACCCTTGATGGTACTAACTACCTAGCCTAGGCATAAGCAATGAAAAGTTTCTTGAAAGGATGCAAGCTATGTTATTTCATAACTGGTGATATCTCTATACCCGTCCAAGAAACCACTAAAAACAACTCCTTATTTGTTGACTGCCTTGAAGACTGGGAGAGTAAACATCATCAAATTATTACCTAGTTTTGTAACACCACCTCACCCTCTATCCATGGTGAATTTGGGCATTTTGACACTGCCAAAGAAGTTTGGGAATTTCTTGAGGCTCGCTTCACTACAACAGATTTGGTCAACCAATATCAACTTCTAACAACTCTTCATAGCAAATGCCAAAGGGCTGATCAAACCATTAACCAATTTCTCTTTGAAATGCATACTATTTGGGATTAACTCGCTCTCTCTGAACCAACTTGGACTAAAAAGATTGATGCTAAGATGTTTGTAACTTATCGTAATCACCAACATCTTGTTATTTTCTTATGGCTTTCCATGATCGATTTGAACCTGTTTGGGTTTTCTTATTCCATCAGAGCCCTTTTCTATCCTTAGATACTACTATGATCGAGCTTCGCTTTGAAGAAACTCGGATGGGGGTTTTCAAAGTTCATCATAAAGATTCTGTTCTTGCCACCCCCTCTTATCACTCTAAATAAGGTTCTAAAGAGGGCTTCAAATATCAAGGTTGTACATATTGCCATAACCCCAATCATGAGCTTCTTACATGTCACATTCGGGACATTTTCAGAGAGATTGCTTTTGGAATCCCTCTCAACATGTTTCAGGTAAAACTCGTAACTCATCTATCACTGCTGCTGTTTCTGAGGATAATCATGACAAATTTACCTTCTCCACTCAAGAACTTGAAGGTCTTCTTAAACATGTTCTCTAAAAATCTAGTAATCCTCCTCCCACTACCTTTTCTCTCATATAAGGTAAATATCTATGGTATTTTGATTCTGCTTGTTGTAACCATATGACTCATGATACTCACATCTTCTCTTCCACATAATCTTCCATCTCTAAACCTTTAATTCAAACTGCTAATGGTTCACATATGCATGTTAATGTTGTAGGACAATTTTCCACATCTTCTATATCACTTTTTGACACCTTTCATATTCCCAACCTTACTCTAAATCTTATCTCTGTTGGTCAATTATGTGAACTTGGTGTTACTATTACTTTTTCCTCTTCTGGTTGTCATGTGTAGGATCCACAGACAGGACAGATCCTTGGGATAGGCCGTAAGGTTGGACGAATATTTGAACTTATCAACCTTCATCTACCCAATTCTCCTCATACTTCCGTTGCTGCTTCTACTACTCCTATCAACCTATGACATGCTCATCTAGGCCATACATCTATATGATGCATTCGTCCCTTAACATCTTCTGGTAAATTAGGATCTGTTTTTATTTCTGATAATGCAAATTGTTTGCCTTGTCAATTGGGAACACAACATGTTTTATGTTTTAATAAAAGTGATTCTATTTCTGTCTTCCCTTTTGACTTAATTCATTCTGATGTTTGAGGTCCATCTCCACATCCTACTATGAGGGGATGTGTTTACTTTGTTATTTTTATTGATGATTATTCAAGATTTACATGAATTTTTCTCATGAAACATGGATCTGAATTACCCAAAATTTATTATAATTTTTCCCAAATGGTTAAAACCCAATTTTCTCAAAATATCAAAGTACTTAGAATTGATAATGCTATGGAATATAAAGAAACAATTTTTTTAAATTCTCTTCGACAAAATAGGACTCTTTCTCAATATTCTTGTCCTATCATATCTCAACAAAATGGAAGAGCTGAGTGAAAACATAGACATATTCTTAATACTGTTCACACTATCTTCATTTCTAGTTCTTATCCTGAACGCTTTTGGGGTGAAGCAACTCTTACGGCTTTTTATATCATCAATCGTGTTCCCATGCCTATTATTCACAATCAATCCTCTTATGAGCGTCTCTATAGTACTTCTTCATCTTATGAACTGCTCAAAGTGTTTGGTTGTGCCTGTTTTATTCTTCTTCATCCTCATGAAGGCAATAAATTGGAACCTCATGCTCGTTTTTGTTATTTCTTAGGGTATGGAATATAACACAAAGGCTATCGTTATTGGGACCCTATCTCTAAACAATTGCGCATCTCTCACCATGTCATCTTTTGGGAACATAAAATTATTTCTTCTATTTCCTCATTTTATGTCTAATCTTTTACCCTCACCATCGTCTAATGTGGCTTCTCCTAATGTGTCTGGTCCTTATGCTGATCCTACCATAACAACATCCTCTAAAGACCAACTACCTGATTGTCTAGATTCATCACTTCGTTGTTATACTCGTGTAAGTAGTCTTCCCTTTCATCTTCATGATTACCAATGTTTTGTTAAGTCCTACATTGGCTACAGACACTTTTTCGCTGCACATATAAGCTTGGACAATCCTTCACCTTATAACTTAAGTTTTAAGGTGGAGTTAGGCTCAAGTCTAACATGGTATCAGAGCTGGTTCCCTAGCCCCCCATCGACCCTCGTGCCATAAATCCGGATCGTACCGTAAATCCGTACTCTAGCCGATGTAGAGGGGGGATGTTAATTCCCACATTGGCTAGGGACACTTCTTCCGCTACATATATAAGCTTGGGCAATCCTTCACCTTATAACTTAAGTTTTAAGATGGAGTTAGGCTCATGTCTAACATGAATAAAGATTATTACTTATAAAAATTACTGTACCATGTATGTAAGATAATCGAAAAGCTTTTCATATATTTCTATCTAGTTCTAAGCCTATTGTGATCTCGTTTCCGTTGTCCCTTTCCCTGCTCAAGTTTCGTCACCCATTTTCCTACCCTAGTGTTTGTCATGAAATATGTATGGTAGTTGTTCTTGTTGTGTGCCGTCAGCCTTCTTGGCTCCCCAATCTTTCTTGTCATTTACTGTCACACCAAACCTCATTGTTGTCTTCCCCAATCACAACTAGTTACATATTTAGAAGATTGAGAGGTTGGTTTCGCATAAATTTGAAACTTTGTCCACTATAATTTTAGAATTCAGAGGATTATCAGTTTGATTTGTGCTTAATTTCCTATGGTTATTGATTGAGTTTTTAAAGTTTGTGATTTGTTGTTGATTTTATAGCAAGTTCATCCGATAGTTTAGGCCTTTTGGACTTGCCTTCCAATTATTATATTGGCTCTTTTTTGTGGTTATTTTGAGAACTTTGATATTATGAAATTGATTGTATGGATTTATCAAGTGGTTGAACTGAGGGGAGACAATATGCACTTTGAAGGAAGTTGTGTTTGATTTCACTCTTATATTGATTTTCATGATGAAATTTGAAAGAGCCTATGACTCAATTCACTACCAGGGTAAGGAGATATAAACTCTTTAAGAACTCATTCCTAACTCGAAAGAATAGAATAGTAACACTTAAATAGAACACACAACAGAAGTATCAATAAAATAATATCATATAAGTAGATAATTTTTAACAATAGATATTTTATATTAAACAAAAACTAGTAAATCAATAAAAAGTTTTTTAATTAGAAGTTAAGCTTTAGTATGTTGAAACATACACACTTTAAACTCAGATTGTACTAACACAATAGTAGATGATGTACAACGAATAATATAACAGGATAAACTCACATACATACCCTATCTATGTGTAATATCCTCGAGTTGCTCATTGCAATCACTCAACAATAAACAATTTACTAAGCAATAAAAAAATTATAATTTTGGCAGAGTTGAGGCCTTTTGTTCAAACTACCTATTGCTACGTTCGCTTGTTGTTTCTGTAACAACCTGGTTCAACATAAAAACCTGGCTTTCATTCATAACCAATACCATTCAATATGGTGTGATCAGAAACCACAGATCAATAAAGTGAATTTTAAAGTCCTATAAACCTAGAGGGCCACCCTCAATAATGAGCCACCAATAATCACATAGGGACACATAGTTTACCATAGATTTCAAACTGTATATAGGAGACACACAATCAAACCATGTATGCACACAACCAATAATTTGATAACTAAGCTCAATAATTACTCCACACTCTTAATGTTGTGTCTCACACTAAAAACAAAATAGTTTCGAGCTCAACACTTAAGCACATTATTTTTCCCATAATAAATAAAAAAATAACGTAAGCTCTTTAAAAATAATTTGTGATACAAATATAATTCTAAATCGAATTTGGCAGAGTTTTAGTACATAAACAAGGGTGAAAAGAAGAGAAATAATTGGGGTATTTATAAAAAAACCTTATAATTGGGCCACTTTAAAATGGTCCAAACCATGGACCTTACCAACCACCTTTCCAAGGGTGTGGCGAGGCCCTTTGTCAAGGGGTGTGTCGAGGCGCCAAAGATCAAAAGTTTTTGCTTCAAAAATTGTTGAGTTAGCTTCATAAATACCCACACATAAAATGAACCAAAATTTGGCACTAACAGTCTAGCATGCATACTAAACAATCAACTATGTGTTATGTGAAAACCATAATTTCAATTACAGTGTTCTTAACTGTGTACATGTGTGCAATACTGATCCGCATTAACCAACCTTACACAAAGGAAGACAAAACATTGAGTAAATAAACAAACTAAGTTTTCTGCATACAGGAAGCCAACATATAGACACAAAGTAGGAAAAAACTTACAAAATTAAAGGCTAGAAAAAGTTCAACTATTAGGCTTTGTTGGTTACTGGAGTTTACTCAATGGCATGTAGTGGATTCTCTTTGTGTGAGTGTTGTTATCGTTAAGGGTTTCATGATTTTGATAGTTGGTATTGGTAATCAAGGAATGATGTAGGATCCAGGTAAGTTTCTTTGCATAATTTATAACATTGATAGAATGAGAATATTGATCTTGATTTTGTCTTTCTTAATATTGATTTTTGCTAAGATGGGTCTCATGCGTAACTATGGATTTCATCTGGATAGTTAGGTAGTAGTTGTAGTATCTTTATTGGGATTTCTCTTGGATGATAAT
This sequence comes from Hippophae tibetana, assembly GCA_037013495.1. Classification (NCBI taxonomy): domain Eukaryota; kingdom Viridiplantae; phylum Streptophyta; class Magnoliopsida; order Rosales; family Elaeagnaceae; genus Hippophae; species Hippophae tibetana. Next base: position 30,455,311 of record CM072802.1, on the reverse strand, counting down.
GGTTGTGTTAACATTGAGGCTTTTGAATATTGTTTACATATATATGCTCTATATGATGTGGATTATGTTGGTGAGTTTTTTGAACTTCTCTCAAAGTACAAGCACTTATTGCTAGAAATCTTATTCTTGGAGTTCTTAAGTGTCACGGTGGTTATCCCTACTTATTTTTGTTTCACTTTGGTTTCTTATCGCTTTGTTTCTTTAGTTATGTTTGTTGAACATGAAACATATTTGTATAGCTTTGGTTTTTTTTAATGAAATTTTCTCCTTCTTTGAACAAAAAAATAAATAAATCAAGGTTTCAAAAGAAAAAGAGAAGAAGAATGAATGAAAGAAATAAAAAATAAAAAAGGATACCAATGCGGTTTTTTGATTAATGAGATAAGGCGCATAAGCCTTAAAAGTAGCATGAAACATAAACTTCACTTAAAATTGAAAGGTAAAAATAAATTATTAATAGTATGTTATACATAGTACAAGTACCCTAAAAATTAAAACATAAAATATAAAGGAATAACATAAAAAATACACTCAAAATTTGAGATATCTTCAAAAATACCCAAAGGTTTCAAAACATTCAAAAATATCCCTTAAACATAACGGAAGTTAAATCTAACAAAAGTAAATAGTAATATTTCATAAATAAAAATGGAACAAGAAATAGTAGAGAACCATGAAGAAAAAGTAATGTTAAAACCAATAATATATCAAGATTTACTTTTATAAATTATGAAAGAGAAACTTCTAACAAAGAAATAGTTAAAAAAACTAAAAGAAGAAGTTTACATAATGAAAGTACTAGTTCATGATGTCATATTAGGAAGATAATAATGTTTAAAGATAAATTAAAAAAAATATAGAGTTAGAAATATATGGAAGCTTAATAGGCGTATAAAAAAACAAATAACATTAATTAAGGCTTTAAGACTTCTAATAGAGTAAATGAACTTGGTTCAAGAATCAAATACGAAGTATTTACAAGGTATAATAGAAAAAAAGTTATTAAAAGAAATAAAGAAATGTAGTTATGATAAGTTACAACAAGATATACATATGAAATTTGAAGAACTAATAAAAGAGGTATATAACTTGCATAGAAATAATAATACTATAAGTCATAAATACGATCTCTTAGAAAAGTTAAAAGTAAAACCATCTGGGAGATCAGACACACTTATACCTAGAAACGAAAGAAGAAAAATGAATAAAAATATATAATTCCAATTTAATGGAATATAAAAAAAATTAGAAGAACAATTCATGAATCTTAAAAATAGGGATATAGAAAAATTAATTAGTTTTTTTAACACTAATTAATGAAGAACTAGAAAAAAATTATAATGAAAAGTTTTGTACAAACAAAGAAGAAGGTGATATGATAATAATCAGCGAGATTGATTTTTAACCAGAAATCATGACTCTCAAAAGGTCATATAAAACCAATTTCATTACCAGTTTCTTATTAAGAAAAAACATGTGAACCACATAGGGAAGAAAGATATAGCCAAAGGTTAGGAAAACCTGATACTTCTAATAGAAAACGACAACCACCCAAAATGGAAGAAATGTTACATTGGGAACTAGAGATAGTATCTCACTAGAATTCAAGCTCTATGAAAATTATAGATATATTCTTAGATCTAGATTGTATAAGAGATAAGGAAAAACCCTTAGATGAATGTACTAGTGGTATGAGTGTACTCGCATAAACCTCTTAAACTACACATACAAACTCTTTAATTTGTAGGGTATTAGTAGCTCATAAAATGACAGAAAATGTTAAAGTTAAGTTTTCGAATTTAACAAACCAACAACATTTATTAATGTAAGGGAATGCTCTCACATGATAATAGTATTTAGATATAGTAGTTAATGAAATATAAAAGAAATCATTGGAGAAGATAAAGAAGGAATTATCATTTAATCGAGTGAAAATAAAATCAATGAAACTAAATGACATTTAACAAATATGAAAATTAATAACATGTGTTATATAGACTCTTTTATTTGTTAATATGTAATGTATTATCATACATTATCATCCTATATACAAACAACGTATAAATAATTTTTTTTTTCAAAAATTACCTAAAACATTACATAAGACCTTAATAGAAGATTGAAATCAAATAAATTGGGAAACATACCAACCACCTTAGAAGGAAGAATAAAAAGTCTTAAAGTTGGATAATCATAAAATCCCAATAAAAAAGAAAATATCAAAAAATGAGGGAAAATGACAAAATTTGTTGTTAGACAAGAGATTTTAAAATACCAAAAAATATGGATGTAATATAAAACCCTACAAATAGAAATATTAAAAATATAATAAATTTAAAAGATATAAGTTCACAAAACAAGATTTTCAAAAATATAAAAGAATATTTAATAGGAAAATATATAGAAAAATATATTTTAAAAGAAAAAAGGTATAAACCTCCTGAAAAAAAGAATTATTACCTTTCAGAAAAAAAAGGAAATATAGATGTTCAATCTGTAATAAAGAAGAACATTATACCAATGAATGCCCTTGTAAGCTTCAATATAAGAAATAATTTAAAAGAAATTTTCACATAAAGCAAATGTTTAGCTTCTAAGATGAACTTATAACCAATTAAAGAATCAAATATAAATAATATTTACAATATTTATCTATTAGAGGGAATTAAGGAGGAAATAACCGGCTCAAAATATGAAAACTAAGAATATGGGTACTCTTCGTCAGAAAATAAATGGCTTGTATAGTATTATAAATCCAATTTAAAGGCTATGTCAACTATCATTTATATGCATATATAGATACATGAGCTAGTATATGTGTAGCAAGTAAATATGTATTCTTAGAAAACACTAGAGACATGCACCAAAAGATTTAATTGTAGAAATTGCTAATAATACTATAATAAATCTTAATAAGGTTTTAAAATATACAGATAAAATGATAGAAGAAGAAAAATTCAATATTCTTACCATATATCAACAAGAAACACGCGTTGATTTATTAATAGGAAATAATTTTGTAAACTTATATCAACCTTTTACACAATATGTGGAAAAAATAAGTATAACAATATTAGATGATGAAACTATTTATGTATCAAAAATAAGAAAAACTTTAACTGTATCTATTGTGCAACAACATAAAAAGCAAAAACATAGTGAGATAAACACAAAACAATAAAAACCTTATTTAGAAAATATTTCAATAGATATAGAAGAGAAACAAAAGAATTTTCTTCATGAAATACAGGAAGATAAGACCTTAGCAGGTATCACAAAATTATTAGAAATAGTAAGGTAAAAGAATCCTTTAAATCCAAACATTAATAAATCTAAAATGATTGTCAACATAAAATTAAGAAACCCTTACAATATTATTAGAGTAAAACCAATGATTTATACTCTAGAAGAAAGAATTAAATTTGAAAAAAATTTAAGAACTATTGGAACTAAAAGTCATAATACCAAGTAATTCACTCCACTTTAGTCCAACATTCTTAGGAAAAAAATAAGCTAAAAAAAGAAGAGGAAAAGAGAGAATGGTAATAAACTTTAAAACATTGAATAAAGAAACCATTTATGATGATACTTTATTCCAAAGAAAGAAGAACTATTATCATTAATAAAAGGAAAGAAATACTTCTCAAGTTTTGATTGTAAAAGTAGATTTTGACAAATAAGTCTAGATGAAAAATCTCAAAAAATAACGGTATTTAATTACACCTAAGGATAATTTCAATGGATTGTTGTATCATTTGAATTAAAATAAGCTCCATGTATCTTCTAAAATATACAGATAACATCTTTAAAAAAGTATAAAATATTTATTGTGTTTATATAGATAATATTTTAGTTTTCAGTAATGAATTAAATTAAAATTATTTGGATATTAATAATATTCTACAAGAATATAGTAAAGAAGACATTGTACTCTTTGAAAGGAAAGAAATAATTGCTCAGTAGAAAATTAAATATTTAGGATTGAAAATTGAAGTTGAAAAACATAATCTATAACCCCATATAATAAATAACATTCAAAATTTTCCTAGTTTATTAAATGACAAAAACTAATTACAAAGATTTCTAAGATGTTGGACATATGTTGAAGCATATATCAAGAAACTTATATAAATGCAAAAACCTTTACAACCAAAATTAAAAAATAACCATATCTAGAAATGGGCATAAAAATACTCTATATATGGATAAAATAAAAGCATAGGTAAAACATTTTCTAACTATACACCATTCAAGGTCAAATGATAAAATGATAATTGAAATATATACTTTATAAGATTATTAGGGAACTATTTTGAAAACAACAGTAGATGAAAAAGATGAATATCTTTGTAGATATATATCAGGATCTTTTCGTGATCCAGAATTAAATTATTACTGTAATGAAAAAGAATATCTAGCTATTAAAAAGGCTTTTAAGAAATTTATAATATATGTCATAAGTTCTAAATTCATTATTATAATTGATAATAAGAATTTTGATTATTTATTAAGAACTAATATCACAAGTGATTATAAATAATTAAGATTAGTCAGATATCAACAGTGGTTCAACCATTATAATTTTGATGTCAAACACCTAAGAAATAAGAATAATTTAGTAGATTCCCTTAGATAATTAGCACCTCTAACTATTTTTATTCTTACAGGAATCACTATTATAAAAAGGGGTATTTAAGTCAATATGTAAAGTCCGTTTTAAGAAAAAACTGACTTATAATGAATTTAAAGTCAATTCGGTGTAGAACCGACGCTACACACGTGGATAGCGTCGGTTCACCACGTTAACCGACGCTATGTCCTACGTACTACGTGTAGGAATAACCTAATAGTTCAAAGAAGAGGAACATCTCTAAAATAAAAAAACTCAATTGTATTGATGAAGTAAAAAGAAGAATATAAAAAGCTTATATGGTCTATAATGTCCTACAACAACTTGATAGGAGCAAGTAAATCTATTCTTAAGTTTAGTGGAGTAACTCATAAATACTTCACCAATAGAACAGAGGTTGAAGGTAGTTATTCTAATTACAAAATACCAAAACTAATAACTCTCTAGTAAAGAATTACTCTACAACATTATAGCAACAACCAAGAGCACCCAACAGGTTGACAACTATAGGATTAATAGTACGACTTTCTGTACTATTTAGAGAGACATCCGATGAGTGCTTAAAAAGTACTACATCTACTATGATTTAATGTAACTTAAATGATTAAATAGATTTATATTTGTATAATTTTATTATACTTTTATATAAATTTCTTTTTGAAATCACGGGTATTTTTATTGTTTTTTAGGTATTTTCGTTCAAAAATACTAGATGTAATACATCAAAAATATATTTAGAAAAAATGAGGAAAAATAAAAAAGATGGAAAAATTGGAAAATGGGTAAAATCGGTCAAAAATGTCAAAACATTTTCCGCATTCGTCCATCTGTGCCGAGTCCTATGCACAGTAGCCTACGCCTACATGTCGCCATATTTGTGCCCCAAATGCGTGACATCTTATTCAAATGTGTTCAAAATCAATTTTTGAAATATTTTCTCACATTTTTTGGAATTTTCCTCACCTATAAAAGTATCATCTTCCCCTATTGTAACTTTTTCTCTCTAGAAAGTTTTTTTTATAGTTTTTACTTTTAAAGTTCTTTTCTTTTTGGGAAGAGCTAACTATTTTTTTTTATAAATTTTTAGTTTTTGATTCAATAAGTGTAAATGCAAATCTATTTGGAGATTTCCAGCAACCAAATATTTTTTTTATGTTTTATGTTTTATATATATTATATTTAATTTATCTGTGATTAAATTTAACATAATTGACTATTTGTAAATATGATATAATAATAATATTGTTATACTTACGAAATATTAAATAGGTAATTTTTTTTTATAAAAATAAATTAATTTTGTTTTTATTCAAGATTTTATATTAAGGATGTTAGAGAGAAATATGTTATTTTTTATTACAAACTTAAAAATCTAAAAATTAGATTTTAAGATTTAATTATTCAGTCTGATTTAAAGTAGTACTATTTTATTTGTTGGTACAATCGCCTACTAGTTAGAATAAAGCTCTATTGCAAAAGTTTTTATAAGAATTATTATTCAAAAATGTATTAACAACATATTTTCAAAAATAATTTTAAAACTTGAAAGTTAGTACTCAGATAATTAAATTCTTAGATTTAATTTGGACACTTTGAAAAAAGTCTAATTAATTGATTACGCCTAAAGCTGTGATTAGATGGTTTGCTATTTTCTTAAAAATAAAGCTTAAATTTAATTTTTAATTAATTAATAGGTTTCTAAGGATATTAGTTAATTAATATTAAATAAAAAAATTTCGGCCTTGTTGATAACTATATTTTATATAGTTATTTTCATCTATTTTAATAATTATAATTGCTATGTTCTTAATATTTTTAGTTAATTTTAGTTTAATAAATTAGTATTTATTGTTTTTCTTAAATATTTTAAGAAAATTAAATAATTTGTATCGAAAACTTAATTAAATTGCAAATTTATGTCTAAAAATATAATTTCAAATAATAGAGTTCTTAATTACAATTTATAAAAGTGAAAAGTATAATTTAAATTAAAATCGGGCTTAATTTTAATTATTAAAAGTTTAAAATTTTAATTTTAATTAGAAAAAGGCTTAACTATAATTAAAAAAAGTTGAAAATGTAATTTGAATTAAATTTGTGGGTCAAAATGCAATTAATTAAAGTTTAAATTTATGCGCAGGTGAGAATAAGACACGCGCACTACCCCACGCGTGAAACGTGGACCGTCCGATCAGCGAAGCAACGGCTACGATCAGTGCGTCCCGATCACACCCGACCAACTCGCGTGGGTGTAGGTCTCTATTTTTCATGCGGTTCGGTGCCCGAGTGTGGCTCACCTGCCGCGTAGGCCGGCGTGCAGGTGGGACCCACTCGTCTGACGCGTCCAGCCACTGTCCCTCACGTTACGTGCACCTCTGATCTCGTGCGCTGATCTCTGGGTGCAACCGGATCTTCAGCTAATCAAATGATGCCACGTGTCCGTAATAATCTTTGCAACGAATCAAAGGATGCCACATGTCCCACTTTATTTTGCCGCCAATCATACGCTGACATGTGGAATGTTACGATGAGCGCGAAAGCACAAGATCACACCCGCGTACAACCGTTGTCTCCCGTGCGACAATCTATCATGCGCCCGTTTCCCGCAGCCAATGAAATGCTGCCACGTGTCCGCATGAAATCCTTGCAGTGAATCAGACGCTGACACGTGGCATGCACTTTGAGTTTAAAAATCAAAACGGCGCCTGTGTCTACGCGTGATTTTAATTAATATTTTAAATATCGAAAATCGATACGCGTGATTTTTATTTTTCGATACAAATATTTACGCGAAATGTAATATTTTAGATGTATTTTTTAGCTATAAATAGGAGATAGTATGATAGAGTAAAGAAGTTTTGGAGAGTTTTTGGAGTGTTTAGTTTTTGACATTTTCTGTATTTTTCGGTTTTGGACTGCATAACACGCAGAAGCCATTTTTTATCTTTTGTTGTGTTCTGCGTGTGCCAAATATTTGTTCTAAGGGATGTTTTAATTTTCCTTCTTCTTCATCTAATTTTTTTGTATCTGTGTAATTTTTATTTTAAATTTATGAAGTAAGTTAATTTTTCTAGGGTTGCATTTGATCTAAATTTATGATGTTTTTATTTTAATTATTTTTGAACGATTTATAAGATGTTTGAGTTGTTTATATTATTTTGTCCTTAATGTTTTTGATTATTTACGAATTTTATCAAATGATCCGTGGCACATAAATAAACTTGGAAGAGGCATTTTTGTGTATATTGCTCATAGATAGAATGACATATGTGATGAAGGATAGGAATATACCCTAATTGTATGTGTGACCATTTGAGAACTTAGAACGTAATGAATCTTGGTGAATTTAATTCTCATAGGAATATAGTGAATTAATTTAACGAGGTGTGTTTGTACGGAGCTCGGAAGAGATGTATGAATAAAATTAGAAGTTTTTGGTTGACAAATTAAATGTACTAAAAAATATAAATCAAAAGAAAATAATATGATTTGAGTTGATTAATTTAGTGAAAATTGCAATCATAGATTTCTTTTATTTTGTTTTTAAACTCTTTTCTTAAATTTGTTCCAATTAACGATCGTTTTGAATAAAATCAGAGAGAGATAATTTTAATACTCAATAAACTATAGTAACAAATCTCCGTGGAAACGATAACTTACTTATCAAATTTTATTACTTGTGACCGTATATGCTTGCATGTTTTTATGTTCTCCAAAAGAGACAAGAATAATTAACTTAGTTATTATATCCTTAAATATTCCATATTATTATGATAAAAATTTGCATTATTATTTATTTAATCTATATCTATGTTTATTTTTATATTATTAGATTAGGAAACCCAAAAATCAAAATATCGTGACAGGATGTTTAGGATTTAATTTTATTTTTAAGATTTTGAATAATAAATTAAAAACCACATATATTTTTTCATTAGATCGACCTTAGGAATATACTTATCATTTTTTATAAAATGATTCGTGCACTTACAAGAATTTTACAAATATTAAAACCAAAGTATCGGTAAGATTGACATTGTCTGTCTTTCATGTGCTCATCAACAACTCTCTCAAAAACATCAAAGATAGTAAGGCATCCAGTGCTATTCACGAAAACATCTCCCCAAAAGTCATTAGTCATTATAGATGAAAATGAGCAATATAGAAATCTCAGTAAACCACGATGGTTGAGTCTTTATAGCTTGGCCAAAAAATCTAGCTAGAAACATATAGAAGATATGAAATTCTATATTATCAAAAAAGATTTCTATACAAGGAGTAAATTCAACATTTTCGAAAGAGGTGATTCAATATTTGTTTACAAAACTTTCCATACAGAATTAATAAAAAACATATATCCAGAATTAATTTAAGTGAATTAAATTATTTATTGAAAATTTTCAAAAAAGAAATCATGAAATTTAGAAAGAAGATAAGAGTCGGTGATACAAGCCTATTTATCTCAGATTTTTCAGTTCACTAATATACTAGAATGAGAAATGATGTATCAATCTCTACCACTTCATCAAGGTAGGGATTTCTAACATAAAAAAAGAAGTTCCTAAACCATGGGTGCTTCTAGAAAAGGAATTTAACACATAATAACTCTATGTATTAAGAGGTCAAATATTAGGCCAAATTTACTATGAACTTAAGAAAATTGATAATTCTTCTGAAATCAAAGTATATTACTCACCCAATAAAGTCATAATCACTTATCATAGTGGCATGGTTCTCACAAAAGAGAATGGTGAAAAAATCACCAAATTTGAGACAAATGTTAAGAGTAACAACCTAAAAATTTGTTAAGAAATAAGGAAGAGATTATGCTTCTATGCCAGGAAAATCACCAAAGATCAAGAAGATAAAGATGTATCATCATTAATATCATCTAAAGGACTGTTATTAGAAAATGATAAGAAAGAATAAAGAAAAAAAACTGTGGGTAGAAGACTAAATAAAAATGTAGTACCCACATCTTTAGTTGGAAGCATGTGCCAAGTAAAAGCAATGACTTAAAATTGATAAGCTAAAAGGTACTAAAGTAGATGAATTATTAAAGTAATAATAAAATAGTAATTTATATATTGTAATTAGGGATTTCTTGTACTATAAATGGAACACTTATTTTCGTTTAGGAACACATAGAAAAATGGAGCACACAATTTAGAAAACACATAACTTCTAGCATAATAATGCCCTTTATCCATAAATTCCAACTAGTATATATATATATATATGTATGTATGTATAGAGAGAGAGTAATTATGAGTGGCTAAATATCTTTTCAAGTTTCTTAGTTAGACTTAGACTTATAATAATTATTATATTATGAATAAAATTGAGTGTAATCACTCTTTTCTAGTAAGACTAAATTGTACACCAACTATGTATGGATGCATAAGGCTCACCATTACCAATAGAGTATTTTGGTTTGAGCAAAACTAAGACATAACCGATGTAATAAGAGAAGACAAATAGAAGGAAAGACTGTGGTGGATCCATTAACTTCAAATATAATAATTATAGATTTTAAGTCAATTAAAGATCTTGAATGTACAAATATTTGTTTATATCAATTTATAATATTGATAGACAAAAAGATAAAGATACTAATAACATAATGTTATGATAAAAAAATTAAAAAATTATATTTAATATATAGGAATTACATAAATTAATAACTAGCGTCAAATAGTCTCCAATTTGATATGAGAACCATAAGAATATTAACATAATATAGATAAAAAAGTTAATACTATTAGATTTAGGGATATTAATGGTATTAACCATAAAATTTATGTGTATTATAATATTTTTTACAAATCTCAAATATATAAACAAAGATATGGTAAATCTTAAAGGATGTTTTAGGTAAATTTTCAAAATATAAAATGTACCAACAATGTAATGACACCTCAGCCTTATATATTTCCAACTCTTTTTGGTTCTATCTGGTTTTCGCCCCTATTCTTCTCAATTTTTCTTAATTCTTACTTGATTTTACTTTTTTGTCTAGGTTCTTGTACTCTCTCTCTTGATTATGTTTTCTCAATTGGTTTCTCTCTTGATTGTGTTGCTCAATAGTGAGGTCCCATTTCATGGTACTATACTTAAGATCATGACTCACCAGTTTAACAGACTTTCACGGTTTTGGTTCTAAGATAAATCTAAAAAGTATTATACTATTAGACAGAACATAACCCTTATGAATAACTCACCACTTAATTTCTTAAGAAATGTGTGATATGTGTATCAATTTTATCTGTGCCATACAGACCTCTTTTGGGAACCATATGTCCTTGTAAGGATGCAAGCCAACATGGTCTAGTTGGATGATGACTCTGATACCATCAGATGCAAGGAGCTCTTACTTTATGGTACAATATTATCTACTTCAGATCATAATCTGTGAGTTCAATGGTCCATAGTTATGACTCATCAGTTTAAATGATCCTTACAATTTTACTTTTGAGGTAAACCGAAAACACATCATACAATTAGAGAGGGTATATCTCTATATAAATACTTCACCACTTAGATTCTTAATTAATGTAGGATATGTGTAGCAACTTTGACTACCTCAATTTCTTACTTTTAAGACCCAGGTTGTGATCGCTAAACTATTTTCTCAATTTCAAGCCCTAGGCTGTGATTGTTAAGTTGGTGGTATTATGAAAGGGATGAAAAATGTTTTGGAAGAGTTGGATCTTATGGTGGAGTTGAAGGATCTACTTGAGAGTGTTGATTATAAATTGGAGTTAGCGCTTGGTGTGTGTTTTGTCTCAGGGCGTGCTCTTAACGCTAGGTTTCTTTTTTAAGTGTATCATCAGGATTGGACAACTGGAGGTGGTTTGGAGTCAAAGACTTTGGATTGCAATATTGCTATACTCTATTTTGAAGAGATTGATGATCTAAAGATGATGTTTCGTTGTGCTCCATGGAACTTCAACAATGGATTGCTTGTTTTTCAGAGGATGACACAAGTTATGTCTCTCTCTACTCTTCAATTTTGTTGGAGATTGCTATAAGGCTCCTTAATTTAAGGAGCAAAACATGGAGCAAAAGAAAGAGCAAAACATGGAGCAATTCATGGAGCAAAACAAAGAGCTTAATTCAAGGAGCAATTTAAGGAACCATTAATTTAAGGAGAAATTCAAGGAGTAAATTTTCCTATAAATAGATGTGTAATTGTAATGAATTGATCATCCAAAGTGTTCATTCCAATTGAGAGAAAAAATTTTGTGAGAGAAAATTTTTGTGAGAGAAAATTGAGAGTAATTTTCTTGGGTGTAATTGGGTTGTGAGTTATGAGTGTTGTAAACACCTTGTGTAATTTCTCCTCTTTCAGTAAAAAAATCTGCAGTAGGTCCGGAGACGTAAGCATGATTGGCCGAACTCCGTTATCAAATTTGTGTGTTATTTTTATTCTTTCTTTCTCATAAATCTGGCTTATCGGGAATTTGCGTAATTTCCCAACAACTGGTATCAGAGCTATTGGTGGTGATTTCTGTCAATTTTCTACAAGATTACTATTTACGTGAATAATGACATTTTGTCGACGATATTTTTTCGTTGACGGAGGTGTTTTAATACAAGGTGATTTAGAGAAATAGTCAGAAACGATTCGGAGGAAGTCAGATTTGAGTGGGAGTAATGACCATAGATGAAGGAAGGGTGAAACTCAAGAAATTTGATGGCACAGATTTCGGGTTTTGGAAAATGCAGATAGAGGATTATCCTATCAAATAAATCTATATCAACCTCTCTCAGGGAAGAAGCCAGAGGCTATGAAGGAAGAAGATTGGAATCTTCTAGACAGACAAGCCCTTGGAGTTATTCGATTGACGCTATCCCATAATGTTGCTTTCAACATAGCAAAGGAAAAGACCACGACGGGTCTTATGGCAGCTCTCTCCAATATGTATGAGAAGCCATCAGCCTCAAACAAAGTGCACTTGATGAGGCGTTTGTTCAATTTGCGGATGAATGAAGGCGCATCGGTAGCTCAACATCTCAATGAACTTAACACAGTCACAACCCAGTTGAGTTCAGTGAAAAATTGAATTCGATGAAGAAGTACGAGTATTAATACTTTTGTCTTCTTTATAAAAAAGTTGGAATCATATTATCACGGCTGTGAGTAGCTCGTCAGGAAGCAATAAGTTGAAATTTGACGATGTTCGTGATCTGGTTCTCAGTGAAGAGATCCGACGTCGAGAGTCAGATGAATCATTAACTTCTTCAGTTTTGCATACAGAGTCAAGAGGAAGAAATTCAACCAAAGAGAATGGATGTGGCAGAATAGACTACCGAGGTAGATCAAAGGACAGGATGTCCAAATCTAGGAATCCTAATAATTCCCATAGCTCGAAGACTATCGAGTGTTGGAATTATGGAAGAACCGGGCACTACAAAAATCAGTGCAATAGTGCACCGAAGGACAAACAAGTGAAGGCAGAGGGAAATGTTACTTCCACCTTAGGAGGGGATGATGCATTGATATGCTCTTTGGAGAGCAAGGAAGAATCTTGGGTGTTAGACTCTGGAGCATCGTTCCATACTACTTCACAAAAATAATTCTTCGAGAAATATGTCTCCGGAAACCTTGGAAAGGTATATCTTGGTGATGATCAACCATGTGCTATTATTGGCAAAGCTGTAGTGAAGATTAAGTTGAACGGGTCTGTTTGGGAGCTGAAGGATGTCAGACATATTCCCGACCTAAGAAAGAACTTAATCTTAATAGGGCAATTGGCCAGTGAAGGCTACACTACGATCTTCCATGGTGATGATCGAAATATTTCAAAGGTTGTAATGACAGTTGCTTGAGGCAAGAAAAGTGGCACTCTTTACATGACAGCAGAGGCACGTTGTTCAATCACAGTTGCAACAGGCAATGAAATACCAAATTTGTGGCACTAGAGACTAGGCCATATGATTGAGAAGAGGATGAAGGTTATGCACTCAAAGGGAAAACTTCAAGGTCTATAGTCTACGGAGATAGACATGTGCGAAGATTGCATACTCGGAAAGCAAAAGAGAGTCAGCTTTCAGACATGTTGCAGAACCCCAAAGAAGGAAAGGCTAGAGCTTATTCACTCTGATGTTTGGGGACCAACGACTGTCTCATCCATTGGTGGGAAATACTACTTCATGACTTTCATTGATGATCACTCTCGAAAGGTATGGGTTTACTTTCTAAAGCATAAGTCTGAAGTATTTAAGGCTTTCAGAAGATGGAAAGCTATGGTGGAAAATGAGACGGGTTTAAAGATCAAAAAACTCAGAATAGATAATGGTGGTGAATATGGAGACACCAGATTCAAAAATTTCTACTATGAGCATAGGATCAGAATGGAAAGAATTGTGCCAGACACACCTCAACACAATGGTATAGCTGAGCATATGAACTGAACGTTGACAGAAAGAGCCAGAAACATTCGTATACAGTCAGGTCTACGTAAGCAGTTCTGGGCAGAAGCAGTCAACACGACAGCTTACTTTATCAACTGAGGCTCATCTGTTCCATTGGAGCATAGAATACTAGAGGAGGTATGGAGTGGAAAAGAGGTGAAACTATCACATCTAAAATTTTTCGGTGGTGTAGCATTTGTGCATCAATGATCAAGGCAGGAATAAGCTTGATCCCAAATCCAAGAAATGCACATTCATCGGCTATGGTGAGGATGAGTTTGGGTACCACATTTGGGATGACGAAAAGAAGAAAGTTATCCGTAACAGAGATGTGATTTTCAACGAAAGGGTGATGTATAAGGACATGCATAAAATAGACGCCAATGACTCAAAGAAGAATGAGTCAGTATTTGCAGATGCAGATGATGTCCCAGATAGTTCCGCAACAAAATCAATTGTAACAAGTCCTCAGCCAGAGGAACTTGTTGGACAGAGCAGTACACAACATTTCAACACACCACAACCTCTTACTCCAGCTCCTGTATTGAGAAGGTCTTCTCGACCTCATGTGCCTAACAGGAGATACATGAACTATATGTTACTGACTGATGAAGGGGAGCCTGAATGCTATGATGAAGCTTGTCAGACTCGAGATTCCAACAAGTGGGAGCTTGCTATGAAAGAAGAGATGGTTCCAAGAGATACAAAGCCCGCCTAGTTGTCAAAGAGTTTCAACAGAAGGAAGAAGTTGACTACACTGACATTTTTGCTCCCGTTGTGAAGCTCAATACTATCAGAACAGTATTGAGTATTGTAACCATTGAAGATCTTCATCTTGAACAGTTGGATGTGAAGACTGCATTCCTTCATGGAGATTTAGATGAAGAGATATACATGTACCAGTCAGAAGGTTTCTCAGAAAGAGGGAAGAAGAACATGGTGTGCAGAAGTGCAATGCTGACCATTGTTGCTACTTCAAGAGATATAGGTCCAATTATATCATTTTACTACTTTATGTTAATGATATGTTAGTAGTAGGTTCAGATATGGATGATATTAAAAGGTTGAAGCAGCAATTTTCAAAGGAGTTTCACATGAAAGACTTGGGTCCAGCAAAGAAGATTCTTGGAATGCAAATCACAAGAAATAAGAAGAAAAGATCCTTGCAGTTATCTTAGGCAGAGTACATCAATCGTGTTTTGCAGAGATTCAACAAGGACGATGCCAAGCCAGTTAGCATACCCTTGGCAAGTCATTTTCGCCTATCCAAGGATCAGTCCCCTCAGACAGAGGAAGAGAGAGAATTTATGGCTAAGGTTCCTTATGCCTCAGCCATTGGAAGTTTGATGTACACAATGGTATGTACGAGACTAGACATTGGCCATGTAGTAGGAGTTGTTAGTAGATTTATGTCAAATCCAGGGAAAACTCATTGGGAAGCAGTCAAGTGGATTTTGAGGTATCTGCGAGGCATAACAGAAAAGTGCTTGTACTTTAGTAAATGAGAGTTAAAAGTACAAGGGTACATAGACGTAGACTTTGGAGGTGAAGTTGATCACCGAAGAAGCACCACCAGTTATATATTTACTGTTGGAACTACAACTGTTAGTTGGATGTCACAAATACAAAAAATTGTCACTCTATCCACTACAGAGGCTAAGTATGTAGCAGTAACTGAAGCTAGTAAAGAAATGATATGGCTTCAAGGTTTGTTAACTGAGTTGGGATTCAAACAGGAGAAGAATGTTCTGTATAGTGATAGTCAAAGTGTAATACACTTGGCGAAGAATTCATTTTAATTCTAGAACCAAGCATATTGGACTTCGTTATCACTTCATCAGATCTCTATTGGAAGATGACGTGTTAATACTGGATAAGATTCAAGGAAGCAAAAATCCAGCAGATATGTTAACAAAGGTGGTGACTATTGACAAACTGAAGTTGTGCTCAACTTCAGTTGGTCTGCTAGAGTAATAAAGACTAGAAAAACTGTTGCATTGATCGAGGTGTGAAGACAGATTGAAATCATTCTTCAAGTGGGAGATTGTTGGAGATTGCTATAAAACTCCTTAATAAGGAGCAAATTAAGTAACAAAACATGGAGCAAAACATAGAGCAAAACAAGGAGCAAAACAAGGAGTAATTCATGGAGCAAAACAAAGAGCTTAATTCAATAAGCAATTTAAGGAACCATTAATTTAAGGAGAAATTCAAGAAGTGAATTTTCCTATAAATAGATGTGTAATTGTAATGAATTGATCATCTAAAGTATTAATTCCAATTGAGAGAAAATTTTTGTAAGAGAAAATTGAGAGTAATTTTCTTGGGTGTAATTGGGTTGTGAGTTGTGAGTGTTGTAAACACCTTATGTAATTTCTCCTCTTTCAGTAAAAAGATCTGCAGCAGGTCTGGAGACGTAAGCAAGATTGGCCGAACTCCGTTATCAAATTTGTGTGTTATTTTTATTATTCCTTTCTCATAAATCTGGCTCATCAGAAATTTGCGTAATTTCCCAACAAATTTTTTTCTATACCTATATGGATCCAATTTCATGATATGCCTGCTGATTAGAAGTCTGTTCCAATTGTGCATCGCATTGCTAGCAAGATTGTGAGTATTCTTATACTTGATATGTTTTCACTGGGAAGTGATTTTGCTATGGTTGTTAGGGTTCGAGTGGAATTCTTATTGTATAATCCTCTTTTACTTGGTGTGTAGATTATGTTAGTTTTTAGGTATCCAGTGTGAATTAAGGTGAAGCATGAGAGACTGTTGAGATTCTGTTATAACTAAAGGTGCTTAACTCATGAATAAAGGAGTTCTTCCCTCTAGTCTAGTAATGGTTATGGATTTGGTAGTAATGGTTACTGAAATTATTTCTTGACTTTATGTGAAGGGTCTATACCAAGTGATGATATGGGTGGTGGGAAGTGGTGGGAAGTGTTGGAAAGTCGTGCTATTTTTTGTCCATTTTTTCACAATACACGGCTAACTAGCTCCCATTCATACTGAATGGCACGTAAGGCTTTGTTCGGCATCATTTGGCCTCCAAATTTTGATATGTAGCTAATCGACTCATGGGCTTTCTGGTGGTGGTCTTGGATTTTCTAGTGTTTAACAATTTTTTTCTATTTGGACAGAGGGTTCTCAACCAGAAAGAAAAGGTCACATGTGACCCTATTTGGGTTAGTAGTCGTGGATGGTCGACTTTTCTTTTTTAATTGACAGCCAGGGAAGCCTACTTGTCGGAGCTATCAATAATGAAGCCACTGTTTGGCAGTGATGATTGTTGTGTACGTGTATATTGCTTAGTGCATTCAGCTCATTGAACGAGGGAATGCATATGATGATCTTTTTTGACCTCTATTGGGACTAGAATCTCAGAATTTGTACATTGGATTGTTGCTTTCTTGTTGGAAGCACAAAGGGTTGGTCTTGTAAAGGACTTGCACCATAAACCTTATAGATAGAATATATAGATAACACTTTCGATTAAACCTAGGATTTTAATAAATTTCATAAATCTAAAATTAATAATTTAATACTTTTTTATATCAAATAAGATTTGATGTTATTTGAAAATATGACATGAAAATGTAAGAAATGGATTTATTGATGATGAATAAACGAATGTTTACAACCTATTTATACAAAAGAAAAGCAAAATTGTAATAATTAAAAATAAACACAATTATGGAGAGGCATGTTCTTGGACAGCCTATCCTTTCCCACCAAGCTGTTGGTGGCTACTTCCAGCTGGTGTGTTGGTTGTCACCAGTTGGATCTCATGTTCTTTAACATTCCCCCTCAAGTTAGAATATATGTTAATTATTCCTAACTTGTTAAGTAAGCTTGAGAACTGTGGAAAACTCAGGGATTTGGTAAATATATCTGCTGGTTGCTCTAATGTAGAGATATGATAAGTTTTGATCATTCCAGCTTGAATATTTTCTCTTACTAGATGACAATCGATCTCTATGTGTTTGGTTCGCTCATGAAACATTGGATTTGATGCAATGTGAAGAGCTGCTTGATTGTCACAATATAACTTGGTTGGTTGGGAGTGTTTGATACCCAAATCATCCAAAATATATCGTAATCAGGTTACTTCACAACATGCTGCTGCCATAGAGCGATATTCTGCTTCTGCACTTGATCATGAGACTGTATTTTGTTTCTTAGTCTTCCAAGAAATTAACGAGTTTCCAAGAAACATACAATATCCTGTGGTTGATCGTCGTGTATCTGTGCATTTTGCCCAATCTACATCACAAAAAGCATTTAGTTGTAATGAACTAGTTGCTGAGAAAAAGAGATCTTGCCCTGGTGTGTTCTTGACATATCGTAGCACTCGTTGAGCTGCTTCCAAATGTGGTTGTCGTGGTTTATCCATATATTGACTGAGAATGTGCACGGCATACACTAAGTCGGGCCTTGTGATGGTCAAGTATATTAATCTCCCAACAAGTCTTCGATAGGATGTGGGATTACTGATGAATTCCCCTTCAACCTTGCTGAGGGATAAATTTTGTTCCATAGGTGAATTGGCAGATTTGGCACCAAGATAACCCATGTCCTCCAATATTTCAAGTGCGTACTTGCGTTGTGACAAAACAATTCCCTTCCTGGAACGTGAAACTTCTATGCCCAAAAAATACTTTAATTCACCGAGATCTTTAAGCTTGAATTGTCTCATGAGATGATTCTTAGGTTCTTCAATGTCTTGTATATTGTTTCCTGTTATGATTATATCATCTACATAGACAAGAAGAGAAGAGAAGGAATTACCACGGGTTCGGACGAACAATGAGTGATCATACTTGGATTGGTTAAAACCAGCTAGCTTAAGTGTTGTTGATAGCTTGATAAACCACTGTCGCGAGGCTTGTTTGAGTCCATACAATGATTTATGTAGCTTACATACTCGTGTTTCCCCCTTTCGTATGAATCTAGGTGGAAGGGACATGTAGACATCTTCATGAAGATCACCATAGAGAAAAGCATTGTTGACATCGAGTTGTCGAAGATGCCAATTTTGAATAGCAGCAACGGCAAGAAGAAGCCGAACAATGACAAGTTTGGCTACTGGTGCAAAAGTTTCTTGGTAGTCAAAACCTTCAATCTGACTGTATCCTTTGGCTACTAACCGAGCCTTGTATCGTTCCACAGAACCATCAGGATTATGCTTGATTTTGTAGACCCATTTACAACCAATTGGTTTCTTGTTTGGAGGAAGCTGTTGAAGCGTCCAAGTTCCATTAGTTTCATGAGCATCCAGTTCTTGTTTCATGGCAAGCCGCCATTTTGGATCATTGAAAGCTTCAGCAAAGGTGGTTGGTTCCCTGAGAATGGAAATAGAAGTAGCAAAAGCACGATGTGCATGTGATAATTGGTCATAGGTAAGTACATGAGATAAAGAATGAGAAGTACCTTTGTCTTTGGACGATGCTGAGTGAGACGAAGGGAAGGACCGAGAAGGTAAGGAAGCTTCTACATGATATTTTTGAAGGTAGCTAGGAACATTGGTGGATCGACGAAGCCTATGTGTGACTGGCGTTGGAGAAGTTATGTGTGGTGGAGAAGTTGATGATGATGTTTCTGGAGATGAATTTTGAAGATGAAGAGTGTCTGAGTTGATTGTTGGAAGGACAGATGGTGTATGATCAAGTGATATATGTGGATTGGTTGATTGAAGAATGTTGGGTAGGTCATCATAAATAGTATCTTCTGATGGAGGAAATAAAGTTGGAGTGTTGACAGCGGAAGTGAAATAAGGAAATACATGTTCATGAAAGATAACATCACGAGACACTAAAGTCTTGTTTGTTTTCAGATTGTAGACACGATAACCTTTGATCCCAGATGGATACCCAATGAATATGCATTTATGTGACCTAGCATCAAACTTGGTAAGTCGATCATGATGTGTAGACATAAAACAAAGGGAACCAAAAACACGAAGGTGTTCATACCTAGGAGTTTTGTGAAAAAGGACTTCAAATGGTGTTTTACCCTTGAGAACAGGTGTTGGAGTACGATTTATGAGGTATGTGGCTGTAAGAATGGAATCTCCCCATAATTGTTTAGGAAGATTGGCTTGGAAGAGCAATGAACGAGCGACATTGAGAAGATGACGGTGTTTGCGTTCAGCAACACCATTTTGTTGAGGGGTAGAGATACAACTAGTTTGATGAAGGATTCCCTTGGTAGAAAACAAATGGGTCATAGAGAATCTGGTCCATTGTCACTACGAATGATTTTAACTCTGGATGAAAATTGTGTTTCAACAAGATTGATGAAGGTGGTAAGAAATGTGCGTGTATTAGATTTAGTATGTAAGAGATAGACCCATGTGCATCTTGAGTAGTCATCAACAATAGTGAGAAAATAACGTGCTCCATTAAGTACTGGAATGTGATAACCACCCCAAATATCAACATGAATCATTTCAAAAGGTGCTTTTGTATTGATGAAACTTAAAGGAAATGGATTACGTGTTTGCTTAGCTAATGGACAAATAGAACAATTACTAATAGAACAAAAATGTGTGTTGATGGAAAGAGAAATTACACGCAAACTGTTATTAGATAAATGACCAAGTCGTTGATGCCATAGATGAGAGTTGGTGGAATTAGTGTTTGAAACGGAGAAACATCCAGCCTTTTTAGAAATAGTCAAGTAGTAGAGTCCTGCTTTCTCAGTTCCCATCCCAATCGTCTTCCCTGAGCATTTGTCCTGAACAAAGCACATATTATTAGTGAAGGTGACATGGAAAAATGAGGTTTGAGTTAGTTTGGCTACTGAAACTAAGTTTAATTTGAAGGAGGGAACACACAAGACATTATGGAGTATGAAATTATTTGAGAAATGTACAGTGCCAATATGTGTGACACGGGCAAGAGAATGATCAGGTAAATGCACATGCCGATTAGTGACTGGAATGCTAGAGCTCATAAGGTTTTGGGAACAGACCATGTGATCAGTTGCCCCTGTATCAAAAATCCAACGAGTTTCTGAATGGAAAACAGTTACACATAATGTGTTACCTGAAGAAGTAGTCACTTGATTTGCCATGCTACATGATTTGGATTCATTGAGAAGTGTAAGGAGCTCTTGATATTGGGCAGATGTAAGATTATGGGAAGGTGTCTTTGTGTCGGAGCAGCTTTCTTGAAAGTCAATATGATGAGCTTTGGACGGGAATCCATAACTTGTGTTTCTCTTATCTTGAATTACTCATTTCTTCCGACACATGTTGATGTCATGTCCATTCAAACCACAGAAATTACATGTGAGACGCTTTTGGCAGTTTTCAAAAATGTGTCTATTGAGACCACAAAAATCACATTTGAGGTGACTTCGACAATTCTTAGAATTATGGCCTATATTGTTGCATCTATTGCACTTGAGATGTGGGTTCCTTGGTGGGTAATTTTTCTGAGAATATTGTGGACGACTATCTCTGGCAACAAGTGCGGCAGCTTCTGGCATCCTTTCCTTTTCATCTTGAACAATAAGTGAATATACCTTATTTACTGTAGGTAATGGTTCCATGAGCAAGATTTTTCCACGTGCTGATATGTAAACCGTGTTAAGGCCCATGTGAAACTTTATGGTTCGCTGCTTTTGTTGATATTCTTGTAATTCCCTTCCGGCATTTCCTCCACAGTGTGGGAGAGGACATAGTGCATCACGACTATCCCATAAACTTTTCAATTTGGTATAGTATTCTCCAATGCTTACACCTTCTTGCATGAAATCATGGATCTCTTGCTCAATGTGGAATAGGTGCACGCTGTTGGTGTGCGAAAAACGTTCCTTTAATTCTTCCCATAACTCATATGCAGTATCACGATACATGACACTTTCTGCAATTTTGGGTGATATGGTGTTGAGGATCCATCCTTTGACAAGAATGTTGCAGCGAGTCCATTGTTTGATTTCTGCTTCAAGGTTTGTTGATGGCCTTTTGATTGTACCGTCAATGAATTCTTCTTTGTTTTTGGTTATTAGAGCCATGAGCATTGCATGACTCCAAATATGATAGTTTTCTTGGTTTAAGGATTGAGCTACGAGAACCATGTCTGGTTGGTCTGAGTGGTGTAGATATAATGAATGGCTAGGGTCATCATACCATTTTGGTAAAGTAGGATTGGTATTGGTAGTCATAGACATTTTTGGTTGAATAAATTTGAAAGAACGGGATAGGTTTAAGTGTGTTTTAGACAATAATAACTATTTATGAAATAAATAATGGACTGAAATATGCTTTATCTAATATAAAATGAGTTAAGGATTACAGAACTGGAAATTTCAGCCGCAAAACCGGTCGGAAAGTGGGTGAACCGGCGTCTGAAGTGCTTGGAATGGTGGCTGCAACGGTGAAGCACTGAACCGGATGAAGACCGGATCAGACCGAGCGAACGATGTGTCGTTTGTTTCAGCGGGCGAGCGACGACGTGTCGTTAGAGTCGTCTTCTTCAGCAGCTGGCGCGTGTTGGAGCGTGTGTCTCCTGCGAGGCGCGTGGAACGCCGACGAGTTTAAACAAGGCGCGTATGAGCGCGTGGATAGGTATTTTGGCTTGATTTTAATTGCAGATTGCTCGGATTTTTCTGAATAATGTGATGGGATGAAATTGAAATTATTTTGTGAATCAGAATTGGTTTTGAAAAAAAAAACAGATTGAGGAAAAATGGGAAAAAATTTCTATGAGTTGATTTTTCTGGGAATTGTTTCTTAAGCAAAATTGTAATAATTAAAAATAAACACAATTATGGAGAGACATGTTCTTGGACAGCCTATTCTTCCCCACCAATCAATATTTGTCATTATATTTTCCTTTCTACCCCAACAAAAACAAAAAAAAAAGCTAGAAAATCTCTGCAATTTCGATCATTATAAAAGGATCTTCAGCTGGAATTTGTATATTATTATAGTGTAGCAAGTGGTGTTTACTAGGAGTGATATTTTTATGAAAAATAGAAAATATTCAAATAGGAGTTGTTGAAGTGGAGTAGTTTGTGTTGCAAGGAGAAAATATCATATACGACATGTGTGCATGTACGCTCTTATTAGTAAGAGTGATTAATTTTGTTTCATCTCCTACAATTGTTTTTGTATTTTATAAAAATAAAGAACTAACAAGGATTTATTTATACGTGAACAAATAATATTATTTTGTTAGAATTTATTTTATATACAAGTTTATATTATTTTTATGATTATAAGTTTTATGAATTATATAACACTTATTTTTTTCAAAAAAATATTATTAAAAATACTTATAATTATTTGAAGAATAATATAAAAGTTCTTACATTATTATATATACCAAAAGAGTACCACCACGTGTAATTATAAGAAATAGATAATTAATAAAGAGTAATGTTATATGTATCAAGTTTTTTATACAATTATATGTTTAGATTGGATGTAAAATGTTAAAATAATTGTATAATTATTAACTAAATGTTAATGTTAATAATTATAAGTTACATGAATTGTGTTATGTTAATTTTTCATTAATAAAACAAGTAGGTCTCATTATTGATAGATATTTTCCCCCAAAGTAAAGGGATTTCATCATAAAAAATTACTTTAAAGTGGGATTCAGTAGACTTTTAAAAGAACTTTCAGCATCTAGAAGAACATTGCATCCTCTTTAGACTAGGCATTTTCCTAATTAACTTCTAGAGTAGACACATCTGCTCCAAAGCAGTGATATGCTACTTCTTTTCTTTCTCTTTTTTTTTTCTTTTCCTTTTTACATGTTGTTGTTGTCGCTGTTATTGTTTTTTTGTCTTTTTTACAATTTTCTATTATGTTTGTTGTTGTTAATATTTTCAGTTATTACAATATAGGAAATAAGAAAATATCTTAAAGCACCAAAGAAAATAATTGAGAGATCAACCACATGCTTTGCTCTCACTAGCTACCTATAAAGCACAGTGTACTAATCGTTCACATGGCATCCATAAGCTCACATCCTAATCCTATTTGCTTATTTTGGATAAGTGCTCCCCCTGAAATAATGCATAATCCAATCCCATTAGACAAAAAAAAAGTAGATTATATATATTAATCATACATATATTATGATCACCTACTCCACCAATATATCTCCTTGAATTAATTATTGTTTAATTGATTCATAAATTTTATAATGTATCAATTAAGATGAATTTTATATTATTTATTGATGGCTATAGTTGACAATAGCTGGACTGCTCTTGACTGCGATGGGATGGAAATATGGAATTAATGTTCCTGTTTTTGATACCTGCCGCCATATCTTTTATGTCCCTTCAGCTAATTAAACAACAGTATACAATCAGCAATGTGATGTGAGCCACGTACTACTGTTAGCTTGTGAGTGTATAAATACAACCCAGTACTGGGCTGAGTTTATAACTAATTAAGCCTCTCTAGCTAATATTGTTCTAATTATAAGCTCAGCCACATGGACAAGCTTAATAAGTTTGTTTGCATGGTTCTTCTTGTGATTAGCATTGTTTTTACCTTGAGTGAGCTTGGTTATAGTAGTGAACTAGCAGATGAAAACAAATACAATGGTCCAAGTGGATTTCCCCGGTTTGACAATGATAATAATGATGATGATCAGGAGGGTCATTGTTCATTTAGAAGTTGGCGGGCTTGTGGGAGTTTTTTTGGTAAAGGTTTTGGTGGGGAACGTAATGGAGCGAGTCATGGGAGAGGGTATGGTGGTGGGGGTGGAGGTGGAAGTGGTGGTGGAGTTGATGGCGGTTCTGGACATGGCGAGGGATTTGGTGCTGGAGGAGGCATAGGTGGTAGTGGTGGTGCAAGTAGAGGAGGTGGCGGTGGAGGTGGAGGTGGAGGTGGAGGAGGTGGTGTTAGTGGAGGATCAGGTCATGGTAGTGGCTTTGGTGCTGGTGTTGGTATTGGAAATGGTGGTGGTGGAGGTGGGGGAGGAGGAGGAGAAGGTGGTGGTAGTTTTAGCAAAGATGTTAATGGTTCTCAGGAAGGGTTTGGTCATGGTAGTGGTTTCGGTGCAGGGGCGGGAGTAGGAGAGGCAGGAAGGGGAAGTGGAGGTGGTGGTGGAGGAGGAGGAGGAGGTGGTGGTGGTGGTGGTGGTGGTGGGAGTTCAAATGGAGGTTATGGTCATGGAAGTGGCTTTGGTGCTGGCTTTGGTATAGGTGGCAATAGTGGTGGTGGTGGTGGAGGAGGAGGTGGTGGTGGTGGTGAAAATGGTCATGGTGAGGGTAGTGGCTTTGGCATGGGTATTGGTGGTGGTGGTGGTGGCAGCAATAATGAGGAGGGGTCTGGGAGTGGTGTTGGCAAAGGGAAAGGATATGGAGGTGGAAGGAATGGAATGGGCATTGGATTTGGAATGGGAATTGGATTTGGTTTTGGTATAGGGAATGAAAATGAAGCTGATGACACCAACACTAATTGGGATGGTAGCCCTTAATGTTAATTAGGATATAACAAGCTGTACAACTAAGTTATGAACAAGACAACTGAGCTAGAAAATTATTTTTGTATCAATCGGTGTAAACCTACGTCCATGCATATATCATTATCATGACCATGGAAGTTTATTGTCAATTTCAATTTCATGCAATAAAAATTCAAATGTGTTGTAAGTCTGCATTTTGAAACTATTAGATTTCTACTAATTGTCATATTTTTATAACTTCCAATCGTACGTCATAAGAGTTCGCATTGATAAAGAAGAAATACGGGAAATTATCACAGATGATAAAGATTCGTGAGTTTTAATATGTTTATAATTTCATCCAGATATCTCAAACTTGTTATATATTATCATTAATATCTTTAAATTATTAATAGTATTAATATTTATTTAAATTTTTATGCATTAAATTATCACAAATATTTATGAATTTTTATTGTTTATGACATATATTTAAAAAGTTTATAACATAATCACAAATATTTTTAATATTTTATATATCATTACAGATACCCTTAAATTATTAATAGTATTAACACTTATAATTAATTTTTTTATTTTTATGCACTCTTAACATAAAGTTTACAACTTATGATTAAAGAATTAATATTTATGATACAAAATTAAAAATTACAATCTTTATTAACTTCTTTTCTTTTAGATTTAGTTTGTTTAGTTTACTTCTATCTCAAAATTATTATAACTTTAATTATTTTGGTGCCACAAATTGTTGCATTTAAAAAAAAAAGCTAAGAAATCATCAAATTACATTGCAAACGAGTTTTATAAAAAATGAAATTGGTTTAGGCTTGTACAAAATTAAAAAAAAAAGACTTAAGGTAAAGATTTTATTAACGAGTTAATATTAATACATTAGATAAAATTGATTATCTTAAATGGTTTAAATTAAGTATTTAATGGATTAGTAGATAAGTTTTCTAATTAAAGGATTCAAAACTAAAACAAAACCCCAAATGAAAAATTATTATTTTTATCAAAATTTAGTATTTTATCAATAATATAAATCAAAGACAATACTATTGTTAAAGATAATAGTTTATACAAGAGTTATTGGCAATATGTTAGGACCCGTCTAAAATTTATCTTATGATATTGGATGCATTCCAAAGTTCATACTAAGGGATGCAATCCAAAGATCTTACTAACCAACTAATTTGTTTTCTTATCTTATTATGGTTTTTGTCAAAACTATTATTGTATAAAATTCTACAAAAATTCTAACAGAGTTTTTCCTAAATTAGGACTTTAGGATTAACCATCCCGTAGTAAAATGATAACAATTTATATAATATTTTTCACAGACAAACAAATATCATAATCTTTTACATAACAATAAAGTAATTCATATCCATCAACCTTATTATACATCGTGATATACATGTTATAAACCAAATCCTAATGCTTTTTAGTCTTACCAACAAGTCTATTTACACAATAACCAAAACGTACTATACAATATGATAAAGAGACCTTAAACCATTTAAACTGTAAAAAAAATATTTATCCTATGATCCTAAACTTGTTGTCACACCATGTTGTCACAACCAACTATCATTAAATACTGAAGGAGAAATACTCTAACATTTCTAAGATATTTATTGAACTTGCCAACTTGTATAAAACTAGTATTAATAATAAAATTGATTTATTATTAAGATGAAGTTGATGTATAAAACTAGTATTAATAATACTCATTTGGTAACATCTTAACTAGCTTGGCTAGTATAAAATTGAATGGTATTCTAAAAATGTTAAAACATGGGATGTTAACATATAACTCAATACCCTCTTCAATATTTAGGTAGAAATCAAATTGCTACTTATAGTTTTGATATTCTTACGTTCTTACTTCTAAATCAAGAAAGCATACTCTGAAATATATTAAACTTACAAATAAAATAGGTCCATAAATTTAAAAAAAATCATTGAAATACAAAGATCGAACGTAGCTATTTAGCTATGAACATGGGTGAAACATCTTTTGAAATCATCAAAAAGAGTTTCATCATTCAAACATACATAACTCTAAGTGAAAATGTTCAAATTATTATTTGTCAAAACACTCAAAAGATATACATTTTTCATCTTTCTATAAAGCTAACATATGCTCATTGTAGATCACCAAATTTGTTTTATAAACTAAAATTTTAATTTGTGTTATCTTACTAAAAACAATTTTAAAACAATTATAACCTATCATCACATAAATAGACATAACTTTTCATAAAAATGTTCAAATATAATTATGTAAAAAGATAACAAAACTAAACATTATAATCTTTAAAAAAAAGACATTGTACACTCAATTATCATATGTAAAAGCTTTCCAAAAATATAGAATATCATTCAGTTTAAAACATGATTTTTCAGCATAACTTTTACAAACATATTTTGAATTAAATCGCTATAACTTTGTCTAGAAAAATCTCAAATAATAAACTATAAAATATTTATAAAACTCGAAATCTCAAGATTTAAAATAAGATATAACTCCTACAATTACAATCTATAAAATCATTTTAAATAACAAAAATAAAAAATGGTTCTAAATAGTATTTTCAATATAATTTATAAGTGTTTAAAAAGCACTAAAATTATCATAATTTAATATATTTTAATTAATTAAATAGATTTATATTTATACGATTTTATCATATTTTTAAATAAATTTGTATTTTCGAAATTACAAGTACTTTTATTATTTTTCAAGTATTTTCGTTTAAAAATAATTCAAAGATAGGAAGAAAAATACTTAAGGTAATACATCACAAATATGTTGAGAAACAAATAAGGAAAAGTAAAAAAATGAAAAAAAATGAACTAAATGAGTCAAAAATGCCCCATATTTGCCATACCGAGTCTAGCCTGTACGGGTGTCCATAAATCGGACCGGACTAAACCGTAAAACCGGACCGGACCGAACGGTTTTACAAATAAAATGGTCCAGTCCGGTTTGTACTAATTTTAAACCGATCGAACCGATTTAATAATATATTAAAAATTTCACATTATTTCTCATTAAATGTATCAAAAAATCGAATCAAACCGGACCGAACTGTTTTATAAATCAAACGGTCTGATCCGGTTTGTATTAATTAAAAACTAGCCTGTCTCGTGCCCATGTCAGGTCGAGATCTATGCCCCTGTTCGAGCACATTCGTTGAGTCCTGCATGCACCCATACCGCCACAAATCTCGCCCATCCATGTGCGCTAACACTCCCACATGCATGTCAGCCTATCCAAACGTATCCAAGACCATTTTCAAGATATTTTCCATTATTTTAACATTTTCCTCACTTATAAAATGACTCTCTCTTCCATTGTAAAAATTATCCTCAAGGATCCTTCAAAACCCCTAAAATCTCACGTTTCTCAACTCTTCTCCTTCTCTCTAGAAATTTTTCTTAGTTTTTTTAGTTTTGAAGTTTTTTTTTTTAAGAAATCCCTCAATTCTCACATTTCTCAACTATTCTCTTTCTCTCTCAAAGAAGTTTTTTTTAATTTTTTTTAGTTTTAAAGTTCTTATCTTTTTTAGAAGAATTAGTTATACTTTTGTAAATATCTAGTTTTTAATTTAATAAACGAAAATACAAATTCTTTTAGAGGTTTTTTAGAAACGAAATTAGAATCAAAGTTCCATAAGGATTCTTTTGAGATATAATTTTAAAATAAATTCTTTAGAGTTATTTTTATGTTTTATTCTTATAAGTTATATTTCATTTGTGTGTGATTAAATTTAATATGGTTGGCTATTTGTAAATATGATATAATCATAACATTGTTATGCTTGCAAAATATTAAATAGGTAAAACATTTCTATAAAATAAATTGATTTTTTATTCAAGATTTTATATTAAGGATGTTAGAAAGAAATATATTATTTTTCATTACAAACTTAAATGTGAAAATTAGATTTTAAGGTTTAATTATCCGTTCTGATTTAGAGTAGTACATTTTTATTTGTTGGTATAATCGTCTGGTAGTTAAAGTGAAGCTATATTTCAAAAGTTTTTATAAGAATTATTATTTAAAAATGTTCTCACAAAATATTTTTAATAATGATTTTAAAACTTGAAAATTAGTTTTCATATAATTAAATTCTTAGGTTTAATTTGAACACCTTGAATAAAGTTTAAAATGTTTAATCCCACCAAAGGTGTCATTTAAATGGTTCATTTTCAATATCTTAAAAAATGAATTAATTTAATTAATTAAATTAATTATCGACTCTACCAATAGCTGTTAATTGATTTTTTTTAATTGACAAAGAATATCTAATCCCATTAAAGATGGTATTTATATAAAAAAGAGAGAATCAATAAATATTAATTTATATCTTTAATAACCTAAATAATATGAGCAAACATAATTAACTTAATCATTATATCCATAAATATTTTACTATTATGAGTGATAAAAATTTGCATAATTGTTTATTGAATCCATATCTATATTTATTTTTTATGTCATTAGATTAGGAAACAAAAATCAAAATATCATGATAGGATGTTTATGATTTAATTTCTTTTTTAAAAATTTAAATAATAAATTAAAAACTACATGTATTCCTTCCTTAGATCGACCTTGAGAGTATACTTGTTATTTTTTATAAAATAATTCATATACTGGCGAGAGTTTTACAAATATAAAATCAAAGTATTTGTAAAATCGGTATTGTTAACCCGATGACGATTTTGTTAAACAATAATCACCCTCAATTAAAAAGTGTATAACTTTGCTTCGAAAACTCGAAATGAAAAACTTTGAAGTTTTTTCTTAAAATATACATTTATACCTTTGTAAAGATATATGAATCAAAGTCTAATTATTTCTTATGTTTTACGAGCTTCCATTTTAATTTGATGCAAAAAAAATTACTTTACTATGCTTTAACTTAGAATCTCTATCTTTTTCCACTTCTTCTTTCTTTCCTTTTTCCCTTCCTTTTTCTCCTTTTTCTTCTTATTTCGTTCCAAGTTTCCTAGAGAAACTTGCACTAACAAGGTATGTATAAGAAGATGAGCAAGACATGTGGACATATGAATCATCTCTTAGAAATACCTTTTTTTATTAGTCACAAGAACATATGTTCTTGTAAGAATAAGGGTGTAAAATCTCATATTTAAAAAAATAATTAATAAAATAATATTGAGGATAAAATCATAATTATAAAAACGTATGCTTAATAATAATTTTACTTCTATATAAGCGATAGGGTATTACACAAAATTATTCTCTTGTTCGCACGCCACCACTCTTTGCATTTTTGGTAAGAATGCAAAGACCACACATATAAGTTCTTCAAGTTGTGATGATTTTTGTATCTTAGAAAATTTAGGGTTTAATTGTTAATAAAAGAACACATGAACTTATAAATCAATGAAAACATTTCGTACTTAAAGATCTAATTATTATTTTTACCTTAGATATCATGTCAAATATAATGATATTAATGTTAAAGGTATTTGTGATATTTTAAAAATATTGGGAGTGTATCTCACAAAAGATGAAACTTTAAGTGTATTTATGATAATTGTTTTCACTATATCACATCAAATATAATAGTGTTAGTATTTTGAATTTTTGTAACATTTTAAAATTATTAGAGATATATGTGACAAAAGATAAAAACTCATAGGTATTTGTGTTAATATCGTGAAGAAATACAAAGAAAGAGAAAGAAATACAAAGCAAGAGAAAGGGGAAAAAATTAAAATAGAAGATGGTTTCATTTTATATATAACTTATTTATTGATTTAACATGCTTTTTGTGTGCATTGTGAATGCTTAAGTTTTAATCTAGTCTCTCTCTCTATACATATTTTTAATTTAAATTTTTGATATAAATATAATTTAATAAATACAAAGATTAAAAATAATACTCTATCGTAAAATTAACGTTGAGAATATATAATAAATATTTATTCAAGAAATTAAATATATTTTTAATATATTTATAAAGATATATTCAATATATATTTACTATATTATAACAAAATAAATATATGATTAACGTATGATAACGAATTAAAAATAAAACTTATAAAGTAGATGTAATGCAATTATAAAACCTAATATAATTTTGACGTCAAAATTGGTTGAATTGCATATAATTATCAGATTTAATGCATCAAGCCTATTCCAAAAAAGACGATACGAATTGAAACAAATGATTTGAAATGCTACATGTATTTAATTTTGTACTTAAATCTTCATTTAAAATAGTAAAGTATATTACATACTTCTAAAAGTTAACTTTTTAACTTTTGAAAGTAACATTAATACTCATATATAATTATTGATTTGAGTTTAAAATGTTTAATATTTATCCCAAATGATAATTTCAGCTTTCTGTTTTATGAAGTCAACAACTCTATTATAGTACGTGGTGTACGCAAGCGATCATGTACATATATTATATAGAAAATACCACGATAGTATTTTTTTTCTTTAAATAGAAACATTATTTAATCATTTAAATTTAAAAAAATATAATTTTAAATTTTTTATTTATAAAAAATATGTTTATTAGTCTTTTTACTTTTAAGAAATTACTTATTACTTATTTTATTTTAAATACAAAAATAATTTTATCGATATTATAAATAGATATTAATAAAGGTATTTTTGTTATTTATTTTTATCCTGTTAAATAAAAAAATTACAAACAGTATCAGCAATGGTATTACAGTCTTTTATTCTCATTTTATTTTATTTATTTTTAAATAAATTTAAAATTACTAAATGTCTTCTTATTGGAGGGAGAATTTTCTATTATACAATATCTTTCCCATGTAAATCATTAATTTTAATAGTTTTTTTTAATAAATATATATTATAATATGTGTATTATACTTAGATTTTGATATTATGTAATTTTTTTCACCTAAATTTCAATTTAGTAGTGTTTTAGGTATGTTTTGCTATGTTTTGTTTCTGTATTTAAATCTAGATATTATATTTTATAATTAGATATTTTTTTAATTCAAAACATGAATGATCAAGTTTGATAAAATATCTATTATCTTATCAATAAAAACAGTCATATATATTTAAAGAAATAAAATAGCAAGAAGAAAGCTCTAATTGTGCTACAATGTTATAGATAATTTTATTGACTTATGATAATTTAAAATATTTGTATTTTATTAATTTAATTATTTTTATAGGTTTTGTTTAAACGAATTAAATATAATATTTTTTTAAAGAATATAATAGTGTTCACTAGTTAATACCATATGCTTTATTCTAGAATATTATATTATCAATAGTTAACACAAATTGGGATTTTGTAGTTGGTATTATGATTGTTGCTATGTTTTGGGTTGTGAGTTCAAATTTTGGGATTAATCAAACCATTAAAACCATTCAAATGAGTGTTCTTTGCTAGCTCGTATTAGTATTTTATATAGGACAATAAACTAGATATGATGATCATATTTTCCTTCGAGGTTTTTTTTTTTTTAAAAAAAAAAGAAATATAAATTGTTAAGAAATATGAAATATAATTAATATTAATAAAATTTAAATTACATTAAAATGACTTGTATGTCGGTTGACTTTTTAGCAGTTTTAATGCAAGGTACCCAATGTTCCTTTTCTAAAAAAATGGACATTTTAATCCGATAGTTTATAAGATAGGTGTTAATCTTATTATTATGAAAAATAATAGTCTTATAATATTAGCATTTTTAGTGTATTAAAAATAAGCATTTATAATCTCATAAAAATATTAATTTTTATATTGTAATGTGTAACTTTCATAAATAACAAGATTAAAGATGTTCAATTCAAAAATTATAAAACTAAAGTATTTTGAAAGTTCTTTTAATTATGGATTTAAATATCTAGTTAGCAAAAGTATCGTAAACTAAAATTTCATATGCAACCAAACAACCAAACATATGTATGTAAAGTAATGCAGAAATAAAAATATCAACACACGAGATTTTTAGGTAGATACAGTCGGGGTCATATTGATGACCTAAGAAGAAAACCATCAATCCACCGAACCTCCTAATTATCTACTATGAAAAATAAATATCTAACTATAAGGCTAGGACTCAAAAAGAATTACTCAGGTAATGTCCTTAAATAATCTACTTATAAGTAGCTGTTTTGATCATAGTCTCTATAAGATAGGCGTTCAGATCCGAACCAATGTTTTAACAAACTTGAGTCTTACGAGTTAATCAAACCTGCACCGTTGTCACCTAAAAATTAGGACATAAATACAAGTACAAGTGTATCCTATAGTATATTTAATAATGAAAAACCCTAACTAGTTGGTTTAAACAATATATTAGATAAATCAAAAACAACTAGTATATATCATTAAATATTTACTAACAATTGTCACATGTTAGTTCGATAAGAAAAATAGACATATCTCCACATATATATATATTTTTTTTAGTAGGCTTTGAAATGAAATAAAAATATATATAGAACTTTAAAGCTCAAAGGGGTATACTATGGATAAAGCATGTGTAGGTAGATAGAAAGGCTCAAACGATCCAAAGATGGCCTAAATCATTTTCTTAGTTACATGTTATCTATAATTTCGCCTCGAGAGAAAATCAAATAAATTCTAAAAGTTATGACATCACAAATATCAATCGAATTTCATACTCACATAAACATTTTCTAAATTACCATAGCAATTCAAAATTCAAGACAAGTGATCATAAATATTTTAATCTTGTAAAAATGAAATATACGTAAAAAATTATTCATTGCTTAGACAATATTCAACTTTTCAAGGCGCTATGCATCATTTAAAACAAAGAAATAAAATTAAATCACTATTCATCGCATATTATCTTCAATCAACCAAACAAACAAAAAAAAAAATTCACAAGCAATAACATCCAGAAAATATTTCAATTAGGTTTAATATATCTACCACCCCCAAACTTAATATACACATTGTCCTCAATGTGTGAAAGTTAAAGAACATATTAGAATGGTTTAAAGAAACTTCCTGGTTTGTTTGAATGGTTAATTCAAAATAGCTTCATTTCTCCCACATTGCACCTACGAGAGAAAATAAATTAACATAACATAAAATATATAAAAAAAACTAATAAATGCGAAAAATAAAATAAAATAAAACACATGGGTTGCCTCCCAAGAAGCGCTTGATTTATAGTCGTCAACTTGACTTCTCAATTATTTTTCTTTTTGTTAGTTAAGATTTGTGTGTCAACAAAATCTCAACTTACGAGAAAATTGAAAAATAAATTAAGCCAACAATAACGATAATAAAAAAATTTGTGTTTTTTTTTCTTTCTTTCTTTCTTTTTTTTTCAGAATATATCTGCCACGTGTTTTTTTTTTCTTTATGTGAATTAAGATTTGTGTGTTAAACAAAATCTCAACTCAAGAGAAAATTGAAGAATAAACTAAAAAAACAAAAAAATAAAAAAAAATGATTTTTTTTTCTTTTTGTAAGTTAAGATTTGTGTGTCAAACAAAATCTCAACTTTCTTGAAAAATACTTAAAATAAGATCAATAAACAAAAATAAAAAAAACTATTATTTTTCTTATTGTAAGTTAAGATTTGTGTGTCAAACAAAATCTCAACTTACGCGAAAAATTGAAAAATAAACTAAACAAACAAACATAAACAACAATAATAATAATAATTTTTTTTTGTTTTTTTTTGAATTAAAATCAGATTAATTGGTATTAATATCAACAATGAAAATAGTTAAAACAAATCCCCGGCAACGGCGCCAAAAACTTGTTGTGTGTTTTACAACACACAAAAACGTGCAAGTATACACGGTCACAAGTAATAAAATTTGTAAGTAAAGTATCGTTCCCACGGAGATTTGTAACTATAGTTTGTTAATTACTAAAATTATCTCAATCTGATTTTATTCAAAACGTAAATTAATTGTAGCAAATGTAAGAAAAGAGTTAAAACAAAATAAAAGAAATCTAGGATTGCAATTTTTCACCAAATTAATCAACTCAAATCATTTTATTTTCTTTTGATTTATATTTTTTTGTACATTTAATTTGTCAACCGAAAACTTCTATTTTTATTCATACATCTCTTCCGAGCTCCGTACAAACACACCTCGTTAAATTAATTCACTATATCTCTATGAGAATTAAATTCACCGAAATTCATTACGTTTTAAGTTTTCAAATGGCCACACATACAATTAGGGTATATTCCTATCCTTCATCATACATGTCATTCTATTTACGAGCAATATACACACGAATGCCTCTTCCAAGTTTATTCATGTGCCACGGATCGTTTCGATAAGATTCGTAAATAATCAAAAAGCATTAAACACAAAATAGAACGAACAAATCGAACGTCATATAAATCTATCAAAAATAATTAAAATAAAAGCATCATAAATTTAGATCAAATGCAACCCTAGAAAAATTAAACTACTTCATAAAATTAAAACAAAAATTACAACACCTACAGAAAATTAAGATGAAGAAGAAGGAAAATTAAAACAACACTTAGAACAAATTTTTGGCACACGCAGAACACAACAAAAGCCAAAAAATGGCTTCTGCGTATTCTGCCGTCCAAAACCGAGCACCCCAAAAATTACAAACTCAAAAAAACTTCTCAAAACTATCATCTTATCTCCTATTTATACCCAAAAATAATACATCTAAAATATTACATTTTTTATTTTATTTTTTAAATAAAACGCGTAATAAATTTTTATCGAAAAATTAAATAACGCGTATCGAAAATCGAATCGAAAATATTAAATAATTTCACGCGTGAGACAGGGGCGCCGATCTGTATTTTTTAATTCATTATGCGTGCCACGTGTCAGCGTCTGATTTGCTGAAAGGAATTAACGCGGACACGTGGCAGCTTCTCATTGGACGCTGGAAACGGCGCCGGCGACAAAAAGGACGGACGAAAATGGCCACATATGGGCGCGATCCTGCACTTTCGCGCTCATCGTAATATGCCACGTGTCGTTACATGATTGGCTGAAAAATAGAGTGGGACACGTGGCAGCTTCTGATTTGAGGAAGGGATTCAAAAGGAACACGTGGCAGAGTCTGATTGGAGGAAAATCCGGGCGCACGCTGAGTTCAACGCACGGGATCAGAGGCGCGCGTACGTGGGGGACAACGGCTGACGCGTCAGAGACGTGGGTCCCACCTGCACGCCGGCCTGCGCGGTAGGTGGGCCCCACTCGGGCGCCGAGCCGCGTAAACAATTCTGCACCAACGCGTTCTGGTCGGGCGTGAATGACACGCGCGGATCTCAACCGTTTGGGATTTGATCGGACGGTCCACGTGTCGCGCGTCCTTGTTGGCGCGTGGTCTTCTCACCTGCGCAGAACTTTAAACTTTAATTAATTGCATTTTGGCCCACAAATCTATTTCAAATTACATTTTCAACTTTATTTAATTATAGTTTAGCCCTTTTCTAATTTAAATTAAATTTTTAAACTTTTAATAATTAAAATTAAGCCCGAATTTAATTTAAATTATATTTTTGACTTTTATAAATTGCAATTAAATACTATTTTATTTGAAATTATATTTTTGGACTCAAATTTGCAATTAATTAAGTTTTTCGATACAAATTATTTAATTTTATTAAAATATAAAAAACCGTAAATACTAATTTATTAAACTAAAATTAACTAAAAACATTGAAAAATAGTAATTATAATTAATAAAATAGGTGAAAATAACTATATAAAATACAGTTATCAATAGTCCCATGATGAAACCATTTGTAACAAGTTCCTCAATCAGGACAGGTATAAAACAAACGCCAACGACTTAGAGTAGAATGAGTTAGTATTTACAGATGCAGATGCAGATGATATTCCAGATAGTCCCATGATGAAACCAATTGTAACAAGTCCTCAACTAGAGGAATTTGTTGGACATAACAGTATGCAGTAGTTTGACACACAACAACCTCATACTCTAGCTGACTGATGAACGGGAGCTTGAATGCTATAATGAAGCTTGTTAGACTCGAGATGCTAGCAAGTGGGACCTTGCTATGAAAGAAGAAATGAAATCTATCGTATACAACCAGACATAGGAACTAGTTGAGTTACCCATGGGGAAAAAGGTATTTCATAACAAATGGGTGTACTAGGTGAAAGATAAGTATGCTGATTCTAAGAGATACAAAACCCGACTATTTATCAAATAATTTTAGCAGAAGGATAGAGTTGACCATACCAACATTTTTTCTCCTATTGTGAAGCTTAATACTATTAGATCAGTGTTGAGTATTACAACCATTAAAGATCATCTTGAATAGTTGGATGTAAAGACTGCATTCCTTCATAGAGACTTAGATGAGGAGATATACATGTACCAACCAAAAGGTTTCTCAAAAAGAGGGAAGAAGAACATGATGTGTAGATTGAAGAAGAGTTTGTATGGCCTGAAACAAGCTTCGAGATAGTGGTACAAATTTTTTGACAACTTCATACACAAGGAAAGTTTCCAAAAGTGTAACGCCAACCATTGTTACTACTTCAAGATATATAAGTCTAGTTATATTATTTTACTACTTTATGTTGATGATATGTTAGTAGTAGGTTTAAATATGGATGATATCAGAAGGTTGAAGTAGTAATTGAAAAAAAGAGTTTGACATGAAAGACTTAGGTTCATCAAAGAAGGTTCTTAGAATGCAAATCATAAGAGATAAGAAGAGATGATCCTTGTAGTTATCTCAGGCAGAGTACATCAACTATGTTTTACATAGATTTAATATGGGTGATGCCAATCCAGTTAGCACACCCTTGGCTAGTCACTTTTGTCTATCTAAGGATCAGTCTCTTTAGACGAAGGAAGAGAGAGAATTCATGGCTAAAGTTTCTTATGTCTCAGCTATTGGAAGTTTGATATATGCGATGGTCTGTACAACACCATACATTGCCATGTAGTGGGAGTTATTAGCAGGTTTATGTCAAATCCAAGGAAAACTCATTGGGAAGCAATCAAGTGGATTTTGAGGTATCTACGAGGCACCATAGAAAAGTGTTTGTACTTTAGTAGAGGAGATTTAAAAGTATAAAGTTACGTAGATGCAGACCTTGGAGGTGAAGTTGATCACCGTAGAAGCACCACCGGTTATATATTTATTGTTGGAACTACAACTGTTAGTTGGACGCCACAAATACAGAAGATTGTCATTATATCCACTACAGAGGATGAGTATGTAGTAGTGACTGAAGCTAGTAAAGAAATAATATGGCTTTAAGGTTTGTTAATTGAGTTAGGATTCAAACAGGAGAAGAATATTTTGCATAGTGATAATCAGAGTGCGATACACTTGGCGAAGAATTCAACATTTCATTCTAAAACCAAGTATATTGGGTTTCGTTATCACTTCATTAGATCTATATTAGAAGATGATGTGTTTATATTAGAAAAGATTTAAAGAGATTCAAATTTGTGTGTTATTTTGTTTATTTTTTCTTTTTTATAAATCTAACTTTTTGGAAATTTGCGTAATTTTTCAACAGTTGTGTAGTTATATTTAAGAATTGTTAGCAAGCCTAGCCTTGGTTCCGTTGTTTTGCTTTATGTTTGCATAAAATACTTGATCGGATTAATCAGTCTACTAGATTTCGTTAAATAGTAAAAAGGCAAAAGAAAGAGCTTCTCATTCTTCTTACATGTCTGATGGTTGCAAAATACTAACATTTTTATGAATAGAAAATGCTTTTACGAGTATAAACTCATTAAAAGCTATGCTCTTGAACCTTTTTTACCAATATAAATGAACCGATCCCGCTTAGAATATGTTCTCAGTCAATTAGATTTGGTTTAATAGTTTTCTGACTTTTATTTTCATGTTTTGATGAACTAGTGTGTTCAGTGGTAACATTATAGCTTTCAATTCAAGTTGTCTGGGCACTAAATTCTATATTTTCACTTATTTCTTGTTTGTTAGGAATCATGAGACCACTTAAATGATTGAGTTCAGATTCAGATTGCTTTTTAACAGTGAGTCATATTGCAGGCATTAAATTTTTTTGCCAATAAAAAGCGTTACTTTGACAAGCTGGTTGAGTGTTCCATGATCTCATTAGTAAGAGATGGTGGCAGTGAGAATGGATTCTCACTTTCTTCTGCTATTGTGAATTTTGTTCTTCAAAATGAGGGAATTCAACATGCAAGAGAGACATACTAGCGGTACGTCATTAGATAATGAATTTGATGATATTCCCTTTATTTTAAGGATTTGCTTGAATTCAATAGAGACATCAGAGTGAACTAACCTGTAACCTCCCTCTCCCTCATATGCAGCTTTCTTGCTTTACCACATCCAGGATTTGTCTTGTACAGAAACTGTATTGAACTGGAATCTAATCTTGCATCTGCTGGTGATAAAGATGATCTTCTTAATGCCCGAAACTGTACGAAAGTGCACTCACTACTTACAGCCAAAATGCTAACTTACGGAAAGATTACTATCTAATGGAAACTAAGGTGACCTGTGCCTTGCTTTTCTTTGATTGTTTATTGAACGCATTTCAGTATGGATTGTATTCGTTTAAGAAGCGTTTTGAACCTTGCAAAATCATTCGTGAACCATATGTTGAGGGTAATTGATTAGCTTATTTTTGCCCAATTAGTTGTAATTTTAGAGTTCATCCATTTCGAGATAGTAGAAGTGGTGAACGATGCCCGAGGACCTAGGTAACATTTATAACGAACCTCGTTAAATTTCTGATGTTATTATTTTTCTGCTTTAATATTTCTGTTTCAATATCTGTTTTAGTTTATTTTAGCATTATATTTCCAATAGCATTATTTTGTCGGGTTAGTTTGAGTTCTATTCATTTAAATCATAAGTGAATAATAACTACTTAGAATAGGGAAAATATACCGATTTTCCCAACAATTGGTATTAGAGCCGAAGGTTTTCTACCTAGGCATTTGTTTGTATTCCGTTTGTTTGCTATTGGAATATAGTTGCTAGTTGTTGTAATTTGAAGTAATTTGAAGAAATGGCGGAAGAAAAATTTCTTTCAAACAAAGGCCAGTCATCCACGTCAAGCAGAACTATGGTGATGAATGCAAGGTTCGAGGTGGAGAAGTTTGATAGAACCGGTCATTTCGGCATGTGGAAAGGCAAAGTTATAGATGCTCTGTTTCAACAAGGTCTAGACATCGCCATTGAAGAAGAGAAAGCAGATGGAACAGATGAAGTAGAGTGGAAAAATATCAACAGATTGGCATGTGGTACAATCCATTCGTGTCTCTCAAGAGAACAAAAATACACGTCCATAAAGGAGACATCTGCAAGTAAGTTGTTCCGGTTTGAATACCTTCCAGGTACTACAATAAAAGATCACATTACTGATTTTAATCAATTAGTAGCAGAATTGTTAAATATGGATGAAATTTTTAAAGATGAAAATTTAGCCTTGATGTTGTTAGCTTCCCTTCCTGATAAGTTTGATCATCTTATTACGAGATTACTTATTGGGAAGGATAAAATGTCTTTTGAGGAAGTTTGTACTCCTTTGTATAGTTATGAAATTAGAAAGAAAGATAAAAGAGAAAATAGGAATGAAGCAGCAGAGGCATTGTCTGTAAGAGGACGTCCGCAAACACAACAGAAAGGAATGAGAGCTAGATCTCTATCAAAAGAAAGACTTGGTAAAGATGAATGTGCTTTTTGTCATGAGAAAGGCCATTGGAAAAAAAATTGTCTGAAGCTGCAAAAGAAAGGAAAAGTTGTGCAATCTGATGCATGTGTAGCTGAAAGCAATTCAAATTCAGATTTTGCATTGGTTGGTTCGTCAATAACATCTCATCCTGGTGATTGGATTTTTAATTCAGCATGTACTTTCCATATGTCTCCTAACAAGGAGTGGTTCTTTAACTTTGAAGAACTAGACGGTGGAGTTGTTTTCATGGGTAATGATTATCCATGCAAAGTTTTGGGAATCAGTACAATTCGTTTGAAGAATCAAGATGGTTCAACCAGGATCTTGACAGATGTTCATTATGTTCCACATATGAAGAAGAATCTCATTGATGTGGGAGTCTTAGAATCAAAAGGCTTCACTGTGACCATACAAAATGGGGCATTGAAGGTTACTTCTGGAGCACTTGTGGCGATGAAAGGTGTTCGAAAGAATAACTTGTACTACTACCTTGGTAGTACCGTTATTGGGACAACATCAACAGCAGTTTCAGAGGAAGAAAGAGATTTATAAACTACCAAGTTGTGACATATGCGTTTGGGACATGCTGGTGAAAAAGCTTTGCAGATTCTAGTAAAGAAAGGCCTGTTAAAAGGTGCAAAAACCGGCAAGATGGAATTCTATGAGCATTGTGTATTGGGGAAGCAGAAAAGAGTAAGCTTTGGCACTACTCTCCATAATACAAAGGGCACTGTGGATTACATACATACTGATGTATGAGGGCCAACAAGAACTCCATCCATGAGTGGCAATCATTATTATGTCACTTTCGTTGATGACTTCTCTAGAAGGGTTTGGGTGTATCTCATGAAGAAGAAGGATGAAGTGTTGGGGATTTTTCTCAAGTAGAAGAAGATGATCGAGACTCAGACTAGTAAAAAGATCAAGCGTTTGTGAAGAAGAAGGGATAGTACGACACTTCACTATTCAAAAAACACCACAACAAAACAGAGTTGCAGAACGTATGAATCAGACTTTGTTGGAGAAGGTTCGGTTTATGTTGTCAAATGCTGGTTTAGGCAAGCAGTATTAGGTTGAGGTTGTGACATATGCATTT
Source organism: Hippophae tibetana (assembly GCA_037013495.1). Classification (NCBI taxonomy): domain Eukaryota; kingdom Viridiplantae; phylum Streptophyta; class Magnoliopsida; order Rosales; family Elaeagnaceae; genus Hippophae; species Hippophae tibetana. The sequence continues at coordinate 30,413,030 of CM072802.1, read as the reverse complement.
CATCTCGTCAACTATCTACCATCGTCTACTCTTGAAGGCAAAACGCCTATGAAGGTATAGTCTGGAAAACCTGCTAGAGATTATTATTTCTTACATGTGTTTGGTTCAATTTCATACTACCATGTAACATAATCAAAGTTGGACCCAAGAGCCAAGAAATCCATTTTTTTGAGGATCCCTTGTGGTTATAAGGGATATCGATTATGGTGCCTTGAAACGAAAATGATAATCTTTAGCAGAGATGTTACTTTTGATGAATTTGCATTGTTGAGAAAGGTAACTAAGAAGATTGATGGCACTTTAGAACAGGTGGAGCAAACTCCAAAACAGGTGGAGTTTGAAAGCAAAATTGTTAATCCAGTTGGTGAAGATAAGACAGAAGTTGATCCTCCATTGACAGATGATGAATCAGAAGAAGAGGTTTTAACCCAAGAACATCCACAACAACAACAAGAAACTACAGTTGACAGGCCACGACGATAAAATGTCAACGTACCTACTCGATACAAGGATTTTGAAAACCTACCTGCTCAGTTTAAGAATACGGTGGTCTGTGCACTTTTAGTTGTGCATGATGATGTTCCTTCCATATATAAATAAGCAATCAGAAGCCCTGAAGTTGAAAGATGGAAGGAAGCCATAGATGAAGAACCATCTAAGGGCAAGAAGGCAATTGGATGCAAATGGGTGTATGCAAAGAAAGATGGATTTCCTAACAAAGATGATATTCACTACAAGGCAAGGTTGGTGGCTAAAGGCTACACTTAGAAGAAGGGAATCAATTATAATGAGGTATTTTCTCCAATTGTAAAACATTCCTCCATTAGAATTTTGTTGGCCTTGGTAGCATAGTTCGATTTGGAACTAGTTCAACTTGATGTGAAAACCTCGTTTCTACACGGTGACTTAGAAGAGGAAATCTATATGTCTCAGCCAGAAGGGTTTAATGTTGCTGGTAAAGAGAATTGGGTTTGTAAGCTGAACAAATCATTGTATGGATTGAAGCAATCTCCAAGGCAGTGGTACAAACGATTTGATCAATTTATGTTGCATCAAAAGTACACCATAAGCACACATGATCATGTGTGTATTTTCACAAGCTACAAAATGAGTCTTTCATCTATCTCCTATTATACGTCGATGATATGTTGATTGCATCCAAGAGCCAAGCAGAAATTGAGAAGTTGAAGGCTCAACTAAGTCAGGAGTTTGAGATGAAAGATTTAGGAGAAGCCAAGAAGATTCTCAGTATAGAGATAAGCAGAGATAGGAAAAAGGGGAAGCTTAGTTTGATCCAGAGTCAATATTTGAAGCGGATACTACAACGTTTTGGTATGAATGAACAGACAAAACTTGTAAGTACTCCGCTAGTTCCTCAATTCAAGCTTAGTGCTCAATTATCTCCTAAGAATGATGCAGAACGAGAATATATGGCAAAGGTACCATATGCAAATGCAGTTGGTAGTTTGATGTATGCAATGGTGTGTACAAGACATAATATTTCACATGTGGTTGGTGTTGTAAGTAGGTACATGCATGATCCTGGTAAAGTACATTGGTTGGCTGTGAAATGGATTCTACGGTATATTATAAATACTGTAGATGTTGGTTTAGTATTTCAGCAGGATAATACCATTGGTCAATATGCAGTCAGATATTATGATTCTGACTATGCAGGAGATTTAGATAAGCATCGGTTAACTATTGGTTATGTGTTTACTCTTGCTAGAGCACCAGTTAGTTGGAAGTCTACCTTGTAGTCCACAGTTGCTTTGTCTACTACAGAGGTAGAGTATATGGCAGTTATAGAGGTTGTGAAGGAAGCTATTTGGTTACGAGGTTTGCTTGAAGACTTGGGAGTTGGCCAAAAACATATTAAGGTGTTTTGTGATAGTTAGAGTATTATTCATTTAGCAAAGAACCAAGTCTAATATGGACGTACAAAGCACATTGACGTTCGTTATCATTTTGTGCGAGAGATTATTGAAGAAGGTGGAGTACTAGTTCAGAAGATTAGTACGACAGAGAATCCCGTAGATATGATGACCAAGGTGGTAACAACAATCAAATTCAAACATTGTCTGGATTTGATTAACATCCTGCAAATCTGAATTGGCACTGGTGTTGCTGATCTAGTAATTGAAGAAATCATTTAAAATCACTAATTCGCTAGGGTGGAGATTTTGTTATATAACTCATTAGTGAGCAAATTAGAAAAGTCTCACATTGATTAGGAATGGAGATGGGTGTTGGATTTAGGGCTATAAATAAAGCTTTCATTCACCATTTGTAAACATCCTAAAATTTATAAATCTTTTTTTGTTTTGTAAGGGTAATTGATTATCTTAATTTTGCCCAATTAGTTGTAATTTTGGAGTTCATCCATTTGGATATAATGGAAGTGGTCAACGATTGCTGATGACCTAGGTAACATTTATATCGAACCTCGTTAAATTTATGATGTTATTATTTTTCTGCTTTAATATTTCTGTTTCAATATCTATTTTAGTTTATTTTAGTATTATATTTACAATAGCATTATTTTGTCGGGTTAGTTTGAGTTCTATTCATTTAAATTATAAGTATAGTAACTACTTAGAATAGAAAAAATATACTCGATTTTTCCAACAGTATCAAAGTAAGTAAACTCACCTGTGACACTCAGTTATAAGTCCACCAATCTTACATTGATCGAGCACGAAGTATCAAATACATATATAAATGAGAAAAATCTTACATATCATAACTTCGATTTTGAGATGGAGTTAACATATTTATTTTTTATTTTTAAATATCATTAGAATATAACAAATATTTATATAAGCAGCGGATTTACTAACCAAATACTCATTTTGCAGTTGGGAACATCAGAGACAGCAACTTCCGTCCACTGGCGGCGCGCACGGAAGATTCTGAAAGACAACTGCTCACCTAACTTCAGATATCTGATAGTTCTCTGTACATTTAATTCAATTTTGTCATCTCATTATGTTTTGCTTTTAATGTAGTCGAAGAATAAACTCAAAGAGTTGAGGAGAGATTTTTATCAGTGCAAGAATCGTGCATTTATTTTATTATACCGTGTTACTGTTTATGCATAAAGACAGCTTAAGTTCGGATGGACAAAAAATTCAATCAAAAATCGGACTTATCCTAATCAATTTGTTCAATTTTGAGTGAAAAAAATTTCTTTAAAGATCGAATTGATTAATAAGTTGTATTGTCTATTATCTATTATAATTCAATCGATTAAAATTAAATAATATTTTTATTTTATATATGTATAGATCTTTTAAGAATTTTATCACTTTTTATTATATTGTTTTTCATTTACTTAATTTGTAAAGTCTATGAAAGATATTAATGTCAAAAAAATTATTATTATTAAATTGCATTATTTGTGTGGTAATTGTAATTTTATTATATATCAAATATTTATATATTAATTATCATATGTTGATGAAAAAATTAGAATAAATAATAAGAAAACAATCCAGTATGACATGAAAGCTAATATAGATAAGATTGATCAGATCAAATTAAATATAAATTCCGTAACCCGGTCAAATAATTGAATTAGATTAGATGAAACTCAAATTCAACAGATCATATCCAATCAGCACCCCTGCTTTTATCCCAACTCAAGAGCAGCTTGTCACGAGCATATGTCTAATTGTCAATTACACTTTTCGCAAGTAATTAGGTGCTATGGAGTCTGGAGTAGACTTGCATAATGTTAAACTACTTTTACGGTGCATGTAACCTCCGATGACCGCCCCAACAGGGCTTCTGATGGGGATCGAGTGTTGTGTTATTCATGATACTATGATAGTAAATAAGATAGCATCATATGTAAACATTTCTATGTGAACTCAAATATTGCTATTTGTTGATGATTTTACACTGTACAATTAGTTCTAAGCTTATCTTTTTATCGCTATGTTTTTCTCTATGTAATATACAAAGTGAAACGGAAGTGAGTGCATCATACAAGCAACACGAAGAATGACTTAAACAGTGGATAGAGAGTCGCATAGAACTGGTAATCTAAATTCTGAAAGCAGTTGAAGACAAGTGTTATATACAATAAAAGGCTTCGTTTAAAGCTTTGTGAATATCCAGGAATATGTCAGGCCTATAATTCTACCACTCGTTGCTGTTGACATTTTGTCTTTAAGATGGAGAATATCTACATTACGAAACCACCAAGACCCAATAATGAACACGTTATGATGCAGGGACTGAAGCACTATACTCTTGGCCACTGAGGACTCACTACCTACACATGTCAATAAATCAAATGAAAATTCATTATAATCTCAAATAATGACACAGAGGATGAACACGGTTTATACTACAAGGCGTCTGCAGCTGGTTCCATTTCAGAGCCTAATTTGATTTGTTAATCTCCGAAATAACATTTGTATAAAAAAGCTTGCAGGAGTTCCTGTCTTTGTTTTCACTAGAGGGTGAATAGAAATGTAATTTGCAAGTCCTTCACAAGACTTCTTTGCAATTTTACATACAAAACAAGAGAAATTGAGCTAACCTCAAGGGTGCTAAAAACTAATTGCATACGACTGGCAACGACTGATGGCTCCTCAGCTAGTCCTACCACTGCCATTTGTTCTAGTTGAAGAGTCTTTACTGGAAGCCTTCATTAAAAACAAAAGAAATAAGAAAAATACTATTCACAAAGAATAAATTTAATGCTGTGCTAAAGGTAGATCAAAGAAGAATGTGTAGGTAAATTTTCATCTAGAGTATGTGTTAACCTAGCAATGCAGTTTATTCTGTGAGACATTTGCAAATGCACACAAATATGAAAAAAAAAAAAAAGCTCCAAAGATGGATGGTGCATAAAATGAATCATCCAGATGAATAAAAATAGTCTTATAGGAAATAAAATATATATGCTGAAAACATCTCACCATGCCATTCCCCTCAAGTAATATGCATTTGCTATGAGAGCACAAAAGCCTTTCCATTGAAGCCTAACTTCATCAGAGATTGGTGGAGTGGACGACCACCGTACTATAGTTGGTTGTGGCGTGCACAATATGGTGATAAATATAATGCTCAACCACAGAATGCACTCGTTAATCTGCAAAATTAACTAGTAATAAGGTATTCTACTTCTTTATATATTCATTCAATTATCTCACCTAGTCATTGAAATCTTTAAAAATGTGTGATAGTCATTGAAATTACTGAAGTAAAAACCTTTGGCATCAAACACCAGCATTTCTTGTATAGTCACTTGAAAAGATTAACCTCTTTGCTTGAAATATGTTTTTTTAACAAATGTTACTTTTAGAATCATCAAGTGATCAAATAAGAATGTCTAAGTTCAATGTAACTAAAAGATAAGCACTTACCTCCTCTGATACTATCTTGGATTTCAAACTGGTATTTCCACCATAATTCTGCATTGCCTCAATTTCTACACCAGTTTCCTTCAAATCAGTAAGTTCTTTTCGTAACCCTTCATCAGTACATCCAAGTGCATAAGCATTCACCCCAGCACTTATAAACTCCTGTTTAATCCAATTTAACAATATTTGAGAAAGATGATAAAAAAGGCAAACATAATACAGAACATGTCAAGCAAACCAATGAATATACTTTTAGGTTGCCACCTCCTCCACGATCAATCACATATCTGTACCGTTTAAACAAACTGATTGCTATGTTACGTGATGAACGATACTCATCATCAGATGGAATTGATTCGTGTAACCGACACTGTAACATCAGAAAGAATTGGAATCTATCACGCACTCATACACAACTCAGAAACAAATAAAAACTTCAAGAATTTCCTTGAAAATTTTGAAACTACACATACCAGCCATTTCTTTGAAACCGTGGTGTATGACATATGATAGATGTTGTGTTGACAGAGGCCTTTTCCAGAAGAGGAGGAGCCATAGATTGTGTAATTACAAAGGGCCTTACATAGTACGGTGTTGGATGAAAGACAACTCAAGGAATTAACATGGTTGATCTTAGATGGTGATGCGGATGCCTCATGCAGTCTATTACATTCTAGATTTGTTGGGCACTTTGTATTAGCTCCCGGAGCATACACCGTCAACATGACTAGAAGAAGACCATAATATCACCTTTACAAATACCAATATGTCATATATAATGAATAGATTTCAAATATTAAAGGATATATAAAGCGGTTCTCTCCTAAATTAGAATCCAATCCCATAAGTTCAGCAAAATTAAATTCTTTTTCATGCTATAGATGCAGAGTCTTTTTTTTTTTTTAGTGAAATCAATATAACAATCATCAAATTTATCTTAAATTCAACTATTCATCATTGATGATGCTTAAAGACAGAATTGAATGTCATTTCTACGGAAATAATCAAAGAGCCAAAAAGAAAAGGGTAAAACAAAGCATAAAATAGTAACAAAGTTTCTAAACATCAAGGCATGTGAGACTACAAGCGTTTTAGGGTTAAGATGGAAAACAATTTATAAACTAACCCAGTATTGTTGATTATCAACTATAATATTTGATGATACGAAGTTGATATATAGAGAAAAATTGCTAAAGTACTTACTTTTTTAGGGATTCAGATAATATAAGCAAAATCGATGAAAGATAGCGTAGGAGGAATCGACAACTAGGTTGGGAGAAGTGTTACTGAAGCCACCAATTCGATGAATGGCTCAGGAGTAAGGAGAATCTGTTTGAAGTGAATCAAAATGGTCCCATTTTATATATTTGAAGTATATATAGATATTTTCGGAAAGAAGTAAATATAGATATATTTTCTGGCCGATTGGAGTATCCTCGACGTGGGGACTTTTCAAGTTTGTCATTTACAAGGCACTTATTACGTATTCAGTCGGCAGCAAACAAGTATTACTATTGGATAGAGAAATTAATATACGTGATGGTAGCATGTGATCGTGTAATATTTTAAATTAATAAAATTATTTTAAAAATAAATAAATACTTTATTAAAAGAAAAAAATAATTAAATTAATAAAGAATATATTTTAAAAATAACGAAAAATACTTATATAATTTGAGTCAATGAATTCAAGCTAACATTTTTTTGGATGATTTTTATTTAGGATAACTTAACATGTAAATTTCTTAGATTATATCATTTATATTGTTTAGTTCTTAAATTATAAAATGTTATTTAATCTATTAATTTTGTAAAAAGAATCAATTAAAAATAAATTATATTATTTTAATAAGTTTTTATTTAAAATTTATTATTTTTTATTAAATAATTAAAATACGAGGTTTTAATAAAGATAAAAGTGAAATCTAATATAAAATAGTTCAAAAAACAAATAATAAAATTTTTAAAAAAATTATTGAAATGTATTTTTTTAATTTTTAATAAAAATTAAAATGAAATCATGTCAATAAATAAATATTATAAAAAATTATGATTTTTTTTATTTTAATTATGACTTTACTATTGTTAAAAACTCGTATTCTTTAATCACTTGAAAATAAATAATAACATTTTAATAAAAAAATATTATAATAATATAATTTGTACTTAATTAATTAATTTTAAAATAACTAATTGATTAAATAATGTTGTTTTCAATATAAAAGTTTAAACGATATAAATAGTTTAATTAAAAAAATAAAGGAAAACATAGTCTATTAATAGTCATGCTATCTAGTAGGCAATATTTCTTATTTTTTAAAAATAATGTGTTTGATTAATGTAAGTGTAACATGAATGAGATTGATAATAAAAATAATAATATTATTATTATGTTAGGGTGAAATCAAATAATAATAAATATTAAAGTAAAATTTATAAAATTATTAATAAATAAAAATTAAAAAATTAACTTTTTTTTACTTTTAAATGAAATAAATTGAGAAAAATAATAAATAATTAAACAAAAATATAAAAAATAGAACATTTCAATATATCTTTAAAATATGTGGGATGAATTAACATTCTTGTTATTGTCAAAATGCTTTACCAAACACAAAAGAATCTTTCTTACAATTCTAAACTAGACATGACCTTAATTTTAAAATCATGAAAAAATGTATTATGACCAAACATGAAAAAAAATTCATAATCACTTTCTGTTATCATAAATTACATTTTGTGCTACATATAATGTGGGGATTTTAAAATGGGTAAAATAACGAGTGAAAGATAAAATTTATAAGCATTTTTTTTTTATATCTTAATTTTTTTGGAAAATTTTTATGTTTAAATTGTAGTGATTCAAATGATTGAATTTTAATTATTTTGTTTGCATAACATATAGTGTAAACATTTGTTAGAAAGTGATAAATATATAAAAATATGTTAATTCTTATTTTAACAAATTTGAGAATTGATTTGTAACAACTTCAAACACATGTCTTGATAAGATGGAATATAGCTATGAGACATGAGAAATATCAGGATTACTCAAGGCAGGAATTTTGATTCTAGGAAAGGTCAATGATAGGATTGTCATGAAAATGCCGTTTGTTCCTACAAAGTACTACAAACTATCTTAATTCAGATGTGTACTAAAAAAAAAACCATGTAAATAGTCAATTTTGTAGTACCATGTAGCTTTTCTATGTCAGGATAATCTAATTGATAAATCTTCCATCATGAGGACCATGACTCGGCAAGCATTGAGTCTGATACTGGTAATTATCATTTGAAATGTTCAAATTCCTAAAAAATCAGCCTAATATAATAGTCTTATTGAACAGATAAATTAAGCAAAGCTTTGATCAAAAGGAAAAACAAGAAAAAAGAAATAGGAAAGAAGTATTTGATTTCCTAACCACAACCCCATCTTCAAAACATATATCTTTTCAAAACCTAACAATTCATTAACAAGCATAATTTTATCCTTTTTATCGTCACAATTAAATCCCCGATTTCTTTGGACCTATTGGTGCATAATTTCAACCATGAAGGTTTGTTTGTTGAATGGCCTCCTAATGGTATGTTTCAAATTCAGTTGGATAATGTAGACACCATTATTGGTTATATTCATGTTAAAATGCTCTTTTCCCGAGAGAGGATCTCTCTTTAGGTATCCTCTTCCAACTTCGGGTCTCTAATTTCTTTCTATTTAGTGTCTTTCAATGTATCTTCCTTTTGTATTTGTTAATTGAGTCTATTAGTTAGAACATTTTGGTTTAATGAAATTTTATTACTATTTTAAAATAATAATAATAATAATGAGGATTTTTGATTCTTACTTTTCACGTTGTGATGTTTATCAGATGTAACTATTTTACAAACTGTTATAAATAGGAATAACAAATTATATTAATCGAGTCAATCCATTTGATAAACGTATCATTTTAAGTTAATTTATTAATAAAAATAGTTTTAATGTATAAGATCATTTAAAATTTGAGTTAGGTTATTATATCATTGACTCAAAAAAATTCAATAAAAAAAATACTAATTTAATCAAATATGAATTAATAAATTCATTCAGATCGGATCAGATTATATTCATTTATGATTTAATAAATAAAATAATATTAAAATATTTATGTAACAATTTAATTTGAAGTTATCGTATCCTTTTGTGTTTGAACCATTTAATAAATGAAATATATTATGTCATATTATATTAGATTATTTCATGTTAAAATCAATTTAATATTATGTTATTATGTTATTATGTCGAGTTAGAAATTACCTCCCCTTATTACAATTCTAAAGGTGGCTAAAAATGTAATCAATCAAACTATTTTTTTCATTTTGGGTCTTTTGATCACAGGGAGACATGTGATAATTAGTCTATGTGTAAAGAATTAATAATATATTAGTTTTATACCTTAATATTTTTTGAAAATTAAAAAAAAATATTCAAAAACTTATACCAATAAAATATAATAATATTGAAAATATTTCAATATTTAATAAGTTAAAACAATCCTAGAGTAATTTAAACGACACCTATTTAATTATATGAATTTATCTAATTAATATATTAATCTTATAATTATTAAGATACATTCAATAATTTAAAGTTTATATATATAAAATAACACTATACCTTTACACAATATTGGAATATATATATATATATATAGTAACAATTTGGTAAAATAGACGTTATAAAAATGAATTAAGTAAATAACAAATTAAAAATATAAAATAACATACTCAAGTAACACAAAAATTAAGCAAATAACATAATAAAAATATAAAATAACATACTTAAGTAAACACATAATAAAAACAATCAATAGTTAGAAGAAGCAAACTGTGATAAATACACTTTAAGACTAACATAATGTGAGGCAAGAAAACAAGGTAAAACCATAAACTATTTTGAATTACTTTAAAACTTCATACTTGGGAACATATTTAATGAATGATTATTGTATTTTTATAGCATGTGATTAAACAAAACATAACAAATCATAATAAAGATTTTGACACTTAGTACATTACTAGGATAAGGAAATACATATTTTTTAGAGATTTAAACTAAACTTGCATGCACATAATAGCCATAAGCAATATAAATTAATCAAGATGCATATAGATTAATTCAATACATCATAAGTATTGATTGGAAAACTATAGGCATGCGACATAGAAAAGAAAGAAGACATGCAACAACATATAAAAAATATGTGTTCGAATAATAATCTACATCTAATATGTTAGCACACATATGGTAGTAACTCAAATTATTCTTATGTAGGAATCTAAACATGTATAACAATATTGAAGGAATCCAGAACCTGATACACAATTAAGTTAAAGAAATACCGACTCTTTAAGGACTCTTCACTTAACAGAAAGCTATTAATGCATGAATCATAGACAACAAAACACAAGCAGTAGATAACATATACAATACTCATAAATCTTGCAGTGATAAAGAATTCAGTAAATGGAAAGTAGGTGAAAAATAACATAAACTTTGTAATTAGATTTTAAACTTCAGTATGTAGGAACGTACACTATTTAAACTCAAATTATACTAACTACACATTCGAGCATACATAATATCATATATAACGAGATAAACTCATATAAAATTATTATCTATGTCGTAACATTTTTGGGTTGTTTAAGAAAACCACTTAGTAGCAAACAATCCATTAAAAAACAATAAATAGACACAAGTCAATAAAAATATATATATCCAAATATCATTACCAATTGAGACACCTACCCTAACTACCAATTATTGCTCTCGCTTGCTGACTCTGTAACAACCTTATTTGACACACAAACCTAACTTTCCTCCAAACCGATCAAAAGTGGTGTAATCAATAACCAAATACTAGTAATATGTAAAGAAAATGAGAAAACATTGTAGAATGCAACCAACAGCCGACATAGGCTCCTCACATATGAAAAAGCTACATGAGAAAAACTATCAGTCGAAACACGACTCACATACAACCCATTCACAAACATCGTATTGAGTACTCACTACTCGCATGCACAGTTTTACTCACATAATCATAAATCATTAATATCGAACAATACACAAGGTATTAGTGATCAAAAAGTAAAAAGATGAGATGTCAAGTTGAAAAAACTATGTTACCTTTTTTTTGGATATCAAACATGAATAAGTGGGGTGATTTTATAAAAATTATCAAAGCCACTATATACCTCACCACTATCTCACCACCACCCATGACGAGGTGGTTTGCAAGGTCCATGACGAGGTGTCAAGTCGAGGTTTCAAAAATCATATTTTTTGTTTCTAAAAATTATTGAGTGTTTTTTTTATAAATAGAATAATAAATTTAATTTCTATCATATTATCAATATGAGATTTTTATTGTATATTGAGAATTAGGCATATAGAAATCTATCATCACAAAAAGAAAATGGAGATATCAAACATACGTTTGCTTAAAAATAATGAATTTATACCTTAGTTTTTGTGTTAATACTATACAAAGAATTTACCAATTAAAGAATAAAAGAATCAGTTCAATAGTTCTTTACAAAGTCAAAAGAATCAAAATAGTTTGCTAGCGAATTCGTCAACGGCGGTTCCACGTACACGAGAAGAAGCTGATTTTGCAGCAATGTCCTTAAGCTGTGGCAAGCTTCTACCCAATTTCAAAGCCACCTTCAATTTAAAAAGTTCCCCATTTTCTCTTTTGTTAAAATCCTTCTCATCAAGTGTGGATCCAATTGAGTCTTCCAATAACTTAAAATTTCCACCACAATTTCTATACATCTCCAACACCATCCCAACTTGCCCACCGTGCTCAAACGTATTTACTGCACTCGCCAAAGCTCCAGCAGTCACAACCACAATGGACGCCAAACAACCATTTCCCATAAAAGGAGAGCTCAAAGCTGCAATCCCAGTTAGTAATGGACCTGAAATTGCTAATATCTTGTTGATTTTCAAAACTATATTTCCTAATCTATCATAATCTTCGCTGTCTTTTCCCTTTACTACTTCAATAATCTCCTTCATTTCCATTTCAAGCTCCTTACTCCATCCATTAACATTGTTCCCATCACTACTCGATCTCTTTTGGATTAATTGACTAGTTGAAGGCCACCAAACAGCTGGCTCGAATTTTGTTGGGAATTTTTCAAGCATAACTCCAATTAGAGGAAGTGGGTAAGCTTTGTCTATTGCCAAAACCTTTTCGTTTATGATTTCGACATGTTGTTGAGTTGGATTGCCAAGTGCTAGTGTGGTTTGGATTTCAGTTTGGAGCTGCTTGAATAATCTAGTAGCGTTACGTTGTTCCTCTGCTAATTGTGAGGGTTGAAGCTTATTCATTATAACTAACATTCCAGTGGCTGCACAGAACAACAGAGTTGATGAAAGCTTCAAACCCAAAATATCATGATCTCCAATTGTTGAAGCTAAACCAGCCAAAGTTGTAGCTGTGAGAGTGATCATGTTGATTGAGTTTAAGAGAAGTGTGTTCCAATTGTTACGTTGGTCTCCAATGTTGCTATGCATCTCAACTCTGTCGGCCACAGCTTCCAATATTGCATAGAGTTGAATTGTACTAGAATTTGATGAATGGTTGTAGGAGCTAATTTCTTTATGATTTTGGCTTAGTTGGATTGAGTTTGGGAAAAGTACATGTTCCTGATCAATCAGCTTTGTTGTTTGCGTTTTGGGAATTGGGAAACGTATGCTTGGAAGCTTTGGGACATGAATGGCAGCGTTTATTATTTTCTTTGAAGAGCTTAGTGAAGAAGAAGAGAATAAGGAATATGAGGAGGTTTGTAAGGAAGCCATTTTAACTTTGTTACGGAGTTTTTGTGTTTGTGTTTTTGATTTTGTAGAAGATGGTTTTGAAGAAAAGGAGAGGGTCACATAGTTATATAGATACACGCCAAAGACAACAACTACAACTAAAATACTAAATAGTTATAACGAACGACAGGAAAAAGCGAAGGGGTCAGATTGTTGAATATATTGACTGCCTGATCAAGTAGACTGGGTACACTGGCTGACCTTTTCCATTTTCAATATTTTCACCATTACGGCTTTGGCTCTTGTTTTAGCACTAGTGGGAGCGGCAGATTTCCTATTTATATTCATATATATAGTATTATTATCATTATTATTATTATTACTACTACTTAATTTTAATTAATATATATATATATATATATATATATATATATCCTATTTTAATAAAATTATATTACGTTATTTTTTACTGATAAGATTTATATAACTAATAATATCAAAGGAAAAAATGAAAAGATTGAAATTCTCGTAACATGTATCAACAAGTTCTATACAAATGGTAATATATAGGAGACAACAACAAAAAATCATCTAATCCAAAAGTTTGATGATGGATCTCGATTTCAGATGTACAAATACATAAAAAAATATTTTTGTAACTCAATGCAAGTTAGCGACTCACCTAATAAAGTTGGAGGAGTTTTGAAAATTGGTAAAAACAAATATTCCAAAATCATACATATATTTTTTATAATATTACATTACTAAAAACTCCAAATTGATAAATTTTAGATATGTATGGTTCATAGAATTAAACTTATTAATTAATTAGGAGAATATGAAGTATAATTCTTCATTTGTTTGATAGTTAATTAATTATTATTATTTTCTAGTTTTTCGAAAGTATCGTTTTATCTTTAGCAATATAAAGATAATTTTATTAATTATCAAGAGGATTTTCAGTATATATCTAGGTCAAATTCCGAATTCATTTGCTTTGACATTGTTTTGAATCTGTAAATTATAAATATTAATTTATTAACATTTTTAAAGAAAATAACATTATATTGACCAATTTTAATATAAGATAATATATACATGTTATCATATAATTAAAAATAAAAATAATAGAATAGAATTACATTGGTTTAAAAAATATAATAGTTTCTTAAAAAGACATTATCTTAATTTTTATGTACATCAAAATAAGTTTACAAATTTAAATAATGATTCAGAATTTAGGTTATTTAAAATATATTTTTACAAAAAAAAACATAATAATATAAATGGTAGCTCAAAGTATTACAAAACGAGAGTAAATATTATCGTTTTTAGATAATAAAATATATTTATTCTCTTAAAATTTTATTGTATTGGACAATTCAATTATAAAGTATTTAACATTTAATTATCTAACAATTAATTTTGATTAATGATAACTTTTTAATTATTTAATAAATATTTTTATCACATAATAATTTTTTATAAGTAAATCTTAGAAAAAAATATAAGAAATTATAATAATAAGCCTAACTTTTACGGTTTTTATGTCATTACTCATTATTATTAAATCTTAAATTAATAATAATAGTTTCATAGGACGAAGGTATATGTTTTTTGCTAACAATAACTTTCTAATTATTTAATAATTATTTTTTGTCGCATGATAAATTTTTATAAGTGAACTTTAGTAAATAAATAAATAGATAAATTAACGTAACTTAATTGTTAAGTTGTTAGATCAATATTCATTATTATTAAATATTCAATTAATAATAATGGATTCCTAAAGTGAAGTCTAAGAAATTCGCATAATATTGATAATATGGTATAATAATGAGTTTATTATTAAACAATTGGATAAAATTATCACAAATAAAAATTATTAAGGATAAAAATGTCTAAAATAAAAAATGACACGTAAGAAAATATATATAGTTATAAGATAATAATTGCTTCTTAAAGTCTAAGTCCAAAAAGAAAATTGATAACATTATATAATAATTAGTTTATTATTAGATAATTTGATAAATTGTCACAAATAAAAATTACCCACTGTAAAATTGTTTAAAATAAAAAAATGATATATATGTAAATATATATAATAATAAGATAAAATTATCACAAATAAAATTACCAAGTATAAAATTATACAAAATAAAAAATGATACATAGATAAATATATATAATAATAAGATAAGCTAATGGGCTTTGTAAATTAAATTCCTAAAAATTCGCATAAAATCCATATGATTGGATAATAATGTGTTTTTTATCGAACAATTACATAAAATTGTTACAAATAAAAATTAATAAAGATAAAATTATTCAAAATAAAAAAATAACATATAAGAAAATATATATACATGCTCTGTACACTAAATTACCAATGCATATAATAATATTTAATAATATAAAAAATCTTAAAAATAACTTTAATGGTATTTTGTTAGTTGTCTTATAATATAGCGTTAGAGATTACTATATATCTCTTTAATTTAAGGAACAAAACATGGAGCAATTCAAGAAACAATTCAAGAAGTTTAATTCAAAAAATAATTCAAGAAACCATTAATTTAAGGAGTAATTCAAGAAGTGAATTTTCCTATAAATAAATGTGTAATTGTAATAAATTAATCAACCAAGTGTTCATTCTAATTAAGAGAAAAAAATTGTGAGAAAAAAATGAGAGTAATTTTCTTGGGTATAATTGGGTTATGGGTTGTGAGTTATGAGTGTTGTAAACACCTTGTGTAATTTCTCCCTTTTCAGTAAAAATATCTACAGTAGGTCCGGAAACGTAAACAAGATTGGTCAAACTCCATTATCAGATTTGTGTATTATTTTTCTATTCTTGTTTTCTCATAAATCTAACTTATCGTAAATTTGCGTAATTTTCCAACAACTGGTATGAGAGCTTTTAGTGGTAATTTCTGTCAATTTACTACAAGGTCACTATTCACTTGAATAGTAAAATTTGTCGACGATATTTGTTCATTGACGGATGTGTTCTAATACACGGTAGTTTGTAGAAATAGTCAGAAATGATCCAGAGGAAGTCAAATTTGAGTGGGAGTAATGGTCGTAGATGAAGGAGGGGTGAAACTCGAGAAATTTGATGGTACAGATTTCGGGTTTTGGAAAATGTAGATAGAGGACTATCTGTATCAAAGAAATCTATATCAATCTCTCTCAGGGAAAAAGCCAGAGGCTATGAAGGAAGAAGATTTGGAATCTTCTAGACAGACAAGCTTTCGGAGTTATTTGATTGACGTTATCCCGCAATGTTGCTTTCAACATAGCAAAGGAAAAGATCACAGTAGGTCTTATGACAGCTCTCTCCAATATGTATGAGAAGTCATCGGCCTCAAACAAAGTGCATTTGATGAGGCGTTTGTTCAACTTGTGGATGACAGAAGGCGCATTGATAGCTCAACATCTCAATGAACTCAACACAGTCATAACCCAGTTGAGTTCATTTGAAATTGAATTCGATGAAGAAGTACAAGCATTGATACTTTTGTCTTATTTACCAAAAAGCTGGAATGCTATTGTCACAACTCTGAGTAGCTCGTTAAAAAGAAATAAGTTGAAATTTGATGATGTTCGTGATCAGGTTTTCAGTGAAGAGATTCGACGTAGAGAGTTAGGTGAATCATCAACCTCTTCAGTTTTACATACAGAGTCAAGAGGAAGAGATTAAACTAGAGTGAATGGACATGACAGAACAGATTACCAAGGTAGATCAAAGGATAGGAGGTCCAAATCTAGGAATCCTAATAATTCCATAGCTCGAAGACTATCGAGTGTTGGAATTGTGGGAGAACCGGGCACTACAAAAATTAGTGCAAAAGTGCACTTAAGGACAAACAAGTGAACACAAAGGAAAATGTTACTTCCACCTCAGGTGGAGATGGAGGAGATGATGCATTGATATGCTCTTTGGAGAGCAACGAAGAATCTTGGGGGTTAGACTAGAGCATCACTTCATATTACTTCATAGAAAGAATTCTTCGAGAAATGTCCCCGAAAACCTTGGAAAGGTATATCTTGGTGATGATTAACCGTGTGCTATTATTGGCAAAGATGTAGTGAAGATTAAGTTGAACGGGTCTGTTTGAGAATTGAAGGATGTCGAGCATATTCCCGACCTAAGAAAGAACTTAACCTCAGTAGGGAAATTGGCTAGTGAAGGCTACACTACGATCTTCCATGGTGATGATTGGAAGATTTCAAAAGGTGCAATGATGATTGCTCAAGGCAAAAAGAGTGGAACTCTTTACATGATAGTAGAGGCACATTGTTCAATCAAAGTTGCATCAGGAAATGAAACACCAAATCTGTGGCAC
The DNA here is from genome assembly GCA_037013495.1 of Hippophae tibetana. Lineage (NCBI taxonomy): Eukaryota > Viridiplantae > Streptophyta > Magnoliopsida > Rosales > Elaeagnaceae > Hippophae > Hippophae tibetana. The sequence goes on along the minus strand of CM072802.1, from coordinate 30,395,496 downwards.
CAAAGACTAGGTAATATGAGTGAGAAAGGGATGATGATTATACACTCAAAGGGAAAACTTTTAGGTCTAGAGTCAACAAAGATAGACATGTGTGAAGATTGCATACTTGGAAAGCAAAAGAGAGTCAACTTTCAAACAAATGGCAGAACCCCAAAGAAGAAAAGGTTATAGCTTATCCACTCTGATATTTGGGGACCAACAATTGTCTCATCCATTGGTAGGAAACACTACTTCGTGACTCTCATTGATGATCACTCTCGAAAGGTATAAGTTTACTTTCTAAAGAATTAATCTAAAGTATTTTAGGCTTTTAGAAGATGGAAAGCTATGGTTGAAAATGAGATAGGTTTGAAAATTAAAAAGCTCAGAACCAACATTGGTGGTGAATATGAAGACACCATATTAAAAAATTTATGCTATAAACACGGGATCAGAATGGAAAAATTGTGCTAGGTATGCCTCAACACAATGGTTTAGCTGAGCATATGAACCAAACGTTGACAGAAAGAGCCAGAAGCATTTTCATACAATCAGGTTTGCCGAAGCATTTTTAGGAAAAAGTAGTCAACACGACAGCTTATTTGATCAATCGAGGTTCATTGGAGCATAAAATACCAGAGAAGGTATGGAGCAGAAAAGAATAAAAACTATCACATCTAAAAAATTTCGACTATGTAGAATTTGTGCATATTAGTGATCAAGGTAGGAATAAACTTGATCTCAAATCTAAGAAATGCACCTTCATCGGCTATAGTGAGGATGAGTTTGGCTCGCATTTGGGATGATGAAAACAAGAAAGTGATCCATAGTAGTAGAGATGTGATTTTCAACGAAAGGGTGATGTATAATAACATGCATAAAATAGACGCCAATGACTCAGAGTAGAATGAATCAGTATTTGGAGATGCAGATGATGTCTCAGATAGTTCCGCAATAGAACCAATTGTAACAAGTCCTCAGCCATAGGAACTTGTTGGACAGAGCAGTATGCAGCATTCCGACAAACCATAGCCTCATACTCCAGCTCTTGTATTGAGAAGGTCTTCTCGACCTCATATGCCTAACAGGAGATACATGAACTATATGTTACTGACTGATGGAGGGGAGCCTGAATGCTATGATGAAGCTTGTGAGACTCGAGATTCCAACAAGTGGGAGCTTACCATGAAAGAAGAAATGAAATCTCTCATCTCCAACCATACATAGGAACTAGATGAGTTACCTATGGGAAAGAAGGAACTTCACAACAAATGGGTGTATATGGTGAAAGAGGAGGATGATGGTTCCAAGAGATACAAAGTCCGCCTAGTTGTCAAAGGGTTTCAATAGAAGGAAAGAGTTGACTACACTCACATTTTCACTCTTGTTGTGAAGCTCAATACTATCATATCAGTTTTGAGTATTGTAGCCATTGAAGATTTTCATCTTGAACAATTGGATGTGAATACTGTATTCCATCACGAAGATTTAAATGAAGATATACACATGTACCATCCATAAGGTTTCTCAGAAAGAGGGAATAAGAACATGGTGTGCAGACTTAAGAAGAGTTTGTATGGCCTGAAACAAGCCTTGAGACAATGGTACAGAAAGTTTGACAGCTTTATGCATAAGGAAGGTTTCTAGAAGTGCAATGCTGACCATTGTTGCTACTTCAAGAGATATAGGTCTAGTTATATCATTTTACTACTTTATGTTGATGATATGTTACTAGCAGGTTCAGATATGGATGATATTAGAAGGTTAAAGCAACAATTGTCAAAGGAGATTGACATGAAAGACTTGGGTCCAACAAAGAAGATTCTAGGAATGCAAATCAAAAGAAATAAAAAGAAAGGATCCTTGCAGTTATCTCAGGTAGAGTACATTAATCGTGTTTTGCAAAGATTCAACATGGGCGACGCCAAGCCAATTAGCACACCCTTGGCTACTCACTTTCATTTATCCAAGGATCAGTCCCCTTAGACAGAGGAAGAGAGAGAATTCATGGCTAAGGTTCCTTATGGCTCAGCCATTGGAAGTTTGATGTACGTAATGATTTGTACGAGACCAGACATTGGTCATACAGTGAGAGTTGTTAACAAATTTATGTCAAACCCTGGGAAAACTCATTGGGAAGTAGTCAAGTGGATTTTGAGGTAACTGTGAGGTAGCATAGAAAAGTGCTTGTACTTTAGTAAAGGAGAGTTAAATGTACAAGACTACATAGACGTAGACTTTAGAGGTGAAGTTGATCACCGAAGAAGCACCACCGGTTATATATTTATATTTACTGTTGGAACTACAACTGTTAGTTGGATGTCACAAATACAGAAAATTGTCACTCTATCTAGTACACAGGCTGACTATGTAGCAGTGACTGGAGCCAGTAAAGAGATGATATGGCTTCAAGGTTTGTTAATTGAGCTGGGATTCAAACAGGAGAAGAATGTTCTGCACTGTGATAGTCAAAGTGCAATACACTTGGCGAAGAATTCAGTATTTCATTCTAGAACCAAGCATATTGGACTTCGTTATCACTTCATCAGATTCAAGGAAGCAAAAATCCAACGAATATGTTAACAAAGGTGGTGACTATTGATAAACTGAAGTTATGCTCAACTTCAGTTGGTCTGTTAGAGTAACAAGACTAGAAAAGTTGTTGCATTGATCGAGGTGTGAAACAGATTGAAATCATTTTTCAAGTGAGAGATTGCTATAAAGCTCCTTAATTTAAGGAAAAAATTAAGGGGAAAAACATGGAGCAAAACAAGGAGCTTAATTCAAGAAGCAATTCAAGAAACCATTAATTGAAGGAGTAATTCAAGGAGTGAATTTTCCTATAAATAAATGTGTAATTGTAATGAATTAATCAACCAAGTGTTCATTCCAATTGAGAGAAAAGCTTTTGTGCGAGAAAATTGAGATTAATTTTCTTGGGTGTAATTGGGTTGTGGGTTGTGAGTTATTAGTGTTGTCCTTGTATAATTTCTCTCATTTTAGTAAAAAGATCTATAGCAGGTCTAGAGACGTAAGTAAGATTGACCGAACTCCGTTATCTTATTTGTGTATTATTTTTCTATTCTTGTTTTCTCGTAAATTTAATTTATCGAGAATTTGCGTAATTTCTCAACATATAGTTGGTAACGAATTAATATTTTTTCCACGAATCTATTTGAATCCCCCACCCTCCTATATATTAAAAGGTTGGCTCATACCCAACTGTGCTAAAATTGTCAATGAGTTGTGGCTCGACTCATTGATAATTTTATTAGTCTAAATTTAATTTATTTAAAATTAAATTTTATTAGTTATCTTCTGATACAATTAGTAAAGAATTGATATTTCTTTGAATGGATTTCGCAGTTCGAATCCCCCACCCTAAAATAAATAAATAAATTGGTTCATACCCAACAATACTAAATTTTTTAAAAGAGTTGTAGTTTATTTACATAAAGTTTATTTGAGTATATAAAAGATGTGATATTATTATATATAAAAATTGTGGTATTTTTTTAATTATTAATTTAACATTAAAATATTATACACATCTTTGTTCATCAACCATATATTAACAATATACATTCTGAGCTAATTCAATTAATAATATACATTCTGAGGTAATCCAATTGGTAATGGATTGAATGCAAGAGAGGAGTATTATCTCGTTGGATAATAAGATGCATCCTTCGAAATTTAAAACCATGTGTCTCAATGTCGAGCTTAGAAGCAATATCCTTCTTATTAGCTTAGGGTGGGTGTATATACCTTTTATAATCAATGACGTTGTTGCTCTGTCCCATCAGAGAAGGTTTTTTTTTTTACCCAAAATAAGAAAACTTAGATTAACAACAGTCTAAATCCTTAGGTTTGAAATAACAAACAATTTTAGCCTTATTAGTTGGATCCAAGCTATCTTTTTTTCATTCTTAAAAATTAAAAATAATTTCTCAAAAAAAAAATCTCCATTTAGAGCTATTTTTTTGATAATTTTATTTAGCATTATTATGTCATGTTTAATTTCATTTGCGTTTATTTTGTTTCCGATCTATATCTCCATTTATATACGTATGTGAAATTATTTAACCTATTTGTTAAGAGGTCAAAATTTAGTGAAAATTAAGTAGTCACCATTTTTTTTAAAATAAAATGAATATTTTAAATATTTAATTTAAAAAAAAAACACTCGATTATAGGATCATTATTGACAATCATATATTACATTTTTTGTTGTAGTGAAAACTTTTAAATACATTAAGAAAATTTCAAGCGTTTATCATTTTCTTATATCGTTGTAAGGTTCTCAAATTTTTGTTTTGTTTTGTTTGTTTGTTTGCTTGCTTGCTTGATCTCCATCTAAATGTTTAATTGCATTAATAATTCGCACTCTCGCTAGCAACTGGCTTAGAAGTGGTTGAATACATCAAACCTTTGCAATCGCCATCTTTATACTATCTTGGCCCAATTTTTGGCACGTAATAGTCATTTTAGCATACAATACAAGCAATATTACCGATAAACATTTTAATCAATAAGTATGATCAAGCAACAGAAAAACATGAATTCATACACTATATATAGGTAAAACATAGTACACATAGATATACTATAGTAGACATCGTTTCTCAGTTTATGAAAAATGTCTCTCATAAGTATTATGGTTATTTATTTAAATTTTAAATTTTAATTTTTAGAGTTTAAGACTTAAATTATCATTAATAAAGTTTATTTTTATATTAAATGTTATAAATATTTGACTTATGTTAAGTTAATTATATAACTTTATTTAATTGATACATTCATGTAATTATTAAAACATGTTTATTTAATGGTCTAATAATTTATAGTTTAATCAATTTAATTAATTTTTAAAAAAATTATTAGAATAATAATATATTTTTGTTATAATATGTATGTCAAATCTTAGATATTAATAACTTAAATAATATCTCTTATTTTAATTGGTTTTGTATTAGTTTTATGAGAAGATTTGAAAGAAGATTTAATATGTATCTTATCATAATTTTGTATTCGAATAGACATTTAATATTTATCATATCATTAATTTAAGATTTGTTTTGGATCATTCTTATAAATAGGACATATAACATTCTATAAATAGAACAATAATTACATTTTATATTTACTTTTTCTAATTTATGCTCTTATCATTGTTTAGTTTTATAATATGTTATTAGCACAAGAGCTCTTATAATTCTAATCTTTTGGTAAGTATTTTTATCAAATCATATCTCAATTCTTCTAATTTCTTTTTATTCAGAGATCATTGTATATATTTTAATAAGAGAATTATTAATATATTTCAAGTTGATTCTTTTCCATATATGCTATGGTTACTTGATCGAATGATTATATATCATTTATATTACCTATTACAATATCGGTTTACTTTTTACAAAGTTTTGTTGCAACTTAGCTCTATATAATTATTTTTTTATGATAATGATTTTATATTGTAATTTAAATATTTTTGTTTCAACAACTTAAACCAATATTCATGTTCTATAAGATTCGCGTGTGTATATGTGTGTCTAGGATGATCTGAATTTTTAGAGAGATAATTTAGAAATAAATCAGAACAATTGGTTGAATGTGTGGATATGTCAGAGAATCTATGTATATATATAGTCTTATATGTACAGATATTAATTACATAGAGTAAACACGTGTAAGTGTCAAGAAAGATAAAAAAAAGGATAAATCAAATACGTTTATAGGCCAAAGTCGACTATCCCAAGGCTCGAACTAGTGACCAACCACATAGTTATGTAAGATGGCTCAACCTGTCTTCTAAACTCGGGCTATTTTTTGGGCTCGAGCTCTCATATGAACTCGAACTATCTTTTTGGCTCGGGCTGTCTTATGGACTAATCTAAGCGTCTAAACATCAAGTCTTCACACTCTTTCAACTCGAGCTTAGGGTTGAGGTGGAAGAGTAAAAATCGAGCAGGGAATCTAAATCGTTTAACTCCCCTAATAAATGTGTGTTAGTTTATTAGAGAAAAAAATGCAGATATCTATATAAGAAAGTGCCTAGGCTTATCCTTTTTTCCATTTCCTACACATCAGACAAAAAAATAAGAGAGAAAAAGCTTTGTTGCACCAACTCAAGTTATTAAAAGTTTTTCAATTTAGTGGTAAGAATTCATCTTGGATTATAGCTTGTTTGCTCGAGTTTTTAAAGTACAAGTCTCGAGAGTCTAACACTTTTCTACTTTCTTTTTAGGTCAATTTTTAAAGAATCACTTCCATTTATTTTCAAACTTAACCTTAGGCAATTCCTTCTTCTTGTAGCTTACCCACCCTTTTATTATGTTTTGTGGATTTTTAACAGATAATGCACAAAGATGAGACCTTAGGCTCAAGTGGGAAAAACCTCAATACCCCAATACTAGTGACGACTCGGGGTCTTCCAGATTGGACTCTTCCAACGAGGTGAGTCAATCTCAACCTCAACCCTTCACTTCCACCACTCACCCGCAGGCCATTCCAATTATTAGGTTGAGCGTGCCCTAGACTTAAATATTAGTGGCTAAGAAGTGGAGGAAGAAAATGAGAACATAGGATCTAGGGAATCTACAAGTTGTACCATGGGTTAGTCGGCCAAAATTAAGACCAGTGGCCTAACATCCCAGGATGAGGAGAGGTTGAGGAAAACCTACAATATTCCATCCTTAGTTCAAATAATGATTCAAATGAAGGGGGCTTGTGACAATGACCAACCTCCATCTGGATGGACAATTTTTTATGAAAAGACACAATGGTTAGGGGTACGGTTCCCTACATATGGCTTGAACAAATAGAAGCTCTACTATTTCTAATATGTTCTGAAATTTCTACCTAATTGGTAGTAACACAAGTGAGATCTGAAGGAGGTAGACATATAGCTGATATACGACAAATGAATGCAGATGGAAACAGATGGAGGGAGACGCAGAGAGATGACACAACTTCTTTTTTGTTTTGATCTTCTCTATTATTGTGGCAGAGACCTCTTTGCTTTTATTATCAATTCATGTGTTGAAAACAAATATAATATATATATATATAAGGTAGAGAAATAGGGTTTTTAATGAATTTTGGGTATGAAATTTTTGGGCCACAATTTAACATAAGTCTTATTCATATATATTTTAATGCTCATTAGAGCTCCTTTTCATATCCTATTCTTTATAGTGTGTAACATTTCTTGAGCAATAATAGTGTTCTCAACTATCTATATCCTTTTGAGACAAAGGCTACTTGGTAAGGTGATATTATCTTATCCAAGAACGGCCTTAATCTATTAACCAATATCTTAGCGATGATTGTGTAAGTAACATTGCATAAGTTTATTGGTTAGTAATGTATAATGTGTAATGTTTAGAGGCCTATTTCTTTTTCTCAAAAGCACTATTAAAATATCATTTATTTCTTTATTCATCTGTTCTGAAAAAACTCGTGTAAAAAAAATTTATAATATCTCCTCGTACCACCATCCAATGTTTTTTTTAAATACAGCTAACATACCATCCACATCTGGTGCTTTTAGATTGCCAATGCTCCATAATGCCTTTTTAATCTCCTAAATGTCTGGAATTTGGCAAAGCTCCATATTCGGTTGTTGATTGATACAAGGTAGAATAATTCATCTAAAATTGAACAACCATTAGGTCTTTGAGTTGAAAACATATTGGTAAAGTGTCGAAGAATGTCTCCTCTTGTATCATAAAAGGGATTTTTTATAAAAAAAAATGATTCCCATTTTTTTTCTTGTCTCACATTATTATTTTACATAACTTAAAAATATATAAATAAAAAATGATTGGTTATTGGGTTTGGACCCAAAGCGACACCCATTTTTTTGGAAGAGGAGAAGACCTAAAGAAATGTGATACCACACGCGAGCACCACCTCCGCCATCTGACCAGCCGTGCCGAGTTCGTGCGAGGTGACATTTTATTTTTTTGAATTTTTTTTCTTAAAATACTTTTCTACTCAAAAAATGGTCCTTACTTTTTCACTCAAAAAATTACCGTTATTTTTCTTTACTTAAAAAATGATCATTATTTTTCTTTACTTAAAAAATGACTGTTATGTTTTTTTACTTAAAAAATTATCATTATTTTTCATTACTTAAAAATATCTGTTAAATCATCGTTATTTTTCTTTACTCAGAAAATGATCGTAACTTTTCCTTTCATAAAATGACTGTTATTTTTTCCACCTAGATATGACTATTATTATCATAATGACCACATGTTTTTTCAAACCTATAAATAGAAGGCCTCAACTCTCAATTTCATCACATCAGTTTGCAAACATCTCTTACTAAGAAATTTTTTATAGGTATAGCATTTCGGTCCTCATCAATATAGTGAAGTTAAAAGACAAAAAAAACAAAGATTCTGGTATGTTTTATCCTGAGAACGATAAGACTGTGTTTGTTTGCACAATTTTGGGCAGAGCTGTGAAACGTTTTAAAGAGAACGACCTAGTTCACGACCTAGTTCACGACTCAACTCAAACAATTCATTTTATGTTATCAGTAATATTATTCGTACATTGTTTTCACATACTTGTTTCAACTCATCTCTTTCCTGTAGGCATCTACCTTGATATAATATGATTTTCCTTCTTCTAAGTAGAGTAGAGAAGTGGAAATACCTTGTATTCCTTCTCCTTATTGTAACCAATTTTTTCATGATTTTTGTCTCCAAATCAACTCTTGACGTAGCTCTTTTTTCTTGTTCTTTTTATTGTTGGAGATTTTTCATTTGTTTCTGCATGGCTTATGCCAAAATAACATTAAAAACTTGAAGAGGAAAGTTTTGGCATTCAACAACAACCACAGCCCAAAGTAGTTTTTAATCCAAAAGCTAAGTCTTCTAGTTGTAATTGCTAGCTTTTTGCTTAGGATATTGGCTGCATTACTCTGTGTGTTTCCTTCAACAAAAGATGTACATGTTTGTTCAACTACATTCTTGCACATGGGGTCACGATCCCAGGCTTCCATGTATCTAAAAGGTATTGAAAGAAAAATATTTTTCAAAAATGTATCAAGTATTAAAGGGTTATGATTAGAGACAGTCAGGGGTTTGTTTATAAAATCTGTTGTGGGATGATTAAAAATCCGCCCAGCGCTAGCAATTACCCCGTCTAATCTTTTTCTGATTTGATTATAAAGCTAATTACGTATTATATATGTGGTTTTGTTTACTTTTTCCATTATTCATGTTATTTTACTTATAAAAAAGGTATTTATTAGTTATTTAAGTTATAAAAAAGATACTTATTATCATTTTTACTTATAAAAGAGTATATTTTTTAATAGTATTAATAAATATTTTATTGAAAAAAATATTTAAATAAAATAATTAGGTAATTTATATAACGGACATTGAAATGACAAGAACACGCCTGATAATATTTTTTATAAAATTATTTTAAAATTATTAAATATCTCTTTTGACACTTTTTTTTAAAACAAAAATTACTAAATAATATACTCTAATTTAGGAGACTAAATAACTTCTTTTGCATAAATAAATGGACCAAATTGGTCTTTTATCCTAAAATTTAATTAGTTATTAATTTATATTTTTTTTAAATATATATTTTATAAATAATTATTAATGTTATATATATTCCATATTATCTACTATGTGGTTATATCAAGCATAAGATCTAAGGGTAAGAAAATGTTATAGTCCCTCCCACATGAAAGAGGAAAAATAATGTTAAGTGAAACCATAAATGGTAGGTACAAATACAAATGTTAAGTACAACCATAAATGTTAGGTGCAATTAGATTTGACAAATGCATCTAATATTGATGATCAATTTCTTTTTCTTAGGGATATATCAATACACCAAAACAAGGAGAGAAGTAAAGTAAAGACAAAGGAACAATTTCTTTTGGAAAAAAATAGTATTGTATGTGTAAGAAAGTGAGAGAGAATATCTTAGAAAAATATTGGAATATTTTTCTAAAAGGGGAGTGACAAAATAGTGAGTTTGGGAAACACTTTTGTGACACTATTTTGAATTTATATTAATTTTTTGTATTACCTCTCATTTTATACCCATTAATTGTAACTCCTTCATTTATGACAAATGGAAACTTATAAAAGACTCCTTAGTAGTGGCTAGAGACGAGAAGCATACAAATCTGTACATAAGCTCTTCACCGACACAATAAAAACCACGGAGAAAGACAGAGCAACTGAATTATGGCATAAAAGACTCAGTCATATAGGTGAAAAAGGTATGACAAGTCTAGCTAGGAAGAAGATACTGCCCGGAATGGATGAAGTACATTTGGAAAAATGTGTTGGTTGCCTAGCAGGAAAGAAAAATAGAGTTGCTTTCAAGAGTTTTCGTCTTTCTAGAATGAATAATATTTTAGATTTGATTCATTCAGATTTATGTGGACCAATGTCAAAGTCATAAATTCACTTGGTGGTGCTCAATACTTTGTGACTTTCATTGATGATCATTCAAGGAATACGTGGGTATATCTTCTGAAGACAAAGGATTAGGTGCTAGATGTCTTCAAAGAATTTTCATGCCTTAATTGAGAGACAGACTGAGAAGAAGCTGAAGTGCATCCGGATAGACAATGATGGAGAATACATAGGACTTTTCCATGCTTACTGCAAAAAGTATGGTATTTGGCATCAGATGACACCTCCAAAGACATCGCAGTTGAATGCCTTAGCTGAGAGGATGAACAGAAATTTGATGGAAAGAGTTAGATGTCTACTCTCACATGAAAAGTTGCCTAAAATTTTCTGGGGTGAAGCCATACTCATAGTTGCACATGTGTTGAATCCTTCACCTTGTACTCCTCTCAAGATGGATATTTCAGATAAAGTGTGGTCAGGAAAGGATGTTTCCTATGATCATCTGTGAATGTTTGGCTACAAAGCATTTGTTCATATCCCTAAGTTTGAGAGATCCAAATTTGATGTCAAAACAAGACATTGTATTTTTGTTGGCTATGGTCAAGATAATTTTGGTTATAGATTATACAATCCGGTTCCAAAGAGACTTGTTAGGAGCCATGATGCTATATTTTTTGAAGATGAGATCATTGAAAATATGATCAAAATGAAGAAAGATGTTCCTAATTCCAATGATGACTCATCAGATTTGGAATTAATTCATCCAACATCAGTGACAAGACAAGTTAGAGATGAAGACTAGGTTTATACATCTGATGAAGATGATGCTCCAATTGAAGTTGGTTCTAAAGATGAGGAAAATGATGATGTTCATTATCCAATACCAACACATGCAGCTTCTCCTGTTCCATTGAGAAGAAGTGATAGAATGAGACGACCATCTACCTCATATCCTCCACGAATATGTAACTTTCAATAATGTGGGAGAACTTGAGAGTTATGAAGAAGCCATGGAAGACGAATCCAAACAAAAATGGATTGAACCTATGCAGGATGAGATGAAGTCCTTGCATGAGAACAAAACTTTTGAGCTGATGAAGTTGCCCAAATGGAAGAAGGCTTTGAAAAATAAATGAGTGTTCAAGGTGAAGCATGAAGGACATAGTTCTAGTCCGCGATACAAAGTCAGACTGTTTGTCAAGGGATTCAGCCAAAGAAAAGGATTTTGACGAGATTTTCTCTCCAGTTATGAAAATGAAATCCATCTGTACTATTTTGGGGTTAACAACAAGTCTTGATTTGGAGGTTGAGCAAATGGATGTTAAAGCTACCTTCCTACATGGTGACTTGGAAGAAGAGATATAAATGGAGCAATCATAAGGTTTCAAGCAAAAGGGAAAAGAAGATTATGTTTGCAAATGGAAGAAAAGCCTTTACGGCTTAAAACAGGCACCAAGACAATGGTACAAAAGTTTGAGTCTGTTATGGAGGAGTAAGGCTACAAAAAGACTACTTCATACCATTGTGCAGAAATTCTCTAATGATGATTTCATTATTCCTTTGCTCTATGTAGATAATATGTTGATTGCTGGCTAGAATATTTCCAGAATCAACAACTTGAAAAAAAATAGTCGAGTAAGTCTTTTGCCATGAAAAACTTGGGGCCAGCAAAATAGATTCTTGGCATGAGTATTATTAGAGACAAAGGTGCCAAGAAATTATGGTTGTCACAGGAGAAGTATATTGAGAAAGTACTTTAGAGATTTCATATGGACAAGGCTAAAGTAATAAGTTGTCCTCTTGCTAATCACTTTACAATAAGTTCTAAGTAGAGCCATTTTACAGATAAAGAGATGGAAAAAGGTTTCATACGCTTCAGCAGTTGGAAGTCTTATGTATGCCACGGTTTGTACATGGCTAGATATCGCTCATCCGGTTCAAATCGTGAGTAGATTCCTTTCAAATCCTAGAAAGGAACATTGGACTGCAGCGAAATGGATTTTTAGGTATCTTTGAGGTTCTTCCAAAATATTCTTATGTTTTGGAAATGAAAAACCTGTGTTAGTTAGATACATATATGTAGATATGGTTGGTAATGTGGATTTTAGAAAATCCACTTCAGTTTACCTGATTACATTTGTAGGGGGTGTTATGTCATGGCAGTCAAATTTACAAAAATGTGTTGCACTATCCACTACAGAAGTAGAGTTTATAGCAGCAAAAAAAGCATGTAAAAAGTTTCTATGGATGAAAAAGTTCTTGAAAGAACTTGGGTTGCAACAAGATAGTTACCAGTTATTTTGTGATAGTTAGAGTGTTATCCATCTTGGAAAAATTCCTCCTTTTATTCGAGATCAAAACATATTGATGTGAGATATCACTAGATTAGAGATGTAATGGAGAATAAGCTATTACAGCTTGAGAAGATCCATACAAAAGAAAATGGATCAGACATGTTGACGAAAATTCTTCCAAGATAGAATTTTGAATATTGTCGTTTAACTACTGGATTGGTGGATCCCTCTATGTAGTCGGGAGGGGGATATTTATAGGTCTCTCCCACGTGGAAGAGGAAAAAAAACAAAAATGTTAGGTAAAATTACAAATGGTAGGTGCAACCACAAATGATAGATACAACCACAAATGGTAGATACAACCATAAATGTTAGGTGCAACCATAAATGTTAGGTGCAACTGCATTTGACAAATACATCTAATATTGATTGGAAATTTTGCCTATAAATAGGCAATTTCTATATCTTAGAGATATATCAACACACCAAGACAAGAAGAGAAGTAAAGCAAAACCAAAGGAACAATTTCCTTTAAAGAAAAATAGTGTTGTGTGTGTAAGAAAATGGGAGATAATATCTTAGAAAAATATTGAGATATTTTTCTAAAATGGGAGTGACAAAATAATGGGTTTGAGAAACATTTTTGTGACACTATTTTATATTTATCTCAATTTGTTGTATTGTCTCACTTTGTATCCATTAATTTTATTAGTGGAAGAAATATTTTTCGGAGTTTGTCCTGTGAACTTAGCCCAAATTAAAGGATGAATCACGTTAAATTACCGTTGTCATTATTTTACTCTATTAAATTTATTTTATTTTTACCCACTTTGCCCAACAATATTAATTATATTGGTACATAATTTTTATTATTTATTGGATTGTGGGAAGTAATATTATAGGATTACATATATGTTATTTATTGAGAGTTCCTAGTCCATGATGTTAACAAAAATACAAGATAAAAGAATATTCAATGCATCGTGTATGCTATTAAGTTGCAACATTGAGAGTAAAATTAACATTATAAAATATTATGATGTTATTTTTAGGAGTAAAATTTTCTATTGAAATATCAATATAATCGCATCCATACCAATAGTATATTCAAATGAATATAATCAAAGGATAAAAATATCCAAAGTATATCTTTGCAAGTGATTAATAATAATCACTATTTATTTAAATAGCTCAAAAATAAGTATTATATTGTTGAAATCAAATCATGATTATTCAAGACATCTAAAATTCCTTATATTTTTAACATTCTATTTGAAAAAAAAATATAGAAAAAGGATTATTGAATCACTTATATTCTTTATTGAGAGTCAAAAGAAATATATTCAAAAATCTCGTATATAGTTATACATAAACATTGAGAGAGAAATTGGTAGTTACAATCTTTATCATATTGTTAGAAATGGAAAGTCTATATAGGCAAATAAAACTTATATTGGAGTAATTGTTATGTCATGATGTATTTGATCTCCAATTCTATAATTGACCATAAGATTTCATGCAAGTAGAATAAAAAGGATATTAATGAAAGTCCAATACCCTATCAACATTATCCGACACATGCCGCCATTTTATATTTAAGGATAATGATCATCCATAAAATTATGGAGGAAATACAAATTAGGCTTGTAATTAATGTATATAAATGTACACTTATGTGTCTTAAAGACAGTGCAATAATATTTACTATTATTGAATTACATTTTTTTGAGTTATTTTAATTTGAGGTACAAATTGATAGAAGGTTTCGAAGAAATAAAATATAATGAATCATATTATACATAATGGTGGTTAAACTCTTCAAAGTTGAGAATATTTTTTTAATATTTTAAATATATTTGGCAATAATGATATTCGATACTACAAGTAAAGTAAAATATAATTACATCACATTTAAAGCCTCTATAGAACCTTAAACTTAAAAAGTTTATAATGTCACAAATATATGATTAGAAGTTTATATTTAGAATGTTTTCTTTATATCATAAATATAAAATAAATTTTATTGAGTTAAAAATTTAAATATTTATTATGATCAAAATTAAGTTATAAATAATCAAATTTGATTCATTCTTCGATAAAAAGTTAAATAGTTGTAGACAAAAGTCTAAATTTTTACTTATTCAATCACTATATTTATTAACTTGTTCGCAAAATAATCTCATTAAATTTGATAAGAGTTACTTTGAAGCTCGTGCCTCTAAATAAATAATCTATTATAAAAATAATATTATCTATCTTGTTATAAAAGCATTATATATTTTTTTCAATTTAATTTATTAATTTATTATTAAAATTTCTGAATTGAAATTTATACTAATGGTAAAATTAAGTTACATTATTCTTATTGTACCAATTCAACGTATTGAAAGATAATGTCATAAAATTACTTAAAATGCATTCATTTTTATCAAACAGTCGAAAAATCACTCATATTACATATTATCTATACATTATAGTCTCTATAGAACAATGAAATGATATAACAACAAATATTTAAAATTTATCTAAAGTTTACTAATTATATTAGTACAAAAATATTACAATTATTGATAGAATAAAGAGTATTAACATTCTAAGAAATGATATCAGATATTTTTACTCCTAATGAGTCTCAGGTACTTCAAGAACAAAATGATATCATTTCGATTAAGAGATAAAGAAAATATTAATGTTGTACAATATATTTTCTTTCAAGCATTTCTTAACAAAGTTGACGATCTTTAATAAATTTAAAAATTATTAAATATTAACAAAATAAAGTATTGGATAAATATAAAATATTATTTAAGCAACATTCACCTATGTACAAAGTAAAATGGATATAATGTGAACACCAAATATGTTCACTATATATTTATAATGACTAGTTATTCAAATGCTTAAAAATATAAAATGTGTCGAAACAACATGAATTTATGTCTGAAAAAGATGAGGCAGTGAGTTACAAAATTTTTACTCCACTAAGTATAAAATCACTTTAAATATAATTATATAGTTATTTTATCTATTTTATTAATTATAATTGCTATGTTCTTAATGTTTTTATTTAAAAGAAAATTAAAGAATTTGTAATGAAAAAAGATTTAATTGCAAATAATAAAAGTCTTAAAATATAATTTAAATTAAAAGAGAGCTTAATTACAATTAACAAAAGTCTAAAATATAATTTGAATTAAAAAAATACTTAATTGCAAATATAAAAAGTTTAAAATATAATTGGAATTAGAAAAGGGCTTGATTGCAATTAACAAAAGTTTAAAATTTAATTTAAATTAAATTTGAAGGCTAAAATGAAATTAAAGAAAATTTGTTTTTTTATGCAGGAAGAGGACCACGCCACTTTCAACGCGTAACATGCATCATCCGATCAGGCAATCAATGGTGAGTATCAGGCGCATGTAGGATAGACGCGACATAAGCGATTGGACCTGGTTTCCTGGATGGCACGCTACTCGATGCTGAGTGGGGCCCACCTACCGAGAAGGCTGGCGTGTAGGGTGGGATCCACGTGTCGGTTCGTGTGACGCAGACCATGTAGACTAAGTACACCCTTCCATTACATCGAATTATAAGCTTCCATGTGTCTAGACTAATCTTCCATCAAATCATATGACGACACGTGACATGTGTTTGGTAAAATGAAAACGCAAAAATGACGCCCTCTTTCCAGCTCGTTTTGCATCACCCATATGTCAGCGTAGTCTGTCGCTCACTTCCAACACACCAAGTTCCCATGTGACGCGTTCCAGCTATTCTTCATGCGCTCGTTCTTCACAGCTAATGAAAGGCTAACACGTGTCTCATTATATCTTGTAGCCAATAAGATGCTGACATGTGGCATGCGTTTAAAGAAAAAAATAAAACGCAGAACGGTCTTCCACGCGTGTTTGCTTTTTGTTATTTTCCATGTATCTCTGTCCCCCATTACATGTTATTTTTCATTTTCACTTCAATTTTAGTTTCTTCTCTGCGTGTTCTCTACAACACATAGAAACTTTTCTTTAACATTTTTATGTTGTTATTTTCTTAGAAAATAGAGAGAAAGAAGACAGCGAAGAAGAAGAAAAAGGAAGAAATTTATTTTTCATTTAGGAATCGTGAAAGAGTTTCTCCTAATCTTTTTCTTTTAAATTTTATTTCTCTAAAATGTCTGATTATTGTTGTATTGTAATTTTAATTTCTGTTATGAACTAATTTATTTGTTCTAGGATTGCAGTGTAGCTTAAATTATGAAACTTGAATTAATTATTTTTGAATGATTTATGGAACGATTTTAAGTTATTTATTTTATTATTGCTTAATGCTTTTAATTATTAGAAGATTAATTAATTGATCTGTGACACTTAAATAAACTTGAAAAAGACATTTTTGTGTGTTGCTCGTGATAAAATAACATATATATATATAAGGGATAAGAATATACCTTTATTGTACGTGTAACTACTTCAAAACTTAGAACTTAATAAATCTGGTTGAATTTAATTTTCATAAGAATATAGTGAATTATTTTAGAGAGATGTGTTTATATGGAGCTTAGAAGAGATATATGGATAAATTAGGAGTTCTTGGTAAACAACTTAAATTATGAGAACATAAATCAAGAGAAAATAATACGATTCAAGTGGATTAATTTGGTGAAACTGCAATCCTAAAATTTTCTTATCATATTATTACTTATGAGCGTGTATACTTACACGTTTTCATGTTCTCCAAAAAAGACAACAAAGATTCATATACGTTGAAACAATTGTACAAAATTCGCTTGCTATACAGAAAGAAAAGAAGCCATGCGACAACATATAACAAATATGCTTTCAAATAAGGATCTACGTCTAATATATTAGAACATACATGGTAGTAACTCAAATTATATTTATGCTGCAATTTAAACATGTATAACAACACTATAGGAATCTACATCTAATATATTAGAACATACATGGTAGTAACTCAAATTATATTTATGCAGCAATCTAAACATGTATAACAACATTTTAGGAATCTACATCTAATTTATTAGAACATACATGGTAGTAATTGAAATTATATTCATGCATTAATCTAAACATGTATAACAACACTATAGGAATCTAAGGACCGATACACAATCAGGTTAAGGAGATACTGAATCCTTAAGGACTCTTTATTTAACAAAAAGGTATTAATGCACGAATCACTGATGACCAGATACAAGCAATAGATAAGTCATACAATACTTAGAAATCTGGCAGTAATGAAGAAATGGATAAAAAATTCAGTAAATGAAAAGTATGTGATAAATAATATAAGATTTCTAATTAGAGTTTAAGCTTCAATATGTAGTAACATACACTATTTAAACACAAATTATACTAGCCACAAATTCAAGCATGCATAACACCAGATATAACAAGTTAACTCGTATAAAATCCTCTCAATGTAATAACATCCTTAGGTTGCTTAAGACAATCACTTAGAAGTAAACAATCCACTAAAAAAATAAATAGGTACAAGTTGATAGAAAACTATAAATCCAAATACCTCTATCAATCGGCACACCTACCCTAATTGTTGATTATTACTCTCGCTTATTTCCTCCATAATAACTTTGTTTGACACACAAACATGATTCTTCTCCAAAGCCCACACTACCAAAATGATGTGATCAGTAATCAAATACTAGTAATGTATATGTAAAGAGAATGAGAAAATGTTGTACGAATACAACTACCAGTCAACACAGACTCCTTACATAAAACAAAGTTGCACGAAGGCACCTACCAACCAACACAAGCTCTTTACATAAGAAAAGGTTGCACGAGGGAAAATACCAATTGACACATGACTCACATACTCACAAACACCATATTGAGTACTTACCACTTAGAGGCACAATTTTATTCACACAGTCACGAATCACCATTATCAAATAATACACAAAGTATTAGTGATCCAAAATAAAAGAATGAGATATCAATTTGACAAAGCTCTCTTACCATTTTTTTTATTCTAAAGCCACAACCAACCTCACCACCACCCATGACAAGGTGGCTAGCAAGGTTCACAACGATGTGTCACATTTAGGTTCTAAAATTCATATTTTTTGTTTCAAAAAATTATTGAATAATTTTCATAAATAATACAACATATTTGATTTCTATCATATCATCAATTTGAGATTTTTATTACTAACATTGTATTCAATAGAACAAAAAACAGAATTATATCATTTATTTTCATTCTTTGTTTTTATGTTTTCACAATTATTTAGTTTTATAATAAAATTTTCTCTTTAATGAAAAAACCAAAAACAAATGCTATCTCTCTTGAATTTTTTTTATATATATACACACACGTGTGTGAATGAGTTTAATGTGAAGTCGTATAAAAATCTATCATAACAAAAAGAAAATGGAGATATCAAACATACGTTTGATTAAAAATAATGAATTTATACCTTAGTTTTTGTGTTAATACTATACAATGAATTTACCAATTAAAGAATAAAAGAATCAGTTCAATAGTTCTTTACAAAGTCAAATGAATCAAAATAGTTTGCTAGCGAATTCGTCAACGGCGGTTCCACGTACACGAGAAGAAGCTGATTTTGCAGCAATGTCCTTAAGCTGTGGCAAGCTTCTACCCAATTTCAAAGCCACCTTCAATTTAAAAAGTTCCCCATTTTCTCTTTTGTTAAAATCCTTCTCATCAAGTGTGGATCCAATTGAGTCTTCCAATAACTTAAAATTTCCACCACAATTTCTATACATCTCCAACACCATCCCAACTTGCCCACCGTGCTCAAACGTATTTACTGCACTCGCCAAAGCTCCAGCAGTCACAACCACAATGGACGCCAAACAACCATTTCCCATAAAAGGAGAGCTCAAAGCTGCAATCCCAGTTAGTAATGGACCTGAAATTGCTAATATCTTGTTGATTTTCAAAACTATATTTCCTAATCTATCATAATCTTCGCTGTCTTTTCCCTTTACTACTTCAATAATCTCCTTCATTTCCATTTCAAGCTCCTTACTCCATCCATTAACATTGTTCCCATCACTACTCGATCTCTTTTGGATTAATTGACTAGTTGAAGGCCACCAAACAGCTGGCTCGAATTTTGTTGGGAATTTTTCAAGCATAACTCCAATTAGAGGAAGTGGGTAAGCTTTGTCTATTGCCAAAACCTTTTCGTTTATGATTTCGACATGTTGTTGAGTTGGATTGCCAAGTGCTAGTGTGGTTTGGATTTCAGTTTGGAGCTGCTTGAATAATCTAGTAGCGTTACGTTGTTCCTCTGCTAATTGTGAGGGTTGAAGCTTATTCATTATAACTAACATTCCAGTGGCTGCACAGAACAACAGAGTTGATGAAAGCTTCAAACCCAAAATATCATGATCTCCAATTGTTGAAGCTAAACCAGCCAAAGTTGTAGCTGTGAGAGTGATCATGTTGATTGAGTTTAAGAGAAGTGTGTTCCAATTGTTACGTTGGTCTCCAATGTTGCTATGCATATCAACTCTGTCGGCCACAGCTTCCAATATTGCATAGAGTTGAATTGTACTAGAATTTGATGAATGGTTGTAGGAGCTAATTTCTTTATGATTTTGGCTTAGTTGGATTGAGTTTGGGAAAAGTACATGTTCCTGATCAATCAGCTTTGTTGTTTGCGTTTTGGGAATTGGGAAACGTATGCTTGGAAGCTTTGGGACATGAATGGCAGCGTTTATTATTTTCTTTGAAGAGCTTAGTGAAGAAGAAGAGAATAAGGAATATGAGGAGGTTTGTAAGGAAGCCATTTTAACTTTGTTACGGAGTTTTTGTGTTTGTGTTTTTGATTTTGTAGAAGATGGTTTTGAAGAAAAGGAGAGGGTCACATAGTTATATAGATACACGCCAAAGACAACAACTACAACTAAAATACTAAATAGTTATAACGAACGACAGGAAAAAGCGAAGGGGTCAGATTGTTGAATATATTGACTGCCTGATCAAGTAGACTGGGTACACTGGCTGACCTTTTCCATTTTCAATATTTTCACCATTACGGCTTTGGCTCTTGTTTTAGCACTAGTGGGAGCGGCAGATTTCCTATTTATATTCATATATATAGTATTATTATCATTATTATTATTATTACTACTACTTAATTTTAATTAATATATATATATATATATATATATATATATATATATATATATATATATATATATATATATATATATATATATATCCTATTTTAATAAAATTATATTACGTTATTTTTTACTGATAAGATTTATATAACTAATAATATCAAAGGAAAAATGAAAAGATTGAAATTCTCGTAACATGTATCAACAAGTTCTATACAAATGGTAATATATAGGAGACAACAACAAAAAATCATCTAATCCAAAAGTTTGATGATGGATCTCGATTTCAGATGTACAAATACATAAAAAAATATTTTTGTAACTCAATGCAAGTTAGCGACTCACCTAATAAAGTTGGAGGAGTTTTGAAAATTGGTAAAAACAAATATTCCAAAATCATACATATATTTTTTATAATATTACATTACTAAAAACTCCAAATTGATAAATTTTAGATATGTATGGTTCATAGAATTAAACTTATTAATTAATTAGGAGAATATGAAGTATAATTCTTCATTTGTTTGATAGTTAATTAATTATTATTATTTTCTAGTTTTTCGAAAGTATCGTTTTATCTTTAGCAATATAAAGATAATTTTATTAATTATCAAGAGGATTTTCAGTATATATCTAGGTCAAATTCCGAATTCATTTGCTTTGACATTGTTTTGAATCTGTAAATTATAAATATTAATTTATTAACATTTTTAAAGAAAATAACATTATATTGACCAATTTTAATATAAGATAATATATACATGTTATCATATAATTAAAAATAAAAATAATAGAATAGAATTACATTGGTTTAAAAAATATAATAGTTTCTTAAAAAGACATTATCTTAATTTTTATGTACATCAAAATAAGTTTACAAATTTAAATAATGATTCAGAATTTAGGTTATTAAGAATAGTAAGAACACGTTAATATGTTCAAAATTATGAAATAATTATAATAAGATAAGCTAATGGCTTTGTAAATTAAATTCCAAAAAATTCGCATAAAATCCATATGATTGGATAATAATGTGTTTTTTATTGAACAATTACATAAAATTGTTACAAATAAAAATTACTAAAGAAAAAATTATTCAAAATAAAAAATAACATATAAGAAAATATATATGCATGCTCAGTACACTAAATTACCAATGCATACAATAACATTTAATAATATAAAAATCTTAAAAATCACTTTAATGGTCTTTTGTTAATTGCCTTATAATATAGCATTGGAGATTGCTATAAAACTAATTAATTTAATGAGCAAAACATGGGACAATTCAAGGAGTTTAATTCAAGAAACTATTAATTTAAAGAGTAATTCAATGAATGAATTTTTCTATAAATAAATGTGTAATTGTAATGAATTAATCAACCAAGTGTTCATTATAATTGAGAGAAAAACTTTTGTGAAAGAAAAATGAGAGTAATTTTCTTGGGTATAATTCGGTTGTGGGTTGTGAATGTTGTAAACACATTGTGTAATTTATCCTCTTTCAGTAAAAAGATCTGTAGTAGGTCCGGAGACGTAAACAAGATTGGTCGAACTCCGTTATCAAATTTATGTATTATTTTTGTATTTTTGTTTTCTCATAAATCTAGCTTATCATAAATTTGCGTAATTTCCAAACAACTGGTATCAGAGCTTTTGGTGGTGATTTCTGTTAATTTACTACAATGTCACTATTCACATGAATAGTGAAATTTTGTCGACGATATTTGTTCATTGACAGAGGTGTTCTAATACACGGTGGTTTGCAGAAATAGTTAGAAACGATCCAGAGGAAGTTAGATTTGATTGGGAGTAATGACCGCAAATGAAGTTATTCGATTGACGTTATTCCACAATGTTGCTTTCAACATATCAAAGGAAAAGACCACAGTAGGTTTTATGACAGCTCTCTCCAATATATATGAGAAGTCATCAGTCTCAAACAAAGTGTATTTGATGAGGCGTTTGTTCAACTTGTGGATGACCGAAGGCGTATCGGTAACTCAACATCTCAATAAACTCAACACAGTCACAACTCAGTACACTAAATTACCAATGCATATAATAACATTTAATAATATAAAAAATCTTAAAAATCACTTTAATGGTCTTTTGTTAGTTGCCTTATAATATAGCATTGGAGATTGCTATAAAGCTCCTTAATTTAAGGAGCAAAACATGGAGCAATTCAAGAAGTTTAATTCAAGAAACCATTAATTTAAAGAGTAATTCAATGAATGAATTTTTTTATAAATAAATGTGTAATTGTAATGAATTAATCAACCAAGTGTTCATTCTAATTGAGAGAAAAACTTTTGTGAGAGAAAAATGAGAGTAATTTTCTTGGGTATAATTCGGTTGTGGGTTGTGAGTTATGAGTGTTGTAAACACCTTGTGTAATTTATCCCATTTCAGTAAAAAGATCTATAGTAGGTCCAGAGACGTAAACAAGATTGGCCGAACATCGTTATCAAATTTATGTATTATTTTTGTATTTTTGTTTTCTCATAAATCTAGCTTATCGTAAATTTGTGTAATTTCCAAACAACTGGTATCAGAGCATTTGGTGGTTATTTCTGTCAATTTACTACAATGTCACTATTCATATGAATAGTGAAATTTTGTCGACGATATTTGTTCATTGAAAGAGGTGTTCTAATACACGGTGGTTTGCAGAAATAGTCAGAAACGATCCAGAGGAAGTTAGATTTAAGTGGGAGCAATGACCGCAGATGAAGGAAGGGTGAAACTCGAGAAATTCGATGACACAGATTTCGGGTTTTGGAAAATGTAGATAAAGGATTATCTGTATCAAAGAAATTTATATCAACCTCTCTGAGGGAAGAAGCGAGAGGCTATGAAGGAAGAAGATTAGAATCTTCTAGAAAAACAAGCTCTCGGAGTTATTCAATTGACGTTATCCCGCAATGTTGCTTTCAACATAGCAAAGGAAAAGACCATAGTAGGTCTTATGACAGTTCTTTCCAATATGTATGAGAAGCCATCGGCCTCAAACAAAGTGCATTTGATGAGGATTTTGTTCAACTTGTGGATGACAGAAGGTGTATCGGTAGCTCAACATCTCAATGAACTCAACATAGTCATAACTAAGTTGAGTTCAGTTGAAATTAAATTCGATGAAGAAGTACGAGCATTGATACTTTTATCTTCTTTACCAGAAAATTGGAATGCTACTATCACGGCTATGAGTAGCTCGTGAGGAAGCAATAAGTTATATAGATAAATTGTAATAATGAAATTAAATTAAAGGTTTTAGATCATTAAACATGATTATTTTGAGATGATAAAACATATTTATTCTCTTAAAATTTTGTTGTATTAGATAATTCAATTATAAGTATTTAAGACTAAATTATTTAACAATTGATTTTGAATAATGACACCTCTTTAATCATTTAATAATTATTTTTATCACATAATAATTTTTATAAGTGAATCTTAGAAAATCTATAAGAAAACCTAACTTTTACTATTTTTATGTCATTATATATTATTATTAAATCGTAAATTAATAATAATAGTTTTGTAAAGGAAAGGTAATTGTTTTTGGCTAATTATAACTTTTTAAATATTTAATAATTATTTTTATCATATGATAATTTTTTTATAAGTGAATTTTAGAAAATAAAATATATAGATAAATTGTTATAATGAACCTAACTTATAACTTTTAGATCATTATTCATTATTATTAAATATTAAGTTAATAATAATGTCTTCTTAAAATAAGCTCAATAAATTCACAAAATATCGATAATATTAAATAATAATAGATTTATTATTAAACTATTAGATAAAATTACTACAAATAAAAATTACTAAGGATAAAACTATCTAAAATAGAAAATGACACATAATAAAAAAAAATATAGTGATAAGAAAATTATTCACAAGTAAATTTTTTTAAGATTTTTAGACCATTATTCATTATTATTAAATCTTAAATTAATAACAATGGTTTGTAAGGTGAAGGTAATTATTTTTTCCTAATTATAACTTTTTAATTATTTAATAATTATTTTTTTTACATGATAAATTTTTATAAGTGAGTTTTAGATAATAAATAAATAGATGAATTATTATAATAAATGTAACTTTTGTTAAATCATTATTCATTATTATTAAATATTAAATTAATAATGATGGCTTCATAAAATGAAGTCAAACAAATTCGCAGTATATGGTAATATTGGATAATAATGGGTTTGTTATTGAACAATTGGATAAAATTATTATAAAAAAATTACTAAGAATTAAAATGTCTAAAATAAAAAATGACAAATAAGAATATATATATATAATAATAAGATAAATAATAGCTTCTTAATGTGAAGTCTAAAAAATTCATAGAAAATTGATAGCATTGTATAATAATAAGGTTATTATTGTTAGTTGTCTTTTAACTCAACTGCATATATTTCTTTCCACGAGTTTCTTGATTCGAATCCCCCACCCTCCTATGTATCAAAATATTGTCTCATACCTAAAAATATTAAAAATTGTAAAAGAATAATGGTTGAACAACATAAAATTTATTTATACATGTAAAATATATTTATATATAAAAATTATGATAATTTATTTATTTATTAAACATTAAAATACATTATATCAACCATAGATTAACAATATTCATCCGGAGACAATCCAATTAACAATGGATTGAATACAAGGGAAGGATTGTTACTTCTATGTACATCGAGGTGTATGGTTTAAAATTTAGAACATACATCTAAATGTTGAACTTAAGAGCGATATTTTTTATTATTATTTTATAATAGATATACCTATTATAGTTGATAAGTCACTAATGTAATAATAACTTTAGATAATTTGAGAATTTTTTTATTAAAAAATAGATAAATAATATTCTAAATTCTTAGGTTTGAAATAACAAACAATTTTAGTCTTATTAATCGGATCCAAACTGTTTTTTTTAGAGTTCTTAAAAAATAAAAATAAAAAAATCTCCAACCAATTTATTTTGATTTCAATAAGGAGATATTGCCTCCTACAAAATCTTATCTCTATTAAATTTGCTTTTTCATCTTTCTACTATCATTCAAGTTTTTTTTTAAATACATATTTATGTTTCAATCACTTTATATTATTTCATTTCTAGATCTTCATTTAACTTTATTTTTTTTGTTTTTGATAACTTCATTTAGCGTTATTATGTCATGTTTAATTACGTTATTATTAGTGAAAATTAAGTAGCCACCATCTTTTTTAATAGGACGGTTATCTCATATATTGAAAACACTTTGTAGGATAATTATTGATAGTCATATATCTCATTCTTTGTTGTAATAAATTTTTTTAAATAGATTTAAAAAAATCAAGCATAGTTTGCTTAAAAATAATGAATTTATACTTAGTTTTTGTGTTAATACTATACAAAGAATTTACCAATTAAAGAATAAAAGAATCAGGTCAATAGTTCTTTACAAAGTCAAAAGAATCAAAATAGTTTGCTAGCGAATTCGTCAACGGCGATTCCACGTACACGAGAAGAAGCTGATTTTGCAGCAATGTCCTTAAGCTGTGGCAAGCTTCTACCCAATTTCAAAGCCACCTTCAATTTAAAAAGTTCCCCGTTTTCTCTTTTGTTAAAATCCTTCTCATCAAGTGTGGATCTAATTGAGTCTTCCAATAACTTAAAATTTCCACCACAATTTCTATACATCTCCAACACCATCCCAACTTGCCCACCGTGCTCAAACGTATTCACTGCACTCGCCAAAGCTCCAGCAGTCACAACCACAATGGACGCCAAACAACCATTTCCCATAAAGGGAGAGCTCAAAGCTGCAATCCCAGTTAGTAATGGACCTGAAACTGCTAATATCTTGTTGATTTTCAAAACTATATTTCCTAATCTATCATAATCTTCTCTGTCTTTTCCCTTTACTACTTCAATAATCTCCTTCATTTCCATTTCAAGCTCCTTACTCCATCCATTAACATTGTTCCCATCACTACTCGATCTCTTTTGGATTAATTGACTACTTGAAGGCCACCAAACAGCTGGCTCGAATTTTGTTGGGAATTTTTCAAGCATAACTCCAATTAGAGGAAGTGGGTACGCTTTGTCTATTGCCAAAACCTTTTCGTTTATGATTTCGACATGTTGTTGAGTTGGATTGCCAAGTGCTAGTGTGGTTTGGATTTCAGTTTGGAGCTGCTTGAATAATCTAGTAGCGTTACGTTGTTCCTCTGCTAATTGTGAGGGTTGAAGCTTATTCATTATAACTAACATTCCAGTGGCTGCACAGAACAACAGAGTTGATGAAAGCTTCAAACCCAAAATATCATGATCTCCAATTGTTGAAGCTAAACCAGCCAAAGTTGTAGCTGTGAGAGTGATCATGTTGATTGAGTTTAAGAGAAGTGTGTTCCAATTGTTACGTTGGTCTCCAATGTTGCTATGCATCTCAACTCTGTCGGCCACAGCTTCCAATATTGCATAGAGCTGAGCAATTATAGCTGTAGAAGAAAAATACTGGTTATTGGTGTTTTCATTTTTCGATAGTGGGATTGAGACGTCAGTGAACACGACGTTGTTGAAGATTAGCTCTTCAACTGATTTTGTTGTTTGGGTTTTGGGAAGTGGAAAACGGACTCTTGGAAGCTTGGGGAGATGCATGGCAGCATTTATTCTTTTGGGATAAGATTGGTATGAATTAGAACAAGGCTTAGGAGAAGAATAGATTGTGTGAGATAAGGCTTTTAAGGAAGACATGATATGATTTTGATTACTCTGGAGGTTTAATTGTAAGGAGGGTTTAATTTGTGTTTTCGACTTATGGTTTGTGAATTGTTAGGAGTTGGTTTAATTTGAAGGAAAGGGAAGAATAATATTCGTATAAATAGATGAGAATGGGGCAGGAGCTAAACGTAGGAAAATGAAAGGGTCAGACTGTTGAAAATTGACTTGGCAAATTAAACTGGCTGACCATATCCCAAATTTAATATTCCATCTTCAAATTTACAATCCTCTCGCGTCTTACGACCGGGTAATCAACTACGATACTCTCTAGCATCCGTGTCGCCTCGGGGATGCAATAATAGTCTTATCAAAATTTGGGCATAATTTTGAATCTCGACGTAGGGACAAGAGTGTAATTGGAAGAGGTAAAAAGGTGTGAAATTTGTAGAACAGACTTTTTCAACAGTGATGATCTTTAGATATATAATTTTTAGTACAAACATTTTATAGTTATGAAATGATACATAATTTTTTTTTATAATTTTATAAAAAATTATAATTGATCCTAATTAAACTTTTAATAATGTTTTTAACTTAAAATCACGATCACATTTTAAGAGATATTAAAAAAAAAAAAACAATCAACCCATCTTCAAATTCTTAAACTTGAAAATTAATAATCCCACCCCACTTATAAAAAAAATTACCTTCCACCCCAAGACTATTCTCCTAAATCATTTATAATCCCCTTACCTTGTAAAAATAGTTCAAAATAAAGCTATAAATTTACGGATTAATCTAAAATAGGTTATGATTGTGGGATTAGAAGATGGCGTAAGTTGATTTGGGATTATTCAATTAGGCTTGGGGTTTTGGAGGTAAAAAATTAGGTTTGTTGCTTGAGGTGGGGAATTAATTTTTTGGTTTGGAGGTTAGTAAATGGGGTGGATTTTTTTAAAAAAATTAATTCCAAAAATGTATCTACAAATGTAATTATTTGATGGTCACATCAATACTTTAAAAAAATTATCAATGATCAACTTAGAATCAATATACATATTTTTTTTTAAATAAGAATTTTATGTAACATTTAATAACTATAAGACTTCTGTATAATTTTATTAAAAGCTATAGAATTCCTATAATTCTTTACCCCAAGATCTAAGATAAAATGAGGATATTTTACAAAAAAAAAAATTCAATTTCACTCTTTTCTTTCTTTGCAATGTTTGATTTTCTTTCTTTGCTCTCCATATTTGTTTTTCTTTTTCCACCGCAATGTATATCTTATAATTAAAGTTTAAAATGTTAATATTAATTATAATATTAATACTTAAATTTTATAAAAATATCGATGATATTATTATTGTGGATGAAAACTTTGAAAAAATTCATGAAAATTATGAAAATTTTATCAAAATTATAGATTTTTTTTATAAAACTTCATGAATATAAAAAAAATCAATTATTTATACTTTAAACTATTTTTCTTATTTTGTACATATATTTATATATATATTTGTAATATTTTTTTAATCATTAAGTCAAATAATTAATCAAAAATTATAGAATAAGTAATTAAAATATAAAATAATTATTTAGATTGTAGTTATAATAAATTATAAATAAATAAATTTTAATTTTACATAATATAATTTGAATTATGAAATACAAAAACTATAGATATGGGTTTTTTGAAGTTACTTTACTTGTATTAAATAGACACTTTAATTATATTATTTTAATAAGGTACACATTAATCACTCATTCATTAAAAAAAGTCACAATTTAGTTACAGTTTAAATATTAACATAATATCTTATGAATTAAAAATTATTTAAGTTTATTATTTTTTATAAAATATATTTTAAACTCGTAATTATTAGTTAAAATAACATTTACGATACCTTTACAAAAGAGGTCGTGTGTGTAAGTTTGTGTATAGGAATAGATTTATGCTATTTCATTTGACCACTTTTAAAGTGAGTAATACAAATTCATTACTTTATAAAATAAATTTATGTATCTTTTTAATAATTGAGTGATTGAAGTACATTATCCAACAATTAATATAATTTTAATTTTAATGTCTTCTATAATATATATATATATATATATATATATATATAAAAGAAATATATGTACATAACATTTTTTGGACATGAGAAAAAATATGTTTATTTTTTATTTTTTTATAGTATATAAAAAATAATATATTAAATAAACAAGATTAAAAATGAAATTTTCCTTATAAAAAGTGATTATCCTGTATATACAATTAAACCTAAATTTTTACGTAAACTTAGGAATTTACATGAATTCTTTAGCCATTAGATCAACAACGTTTCTACGGTCAATTCAGTGAAACTTTTGCTTCTCAATAAATTTTATGCACATTTATTGCTTCTGTATTTAGTTATGATCCGTTCAAACATTAAAAAAATCATAACGCTAGAAATATTAAAGCTTATTAATAATAAAAATAATACTTCTTAATATCACTTCATATATTTTTAATCAAAATTAAAGATTTTATTTTTATTATTATGAATTTTAAGTGTCTTATTTTAGGTAATATTTCTCAAAAACAAATCAAACATTTTTTTCAAAAATATACAATTTCCACAAAAAATCATATGAAAAATCTGAACGAAAGCTTTTTATAGGCAGCTTAACTAGCGGTGTGTAAAAAATCCGATCATCCGATCCGATCCAATCCGATGGTCGGATCGGATGGAAATTTTTTTCATCCGTTAAGTGCGGATCGGATGACGGATTTCACTACGATTCATTCGATCTGATCCGATCGGACCGAAATTAATTATTTATTTATTAAATTAAATATATATATATATATATTTAATATATTATTTAAAAATATATATATATAATAAATTAATAATTAATAAACCTAATTATTATTCTAACCTAACCTAACCTTACCCATTTATCTATTCTTAACCTAATTTATTTCCAAGCTGCCTCTCCAGCCTCCATCTCTCTTTCTCTCTCCCTGTTTGATTCTTTGCTTTGTTGCGTTGCTCCCTGCTCAGTGTTCACACAAAAGGTACATTATTGATAGTTTTTATTTATTTATCATTGATCATTGAATAAACCAATTCACACTTCTTACGGTGAGGAACATAAACATTATTAAATCAATAATTTTTAAGTATTTTTGTTTCAGAGTTTGGAGTCGAGAGTCCAGAAAAAAAGTTGTATAAAAATCTTTAAAAAATAAAAAAAGTTTTATAAAAGATACGTTACTTTATCTTTAACCCAATTTATATATTATTGATAACCTTTCCCTAACTAAATTATGATTCGATGATCTACTGCGTGAATTTTGAATGCATCCCACGTTGTTCAGGGGCTAATTTCTAGCTACTCAATTTTAACAAGTCTTTTTTTATTTTACCAATTCTGTGTGTCATGCCAAATACCAATATAATAAACCAACCAAGTCTATCAGATCGTACCTAGCTAACTATTTTTCTTCTTCTCATTTTTAAAATTAAAATTCATGATCTTGATTTACATTGATATTAACTGCATCGTATTTTTCCCTTTCATTACTATGATATTTCTTAGAAAACTAGGTAGTTCACAATGTTTGACCTTGAAGATTAGCTCCATTGTGTTGTAAATTTGGGTCCTCACTTCAATGTTTTTATTTGGGCTTTAACATTGGCAGGCAGGTTTTAAACCTCATATTTGTATGTTTTAAATATTTTACTTCTTTACAAATGATTTTAATGACATACAGTTAAAACATAATTTTATGATACATAAAATATAAGTTATATAAAAATTTATTACTCTTAGTAAATAGGAGGGGGAAATGTGAAAAATGAAATTAATATAGAGTTTACATGTTTGTCATTTTAGGTGTGAATTAGGTACCACCAGCAAAGACATAGAATTATCTAATTTTTATATAATAAGGACCTATGCCTTTTAAATTATTTTAATTTACTTGGATTGTAGCTTAATTATAGTTAGTATTTTTTGTATTATACTCATTATATCTATATATATGAATTAAAAAAACTATTTTTAATTTTATGTAATTCTTCATCCAAAATATATATTATAAGTTCAGATATTTGTTTAATCAATTGTCTAAAAGAAGATCTACTCATTCTCACTCCGAACAAGTATTCATAACTCATAATTAGGATATATGTTCACATGAATGGTACAACATTTTATTTTTATTTTTATTATCTCTTGATATAGAGCTGTTAGGGAATTAATATAAGGTGAGCTTGTTTCAACAAGTTATTTAATTAAATTAACCTTTAGAATTTTCTTTTTAAGCTCGTCTATACAAGTATAAATAAGATAAAATAATTAATTTAATTGGATTATATAACCTCAGTTTATAACGCTAAGTTTCATTGTTAACTTCGCATGAGATGCACATATATGCTTCTTCTATTTTTTATAATATAATAATCATATTTTATTATACTAATCGAATTGAAATTTTATTCATTACATAAATATGAAACAGTATTTGGATGACACGAAGGAGCAGGTGGTACAACATAATTCACCACTTATATTCATTTAAACCTCCAACTACATATCCTTTAATACATATCTTTTAATAATTTTAAGTACAAGATATGTATTTATAAGTTTTTATGGATTTATTTAAAATTGTATTACTTTGGTTGTAAATCTGCTTCTTTACATTATAACAACTGCTTTTCTACACAATGTGTTTATTGCATTAAGTTAATTGTGTCTCACTTTATCTTAGATGGAAAAAAATACCTCTACTACGGATAGTCCACTTGCAACCACCGGAAGTGCAAGCGCTACCCATGATGTTGAAAATCAATATAAAAATCCACAAAATGCTCCACCATAAACTAAAGATCTAGCATTGAATGACAAACATGAACCTTCTATAGATAGCTATGATGGAAAAGGTAAGCGAAAGTTTTCTAAACCTCCCTCTTCTGCCTGGAAACATTTTGATATAGTGGGTGAAGGCTTAGATCGCAAAGTGAGATGTAAATATTGTTCAAGTGAGTATGTGTATGTATCCAGCAAGTCTGGTACATCAAACTTAAATGCTCATATTGCTATGCAATGCAAATTATTTCCTGGTAGATATGAGAAGAAGCAAAAAACTTTAGCTTTTGAAAATGTCACAAACAATAAAGAAGGTGTACTTGTTGCATACACATTTAGTATTGAGGCTTGTAGGCTTGCACTTACAGAAATGATTATAGTTGATGAATTGCCATTTAGTCATGTTGAGAATGAAGGATTTAAGAAGTATAGTAGAGTTTTGGAACCAAGGTTCCAAGTTCCTTCTCGTACCACTATTGCACGAGATTGCTTGAGTCTTTTCTTAAAGGAAAATGATAAATTAAAAGAATTTTTCTCTAAATCATTTCAAAGAGTTTGTTTAACCACTGACACATGGACTTCTGCTTAAAATTTGAATTATATGTGTCTCACTGCTCACTTCATCGATGATAATTGGAAACTCCAAAAAAGAATCTTAAATTTTTGTGTAGTTCCTAGTCACAAAGGTGATATCCTTGGGAAAGCAATTGAGCAGTGCTTGTTAGATTGGAGAATTGATAAGATATTTACTATTACTGTGGATAATGCTAGCTCAAATAATACATTAGTTTCTTACTTGCGTAAAAAAGTGAACAATTGGGGTGGTGCAATACTAGATGGTCAACATATGCATATGAGATGTGTAGCTCATATTCTAAATTTGGTTGTCAGAGAGAGCTTGAAAGAACATGATTCAAGCATAAATAAGATAAGAGAAGTTGTGAAATATGTCAAATGATCACCTTCAAGGTTGTTAAAATTTAAGGATTGAGTGGAGCAAGAGAAGATTGATACTAATAAACTTTTATGTTTAGATGTAGTAACAAGGTGGAATTCCACCTATTTAATGTTAGAAGCTGCAATAAGATTTCAGAACGCTTTTGAGCGTTTAGAAAAAGATGATGTGATATTTAAACAAGAGTTCAACAT
Source organism: Hippophae tibetana (assembly GCA_037013495.1). Lineage (NCBI taxonomy): Eukaryota > Viridiplantae > Streptophyta > Magnoliopsida > Rosales > Elaeagnaceae > Hippophae > Hippophae tibetana. The sequence continues at coordinate 30,361,934 of CM072802.1, read as the reverse complement.
TGGAAATGATAGTTGCAAAACTCCTGATATGTTTGATTGGTCTAATGCTCACATATTTGTGAGGTTTTTGAAAATATTTTATGATGCAACATTGAGGTTTTCTGGTTCTGTATATGTTACTTCAAATTTATTTTTGGATCAAATTTGTTTCATACATAACCAATTGAGTTTCTGGTGTGAAAATACAAATTTTTTGTTAAGCAAAATGGCAAAAGAAATGATAACAAAGTTCAATAAATATTGGGGAGGTGTAGATAAGATGAATGATTTTTTATTTATTGCAACTTTGCTTGATCCAAGACGTAAGGAACAAGGTTTGAAAATTTGTTTGGATCTTTTGTGTGACGAAGATGATATTATGGTTGGTCATATGATGAAAAAATTTAGACAAACTTTGAATAATATGTTTGATCAGTATTTAGTTTTGTATTCTGCAAATGTCCAAGCTACATGCTCACAACCTTTAGACACAGAAGAAGTGGATAGTTGTAACATTGATTCATTTTCACTGTGGATAGATCATTATAAAAAATGTGTCAAAGATGCAAAAAAGACAGACAACCAAACTGAAGTAGATAAATATTTGGGTGAGACATGTGAGGATGTGGATGATGAGTCTTTTAATCTTTTAAGTTGGTGGAAGGTGAACTCATCTAGATACAAGGTTCTTTCCAAGATTGCCAAAGATGTTTTAGCTACACCTATATCAACTGTAGCTTCTGAGTCTGCATTTTCTTAAGGGAGGAGGGTTATTGATTCTTTTAGAAGCTCATTGTCCCCAAAAACTGTTCAAGCACTTATTTGTACTCAGAACTGGATTCGATCATCACCAATAATTAACATTCGTGATTCCCTTGATGATATTGAAGCAATTGAAACAGGTAATATTATTTTAATTTTCATTAATAATTGATATCATTCTCTTATAATTTAATATTCTCATCACTTTCTATTATCTTCTATTTTGTAGATATGTTGAGAGACATTAAAGATATAACCCTTGATTAAGTACGATATATTATTATTTTATTTCATATGTATTTCATATATTATTTTTTATATATTTAGTTATTAATTTACTAATATTTTTTAAATTATGGCTAATAGGTGATGACACATTGAAGTTTTTTGCTATTGTTCTCAAGATTCAAGACAAGATTATTTTTAAGATGCCAATGGATGTTAAAGAGTGAAATGATCAAATTAATTTAGGTTTAGATTATTATGAACTATCTTTTTGTTTATTATTTGAATGAATTGTTAAATTTATTAAAATAACTATTGTAATCGTCATCGTTATTTACTTAATTGTATTATTTTTGTTTTATATAGGTTTGAACATTTTAGTCTTATTTTAATCTTTTCATTTGATTTTTTAAGGTTTCTTTTAATTAAAATGATTTTATGTTATGATTTATGTAAAAATTTAATTTTTTAATTCAAAAATATAATTAATTAAGTTTATTGTTCAGATTGATCGGATTGGTCGGATTGATCAGATGCTATCCGAATATTTTACGGATCGGATTGATCGGATGTAAAAATTGATCAAATCGGTTACAGATTAGGATGTTTCAATTCGATCGGATGTTCGGATCGGATCGAATGAGCATAAACTTAACGGTTTCGATCCGATGAACACCCCTAAGCTTAACCATATGGTTAGTTGAGTCTAGGTCTTAACCATACTTATGTTTATGTGAAATTATTGATCATAATATGACTAATAGTCAAGCCTATTGGATTCTTTAATTTAACGCGTTAATTAAAGAAAAAGTAAAAATAAAATGAAGACGAATTAAGTTGCACTCTTTCAGTGAACAAATAGAACTGCCCAAGCTAGCAAGAGCTGAAGTCTTACTTTCATTTTTAAATAGCTTTTTTTTTTTAATGGAAAAAATGCATAAGTCAATAAAACTACACTGTATATTTTGAAAAAAAAAATTACACTGTAATTTTTCTTACAAGAAACACGCAAATTACATGTATTATCTTGTTTATATTAATCGCATGTGTCAGAATAGATTTAAAAATATTATTTTATAAAATAACTAGACAATTTAAAATAATACGATAAGTTCAAAATGAAAATATTTTTTAATATATATATATATATATATGTACAAATTGGGCTAAAAAATTATTTATAATAAAAATTACTAAAACAAAGCAAAACAAAATTTTTGATAAGCATGAAGACTGATTGTAATTTAATATTTAGTTAAGTCTGGCATTTAACATTATAAAAGAAAACAATATGCTTAGTTTCACGTGCGTGATTAAATTTATGTCTAAATAGTTAAACTAAATTTTCATAGTAACATAAATAAAATAAAAAAGACATGCAAATAGCATGTGTTGTTCTCGTGACAAATTAAGCATGCATTCATAGACTTGTTTTTGAAGGATATGTCTTCATAAAATTACAAAACTCCAATTAATTTGAATACAATATCACGTTGTTGATGTTATTATATTTGATGCGAGAAACACAAAAACACGTTAGAGAATGATAAGACCAACTCAGCTTTTTGTCCGGAGGTTTTTGGCTGTTTCAAGCCTCTAGTTGTTAAACTGCTTGGAAGTCAAAGAACAAAGCCCCTAAAAAAGCCGAGTAGCGCCTAAATCAAAGAATTATTATTAGAATAACAAAAATCTCAAAGTATTGGTTAAAGAGTGATGTTAGATATATGTTATATGCATTGTCTAACTGAGGTGTTAGTATTGAATTAAATGTTAAATTAAGAATAATAAAATAGGTAGAAATAATTATAAAATTATCTATTAATATAAACTTATTATATTGCGATATACAATTGACTAAATATATCGTATAATATATAAATTAATTAATTATATTATGATATATGAATTAATACTTGATAAAAATTGTTTTCTTAGTGTGAAATGCCTTTTATCATTACTACACTACTTAAGTTAAAATATTACCAATTCTATTTCCTTATTATATTAACCTTATTTCACATATTTATTTCATAATTTCTAACATCAACACATTCTCGTTACTTTTTGTTAACTCTCTTAATTCTTTGTATAAATACCACCTTGCTCTTGAATCCAATTCTCACCAACTCCAATCAAATATCATAAATTCAACTTGAGGGAAAATGGAAACTCTTCAAGCTGCATCAAGAGCCTCTTCTTTAATGGGTTCTTCACAAAAATTGAATTCTTTTATAGCTACCATCAAAGTTGTGCCCAAGATTCATATGAGTAGTAATTCACTTTGTCAACCATGGCTCCAAAAACAGAGTTTGGTTGGTGATCACATCAAAAACTCCATAGTTTCAAGCACTACATCCCAAATGGAATCAGATTCCAACTCTAACATCAACGCCATTAAACTTTCAAATCAAGTCACCATGATTGCTAAAATGCATGTAGTAATGGGAGCTATTGCAGATAGAATTGAGATGCACAACAACATTGGAGCACAACGTGACAATTGGAACTATCTTTTTCTCACATCCATTAATGGAATAACACTGACTGCTTCAACAATGGCTGGAATTGGAGCCATTTTCGCCAAATCTGGAGCACCATTTATAGCTCTTAAACTCTCTTCTACCTTACTTTACTTTTCAGCCACTGTTATGTTGCTGGTTATGAACAAAATTCAGCCATCACAATTAGCTGAAGAACAGAGAAACTCTGCCAGACTCTTCAAGCAACTTTATGCTCAAATTGAGACTATGTTATCTCTTCGAAGTCCTTCAAATACTGATGCTAATGAAGCAATCGATAGAGTTCTAGCACTAGACAAAGCATACCCACTTCCACTTTTAGGCTCAATGCTTGAAAAATTCCCCAAGACTGTGGAGCCAACAGTGTGGTGGCCAAAACAAAAGCAAAGTACTGAAGGGTACTTTGGGAATATAAAAAATAATGGAAATGGTTGGAGTGAAAATTTGGAAGAGGAAATGAAAGAGATTGTTGGGATTTTAGAAAGGAAAGATTTAGCTGAGTATATGATGTTGGGTTTAAAGGCTCTAAAACTACATAGATTCTTATCAGTTGCTGGTCCTGTATTGACAGGTCTTGGTGCTTTGGGGTGTGCTTTTGTGGGCACTAGTATTAGTCATCACGGACAAGTATGGGCTGTGATGTTAGGAGTTATTTCAGGAGCTTTGGCAAGCATTGTGAATACTGTTGAACATGGAGGACAAGTTGGAATGGTGTTTGAAATGTATAGAAGTAATGCCGGTTTGTTTAAGTTCATTGGTGAGACAATAAGATCAAATTTAAGTGAAATAGATTTTGAGAGAAGAGAAAATGGGGAAATTTTTCAAATGAAGGTGGCTTTGCTTTTGGGTAGGAATTTATCAGAACTTAAGCAACTTGCTGCTGCTTCAAAATTTGGTGTTGCCTGTAGTTGTGAAGATGAGTTTGCTAGCAAGCTTTTCTAGTCACTCTAATATGATCATAATTTTTAACATTTGATTTGTTATCAGTTTAGATCTAATCTGTCATATTAAATAAATTATATATCAATAATTTTTGTTACTTTCAGTTATGTGCATTGAACGTTAAAAATTTAAGATATAAATTAAATAGAGTATTATTTTTAATTATGATAGTTCATTTGTATTATAATAATTTAAATAAATGATTAAAATAATTATTAATTTTATAAATATATAATATACAGTTTATTTTTATTAGCTATATTTTTTACTTTAATTGAATATTTGAATTTCATAGTGTTGAGGAAAAGAAAAAAAATAACATCTTAAAAAGTTTTTACAATAGATATATAAAATAATATTTTAATCAATTCTTCGTGAACAGAGATAAAAAAATATTATATATATATATATATATATATATATATATATATATATATTAAAAGTAAAAAAATTTATATATTAAATAATTACGAGAGTAAAGAAAAATGCCAAAACATCCGTGAACATAAAGTTCAACAAATAACTGTTTTTTCAAAAAAATTGTTAGATAGCTTTTTTATTTTTCATAATATTAAAAGTTATACTCTTAAAGATAAATAAAAATAAAAGTAATAATATAATAAAAAGTTTGATTCAAAATTGTCCATCATGTTTTCTCGTATCTTCTTGTATTTTTAAATTATCAAATAATTTTTCTCCCTTCGTTTTAAGTTACAATTTTAATTCAGACCATATTGTTGGATCTAAAAAAACCTTATCAAATAAACTCACAAAAGATTTGAAAAAACAAAAAAAATCATTATCAAATTATTTAATAAATTAGATATATAATAACTATTAGTATCGTATTGATAACAAAAAAAATACATAAAAATAATTATATAATTTTTAACTATTTTATTTTTATAAATAAATTTAAGAAAAAATTATTAAAAATAAAAACAGAAGATTTTTTGTATTTTTAATTTTGTTTTTACTAAATTATTAAATGTGTTATTTATTATTTTAACTTTATATAATGTTTTTTTAATGAAATCATGATTAGATAATTCAAATTTTTAGATTTCTAGTTTTTCATGTTTAAGTAAATCATATCTCATATTATTTATTATTTTATAAATAATTAATTTAATTAAGAATATTAAAAAATTTAAAAAATATAAATAAAATAATTATATTTAATCTATAATTTTTAATTTTATAATAAAGAATCTTACAACAATTTGATTATCGTACCTAAAGTCTCTTAAAATTTTTATTTTTAATTTTTAATTAAGTCACTATATTTTTTATTTTTTATTTTAAAAATAATTAATTTCTATTAAAAATATTATAGTTTTAAAAAATAATAACCAAAAAAAATATATGAAAACTATAAATTTTTTAATTTTATAAGAAAAATTATAAAAAGGTGATTAAACAATCTTAACTAGAGTTTTTTTAAAATTATAGTTTTTAATTCTTATTTTAATCATTATATATATTATGTATTATCCTAAAGAATTAATATTAATTAAAAACATTAAAAAATAAATTTATCATTAAATAATTTGAATTTTTTTTTAAATCTAGTTTTTAATTTCTAATTAAGTCAATATCTTATCTTAAATAATTAATTTGAATTAAAAAAATATTAAAAAACAAATATATAAAGTGGGGATTAAATAATCAAAACTAAAATTTCTTAAAATTATAGATTTTTTAATTCCTATTTAAGTCATCATGTTCATTATTTATGATTCTATATTTTTTTATTGAAAATTTAAAATTTAAAAAAAGTATGACTAATAAAATATGCAAATAAAAATTTAAAATAAAAAACCACAAATAGTTTTGTGATATATCCTTTTTTAGGAGTTAAAAAATTAAATAGTAAATATTATTAAGAACATTATAGTAATTTTTTAATAAATACGTAAACTCATATATTTATAATAGTTGTAATATCAATACTAATAGATGTGGTGAAATATAACTACCTTTTTAATAAAAGATTGAAAAATAATACAAATTACGAGAAAAATACTTACATTGACAAAATTAAGGATATAAAACTTTAAAATAAATTGGGAATACAAAACAATTTATATTATTGAATTTAATTTTTTTAAACTTTATTTTTTTAACATTGAATAGAGTGTGCTTAACTTATTTAATAGAAAGAGAAGACGGAGAGAGATGTAGAAGGACTAAAGTCTCTCTTTTATATGAAGATAAAGAAGTAAAACATTAAAAAGTAGAAAAACTTTACTAAATTGAACAAATTGAACAAATTGATGATAATTTATTAGAAAATGTTAAAAAAAATTCTTATTTTCTAAAAAGTTATTAAAGAATTTAAATAATTAAAAATCCAGTGATGTATCAAAAATGCATTTTTTTTAAATTTTATGAATATAATTGAATAAGAATTAAATAAATTAAAATTTATTTTACTTAATTAAATTAATATATAAAATGAATTGAAAGCAATTATCTTATTACATGTTATAATTTTTAAGGTTAATGTTATCTTATAAAAACTATTTTGAGTATAATATAATTTTCTTCTTTTTTAAATATAAATTCAATTCTTTATAATAATTATAAGATTAGTACGTTTCAAAGTCACAATTAACTACCTTTGCATTACACATGCAAATCAAGGAGTGAAATTCTTGTTAGTGTTGGAAAATGAAGAGGTATGCAGGGATTCTCTATTTACACTGAATTAATTAATTTCTCTGCAAGTAATAAATTAATTAATTATATTATTCGGTAATAAATTAATAATTAGAGTTCTAAAGTTTGTCTTTAACTTCTTCTTTTTTTCTTTTCAAGATGTGATAAGAGGATAATTTGTTAAATCTCTTTTTTTTTTTGAATATTTATATAAAAATAATTTAAAAAATAATTTTCTTATTAAATTAATTAAAATAATAATATTGCTTTTAATTTTTTAGACAAATAATTTAATAAATCATAATGATATTAGGATATTGATTCCTAAAATTAAAAAATATATGTATTTAATTATAATTAAAAATGTATATTATTAAATTATTTTTATTCAAAAATCAAGTACATTTAATAAAATTAGCCGTATAATGATTCCTCAAAAATAGGGATGAACATGGGTACTAATGGAGACGATTTTGATATAATTATTCCTGAATCAAATTATAAAATTAGTACTAAAAAATTGTTGCAGTTTAAGGACGATTTTTCACACCCATGTGACAGTTCAAGATAATTTAAAAAAAACTCAAAAAATCTAAAAAAAATAATTTAATTTATTAAATATATATAATTAATGTTCGGTTTATAATTTAATTAAATAAATATAATTAATTTTGGATACGGATGGATATGGTTTGCAATATAACCGTAACTCGAACCATACATGTTGATTCATTTTCAGTTTATATTTGAAACCGTACTCGTCCCTAAAATTTATCGGATAAAAATCAAACCGTCAATTCGAATAACTGTGGATAATCAAACCCGTGTTTTTTTTACCCATTCCTACTCAAAAGTTAAAAAGTCTAGATAAAATCACGATGAGATAAAATCTCAAATGTTCTCTCTTCAAAGGAAGCACACATATTAATGTATTGGGTTCTTATAAATTTGGTAATCCTTACTATCACAATAAAATTCAAGTAAATTTGTCATTTTAGATAAACATTCTCCGTCATTTCCCTCTATTTTTGTATTGATTCTATTTTTTGTAAAGCTTATGCAGAATTATCTCATGGGGCACAACATGTAAAAATAAAATAATTTTAATACAGTAAAATAATGATACCGATAATTTAACGTAGTTCACTCTTTAATTTAGGTCACGTCTACTGAACAAACTCGAAAAAATATTTCTTATACTAATAAAATTAATGAGTATAAAGTGAGAGACTATACAACAAATTGAGATAAACTCAAATTTGTGCACATAAGTGCTTTCAAAATTCACTATTTTGTCACTCTTCTTTAGAAAAAATATCCCAATTTTTTTAAAATATTCTCTACCACTCTCTCACACACACAATACTATTTTTCATCAAAGAAAATTGTTAATTTGACTTTTCTTTTCTTCTCTTCTTTGGTGTGCCTCTCTAAGGTAAAAATATTGCCTATCATTTAGGTGGTTAGAAATTGGCCAAATTTTAGCTACAATTTTTTTTTTATGAATTTGTCAAATGTGGTTACACTTAAATTTTTATTTTCTTTCCTTTTCATATAGGCAGGACCTACAAATCTCTCTCTCCTGACTACATAGAAGGCACCACCAATATAAAAGCTAAATGACAATATTCAAAAATTTATTTTGGAAGAAATTTCGTCAATATATGTGATTCATTTTCCTTTATATGGATCTTTTCAAGCTGTAGTAGCTTCTTCTCCATTACATCCATAGTCCAATGATATCTCACATCAATATGTTTTGAAATCGAATGAAATGAGACATTCTTTCCAAGGTGGATAACACTATGACTATCATAAAATAAATAGTAACTATCTTGCTACAACCTAAGTTCTTTAAAGAACTTTTTCATCCATAACAACTATTTAGATACTTCTGTTGCTGTTATAAGCTCTGTTTCTGTAGTGGACAGTGCAACAAATTTTTGTAACTTTGATTGCCATGATATAACTCCCCCTACAAATGTAATTAGGTAACCTAAAGTGGATTTTCTAGAGTCCACATTGCCAGCATTATTTGCATCTGTGTATCCAACTAACACAAGTTTGTCATTTCCAAAATATAGACATATTTTGGAAGAACCTCAAGATACTTGAAAATCCATTTCACTGCAGCCGAATGTTCCTTTCCTGGATTTGAAATGAATCTACTCACAACTCCAACTACTAAGCGATATCTGGTTGTATACAAACCATGGCATATATCAGACTTCCAATTGTTCAAGCATATGAAATATTTTCCATCTATTACTTCTCTTTGTTTGTAGAAGGGTTTTACTTAAAACTTAGCTTAAAGTGATTAACAAGAGGACAACTAATCACTTTAGCCTTGTCTATATGAAATATCTGAAGTACTTTTTCAATGTACTTCTCCTGTGACAACCATAATTTCTTGGCGTTTCTATCTCTAATAATACTTATGCCAAGAATCTACTTTGTTGGCCCCAATTATTTCATGGAAAAAGACTTACTCAACTGCTTTTTCAAGTTGTTGATTTTAAAAATATTCCGGTCAACAATCAACATATCATCCACATAGAGCAAAAGAATAATGAAATCATCATTAAGGAATTTATGTACAAAAACACATTGGTCTGAAATGATCTTTTTGTAGTCTTTCTCAACCATAACAGACTCAAACTTCTTGTACCATTGTCTCGGTGCATGTTTTAAGTCGTAAAGGCTTTTCTTCAATTTGAAAACATAATCCTCTGTTCTCTTTTGCTTGAAACCCTCTGGCTGCTCCATGCATATCTCTTCTTCCAAGTCACTATGTAAAAGGGAAATTTTGACATTAATTTGCTCAACTTCCAGGTCAATACTTGCTGCTAACCCCATCACAGTACGAATGGATGTTATTTTCACAACTGGCGAGAAAATCCCATCAAAGTCAACTCTTTTTTCTTTGGATGAATCCCTTGATAACTAGTTTGACTTTGTATCACGGACTGCTTTGTATCACGAACTAGAACTATGTTCTTCATGCTTCATCCTGAACACCCATTTATTTTTCAAAGCCTTATCATAGTAATAAGCTGATTTTCGGTAAGGTTTGCTTACGGGACAAGGTGATTCCTATTCCAGAAGTTCCTGGCCAAGTGGTCAGGTCTGTTACAATTATAACACATGAATGTTTTATTTCTTAAGGGGGTTGAGGTCCATTATGTGGAGGATAATTTTTGTTTCTATTTTGGTGGTTATAGTTCTGGTTATTATTACGATTATGAGTTTTCATGTTTCTTCCTTTAGGTTTCAGAATCGTAGAGGAAGATTTCTTATTCACTACTACAAAAAAGGGTATAAAAGTCGGTTTTTAACCGACTTTAAACAAAGGAATTTTTCTTAGAAAGTCTCATAACCTATCTAAGAAAAGAAGAAGAAGCCCGAAAACAAGATCAAAAGATGAAGTACTCGTTGTCTCAAACAACAGTACCAATCACTACTACAAAAAGGGGTATATAAGTCGATGGGTAAAGTCGGTTTTTACCAAAAACCGACTTTTAATGAATTTAAAGTCGGTTGTCCACGTCAACCGACGCTATCCACGTAACGTAGCGTCGGTTGACGTGGTTAACCGACGCTATCCACGTAACGTAGCGTCGGTTGACGTGGACAACCGACTTTAAATTCATTAAAAGTCGGTTTTTGGTAAAAACCGACTTTACCCATCGACTTATATACCCCTTTTGTAGTAGTGATTGGTACTGTTGTTTGAGACAACGAGTACTTCATCTTTTGATCTTGTTTTCGGGCTTCTTCTTCTTTTCTTAGATAGGTTATGAGACTTTCTAAGAAAAATTCCTTAGTTTTATATCTAAGTTCATTCTTAAAATCTTTCTATGTAGAGGTAATTTATCTATAATAACAACAGATTGAAATTGTTCATCTAAAGCCATACCTTTAGAAGTTATTTCATGTGTTATCTTTTGCAGTTCGTGTGATTGAGCTTCCACAAATTTTCCATCAATCATTTGGTACTTCATGTATCTACTAACAACATACTTCTTTGTTCCAGCTTCCTCAGTGTCATACTTCTTTTGAAGTGCATCCCAAATTTCCTTAACAGAATTATAATAGTCATACAAGTTATGAGCTAAACCATTAAGAATATTTTTTTTGCATAGAAAATCATTTTCCATCATGTGTCTAAATCCTTTATTGTAGCTTCAATAGGAGGATTAGGCAATGTTGGTTTTTCAATAGTAAGAACAGAAGCGACCTTTTTCATGGTTAAGAAAAATAACATTTTTTGTCTCTATCTTTTAAAGTGTAGTCCCTTGAAACAAAACGGTTTGTTGATATCACCAGTTAACATTTCAATAGACATAACAGATAGAAATCGTCTTAATATTGTTAGAACAAGTATGTGAAAACAATGTAAGAACAATATTATCGATATACTGAAATGTACTACTTGGATTGAGTCGCGGACTAGGTCGTTCTCTTCAAGACGTTTCTGTCTCGAAGCTTCATTGCGCTGATGAAGTCCGAAATGGTACACCTCTAAAGTTTATATTGCTCGAAAAACTCTAAAAAAATATTTAGTATCTTCTTTTTCTAAGAGTTATTTTCAAAAATGATGTGTATAAATCGAGAGTTAAAACCCTTTATTTATAGTTTAAAAAAATATGTGACAATTATGATAAATAACAGTCATATTTTGGTAGAAAAATAATTTATTTCCAAAAAATAAAATATTATCTCACATATACTTGGGTTCGGCACGGTCGGTGACAATTCACATTTACCTAAGTCATCTCACCTTACACAAAAGTGTGTTCTTTGGAGCCCAAATCTAATAGTCTATCATTCTCTATTTAAACATTTTCTAGGAGATGTAGTGTTTTCACACTTATTCTCATCATCAATTTTTTATTTAAATTCATTTGCGACTTACATTAACTGGATTGGTATAAGATTGATAAAATGCAATGGTACGGTATATGTATCATAACTGGCATATATGAGCCAAATTGATGGTGATACTTATTGTCATCTGAGTCCCAATAAGCCTACTTTGCTGCTTTTAAATCATCATCAAATTTCTGGGTTGGATCACCTTTTCCGAAAAGCTTGTCAGTGTTGGCTGCAGTGAGCATCATCAAACAGAGGAAAACCAACACTGAAAACACTGATAAAGCAAGCATAAGGAGAGAAGCGATGCGACAGTTTGCTTTGTGTGCATATTCAACAGAGGCTAGAGCAATAAAGGTAATTGGAAACGAGTAAGCCCACCATGCAACATTGAACCTCCTCATAGATTTCTTGAAAAGCGCTGGCCTACTAACCTGTTTTAGTGCAGAAAGTGATTTGTTAAGTGTAATATTTTCATATCATATCATATCAGTAAAGAGGATGTGCTTCTGAACGGAAATTACCAGAGAAATGAACATAAACAAAGAAAGAAAGAAGAGCATCTTTGATTGGGTGTCAAAAGTCCCTGAGATAGAGCTCCAAGCTAAACTTGCCAAACTAGGAGTGGCAGGGAACAAAAGAAAGGTTGGCTGCAAGGTGGCTGGAAACTGTTTCCTACCTATTAAACGCTGATAGAGTGTAACAAAGAGAATCAAATAGTGTGCCATCCCAAGAGAGAACATAAAAACTGCACTTTCTTTCCAACCCATTTGTGCTGCTGTTTGAGCACCCACCAGATTCCCTATCACAGATATCTGGCTGGTCGGATTTGCCACCATTGATAGGAAACGTTTTTCTGTGGTGAACCACTGGCCATAGATTTTTAAATCGAGTATAAAAATGGGAACGGTGAAAACCCACCAGAGAACATCGTATTGAACAGAATTGGGAATTATTAACGGTGCTGATTGAAGCAAGAGAAGCCATGAAATCCATGGAGCGTACAAGTAGTTCAATCCTATGTGGTGTGAGAACTCTGCCTTTACCAAACGAAAGTGAAGAAAACATTTGAGAATGTAAAGAAAAGACAGTAAAGTTGATGCTAAAAGAGCAAGACAATAGAGTAAAAGAAAGGTTGTAGAAGGGAACTTGTGGAATAAGAGATGGGTAGCCTTAGAGTCAGTCCTATGCAGTGTTAAAACCTTCCAGAGTAAAGATTGGGCACCAAAAGATATGCTTATTCTGAAATAGCCTGCATGGATTCTACCTAATAATGTGGTTTTTACTAATGTTTTGGTTTTTGTAGTTTTAATGGAGGGGTCACAATTACTTACTTGACTGGTAGTAGTAGAAGCATCAATTGTGACCTGAAATGGAGGTTTGTTCTCTGCAGTTTCTTCCATTGATAGAGAAGCTAAAAACCTAAGCAAGTGGCTTCAAATGGTAGTTGATACTGCTTTGCTTTCAATAAAGGAATGTGTTTATGCTTATATATATATATAGGGAGAAAGTGAGGCCTAGAGAAAATGTTTATAGAATTGATATAACATTGAAAATTGAAGCCACTCATCATCACACTCACACCACACTAATTAGAAATTTGAAACTTGGATTCAATTCCTAATACATGGAGCACTTTTAGAAGATTTGTTTGGACAAGTCAGTATCTTGTTTTAGATTTATGTATTTTCTATTTAACCAGTACTTGTAGGTCTCTGACCGTAAGATTTGGTTAGTGAAACATAGTACTAGCTTCCCCTGAAGCTGTAAATGATAATACGATTGGGTTATAATAAGCATTCAAGTAACATAGGTTGTCTTATTACTCTTTATGGTCTTGTTCTATACCATCTTGAGGATAAATTGTTCATTAAATTTTTAATTGCTTAGCCAGTTTCTTTCCTAATAGCATTTTCCTATTTAGTATTTTTGACTATAAATGAAATTTCAAAATTGTAATATTCGAATTAATCTGATCTCCAAAGTTATGAGATATTATTGCTCGACAAAAGCCTATAACCAGAGTTAGGGACCCAATTTCTTGTTGTGAGAAATGTAATTAGGATATCTTTAGTTAAGTCAATTAGAGTAAGTATTTTTTTATAGCAATTTTGCTTTTTTATTACGAAAAAATAACAATATGGGATTAATTAATTATTTATTAATTTTATAATTATTATTATCTATTAGTAAAGATAATTTATGAAATCGATATCTTTGAAATAATATAATAAAAATAAAAATAAAATAAAAAAATTGATCATGATTTATCAATTTTTTCAAAATAAAATAAATAATTTTTTATAAAAATAACAAAATTAATTAAATTATTATTTTTACTTGTCCATAACCTACTATATCTATTATAAGTTCAAGAAAAACAAAAGATTTGGACCCAATTTTTTTATGTTTAAATGGATATGCCCACTGGATTAAAAGAATCCGTAAAACAATTATTTCTTTAATTTTTACCCGCACTAGTTGATAAGCACCTAATAAAAATGAAAACGCTACCCTGATTATATTTAATGATTGTTATCATATAATTTGTTATTTTATAATAATTTATTGTAAATAACAATGTTCAACAAAAATAACTGAGTACGAGAGAATAAAAAAAAAACCCAAAATGATGGATGGACCAAAATCTTTTACTAAGTAAGCAAAGTACGGCAACAAGGAAAGATTACACGCGATATTATTCTCAAATGTTAGTTTGAGGGAAAAAAAATCGTTCATTTAATGTTTCCTAACCTTTTTCTTTCTTCAGTTTAGTGTAATTTTTTTTAAGAATATAAATAAATTATGTGGGTTTTTAAAATAATTTTATTATAAATTTTATATTTTTAATTTTAGAGATATAATATATTATGAATATATTATTAAAATTTAAACAATATAATACAATTGAATAGTAAAAAATATAAGCATTTGTAGGTAGAAATAAAAAATGTGTTATTTTTTTTTTATAATAACAGTTTATTTTATTTTATTTATTAGTTAGTTAATATTATTAAAATTAATGTAAAAAATTAAAAAAAATATAAAAATATTTAATTATCTTATATTTTAATCATCGAGTTAATTTTTTAAAATTAATTTAATAAAATAACAGGATTTATAATTCTTAAAATAATAATTTTAAAATTTAAGTACATTTTTAAACAAAATTTTAAAGTTACTTGTGAGAGAAATTATGAAATTAATAGCATTAAACCAGTGCGATAAGAAATTATTTATAATTCCTAATGTTTTGTGGTGATCATATAATTGTGGAGTTCCTGACCACAAAAAATAATAATAATATATATATTGTGGAGTCCAGTACATCATGTACATAGTCTGCCATGCACTTGATATCTTTAAAAACAAATAGTTTTAGAGTAAAAATAATATTTAAATTTTATATTTATTTTTTTATAACAATTTGATTTTATCATTATACAAAAAATGATCTTTCATATTAAAAAATATGACTTGATGTCTTGTAAGCCTTGAGAGGTCTATGTCTGTTGATGATAAACCGTCTTTCCAGCTTGCTACGAAAAAGAAGTTAATTATCTGGTATAAAAGATATTTCATATAACTAATTATTTTTTCCTAAATCGTTCTACGATTGCATTTTATTTGAATGATTTTACAACTTTATCCTTCATCCTTTATAACCCCAATGATAGCACATCCTCACTCGACGATGAGCTCAAAGCCTTGGACCAAGATTTTCATTAAGGTTGAACAACGAGAATTTAATTTGTTCACCTTCTGATCAACACCTTTTATCACATTCATTTAATCCTAAACCATGTATACATAATTTAATTTATTCATCTTTTGATCAATTTACCAAAAATCGGTTATAATTTTTATATTCTAAATAATTATTATTAATTTATAATTTAAATGTTACGTATATACTCGGACGTCGTTGATCACTTTTATTATTTTCAAATGGATAAATTCTAAGATTTTAACTAATTTAACAAAATTGAGCTAATCAATTACCTTTATAAAAGAGAAAAAAAAATTACAAATTTTATGATGTCTTAAAAGTGGAGATGGAGACTTTATTTATAGCTTAAAATACAACTATCTTCATTTTTAATAAATGTGATTTTTTCAAATTTATTGACTAAAGAGCTATGCAATAAATCTCCACCTTAGCAACTTAGTAATTCTTAAACGATTTCTTCAATCTCTACATCAACGATATCATTACCAATTCAAATTTACAGAATGTTAATCAAGTGCAGACAATGTTTGAACTTGATTGTTGTTATCAACTTGGTCATCATATCTGTTAGATTCTTTATAGAATTAATCTTTTTAACTAATACTCCATTCTTTTTACTAATCTCTCACATGAAATGGTAACAAACGTCAATGTGCTTTGTACGTGATTGGTAAACTTGGTTCTTTGTTAAATGAATAGCATTTTGATTGTCACAAAACATCTTAATATGTTTTTAACCAACTTCCAAGTCTTCAAGAAAACCTCATAACCAGCTAGCTTCCTTCATAGTCTCTATAACTGTCATATACTCTACCTCTGTAGTAGACAAAACAACTGTGGACTACAAAGTAGACTTCCAACTTATTGATCCCCTAGTAAGAGTAAACATATAACCAGTAGTTGGCCGATGTTTATCTAAATCTCCTACATAATCAGAATCATAATATTTGACTACACATTTACCAAAATTATTATCCTGCTGAAATACTAAACCAACATCTATAATATTTAAAATATACAGTAGAATCCATTTCATAGCCAACCAATGTCCTTTACCAGGATCATGCATGTACTTGCTTACAACACCAACCGCATGTAAAAATATCAGGTCTCATACACACCATTGCATACATCAAGCTACCAACTGCATTTGCATGCGATACCTTTGCCATGTATTCTCGTTTTGCATCATTCTTAGGAGATAATTAAGCACTAAGCTTAAAACGAGGAACGAGAAACAAGCGGAATACCTATAGGTTTTATCTGTTCATTTATACCAAAACGTTGTAGTACATTCTTCAAATATTGACTATGAGTCAAACTAAGCTTCCCCTTCTTCATGTCTCTACTTGTTTCCATGCTGAGAATCTTCTTGCCTTCTCCCAGATCTTTCATCTCGAACACCTGATTTAGTTGAGCCTTCAACTTCTCAATTTTTGCTTGGCTCTTCGATGTAATCAACATATCATCAAAGTACAATAGGAGATAGATGAAAGAATCATCTTGTAGCTTGCAAAAATACACACAATGATTATGTGTGCTTCTAGTATATTTCTACTGCAACATAAACTGATCAAATCGTTTATACCACTGCCTCAGAGATTGCTTCAATCCATACAATGATTTGTTAAGTTTGTAAACCCATGTCTCTTTACTAGCAACATTAAACTCTTCTAGTTGAGACATATAGATTTCCTTTTCCAAGCCACCGTATAGAAACATGGTTTTCACATCAAGTTGAACTAGTTCCAAATCCAAATATGCTACCAAGGCCAACAAAATTCTAATGGAGGAATGTTTTACAACTAGAGAAAAATACCTCGTTATAATTGATTCCCTCATTTAGAGCGTAGCCCTTAGTCACTAACCTTGCCTTGTAACGAATATCATCTTTGTTAGGAAATCTTTCTTTCTTTGCATACACCCATTTGCAGCCAATTGCCTTTTTTTCCCTTAGGTAGTTGTGTCAATTCCCATGTCTTATTCTTTTGAAAGGACATAATTTATTTGTCCATGGTTTCCTTCTATCTTTCAACTTCAGGGATTTTAAATTTTTTCTTTATATATGGAAGGAACATCATCATGCACAACTAAAAGTGCACAGACTATAGTATTCTTAAACTGAGCAGGTAGATTTTTCATATCTTTTTATCGAGCAGGAACCTTGACATTTTGTCGTTGTGGCCTATCAATTGCAGTTTCTTCTTGTTACTATGGAGGTTCTTGGGTTAAAAGCTCTTCTTCATCTGATTCATCTTCTACCAATGAAGGATCAACTTCTGTCTTATCTTCACCAACTGGATTAATAATTTTTCTTTTAAATTCCATCTGCTTTGGAGTTTGCTGCACCTATTGCAAAGTGCCATCAATCTTCTCATTTACCTTTCTCAATAAGGCATATTCATCAAAAGTAACATCTCTACTGAAGATTATCTTTTTCGTTTCAAAGCACCATAGTTGATATCTTTTCGAACCAAAGGGGATCCCAAAAAAATAGCTTTCTTGAATTTTGAATCCAAATTTGATTATGTTACATGGTAGTATACAATAGAACCAAACACATGCAAGAAATCATAATATCTAGTAGGTTTTCCAAACCATACCTCCATAGACGATTTGCTTTCAAGAGTAGACGATGGTAGACGATTGACAAGATGACATGCATACGTCACAGCCTCAACCCAATACTGCTTGCTTAACACATCATTTGACAATATACATCAAACCTTCTCCAACAAAGTCTGGTTCATATGTTCTACAACTCAGTTCTATTGTGGTATTTTTTGAATAGTAAAGTGGCGTACTATCCCTTCTTCTTCACAAACTTTCATAAATGGATCGTTTGTGTACTCAGTGCCATTATTAGACCTCAAACGCTTGATTTTTCTACTAATTTGAGTCTCGATCATCTTTCTTCACTTGAGAAATATTCCTAACGCCTCATCCTTCTTCTTCTTCTTCATGAGATACACCCAAACTCTTCTGGAGAAGTCATCAACAAAAGTGACATAATAATATTTACCACTCATGGATAGAGTTCTTATTGGCCATCATACATTAGTATGGATGTAATCCAAAATTTATTTTTCATTATGGACTGTAGTGCCAAAAGTTACTCTTTTGTGCTTCCCTGATACAAAATTCTCACAGAATTCTAACTTGTCAATTCTCATACCTTTTAACGGACCTTGCTTTATAAGAACATGTAAATCTTTTTCACCAGCATGTCCCAAACACATATGTTATAACTTGGTGATTTTTAAATCTTTTTCTTCCTTTGAAACTACTGTTGATGTTGTCCCAATAACCGTACTACCAAGGTAGTAGTAGTAGTACAAGTTATTCTTTCGAAGCCACAAGTATTCCAAAAGTAACCTTTAATGTCCTATTTTGTATGATCATAATGAAACCTTTTGATTCTAAGACTCTCACAGTAATGAGATTCTTCTTCATATCTGGGATAATGAATATCTTTCAAGACTTTGGTTAAACCATCTTGATTTTTCAAATGAATTGTACCGATCCCATGATTTATTTTTGTTCAAGCAATCTTCCGTCTTAGAATTATTAGAGTTCTGACAATTTTTATTGTTTTAAATACACTGTACAAAACGAAAATATTTCTAAATATGTGTTTAAAAGTAACAATAGGTCAACAATAAAAGCATCTCATGCAATATCCTCTAATATTGTCCGTCTAAATTATGGGCAGACATTTAAAGGTTAAAACTAGAAGCTCAGACAATCGATCGCATGGTACAGAACAGAAAGTCTTTTAGCTATTATTCGTCTTAAAGTAGCCGTGTATATGAGCCGCATGAAAAGAAACA
Organism: Hippophae tibetana; assembly: GCA_037013495.1. Lineage (NCBI taxonomy): Eukaryota > Viridiplantae > Streptophyta > Magnoliopsida > Rosales > Elaeagnaceae > Hippophae > Hippophae tibetana. The sequence goes on along the minus strand of CM072802.1, from coordinate 30,342,414 downwards.
TACAAACTTCTTTTAAGATTGATTAGATGAGACTCTGGGCAGGATTTTGTACACAATGTTGAATATCATCTTGACCCCAAAAGCAATTGTTTTATTTCATGTGCAACCTTTAGGATTCGGCAAGTTATTTACTTTGGATTTTGGAATACAATGATATTTTCTCATATTTACATCTTCAATCTTTTTTCATACGCCACGGAAAATATTATATATCATAATCTCAAGTGGTATAATAATTTTTTATTTAATATAATTTTATAAACTTAATAATAATTATTAATAATATTATAACATCTAATTTAAAATCTATCTCAAACATGTGATGTATTGACACAATAGTTCAGTCGGTAAGATTGTGATGGTATTAACAAAGATCAAAGATACAATTCTAAATCCCAACATCCCGAACCAAAATGACCACTTCTAATTTTAATTAAAAATAAAAAAAATAATGTCAAATTTGTGACAGATTTTACTTTCCTTTTCTATAACCTCCGAAGGTGAAATTGCATGTATATAATATATGTGAGAGAGATATATCAATGTTCATAATAATTTCTATTCAAGGTGTACTTTCGTCATTTTCTTTAAACATATATACTTCCCATAAACAATACAAAAAGTATACAAGTCCTAATAATGATTCCAAGTGCACCATTTAATTAATAGACACTGAATGAAGATCAAAACAATGTAACATATTTTTTTATCAATAAAAAGATATTTCATAAATTTGTTATCCAAATGGGTAACACTGACAATAAACTAAGATACAACGGATAACAAGCAAATACTGCATAAGATCATGTTATCTATCTAGCTGTACTTCAATTATCTATAAGCAATTGATAATAAACAATGATAATGAAGGAAAGGAGAGCTTTATTTTAACATACTGCGGATGTATGTCATGTACTTAGTGTCATGATAATTTCCATGTTGTTAAGCATGATAAACCTATATTTGTGGTCCAATTTAAGGATCAAGAAATGCATGCTTTGTATTTTTTAACGTACTCGTGTAGTCAATAATTTTTATTTTGCATTTGTCTGGTAAAGTTATTCTGATTTGATCATTTGGAAATTTTCTTTTGCATGATGGTAGCACTCAGTAGCGTTATCCCTAATGTTTTGTTGCTTGCTATTACAGGTCTATGCCAGCACGTCTCCTTGTGTCTATATTGTTAATGTTGGATCTGCTGAATCAGAATCTCTTGCAAATGTTACGGTGGGTTTCGCAGATGCTTCTTAATCTTCATTCCAGTAGCTATATCTATTTTTCTGAGAGATTTAAGGTTTCTTACTAGTCAAACACTAATCTGGTATGCTTCATAGTTCATCCTAGCTTGATCCTGCCATACATGCTAGCTTTGCTTTAGCATTTCCGTATCACTTTAAAAAATCAAGTTATATACTGCTTACTCTGAACTAAATAAAGATGTTTCCGGATTTCAGGATTTATCCATCTCTTGGCAAAGTTAGCATGACACATCTTCTCTTTTCTTTTGCAGGAGATCCATGATAGTTTAGATTTTTCTAATGACGATGGAGATTACTCTTTTGGCATATTTTCTGTGAAATTTTCTACAGAGGGATGAGAACTTGTTGCTGGAAGTAGTGATGATTCAATATATGTGTATGATGTTGAAGCAAATAGGCTTTCTCTTCGTATTCAAGCACACATGGTATGATACACCATTTCCATGGAGATCTCTATTTTGTCTTAATGCATATGGATATTGTACGTGTTGAGTAAAATTTAGAATATACAATTTTAAATTTATTGATATTATATACAAATAAGTAAACAAACTACTTGTATTGTATTCACAATAAAAGACACTATAACACCTTTTTAATGTAACCCACAAATTGAAGAAAAATACAAACAATCAAAGAGAAAGCTCTCAACTCACACTTAAACCAAATGTAAGGTAAGTTATTTATAGTCCTCATCATGCAATTTACACCACACAAATATAAAACTAAGAAATAATTCTATCTACATAAATATTATTTACACACTTCTCTTTTCTACATCTTTCAAACACTCCATTTATTATTTTACATCTTTCAACCATTCCATTTATTTTTCTACATCCTTCAACCACTCCATTTATTAGGTTGGTGTTGATTTCCAATAATATAGTGTTGTATGCTTATACTTGTTTTATTTTGCACTCAGGATGTGAATACTATTTGTTTCACATATGAAAGTTGCCATCTTATTTATTCTGACAGTGATGATACTCTTGGAAAGGTAAATGGGAACTCATAAAGCAATTTTACGTAGAACTTCTTGGAAAAAATATTTATGACTTCCATCGCAATGAAAAAAAAACTCACTCATTGTCGAACCAAACTGCCATGAGGCCAATCAGAGTTGATGGTAGAGAGAAATTTCGAATATGGAATCAACTTTGTTCCGATTAAAGTAATTATATTAATATGTATAGTTTTATTTTTAGTTATATTCTAAGAATATGCACATGAATTAACTACAACCTTTCTCAATTATATTAAAACTATAAAATCAAATTTAAAACAAATATTGTCAAGATTGTCAGTTGCTTTGTGCATTTCTCCTCGCCTACTGTTTATGAAGTTTTGATTATTTTGTATTTCAGTCCTGTATTTATGCCTATGTAGTATATCAAAGAATAGAATGTACACTTTGTGCAACCTTGATTGGATGTTCTTTTTTTTTTTGAGATAGTTTTTCCTATCATGTGTTTCAATGACGATCATCAAAAACTTTGAGATGAAGACCCACATGAATACGTGAGGAAGGGTTATGGTAAGTGTTGATGATCTTCTTAGTTGCATAGAAAATGTTATAAATAATGTTATGTCAGAATAGTGAGGCCTAGAGAAAATGTTTTACAGAATTGATGTAACATTGAAAATTGAAGCCAACTCAACCTCACCACACCAATTAGAAGTTGGAAACTGGGAATCAATTCCTAAGACTTTGTAAACATAATTCAGTATGTTGGTTTAGATGTATATATTTTATATTTAATTTAACTAGGTTCCTAATAGTAAGATTTGGTTAAAGAAGCATAGTGCGTGCTTCCCCTGAAACTGCTGTTGCAATATTATTGTTCGACAACAGCTAATGAACTTGAAGGTTGAGCGCACTGTGCTATAAACAGCAAATAACTGAGTTTGGGACCCAACTTCTTGTAAATTGAAGAAAAATGGACTTGGATCCAATGGTTATGTTTGATGGTTGTAAATGTAAATTATCAACTATGCTCAGTGGAGTAAAGAGTTATTAAAAGTGGTTTATTTAATTATTCCATCACTATCTACTAAACACTTAATAAATAAAAAATAGGTTTAATCTAATACAAGTAGTTTCATTTTTTACTTCTTAAAAAATTATTTTTCTTACCATATATATTATAAGAAAATAAATATATATTTTTTACGAGATTAAAAATGAAACTAATAATATAATTAAATCATTTATGTAACAAAAATAAAAATAAAACTTCATTATTATATTATATAGTTATTCCAGTGCGACAAGAAATGAAAAGAAAAAGGTTGTTATCCTTTATATGCTTATTTTCCTAATTTGGTGATGTGGATATATATTGTGGAGTCCACATCATCATGCACGTTGCATATTGTCTGCTATGTTATATGCACTTGAGAGGTCTCTGGGCTCTTCCTGCATGTTGGTGATAAACGATCTTTCCTTACTATGATAAAAATAAGCTAGCTCTTAAATATTAAGCCCAAACTAATAGGTTTGAACTTTCAAACATGGATATATATGATTAGAAATGAAATTGATAGAACACAGACCTAGACAGTTTCAATGTTGATGTGCTATTCTTTTTAACGAAGTGATTTATGAATGTGACGCATAAGATCAATATTGAAGATAAGGAACCTAAACAAAGGCCAGAAAGATGTTACTTTTGAATGGTATTAATTTGGAATTAGTGAAGAGTAAGGATAGCATATTCCATTGGACTACCCTTGAAGAACAGAAAAGACATGCAATTGTTTGACGTTCAGATAATTTATATCTGTTTATTGTCATGGTACAGAACACAAGTCTTTTAGCTGTCGTTGGTTTACAAGCATTAATGTATATGAGCCCCAAAAGAAAAGAATCAAACATGCAAAGTGAAAGTATACGTCGGCAAAAAAATAATAAAAATAACATATTTTATGACTTTTAATTATAAAAATAACAATTCTTAATATCACTTCTTATTAACTCATATATTTTTATTATTAAAAATAGCATAATCAATCCCTTCACATATTAAACACCTTCTAATTAAATTACAATCATTTAAATATATTCAATCTCATTTAATATTATAATTGTTATTTTTATTGTTTTAAATTTTATGGATATTATTTTATATAATTCTTAATTGATATTTTGATTAGTTCTCATGATGCTCTCATGATTTTGTACACAAAGTTATTTCATGTGCACCTTTAGGGTTAGGTGGGTGATTCTCAAAATCACTCTACTTATGCATTAGTCACTTTATTTTTATAAAGAACAATTATATTACTTTCTCAATAAAAATGAAGAATATGAATGTTAGTTAATTTTTAAACAATATAATATTATTTTATTAATATTAATTTTTAAAAAATAATAAAGTATATTTAATAAAAACAAAATCATCATTTCAAATTTTTTCCTCCTTTTCTAGTTTAATTTTGGAGCCTCTTTTCATTTATAAACATGAAAATATCAAGATTTTTCAACTATATTCATTCTATTTTTATATTTTTTAAGCAAATAATCTTTATTCTCTCTATAATTGAAAAATAGTATAAATAATAATATATCAACCACCATACCACCTCTTGCTCCAAATAGTTTGAAGCTGATACGGTGATTAATATATTGTAGCTCATTTTTTCAAATATGAAGAAAATAAAAGATTGATAAAAAACGTTATGAAAAATCAGGGAAAATATAACTAAAAAATACTGATATTTTAGTTTATAATAGAAAAATGGTTCCAAAACTAAACCAGAGAATGAGGTAAGGTTATAAAGGAGGAACAAATTTAAAATGATAGTTTTATTTGATTAAATATACTTTATTATTTCATAAAAAAAATTATTAATAAAATGATATTATTATTTAAAAAGTGACTAATATGTCCTATTTTTATTGAGAGATTGGCATAAGTGTCTTTTGTGAAGAAAAAAAGTGATTAATGTGTCAACTTTACACAAACAAAGTGACTAAAATATTAAGTATACAAATAAAGTGATTCCTTAGTCAAGTCATCATCCTTTATGATTTATAAACTTATTTGAGATGTGTTAAATGATCTAGGTGGCAGGTTCAACTCATCTTAAATAAGTTGTAACTCAATTCAATTTATTTCATTCTTAAATGAGCTTAGATGAATTGAGCTCATTTTTATATGAGATAAGCTAGGTTGATGATGAGCAACTCATTTAATTGTTTTTATTAAACTCATTTAATTATTTTAAAACATTTAAATAATTATTAAAAAAGAAAATAAAAAAAAAGATTACATAAAATTAAAATTTCATTCAATACATATATCAACCACAAAGAAACCATTAGTTTTGTTGCTACAAATGTAAGTTCACAATATTAACCCCTAAAACATCATCATTGTGATTTTATTATTGAAAGAGTCCAAGACCTGTATGCAATAAGGATAAGGCGATTTTATTATTGAAAGAGTGCAAGACCTATATGCAATAAGGATAAGGCGATAAAAACTTCTTTAGGACTTGCTCCAATAAGCAACGAAAAATAAAAACAACAATAGTAAACAAAATCTCAAACGTGTAAATTAATTTAAAAGACATATAAAACAAGCACAAGCTACTCAGCTAGGAAGTAAAGCATGCTAAATAAAAAGTAAGTAGTTTTCTAATTAGAGTCTCGAGCCTATATGTGGTAACGTACACTATTATGACTTAGATTGTACTCAAAGAAAATAAGATCATTCAAATCCAATCATATGACAACGCAAACCCATATGGAATTTTTATCTATGTGGTAAACCGTCAGGTTATTTATGAAAACCACTTGGTAGAAAATAAATTTATTAAGCAATAAAATAAATATAACTTAATAGAAATATAAATACAAATAACTCTATCAGTTGGAACCTCTACCTTAATTGTTTATTGTTATCCTCACTTGTTGCCTCCATAAGAACTTGATCTGACACGTAAATTAGACTTTCTACCAAAACCAACACTACTCAATATAATGTGATTAGTAACCCAAGATTAGTATAACGAATAGAAAATGAATTACCAATAGTGGAAACAGCCTCAACCAAGAATCCCCGACAATCAAACCATATATCACGAATATAATACATTTTAACTACCTGTTTTATAATATTTTAAGTTTATTATTCAAAGTAAATATGAAATATATTTATATTTATATGTATTAAATAACACAATTGAATATAAAAATAAGTAATATATTGTTTTGATCTTTTTGATTGTTTAATAAAGTTTTCGTAATTTTATTAGTGTATAATTTTCATAATCGTCAACAATAAAAATATCTTAGACATATCCATAAAATGTAAGTATTGATATTTGACCAACGTTAATATTTTAAACCTTATTCGTCCATGCATTTAGATTATATATTGTCTAATAGAACAAAAGTAAAATTATGTGCGTATTATATATATTCTTCTGATTTATGGCTTAAATTTTAGGATTTAGGATTTAAATTTTTAAAATTTAAGATTAGAATATAGGGTTTAAATTTATAAAAGAATATATATTTTTCGTCCAATATATAATGGGTAATGTCCCTCCAACATATCATGCCTGTAAATATGGATATGTTCTAATGACAAATGATTTAGACGAATAGTATTGACAAATAATAATGATATTTAGATGAAACTATTTAAATATATAGATGTTAATAAATATAGAAACTTAAATTAATTAATGATTCTTAAAATAAAAAAATATTTAATTATAGCTAAAAATATATATACCATTAGATTGTTTTTATTTAAAAATTAATATCATTTGATAGAAATATTTATGTAATATAGAAATACTTTTACTAAATGAATATCACATTTGAAGATTTGCAATCTAACAATTTATGTTTTTGTAATTAAATATTTTCTTAATTTTATGAATCATCATTAATATATATATATATATATATATATATATATATATTACATTTTATAATATTTTGGACAAAATTATCTACTTATTTTATAGTAATGATTACAATTACTCTTAATTATTATATAATTTAAATAAGGTTCATATTTTTTATATTAATTGTTAAAATATTAATAATTATCTAAATTATAATTATTTATTTTATTATATAAGTTTAATTATCTTAAGTAACATAAATAATTATATATTTTTAATTATCTTAGTTTTTTTTGTCAATTAAATAATAAAAATTAAGTTATAAACTATCACTAGTTATAACATTGATAATTTTTTAGATTATAATTATTAATTTATTTTTATACAAATTTATTTATCTTAATTAACATAATTTTTTTTCTTCCTTTTTTTTAGATTGTTTTATTTATTTCTCAATTAAATAATAAATAATTCACTTATCCATAAACTATATAAAAGATACACATTAAGTCATAAAAATAAATAAATAAATAAAAGGAAACTCCTTATGCGCTTCAGTACTAAACGGTTGATGATGAAAAACATTATTACATATTTTTATCTCTAAAGATTGGTTCACACAATGGTTACTCATGGGTGACATAATTAACTAACTTGCAATAGATAACTAATAAATGATGCATAAGGCTGAATAATATGTGTCCTTCTAATTTTTAAAATGATACATTTTGGTTCTCTAAATTTTTTTCTTCTAAGATTTGATTAACTACTTTTTGAAATTTAATAAATTTAATTTAAAAATAAAAATCATGTTAAAATTTCATTATACCAATCTTATCTAACGTGTTAAAATTAATTTTTTAATTAATAGTCCATTTTATGATTATTCCAATGAAAAAATAAGACCAAAGTGAATAATAGATGTTATAAGTGTTGGTTTGCTGATTTATAATAGACAACGAAAGTGAAGAAAAATGAGAGGTTACTTTTCACTTAGGGGCTATGATTTTAAATAGTTATCCAAAGTATTGAAGATGGTTTTATTTAATAAAGATGGGTTAAGTGGTACTTTGTTAATTTCTGAAGAATAAAAACACGATTTTAAAGTAATGTTTCGTATTATTATTTTATTAAAAAGAAATAATATAAAATGTTAAATAAATATTCAAATCAAAATATTATAAAGAAAATCTCTAAAAACGCAATCACAAATATAATTCTCTTATTGGAAATATAGGGATTAACAGTAGCCAAATGACAATGTTATTGTTAGGTACGAGGTCAGAGGCTAGACATTTAGCAATTTCCAATTGATGAAATATAAAATCAACAAAAGGCCTGATTATTATCATTATTACCAAGTTGCTTCTACATATATTATATTATACAAACACTTGGTAATAGGCGATAAGCAGACCAATGATTTTGTTAAGTGCCCGACAAGGAAGATAAAAAGAGCAACAAGCTATAAGTTTAATTATGACAACTCGTTTAGAAATTTTCTTTTTATATAAATAATGTGGAAATTCTGGAGAAGCATTTATTTATTTATTATTTCTAATGGTATATGTTAAAGATCTTAGATCTAATGAATAAAAAAAAACCAAGAGTGAATAATTTTTCATAGGATAGTATTTTTTCTTTAATTTTTTTACTAAAGAATTTAACATAGTCAATCTCTTAACGGTGGTGACTCACTAACAGTTTCTTTGTCTATATCCTCACCTTTCCAAACAAAAAATAGTTAAACAGAATTTGCTAAGAAAATAAAAATGTTAATTGCAACAAAAAATAATAGGTACAATTACAAATATTATGTATAATTATAAATAATAAGTGCAATCACATTTGACAAATACATCTAATATTGATAGACAATATTTGTGCCTTAGAGATACAACAACACACCAAAATAAGAAGAGAAACAAAGCCAAAGTAACAATTTTCCTTTGAAAAAAAATAATATTGTGTGTAAGAAAGTGGGAAAGAATATCTTAGGAAAATATTGTGATATTTTTCTAAAATAGAAGTGACAAAATAGTGAGTTTAGGAAACACTTGTGTGACACTATTTTAGGTTTATCTCAATTTGTTGTATTATCTCTCACTTTGTACCCATTAATTTTATTAGTGTAAGAAATATTTTTCAGAGTTTGTCCCGTGGACTTAGCCCAAATTAAAGGATGTACCATGTTAAATTTCTAGTGTCATTATTCTACTCTGTTGAATTTATTTTATTTTTACCCGTTGTACCCAACAACTGGTAACAAAGTTGGTCTAGTAAAATTCTTAATATGTTCTGTGGTTGCAGCATAGACTGATTTGACACATCAGAATTTTTTTTATTAGATCCAGAGCGTATTTATTTGCAAAAAAAGAAACACATCGAAAAAAATGTCAAGCTAGAAGGTAGATATTGAGAAATTTAATGGCAATAATAATTTCTCTTTGTGGCAAAGAAGGATGAATGATATTCTCATTCAATAGAAGGTCCATAAGGCGTTGCTGGGAAAAGAAAAAAAGGTAGAAACCGTCACCGAGGAATAGTGGGAGGAAATAGATGAGATTGCAGCTAGTACAATCCGTCTAAATCTCTCAAATAGTGTCTTGCAAAATATTGAATCAAAAAATTGCAAGATTGCTAAATAAAACATGGGAGACTCTAGAAAACGTTTACATGTCAAAAAACCTTGCCAATAAATTTTATTTGTGGAAGGAGCTATATCATATGAGGAAGGAAGATAGTGTGAGCATGATGCATTATGTTAGCGATTTCCACCATAAGCTTTCTCACTTAGCAAGATTTAATGTGAGTTTCGACGATGAAGAGAAAGTTGTGATGTTTCTGGCATCACTACCCTCATTTATTTGTGTCCCCCACTAATATAAAAAAAATAATAATAAAAAAGGAATAATTGAAAAATGGGGGATATATGTTACGGAAATTTTCATTTTGACGCGTTTTTGGTTTTGTTTTAGTTTTTTTTGTAGAATTTTCTCTTCTTCGTTTTTCTTTTTTTTTAGCAGAGAGTTATCTCTCAAATTTTTCAAGGATTTTCCAGTTCTCTGATTTTCTTTAATTATTTCCTCTTAAGAAGTTTTCATTTTTCCTCTCTGCGTGTCTCTTTTACACGCAGAAAATTTTATTTTGACATTTTTGTTGTGTATTATCTTAGGGAAATTACAGTGAAAAAGGTTGACGAAGAAGAAGGAAATGGAAGAAATTATTTTTCATTGAGGAATCATGAAAGAGTTTCTCCTAACTCATTTTCTTTTAATTTTTGTTTCTCTGCAATGTTTTATTTTTGTGGTGTTGTAATTTTAATTTCTGCTATGAACTAATCTATTTGTTCTAGGATTGCAGTGTTACGTAAATTATGAAACTTGAAGTAATTATTTTTGAATAATTTGTGGAACTGTTTTAAGTTGTTTATTTTACCTGTTTTAAATGCTTTTAATTATCGGAAGATTAATTAACTGATATGTGGCACTTAAATAAACTTGAAAAAGGAATTTTTGTGTGTTGCTCAGGATAAAATAACGTATATACATAAGGGATAGAAATATACTTTTATTGTATGTGTAACTTTTTGAGAACTCAAAACTTAATAAATCTGGTTGAAATTAATTCTCATAGGAATATAGTGAATCATTTTAACTGGATGTGTCTGTATGGAGCTTGAAAGAGATATATGAATAAATTAGGAGTTCTTGGTTAATAACTTAAAATATGAGAGCATAAATCAAGAGAGAATAAAATATTCAAGTGAATTAATTTGGGTAAACTGCAATCCTAGAATTTTCATAAAAATTGTTAAAAAGAAACAAAATTATTGATTAAGTCAAATTGCATAAAATTATTGATTGTTTGAATAAAATTAGATTTAAATAATTTTAGTAATTAACAAGAGTTGGTAACATTTCTCTGTGAGAACGATAATTTATTTATCATATTATTACTTGTGACCGTGTATACTTGCACGTTTTTTATGTGTTGTAAAACACACAACAGTGCACAAACTTACAAATGAAGGATATTACAGCTCCTTCATTTATGTCAAATGGAAACTTACAAAAGGCTCCTTAGTAGTGGCTAGAGGTGAGAAGTATACAAGTTTGTATATAATGCAAGCAAAACTCTCCACCAAAACAGTAAATTCCATAGAGAAAGACAGTGTAGCTGAGTTATGGCATAAGAGACTCAGTCACATGGGTGAAAAAGGTTTGACAATTCTAGTAAAAAAGAAGATACTACTCGGAATGGATGAAGTACATTTGGATAAATGTGTTCATTGTCTAGTAGGAAAGCAAAACGGAGTTGCTTTCAAAAGTTTCCCTCCTTCCAGAATGAATAATATTTTAGATGTGATTCATTCAGATTTGTGTGGACCAATGCCAAAGTCACTTGGTGGTGATCAATACTTTGTGACTTTCATTGATGATTATTCAAGGAAGGCGTGGGTAAATCTTCTAAAGACAAAGGATCAGGTGCTAGATGTCTTCAAAATATTTTATACCTCAATTGAGAGATAGACTGGGAAGAAGCTAAAATGTATCCGAACAGACAATGGTGGAGAATACACAGGACCTTTCCATGCTTATTACAAAAAGTATGGTATTCGGTATCAGATGACACCTCTAAAGACACCGTAGTTGAGCTGAGAGGATGAACAAAACTTTGATGGAGAGAGTTAGATGTCTACTCTCACATGCAAAGTTGCCTAAAACCTTTTGGGATGAAATCATACTCACAGTTGCAAATGTGTTGAATCTTTCACCTTGTACTCCTCTTAAGATGGATGTTCCAGATAAAGTGTGGTCAGAAAAGGATGTTTCCTATGATCATCTGCGAGTGTTTGGCTGCAAAAAAATTGTTCATATCCCCAAGTATGTTTCCTATGATCAATGTCGCCAATATCTTGTCACTTACAACATATTAATCCAGTTGAATCCTTTTTAGATGATATAGTAGTGTTAGATAAGGGCACTCTTGATAATTTGCCTGAGTTTATGCCTGAATCACCACCTATGTTACCACATGATTATTTCTTTAACACAAAAGGTATTAACCTCACAGTTGTTTTTCCAATCACTAGTCAGTTGCATAAAATACTTTATCCTAACAAATCCATCAAATGTAGACAAGAACTTAAAATGGAATGTGCAGTTAAACTTAAACTTGATAGAACTTTCGAGATGTATAAATCTAGAATTATAACAAAAGTGTATGATTAAATGAAATTAATTGATTATACAGAAACCTTAGTCTAGTCATTAAGCCTATAATCATACGTGTGGTGCTAATTGTCAAATTATTGTGGTTTTCGTTAAGTATAATTGTATATTTCATGTATTTTTGTTCTACATTTATGTACAAAGGGTGGTTGTATTTGTATAGTAAGAACCGAAAACAAAACTTAACCCTACAAGTGATGCACACATGGGTGATATTGCACACCCATACTTCCTTGCTTCATTGTCTGTTATTTATCTACTCCACTACACACCCATGTTTGTTATTTCTCTGCTCCACTACACATGCCAACACTCCTCCTCAAGTTGGTGCATATATGTCTCTTATGAGTATATCAGCCAATTGATCTTCTAATTTAACAAATGGAAGCTAAATAATTTTCTCTTCAAGATTCAATTTGATGAAGTTCTGATCGACTTCAACGTGTTTCGTGCGATCATGTTGAACTGGATTGTGAGAGATGTCAATGGCTGCCTTGTTATCACAAAATAAGTTCATTTCAAAGTTAGGAGCAACACCAATCTCAGTTAGAAGTTTTTTCAACCAAAGGAGCTTACATATTCCCTTGACCATTCCTCAAAATTTAGCTTCAATGCTAGACAAGGCAATTACCTTTTATTTCTTACTCCTCCATGTAACAAGATTGCCTCCCACAAAAGTAAAGTATCCAGCAGTAGATTTCCTATCCTTGATATTCTCTACCCAGTCCGAATTTGTATATCCAACGACTTCCAATTGACCATTTTTTGAAAACATAAGTCATTTCCTAGGGGAGGATTTTAAATAACGAAATATTCGTATGATGACATCCATATGGTCTTCACTTGGGTAGTGCATGAAATAACTCATGAAACTCACAACATAAGCAATATCAGGTAGAGTATGAGATAAATATATGAGTTTACCCACTAACCATTGATATCTCTGTTATTCTCCAAGTTTATGATTTTGGACCATTAGAATCTACAGGTTTATATTATAGTAATCCTGCCTCTGCCAGTAGGTCTAGAGTATATTTCCTTTGGGAAAGAAATATGCCTTTTTTTGATCTTGTTACCTCAATGCCTAAGAAGTATTTGAGCCCCCCTAAGTTCTTCATTTCAAACTCATTTGACATTCGTTTTTGAAGGGCTACATAGACTATAATGGCTGTTATTTTTTCCAATCGATGTTTTAGGAAAAAAGTGTGGTCAGAGTTGCTTTGTTAAAACCCATATTTCCTCATTGCTAAACTCAACCTACCAAACCATGTTCGAGATGATTGTTTTAGTCCATACAATGCTCGTTGTAATCTACATGCAGTTTCTTTTCCTGATGTAACAATATATCCTGATGGGATATCCATGTAAATCTCTCCTTCAAGATCACCATGAAGGAAGGAATTTTTCACATCAAGTTTGTGAAATGACCAATCTAAATTTGCTGCAAGAGATAGCAAAACTCTAACAATTTTTAGTTTAGCCATAGGTGAGAAGGTTTCCTGATAATCTATACCATGTTTCTGTGTATACCTTTTTCCTACTAGCCTTGCCTAGTATCGATCAACTGACCCATCTGCTTTATACTTAATGGAGAAAATCCACTTGCATCCTACCATCTTCTTCCCTTTAGGTAACTCGCTTAACACTCATATGGTATTCTTCTACAATACCTCAAATTCTTCTTTTATAGCTTGAGCCCAGTTTGGATCAAATAAGGTTTCTTCAATCCTATTTGGAGTTTGACATGAGGAGAGTATTTGTGCAAACTCCCTTATATGTTCTGATAACCCTTGAGTAGATACATACTTGGCTATTGGATACTTGGATTGTCATTCTTCTCTATCTAGAGAGTATCGATTCGAAGGTTTGCCTCGATTGTGTCTGAAAGGTAGAACATAACCAATAAATGTATCTATAGCATTAGTTTGTAAAGGTGTGATAGGATAGCTTACCTTAGGAGTATTCTCAGTAGGAGGATTATTGAGTACTAGAGAGTGGATGGTTGCATCAACCACTACATCTTCTAGAGATTCAATCATTAGTTCATATTCAATTCTTAGAAGTCCAAGTTCAGGTCTAGGTACTGGCTCATCCATATTGTTGGCATTATCCGAGTATGTCAAATTGTTACCAATGTCTAACACTTCAACATCAAGCCAATTTCGTTCTTCACCATAACTCTTCCCTTGAAGAAGGTAATTGGATACTGGTGATGGAAAAAAACATTCAGATTCTAGGAAAGTGACATCCATGGTAATGTAGGTTCTTTTAGTAATAGAATTGTAGAATCAATATCTTTTTTTTTGTATTCTATACCCCAAGAATACACATCGGATAACACATGGATCCAACTTAGTTCGTTGATTTTTATGAAGGTGAACAAAAGCAACACATCCAAAAAATTTGGGCAGAAGCATTAAAATAGTAGGCAAAGGAACATGATTAGATAGCACTTTTAATGGAGTTTGAAATTGTAAGGTTTTGTGGGCATACGATTCAGTAGATACATAGTTGTAGTAACAACATCACTCCAGTATCTACTAGGCATATGTGCATTGATTAGTAAAGCCCAGACAGTTTTTAAAATATGCACATTCTTCCTCTCTATAGTCCCATTCTGTTGTAGAGTTTATGAACACGAGGTTTCATAGAGAATACCATGGTTGTCCAAGTATGTCTAAAATTGTTGATTAACATACTCCCCCCATTATCAAACCTAAGGATCTTAATTTTTTCAGAAAATTGTGTCTGAATCATGGTGTGAAATGTGAAAAATACTTCATATTTATGTTTGAGAAGGTAAAGCCATGTCATTCGTGTACAATCATCAACAAAAATTACAAACCAACAATGACCCGACGACGTAGTGACCAGGGAAGGTCCCCAAACATCAGAATGTACTAAAGAAAAAGGAATCATACTTTTATGCATGCTCATAGGATAAGACGTCCTATGAATTTTTGCTAAGATACAAGTATCACATTTGAAATTTGAGTGTGTGACATTTGAAAATAAACTAGGTAGTTAGTGCCTTAAATACCCAAATGATGGATGCCTAAATCGATGAGGACATAACCAAATCTATCGCTCCTTGTTACTAACCGTGTGTTGCATGTGATTGGATCTTTCTGTACTAAGGTCATCCACATAATATAAACCTTCTCTCTTAGTACCACATCCAATGATATCTTTGGTGAGAATATCCTGTAGAAGACAAAAGGTAGAATACATCAATACTACATAGTTAAGATCTGAAGTGACTTGACTTATAGACATTAATCTGTGTGAAAGATAGAGTATAAGTAATGTATTATATAATGATAATAAAGGAGATAAAGTCACTGTTCTAGCCCCTGTAACTGGATAAGTGACTTCATTGGCATTGGTAACATAGCTCCGTCTTGACTAGGTTGTATTAGAGAGATCTGATGGGTCAAATGTCATATGATCTATAGCTCCAGAGTTGAGACAATCCTCATTATCACTACGAATAGAGATGTGAAATGCTTTACTTGAAGTATCTGGATCCGGGGAAGATTCGGCTTGAGGAATAAGGGATAATGATGCATTAGTGGTAGCCACAATAGCTATCCCAGTGGTTTCCCATTTCTTCTGTGCTTGAAAATCATTCCATCAATCTGGATACCCATGTAGTTTGAAGCAGTTTTCACGGGTGTGTTTGGGGTTTCCACAATGGGTACATTTTATGTCAACATACGATGGATTTTCCGTGGATTCCTACTACCCAAAGAAAGAGTTCCTGGTTTTGGTGGCATCGAATTATGGTGTCCCTTAATCTCCTTGAAAGCCATAACTTCTCCTGGAGTCGTATCTACACCCGTGATCATCACAGTCTGCCTGACCTCTTCTCTACAGACAAATCCATAGGCCTATTCCATCGTAGGGAATGGTTTGATTTAAAGTACATCACTTCGAGTTTTATCTAGTCTATCATCGAGTCCATCAAGGAAGGTATAAAATTGATCTTCATGTACGATGGAATTGTATTTTTGTATGTCATTTTCACACTCCATGGGGTTAGGACGATGGAAATCAATTTCTCGCCATAACCCTCGAAGGTCATTGTAGTATTTTTCAATAGATCCACTCGTCTGCTTCATACGAGTAACCTGACAACGGAGATCATATACTTGAGATGTATCTATCCCATCAAAGTAGGTTGTAGCAGCAGAATCCCAATCCCGTTTTGTAGTTGGGAATCAAATAAATTATCAATCAAGGAAGGGTCCATCGAATTGATCAACCAACCCTTGACAATGGAATTTTTCGTGCACCATCTCATGAATGAGAGGTCGGTTTCTAAAGGTTGAGAAACTTCCCCATTAATATATCCCAGTTTTTCCTTGCCAGAGATATACATCTCTACCACCTGAGACCATAAGGCATAGTTAGATCCTCCCAACTTGATGCCAATGAGGGTAGTCGATACTTTAGTTAGCGGTGGTTGTGAGGCAGTCTAAGCTCTAGTTAGAACCTTAGTCATTTTTGTAGTCAGATCGTTCAGTATGGAATTTATGGTTAAATTTCTAGATTATGCCATGAAATCTATAGATTCTATTTTTTTCTTCTTTTTTTTCTCTTTTTTTTCCTTTTTTTCCCGTACCCAGCCAAATATATATACGCAAAACCCTAGTTTGCTTTCTCTATTCGCACAAGGACATTTACGTTCATTGTGTGAGGGTTGTAGAGCGGCGCCATAAAGTCTATCGATTCAGCTGTTGTTTGTTTACCATAGTACCAAGTAACATGTTCAAGGTGTGAGGGTTGTAGAGCAGCACTAGATAGAAGGATGGTATGGCTGCCAACGAGCAAGCGGCGTTAGACCCAACAACTATGGTAGATAGAATTGGACTATAATTTGGTTGAGACTATGATGGTTCCAACATTTCCAAGACAAAAGCACAGAGAAAAAAGCACAAACACATGCACAAAGACATCAACACAAAAATGTTGCCGAGGAACCAAATTGTAGGAGACAAATGGAATAGGCTAGATAAGCCACCCCTGATCCTAGAAACAGAAAAAACATATCTGCCAAACCAAATCGACCAAAAACAATGTCGAGAGAACAGAAAATATCATAACAGGTAGCAGCGTAAATAGCGTAATAGGTAGCAGCGTAGCTATTTTATTTATTTAGGTAACCTACTTTGATACCATGTCAAATTATTGTGGTTTTTGTTAAGTATGATTGTATATTTCATGTATTTATGTTCTACATTTATGTACAAAGGGTGGTTGTATTTGTATAGTAAGAACCAGAAACAAAACTTAACCCTAGCAGTGCTACACACTTATACTTCCCTGCGTCAACATGGGTGCTGCTACACACCCATACTTCCCTGCTTCATTGTCTGTTATTTCTCTACTCCACTACACATGCCAACACTAACATTTGCCTTATCAAAAGAGTGGTTGGTTAAGCAATTAGATGTGAATAATATTTTCTTAAATGGAGAGATTGAAGAGGATGTTTATATGAGATAAACTTAGGGTTTTGTTCATCCAATGCATCCTACGTATGTTTGCAAACTCAAGAAGGCACTATATAAGTTAAAATAAGCTCTTAGAGCTTGATTGACCAAGTCAATGTTTACTAGAATGGGGTTTTAAAAATTCTCAACCTGACGCATCCATGATGGTGTTTAAAGACAAAGACACTTTTCTAATAATATTTATCTATGTAGACGATATTCTTATAACTAGGAATGACACCTCTATAATAAAAAAGGTTATTGTAAACTCAATTCTAAATTTTCTCTAAAAGACTTGGGTAACTTAAGTTATTTCCTTGGGTTGGAAGTAGTAAGAAGATAGCTTCCATTTATCACAAAAAAAATACATATAACAATTTCTTGAGAAGGTTGAATTGAGTGAAGCTAGACCAATGAATACACCTCTACCAGCTTGTAAAGTTCTCGCAAAAACTGATAACGAGATTCTACTTAATCCAAAACAATATAGAACAATATTGGGTGCACTATAGTATTGTATCTTAACAAGACCAAAAATTGCTTATTCAGTAAACAAATTATGCTAGTTCTTACAACACTCAACAGATATTCACTGGTCCTCAGTGAAAAGACAACTAAGATGCCTCAAAAAGACAATTAACCATAGCTTGTATTTTCACAAATCAAATAACCTCTTCATAATTGCATATACAGATGACAATTGGGCATTTCATGTACTGAAGATCGTAAGGATACTAGTGGATGGTGTGTTTATCTTGGTCACTCATTAATCTCGTGGAAGTTAAGAAAGCAAGAGGTTGTATATGTTGGAATATTATGGATCAAAACTCTCAAAACTCAAGAACAATTTTCCAGAAATATTCAAAAACTCTCAAATTTTTGTTTCTGATTTCTTTAGCTTGATTATTACATTGCTACTGAGAGGTATTTATAGAAACAACTAATAAATCTAAGCCATACAATATAAACCTACCAAAATAATCTAAACCATACACTTATCTTCTTACATAACCCATTTATTTTCTTCTTCCTACCAACCATGAGTTGTATCCTTATCAATCCAGAAGCTTCCATGAGCTGGACTTCAAATAAGATAGAATATTTCAAAGTTTGTTTTTGATTTCTTTGGGCTTGTAAACAAGTTTACAAACCAACACTCGCCCTTAAACTTGTTTTATGATGTCGAGCAAATTTCTCAATCTGACAAAGTCTTCTTGCTTGAACGATTTAGTGAAGATGTCGACAATTTGATCTTGTGATTTTACATACTCAAGTTGTACATCCTTTCTTGTGATACACTCCCTGATGTAATGATATCGAGTATCTATGTGTTTGCTTCAATCATGGAAAACAAGATTTTTGGCTAAGGTAATGGTTGACTTGTTATCGACACAAATTTTAGTTGGCTTTTCTTGTGTCATACTTAGCTCCTTTAACAAGTTTCTCGGCCAAATTGCATGGCAAACACATGAGGTAGTTGCTACATATTCTGCTTCACAGTTAGAAAAGGTAAAAATCGGTTGCTTTTTCGACATCCATGTAAAAGCAGTATCTCCCATGAAAAATACAAATTCGGAAGTACTTTTTTCGATCGTCTATATCTCTACCAAAATTGCTATCACTATATCCAACAAGCTTGTAATCATTAGAAGCCGAATAGAACAAGCTAAAATTAATTGTACCTTTTAGATAACGTAGGATTCTATTTGTAGCTTTGAAATGGATGATTGTCGGTTTCTTCGTATAACGACTAATCAATCCAACAACATACAGGATGTCATGCCTTATGCACGTAAGATAACGTAGACTTTCAACTAATCTTTTGAAAAATGTTGGATCCACACTTTCACCATCTTCGTGCTTGGATTAAGAAAATACTGAATGAGCTGCATGTGAAGATTACTAGTATACCAATTATATATTGTGATAACATTAGCCCAGGTTGTCTAGCTAAAAACCCCGTCCTTAATTCAAAAGTGAAGCATGTGGAGATAGATTTCTTTTTCACAAGAGAAAAAGTGATTTACTGAGAAGTAGTTGTTGAGTATTTCAATCTAACGTTTCCAAGAGTTAAAAATTAAACTCAGTATTCTTCCTAAGCCTTAAGTTTCTGGGAAAATGTTAGACAAAACCGTATTCGGAGGATATCAGGCTTGACTGTTATGTAAAGTCAGTATCTCATGTGCAGAGTATGAAAATGCCCCTGTGGTATAGCTTCTGTGACAGCTAACATTAGTTAGATAATTGCTTAGATATTTTCTTGAGGTTGTTAGATAACATGTGAAGCCCTTCCCCACTTTGCATCTTGAATAATGGAATTCATTTTCTTTCTTGATTTTTCTATTGCTTGCGCTGTGCACCACTGATGTAGTAGTTCTTTCACAAACCAACAATAGAAAGATTGTAGGAAATTTTACCACCTACCCATTAAAGAATGAAAGTGGAGGGGACATATCCATTAGAGGAATGGAACGTACTCATACCTTGTCAATAAAATTAACAATATTGCTTGATTTGTTTTTGTTTTGAGCTTAGTACTGTTGTCATTATTTTATTTCTAAATATATTTCAGTCTTATATGCATTGTTTTTCCAACTCTCGTGCATGTGAATTTTACAAAAGTGATCACCTACAATTTTGAATGTATACACACACCATACTCTTTATTTTTATTTTTGTTTTACTTTTCTTTATAAGATATGCAATTAAAAGCTTAAAACATCTCTTTACAATAAATAATCACTTTAAGACAGAAGTACCAAAATTTATATGCTTTTTTTCTTCCTAACTTGCATTGTGAAACTTAGAATTTGCTTGCATATTATAAATCTACTATAAATATTTAAGACATACAGAAGTATTCTTTTTGTTTATTAAAGAAAAATATATTTTTATAAATTAACAATAACAATTCATAAACTTAATTATCATCAAATATAAACATATCCAAATTAAAGTAGATACATTTACTTTTAGTATCTTATTTTTCTTGTTCGTAGGAAAAACTATATGTTATTTATTTTTCAGTTATTCATCGTTTATTCTTAACATTGGGATTGACATTTTTCTATGTAACTAGTAACGATACATAATTTATTGTTTAACATGCTTTTGTTTCGATTTTCTTGACCATGTTCCTTTTAATGAATTATTACAAAAGAGAAAAAGAAAAAAAAAATTCTATTTCAAAACCATATGGGAGTGATTTCCAGTAATTGTGCTCGCAGGTCTTCAACATTAAATGTACATGCAATGGACTTCTCATGTGAAATGACATGTATTAGGGTTTTATTTTAAGAACAGAGTTGAGGAAGAAGATGACACGCAGAGGGGGAAAATTAAGCCTTTGATTCTCATTGACTTTCTCTGCATTCTTTGGCCCTTTATATAGCCTTACATATCAGATTTATTGGAAAGAAATTACATAGATTAACGGGAATTAGTTGGATCGTAACAGAAAATAGCGGGGATGATATGAGCCTACATTCGCGCCCTTCACCATGTTAGAGATTCTTCTAACGGCTTGCGTGGTCCCTCCCTAACGGATTGGAGTGTTCCCCTCCTCTTCCGAGCTCGATCGTGGCTCTGGGTTGGAGCCGTATGCCTCTTCTCTCTTCTCTGGCGCGCTCTAGGGCTGGGTGCGTTTTAGCACCCATCAACTCCTCCCTGCCTGAGAATCCTTGCCCACAAGGATGAAGGATGGATATGTCTTAGAAAAATGCCATTCGTTTTCCCAAGTAGCATCCTCTATCGATGCTCCAACCCACTTCACTAAAATTTCTGATTTTGGTCGATAATTCCCTTTTTTGATCACTCTTCGGTCCAAGACAGACTCAGGCTGAGGAAGCATTGTAGAATTATCAGAGATAGGAGGTAGGATTGCGAGGGGTGGGGTGTAATGCCCAAAGTGTCTCTTAAGGCGACTAACATGAAAGACATTGTGTATCTGGGAATTAGGAGGCAATTCCAACCTATATGCTAGTGCCCCAATTTGTGCTGTGATTTTGTAAGGCCCATAGAAATGTGGGGCTAACTTTATGGCAGCTCGGAAAGCCACAGATGTTTGTCTATATGGTTGAAGGTGGAGGTATACATAGTCTCCTACTGCAAAGGATACTTCTGTACGGTTTTGATCATCGTGACACTTCATACGGTTCTGAGCTATCATGAGATGGTGGCGTAGATCATGCAAAATGGTGTCCTTATCACGCAATCATTCATCCACCAACTGAACTTTGGAAGTGCCAGTGATGTAGGCCAATAAACGAGGGGGTGGATGGCCATACACTGCCTCAAAGGGTGTCATTTTTGTGGAATAATGTGTCGATGTATTATAACTATATTCTGCCCAAGGCAACCATTCTATCCATTGGCTTGGTTGTTCTCCAGTAAAACAACGTAGATATTGTTCCAAGGTGCAGATGACTACTTCAGTCTGCCCATCCTTTTGAGGGTGGTAACTTGAACTCATGCATAGCTTAGTATTCTGTAGTCTAAATAGAGCTTTCCAGAAGGAACTTACGAATATTTTGTCCCTGTCACTGACTATTGAAGTAGGAATTCCATATAAGCGTACTATGTTTTCCACAAAAGCCTTAGCAAAAATTAGGGCAGTGAAAGGATGTCTCAAAGCTATGAAGTGGGCATATTTGGTCAAACGATCCACTACCACCATAATCACTGTATGCCCTTTGGAAGGAGGCAACCCTTCTATGAAATCCATTGAGATATTTGTCCAGCTTTTATAAGGAATTGGTAAGGGCTGTAGTAATCCAGCTGGTTTCATGCAATCATACTTGCACCTTTGACATATATCATATGAACGTAGGAAGCTTTTCACACCTTGCTGCATGTTAGGCCATATAAAATTTTGTTTGATGCGGGAAAGTGTCTTATGGAATCCGAAGTGCCCTGCTATTGGTGATGAGTGACATTCAACCATAAGCTGAGGAATTAGGGAGGACTGTGGATTGTGTTCCCCCCGTGGAGATTTTGGCTTGTAGTTTCTCATAAAATAGCTCTTGTTGGACTTCTTTTTGGAGGCTAGACCACCAGGCTGCCTGTGGTTGAGAGATGGAGATCAATTGAAATTCCACCCTTCTTGATAATGAATTTGTTGCCTGATTCTCTAAGCCCTTCTTGTATTCAATCTGATAGTCATACCCGAGCAGCTTAGGTAACCATCTTGCTTGAGCTGGGGTGGTAATCCTTTGCTCTAAAAGGTATTTAAGGCTTCGCTTATCCGTACGCACGATGAAAGGTTTTCCCAACAGATAAGGGCATCACAACTTGATAGCTTTGACCATAGCCAATATTTCCCTTTCATAAGTTGACAGAGCCAAAGCTAACCCTTTGAAGGCAGCGTTGTAATAAGCCACTAGACGGTTTTCCTGGGTCAAAACTGGTCCTAGCTCTATACCACTAGCATCACATTCAATGACAAAGGGTTGTGTAAAGTCAGGTAACTTTAGAACAAGAGGGGTAGTCAGTGCTTCTTTCAATTTTTGAAAGGCCTAAGCTGCAGCCTCATTCCACTGGAACCCTTCCTTCCCTAGTAGGATGGTGAGAGGTGCTGCTATTCCACCGAAGTGCCTAATAAATTTTTTATAATAGCTAGCCAGTCCTAGGAATCCTCTGACTCCCTTTGTTGTGGTTGGGGTTAGCCATTCCTTAACAACTCGAATTTTCGCACGATCCACGATAACCCCTTGTTCTAATATCAGGTGCCCTAGGTATTCTACCTGCAATACACCAAAATGGCACTTGGAAGTTTTAACAATTAAACTGTTAGTTGCTAATACCTGCAAAACAGTTTACAGATGCATTGTATGATCCTCCCATGATTGAGAATACACTAAAATGTCATCAAAGAAAACCAATATAAACTGAGGAAGAAGATGACATGTATTAGGGTTTTATTTTAAGAACAGAGCTGAGGAAGAAGATGACACGCAGAGGAGAAAAATTAAGCCTTTGATTCTCATTAACTTTCTCTGGATTCCTTGGCCCTTTATATAGCCTTACAGATCAGATTTATTGAAAGGAAATTACATAGAATAACAAGAATTAGTTGGATCGTAACAGAAAACAACGGGGATGATATAAGCCTACCTTCACGCCCTTCACCCTGTCAGAGATTCTTCTAACAGCTTGTGTGGTCCCTCCCTAACGGATTGGAGTGTTCCCCTCCTCCTCCGAGCTCGATCGTGGCTCTGGGTTGGAGTCTTATGCCTCTTCTCTCCTCTCTGGCGTGCGTGCTAGGGCTGGGTGCGTTTTAGCACCCATCAACATGTAGTGGAATTTTTAATACATCTTGGATCTCAATTATTTATAAGTGTTCATGTCATAACTGCCATGAGAATATTTGTACTCGTCTAATGTCTCTTCTAAAGCTAATAGAGACTCATTATGTAAGAAGGAGGTAGATAATATAGACATAGATTGAGCATCATCAATTGAGTGCGAGAGGACTTCTTAAGTATCTCTTTTGTGAATTTTCCTTAGCCTTCAGTGAGTATTTCTTCAAGAGAGATTTTATTAAGTTTGTGTAATCATTGTATTATATGGTAGAACAATTAATGTACTTCATACTTATTGACATTGAAGTTATTGAAACTCATTTATTTGAACGTAGAATGTTTATAAGCTTTTCATCGGGATTGAATTACTTTAAATTTTAGCGTGTTTATTCATTTACCTTAAGTTATTATTTCTTGTCAATTTCCATTACCACCAAGGGTATATGTATGTGGAGATTGAGTTAAAAATATAATTTTACATGTAAATTTTTTGTAATTTTGATGAAAGTTGAATTATATTTAACACATAATGTCTTATTTTTACTTTATTTATAAGCCTATATTTTAAGTATAAAATGTTTTAAGTGCAAATTTAATGTGAAAAGTGGAATGCTTTTTTTTTTTTACATAAAATCCAATAAAATTGTGAAAAGAAAAAAGAAAAAAACATTTTGTTACTTCTTTAGTAAAAAAAAAATTCATTATTATTTTTTTAGCTATAATCTTTAATTTATTTTTCATTTGAAATTAAATGCAAATTTTATATTATTAACTATTGATCGTGCCTGTCTAAATTTGAGGGCTAGACCCGCAACTGATTTTACCAGAGGCTTGTTTGGCCATTATATGTGCTGTAGTTGGAGCTTGCTTTTAGAATTCCTTCCTTGTTGGTGTTCATTGTTCAATAGTAAATCGATACAAAATAAATAAGCAGGATGCAGTGACGTTGTCTTATACCCAAATTGGTATGCATGGGTAGTATTTATAGTAACTATGACCAATAAAGAATATATGTATTCTGGTTATAGAGCTATTTATGTGAATGTTGAATCTGATTCACTACGATCAATAGTTCAGTACAACACTAATTAATCATCCATTATATTTCATGGTTGTTGCAGAAGATATATTTATTAGAGATTTTCCTAAAGAATAGAAGAAAGTTTTCTTATGTGATCACTGTCGATAGAGAGGTTGGTGAGAGGAGGATAACTTTAAAACAAAGCAAATAAAGTCCAAAAGAGATGTACTAAAAGTTGTAATTCCTTATTTCCAAAATTTAGACTACCACAAGTTACATATTTGGTACTACATTTAGAGGCTTCTAAAGAGCCTGATTTCAGATCTCTATCCCTATTACTATTACTATTTCTTAATTTAATCTTACAATTCATCAGTTCACTACTGATGCTCGATTTATTGAGAAATAACACCCAAGTATTATACCTTTGACAAGACCAAATTGTGCCTTTTTTGGGCTCATTATATAAATACAAACTAGGCCTATTCGGCTTTCTGCTGCAGTTTTCTCTCACAGTAACCCAATCTTCATTCGAGGCCCAATCATCCATTTTCCATAACGACACAACATTGCCTGCGCACAACTTTCCGATTCTCTCTTCCGGAGAACTCATTTCACTTTTCCTGGTTGGACTCGGATCTTTGTCAAAGTCCTCACCTGAATCCCACTCCCACAAAGCATTATCCAACACACTCGTCGGACTTCCCAAATCAAAATCATTCCTTTCCTCAACTATAAACTTGACTTTCTTCACAAATTCATGATTAAGAAGTTGAGCGACTGACCATCTCTCCAAAGGATCTCTCTTCAAACACTTGCTTATGAAATCTTTACCTTCCTCTGATAGGAAACTTGGAATCTCAGGCATATCGGCGGTGAACCCGATTCGGTAAAGGGTTGTTACTGGGTCAACCATATCGAGCCATGGTTGGCCACCAGTAGCCATCTCAATCACCACGCACCCAAGTGCCCAAACATCAGCGGCGAACCCTTGTTGCTCTCCACGAGCCACCTCTGGTGCCATGAACAATGGGGTCCCAACAATTGGCGACCTACCATGAGCTTCAACTTTTTTTGCACAACCCAGGTCAGCTATCCTCACTCCTTTATCTGCCACCAAAATATTTCTGCCTTTGATGTCACAATGCACCATCCCCTTTGAATGAAGGTAGTCAAGTCCAAGTAGAATGTCCCTTGTGTAAGAATATATTGTTTCTTCATTTAGCCCACCACCTGTTCTGTGAATCGTCTCAACGAGAGACCCGCCAGCTGCATATTCCATAAAAAGGTTGTAGTAAGGCTTCCCATTTTCGCTTGAAATGTTACACCCTTTGTATGTTACAATTTGAGGACAGTCTAAGGTTGATAAAATTTGTTGCTCTCTTTGAAGAGGTTCTGATTTTGAGAGCTCCATAGACTTGACTGCGAATATGTCACCGGATCCATGAGCTGTGGCAATAGAAACCGTGGCCGACGAGCCACGGCCAATGGTTGTTCCTCTTGTCCAACCCATTTAGGGAGAAGTTAAAGCAGAGAATGAGATGTTAATTTTTAAATTTTTGCTTGATCTTGTTTTGGTTGGTGAAGTGCTGTGTAGTGTCATATATAAATAGAAAGGTTTGTGTAAAGTTTGGTAGTTTGGCGTGAAGTAGTTGGCTTAATACATGAAGTTATGCCTTTGCTTTTTTCTATTTTCCCCCTTTGTAAATCTTTTGGCTTTGTCCTTTGTGATTCAATGGACGGCCGCAATCTAAACCTTTCAAATTAGAGATCCAAGTGGCAGAAGGAGGATGGATTGACAACTTTTGGCTGGCGGATACCTACCTACTTGAACTTGGCTTAGTGTCTTTACTTTCCAATTATTGTAGTACATGTGATGGGCATGTGCTCTATTGAGCAAATAGATAACCCAAGGGTCTGAACTCAATTAGATACATTGGATTTGATCATTCACAGGGTATATTCCACTATTTAAAAGCTTAAAACAAGTTAATTAGATTGACTTTAAACAAAGTCTATGTCTTTTATCATATTTAAGTCATTTTTGTACTATGAACCAGCACCAATAATGGGTACCTTTTGAGCCTGGATAAGTTTGTGGTTAGTCAAAGTTGAGTTCTAACCAAGCCAGAGTATTTTAATTGGATCAAAATGTGGCTCTCTATTTGATACGAAAGGTTCCAAACTTGTAAGATTTTGATCATCCTCTTGAAAATAATGGAAACACATTGGACATTTCAATAGATAGATAGAGATTGTACGTATTCCCACTAAGAAAGTAATGAAATAATTTTAATTAAATGCATAGTGAAGCTCACAAATTGGACAAATTAAGGGAAGCCTCAAAGAAAATATAAAAATATTTGCTATAAAAAATTGGTTGGACTTGGACGGCTAGATAAGACTTAAGTGGTGTATCACGTAATTATTTGACTATGAATGAGTTGGATTGAAGGTGAAGATTACAAGAGTGAAAAGCAAAAGCATATAGTTGAGAATATGACAGTTGGAATTTAAAGCAAAGCAAAGAAAGCCGCCAAAACCAAAGTGAACTCACATCCTCACATTCTCACACCAACCAGTCAGGTTGTGATGCGTTACAATTTATGAAACACAGCTCAGCTATATGGTTAGCTATGCATAAAGTATTTACAGTTACTTACCCTTTAGAGCCTGATGTGTTTTTGTACTGTTACCACATGACACTTTGCGTGAGAGTGTGTGGTGCCTCGACAATCCAACGCTTTGAAGGAAGCCAATGATTGATTTGGTTTATTGGCAGGCTACTAACCACTAATATTGAGAAATTACTCATTGTTTTAGACAAGTGATGACATGGTATTTAATTAAGCATAATTTCCACTCTCATATCTGGAATTTGAATCCAAACTTTCAATATGTTGAGTTTTATGAGGTTAGTTTAATCAATACTTAATTAAAAAATATTTATTTTATTTATACATAGAATTCATTTTTAACCATTTTTAAGGAAAAAAACTTATATTTATTTTTCTTACGACGTAAATGAATATATATTTTTTAATATTGTACGAAAATAAACATATAATATTTTTATTAAGAAAATTAAAAATAAAATTATGTTAGAATAATTGTATCGAAGAATTAAAAAAACAAGTAATAAGATCGGTGGAAAATACCAATCCATTTAATTAGTGTAATGAATAACCTCTTACCCAATCTTATACTTTGCTTTTCAATTTTTGTATGACTCGTCTGTTTCATTTTTTAGCTTTTGGCAACGCGTTTCAACACCCTTCTTTTTCTCTGTCCAAATAGAAAAGAGAGATTGCTTATCAGTGATTATTGTTTAATTCAATATGTTTATATTATTAAAATATTTTAATCATAATTTTTGTAAGGGATATATAATTTATTCAAGTTTTAAAAGTGAGATATTTTAGTTATATAATTTTAAAATTATGCTATTAAAATATTATAATTTTAAAAATAAAGTAACTTATGTATTTTTTATAAAAATTAAGTGATCCAAATGATCCAATGATATAAATAAACTAATTTTTATAATTTGTTTTTCTATTATTCATTGTTATGAACAAGTATTTTTGTGGTTTTAGTTCAATAAAGGAAAAAATAAATATAATTTTTTATTAAAAAAATATAACTTCTTGTTATTTTATTAAAATAATAACCAATATAATTAGTGAGAATTATCGTATCACTACCTCCAAGAATCTTAGACTAATAAATAATTTTTAAACATGAAATATATTGTTTTAACATATAGAATACTCTTAAATATACCCCCATTTGGCCCTTTTAACTCATAAGTGTCAATTTTTTTCTGTTATATTGTGTTTGTGTATTGGGTTTATTTTGTGTTTGTATTTGTATGTGTTTTTAGAAAAGAAATTTTTAGATAATATTTTGTTAAATGAATTATTAATAATAGTGAAAAATAATATAATCTTTACAACTGGCCAGTTTGCGCGTGTGTACACATGCCATGACATATTGATTGATATTTTACAAAACAAAAAAAAAAAAATCTCGTTCTAATCCAAGCATAAATATTATAAGCACGTATGTACAAACTTAATTAGCTAATTGCCAATTTTTTTTTTTTTTTGTACTTGTTGATTCTCTATAATGATTGTAGGTTATAAGCATTATAATCATTCCTAAATTTTAAGCTATTATGTATAAATTAAATTAAACGAACCATAAGGATAAACATGCAAAAATAAAATGAAAGAAAAACGCACCATAAAAATACAAAATACGAGTATGGAGAGGTGGAGGAAAAAAAAATTAATTTAAAATTTGTAAGTATTAAAAGAAAAGTGATATTGATCTGGAATAGAGCAAAATAATTTAAGTACTTGTTGGCCAAATGATCTATATGCTTTTATTGACAACTATTTAGAATCCTTGTTACTAACTTAGTATGAGCGATCAATTGGAAGAAGAATATTAGGACACATAGATATAAGCATATGGTTCTTACCCTTAAAAATTAATTCATTATGAGTGAAAAAGGAATTATAACCTAAAGAAAATTGTTATATTTTGTGACACTACACATATTATTTTAACACATTATATTCTTAGGGTTGAATGATTTATACTTGCATAAATATATACATTGCGATTAGGGTAAATATGTGAATTATTATAACATTTCATGTATATAGAAATTGGGCTTTAGATGACGAAAATAGGTTGATTTGGATCCTAATCCATTATTATGCAAAACTATGAGCTAATGAGGTTAAAAGATTTTAAGGGCACTTTTGTATTTTCACATTTATGTATATAAACCTTATTAGGATTTTATTGCACATTAGCTTTTTCATTTCTCTCTTCTCTTACATCGTTTGGAATTTCTCTCTTTGTGCATGCCTATGTAAAGTGTTAAATCCTCTGATTGTGTTAAGATTTTTCTTTGTAACCTATTCTTGATGTTATGTACTATTTTCATATAGTGTATATATCATTTTTTTTCCTTTCCAGTTGATTAGGTTGAGTAGTTATAGGGATCGAACAACTTAGATATCTTTTCATGATGTTTTACATCATTCTTCCTATCATCTTTATCATTTATGGTTCAATCGTGTGTTGAAATTGAAATTTTGTTCTTGAATATGATTCCTGTGAGGTCAAAATCCTATTAAGTGGTATAAAAGCACGGTTTTGTAGTTTCTAATCTTTGAGTTTCTATCAAAGTGTTTTAGCCTCTTAAAGATCCATGATAATTCCTTTATAGGTTGACTTCTTGTGTGATTTAGAAACGTAAGTTTTCTAGGGTTTTCTAAGCCTTTGAAGAGTACGATACTTGAGTTTCCTATACGATACAAGTAGTTGTCTTATCTTATTTTTCTCTTTATTTTTTTTATGTTTTGGCTACTCAATACAAAATAACTATGTTTGAGGGCATATGGGATTATGTTTTGTTGAAACACAAAATGAAAGCTTTGTTAGTTCAACAACATGTGCATAATGCTATTTATGTTGATGAATTACCTGAAAAGGTCACTGAGGTTAATAAGAAAAAGATTGAAAGAAAAGAATATGCATCCATACTTTTGAATCTATGAGACAAAATCTTTAAGAAAGTTTCAAAAAAACGACAACTAAGAAGATCTTCTCTAAACTTGACTCACTTTATCTTACTAGGAATCTCTCTAGTAAAATTTATTTGAAACGTCACTTTTATTCTTTCAAAATGGATTTTTCTAAAGATCATGAATGAAATCTTAATGATTTTATGAGAATGATATATAATCTATATGACTTTCAATAAAAGGTTAAGGATAAGACTCAAGCCATAATGTTACTAAATTTCCTACATGAGAAATATAAAGAAGTTAAAATAGGCATTATGTATGGCCAAAACAATCTCACTCTTGACCTTGTTGTTTCTAGTCTTAGAGCTAAAGATCTTGAAATCAAAGTCTTTCGAGTGATAGTTTAATTGTAAAGGGTAAAACTAAAAAGAAAGACAAGGGTTATAGGGGTAAATCCAAGAATAGATCAAGGCTAGAAATAAGAAAAAATGTAAGGTATTTTTTGTAAAAATGAGGGTCATTATAGGAAAGAGTGTCCTCATAGGAAAGGAAACAAGTCTGATAAATCTGATTCTAATAGTAATAGTGATTCTAACATGGTTTTTTAGGGTTAGGAGAATTCTAAGGTGCTAGTTGGGAGCTCAAATAGGTGTGAAATTGATTGGGTCCTTGATTTTGGTTGTTCCTTTCACATGTCACCCCTTAGGCACTTCTTTAATGATCTTAATGAGTATGATGGATTTTTAGTATTCTTATGTGATGACTATGAGTGTCAGGTCAAAGGTATAGGGACCATTAATTTATCCCTAAAATATGGCACTTTTAAGATTCTTAATAATGCGAGGTTTGTCCAATAATTAAAAATAAATATGATATCTTTACGTACTCTAGATGACATTTTAAAGATAGATATAGGTGTGTTAGTATTGAAGGGTTCTTTAGTTGCTTTAAAGGCAATCAAAGTCAATAGTTTTTACATTTTACAAGGTATTGCCCGAGCTAATAAGGTAGTTTCTAATGTAGAACAATCCCTAGATAATGCTACCTTTTAGCTTAGAAGGTTAGGACACATAAGTGAAAAAGGTTTAATTGAGTTATCCAAATAGGGAGTCTTTGGTAGGGAGTCCTTAGGAAGTCTTAAGTTTTATGAACACTATGTTTTTGGGGAACAGATTGGGTTAAGTTTTCTAAAAGTAGACATACTACTCTCTGTGCACTTGACTATATTCATTCTAATAACTGAGGACCTACTCTCACTCAATCAATTATCGGTAATAAGTACTGTTTGGAGAGAATTTAAGTGTCTGATTTTAGTGATTCTTAGTGAGAAGTAAGAAATTAAACTGAAGTGGATCCTGTATTATCCTCATTTAAGGAGTACATATACATGTGTATTACATCCTACGCACATAGGAGGTTACGTACATACGACCTAGAAATATTGTTTACATAATAAAATGATATTCAAACTATCATAAAGAAGATCGCTACATTACAACATGTCGTTTTATACATATAATGGAGGTTGTTACATATGGGTCTCTTTAACTCCATAAGAAAATTTCTTCAGGTCGTTCATAGGAAGGAAAACTCATTATTAGGTCGTCATAGTAGGGTTAGCATGTTAGTTCTTGAAGCCTAAGATCTCTTACTTTGGACAACGAGAACCTTGCACTTGGACAACGAGGTACTTTGTTGACGGGGTAACGAGCCTTACCAAACCTCTTGGACTTAGGCCATTATTGAACTAGTCATATCACCTCGCTATATCATAGCGGGATACCTACACACTTGAGGTCGTATATTTAGTACCCATTTAATACCAAACAAGTACTTCTTATCTTTAATTGATAACTTCACTATAAAAGTCTTGACATTTACCCTAAAAACTAAAGATAACATCTTTGATACCTTTAAATATTAAAAAGCCCTAGTTAAAAAACAAATAAGTAAAAAGGTTATTGTAATTAAGACTAACAATGGTTTGGCATTCTATAATGTATTCTTTGACAGTTTTTTGCAAGACCAATACGATTGAGAAACATAAAACTATAGTAGGTACACCTCAATAGAATGTTTAGTTAAAAGAATGAATAAGATTTTATTAGAAAAAGGTAGGTACATGTTATTATTGTGTGGTATGCTTAAATATTTTTGGGTTGAGGTTGTGTTAGCAACCACTTTCTTTATTAATAGGTATCCATCTAGTGCATTAGTTTTTAAAACAGCTGAGGAAGTTTGGACTAGTAAACCTATCAACTTAGGTAACCTTAAGGTCTTTTGTTATCTTGCTTTTAGTCATGTAAATCAAGGGAAGTTGTAGACTAGATCTCTTAAGTGCTACTTTGTTGGTTATCCCTTCAGAGTTAAGGGTTATAAGTTTTGATTCTTTCCTTATCTGAATGCATTATAAGTAGAAATATTATTTTTAAGGAGTCATTGTTTTATAAAGATTTAAGCATTGAACTTAATTTAATGAATAATAAAAGGTGGAAATAGATGCAATCCTTCATTATTATATCATTGATACTGAGAGTAAGGTAGAGGCATCTATAGTACCTCAACAATCTGATATTAACATTGATGAAATTAATACTAGAAATGATGATGGATCTATTGAGGACTTTGACAATCCTTATGGAAGTTCCCCTAAACTAATTGATCACCAATTGACAAAAGATAGATCTAAAAGAACTATCAACACTCCAATAATGTACTATAATTACTTTACATCAACATATTCTCCTCCATTTATTCTTTTCTTCAAAATTGGCCAAGCTAGTTTAATTTTTTATGCTTTTCTATTGCTTTTGATTTCGTTAATGATAAACCTAATTCTTATTTTGATGATATCAATTCACCTAATGATAATACATGGTCAGATTAAAAAGCCTAAAGATATTAAAGTGCTAGGTTCTATATGGTTATTTAAAAGAAATAATGATATTATAGTGGTTGAAAAACCTAGGTATAAGGCTAGATTAGTGGCAAAAGGTTTTTCATAGAAAAACATACTTGAGTTTAATGAAATTTTCTCCCCTATTGTAAAGTTTACCTCCATAAGAATTAGGTTTCCCTTAATTGTTTAGTCTAATATTTTACTTGACCAAATAGATGTTAAAATTGAATTCTTGCATGGTGACTTGGTTGAGAAAATTTATATGAAGCAACCTGTAGGATTTGTTCAACCTTGTAATGAAAATCTTGTTTGTTTGCTTAAGAAATCTATGTATGGTCTTAAACAAGTTCCAAGGCAATGGTATATGAACTTGACACTTTTATGATTAAAATTGGATTTCTAAATGTGACTATGACAATTGTGTTTGAGATTTTCATACATAGGAACAATTGCACAGATGTCAATTGCTCTTCCAACCCAAATAGGCATTCAAGACCTAGATAAGGGGTGGAAATTCCAACTTATGAAATCTTTTTGTGGGCTCTATTCCAACTTAGTTAAGCAGTTCTCATAGCATGAATTAAGTAGATAGCACAGTGGAAGTATAAAACAACATACTTAATTCAACACATAATAAAAAAACAAGCAATAGATAAGAAAGAACAATATGTTATAAACACGCTAATGATAGTGTGCCTTCCAAGCTTCTTTCCAGGATAGCAATATACATAAATGGCAAACAACACTTAACATGTGAAACAAGCATAAATGCTGAAAAGCTATAAATGATTTTAATCACTATAAGACCTCATATGTGGGAACATATTTGGTAAATAATGATTGTACTCTTACAGTATGTAACGAGATAAACCCATATAGAATCCCTATCCTACATAACACGTGATCCAATTAGATCCAAGCTCATCCTTAGAGTCTCATCATCACGTAATATGATCGACTATTGATGGCCCTAACACCTAACATCCATAAACATTACGACGCAATACCCAACTGATAAACGGCATACAAAAACATAGGCTTTTAATATATGCACATTGCAACCTTGCAACACTCAACCGATACACGACTCACAACCAATCGACATATAACACTCCACTAGTCAAACGTGTAATAGAATAAGGTAGATATCTCAACACCTACCCACTAGCAAAAAATGTCTTAGGAACTTATATATATATATATATATATATATATATATATATCTAATTAAACTTAACCTAAGAACAATGTTTTGCTCACAAAATTACAATTTCCAAATATCGAACAAACATTCAAGGTAATTATGAAACAAAAGAGGTACCCATTTCAGTGTTGAGAGCAACTCCTTAAAATGATGTGGCTCTCCACTAACCAATCATATATTTTACCTCTCATCAAAACCTCACAAAATCTTACATTTTTTACACTCAACCCATTATTTGAGAAATATGAGAAAGACTCTTCTCTGATGTCCTACATCACATAGATGCTAACTATTTTCTAGACCTAACATTCAAAAGCAAAATGGACCATGAATGAACTGAGATAGTTTGGTGCCAAACAAGCAAAATCCCAATTTTGGTCAAGAAAATAAGAGGGAGAAAGGGAAATTTATAGAAAACAATATGCATCTCAGACCCTCATCGACCTCCCAAGGTCGGCAAGCAAACTAGCTGTTAACTATCCATTACACACTCACCAACCTTTGACGAGAAACATGACGAGGCAATGAAAAATCAATAGCGACAATGTTAGTGCACTAGATAGGAGAAATGTTGACTCTCTAATAAGATAACCCAACACAAATAAAGTTCCTAATGGGATACCACAACAAATACCCAACAATGAAAATTATATGCAAAAATTAAAAGTGAGTGTATGTAATAAGAAAACATGTAATTATGTCCTCAATGATATTTTGTCACCAATAACCAAACTTACAAAAGAAAAACGTAAATATCAAATAAAATATAGATACTTGGGTTTTGTACAAAGGAATTCCTAACACCAAAATGATAGGACTTACATTGTGTACTTCAAATTATAAAATGTTTCAACTCCCATTTAATTTCTATTATATGCTAATGATATACTCATTGCTTATGAGAGTAAGTTTGAGAATGATCGTTTAAAACTTAAACTGAACAATTAATGGTAAAATATTTTTATCCCAACAATCTTTTCTTGAAAAAGTTTTAAAAAGGTTCTCTATACTTTATGCTAAGTTAGTTAGTGTCACTTTAGGTTCATATTTTAAATTGTCTACTAAAGATAGCCCTGAATATGACTTTGATAAAGATTATACGAGTAGCGTTCCATACTCTAAAGTTGTTAGATCCTTAATATATGTTATGGTATGTACTAGATCAGATATAGCACAAGCTATAAGTGTGGTTAGCAAGTATATGTTTAACCCATGTAAAACTCATTAGCTTATTGTTTAATGGATTTACTGGTATATTAAAGGAACTCTAAATACTAGTTTATTGTTTCAATGTAATTCTCACAATTTCTATATTGTACTTAGTTACTCAAATATTGATTTTATAGTAGATAAAGAAAATAGAAGATCTTTATCTGGATACATTTTTACTGTGTTTGGGAATGCTATTTCATGGAAAGCAAATTTACAATATGTTTTTTTTTCTTTTTCAGCTACTAAAGTTGAGTTTATAGCTTGTACTGAGGTTGTAAAATAATTTTTGTGGCTAAGAGGCATCACCATGCAACTTGGGATAGTATCCTCTGTCATTATTGATATTGTTTTTTTGGTGAAAACCAACATATATATATAAATATTGATTTCATTAGGGACATTGTTTCACAAGGATTAGTTCACATTGATAAAATTTTCACATAAGATAACTCCTCTAATTTACTTACCAAACCATTTTTAGCCAAGTTTAAACATTTCTTGAATTTATTTAGAGTGTCTTGCATATAGGCATTAGGTATGAAAGAGTTAAAAGATAACCCATTTTGTATCATATTTACTTTAGTGTCTAGATGGAGACTGTTATATATTTTTGACATTATACATGTTATTTTAACACATTATAATTTTAAGGGATAAATGATTTATAATTTCCTAAATATATACATTGTGATTAGGGAATTAATATGTGAATTATTGTATGTAAATTGAAATTGGTCTTTGGATGCTAGAAATGGGTTGATTTGGATCCTAGTCCATTACTCTGGAAAATTGTGAGTTGATAGGCTTATGGGCTGAAAGACTTCAAGGGAATTTATACTTTTCACTATAGCCTTTTTTCATTTCTCTCTTCTCTCGCATCGTTTGACCTCTCTCTTTGTGTTTTCTCTTTGTGCGTATGTTGATTCTCATCAAGAGCAACATGTGTTAGGGTGTTCAATCCTATAATTTTGTTAGGGTTTTCCTTTGTAACCTATTCTTGATGTTTTGTACTATTTTCATATAGTAGATATATCAATTTTCTCTATCCATTTTATTAGGCTGAGTAGTTGTAGGGATCAAATTACTTAAATATCTTATCTTGATGTTTTACATCGTTCTTTCTATCATCTTTATAATTTATGGTTCAATTGTGAGTTGAAATTAATACTTTGTTCCTAAGTTGATGATTTTTGTGTGTTCAAAATCCTAACAAAAATCTTTATAAGGAAATAATATTGATTGTTAACTACTATTTTAAGAAATAAGTATAAAAAATGAGCTCTTCCAAGGAAAATTGGGTTTTTTTATTTAATGTTAGGGTAAACTAATGTAATTGTTATTATTGATTATTGTTTAAATTATTATTATTTTACTTTGAGTATGAAGACTTGTTGTTTAAGTTCACCAATGAAATTTTAAGTAAAACATGAGTTTTGAAAAGTTATTAAAAATAAACATTTATTTATTTTTCCAATCACATTTGTTATATATGATTTGATGTTGCTTATATCACTATTACAAAATGGATTATTAAATTCGGTTAAAAATTGACTTTAAACCAATTTAAAGTCGGTTCAACACATGAACCGAATTTAAATTTTTAAATTTTTGTTTTACAAAATTTACTCATTTTCTATTATACTTAAATTAAAACCTGTATTCGATCACTGCATAATAGCATTAAAAAAAAACCAAAATTTATTTAACAAATAGTTTAAATAATACAAATAATTGAATAATTAAATATTAATTAATAGCGGAAAAATTATCATGGTGTTGTCTTATGTTATTCAATATCATCATATTTTTCTCCTGATATTATAATATAAAACTTACATATATAATACAAAATTTATATACATAAATAATAACACATAATATACAAAAAAAAATATGAATAATAAGTGTGTATGATTAATAGAAATACTTACAAGAGTAAATAAAGTAACAAAATGAAGAAAATGAAGAAAAAATTGTGTTTTGTAAGTGAGAAATAGATATAATTTTTTTGAGTATTTTGCTAAAAAAAAATAGGGGACCCAAACGATAAGTTAGAGAGGAAGAAAATCCACTAACCGACGCTGAAATTGGTGGTCATAGGTAACTGGAAAATGAGAAAGAGTGGAAGAAGTTTTTGGGTTTTTGAAAGTTATGCTGCGCTTGGAATAGTTTCTGTCTAGGAAAGAAAAAAAAAGGAAATATCCACGTGTGTAGCGTCGGTTCTACACCGAATCAACTTTAAATTCATTATAAATCGTTTTTTTTTTCAAAAACTGACTTTACATATCGACTTAAATGTCACATTTTGTAGTAGTGTATTATTTAAAAAAAAAACTTTATTTATTGAGAGTAGCATATTCTAAAAATATATTTGCACTAAATATGTATGTAATTGAAATTGAATACTACAACCGTAACTATACATTATCAAGCAATGAATAATTACAATTATTCTATTAAAAGCTTATGAAAAATACCAAAAATTATAAATTAAGCTTTGTAAACCCAATGCCCTTAATATGAACCATGTTTTTTGTTGCCAAAATGTTAATCTAATACGAACCAATATAGAGATGGGAAGAAAACTTTGGAACATGTTTGAGTATCTATCCTTAACAAATTATATCACATATGGTGTATTAGTTTTGGTGTCGAAGGTAATATGTAATGTTGCATGAGAGTCTAATCATCTTTGGTAATCATGTAATTAAAATCATATAATTAAAAACCAAGCAGTGCAAAGTCAATAGTGATACATCCAATATTTTTTGGAGTGAAATAATTAGAGAGCTCTCTCATGCATGATCTTGAGAAAAATCAATGAGGTAAGTTCATCACAAGTCACATTCATTACATGTTATTTGGATGATCACTCTAGAAAAGAAATTGAAATTAGTAATAAGTACGTTAGAGTCATGCATGCCTTGCTTTGACGAGCCTAATCTATCAAAATGTAATGCATTGTTGAAATGAAGAAACAAATAAAGAATTAGAAGAAGAAGAAAGCAGGGGATATATCTTCTAATCCAACCTAGAGAATTCCATACATATTTATTATTTAAGAATAAAATGATTTAAAGCTTCATATTTTAAAGGAAAATACTACTTATTTATCATTGAATTGATTAATATGAAAACATTATAGTGTGTCTTTTGGTTCTCAATGAGAATTCAATGAAGGCAAATACTGATAGTATTAATAACACGTTATAGTGTGTCTTTTGGTTCTCAATAAGAATTCAATGGAGGCAAATACTAATAGCATTAATAACGAAAAGATCTAGAAGGATGCTTATATATATATATATATATATATATATATATATATATATATATATATATATATATATATATATATATGGTATATTTGCTTATATATTTGTATTGTCTATGTATCTTTAATTTTCATACACTAATGAATTTTTTTATTTTTCAAAAAGAAAAGGTGAGAATAAAGGGATCTTGGGTGATTAAAAGGGAAAAAAAAAGTACATTGGCATGTTTGATGAATTCAATGAGAAAGGGATCTTAGTTAAGAGAAAAAAGAAAAAGAAGGAGCGTACATGACATTTTGCTTGAATATTATTATGGCTTAATAAAAGTGGGGGAACATACAAATTTTTTGCTTGAATATTGTAATTGTTACTTTGGTGAATTCAATGACAATAAATTGCATGTATTGCAATGTAAAAGGATTTGATGAATTTGGTAAATTGCTTTCTAAAAGTAAACTTGCTCTCAATTTTTCTTAAATATAAATAATGGTATAAGATTGTACATTATGAAATAATAGGGTTAAATTAATAAATTTATTTCTTAGGAGTAATTTTTTTTATTGTAAAAATATATTAATAATTAAGAAATTATAATTTATTATATTTTTTATATTATTATCATCTTGTTTGTTCATACTCATATTGTTTTTGTATCGTGTCACGATGAAATCTCACAAATTTTAAAAATTGTAATTATATGTATAACGTATAGATAACGATAAAAACATACACAACTTTAGACATAATTACATCATTATTCATTCGTTGTGAGCATAATTATAACTTTAAAAATACACGTTATTAGACATATTTTTTTCATTACCCATACATTTTGGGCATAATTGAACTAAGCAAACATTTTGAATATTGTTACGAATTTTGCATACGTTGGGATTGGATAATTTATGATTCTTATATACTTTGATATGAATAAAATATCAAATATAGTGAGTATTTACATCTAACAGCAAAAAAGAAAAAAAATAGCATGTTTAATATCAATTTAGGATTTATGGTTTAAGGTTTAGTAACCAATAAAGATATATTATAGGTAAGTCAATGTTTATCTTCTTGTTTAAAATATGCCTTCAAATTTTGACCCCTTATTTTTATCCATTTTACTCTTGGTTATAAATAACACCTATATCAATCTTGAACTCACTTTGACATGGTAGTAAAACTTCAATTAATTAATGGGTCAAGAAAATAACTAATGGGTCTCTTCACAAAAATAAATATATGAGCCTAGTAAAAAGAAAAAAAGATAGTGACCCAAATAAAAATAAAACATAACAAAATAAATTAAAAATATAAAATGTTAAGTTAAATAAACCACACTTTAAAAGATGATGTTAGGAAAATGAAAGTCTCACGTGCTAAAACTACAATATTATAATAGGATCTATAAGAAACAAATGAGTCTTCACTTATTAGGATTAACTTTTTACGATTGGACAATTCATAACTCTTATAGACTTTCATATCTAGCTCATCAATTAAAATAGTTTTTTTGTCTCTTTTAAGTGAGAAAAGATCTTGAGATTGTCTAACTCTAGAGAATGTTCTAATTCTAAACAAGTCTAGCTTGTCATTATGAATGCAAATCTTGTTCGAAAAAATGTTATTCTTTTGATATTAGGAAAAAGTGTATATGTTGTCACTTCACTTCTATAAATTGAACACATAGATCATTTTACTTTAAATTAATTCACTTTAGTCACTATAATGTTACATTTGTAGACACTTTAGTCATTTTATGTCAATTTTAATGAATTTAATCACTTATTTTCTACTTTTACTTAATTTTTTGAGACATTTTTCTCTTCAAACATCTGACAACATCCACCTAATAAGCCTCAATTCGATCTAACTTAGGTTTTCCAACAAAAAAAATTAAAATTGACAATAAATGATTAAAATATCCAAATTAATAACAATATGTAACTAAGGGAAGTGTAATTAATAAAAAAAGGCAGTATATTGAATATAAATTTTTATATACTTTTATGGATTTTAAATCATTAAAAGTTATATATATTTATATAAACTTTTTAGGACATCAAATGAAATTTTATAGACTTTTTCTAGAATTCAAGAGACTTTATAAGATTTTTGTTACGAGTAAATTTCAGAAGGGGAGAGGAAGAGAGGTAAATTGTTATATATTTATTGTTAGTATTATTTCATCTCTTTGGTTATATATAGATTTGCAAGGAAATTAAAGGAAAACAAAAGGAGTGTGTGCAAGCAATGGTGAATGTGTGTAGGAAATCATGAGCATCTCCCCCTAACAACCTAGTGGTTTCCCTTCTCATTGTGTAATCACTTTCGCGTATAAAGTCACTTGAATTTTAGCACATATCATTTCTCCCCCCTTTTTGAATCCTTGTCATCAAGGATATGGTTGAGGTATGATTTAGTAAGGTTACAGCATATGCTTTGGACATTGTAGCTGAACCAGCACCTGTCTTCGCTTTGATAACTTCAATTCCAACATTTTGAATCTTGACAGTTAGTTCCTGAACTTTTTCATCACTGAAACTCACAACGGTTCTCATTTTGGATAGCAAGGGAAGAATTGTGATACCAACATAGCTAGTATGTTCGATACGATGAGTGTACATTTCAATATTTCCCGGCATAACATTATTAATCAATAGAAAACTTCCCAACTTGGACTAAGCTCTTCCATCGATTGCTAGTTTGGGATAAACTCTGACAATGATACAAGTCTTTCCTTCCACACCAAATCTATCAACGATTGAATGATCAATTAAGCTTCTTAATGATATATTCTCATAAAGCGGATCTATGTCAAAAAAAAGCTCCATGGGTTTTTTGTGAAGCCCTTCTCTCAAGGAAGACATGCTTTGATCATTATACATTAGAAGAACATTCCCAGTAATTGGGAAATCAGAGTCGTGCACCTGGTATATTTATGACAACATATTAGAAAAACATATTTATAATTGTTTCTAAATATGTGGAAGAACACAACAGTTTGTTCTTCTAATTTATTAGAAGCCAACACCAACAAACCTAATAGTCCAATTGTGTCATTGGTAAAGTCATCTTTTTGACTGCAAAAAAATTATGGATCAACTAAATTTGTGTCCCTTGACTCTGAATTTTCTATATTCATTCCATCAAGTGAAACTTCCACATCCGCCTGTGAAGCTGTGATACCAGAAATTTTAGAAACTGATCCAACCTCGAGCTCCTTATCATAAATACTGACCTTTTTGCCATGAAATCTCTCAATTTCTTTGACATACCATTGTACTAATTGTTTTCCAGATTTACTTAAAAAACCATTCTAGGAATGGCCTAAAGACCAGTCCATCCTTTAACATGGGCATATAAATCACTATCTTATTCATTCACCCAACCCCATAGTATCCTCCTCCTATTAGAACCATCATATAAGGTTTTGGAAGCATAAAACTTTCCATAATCAAATCTCATATCTGTATTAACACCAAAGAAGTTAAAATCAGCCACAAATTGTTTTATTTCAGTCAAGAACTTCCCAAGTAAATAACAATCATGTTTGTTGTCAAAGAAGCTTGGTCTCAACACATGTTTGTAAGATTCATCCTGATCAGATGTCTCAACTCCATTTGTGTTACTAGTACTAACAGGAAAGAATTCTACACATTTCCACATTCAATTTTTTGAAGACAAGTGAAAAGGATCCTCACACCTAATCCAATTTATCTTAGAAACTACCAAATTTTGGACTTCGTGGCTTAAGTGGTCAATTCTAGTGTACATAATGACATATTTAAGAGAATCATACCTTCCAAAGTACAACCCAGGTTCACAATGATTCCAACACAAGAAAGGTTCAACCCATGGTAAAGGCCATCAATACCCTCAGTTTTCTAATTCTTCCTGTAGACATCAGTCAAGAGGTAGCTAACATAGTCCAAAGAGTAGACAAGGACAGAGGAAGAGATACCAGTAGCACCACCAGAATTTCAGCTTCCAGCAACCCATTCCCAGTAACCATTTTTATCTGCCTTAGAGTTAAATAGTCTCTTTAAGTAAACCTGGTTATTCTCTTGAAGCAGCCATCAATATCTTTGTAATATTTAAGAAGCCTACACGATTTTATCAACTTATTTTGATTTTGAATCCACAATTTAACACATTCGATTGGGGCAACAACTGTCTAGGACACATTAGTAGGTGATAACTGTATTTTATATAATTATTTTCATCTATTTTATTAATTATAATTGCTATGTTCTTGACATTTTTGGTTAATTTTAGTAAAATAATTAAATATTTACCTTTTATGTTTTAAGAAATACATTTTTAATAAAATTAAATAATTTGAATTAAAACCGTACTTAATTGCTAATTTATGTCCACAAATATAATTTCAAATAATAGAGTTCTTAATTGCGATTTATAAAAATCAAAAATATAATTAAAATTAAAATCGGGCTTAATTTGAATTATTAAAAGTTTAAAAAGTTAATGTAAATTAGAAAAAGGCTTAACTGTAATTAAAGAAAGTGTAGAAATTAATTTGAATTAAATTTATGGGTCAAAATGTAATTAATAAAAAGTTGAATTTCTGCGTAGGAGAATAGCCACTCGCGACATTCACAACGCCCAACACACACCGCTCGATCATCCCATCAACAGTCAAGATTGGGCGCGTGAAATCCAGACGCAACAAAAGTGATTGGGCCGGAATTCCTCAAACGCGCAGCTCGGCACACGCAGAAATCATTTGGCCGCGCAGACTGGCGTGTAGGATGGGACCCACATGTTGGCTGTGTAGAATTTCCCCAAGGCGCATCACTCACCGTTGGATCAGTTGAACGGTCCAGATTGAAGCGCGTGGAACCATGCTGTCGCACACCGAGTCGTTCATCTACAAATCCCGTGCGACGCGGTTCATCCAAGCAGCGTGCACCCTTGCATTTCAACAACAAAGAAGCAGCCACATGTCTCCTAAATATTCCAGCCAATAACATGATGACACGTGGCATGTATTTGGTAAAATAAAAATGCAGAAATGGCGCCCACTTCCAGCCGTTAACACGTTTCCAGCGCGAGGAAATCTCGTGCGTTGTGGTCCATCCGTTCTCCATGCGCCCGGCCTACCCATCCAATGAAAAGCTGCCACGTGCCTCTATATTTCTTGCAATCAATCACATGGCGACACGTGGTATGCGTAAAA
The DNA here is from genome assembly GCA_037013495.1 of Hippophae tibetana. Classification (NCBI taxonomy): domain Eukaryota; kingdom Viridiplantae; phylum Streptophyta; class Magnoliopsida; order Rosales; family Elaeagnaceae; genus Hippophae; species Hippophae tibetana. Next base: position 30,297,908 of record CM072802.1, on the reverse strand, counting down.
AGAAAAAAAAATCAGAAACGCGCAGTATGGTTTTCACGCGTGCTGTTATTTTAATTCCCCCATTCATTTTTGTCCCCCACTGATAAAATAATAATAATAATAATAATAATAAAAAGAATAATTGGAAAAGTGGGGATATATTTTGTACGCGAAAATCATTTGGGGAGTTTTTAGTTTCAGTTTTCTTTCATTTTTTGAGTTCGTAGTTCTTGTTTTCTTTTCTTTCTCTCTTGACCATTTTTCATTTTTCCTCTCTGCGTGTTTGGTCTAACACGCAGAACGTTTTATTTTTGAAATTTTGTGTTGTATTATCTTAGAGAAATTACAGAGAAAGAAGACGACGAAGAAGAAGGAAAGGGAAGAAATTATTTTTCATTGAGGAATGAAAAAGTTTCTCCTAACCTATTTTCTTTTAATTTTTGTTTCTCTGCAATGTTTTATTTTTGTGGTGTTGTAATTTTAATTTCTGCTATGAACTAATGTTCTAGGATTACAGTGTAGCGTAAATTATGAAACTTGAATTAATTATTTTTGAATGATTTATGGAAATGTTTTAAGTTGTTTATTTAATCTGTGTTTAATGTTTTTTAATTATCGGAAGATTAATTAACTGATATGTGACACTTAAATAAACTTGAAAAAAGATTTTTTGTGTGTTGCTCGTGATAAAATAATGTATATACATAAGGGATAGAAATATACTTTTATTGTATGTATAACTGTTTGAGAACTCAGAACTTAATAAATCTGGTTGAATTTAATTCTCATAGGAATATAGTGAATCATTTTAAGTAGATGTGTCTGTATGGAGCTTGAAAGAGATATATGGATAAATTAGGAGTTCTTGGTTAACAACTTAAAACATGAGAACATAAATCAAGAGAAAATAAAATATTTAAGTGAATTAATTTGGGTAAACTGCAATCCTAGAATTTTCATAAAAACTTTTAAAAAGAAAAATTATTAGTTAAGTCAAACTATATCAAATTATTGATTGTTTGGATAAAATCAGGTTTAAAATTTTTTAGTAATTAACGAAAGTTGGTAACAATTCTCTGTGGGAACGATAATTTACTTATCATATTATTACTTGTGACCGTGTATACTTGCACGATTTAATGTTCTTAAAATAAGACAATAAGTTTTTGGCGCCGTTGCGGGGGAATTATTTTACTTATTTTTGTTGATATTAATACTAATTAATCTCGTAGCTCGATCCACATCGTCTGCATTTCAACGCTTACTTGGTCGAATTTGGACTCATTTTGTACCAAAATCTCAAATACTTCGTTAAAGAACTCGGCGCTGGAGCAGTTATCCATGGCTAGAAATGGCTTTGATATCATTATTACAAGTGAATTTTAGAAGGGGTTGGGGAAGAGAAGAATAACAAAGGAAGATAGGTAAATTTTTATATATTTTTTGTTAGTATTATTTCATCTCTTTGGTTATATATAACTTTACAAGGAAATTAAAGGAAAAGAAAAGGAATGCGTGCAAGCAATGGTGAATGTGGATAGGCAATCATGAGCATCTCCTCTAACAACCTAGTGGTCCTCTTCCCATTATGTAACCACTTTGCACGCCAAGTCACTTGAATTTCAATACATATCAATTTTTAATTTTAAAATTTTCATAGACTTAACTTTTACATAATTTTCTCTATTTTTATTATTAAATTTTTTACATCTTTAAATTTCTTTCTTCTATTTAATTTTTAAAGATTTTCACATCATTATCATTCTTGATAATAAAAAATATTATTTTATTTATGTTTTATTAAATAATAAAATAAAATATATAATGCATAAAGGAAACTTTTTAACAATATCAACCATGTAATTATTTAACATTGAGTATGCAATAATATCAAAAATAATAGAGAAAGAAACAAATATAATTTTTTTTTTGCTAAGAAATTAATTACGTTGTATTAAGATCAAAACAGAATATAATATACTTCATGGCTATTAAGATCATAATATTCTATTAAAACGGTCAATAACTTCAAAGAGCATAACATACATTTGGTAATGAAAGAAGAATAATATTGTATAGAAAAATGAATGCCCTTCGAACCTTTCTCCATTAATGTTACATTCTTCTTCAACTTTACTATTTTACACCCCAATTGCTTACTTGCTCCACCCAATTGAATACTCATCTTTTCAACCCAAAATTATTCTAAATGTTGAAGCAAATGCAGTTTTCAAGCATTACTCCAGTAGATAATAGCTACTACCAAAAAGAAAATAAAACCTATAATATGTTCTTGCAATAAAAAAAACCAGACAAAACTAATTAAAAGAGGTTAAAAAGTAGTTTACAACCAACTAAAGAGTCAAACAAAAAAACAGATAAACCACACAATATCAAAACTTGAGAAGAGAAGTTATAAAAGCACAATATTATTCTTCTGTGCTACCCTGAGGGAGGAGAATGCTATCCAACATCCAAATCCACCGCAAATAAAGCTCGGCAAATAAAAGAAATATGATTTTTTTATTTGCCTAAGAATAATAAGCAACTCCTCCAAGTTTTTTATCATAATTGAAGTGAAATTTAACTCGACTGCTCCTTGGTTAACAGTCAACATTAAGTTGCATAACGTTTCAACCCGAAACTTCCCCAAAAGTGATATAACCCACAAATGCTGTAAAGTTTCAAATTCTAGTAGGAGCCAATACTCATTTCCCCAAAATTTGTTCCATCCGTGGACCTATAAACCTTGCATTCTCTATCATAAAAACATACATAATCCTTGTACGATAATATTTAACAGTAGCTTGATAAAGATGGGTTCCCAAACTTAGTTGTCATGCACAACCTAGCCGATCACAGCCTTGGCCAACCACCTTCTTGGCTGGTCAATCGCATTCTCTATTGGTGATACACAAATTTTGAAAAGTCTAATCTATAAACATAAAATTAAAAATTAAAGATAAAAATAGAATTAATTTTACAAATATTACGCAGATATATAATTAATAAGAATTTATAAAAATTATTCAACATTAACTATATTATTTTAGAATTAATTATGTTATTAAATATATAAATTCAACTTTTTTAGTTTTCTTTCTATATATGAAAAAGTCTTTTGGTGAGAATCAGTTTTATTATTAATCAAATTAATTAAAATCTTTTGCTGAGCACCAATAACCAATAAGATTAAATTATACTTTAGTTATACGAAAATAACAAACCATTTAAATCAATGTTTTTGACGGGTCATTAATTTAAACATTTATTTAAGGTGTCAAAATTAGATAATAAAACCTTACTTTCATATTTGAAATCTATTACGAAAAATATGTCATCAGTAGACTTATCGGAAATAATTTTTGAAAATATCTTACAAAAGAAATAAACTCAATTAATTTTATCAAAGTATTTGCTTAAATTAATTTTCAGAAAAATAACATCATAACTAATATCTTATAATAATATTTAGTCATACATGCTCAGATTTAATAAATGATCAGTAAATTAAAAATAAATTTCAGAAAGATGTATTCTCTAGTTTACAAAACTAAATTAGTACACGTATGTATTCTTTATGTAAAAATATGTGATTTGAAAAACCTCTTAAAAGACCTATCTATACTTATTGAATCAAAAATACTATAGAAAAACTAAAAAATAAAACTCTATATCTTCTATAAATTTAGTACACATATGTATTCTCTAGTTTACAAAACTTTATATAATAATATGTGATATGAAAAACCTCTGAAAAGACCTATCTATACTTATTGAATCAATATACCGTAGAAAAACTAAAAAATAAAACTCTACATCTTCTATAAATTTTTACCTGATTATGTTTCTGATATCCCATGTTAGTGTAATTTGTAAGAGAGAAAACGAGTGAATTTATATCATGAATGATTAATCATTGTGCATCGCAACCCAAGTTTATCCACATTGCGGCTCGCGCTACATTTTGGTTCACCTCATTTCAAACAGGAAGATCACACTACACCTAGACATTTTTCCACTGTGGTCAAGCTGCTTGAAATTGATGTTTGAATGGAGTGGACTACGTTGTAGCCACACTGTATTTCATATCGTGGCTCGTATTGATTCACTTCACTTTCTTATTTCATCCCTTACAATTGGTTAGATCACATGTAAGTTTTACATGTATTGTTCTTTTATTCTTCTAAGTTACAAATGAGCGCTTTCTAGCATAAATCTTTCAATTTAATCAAATTGAAGCTAAAAATATCTAAAAACAACAAAAAATACATGTAATTTCGAACATATATATTTACTTTAAATAATGATAAAATTATGTATATTAAAATTTATTTATAATTTTTAGATGCAAATATTACAACTTCCAACTAGCCTCTAACTGCATTTAGCATATTCAACAAACCTTTAAACTCATAAGTTCTTATATTAGACAAGTTTAAGCTCTCATTAGGACTTTTAATGATGATACCTATAAACAACCTATTAATACAAAAAGTAAAAGAAATAACAAACTCAAAATCAAATAATTAACAAATAAAAAATAAAATTAACAAAGTAAAAATTAAAACGAAAAATAATAAAAATTTCCATGCTTTAGTCACTTTAAGTTCATTATTAAAATCTAAAACATAAACTATATCAACATCCCAAAGATTTACAATTTATTATAAGAATTAGTTACAAATCACAAATTTATATTCCATGATAAAAATGTATCAACTTTGACTAACCCAATTTATATGTAAGGAATCTAATTTGACTCTAATTCTTACAAGTCATACTCTTAATATTACATTTATAGTATTTGTTCAAGCACTCAATCAAATATATGTGCAAATAGAAGTTATGTAAAGAAATGAATTAATGGATTCACATATGATTAAATAAGAAATGCTCAAAAATGCATAACATTAATCTCATACAAGGGATAAAATGATAGGATTTATAAACAAATCACGTACTATTCTCATGCATCAATTAAAATTATCAAGCAAAAATATCAAGTATATGTTTTAGAGATAAAATGAAAATGCAATGACTTCAATGATATTTATTTCCTATTTATCTTTTATAATAGTCATTTTCACAACTTTGAAAAACTTTTAGGTCATAGTATTTAGTTATACTATATATATATCGTTTTTTTTTTCTTTTTTAAGAGTATATCAATGTAAATATGTGAATTTTAGTAAGTGGATTAATTTTATTTTTTGTCTCTTTTGTATTGACATTAGAGAACCATAGGTGATATCACTCAAAATAAAAGATTATAGGTTCAAAATATTCTCATAATGTGATGTCCACTATTTGATTTCTAAACACCAATTTTGAGTTATCTAAATCTAAACATTCAACAATAAAACACATGAAATTATGATAAAAATTAATTATCATAATATTTCATGACATGTTTAAGACATACTCTCGCAATGCAAAAGACTAAATCATTCGCTTAAAATTAACTAAAATCATGATAATTTTACAAAAAATTTAAAAATGAACCTAATTATCTCTGAACCAATAAATAAACTAAATAAAAACAAATAAATGTAAACACATGTTTAATAAAAAAAATTAAAATGCTTAAATTTATGTAACTTTTTCTTCACCATACCTAGAATCTACGTTATCCTCAATATAACAAATGTAAATTAAAAATAAATATAAAGAAGAGAAAAGTTATCTATTTGATTTATGTGATCAAGTAATGATGTAGAAAGTCATATGCATCCATTATCTCAAATAATTTAACCACACAGACAGATTAGTGTGTACTTTTCATACATCACATCTCAACAATCATTTATTAATTAACAATTCTAAATTAAATAAACATGGTTCACATAACAGGAAATAAAATAAAATAAATCATCACTACTACAAAATGGACTATTAAAGTCGTTTCAACGTATGAACCGACGCTACGTGTATTGATTTTTTTTATTCTCATTTTTCACTATACTAACATGTATTCAATATAGCATAAAAAAACCAAAATATAAATAATAATACAAATAATTGAAAATTTAAATATAATTAATTACTTGATAATTAAATTTATTACAAAAATAAATAATGTATATACAATACATATATATATATATATATAGTTAACTTAAATTACAAATAAAATAATATCGTCAAAGTGTAATTGGATTGTGTGAGCAAGCTTGATTGGCTTAGAATCACCAGCATAGTGACAAGGAAATTGAGCAAAAAACAGCTGGTCTATATAACAATTTATTCTCCTATATACATGAGCACGTAAACATTCATTAAACAAGCAGTCTAAACTTAAAAGACATATGAATGGAGAAATTAAATCATTATAAATATTACCATGGTGTTGTCCTATGTTATTCAAGATTATATTCTTCTCCTAATGTTTGAACAAAGTATTATGTCCATTCTTCTTGTAAATCATCAAAAAAAGATTACCACAACGACATCCGAGTGATATAATAATAATTTTATCCCTTCGAACTCATATTAGCACTTTATTAATCTTTTGTCTATAAATATAAAGCAATTTAGAATTAAGATGGTATTTTTAATGTTATAATGAATACAAAACATATAATAGAAATAAGTCAAACATATAATAACAAGCATATAATACACAACATTTAGATGTTATTTCCATAGAAAATAAGCCAAACATATAATAACAAGCATAATACAAAACATACATAAATAAAAATTTATACAAAAAATAAAGCAAACTGAATAATAAGTGCGTAGAATCAATAGAAATACTTATAAGAGTAAATGAAGTGACTAAATGAAGAAAATGGAAAAAAAAATGAGTGTTTTGTAAGTGAAAATAAGTGAGAAAATGGGTATAAAAATTTGAGTATTTTGCTCAAAATAATAAGGGATCTGAAAGATAATAAGGAGAGGAATATAACCCACAAAACGGCGTTGAAAATGATGGTCAAAAAATGAGAAAGAATGGAGGAGATGAGCTCAGTTTTGAAGTTTATTGTTGTTGCATAAATTGAAAAAGACGTTATAATGAAGAAGAGAGAAGAGAAATGGATTAATATGTGTGGATAACGGTTGATGTGGCAAACCGACGCTACGTCCTACGTGTATTTTATTATTTAAAAAATGTAGCTTAAAATTGAAATTTTTTTTTGGTCAATTATTATTTTATTTGAACTCTTTAAAATTTAATTTGGATATATATATATATATATATAATATAATTTTTTCTTTTTTTTAGACAATTGGTTTTTAAAATTATATAATTTTGTGTATTTGTTTGGATACTTAATTTTATATATGTACGTACATGTTTATAGTTAAAATCAAACTATATTTTTTAAATAAAAAATACAAGTAAGACATAGCATCAATTTACGTGTTGAACCAACGCTATCCAAACAAACACACAAAATTATATAATTTTAAAAACCAATTGTCTAAAAAAAGAAAAAAATATACTATATATATATATATCCAACTTAAATTTTAAAGATTCAAATAAAATAATAATTGACCTAAACAAAATATTGTCTAAAAAAAATTCAATTTTAAAGTGAATTTTTTAAATAAAAAAATACACATAGGACATAGCATCGATTGACATGTTGAACCGACGATATCTACGTGTGTAGCATCGGTTCACCACATCTTTAAATTCATTATAAGTCATTTTTTTTTCAAAAACCGACTTTATATATCAATTTAAATACCCGTTTTTGTAGTAATACATATTATATAAAATGTAAAATAACATAAAATAAAATAAAATCCCAAAAATAAAAAACAATTAAACTAGAAGTTCATACAAACAAATTGAAATAAAACACATAAAAACTAATAAAAATCTATAGTATGGTTGGAGCTCAATCCTTCCCGTCTTTTGGTCCTTGGTTATCATCATGTAAGTGCACAGGTAGTGTAAAAATAAAATCATACCCTGCATCCTCATATTCTCTCAAATGATTATAATCAACTCTGAAATGGGAGAGAGTTAACCATTGCATTTCAAGGAAAGTATGGTTATATTCATTTTGAATATGATGTTGTTGACTTGTAAACTTAACATACTTGGTAATATAAGCTTGGACAAATTTCTTTTATGTAAGTCACTTTTTCATTTAAATGATGAATTTCATCTTTCATTGACATCTTTGATGAAGAAGAAACCTTTATGTCCCTTTGGGTTCTATTAGTCCCTAAGACGAGTTCATTTTAGTATATTAGATTCAATAATTCACCATATTATATTAACATCTCACCATTTGGGTAATTCACACCGATCTAGCACATAGAGCTATAGCAAGTTGAAAGAAGAAATAACTCACACAATTATTGTTAATAAACAATCTTATCCGATAGTGAATTATGGCTCTAACATCTATTCTCATTGTGGATGCTATAACATAAAGTAATATAGCTTATTCTATGTCTATAGAGCAATAATGTATAGTAGGCATGAGTCTAGAACAGATAAAATATTGCCATATGTGATAAACCTTAGTTAAATATTTTGCCTCAAAAACTATGTGTTTCTTACTAAAATATTCCCACTTAGTCCCATCCATAGCAAGGATTTATATTTTGTTAGTATATTTCACATTATTTATATAATTTTTGTACTCACCCTAGACCACATCTACCAAACCATAGTAGGCATTTGTATCATATGGGCCAAACTAGACCAATACACCTCGTACTGTTACCTTGTTATTGATAGTATCAAGAACATTAGCATAAAATTCCTAAACAATTGATTCAACTACGATCTCTGGTTCCTTTATGAACCGTCTCCAACCTAATGCCACTATGACATTAGTTTCCCTACAAATTGACCATTATGTCTTAGCTCAAAATCTAATCCTCATTCTACAACAAAAAATTTATTGATCTTAACAGCCTTATCAAAAATGAGTTTGACCTCTGCACTTTCAAACTTAGCCCTATTGTAGTCTATGGGGCCTCTATACCCTTTCCTTTATCACTCTTATTTCCTTTATGGATCATTTAATTAAGTTAATCTTAAAAATTCGAGGGTTCAAAGATATTCTAGAATTTTAAACAACACAACACTATAAATAATACAAAAAATTCCCTCATCCTCTCTTAGTCCAATTGAGATTTGGTACTCTTTCGAACCAAAAATTATAGAATTAATTCACACAACTCAAAAAAAAATTATTTAAGAAGTTATTTTAAAATCTTTGGTCACTTACTTGTATTGTTGTAATGAAGAGAAAGTTTTGAAGAATATCCTTTGTAGAAAATGAAGATTTGAAGATTCTTGATAGAGATTTGATAAAGTTTCTCAATGAAATGGCAAGAAATCAACTAGGAGTAAGATTATGGTGAAGAAATTTAAAAGATTGAAGGAAAAATATAGGATTTTGGGGGAATAGGTATGTTTGGAATGAGAGAAAAAATAGGCTTTGAGTGAAGAAGATGTAGAAAATGTAAGAAATAAGGGTAAGAATGCATAGGGTTGGGTATTTCAATGAAAAAATGAACGCGAGCTATAATGCACGTTTATTCATACCGTGGCATGAATTGTTAAAATTTTAGACCAAAATGTTCAAAACCCCTTGGGCTACAATGAAATTAAGTTCATGTCCCGGTGCAGAGTTAAATTCTTCGCACCCCAATTTTCTACTCAAGAGTTCTATGTCATGGCTCAAAAAGATTTATATATATATATATTGTTATAACTAAACTAACACTAAATAACAAATAAAATCTAAGTACTAAATGATTATAATAAAATAAAATAAATACAGTAAAAACAGTTACAAATATAACTGTTATACTAATAAGCATTAAATAAAACTAGTAAAAAAATTATAAAAATAAATTAAAACAAAATAAAAAGAATAATAAATTATTTCATATCTAGGACGTAATTTATCATCTTAGAAAGATGTTACTTGGAGACCTTCATTTTTAATAAACTCAATCTCCCTATGTCATGGAGTTCACTTGTCACTCTGACTAGGAAACTATTCATTCCCTTGCTTTTACCAGTGTTCAGCCAGTTACTCTATTTGTATCTCTACCCTCTTCATATATGCTTCCAAGGAGTCTAATCTTTGATTGCTCTTAGATTAGTTGTCCTTACTAACTTGAATGAAAGCATTCAAGTTATTCTCCAGAGTTGGTATGTTGGAAGGATTCCATGGTACTTGATTGTGGTAATGTTAGGCCTATGTATTGGAGTTCTAGGTAAATTAAGGATTCTTTTGCCTCCAAGAAAAATTAGGATGATTTTTTCACCCTAGATTTTAAGTGTTTTCATTACGGTCATACCTTGGTCTTAGTTGGTATCCCTTCATTGCATTAACCTGTTCAAGTCTTACAATAACTTCACTTTGGTAGGGACAGGAATCAACATCATATCCCAATGTACTACACACTCCACATAGTTAATTGTTAGGAGTGGATTGTGTAGCAAAAAGTGAAACTTGCTTAGTCAGTTGTGCACTTTGCAAAATACTTCAGTACATGAGTCTATTTCTTAGACTTCATTCCTTCTCACACTTGAGCTCTTTGGTTGAGAATTAGCACTCAATATTTTAAAGAGATTATATCTTCTTACTCATAGCGCCTCTCGCAACATTATCAACGATGAACTAACACTGTTGTGTCAATCGACTGTAGAAAAATTGATTATGTAGCTGTAATAAGCACTTATAATGATGGCATTGAGTGAGGAATAACTTGAACCTATCCTAAGCTCCATGGAATGTTGACCCTCTATTTGAGAGAAAGTAACAATTTTATCTCTTAGATCAAATGTTTTTTGATAGGAATAGAATTTTTCCATAAATTTATTGTACACTTACTCTTAAGTCATCAGGGAATCTAAGAAGAGTGACTTTAGCCAAGTCTTGGCCATGCTCTTAAAGGTGTAGGAGGGACACCTTATTCTTAGCTAATCATCGATAAGTACACTGAGAGGAAAAGTTTGGATTGTTAAGTAAAAGTCTCTAATGAAAGACAAAGAATATTCATTAACCAGACTATGAAAATAGGGTAACATAAAAAAGTGAATATTTTTCAATTCATAATCCTATGTTGTCTCACCCAATTGGATTGAAGCAGTAGTAATGTCAATGATTAATTTTGCATAACTCTTCATTGTTGTAAAAATATTCACCTAAATTAATTTTCAAAAACATAGCAACATAACTAATATCCTATAATAATATTCAGCTAAAAATGCTCAAATTTAATGAATTATCAATAAATTAAAAATAACTTTAAAAAAGATGCATAAAAATTAAAATTGTAAATAAATCAAATATAATTAAAATTAATTCCTCAATGTATTCTTTAGTTTACAAAACTTCTTGTAACGATATGTGGTTTGAAAAATTTCAAAAAAGATATGCCTTTACTGTTGTTGAAGAAAAACTAATGTAGAAAAATTAAAAAAATAAAACTTTACAACTACTACAAATTTCTATGATTTTGATATTTGATACTGGTGTATTTTCTAAAAATAAAAATGAATGAATTTATAGCTGAAACTTGACAAGTAAAGTTTATCATTATAGATTAATCATCACTCGCCACGGTCCAAGTTTATCCACGCCACAACCCACATTACATTTTGGCTACCCTTATTTAAACAGAAAGGATCGTGATGCAACACAAGTCTCTCCATCACATTATGGCCCACTATATTTCATGTCACGGCACGTGTTGCTTCACTTCACTTTCTTGTTCCATCCCTTATAATTGGTTGGATCGCTTGTATTGTTCTTTTATTCTTCTAAGTTGCAAATAAGTGTTTTCAAGCATGAATCTTCAAGGTTATCAATTTAATCAAATTGAAGCTAAAAATACCAAAAAACAATAGAAAATACTCGTGATTTTGAATACATAAATTTACTCTAAATAATGATAAAATCATGCATCTTTAAATCTATTTATATCTTTTAAATGCAAATAAATCACAAAATAATAATTATTTTCAAGCTCCTATTTCTAACCTATCTAGCCAGATGGTGGTTTGATCTTTGGACCACATATTGGCTCCGTTGAGAGACCGATGGCTTTGAAGTTTAGGTGATGTTTAACTTGTACCCATGGCCTTACTTTTATGTTTGGGCCTTATTGTCTTTGTTTGAAATTTTTTTAAGTTAGGAGTGGTTTGTTGATCCAAGTATTGCTTAGTTAAGCCCCTCAATCTATTAGCGCCTACTTTAAGTACTTGAATTTGTTCAATTGGTCTAAACATGAGAACTAAATTTGTTCAATTGGTTTAAACATGAGATAGTTCTCAACTTAGGAATATTTCAGTTACTACTTTGTTGAAGACTTATTATCTCGCTTATTGAAGCCTTTAGGCTTAAGTATGATGCAAGGATTTAAATATAGTTATTGGACTTGAGGTGGTGTGTCTTGTAAGCCATGGCTCTTTTCAAGATCTATGGTTAACTTTAAGGCGATAGGAAACTTGATAGACTATTCTTAGGGTTAGTTGTGGCCGAGACCACATAGATAACATGTTGATTTTCTGAAAACAATTTTGTGGCCTAGGCCTGAAAGTATAGAATCAAATTTTGGGATACCTCTTATTCACTTCCTTGGCATAGGTGTATACCTTGGTTGGATATTGAGGCTTTTATTACACTCAATTATACCATGTGATAGTCTAGGCATTAAGGTGCTAGACTCAAATCCTAAGATGCTTCTTCACATTACTTTTGACCTGAACGACACTAACTATGAGCAAGGTGTGTCCTTTAAGGTTACTAAACATGGTCGGCTTCCAATGATCTTCTGGCAGACTGGACCCTAAAGAGGTAGTACCCACCTATGGTGTACTGAATGCTCTAGACTCTCTAAGTCCAAAGGTAGCTCAAGCTCATCCATAGGATTATTTATTATTCACTACCCATACTAGGGATACATTCCCAACAAGATACTAAGGGCTTGGTGACACGACTCTTGAGCCACAACCCCCTTTCAAGATCTAAGGCCAATTAAATGGCTGTTAGATAAGTTGTTCTCCATGTAAGCTTGGATTTGAACAACACTACTTTTGAGTAAGGTATGTCTTTCAAGGTTACTTAGTCACGTCAAGCTTCTATAGTTTGTTTGGTGGTCTGGGCCCTAAGGCATAATACTCACCTAAAGGGTTGGTTCTTATTCATTGTCTGGGCAAATGTGCAATCCCAAACTGGATATAGAGCACTCAGAGCTATGGACTTTTCAAGTCCAACCAGCTGAGGCCAGCTCTTTATTTGATTGTGGACTACCTATTCTTTCAAATCTTCTAAATGCGGATATTTGATTTATAGAAAGATGTATGTATCCTAAGTGCTCCCTTTATTGATAATAATAAATTTAAGTTTTAAACTAATTAAAATTATCCTAGGAATATAAATTGAAATATAACCATCTAAGATTTATTTATTTTATTGAGTTAACAATGAAAATTGAAAAAAAAACGTTAAGTAAAAACAAATTAAATAAGGTTACACTTTCTAATAATGACCAAATTAAATAAGGATACACTTTCTAATAATGACATGGGAGCATCTTTATTTTTGGCCCATTTAGATTCCTAAGATATAGCATTCTCTTGCCACCTTTTGCTTTTAGAGTACTACTTATGTTTCCATATCTGTTGGAAACTTCGGGGAATGGTGATAAGTTGAAGCTACAACCCTAACCCAAGGCATGTCTTTGTGGAACCTACAATATTGAGACTTGTCCCCACCAAGATTTTTTATTTTCTTGAGTCACCGTACGAATGACTAGCATTTGAATTCCATTAGAACAACCTTTCTTGTTGCCCTTAGAGGAGTATAACTTCTAAAACTCCATCCAATATAGACGAGATTTCCATCTATAACATTTCTATCATTTCTTTGGTCCAGCCTAAACTTTTTGTTGTCATGGAAAATCAATGCACAACATCAAAAAGATAAAAAAAAACAAAAATCTTAATGAGACCATGAGATAAAAAAAAAAACTACCATCGTTTCAAGAACCAAAGGCCAAGAGATCTATATTATCACTTTCATCTTCCCTCGTTGCTGAAAATAACAAACCAAAGACCACCCAAAATAATATCACAACCAAATAATACCATAACATATCACAAAGTAGTAGATTGGATTTGAGAAAGTTGATATTTCCAAACAATACACAAATATAAGCTACAAAGAAAATCAAGACCTTAGATTTGAATATTTAAACTCATATTTGAGACACCTGAAAATCCCACAGTAGAAAGCAGCATCCATGAGGACCCAAGATAGATGGCATCATTAACAACATAAGACATGACAGACTATGTAAATAGAGAATGCAATCGATAGTGGCAAAACAAAACGCCAACAATTGGGGTCAATATTTCGTCGACGCGATGGTAATAGTGACTAACATAAGGTGTAAGAAGACGCCAATGGCATGCAACTGAGGTAGGAGATCGAAGATGGTGGAAGGTGAAGAATAAAATGTAAAATGAAATAAGATACTAATGAGATTCATGCTACAATTTATTAATTTTCGAAGCATATCTCATTTTATTTCACTTAATTTTTAATGAAATAAAATGATAATAAGACAGTACAAATTGAGATATCCAATTTATCTTTAATGGGACTAAATTAGACAAGAATAAAAATAAAAAAAATACGATACATAATTATTTATAATATAAGTTTAATATGAAAAATGATACAACATAAATTTAAAATTAAACCCATTAAAATTATAATCTAAATAAGATGAGATTGCATTTAAACACTATAAAAAAATTGTTTTCTACGACAACTCATCTTGTCGGTGAAAACTCAAGATTTGTCAAGAAAACAATTTTCTCAACAAAATTATTGTCACCATGATTGTCGTAATACCCCCTTGGTAGAAAGTTTTTTTGCCAACAAACACATGATTTGTTAGGAAAACATATGCCCTTCTTGACAAAATGTTTAACAGCAATATTTTGTATTAAGAAAAGTCATCTAGTGTAAAAATGTATTTTCTAACAAAATTCATCGAGAATTATATTTTCTTCGACAAAAGTTTTGCATATAAACTTTGAGAATTTTTGACAAAAAATTGTCTTAAGGGTGATTTATATATATTACATTTTGAATTTTCTTATATTTCTTCTAAATCCAAATATAAAAGATGGATTTTTGTTTCTTTTAATTTATGTTGTTGTGGCCGTTTAGGATGTTAGGCAAACTTTAAGGTGATGTTTGGTTGGAGGGAATGGAAAAGAATCAGAATTGATTCCTTCCATTTTGTGCGTTTGGTTGGGTAGAATGGAATGACAGAATGGAATCGATTACTAAAAGAGAAGGAATCTCCCCCATTAATAATCGTGATTCCATTCCATCTAAATTTTTTTCCAATTTTACCCTCACCCCAAATATAACTCTAAACTCAAATCCCAAAACCCTAAGGTGACGTTTGGTTCGTGGAATGGAATCAGAATCGGAATCGGAATCAGAAGCGGAATCGGAATCGGAATGGAATGGAATGAAAAGGAAACAATTTTGTTTGGTTTGACCACTGGAATCAAGCTCAAAATCAGGATTATAGTGTTTGGTTTGCCACTGGAATGGAATGAAAAAAGCTGTAAATGACCTTAATACCCCTACATGTTGTAAAGTTCAAATAATGTCATTTAATTACTATTTTTTCGTCAGACAAAATACATTATTGAAATCATTATTTTTCTAAATAAGTATTACTTAATCAAAAAGAAATATATTATTAAAATTATTATTTTTCTAAATAGGGTTTAGGGTTTTGAGGTTTGGGATGTGTGATTTAGGGTTTAGGGATTTAGGATTTGGGTTATATTTGTAGGTTAAGGTTTAGGGTTAAAATTATTATTTTTCTAAAAATAGTTTAGGGTTTTAGAATTTTGGATTTAGGGTTTAGGGTTTTAGGGTTTTAAGGTTTAAGGTTTAGGGTTTATGGTTTTAGGATTTGGAATTTGAGGTTTAGGGTTTTGGGATTTATGTTTTAGGGTTTTGGGTTTTGGGATTTATGTTTTAAGGTTTAGGGTTTAGGGTTTAGAGATTTGGAGATTTGGGGTTTAGGGTTTTAGGATTTGGAATTTGGGGTTTAGGGTTTAGGGTTTTGGGATTTATGTTTTAGGGTTTTGGGTTTTGGGATTTATGTTTTAAGGTTTAGGGTTTTAGGGTTTTAGGGTTTAGGGTTTAGGGTTTAGGGATTTAGGATTTGGGGTTTAAGATTTAGGGTTTTAGGATTTGGAATTTGGGATTTAGGGTTTAGGGTTTAGGGATTTGGGATTTATGCTTTAGGGTTTTGGGATTTATGTTTTAAGGTTTAGGGTTTTAAGGTTTAGGGTTTTAAGGTTTAGGGTTTAGGGATTTGAGGTTTAGGGTTTAAGGTTTTAGGATTTTAAGATTTGGATTTAGGGTTTTGAAATTTTGGGTTTGAGAATTTGGGATTTGAATTTAAGGTTATATTTTAGGTGAGGGTAAAATTGGAAAAAAAAAGTTTAGATGGGAATGGAATAATGATTACCAAAGGTGGGAGAAGGAATTGTAATTCCTTCTCTTTTAGTAATCAGATTCCATTCCGCCCTCCATTACGTCCAACCAAACACACAAAATGGAAAGAATCAATTCTGATTCCATTCCATTCCCTCCAACCAAACGTGGGGTAAATCCCAAAATCCAAAACCCTAAATCCTAAAACCCTAAACCCTAAACCTCAAATCCCTAAACCCCAAATCCCTAAATCCTAAACCCAAAACCCTAAACCCTAAATCCCAAAACCCTAAACCTAAACCCTAAAACCCTAAACCTTAAACCCTAAATCCCAAAACCCTAAACCTAAAATCCCTAAACCCCTAAACCTAAAATCCCTAAACCTTAAACCTTAAACCCTAAATTCCAAATCCTAAAACCCTAAATCCAAAATCCCAAATTCTAAAACCCTAAACCCTTTTTAAAAAAAATAATAATTTTAACCCTAAATCTTAACCCACAAATATAACCCTAAATCGCAAATCCCTAACCTCAAAACCCTAAACCCTATTTAGAAAAATAATAATTTTAATAATATATTTCTTTTTAATTAAGTAATAATTATTTAAAAAATAATGATTTCAATAATATATTTTGTTTGACAAAAAATAATAATTAAATGACATTATTTGAATTTTACAGAATGTATGGATATTAAGGTAATTTACAACTTTTTTCAGTCCATTCCAGTGGCAAATCAAACACTGTAATCCTGATTACGAACTTGATTCCAATGGTAAAACCAAACAACATTATTTCCTTTCCATTCCAATTCCAATTCCGATTTTGATTCCATTACATTCCACGAACCAAACGCAACTAATGGAACTAAAATCTTCCTAGAAGCAAAGAAGCAACTATTATAAAAAATGTACTAGACATATATGCAATTAACCAAGCTACATATAGTTATTAAAAGAACTAAATAAGAAAAAAAAAACTCAATCTTGGACCATCAATATATATAGAAATTGCAAAAATCAAATAATATATAAAGTGATGATTTATTATAATAGCTAGAAATATCATAACTAAATTAATAAAAAAAGCATATAGACATATATTGGTAAAGTTATATATATTGGGACATACTCATAAATACTGTAAAGCTTGATATAAGAGAAGAAGAGCAACTTCAACTTCACAAAGTATGGCCATTTCGATGCTTTCTTTAGTGTTATATATATATATATATATATATAAGGACATACTCGTAAATAGCGTAAAGCTTGACAGAGGGAAGAGACGCTGAGAAAAGCAACTTAACCTTCAAAAAGTATAGACACTTCATATACTTTCTTCGGTCCGATTTCTTCTCTTTTAAAAGGTCATCAGAAAAATTATATGTTATGTAATTCATTACATAGTACATATATAACCAATCCATATATAGTCTTATGAGTATCAACGGTCCAACCTGGTCCAATTTTGAGAGGAAAACAAATAACCAAATCAGATTATTTATATTGCTCAAACCGAACCAGACCAGACCGTTGGACTATTAAAAATATTATAATCGAACGGTTTGATTAACAGTTTCCAACAGTCCAATTAATAATATATAAATATGATACAACATATATTACTTTAATTAAAAGAGAAGTAAATAAGGTAATATGAGAACACTTTTTAATTCAATCATATCAAAGAATTAATTTTTATTCTCAAGGCAAGATTAAGATACCATTAATTCAAACGAGATACTTCATAGTAACTTTTTATGTAATAAAAATATCACTAAACAAGCTTACAGAGTGATTCAAAAACAATGCTTGATTTTATCTCAAGTACTAAACACAAAAAATTTCTTTTACAACTAACTTGATGAATGATGCCTCTAACCTCAAGTCCTCAATCCAAGCATTTGAACTGTCACAATTAGAATGAATTCTTACTTCAAAAATAGGTTAATTAACTTCTCTAAAAATTAACAAATCTATATACATTTTCTAAGTCACATTTAACTATCCATGAAACAAATGTATCGCTCTTTTACTAATGTTAAGAGATAAATTAAATAACTAATTCAACCTAATTTTGACATTTGAAGCCCAAAAATAGCATGTGTATATTACGATTTTAAAATCACATGTTAACTTATACATAATATACATTTACATTAGGTACATAAACTAATATACATTATGTACGATTTATAATAACATATTTACATTGTACAACTTACTATTTTGGTTCGATTCAATTTTGTACAATTTGTACATACTAGTTTAACCTAGACTCAAAGTTTGACGTATTAGCAACCACCAAAAATATGTATTTTTGAATTTTGGCTAGAAACCAATTATACACAAAAATGTGAATCAACAAGAGGAAGAAAAACAAAGAAGCATACCAAATGTAAATCAGGAATGAGATGGTGGTGCTTCGGAATTAGGATTAGGATTTCCACAACGAAGATCATTGATCAAGTCACCTAGTTCTTTACGAGCAGATTCTCTTCCAAACATGAAACCATACCTGAAAATTAAGAATAAAAAATTGAAAATTTAGGATGTGCGCGTTTAATGATTCCTAAGAAAGTGACAAAAATTGGAGAAATACCAAAAAGAAACAGCTGAGAAGGCACCAGCAGTGACAACAGTGTGAAGCAAAGTGAAGCTTTTCTCCATTTCTCTTGTTGTTGGGTCACAGGACTTTGGTCTAAAGGTGTCCCCTGTCCATGGATGACAAGACTGGAGGCGAGATGAGACAAGGCAAGGACGGTTGACTGGTGTTAGAGATGGCAAGGATGCAAATTAGGGGTTTAAGGTTTCGAAAAGAAATCGATTCGTAATGCGAAACTGCAAACGATTTTATTATATAATCCACTCTGAATAATTTTTTAATATATTATAATAACAGTCCAGTCCGATTTAAAAATTAGTATAATCGGACTGGACCATTTGAAAAATGATTTCAATTAATACAAATCGAACCAGACCATGTGATTTATAAAACTGTTCGATTTGGTCCAATTCAGTACGATTTTTCGATGTGGCCTAGTTTTTTGACACTCCTATATACCCTAGACTTAGCTTAAACTCTTTAATTAACATAATTGTATTCAAGCTCAAATAAAGACTTTATATACCTTGATTTCGTTGATTTCATTTACTTGCAAAGTCCATGAATTTTTTATTTAAATCATAGCATCCCACATATTATGAGCCATACAAGAATTGTTATCAAACATCACATGAATACATTAAGTGATATGTCTCTAATTATAATTAATAAGAAAATACATTAGTTCAACATCAAGCCAAGTATAAACTAAGAAATATGATTAGAAGGCCTTTCATCCAACAAAACTTGTCATAAAGAATGTTAGTCTATAATACAATGATAATGGTAATGACATCAATAGAAAGTTCATACACTTGAGCATGTTACCATGAATTTCAAAGTGCAAGCAAAGGTTAGAGCAACATCCATCCATTTAGTTTCCTCCTCCAAAAAATGAGCCATTATCAAATTTTATCAAGAATGTATGTACCAATACACTTTCTTTAAATGAAAGTAAAACAATAAATAGAAAAGATTTATCATAACTAAAAAAATTAACGAAGTTATTGCATTGCAACTTTTTAAGATTCTTCATAGAAAAAAAAAGAAGCCGTGCTCACACTAATACTACTAAAGAAGTGAAATATTTATATGAATCACATCAAGCTTAGATTCTAAAAAATATCTAGAGAAAATTAATTATGAAGTATAAAGAAAATTATGAAAGTGCAAATGGTAAAAAGGCCTTTTTTTATTGCAATTAATTCCATAAGGTCTGATTGCATCATTTTTTTTATGGGAAGAAATGTCTACTTCGAAAAAAAAACTACCCAAACCATTAAAGTAGGAATCATGTTTCCTTGACAACAACTACAAATAACTTGGAATTAAACTAAAATGACATAAAATCAGTAAAAGGAATTCAAATTCAAACTAAAAATAGCATGCTGTGCTATTATATTAGCCCAACAAAAGCCTTTTTAAAACGTTATAACTCTCAGAATCATGAGACAACACATAACAGTGTATGCACAATTGATGTCAAAAAGGGATTAAAGAGAATTTGTGTACCAATGTTAGATTTACGAACAGAGATTTTAGGACTTTTGCTTTTCAATTGTCTCTACTGTGCAAGATTCAAAAGTGTAACCTAAGAGAATTAAAAATATATGTAAAAATAATTATACAAATTATGACTTTTCAGTAGCAACATGCTTCCCTTTCAAAATTAAATTGAAAGAAAGTAAAGAAAGGCCAATAACTTGGTGGAAATAAAAGACTTGCAGTTGGTTTCAACATTAAATTGAAAGAAAGTAAAGAAATGCCAACAGCATGGTGGAAATAAGACTTACAGTTGGTCATGCATATCTTTGGCTATTCTATAAATTGTTGTAGTGCTAGATCTACTAGAATCCTTGCATTCACAGATCAAAAACTCAAACACGAGAAAGTAGATTAAATTTTCTAACTACGGAGCAATGGAATCACATAACCTAGTTACTTGAGAAACCCTAAATTACAAATTCAATTAAAAAAAACCAAACCTTATCGTTAGAATACACAAATAAAGACCCCAAAACTAATAAAATAAAAATAACGGACGAAAGTTCCTATGCACTTAACATCAATCCTTGATCTATGTATCAGAGCCAATCATGGAGAATTACTATGTTGGCATCAAAACGAAAAATATATAACAAAAACAAAAAGAGTACCAGTGGCTTCGATGGGCAAGAAATTCAACAAAATGAAAGGCAGACAATGACTTATAAACGCCCTATATTACTTGTATTCTTGTAGGGTAAAGGAAATCAAGGTCATATGATCCATACCTATATATTTATAAAGAAAAAATTGTATAGAAATGACTTACTTGCGGTTAGGCGAGACTGAAATGGCTAGCGATGTTGAAACGACTAGCAAGGTTGGTGGATAAATTGAGGTTGGAAGACACTAGGCGCGAGGAAATATTGGTGAACTAGCAGTGGTGGCTGGCATGGAATTCTAACGGGAACAATTTAGGGGCGATTGGAAGATGAAGGTTGGGACTGAAAAGAACCGCGGGTGGGGTGTTGGGATATTAGAGAATTAGGATAACTTTTAAATTTAGTTTCATCCCTTGAAATTTGAAATAAAATCTTGGCCATTAGATTATTGTGCTTGTTTGTTTAAAAAGAGTGCCGTTTTTCTATGAAAAACCATAATTTTTTGTAAATGTTTTAGCACTCTAATTTTATAGCAAAAAAAAAATGCCCGCTAATATGCTACAATTGAAAATGAAAATTTGGTAAAAAAACATAAATTTTATGTAGATGAGTGTAATTTACTTGCCTAATTTTCAATATCCTATTATATCTATAATTAATATTTAACAAATATATAAAAATAAATATTTTTTATACAATAATATTTCAATTTTCAATCAATACGTAATTGGTATTGATAGCAAAGGACAACGAAAGTGATATAGGTGATCAATTAAACTCTTGTTCTATATTTAATACTTTAGTTATGGAATTTTTATTTAAAATATTAATGCTTTGTTATCTTTTTTTTTTAATTTTAGATTAATTATTAATATATTTAGATTTTTATCTTGAGTAAAATAAAGATCATCTGTGAAACAAGTGATCTCAAGATCCAAGAAATAGCTAAGATGTCCAAGGTCTTTCATCTCAAACTGTTGACTAAGAAAATCCTTGAGTTCTTGAATGTCACTGAGGTCATCACTAGTTATGATCATATCATTCACATATAGGAGAAGCAAAATGGTGCCTTTATCATTACGACAAAGAAATAAGGTAGAATCCTAAGGACTGATAGTGTAACCCAAGCAAAGGATGGTGGAGCTGAACTTGGAAAACCATGCTTATGGAGCTTGTTTAAGGCCATAAAGTGCACGTCGAAGGAGACAAACCTTGTTTCTTTCAATAGAAAGACCAGGAGAAGGTTGTATATAGACTTCTTAATAGAGATCCCCATTAAAGAATGCATTTTTAACATCCATCTGAAAAAAAAAGTTTCATTTACTAGCAGCGACAACAGCTATGAAGGCACGAATAGAGAAGATACGGACAACTTGGGATTTGTCCTTAACATTCTCACTGTGACTTTTATGTCCACCTCTACCCGTCATGTGGAGAGGGATGTTAAGTATCCTTGTCCCATATCGGTCAAGAATAAGGCAACAAAGCTGCTTATAAGCTTGGACAACTCTTAACTCAATAAGATTTTATTGGGTTAAGTTAGGCCTGGATTTCTAAAATGGTATCAGAGCTCTGCTCCTAGTCTCTATGTGCTTGGACCATGGGCTCTACCACAGTCTCACCATGGTGTTTATGTCCACCTCTATCCTCCGTGTGAAGGGGATTGTTAAATATCCTTGTCTCACATCGGCCAACAGTAAGGTAATAAAGTTGTTTATAAACATAGACAACTCTTAACTTAATGAGATCTTATTGAGTTTAATTATACCTTAGTTTTTAACATGGACTAACAAGTTTTCATGTAACTTCAATTTGAATTGCATGTTCTGTTCAATTGCACCCTATAGTAAAATTACATTCTCCAACACAAATTTCATTTTTGTTTATATATTCTTGATTTATCAACTAGTTAGATTAGTTTGGTTGGTACAAGCTTCAATCTTTAATGAAGGTGTAAACTTACAATTAAAAACCATATTTCATGAAATCATACTTTAAAACTGAACATTTAAAGAATAAGTGATTAGTCGACTCATCAACCAACCCACACAAAAGACAAACACCAAGAACATGCACTCTCCTTCTAAGTAAGTTGCATCTCACGGCTAGATTTTATTCGAGCATAGCCATAGGAAGCAAGGCATTTGATATTGTTGGGTAAGTTATTGTTGCCAAATCTAAACAAAGAGGGAGATGAAGTGGAATCGGAAAAGCACCATGTTATGAGGCATCATCTGCATAAAGGGAAGAAATCCTTGGTAGCAAAATATTTACTGTATTTCTCCTCTCTTATATGCACCATACTCGACAATCATCAATCTACTAGAGTGGATTTAAAAAAAAACTCCACTAGCCATTACTTTTTGTTAACTGAAGCGTTCCATGAAGGAATATTTTTAGATGAGATGGAAGCATCGATAGATGGTACACCTTAATGTTTTCAAGACTATTATTTTTCATACAACGAAAATGAGACCCTTACATGCATATAAGTCAAATAATGAATGAAATGGTTATTCACGTCACACATGAACTGACTCCTATTAAACTAATCAATTACAAATAATGAATGAAATGATTCTCCACATCACCCATGAACTGACTCATGTAAAACTAATCAATTCTTGAACAAAAAGTTATCTCCAAAACACTTTTATTTTATTCTTTTTCTTTTTCTTTTTTGGTAAGATGCAACACCTTAGCATTCCAGTATTCCACCATGAGTTTCAAAATGTTCCTACATAAATACACAAAGGAAACAAGCATACATATTATTTTCAAGACCATGAGATAGAAGCATTGACAGATGGTGTACCTTCATGTTTTCAAAGAATATTATTTTTCCTACAATGTAAATAGGCGCTTACATGCAAATAAGTCAAATAATGAATAAAAAAGCTTTACACGTCACCCATGAATCTGAATCATGTAAAAATAATCATTTCTAGAACAAGAGTTGACTCCAAAACACTAGTTTTTTCTTCTTTTTTTGGTACGATGCAACGCCTTACCATTCCACCATTAGCTTTATTATGTTTCTACAGAAATACATAACAACGAAACAGGGATAAATATTAAGGAAAAAGGTCGTCAAGTACAGCTTTATGCTGCCTCTGCAAATCCAACCCTTAGATTGCCATAATCAAACACGGTATGGTAAGGACCCATGAAGACATCTCCCAAAATCCTGCATTTAGCAAAGACCACCAAATAAGAATCGGATCCAATCTCATCTTAAAAAACAGTACCAAGGATAAATAGCCCAAGGCTTATCAGAATGGTAGCAATGAAAATACCAGAGAGGTCCGTGTGGTGGAGGAATATCCAAGGCAGTGAAACCACTAATGCACTGAGCTTGAGCACCCTCACCGACCTTGAGTATGTACTGTTAAAAGCATCAAAGCAGAGATTATAGAGTTAAAAGTGGGAATAATATGTACCTAAACCAGCAACATACAATCATTATTCACTATGCAAACCGAATCCAATTTCACCACTCAGGTAGTAACCATACCTCCTCTGGGGCGAGATCAAAAACCTTACCACCAATGGTGAAAGAAACAGTAGGCATCTTAGTCACACTTCCACAGTCTACTACTGATTCTCCCATTGGATTTGGCATACGGTCACAAAGCTGCAGAAAAACAAGATGTCATAACCAAGAGAAGAAGCATTGAGAACTAACATTACATCAAGAATTTAACACCTAGTTCACCTTATTAACATATTCCAATATATTTTCTTCTGTCAGGTTCTGTCTAATCTGATTTTGCATCCAAACAACTGCCATCTCACATCCATTGCACATAGCATCCTGAAGAATACCAGAAGATTTTCCCTTGTTCTCATTGACCACACTCTCAATACCAGTACTACATATCAAAGCATATGGCACCATAAAATGAGAAGAGCAGATAGATTTATAGAGAAACTCTGAAGTAATAAAGTAAAATACAGGGATGATAATAACAAAGCCTCACAAATGACAACAAGAAAACACCAAATGAACCTAACCTTACACCACGAGTCCCATCAAAGGTGCACAATCCAATTTGTGAGCATACCATTTTAGGTGGTACCTGTCAAAAACAATTTGAAAATAAAGATTAATGAAAAAGTAAAACACATTACCAATAAGCTAGTTCGGCTTGTGGCTTCCTGAAGAATATTTTTCAGTTATTAGCACTGCCCACAAAGAAAATTCATAAAAACTTGTTCTTACCTCAGCCAAAAGTAAAGCTAGGATGGTTTGGCCATATTGTTGAACTACTGCTTTGCATTCCTGGCTAACAGCCCCAGAGACTCCAATTTCATGGTTTATCATGGTAATTATAGTCTGTAAGGCCAGTGAATGAGTGAGCCAGAGAGATGTGCAGATATATCTAGATAAAGAGTGAGATAGGACCTTAAAAGTATCAATGACAAAGAATTGGATTTAAGTATTCATGCATGCAGTACAAACATGCATCAATGCATGAATGTATGCCTTCTTAAAGCAGTTAGTTAGGTACTTCCCCAAGCATGTCTAGTGATTGGGGTTAAGAGCTGGGGCTAGAACTCCATTGTAGGTTTGTATGCGTGGTGGGAATTAAAGTAGAAAACAAGAAAGACAGGTAATCAGATATTTGATATTTGACCTATATGTGTGCATCATCTTTGAATTGTTACATTAAATAAAGCCGTACCATAAGAGAGCAGTGTGAAGCCACTAAGGCATCAAATTAATTAGAAGAGTACACAGTAGCTCAGATCAAAGGGGGAGTTTGCAGGAGAAAATGCAAGAAAAATAAAATGGACAAGGTACTAAGAGGAAATATTATTAAACTGCTCCCAATTGGCCAATTGTTAGATGCGATAACTTCATACAACCTAATTCTTAAACATGATAATAATCCTCCTGTTATTCATAGGGGCAGCGTTTGCTCTCCTCTTTGGAGAGCCTCCAAGCACCAACTACTTTGCCTTTTGCCTTTTGTTGGAGAGAGATCTTCTAATGCAGAGCCCCTTTGGTAGATTTTTGTTATTATAATCATTTGGATAAAAGCAAATATTTGCATATAGGATGATTGTTTTTGTCAATTTTTGGTTTTGGCCCACTTGTCTATTGCTTTCCATTTTTAACCTCCTAGTCAATTCATGTTCATAGTTGAAGATATGTAAAAAAACGAAACTCATTTGAACATATGTTCGACAGTAGGCTCCATGGACCAACACCTGTTCTTTGGGATGTAACATGGTTTGTCGGTTGTCTACCAACTAAGCTATTTGTTGCCGGAATTGTCAAAGCTCCAGTAGCATTTTTACTTTTGAATGCATGTACACAAAGAAAACTTACTTGAACATGTGTTCATGACATTTTCATAGTTTTCATAGTTTACCCTTTTTAGAGGCTCAACAAGGTTAGTCGGTGATCAACTAACCTCCCTTTCCAAAGCTCTAGTGATATTGTATTTTTAAACACGTTAAAAAATGTTCAATAATAGCATCATAGTCCAAAACGTTTGTCTATAGGCTCCATATGTTCCACTGGTAGTCCGAATACTCTTATTGTTGGAGCTCCATTCATATTGATACTTTTGAATTCATATACCAAAAAAGAAATTGCTCATTTGTTCTAAAGTAGTGATTTGAAACCCTAAAACACAACATCAATTTGTATATAGTGTACATTAATTTATGTACATCGTGTACATATAACTAGACAAGTACATATATGTACAGGTTATGTATCTATAAGATACATGTTAATCCAATTCAATTATGCACAATATATACATACTGTATAAGTTTTGGACTGCAAAACTAACGAGGGTTCAAAACTTAAAGAACCCCTTCATCTCGAGCAATATTCCCATTTCCTTTCATGTTGGATTATATTATGTTTTTGGCTATTTTTCTTTTTCATCGAGCTTATCGTGTCTAAGATCTTAAAGGTTAAAATGTAGCATCATGATTTCATTTTTCCATGAACAACAACCAATTTATCAATTGAGGAAACAAAAAAACAGGCAAGGAGAACCTTATAACTTACATCAGAGCAAATCATAAAAGGTTAGGTTTTTCTAAGCTTTTGATTTTAGTTTATCAATTTTAATTAATGATGTATTTAAATGGACGAATTTTGATGTAAATTGTATCTTTCATGTTTAATAAATGAAATTTTATTTTCTCAAAATATTAAAATGGAATCACCCTAGGTTCAATCAAAAGTGCACAAAGTAATCTCATTATATGTTCTTAATTAAAGAGTTAACATAGAAAACCCCCTATCATCAAATCACAATAGAATGCGTAAAATTAGAGCAGCAACTTAAAAAAAAAAAAAAAAGCTCGTACCGTCGGACCAGCCAACAAAGAAGTTCCAGAATCGGCAATGGCTGAACAACCACCATTGCAGTATCCTAAAAAGCAATAAAATTAGTCAGATGCTATGAAAAAAATCATGGGCATATCATATATCTGGTCTGTTGCAGGCAAAGTACCACGACCGTTCAATATATATTGAAAATAACATACCAGAAGGCTTGCCACCAATGAAAACATCGCCCATGTCAAACTATCAAAAAGCAAAATATAAGTAAGAACAACACAAAATAAAACAGAAATATATATTTTATACAGACCTGCCAATAGCCTTTCTGCGTCACTGGCACATAAGTGTGGTTTCCCTTGAAATGATTAGGATCAACTCCTCCAAATACTATTTCACCACCTTCTTCTTCATTTGTTTTACGATTCATCCAAAAGGAAAACACCGGTTCCTTGACAAGACCTTGTTCAACCATGTTATACCTGAATGACAAGTATAATTAAAAAAATTCAAAATCATAATAAAGAAGTATTTCGTTGCAAAATCAGAAAGTTATGAAATGTGACTTCAGATATTACAACCGCTTACCACACTGGGACAGCACCTCCAACTGAAATCTCTTGAAACCCAAGCCCCAGTAAACCATCAAATTTTGCAGCCAAAAACGTGAGACTAGGCTCCCTAGTTGCTTCAATAAATTCCTAAGAGACAAAAATTTGAGAAAAGAATATGGCACAGTTAGAAAACATGTTGAGCCCACTGGAACAGAATCTTTGAAAATACCTGATTCTTCACAACTATGTCACCAACTTTGACATTGTCATAACTGAAGAAACCTGAAATGGATCCAGATCCATACTGAATAGCAGCAGATGTTCCTGAACAATGACGAAAGTTTTAGATCATAAGTACTATTCATGTCAGGACTATAACTTTCTTTAAATATCAGACATAAAGGAACAACAAGACCAATCATATTCATTCTAAACCATATAAGTATTTCTCAAGATAAACTATCCTGCTATAGAAGTGGTGGGATATTGCTCGCACAAAAGTCGGTAAACAGTAACCATACTGCCAATAACTTTACCATTTAAAAAGTCATGCCAAGCTCACTAATGAACTTTTGTTAGAAAGTCACACTAATTATATTAAGTAAACTGTCACCAGATAACTGATACAACCGCATTAAATATTATAGTGCACAGTAGCATGGAAAGCATAGAAATCTATTTAATGCTATAAGACACATGTATGGACAGAAAACAAACCATTCTTCTGGTACGTGCTTGATTGGCTCGATTTATACTTAGCATGGAAGTAGCATGCGATCTGCCAAATGCAATACAAAAGCATTCATTGTATTTACACAAATTGGAGTTCATCATAGTTACATCTGAACATTTGTTACATTTACAACAAATCTAAATGACAAAACTCACCGAGAAATAGCACCTGGCTGATGGGACCCATAGATTAGAGCTACCAGTGTCAAAAATGACATTAAACTTTTGAGAGGGAGTTCCGATACTAATCTCACCATAGTACTGAGCATCCAAGTAATTCTTTAATGCAACAATATCAGTATGCCCTGAGTCTCCCAAGTTACCACAGAGATGATACTTTTTAACAGAAGATCTCAGAGAGACTCCATTTTTGGTCTCAAGCCTTACAGCAGCACGGTTATTTGAACCCATTTTCATCTTTTTCAATCCAATTCTAAGCAATCCCTCATTGGATGCGGAAAAAACAGGAGAGAATAACAGCCAGGAAAGGAAAAGATAAAGTATAACTACTCTGGTATGAACAGCCATGTTGACCTAGAAATCAAGGAGTGAAAATTTGAATTCAAAGAAACAAACTCAACGAAAGGAATAACTAATTTTTGCAACAAAAAAAGATAATGCGATGCCAATACAAAAAAGACGAAAATCGATGACAAAAAAAAGAGGAAAAAAACACAGAAATTAAAATAAAAGTAAAAAGAATAATTTTTGACAACCTCCTTGAACAATATATTAACATAGACCAGTAAAGAAGTACGCAAATATTTTAGGTTGATAATAAACTTATTTTTTCCACCAAAAATATATACTTCTAAAACATTACCTATAAGGAAGCTCAACATGCAACCTAAAAACTTTAAACACCTCATTTATTATTTGGTAATATCATGCGCGATTGCCGTTTTCTTCTTCAAAAAATATATATTTGCTATACGGAGATAAATGTAACAGTTCGGCAGAAGCAACATATAACATAAAAATCATTTTCATCTTCATTCTTCCTTTACTCACAATTGAGGGGAAAATATCAATTAGAATTACTGAGCTCTAAGAAAATTCTGAACGCCAAAGGATCACAAATCATGTATTATTATTAAATCAGATGTCTACTTGTCAAAAATTCGACATTGAACATCAAATAGTCGAAAATTCAAACATGCATTGCTTGATCAAAACATAAAATAGATAACATAAAATAGATAACAGAAACTAGTAGTCATAACCAGTGAGTCATCTCATAAAAAACAGCTAATTCCTCTCGTTTATCGAAAAGAAAAACTAAGAATATGAATTAAAAACAAATAAAACTATAATTACAATAATCGAAGATAATAAAAAGGCATACCTCGATTTTTCTCGCAGGCAAAGGAAGGGATGAGAAAGTTGGCGAATACGAAGAGGAGAAAAACAAAGATTATAAAAGGAGACTAAAGGCTAACGATTCTGTCTGACCTAAGTGGGACCCATAAGTGCTCTTTTGAAGTTGGTATATCTTAAGGTCAGAGTACATTCAACTTTTAATCACAACCGTCTGTTGCTCGCAAAAAATCTGACTATAACCGTCAAAGTACTAGTAGCGTTAAACGCGCCCATACAAAATGCATGATCACGTTTTAGGAAATTCTGAATAGGACTAAACTGACGTTGAATAACGTGATTGTCAGGGCAAATTAGTAAATCTGGAAATTGGGTCTAAGAACGTGGATAATGTGATCAACTGTGATTCTTTTATCAAATATAATTATTTTGTCCGAATTAAGACTTGAAATTAAGAAAAGAATAGACTTATCATCAAATAAATAACTATCTAGATGAAATGAAATGTTAATAAGATTTATTAGATAATTTATTATTTTTTATACTCTATTTTATTTTATCTTATTTATTTATTAACCAGATAAATAACGAGATAAGATGTTAATAAAATTATATTAATTAAGATGTCTAATTTATTCATAAATAAAATAATTAAGAATATAAAAATAATAAAAAATATAATAATTTATAATTTATAATATAAGTTTAATAAAAAATATAATATATTTAAATTTAAGCATATTAAGGATACAATCTAAATGAGATAAAATAATATAAAATATTGCACAATGATTTATATTTAAATTTGATCTTATTATTATGAAAAAATGAATGTATAATAATAAATAACTATATTTTGTGTTCTTATTATTTTTATATTTTTATTCAATTCTTGAATCATAATATATTTAATTTATAAAAGTATATTTCTAATATAAAAAAAATAACATTTGTCCTTATACATGTATTTTTTCATAACAATATGAAAAAACTATTATAAAAATAAATATATAAATTAAATATCATTTTTTATAATAAATATTAAATATCCATTTTTTAAGTAGTTAATATTTTTATCAATGATATAATGCATGCAATCTTTACATGTATATTCACCATGAAAAAATTGAATATATTGAAAATATATTTACAGTCCGATTACAATGAATGATAATACAAGTATAAATATAGGAAATAAGAATCTTTTTTTTAAGAAAAGTGTTTTTAAGAAAAGTATATTAGTTGCATACAACTAATATACCACTAATAATGATTTATTAACACTCCCCCTCAAGTTTATGCATAGATATCGATCATGCCCAACTTGTTTAGTGAACCCTATAATGTCTTCTTATAAACTTCTTTGGTAAGCATATCTACAAGTTCCTCTTTAGTGGGAACAAAAGGAAAACTAGAACGTTTGGCATCTAGCTTCTCTTTTATAAAGTGACAATCAACCTTTACATGCTTAATGCGATCATGTTGTACTGGATTTTGTGATATATCAATGGCTGCCCGTATTTTTGAGTTCGAAACCCAAATCCAATAACAAAGTTCTTATTCACAGTAATTCACAAACCTCATGAGCCATACCTCTATGCTTGACCTCAACACTAAATCGTGCCACCACTTTCTGCTTCTTACTTTTCCATGTAACCAAATTTCCTTCCACAAAGGTGAAATAACCCGATGTTAACTTTCTATCTATAATACTTCCTACCCAATCTGCATCTGTGAAGCCACAGACTTCAAGAGGATTGTTGTGTTTAGAAAACATTACTCCTCTTCCTGAAGCCGATTTCAAATACCTTAAAATTCTCAAAAAAGCATTCATGTGGTTCTCACTTGGATTATGCATGAACTAACTCACCACACTTACTGCATATGCAACATCTGGTCTAGTATGGGCCAAGTAATTCAAACGCCCAACCAATCTCTGATAGCAAGCTCGATCAGTTGGTATCTAATCTGGATACTCTACTAAACAATGGTTTTGCTCAATATGAGTGTCAATAGGTTTGCAAACCAACATACCTGTCTTTGTTAGCAGATCAATAATGTACTTCCTCTGACACAGATATATTCCTTCTCTTCCCCTAGCTACCTCAATTCCTAAGAAGTAATTTATTTCACCTAGTCCTTCATCTCGAATTCAGAGGCTAGTTGTCTTTGTAATTTATCCATCTCAATTGTATCATCACCAGTGATTACCATATCATCAATATAAATGATTATGGTTGTTACCTTCCCTCGTTGATGTTTGAGAAATAGAGTGTCGTCTGAATTACTATGTTTGTAACCAACCTTTTGCATGAACTGTGAAAACCTTCCAAACCAGACTTGAGGGGATTGCTTAAGACCATACAAAGACTTCCTCAATTTGCATACAAAATTACCAAGAGATTCAACTACATACCCAGGTAGAAGACTCATGTACACCTTCTCGACTAATTCTCCATGAAGAAACACATTCTTGACATCAAACTACCGAAGTGGCTAGTTTAGGTTAGCGGCAAGTGAGAGCAAAACCCAAATAGTGTTAATTTTGGTAACAGAAGCAAAAGTCTCATCGTAGTCTACACCATATGTTTGAGTAAACCCTTTTGCTACAAGACGAGCTTTATACCGATTTACAGATCCATCACCATTATGTTTTACAGTAAACATCCATCGACAACTAACTACCTTTTTTCCTTGTGGTGGTGGCACAAGTTTCCAAGTATCATTCTTCTTTAACGCCTTCATCTCTTCAGCCATTGCCTTTCTCCATATTGGATCTCCCAAACGTATCCTGCACTTTGTTAGATATTGATACCGATTCATAAATGATTTATATGACTTAGATAATCTTTTAGTGGACATGTAATTGGCTACTAGGTATTTTGATTTTGCATGAATATTTGGTTCATACCTTTTAGCTGGTTGACCTCGAGTAGACCTATTTGGTAACACATATTGCCCAACATTAGCCTCAATGCTATTAGTATCAGTGGGTGTACATACCTCAGATGAGTGACCTTCAGTACCATGGAGTTGTTGATCAGGGGTAGGAGTAATGCCTGAAGGAACAGTTGTGTCTTCAACTTCATTTGCTGTAAGCGAATTTGGAGCTTGAATACTTGGAGAATATGCTTCTGCAATGACTGGATTCAATGGATTATTTGGTCTCAATGAAACATCAGTTGGTGATTCTTCTAATGCCTCCCATTCACCATGATACAGTTCTTCTAAATATGTATTCTCCCCCTGACGAGCAGTATCAGGTGAGGAAAAATAACTTATGTCCTCAAAAAAGGTAACATTCATAGTGACATAATACTTTTTGTTCGGTGGATGGAAGCACTTATACCCTTTCTGATAACTTCCATAACCAACAAACACACATTTAATTACCCAGGCATCTAATTTAAACCGTTGATTTTTAGGAACATGTACAAATGCAACACAACCAAATCCACGGGTAAGAAGATTATGGAAGGATGATAAGGAGACGTAAGATGCGAGAATCTAGAATGAGATTTTTTCGTTAAGGACACTAGACGGAAGACGATTGATGAGATGGGCGGAAGCCTGTACAACATCACCCCAAAGATATTTTAGCATATAAGCACTAAATAAGAGTGCACGAACCATATCAAGTAAATGATGATTTTTCCTTTCAGACACTCCATTTTGTTCCGGCGTTTGTAGACAAGTAGTTTGGTGAATAATCCCATGTGTTTTGAAAAAATCTTGAAAAACATGATTAACATATTCCCCCCATTATCAGAACGGAGGATCCGAATGATGCCATTGTAAATGATGATTTTTTCTTTCGGACACTCCATTTTGTTCCGGTGTTTGCGGACAAGTAGTTTGGTGAATAATCCCATGTGTTTTGAAAAAATCTTGAAAAACATGATTAACATATCCCCTCCCATTGTGAGAACGAAGGATCCGAATGATGCCATATTCCCCCCTCCCACATAGTGGGTTCTTTAGATGGTCTCCAAACATCAGAATGAATTAATTCAAAATAAATAGTACTTTTTATTATAAATACTAGGAGAATAAGTAATATGATGGCTCTTGGCCAAAACACAAGTCTCACAATGTAAAATAGTCTCACTAACACCAATAAATAAAATGGGCATGGATTTTTTCATAAGACTAAAAGACGGATGCCCTAAGCGGCGATGCCACAACCAAATTTCATTTAGCTTATCAGAACTAGAGGTCAATGTAGTGCGTGCCCGTGCTTCTAGTTTCTCCCCTGCATAGTTCTGATCCAAATGGAATAATCTGCCCCTCAAATACCCTTGACCAATTATTTCCCTTGTAAGAAGATCCTGAAAAATCACATACATAGGATAAAATGTTACAGAACATTTAGACTCAATATTCAACTGTGGGACATATATTAAGTGATGAGATAAGCCAAGTACATATAAAACATTATGAAGCTGTAAAGATGGAGTGATATGAACTGTCATCTTTCCTAAGACAAGAAAGGCCTCACCATTAGCATTCGTAACATAAGACACTAGTGGGGAAGATAACTCATTAAAATAAGATTTATCATAAGTCATATGATCAGATGCACTAGAATCAATAATCCAAGTATTAGACCCAACAGAGTGAGAAACATTTAAGGTCATACGAATCTTACCACGACCAGTTATTGAAGCTATAAGGATACCTTCACATTCCATAGAATGATCTTATCCATAGTAGTCTGGTTCTTGGACAATTTGCACTACATCTGCTTTTGCTTTAGAATGATGATGTTGTTGGTTTGCTCCATTGTAGTCTGCTTTTGATTTCAAGTATGGATACAGTTTCCAACAAGTCTCACGAAGATGCCCTTGTTCATTGTAATAAGAATAGTGAGAACGAGGGCGATTGGTAATGCCTGGTGGAGGTCCCTTCTGATGAAGTGGAATTTAATTTTGCTGCTGGAAGAAAGGTGCCTTTGATTTGACTTGAATGGCTAGGCTTGATATCTCAACTTATGCCTGATGAAGACTTTCCTGTTGTGATTCGTCTTTACAGATGTATGTAAAGGCGGTAGTCAAGCTCGGATGGTGTGACATTCGAAGTAATTCGTCTTTAGCACTATTATGTTTTGTATCAAGGCCTCTTAAAAAGGCATGTACTCGTTCAAGTTTCTTATCCTTCTGGTACCACAGAAGGTCTTCTAGATTTTTAATTTTGCATGAGTGTTTTTGGTCAAATTCAACCCATACATTTTTCAACTTGGTAAAAAACAGAGATATTGGTTGCCCATTTTGTTGCATGCCAGCAACTTTGCACATGAGTTCATGAACTTGAATAAAGTCAAACTCATTTGTATAAAGATCGCTTAAGGTATTCCATATGGCCTCAGTAGTTTCACATTCCTCCACCATTTGTAATATCATCAGTGATGGCTCTAAATAGAATTGACATTACAAAGCCATCATCATCTTCTCACCTAGTATAGGCTTCTATATCATCTTGACTAGGAGCCCTGATTGATCCAGATACATGTCTCATCTTATGCATCCCACGAAGATGAACAGACATAACTTTTTTCCATGTTCGAAAATCTGTACCATTAAGTTTAGTACCCCCGAAAGAACCAATTTCTAAACTCTTAATAGAAACTTCAAATTTTGGAACTTCATTAATTCTAGAAACTTGATGTTATCTTGAATCTTCCATTGAAAAAAAAAATATTGTGCAACGGAATAAAGATTTTGGTTTTTTTTGGGCCGGGTTGGACTGTGGATTGGGCTGGTAAGTGGGTTGTCTAATTATTGAGTGAGCTGATTGGTTGGGTTTATGAGCTGATGGGCTTGCACTAGGGCAGATGAATAAGTGGGCTGATGGACTGATGGGCTTGGACTAGGGCAAAGCTAACAAACTGAAAGCTAAAAATTTAAAACTGAAAAAAGGGCACTATAGACTCATAAAAGAACACAGAGCAGTGTAGGAGCTGGTGCACGAGCTGGACGGTGCAGGGCTAAAGTTGGTGCACGAGCTGGACGACACAGGGCTAAAGTTGGTACGCGAGCTGAACGGCACAGGGCTAAAGCTGGTGCCCAAGCTTGAGTTGGTACGCAAGATGGACGGCATAGGGCTGGAGCTGGTGTGCGAGTTGGACGGTGCAGGGCTGGAGCTGGTGTGCAAGCTAGACGGTGCAGGGCTGGATGACGTGGGCTGAACGGTGCGGGTTGAACGTCATGGACTAGACAGTGCAGGCTGGACGACGAATCTGCAATGGACGAATAGATCTGCAACGGCGGCACGAACTGGACAGTGCGAGAAGATTAACGACACTGCATAAAAAACACTGACAGCGGCGCTACTGCTCAGGAACTGGTAAAAAGAATTTTTTTTCCTTTTCTTTCCTACTCTGATACCAAATTGAATATACTAAAAATATAATTACAATCCGATTACAATGAATGATAATACAAGTATAAATACAGGAAATAAGAATATATTTTTTAGGAAAAATGCTTTTAAGAAAAGTATATTAGTTGCATGCAACTAATATACAGCTGATAAAGTATATTTGTTACATACAAATAATATACCACTAATAATAATTTATTAATAGAAAACGATGAACATTTGCAAGTATAACTAAATGTTAAGGCCTCAACCGCAAAATCAATAAATCGAGCACCCCATCCAAAACAAGTTGTAGCTTCAAGCATTATAACAAGTTATAATTTATAATTTATCACATTTTTGTTAAAATGCATCAATTTAAATGGTAAATTTAAAATTTTCCTTTTCAATATGAGTAGGCTAATTAGACCATGAATAATGAGAAGATATATGTTAGTTCAAGATTAAATTTTCAATAAAATTATTACATTTATCTTTTAACTTATTGATATTATCTACCATTTCAATAATGTTTTAAGACCAATTTATAATATATGTGAGTGATTATAACAACAAGAAAAAATAAAAAGGTATCCAGGCTTGCAGTGGGAAGGAAAAAAAATCGAGCTAAGAGAAAAAAAAAACATAAAACCTTAGTAGAAAGAGTTTTTTAAGAGAAGAAAATTAAGAACCAATTTATAAAATTTTACCCACAAATTGAAGATACATATATATTATATTTTTGTGAAAGATCCACCTAAAGATAAAGTTTGTATTCTCATTTTATTATAGTAGAAGTTTTAAGTTACCTATGGGTCCCGTGATTGTTACTTTTATTTTATATGGTTTTTTATGCTAAAAATCTTTGTTGTTATTTTTTGTTCTATTTTAGTGTGAGAAATTATCTTGGGTTTGTGGAATTTATTTCTTTACAACTATCAATTTTTCCAACAAATAAGTATCAGAGTTTTGATTGTTTTTAGCGAGAGTACTGTTTACATATACGGTACTGTTTTGTCGATATATACTATTCATATAGTATTATCCCATATATACGGTATTGTTTTGTCGGCGGTATTTTCTATCGACAGGTACTATTCACATATTACTATTATACAATACTATTCATCGATACTATTCAGACGGTATTATTCCAAAGATACTATTCACAGAGTACTATTCCAAAGATATTATTCATAGAGTACTATTTGAAAGATACTATTCATAGAGTACTATTTGTAAATACTATTTATAGTTGGAAAAGTATCAAATTTGACTAAACTTGTTGACTGACAATTCAAATGGAGGAGAGCACAAATAATACGATAAAATTGATTGCATTTAATTATGCAATTTGGAAGTCGAAGATGAAAGATCTTTTATACATTAAAGATATGTGGAAGTCAATTATAATGTTGAAGGAGAAAGTAGTGTCTACAACTTCGACGGATGAGAAAATTGATGACAAGACACCAAAAATAACCAACTCAGACGTTGATTGAGCCGTGCTGAACTGAAAGTGTGCTGCTCAAATCAGACAATGGATCGACAAAAGCATTTTTCATTTTTTTGCTAATGAACACGATGCTTACGTTCTTTGACAAAAGTTGGAGAAAATGTATGCGAGGACAACCGCACAAAATAAAGCTAATCTGATGCGACGATTAATCAATTTGAAAAGTAAAGATGAAAGCAGCGTATCATAACATATGAGTGAGTTCCAATGCATTGTAGATCAACTCAACTCTATGAAGATGGTCGTAGATGACGAGCTACAAGCGTTGTTGATGTTGAGCTCTTTACCAAAAAGTTGGGATACTCTAGTTGTGTCAGTTAGCAACTCAACTCCTGACGGCAAGCTTACTATGGATATAGTAAAAGACAGAATGCTAAACGAAGATTCTCGACGAAAAAGATGAAGGATATACTCTTGACACTGAAGCGATTATCATGGAGAAACCTGGTAAGCGAGAATGGAAAGGAATGAGTAAAAGTAGAAATCCCTATAACCAAAGTCAGCAAAGAGGACGGTCAAAGTCTAGATCAAGGCAAGACAAGAAGTGTCATCACTGCGGCAAGCCTGGACACTTCAATCAAGAATGTAGAAGGTTAAAGGCGGAACGATTTAGAAATCAGGAAGCAAAAACCCGAACAAATGACACCACAACTATCACTGAAGAAGTTGTCATTGTTCGAGATGTTGATTATGTCAATCTTTCATGTCAAGACTGAGGGTGATTTTGTATTTTTGTGATAGATTCAATTAAAGGTGAAGTTTATAATCTCATTTTATTATAATAAAAGTTTTAAGTAAACTACGGATCTCGTGGTTGTTACTTTCATTTTAAAAGGTTTTTCACGCTAAAAACTTTTAGTGTTATTTTTTATTCTATTTTGATTTGAAAAATTATCCAGATTTTTGAAATTTATTTCTTTACGTTTACCATTTTTGCCAATAATAAGGAAAAAAAAGACTAACGTGTTAGAATTACATACATCTAATATTTATTTAGTTCATTACGTGACAAAAACTATACATGAGTTCTGGACTATTGATGAAGTAATGTTACGTCAATAAGAAAAAAGATTCATGCAATAATTTTTTTAGAAAGCACAACGATTCACTATTTTTTTTAAATAAACAACCAATAATATTAATATAGAACACTACGTCATTTAATATTAAAATAATATATGATTTATCTCATGCGTCACCTTATCCATTTTAATTTTTTCTTTTCTGTCTTT
Source organism: Hippophae tibetana (assembly GCA_037013495.1). NCBI lineage: Eukaryota > Viridiplantae > Streptophyta > Magnoliopsida > Rosales > Elaeagnaceae > Hippophae > Hippophae tibetana. The sequence continues at coordinate 30,258,688 of CM072802.1, read as the reverse complement.
ACTTTTTTAAAAATAAAACATATTAAGGTTAAAATATTTAATTATGCTTTTGATTTCATATTTGCAGGTAATTATACTTTTTATTTTACAATCTACGCATTTAATAAATTATGTGAATATTGAAAAATATATAGTTGGACTTAAGTTAAGAATATATTAAAATAATTTATTATTACATAGAACAAAAATCAGCAAATGATTTTAGGAAAAGTTTTCTTATCGTGATTCTTTTAAAAAAATGACTTAGCACCGATAGCATTTATAAAATTTTAATAGGTATGAACATATTCGTTCCACATAATTTTTAAAATGTTAAAAATAATTTACTACTAAGTTTTATCCTAATTAAAACTAAGTATTGCTACTATGATTTTGAAATATTGAACATATGTATGCGTCATGTTTTAAATAGCTTAAAAATTTGATAATATTTAAATATTAATAATTTAATATTTAATTAATAAAAAATAACTTTTTTAAATAAATTATACAATAATTAAAGATAATAATAACTATTATTATTTTAAAATATTAATTGTATCCTACAAATTATAAGGTGTGATTTAAAATAAAGATATACGATATATATTTATTTTTTCAAATCTCAATAAATGTCCTCGTGTATCTATATATATAATGAATTATGCTCGAAAAGATATCATTGTATATGAGGTCATGATTTCATAATAAAAAATTATTTCTTGGGACTAAATTCTATATTTTTATAAATTTATTTATATTATACTTATATTTTCTAACAAAATAATCAAAATGAAATAAAGATAAGTAAATTTTTATCTAAAAAAAGAGATAATTTACTAATGATAAAATAACTAGGGGTGTGTAAAAAATCTGATCATTCGATCAATCTGATCTGATATGTTGATTTTTCATCCGATTTAATCCAATCTGATGGTCAGATCGGATGAAAAATGTTTCCATCCGTTAAGTGCATATCAAATGGCAGATTTCACTACGATTCATCCGATCTCATCTGATTTCACCGAAATTAATTATATATATAATTAATATATATTTAGTTGATTTTTTAATGTTTCTTTTAAGTCAAATAATTTTATGTTATGATTTATGTGAAAATTTAAAAAAAATTATTTAAAAATACAAAAAATAGAGTTAATTAAGTTTATTGGTCGGATTGATCGGATGTGAAAGATGATCAGATCGATTGTGGATTAAGATGTTTCAATCCGAACGGATGGTCAGATCGAATCAGATGAGTATAAAATCAGTGATTTTCATCCGTTGAACAACTCTAAAAAAATGGAACAGATTATCATTATACAATGTATATATAGTATTAAAAATTAATAAACATATGAAGTATTTAACACATACTCGCCATTTTAAATAAAATTTAAATCCAAAAAATAATGTATCAAAAGCATTATGATATTTTTAAATCAAGTGTAATCATGTGTTAAAAATATGAAAAGATCACTACTTAATATGAATGCTATTGTACTTGTTAAATAGTACAAATGATTGTTAGGCTCATTTACCATAAATTTGAGCTTTTGATATAATTAATACTTGATACTTCTTTATGGTATCAAGGTCTTGGGATTGAATCCATGTGATAATCTCCAAAATCAATTAAAATTTTCAAGTTTGATAAGTCTTACAAAAAGAAAAGGAATTCGCTCTTGAGAAAAATTTAAATGGTAAACCTTTGAAAAAAAAAGTAGCCCACACTTTAGAAGGTAATGTTGAAGATTATAAATAATTGTTAGACCTACTTCTTATAATGATGAACTTCACATTGAAGGTGAAGAAAAAGCAACAAGAAGAAAGTATGAACATGGCTGGAAAACGAGAGAGTAAATTGAATACTGTATTCCTTGTTCTAAAACTAACCATCACAACATGTTATATAGTACATTATCTTACCAACTTTGTAAAAAACTCTTACAAGAAATTATCTAGAGCATACAACCCCCATCGTACACTCATAAGACCACAATACACATACTACACATACTACACACACTATAAGCTTCACAAACTATATTATCACCAATCTATACATATGCAACCAACACACCACTTAATCAAGGTACATCATGTTGGACATTGAGTACTTAACATATTCCCTTAAACTTATGTCTCTATTGAGAATAGTGAGTTTGGCTCATATTTCAACAAATCAACTAGATCCTAGGGACTTGGTTATAATGTCTATATGTTGTTCTTGTGAAGAAATGTACTCAATAAACACCTTATCAATCAATAACCTTTCAATATAAAATAAAAGTTGATTTTGACATATTTAGTCCTTGAATAAAATACATGGTGTTTAGCTAAGGCACTAGTTCCATTAATGTCACAAAACACTATAGGTGTGCAACGAGAATCTATGTTTAACTCACCTAGCAACTTCTTAAGCCATAGCAGTTCAATCATTTTTAATGAAAGTGATTTAAACTCAACTTCAATGAATGATCTATACAATACTCATTGCTTGCTATAACTCTATGAAATCAAAGAGTTTCCCAAGAAAATGCCCCACCCTCCAATACATTTCTTATCATTTAAACATACAACAGTCTGCATATATGTAAACCATGATAGACAAAACTTCAAACTTCTGTAACAATAGTCCTTAACCAATAGTCCTTTTCAAATACCTTAATAATCTCTTCAAAGATTTCCAATGAACATCAATAAGAAAGGGTAAAAATTGAGAAAGTTTGTTCACAAAATAAGCAATGTTTGGCCTAATGAGAGTACAATATTGTAAGGCTCCCACGAGAGATCTATTAGTTGTAACATCAATGAAAGGTTGTCCATTATATCTAGACATTTTCTTCCCCTAGTGGTGTTATAACTGGTTTAGCCTCTATCAATTGAGCTTCTTCTAGCAATTAAGTTATATATTTCTATTGATTGAGATGAAAATATTCTTCTGATTTAGTTAGCTCAATTCCCAAGTAATAGTTCAACTTACCCAAGTCTTTCAACATAAATTCAACATTCAACTTGACAATAAAGTCTTATACAAAGACACTATTATAGCCAATAACAAGTATGTCATCTACACCATCTTGATGCCATCAATGTACATCATCATAGAAGAGTTTGCTTAGGAGCTTTAAAAAACAATAGAGATCAAAAAAATTACTCAATTTGGTATGACAAGCCCTAGGAGCTTGCTTTTAAATCACGTAAAGTTTTCTTAAGTTTACACAAAGTGTGAAAACTTCTTATTTACCAACCCTTCAATTTGAAAGATATACACATCTTCTTTCAAATCTCCATTAAGAAAGGTAATTATTCACATTTAATTGCCTTATTTTCCATCCTTTAGATAATGTAAGAGTTAATACAACTCTAATAGTTATTGATTTCACAACTAGACTAAATGCATCATTATAGTCCAAACCTTTAGTTTGAAGAAAACCTTTAGCTACTAGTCTACTTTTGTATCTTTCAAGATAACTATCAATTTAAATTTAACAACAAACACCCACCTATTGCTTATCACTTTTTTCATTTTTTGGTAGAGGTCCATTCTTCAATAAAACTTAAAACACTTTTCATATAGCTTCAACCCACTTAGAATGTTACATAACTTATCTGACTGTACAAGGAATTGACACAGTAACCATAACAGTTATTACCATCGGTTTATATGCTCCAATTTTTTCTTGAGTTTCCATAGGATGTGTATTTTGATTAGAGATAGGTATGTGAACTTGATATACAAAAGGAAGGTCAATTGTAAGATTGATCTCTACATGACATGACATAGGAGGATTAGAACCAAACACAATAGGAAATACATTTTGTGAACTAGAGGAATCTAATTGAGTATAAGTACACATGGTTGAGAATGTGTATTTAAAGGAAAATATTGAGAATAAGATGTAGAAGAAGAAGGATGTGAAGAAGAAATATGGAAAACATCAAAATATGACTCTAAATGAGCATTTGAATTTGAAAAAATAGGAGAAGTCACTAAAGACAAAGGTTGATTGTCACGAGTCTATACTGAAGTAAAAGATATAAGACTTGTTATTTTCATTCATAGAGTCAGGAGATGACATATGCAACTATGTTCTATTGTTATTTTGGTCAGATAAAGCAAGTATACTATAAATAGGAAAAGAAGAACTAGACTGAGATAAAGTGTGTTTAGACTTTTCAATGGTACACACATTGTTTGAAGATTTTTGTATGGCATTGTATGTTACCTTAGTCTCTTCTCATGACTGAAGTAACTTGACAAAATATAGAGGCATTTGTTTGCTTTTTGAATATGTGGTATTTTACGAGGAACTAGGCATTTGTACAAAGGTCAAATAAGAGAATTCAGACTCACCCACAACAACATAAGCAAACACATACATTCTTTTAGTAACTAGACAATAGCAATTAAAACACTTTTGGTGTTTAGGATACCCTAAGAATACACAATATATAGATTACACATCCAACTTTGAATTTGAGTATGGTCTAGTAAAAGGATAGCAAAGATATCCAAAAATTCTCAAGCAAGAATAATCAGGTTTGTTTTTATACAAAAGCTCAAAAGGAGATTTATTAGCCAAAGTTGGAGAAGGTAACCTATTGATGAGAAACACAGTTATTTTAAAGCCATAAGACCACAATTCAAGAGCTAATCCTACCCTAATCATCATAGACAAACCAGTCTCCACCATATGTTTATTTTTGTGTTCTACCACCCTATTTTGAGATGGAGTATAAAGACATGTTGTTCTTCTATTGTAACCTCCTTTAAATAGTATTATTCAAGGGATTTAAACTCAATACCACCATTACTTTGTAACTATTTTATTTTACTTTTAAATTTCTTTTTTACTAAGGCATCAAAATGTAGAAAACCCTAAGTTTGTTTTACTCTTATTATGCAACACAAATAGCTAATGGCACTTAGTATGATAATTTACAAACAAGATAAAATATATAACTCCATTTTCAACTATAAAAAAAAAAAGAGACCCCATATATCCATATAAAAAATATCAAAAGGATGACTAAACCTCTTATGAACATGATGAAATGGCAACCGATGAGATTTTTTCAACTAACAAGAGCTACACAACTTCATAATAGTATCTTGTTTCATAGTAAAGTATGAAGCTATATGTAGATGGCCTAATTTTTAATGTCAAGCTAGACCATCAACATATTATTTATTACATTGAATAATAGGAGTAGTAATTGACTTATTCAAAAAATAAAACTACCACTAAATGAAAAAGTAGAAGAAAAGGTGCTATTACACTTAACCCGTCCATTATCAACCTCTCTTGTAAATTGGTATTGTTCTTGAGAAGTCAAAGTAAGAAATTTGTAGAGGCCATTGTCAACTTCTCCCCTTATCATTACTCTCACGTGGCATATATCCTTTACACAAAAGGAATCGGGGGAAAATTTCACATAAACACAATTATCATTACACATTTGTCATACTAAAATAAAGTTCTTAGCATGTTGTGGAACATGCAACAAATTATTCAATTTAAAAATCAAGCTTCCATTTTCAACTTTACCCTAACCTATTTGAGAAATAGATGCAAAGTTTCCATTACCTAGCATCATATATTCATGACTTGTATATGGAGAAAGGCTTGTCAAATTGCCATGGATTGATGTTAAATAATGGTGGGCCCCAGTGTCTATGTACCAGTTATTGTCTTGATGCATCTATGGAATGGCAAACAAAGCAATTAGTGCTTGGGATGAAGATTGAGGAAACTGTAGCCATTGAGGATAAGCATTATACATCTTTCCATTAGAGTACATATTAGCATTAGGACCTGGTATAGGTACATTATTAGAACTAGAAGGCATCAGATTGGGTGACTAAGGTGCAGACATAAAATTTTGTGGTAATTTGGATGAACCAATCACAAAGGGAAACTGAGATACAATAGCCATATTAAAAAAATTCATTTGAGGTCTAGATGAGTTCATTTGTGAATAAGAATAGGCATTTGGGAATTGTTGTGACTGAAAATGATGGGATGCATTATGTTGATCATTGTTTTGTAGTTGACTAAATGACTGAGGTGGAGTATACCTAAATTTAGACCTAGATGCACTATGCTCCACCTTCTTACAAATTAGATAGGTTCCTTTGTAAGTTCCTCTTCGAATTCAACAAATTTGACATGTTCCTTTATACCATGGATATGGGTGCTTGCATTGATGTTGGTGTTTTTATCTATCCTTTAAAAGTCAGATGCATATTAGGCTATTATAAGGCCATACTACCTTGTATCAATTGAAGATCAACTGAATTCATTCTAGTTAATTATCTTTCATGTATTCTTAATCATGTGAAAACCTCATCAATGCTAGAACTATTCTTCATATATGTAATATTCATTATAAGAGAAATAAAATCATAGTTCAAACCTCCAACCAAATGCAATATATATTCTCTAAATGAGATTTGATCACATGTTGCACTCATCAGATCAAACAACTCCTTTGCATCTTCAATGTATTCATCGATATACTTCTCTTCCTTCTTTATCGTTTGAAATTTCCAATGCAACTCTATAATATTAGAGTGAGAATTATCTTGAAAGTGTAGACCAATAAACATGTGTGGATGAGTTTCCATAAAGAAGCTTCAATGCGCTAGGAGAAATCGAGTTGTAAATCCAACTCATAACAATTTTATCTTTTCTGTCCCAAACATCATACTTAGGATTTTCTTGAAGTCCTTCTTGATTTTTGATATTTCCATCTTCAGCAATAACTTAAGTCATCTTTTTGATAATTTTAGCAAGCATGGCTTCAGTTCCTTCCAGGAAACCTTATAAGCCATGAACAATTGCTACATGTTTAACTTGTTTACGTCAAATTTGAAATTTTTTATCATCTAATTTGATAGAAAAGTTTTGATTAATAAGTATATTAGAAAAAAGGAAATTTGCAGAAACATTAGCTAATGAAGACATCACATCTTCATTACCAGTTGCATAAGCAAGAGTATAAGCCATTAGAGCTTTGATACTGTGAAAAAATTCACATTAAATATGAAGAAAAAACATGAACAAGAAAGCATAAACATGGTTGGAAAATGAGAGAGAAAAGTAGGAAAAAGAAACCTAAAAATTAAATACTGCATTTTTTGATTTGAAACTAATCATCACAACATGTTATATAGCACATGCTCTAACCAACTTCGTCACAAACACTTCCAAGAAATTATCTAATGCATACAACCCCTATAGTATGCTCATAACACCATATTACACTATAAGCTACACAAAATACATTATTGCCAATCTATACACATACAACTAACATCACACTCAATCAAGGTACCCCATGTTGTACATTGGGTACTTAACAAGTAATTTTGAGCTTTTGGGAGAATTAGTGTCTAATACTTTTATAATACTATCTATTGATGACTTTTTGTTAACATAAATTGAACCCAACTATCTTAACTATATATAACTATCACATCAGTTGTTGTTTGATATCAAATTATTGTAGATAAAAATTCTCTTCAATTCAAGTTACTTATGAATGGTATTACTATCCATGACATACCCATTGTAGATTCATTTCTATTTTAAGGCAGAAAAAACAAATATGCATGAAATCACATGTCATACACCAGGTTGTCTACATGTTAGTGAATATAATGGTATTGATAGTCCATTGTGTAACTTAGTGTATATAGACTAGAGTCCATAGAATGGTTTAATGTATTAATTGTTTTGTCTATGTAACTAATGTGTAGTGTAATGTAGTTTAACAGCTCTATAAGTGTTAGTTACAACTATAGTGAGTTGTATTCTGTTTAGTGTCAGTCATAGCACTCTAAGTATCCTTTGGATACATTGAAGCATATATTGAAAAATTCATTTCTTGATATCTTCTTCTTTGAACCTAACTTTTGTTTCTTTCTCTACACATCTGGGTAGATGGTAATTACCTTATAATGGTTTCACTACAACTTTAACTAATGAAATGTTTTCAAACATAGGAATAATACATACACTAAATAAATGTTTCATTTACTAATTCAATTATTTCATAAACAATGTGTCATCACATGCATTTTAAAACATATCATTAACACGATGTCTCATGCCCAAAGATTAAAATACTCTTGTATCAAAAGTTAAAATCTATAAAAATATCAAAGATATTATAATATTGATAAAATTTATATAAAAATTAAGAAAATTTATCTAAAAATATAAAAAATTTATATAATAATTTAAAATAAAAAGTAAATAATATTACATCTGATAAAATATTCTCAATAAATTAATAGTTACATAAAAAATGATACATAAGTTGTAATTGTACAACAAATTGTTAGAAATAAACTTTTTTTTTCTTTAATAAAATGTGTAAAATGGTGATTTGACTAATTTTCTAGTGAAGAACTTTCTTTACCGTCAAGGTTAATACAAGGGGCATTAGGTGCAATCACAGTCTAAATGCATATGATAACTAAGGGTTTAATTTAATTAGGATTTTGATTTTAAAATTTTGATATTTTTCAATCATATATAAGTAGAAATTCACTAAATGTATTTACAAGGGTTGAGATTACACTGAAGATTAATACATGTATAAATATAGAAAAAGAGAATCTGCTTTTCCTAAAAGTGCTTTTAGGAAAAGTATATTAGTTGCATACAACTAATATACAGCTTATAAAGTGTATTAGTTGTATACAACTAATATATCATTAAATGATTTATTAAGACTCCCCCTCAAGTTGGCGCGTAGATATCAATCATGCCCAACTTGCTTAGTGAGCCATATAATGACTTCTTGGAGACTCCTTTGGTAAACATATCTGCAAGTTGCTCTTTTGTGGGAACAAAAAAAAATTAATAAGTTTGGCATCTAACTTCTCTTTTATAAAGTGACGATTAACCTCTACATGCTTAGTGCGATAATGTTGTACTGGATTTTGTGATATATCAATGGCTGCCCGATTGTCACAATACATCTTCATAGTATTTTTGAGTTCGAAACCCAAATCTAATAACAAATTTCTTATCCACAGCAATTCATAAACCCCATAAGCCATACCTCTATACTCGGCCTCAGCACTAGATCGTGCCACCACTTTCTGCTTCTTACTTTTCCATGTAACCAAATTTCCTCCCACAAAGGTGAAATAACCCGATGTTGACTTTCTATCTGTAATACTTCCTGCCCAATCTGCATCTGTGAATCCACAGACTTCAAGAGGATTGTTGTGTTTAGAGAACATTACTCCCCTTCCTGGAGCTGATTTCAAATACCTTAAAATTCTCAAAACAACATTCATATGGTTCTCACTTGGATTATGCATGAACTGACTCACCACAATAACTGCATATGCAACATCTGGTCTAGTATGAGCTAAGTAAATCAAACGTCCAATCAATCTCTGATAGCGAGCTCGTTCAGTTGGTATCTGATCTGGATACTCTGCTAAACAATGGTTTTGCTCAATAGGAGTGTCAATAGGTTTGCAATCCAACATACCTGTCTCTGTTAGCAGATCAATAATGTACTTCCTCTGACACATATATATTCCTTCTCTTCCCCTGGCTACCTCAATTCCTAAGAAGTACTTTAGTTCACCTAAGTCCTTCATTTCGAATTCAGAGGCTAGCTGTCTTTGTAATTTATCCATCTCAATAGTATCATCACCAGTGATTACCATATCATCAACATAAATGATTAGGGTTGTTACCTTCCCTCGTTGATGTTTGAGAAATAGAGTGTGGTCTGAATTACTCTGTCTGTAACCAACCTTTTGCACTGTGAAAACCTTCCAAACCAGGCTCGAGGGGATTGCTTGAGGCCATACAAAGACTTTCTCAATTTGCATACAAAATTACCAGGAGAATCAACTACATACCCAGGTGGAAGACTTATGTACACCTCCTCGGCTAATTCTCCATGAAGAAACGCATTCTTGACATCAAACTGTCGAACTTGCCAGTTTAGGTTAACAACAAGTGAGAGCAGAACCCAAATTGTGTTCATTTTGGCAACATGAGCAAAAGTCTCATCATAGTCTACACCATACGTTTGAGTAAACCATTTTGCTACAAGACGAGCTTTATACCGATTTACGGATCCATCACCATTATGTTTTATAGTAAACACCCATCGACAACCAACTGCCTTTTTTCCTTGTGGTGGTGACAAAAGTTGCCAAGTATCGTTCTTCTTTAACGCATCCATCTCTTCAGCCATTGCCTTCCTCAATATTGGATCTCCCAACGCATCTTGCACTTTATTAGGTACTGATACACCAAATATTTGATTCACAAATGATTTATATGACTTAGATAATCTTTTAGTGGACATGTAATTGGCTACTGGGTATTTTGATTTTGCATGAATATTTGGTTCATACCTTTTGGCTGGTTGACCTCGAGTAGACCTATTTGGTAACACATACTGTCCAACATTAGACTCGATGCTATTAGTATCAGTAGGTGTACATACCTCAGATGAGTGACCTTAAGTACTAGGGAGTTGTTGATCAAGGGTATCTGAGGGTACAGTTGTGTCTTCAATGTCATTTGTTGTAAGTGAATTTGGTGCTTGAATACTTGAAGCATCTGCTTCTGCAATGACTTGTCTCTTTGAAACATCAGTTGGTGATTCACCTAATGCCTCCCCCTCACCATGATACAGTTCTTCGAAATATGTATTCTCCCCCTGACGAGCAGTATCAGGTGAGGAAAAATAACTCATGTCCTCAAAGAAGGTGACATCTATAGTAACATAATACTTTCTGGTTGGTGAATGAAAGCACTTGTACCCTTTCTGATAACTTCCATAACCTACAAACACACATTTAATTGCCCGGGAATCTAATTTAGACCTTTGATTTTTAGGAATATGCACAAAAGCAACACAACCAAATACATGGGTAGAAAGATTATGAAAGGATGATAAGGAGACGTAAGATGCGAGAATCTGGAATGGGATGTTTCCGTTAAGGATACTAGACGGGAGACGATTGATGAGATGGGCAGAAGCCTGTACAGCATCACCCCAAAGGTATTTTGGCATATAAGCACTAAATAAGAGTGCATGAGCCATATCAAGTAAATGACGATTTTTTCTTTCAGACACTCCATTTTGTTCCGGTGTTTGCGGACAAGTAGTTTGGTAAATAATCCCATGTGTTTTGAATTTTTTTTGAAAGACATGATTAACATATTCCTCACCATTGTCAGAACGGAGGATCCGAATGATGGCATTATATTGTGTTTGAACGAAGGTATGAAAATTTTGAAAAACTGAAAAAACTTCATCTTTTGTTCTAAGAAGAGAAATCCACGATAACCTAATACAGTCATCGATAAACGAAACGAAATATCTCATACCCGATATAGTTGGCTCTTTAGATGGTCCCCAAACATCAGAATGAATTAATTCAAAAGGAATAGTACTTTTATTAGAAATACTAGGAGAATAAGTAATACATGGCTCTTGGCCAAAATACAAGTCTCACAATGTAAAACAGTCTCACTAACACCAATAAATAAAGTGGGCATAGTTTTTTTCATAAGACTAAAAGACGAATGTCCTAAGCGACGATGCCACAACCAAATTTCACTTAGCTTATTGGAACTAGAAGTCAATGCAGTGCTCCTGGTTTCTCCCATTCGTAGTTCTGATCCAAACGGAACAATCTGCCCCTCAAATACCTTCGACCAATTATTGCCCTGGTAAGAAGATCCTGAAAAATCACATACATAGGATAAAAGGTTACAAAGCATTTAGACTCAAGGTTCAACTGTGGGATAGAGATTAAGTGATAAGATAAGTCAGGTACATATAAAACATTATGGAGCTGTAAAGATAGAGTGATATAAACTGACCCTTTTCCTAAGACAGGAAAGGCCTCACCATTAGCATTCGTAACATAAGACACTGGTAGGGGAAATAACTCATTAAAATAAGATTTATCATAAGTATTATGATCAGATGCACCAGAATCAATAATCCAAGTATTAGACCCAACAGAGTGAGAAACATTTAAGGTCATACCAATCTTACCACGATCAGCTATTGAAGCTGTAGGGATACCTCCACATTCCATAGGATGATTCTGTCTATAATAGTTTGGTTCTTGGACAATTTGCACGACAACTGCTTTTGCTTTAGAGCGATACCCATTTTTTTTGTTTTGCTGCATAGTAGTCTGCTTTTGGTTTCAAATGTGGATATAGTTTCCAACAAGTCTCACGAAGATGCCCCTTTTAATTGCAATAGGAGCAGGGAGAACGAGGGCGATTGGTAAAACCCGGTGAAGGTCCCTACTGATGAAGTGGAATTGAATTTTGCTGCTGGAGGAAGGGTGCCTTTGATTTGGCTTGAATGGCTAGGCTTGATACCTCAACATGTGCCTGATGAAGACTCTCTTTCTGATATTCATCTTTACGGATGTATGTAAAGGCAGTAGTCAAGCTCGGAGGGTCTGACATTCGAAGTAGTTCGCCTTTAGCACTATTATGTTTTGTATCAAGACCTCTTAAAAAGGCATGTACTCGTTCAAGCTCCTTCTCCTTCTGGTACCACAAAAGGTCTTCTCAATTTTTAATTTTACACGGGCATTTCTGGTCAATTTCAGCCCATACATTTTTCAGGTTGGTAAAAAAAGAGATACTGGTTGCCCATTTTGTTGCATGCCAGCAGCTTTACACATGAGTTCATGAACTTGAATAAAGTCAGACTTATTTGTATAAAGATCACTTAAGGTATTCCATATAGCCTCAGCAGTTTCACATTCCTCCACCATTTGTAATATATCATCAGTGATTGCTCAAAATAGAATTGACATGACAAAGCCACCATCATCTTCCCACCTAGTATAGGCGTCTATATCATCTTGGCTAGGAGCCCTAATTGATCCAGATACATGTCACATCTTATGCATCCCACGAAGATAAACAGACATAACTTTTTTCCATGTTCGAAAATTTGTACCATTAAGTTTAGTACCCCCCGAAAGAACCAATTTCTGAACTCTTAACAGAAACTTCAAAATTTGGAACTTCATGAATTCTGGAAACTTGATGTTGTCTTGAATCTTCCATTGAAATAATAATAAAAAGTATATTGTGCAGCGGAAATTTTTTTTGATTTTTGATTTTTTTAGGCGAGTTGGGTTGATAAATGGGCTGTTTGAATGTTTGGGTTGATGGGCTTGAATTAGGGCTGATAATTAGGAGCTGATGGGCTTGGAGTTGATGGGCTAGGAGCTGATGGGCTAGGGTTGGGCTGATAATTAGAGCTGATTTTTGCTAATAATTAGGGTTTCAAAATCTGAAAAATTTAAGAAACATAAGAAACAATTTTAAGAAACTGCACACCAGGTTTCGGCTGATACTAGGAACTGAACGGCGAGCTGGTCGGCGACGGCGCAGGGGTGTGCAGGTGGTGCGAGGCTGGACGCTGCGCAGGGTTGAACAGCGCACAGGGGTGCGAGCTGAACGACGCGCAGGGTTGAACAGCGCACAGGGGTGCGAGCTGAACGGCGCGCAGGGGTGCGGGGCTGAACGGCGCGCAAGGCTGCACGGGGCTGAACGGCGTGCAGGGGCGCGAGCTGAACGGCGTAGAGCTGAGCAGGGTTGAACGGCGTAGGACTGCACGGTGGATGACACAGGCTGAACAGCGCAGATTGGACGACGCGGGTGGACGACAAGTTTGCAACTGCAGCGCGAGCTAAACAGTCTGAGAAGACGACGGCTCTAGGCGGCGCTTCTATTCAGAAACCGATATTTACAAGGGTTGAGATTACACTGAAGATTAATACATGTATAAATATAGAAAAAAAGAATTTGTTTTTCCTAAAAGTGCTTTTAGGAAAAGTATATTAGTTGCATACAACTAATATACAACTTATAAAGTATACAACTAATATACCATTAAATGATTTATTAACAATATATTTAGTAATTTTTTTATTTTAATTTTCACTTTTTAAGGAAATATTACTAAAATATGAAGTGATAATAAACATTTAAAAATTAGATTTTTAATTTTTGATTTTTTTCATTGTCATGACACATTTTTTAAAGAATAATATTAAGACTTTATATTTATAAATATTTAAAGAAAATAATTAAAAAATTAAAATTTGTAAATAATAACAATTTTTTTTATTTTTTAAGTTTTCAAAAAAATAAAAAAATAAAACATTGCTGTAAATGATTTTTTATTTTTTCTTGAAAATGATTAAATAAAAATTATTACTAAACATATTAATTATTATTTTTTGAAAAAATCATAACTGAAAAAAATAATATTTAATTATAAATCATAAATTAAAATTATTATCAAATAAAATCTAAATTATTGTCACAATATATTAACAGTAGATAACAACTCTCAATTTTATGACGGAATATAGTCGAGGGTGCACTTCATAGGGCTGTTTTGATTAACTTTTAATGGGACTATTGAGTCTAAATCTTTATGTTTATATTACCAATGTATACGCTCTTGGTTAAACACTTTAAGACTATGTATGTTTTAAGTGTACTATGTACGCATTTGCTATCAATGATGGTTAGCAGTTGTAACATATCAAAAGATACACTACAATCAATTCAATTATGTTTAAGATATTCGAGGCTGGTATCTCGTGGTTTGATAACTTTGGATCGATAAAATTAGAGGTATTTAGATAAGTTAAATTAACTCGGTTAATTCAAATTTAATTTATTTTAAATAACTTATAATTTAGTTCAATTTATTTAATTTTAAATGAGTTGTATCCAAAAATCATTTATATGTGAGCTGAATTTATTAATAACTCATTTCGTTTTTTTTACTAAACTCATTAACATTATTTAAATATATATACTATGTTTCATAATAATTTTAATTTTTAATTTTTAATTCTTGAGTTTTAATATTAAATTTTTAATTTTAAAATTTTGAAAAATATAAATTAAAAATTAAATATTAATTATTTGATAAATAATTCATAATTTTCAATTTTAACATTTTAAACTAGGTTGAGCTTGGATGAACATAACATTTTACAGAAAATTCTAAATCATAAATAGTAAATATTTTTAAAACTTTCATAACTTTCTAATAATATATGAAATGATTCATATTAATTTATGAGGTAGTACAATTTATATTTCAAATATAAGTAAAAAAAATTTCTATCGAATCTAAATAATCATTAATAAAATGAATATAACTTTATATAAAAAAACGAAATCACAAACGTAAAATTTATTAGAAATTAAACTTCTAGAATTTTTAATAGTATAAGAAATAATTCATAAATTTTTATAAATTAAAACAGTTTATATTTTAAAAAATAAGTAAAATGTTATTCTGAATTTAAACAATCATTAATAAAATATACATATAAAAATTCGAAATCACAAACATTAAAATTTATTAGAACCAGATGTTTACAAATTTTCAACGATATATAAAATGATTTATAAAATTTTGTGAATTAATACAATTTATATTTTAAAAACGAGTAAAAATATATTCTGTTAAATATGAACAATTATTAACAAAATATGCATAACTTTCTATAAAAAAACTCAAAATCATAAACTATAAAATTTCTTAGAAATTAGATTACTAAAGATTTATAATGATATATGAAATTAATCATAATATTTTGTGAATCAATACAATTTATATTTCAAAAATATTTAAAAGACTATGAACTATATTTAATAAAATGAGCATAACTTCTCTAAAAACTCAAAATTTTAAAATGTAATATTCATTATAAAATAAACTATTTGATATTTTAAATGATATATAGATTTAATTATAAATCATTATAAGTTAATACAATTTGAATTTCAAAACTCAATCAATGATATCTCTTTTTACTTTTTATTATATTATATGTGTTTTTTTAAGTTACTATTTGTCTTAAAATTTTATATTTATTGAAATATTTTAATATAAATATAATTTAATTTTAAAAATTAGTTGTTATTTTTTATATTTATTAATTTAATTAATATTAATAGTTTTGTCAACTTTATAATAACAAGTAACAATTATATTTTGATAACTTCTTAATTTTTTCACTTATTTATTAGCTTTTAATTTAATATGTCTAAATGAGCTATTGAGTTGTTCATTAAGTTCATAAATTAGGTGAGTTGGATTTTTTTAATTTATGAGCTCAATAAATCAATTTTAAATAAGCTAAGCTTTTGAAAAACTTGTTTAACATTTCCAAGTAAAACATTGCTACCATCCTATAAAATCATCACAAAATATTACATATTTTAGAATATTAAGTATTAAATATAAGAGTAATAAATTATAGATAATAATTATAATTCAATAATATAAAGTTTATTTTAATAATTTAAAGTTCTAGATATCAAGTCTCATTTATAGTGTTTTTTTCGTATTATTAAAGTAATATAAAAAATCAAAAAATTATTATAGAAATTAAATTATAAGGCTTAAAAATTTAAAAATCAATGTGGAGTGACAACTTAATGTCGGATTGGTGATTGGATGGGTGAGGAGTGTCAACTTGGTTGCTAAAAGAATACGTTAAACTAGCTTGAATGTAAATAGTAAAATTTATCATTTTTTTTATTTTTTAAATTTTTATAAAATGTAATGAATAAAATAACATATTTCATAATATAAAAAATTATTGATATAAGTTTTTTTTATATAACATTTACAACAACTCACTCCTTATATGTATTACACATTCAATATATAAACACTTTTTTTTATATATATAACATTGGATATACTAACTTGGAGTAGCATATAGTTCTAATCTAAGAAAAAAAATGAATGATTTCTAGCAACATTACATACATGAGTAAGTTTATAGACTAAGGTTCATACCATGATCATAGTATGAGCATGTACTCCTAACAAACTATACACAATTTACTATGTAAGTAAGCTACTATAAATACTCATGTATTGGACTGATTTAGTTAAGGAGGATAATCTCTTAAATTTAATTACACTTTATGTTATATAAATGCCTAATGCAAAATGAAGCATACAATTGTGTATATGTTTAACATTTTTTTAGAGAATTCAGAGAAACTAGATCATTTATATAGAATCACAAACTCCTTTAATGGCAGCATAATTTTGGGATTACCCTTAACTAAGTTAGAATATATATCAATCCACGTGCCAAATTACATTTGACCCCTATATTATTAAGTGGGTCTATCCAAATTTGTACGTCCATTTTTAATGTATTAACAAATGATATTTTGTCGAGTGTAACATCTATCTCAAATCGGTGTAGATTATTCCAATTTTGGGGATTTGTTTTTGGTCGTGAAAGAAAGAATAGTATTGTTAATTAATGCATATATTATTTTATTTTTCTTGTAATTGTTAATGAATATATTTGGGAGTAATAACCATTGACTCCACTAAGACCACATGGGAGGCCGCTCCACTCGTTTCTATTCAACCTTGGATCCTACGCATCCCTCTAGGAAAATTTCGCTTTGTTTATGGTATATATTTAAGTAATTTTTTTACTTTTATAAAAATATTTTTATAATTTTTGAGATTTATTTTAATTATTAAGAATATTATTTACTGGTTAATATTAATTTAGTTTCCATCTGTGTTTTCTTTCATTTGGCTTTGATAATACCAATTGTGAGGCTAGCAACAATTTGAACGTAACTATTTGAACGCTAGTTGTTAATTTTAATAGATTATTATTTAAAAATAATTTTTTAAATTACTCAGTCAATTATGTTCCTTATAATCTTGCTTTAAAACCTAGACGTTCATCATTATGTTCCTTATAAAGCCTAATTCTTTTTTCTTGTTTGATAAAATAATTTATTAGTCTTCCAAGATTTTCAATGACTTTAGTTCTTCATGGACTCTGACATTTTTCTTTAAGCAATTCTTAAAATCAATTGCAGCTTGTTTCAGATGAAATGATCTTTAAAAGACTCTTGTTTTTTTATTTTTCTTTAATACAAACATAAATTTCATTTTTTTTATTTTTTATACCTTATTTATATGAATGTTATAAACAAATATTTAATTATTTAAAATCATTAACTAACTTGAAATCATAATTATTATATATTTGTATTTAATGTTTCCGTTACGATTTTTCATTCCATTATTTGTTTCTTTTGTTATACCTAGTATGTCTTAACTTGTTTTAACCTCAACGTCTTCCTATCGATGATGAATCTCTCGTATCTGTACATAGCATGATATTTAAATTAAACTTATTGAAAAATTAGAAAAGAATAAATGTATTTTATTTTATTCATAATATTGATACGTATTACAATTTTTAAAGTCAACTAAGAATCTCAAAGGGTTCTTAGCTATTCATAATTTCTAAATAAAATAATTTTTTAGAATAGAGTATTTGATTATTGTCAAAGTTGTGTCTCCAATTAATCTTTATTTAACTATTGTTCATCCTTATTTAATTATTGTCACAACTTTTTGGTTTTGGCATCAAATTTATGCCTTACATTTCTTTGATGTGAAATACCAACTAAAGATTTAATGTCTACATTTTTATTTTTCTTTGTTATTTTGTACAAATGTAATTGATGATGCATATTAATCTTCATTATCTCCAATGCAATAGATGCATATGTGATCTTTAGTAGTTTCCATAGCAAAAAAAAAAACACTTTTTTTTTCTTGGTAAATATCCAAATTATTACTGTTAAAATTTTCTTCAAACTTACTAATTTTCTCACCATATTTCTATTTGTATTGACAACCCTTAATTTGATAAAATGTTAAGTGCTAATACAACTTTATTTATTCCCATTAATGAGTGAACTAAAAAATCTAAAGTAGATAGGCTTCTGAGATGCTATGATCTTCATCTTGAAGTTCATGGCCTTCTTAAAAAATTTCAAAAAATAATTTAACTTAAATTAATTACTCGATATAAGTTTTCAATTAAACCTACATGAAAAGTTTTATAAATAAAAATTAGACTAGTTACTTCAAGAATATTAGATTTATTACTCATAATCAATTTTTTATGTGATATAAAACTTCATATCTTCGATATGTTCTTCAATACAGTTTTTGGTTAAGTAGTAGAGACTCAATCATTGTTATTTTCTTAAATTCTTGTATTGGTCTCTTTCATCTTCAAAAACCAAGTTCTTGCTAGGAAAAGTTTCTTTAAATAATACTGGTAGTCTTAGGTTTTTTTTGAATAATTATGGTAATTGTATTATCTTTCTTAGGATCTTCAACCTACTCGGTGGCATTCATTATTATTGTATTGTTATAGAATAATTTTTGCCTATAATTTCTGGATATATTAGTTTAGGTATTTTATAATTTACCTAACTATTTTCAACATGTTAGTTAAAGTTATGTGAGTGATAACTCTGCTTGCTTTAGGCCAACTAGTGTAAGTTTCTAATTATAGATTACATAAGTCTTTTTTTTATCTTCTAATTTAGTTTCTTTAGCTTAATTGAGTTTTTCCTTTTTCTACTCTCTTTCAATTTAAGAGGTTTCGATAACCTTAAACTATTATGTTCTTCTTTTTATTTTCAATTTTTTTTTATAAATTTTACCTTATTTAGAAGGAATTTATGAAGTGATCTCATTTTGGACTCAAATACTAATTTTAAGTAATTAAGCTATTCATGTTCAACTCCTGTCTCCAAAAGAGACTTATAAAGGTATAAAGAGTTGTTTCCGAAGGATTTTTATCTCATTTTTTTTTATTTTAATTTTTTTTATCAAGATGTTCTGTTGTTACAAGAACAAAAATAATTAAATGTATCGATTCTCTTGTAAGAGAATTTGTCAAATTATTCTTATTTTTTGAAAGATGTTTAACGTAAAAATTGTAATGGTTAAACCATTGTTGTCATTTGAATAATCTTTGTTGCTTACAATTACTTATAATATTAGTTCTTTAAAAATAATCAAATTTCTTATTATTAATTCTAATAATAAATATAGAATTTAAAACATAAATTATAAATTTTTTTAATAGTTTTTTTTATGATTAAATATTTTTTTCATCGTTATGATAATTTATTTTTAAAACTAAGAAATTAAGATCCTAATATATATCTTCAAAAATATTCGACTCTTTTATCAAGCAACTTAAAATATGATATACAACCTAAGCTTATAATCCATAACTTTTGACAAATATTTGCTTCCCCTCGAGAATGAACAATAGTGGAACATAATCATTCTTATTTAGAAATATGTTTCCCCTGTAACATGTGCATTTCTGTTAGTCAGAAATTATAGATTCATTAATCATTGTTACAATTTGAATTAGAAAGTATATCAATATAGATCCGGTGTTCAAATTCATAACCAGCTTCAGCCACAGCAAGACTAGCAATAACTTGGAATGCATTGATGCTTTCCTTATGTCTAAAATATTAATTTGTTAATGCAACTAAAACTATCAAATTTTCACATTGGTCTAATAAATCCTTTAGCTGCAAAAGAAATCTAAAAGAACCATGGAAAATACATACTTTTTCGTTTCAATAAACGTTGTACATATATTATGAGCATTTCCCTCTTGTCCTTTTAAACTATTAAGAGTTTGGGAAAGTACAACCTCCTCTAGCAATTCATCTGATCTCTAGAGTATAAAATCACATAACAAATCTCAGCAAAACAGCATATCATAGTAACTTGGCCTCACTAGATATAAATTATAATAAATTGATAAAAGTAATGGATGCTTCCAAAAAATGAGTGTCAAACTATTATAAAAAATTATTCTCACATTTTCTCCAGATTAACTATCATCTTATCAGAAACACTTTAATAATTCTTGAGGTTATTAATTCCAGAAACAAAGCAAGGAACAAGCATAAACATTCATTATTTTCTCCATATATTCTTAGGTGCTTGGATATTTCATGGTAAGTGTTGTCTCACTATCATATGAGCAGATTTCTGCATTCTAAATCCCTTAACTAGTTAACCATTTTCAATAGCAAAAAAAAAAAAAAAAAAAAACCCACTAAAGCATGATATGCCATTGTGACTAGTACCTTTTTTACTTCACCATTCACTCGTAAGTTTAAAGATCCTCTTTGGGTCACTGGACAAGAAATAATTATTAATTAAATGAATATTTATTTTGGTATGACAGTAAAAATTATTAGGAGAATCACAATTTCAATTCGAACTTAATCAAGTTCTAAACAGCGGAATTAAAATTATTCTCCTTCTTTGTGTGAATCTTTTAGGAAACAAATAAATAGAGCTCAAAATCAAACATGCACAAAATCAACACAAGTAATTTACGTGGAAAAACCTTTCCAGTATAGGAAGGAAACAACCACGACACTCCTCTCCAAAACTTCCACTATCAAGAAACAATTGTACAACAGTTCTCTCTAGGTAAAACTAGAGGCAAACAATCAACAACATCATCAAGAATACACTTCTTGGAAACTAACAATTATTTCAAGAAAATAGAGAAATCTAACCCAATTTGTAGTCACTGTTCACTGCTCAGAATTTCCCAAACCGGTGAGCCAAATCCAAATCCCACCGCACAGATTAAAGAGTCTTGAGTCGTGAACTTGCCTGCAAAATTTCAGTTTAATCGAACCACAAACGGCCTTCGATCAGAGCACTTGATGAAGACTGGCTGGAGAGGGAAAACTGCTCTCTTTTCTACCTTTGCTGCTGCAATTCTGAAATTCTCTACAGAATCCTATCTCATCAAACCCTAAATGAGTTTATTAATGAAGCAATGAAATGACACAATTTCCCCCTTATTACTCCATGGGCTTTTAAGCCACATGGGCTTCATTTGGGCTCCTCCAAATAAGAGGAAAACCCAACAAATCTCCCATTTTTCCGATTAGATGGAGGGATCCGCCATCCCGGCAATTGAACAACAAACTTTAAGTTTTTCTCTTGACACTGCTTTTGTCAACATGTCAGATCTATTCTCATCAGTATGGATTTTCTCAAGTTCAAGCAACTTATTATTAAGAGTATCCCTTATCCAATGATACCTCACATCAATATGCTTTGATCTTGAGTGAAATGCCGAGTTCTTCGCTAGGTGAATAGAACTCTGATTATCGCCGAATAACACATATTTCTGCTGCTTGAAACCAAGTTCCCTCAAGAACTGTTTCATCCACAACAACTCCTTACAGGCTTCCGTTGCTGCAATAAACTTCGTCTCTGCTGTAGAAAGTGCAACACACTTTTGCAATCTTGACTGCCAAGAAACTGCTCCACCAGAGAAAGTAATTAGATAACCTGAAGTAAACTTACGAGAATCTTCATCTCTTGCCAAATCTGAATCAGTGTATCCAACTAACACTGATTTTCCACTTCCAAAGCTAAGTGTTAACTTGGAAGTACCTCGAAGATATCTCATAATCCATTTTACTGCATCTCAATGCTCTCTTCCTGGATTCGAAAGAAAACGACTAACAACTCCAACTGCATGAGCTATGTCTGGCCTCGTACACACCATTGCATACATTAAGCTTCCTACTGCTGAGGCATATGGAACCTTTTTCATATCTTCCTTCTCTTTATCTGTTGAAGGGCATTGACTCGATCTCAACTTAAAGTGATTAGATAAAGGAGAAGAAACCACTTTAGCTTTATCCATATGAAACCCTTCAAGTACTTTGTTGATATACCGTTCCTGTGACATGTACAATTTTTTTCTTTTCTTGTCTCGACAAATTCGAGTACCAAGAATTTGTTTTGCTGGCCCCAAGTCCTTCATGGCAAAGGACTTACTCAACTCTTTCTTCAAATTATCAATTCTTGAAGAATTTCTGCCAACAATCAACATGTCATCAACATAGAGCAATAAAATGATAAAGTCATCATCAGAGAATTTCTGCACAAAAACACAATGATCAGAAGTAGTCTTCTTGTAACCATGCTCCCCCATAACTGACTCAAACTTCTTATACCATTGTCTAGGTGCTTGCTTCAACCCGTATAGGCTTTTCTTTAACCGACATACGTAATCCTCTTTTCCTTTAACCTCAAAACCCTCTGGTTGCTCCATATAAATCTCTTCCTCCAACTCACCATGAAGAAAGGCAGTTTTAACATCCATTTGCTCAATTTCTAAATCCAAGCTAGCTGCTAGACCTAGAACAACACGTATGGAAGACATCTTCACAACAGGAGAGAAAATATCATCAAAATCAATACCTTTTCTCTGACCGAATCCCTTGACGACCAGTCTAGCTTTGTATCGTGGTTGTGAATTGTGTTCTTCTTGCTTCACCCTGTAGACCCACTTGTTCTTCAAAGCTCTCTTACCCTTAGGCAACTTTGTCAACTCAAACGTGTGATTGTCATACAGTGACTGCATCTCATCTTCCATAGCACCAACCCAGTGTGCTCTGTTTCCATCTTCCATCGCTTCTGCATAACATTGAGGTTCTCCCTCATCTGTCAATAACACATACTCATCTGTATCATACCGTGTGGAAGGACGTCGGTCTCTGGTAGACCTCTTGGGTGGAATTTCTGGTTCTGGTAACTGATCAGTAGTCTGGTGATCTGTTTCAGCTTGCATATCTACATCATCTAAACCCTGTTGGTTATCTTGAACATTTTGTTCCATCTGTACTGATAAAGGAACCGGATCTAGGTCAATCAAATCATCGCTATACTGATGGACTTCTTTTTCTATCTTCTCAACATCTTGTATAGTTTGATCTTCTATAAACACAACATCACGAGTCCTTACCAGTTTCTTCTCAACTGGATCATAAAATCTGTAGCCAAATTCATCCAGACCATAACCAAAAAAGATACACTGTCGTGTTTTCACATCGAGCTTAGATCTCTCATCTTTAAGTATATGCACAAATGCCTTGCAACCAAAAACGTAAAGATGATCATAAGAAACATCTTTGCCAATCCAAACTCTATTTGGTACATCAAACTGAAGAGGAACACATGGTGTGAGATTAAGAACATGCACAACTGTATTCAAAGCCTCACCCCAGAAAGATCTTGGCAACTGAGCTTGTGAAAGAAGACATCTTACTCTTTCAACCAATGTCCTGTTCATTCTCTCAGCCAACCCATTTAACTGAGGAGTCTTGGGAGGTGTCTTTTGATGTCGAATGCCCTGATGTCTACAGTACTCATCAAAAGGACCTGAATACTCTCCCCCATTATCTGTTCTGATGCATCGCAATTTCTTCCCAGTCTGTCTCTCCACTAAGGCTTGAAACTGTTTAAACACATCTAATACTTGATCTTTGCTCTTCAAAGTGTACACCCATAAATTTCTTGAACAATCATCTATGAAGGTCACAAAATAACTGGCACCACCCAAAGTTTTTATCTTCATAGGACCACATACATCTGAATGTATCAAATCAAGTATGTATTGTTTTCTTGAAGGAGGGGAACTCTTGAAAGAAACTCTATTTTGCTTCCCTGCCAAACAATGAATACATCTTCTTAAACAAACATCATTTATTCAAGAAAGAAGATTCTTTTTAGTCAATACTGCCAAGCCTTTCTCACTCATATGAGCAAGTCTTTTATGCCACAACTCTGATGTGAGCTCATTTGTCACAACATTAATTATGCCTTTGAAGAGTCTCGCCTACAGTATATACAAACTAGAATGCTTGTTCCCACGAGCAACAACCATAGCACCTTTAGTAAGTTTCCATTGACCATTACTAAAGGTATTGCAATATCATTCATCATCAAGTTTACCTGCAGAGATCAAGTTCAAACGAATTTCAGGAATATGCTTTACCCCTCTAAGAAGTAGCCTCATGCCATTATTCATCTCCAAACACACATCTCCAATACCAATGACTTTAACCAAGCCATCATTACCCAACTTCACTGTCCCAAAGTCACCTGCTGTATAGGATGTAAAGAAGTCCTCTCGAGACGTAGCATGAATAGAGGCTCCACTATCAATAACCCAACTGATCTCGTGACATGCAACATTGACAACATCTTCATTATAAACAACGAGAAAGTCTTCTGAACTAGCGGTGGCAACTTGATCATTTTCCTTACCAACATCACCCACTTGTTCTTGGTCTTTCTTCTTGTTATCCCGCTTCAATTGTCTACAATATTTCTTGATGTGCCCTTTCATGCCACAGTGATGACACTCAACATTAGAAAACTTGTTGGACTGGCTTCTTCCTTTTTCTTTGTTCTTGAAACCTCTGCTTCTATTCCTCCCTTTTCTTTCTATAACCAAAATCTCTGACTGCTGAGAAGACCCATGTGATTTTCTTCTCATTTCTTCATTCAAAACACTACTCTTAGCCAGATCCATATTGATTACACCATTTGGAGCTGAGTTACTTAATGACATTCTAAATGTTTCCCAAGAGTCCGGCAACGTACCCAATAAACACAACCCCTGAATCTCATCATCAAACTTGATACCTATTCCAGCTAACTGATTGATTATTCCTTGGAACGTATTCAAGTGATCTGTCAACGGAGTTCCATCTTGGTACCTTAAAGCCATCAACTGCTTTATAAGAAACATTTTATTATTTCCTGTTTTCCGAGCATACAACTCTTCAAGTTTATTCCATAGTGACAGTGCATGTATTTCTCCACTAATATGATTCAAAACATTATCATCTACCCACTACCTTATATACCCACAGACTTGTCGATGTAACAAAGTCCATTCTTCTTCAGATAACTTTTCTGGCTTCTTAGAGGCAAACACCGGTAAATGAAATTGTTTGACATAAAAGGGATCTTCCATTTTTCCTTTCCAAGTATGATAATTAGAACCATTCAAAGTAATCATTCTACTTAAATTTGCTTCCATTATTCAACACAAGAAATTCAACAATAATAACCACAACTCTGATACCACTTTATTAGGAGAATCACAATTTCAATTCGAACTTAATCAAGTTCTAAACAGCGGAATTAAACCTATTCTCCTTCTTTGTGTGAATCTTTTAGGAAACAAATAAATAGAGCTCAAAATCAAACATGCACAAAATCAACACAAGTAATTTACGTGGAAAAATCTTCCCGGTATAGGAAGGAAACAACCACGGCACTCCTCTCCAAAACTTCCACTATCAAGAAACAATTGTATAACAGTTCTCTCTAGGTAAAACTAGAGGCAAATAATCAACAACATCATCAAGAATACACTTCTTGGAAACTAACAATTATTTCAAGAAAATAGAGAAATCTAACCCAATTCGTAGTCACTGTTCGCTGCTCAGAATTTCCCAAACAGATGAGCCAAATCTAAATCCCACCGCACAGATTAAAGAGTCTTGATTCGTGAACTTGCCTGAAAAATTTCAGCTTTATCGGACCACAAACGTTCTTCGATAAGAGCACTTGATGAAGACTGGCTGGAGAGGGAAAACTGCTCTCTTTTCTGCCTTTGCTGCTACAATTCTGAAATTCTCTGCAGAATTCTATCTCATCAAACCCTAAATGAGTTTATTAATGAAGCAATGAAATGACAAAATTGCCCCCTTATTAAAAGCCCACATAGGCTTCATTTGGGCTCCTCCAAATAAGAGGAAAACCCAACAAAAATTTCTCTAAATGAGAAAAAAATTGAAAATGAAATTTAACTGATGTAACAAAACATATAGGATCAAATAGCAACTAATAACAACAGAAGAAGAAGGTTAAAAAAAATGATTGTAAATTATTTATAGGAATCATTATGTAATTCAAGGTTAAGGTGAAAGCATAGTCAAGTGACGTCTCATACTATTATAACAAATTGAAGAAGCAGTTGGTGATGGAGCATTTTTCGGCAAGTCCAAGATCCTAGATGGTGGGAATAGAGATTGGATGAGGTGCGTTGAAAAGCCTGTTGATATCATTATATTCCATCTCTTAGATGATGTAAATCAAGTTTTATGTGAATTGCATATTATTTAGTGGAGCTTCTTTAGTTTAGAAATTCAAACTTTGGTGGCCATGTTGGACGCCCTGGGTTGTTTCTTTATGCGGTGCATCTACTATCTTTCCATGTTTTTGTGAGGCAAAATTGAGAGGAGGTATGTGAGAACCAGTATGGTCTGTAGCGTACCATATCGAAAAACACCAATCCGTAAGTCAATGAAATAAGTATACAGATTCATATACGTACTGTTAATACTTAAATGAACCTTTCATACTTCTTTTTTAATAGATTTAGAATCCTGCTTGTGTTTCAGTTAAAATGGTCTAAGGAGGAAATCTTATCTACTAGAAAAATTTATACTTGTTTCAGAATTACTGTTACATGGTCTAAAAAGCATAAACAAATAGACACTTAAGGAACTTAGTGTATGTGCTTAAAAAAGTGGAATTTTCTGGAAAGAATGGCAAAATATTAGAGTTTAATAGCTTGAAATTTCAGTCAGGATTTGGAAAAGCACAGAAGATTTACCAGGTAACTTGTGAGGTGGCTATGTTGGTCTAGTGGATTGGACTTTTGATGAATCTATAGCTGAATTATAAGTCAATTTTTTACATACCAGACAATTGCCTAAAAGTTTGACTAGATAAATCAATTTTCGAGCTTAATTTATAACAAAAATGATGTAAAAGCCCTGCATATATAGTTCAACAACATAGTAGACGACGGTGAAATATGACCCAAATAATAGGAAATAATCAATTCATATGATCAATTCTAGAAACATCTCCATAGAAAACCAAGAACCCACGTGCTCAAATTTAGTCCAAACTCAAAATTAGTGAAGAATAAGATGTAATCAATAATCAAGAACCTACATGCTCAATATGTTAGTAACTCAGATAACAAAATATGTTAGTAACTCATCAATGCAGTGAAGTTCCAAATAACAAAGATTCTCGACTATTTTATCTTGGGACAACGGGATTGTGTTTGCTCACATAATTTTGAGCAGAGTCACGAAACGTCTTAAAAAAAGAGACCTAATCTGCGACTCAACTCAAACAATTCATTTCAGATTATCAGTAATATTATTCCCACAATGTTTTCACGTACTTGTTACAATAATTTTAATATGATTTTCTAACTTCCATGTCTACTGAAATGTTAACTACTAATCTCAACAAACTATTCCATTTTGAGGGACTACACTTTAAAAGATGAGGACAAAATATGTTATTTTTCTTAACCATGAAAAATATCACTTTTGCTATTACTACTGAAAAACCAACCTTGTCTAATCCTCATACTGAAGCTACAACTAAGGATTTAGACACTTGGATGGAATATGATTTTCTATGCAAAAATTAGATGACTTGTATGATTACTATAATTCTGATAAGTCTCCTAAGAAAATTTGGGATGCTCTTCAAAAGAAGTACGACACTGAGGAAGCTGGAACTAAGAAGCATGATGTCAGTAGATAAATGAAGTACCAAATGATTGATGACAAATTTGTGAAAGCTCAATTATACGAATTGCAGAAGATAGAACACGAGATAACTTTTGAAGGTATGACTTTAGATGAACAATTTCAAGTAGCTATTATTATAGATAAATTACCCTATACTTGGAAAGATTTTAAGAATGCACTTAGACATAAAACTAAGGAATTCTCTTTAGAAAGTCTTATAACTTGTCTAAAAATAGAAGAAGAAGCCCGAAAACAAGATCAAAGAGATGAAGTACTCGTTGTCTCAAACAACAATACTAATAAGAAATCCTTCTTTGCAGTTTTGAAATCTAAAGGAAGAAATATGAAAACTCAGAATCACAATAATAACCAAAACCGAAACCACCAAAATAGAAACATAAACTATCCCCCCTAGAATGGACCTCAACCTTCCTTAAGAAATAACACATTCATATGTTATAGTTGTAACACACCTGGCCATTCACCATGTTTGCTATGATCGAGACATGTTCAAGTCCTATTCTGAGTTTGAGGATAAAAAAGTGTTGTTAGGCGACTCCTACTCCACTAAAGTTGTTGATACTAGTGAGGTGAAATTGAAGTTTACTTTTGGAAAGACTGTCATCTTGAAGGATGTCCTGCATACTCCAAAGATGAGAAAGAACTTAGTTTTGAGATATCTTCTTAACAAATTTGGGTTTACTCAAACTATAGGGACTGATTTATAGACAATAACTAAAAATAATATATTTTTTAGGAAAGGGTACGCCATTGATAGCATGTTTAAATTAAACGTTAAAATTAATAAAGCTTATTCTTCTGCTTATATGTTGAGCTCTTTTAATATTTGGCATGCTAGACTTTTCCATGTTAATAAACACATAATCAAGAACATGATTGTCGTAGAACTAATTCCTAAATTATCTTTAAAAGATTTTGAAAAATGTGACTTTTGTAGTCAAACTAAAATAACCAAAACTTCACATAAGTCAATAATTAGAGAATCTGAACCTTTAGAATTAATACACTCTAGCATATGTGAACTTGATGGAAATTTAACAAGAAAAATAAAAAGGTTTCGAAGTGATAAAGGCACTGAATATGATTCCAACATTTTCAATGATTTTTATAAAACACATGGAATCATTCATAAAAAAAACTATACCTTATTCTCCTAAAATAAATGGCAAATCTGAAAGAAAAAGTAGAATTTTTATTGAATCATTTGTTACAATTTTATTAAACTCTGGTGTTGCTTCCCATTGGTGGAGAGAAATTTTATTAATTGTTTTCTATGTGCTAAATAAAATGCCTAAATCTACTAGTAAAATTTCACCATATGAAATTTTGAAAAATAAGAAACCTAACTTAACTTATTTTAAAACTTGGGGTTGTTTAGCCTATGTTAGAATCCCTGATCCTAAAAGAAATAAAATTGCTAGTAGAGCATATGAATGTGTATTTATTGGATATAATATGAATAGTAAAGCTTATAAATTCTATGACTAAAATGATCATGTAGTTATAGAATCAAATGATGTTGACTTCTATGAACATAGGTTTTCCTTTAAATTAAAAAAATAGTTGGGACCCAGCTTCTTGTAGTTTACTCATAACTAGAACTAGTGAACAAAATGAGGAATTAAACACTAAAATCAGGAGAAGTAAACGAATTCGAACCCTTAAAGATTTTGGGTCTGATTTTTATGCTTATACCTTAGAGGAAGACCCTCAAACTTTTAAAGAAGCATTATCTTCTTTAGATGTCAACTGATGGGGAGAAGCCATAAATGATAAAATGGACTCTCTTAAGTATAATAGAACTTGACATTTAGTTAACTTACCTCCTAGTTGCAAAACCATAGGATTTAAATGAATACTAAAGAAGAAATTAAAACTCGATGGTACTATTGAAAAATACAAAGCTCGTCTTGTAATCAAAAGATATAGGCAAAGAGAAAATATAGATTTCTTTGATACATTTTCACTAGTCACACAAATAACTTTCATACGTGTACTTTTCTCTCTTGCTGTTATCCATGATTTAGTAGTGTACTAAATGGATGTCAAAACTGCTTTCTTAAATGGTGACCTGGAAGAAGAAATTTATATAGACCAACCTAAAGGTTTTTTTGTCCCAAGTCAAGAAAATAAAGTTTGTAAACTAGAAAAATCCCTTTTATGGTCCAAAACAAGCACCTAAGAAATGACATGAAAAATTTGATAATCTAGTTATCTCACATGGATTCAAAATAAATAAAAGTGACAAATGAATTTATTATAATGTGTAAACTTTGTGAATAATGTGAAAACTTTGTTAAGTGGTAACTTTGATATGAAAGATCTAGGAGAAGTGAGTGCAATCCTTGGTATAAAGATTACTAGGTTTGAAAAGGAAATTTCTCTAGATCAATCTCATTACATTGAGAAGATCTTAAAGAAATATAATTACTTTAATTGTAAACCAACATGTACTCCTTATGATCCTAGTGTAAAGTTGTTCAAGAATACCGGAGACAGTGTTAAACAAATTGAGTATATAAGCATCATTGGTAGCTTACGTTATGTTACTGACTGCACTAGATTAGACATAGTTTATGTTGTGGGACTACTATGTAGGTTTAACGGTAGACCTAGTAGAGAGAATTGGAATGCTATTGAAAAGGTTATGACATACCTTAAAAGAATTATGAACCTTGGATTACATTATAAAAAAAATTCATGATGTTCTAGAAGGACATAACGATGTTGATTGGAACACTTTATCAGAAGACTCCAAAGCAACTAGCTGCTATATATTTAGCATAGTTGGTGGAGCCGTTTCTTGGAAGTCTAAGAAACTAACAATATTGGCTCAATGTACAATGAAGTTTGAAATGATAGCACTAGCTACTTCAAGTGAAGAAGCAGGCTAGTTAAGAACTCTATTAGTTGAGATCCCTTTATGGGAAAAACTGATACCAGTTGTCCTGATCCACTGCGATAGTACCACAGATATTGCAAAGATTCAGAACCGTTACTACAATGACAAGAGATGATGGATACGTCGTAAGCATAGTACTATTAGAGAATTTCTCTCTACAGGAGCTATAAGCGTGGATCATATACAATCTGATAAAAAATTGGTTGATCCTTTGACGAAAGGATTACCGAGAGAGAAGGTTTTCAAAACCTCGAAAGGAATGAGACTGATACCCTTAGAATGAATAGTCATTCGTGATAGTAACCCAACTTATAGATTGGAGATCCCAAGAAATAAGTTCAATGGGTAATAATAAGTCATGAAGTAATGTGAGAAGAATTATGCTATTTTGAAGTCCCATTCTATATTGTTAGAAGCATGAAGTCCTAAAGCGATAGAAAAAGATGAGTTAATTATTAAACTCTTAATGAGTTATATACTTTATGTGAAATAGAGTACATAGATACATGAGTACTCTTGATAGACTCACCTATGTGAATATGTAAGTGTGACCGCTTCTTATGAACATTTCTTGGGCAAAATTTACTAGAGCATTCAATATATTGGGATACTCGTGCATGGTCATAAAGCACGGGCTTTTCGAACTACACCTTGAAAAGGTTGTGTGTGTAATGTTGTTAGAGATAGAATTCAAAACTACGAGTTACTCTAGTATATTCTAAAGCATCAACATTATGTAAAGGTTCAAGTCGATAAATGTCTTTTACTTATGCACAATCTTAAAATGTTAATTGATCGATTGTTCGATGAAAACTATTTTTATATAAAATTCAAGTGGGGGATTGTTGAAAAAAAAGTGAGTTTTTATAAAAACTAGTGAAGCCAATTTTTTTCCTTGTCCCACATTATTTTTTTACATCAATTTGGAGATGTATAAATAGAATAGACTTAGCTATTGGTTTTAGGCCCCAAGGGTTGTGGAAGGGGAGATGGCCTAAGAAAATGTGATACCACACTCACACGCGTACTGCCACCGTCACCCATTCGTCGAACTGATGGTGTCGAGTTGAGTTCGAGTGCGTGTGTGTGTGTGAGGTGAGGTAGCATTTTAGTTTTTGGAAAAAAAAATTAAAATACTTTTCCACTTAAAAAATGATTGTTACCTTTTTACTCAAAAAATAGCCGTTATTTTCTTTACTAAGAAAATGATTGTTACTTTTATTTACTCAGAAAATGGTCGTTACTTTTCTTTACTCAAACATGACCGTTATTGTCATAATGGCTACAACTTTTCTCAAGCCTATAAATAGAGGGTCTTAACTCTCAATTTTATCATAATAATTTGCAAACATCTCTTACTAAGAAAAAGCTCTCAGAAAAAAAAAGAAAAAAAATCCTAAATTGTTTTGAGTTTTCCAAGCAATGAAATTTTATAGGTGTAGCATTCCGGTCTTCATTAGTGCAGTGAAGTTTCGAGATAGACAACAACATTTTAGGTTGTTCTATCCTGGGAAAGACGGGGTTGTGTTTGCTTGCACAATTTTGGGCAGAATCGCGAAACGTCTTAAAGAGAGCGACCTATTCCGCGACTCAATCCAAGCAGTTTATTTAAGATTATCAATAATAGTGTTCCTACATTGTTTTCACGTGGAGAGTCAATAATAGAGTGAAGCAAGTGGAGAGTCAATAATAGAGTGAGTAAGACCAGTAATGGTAGAAGAAAAAAAGAGGGAGGAAAGGAGAGAAAGAGAGAAGAAGAAAAATAAAAAAATTGGGGGTAAAAAATAAAAAAAATTAATAGAGAAATATGGTGTGGTATAGAAGAGAGAAAATACATGAAATGAAATTAATAAAAAAATAAAAAAATTATAAAGTAATTTTTTTAAATGAATAATATACACAATATATTATTTGATTTCGATTTCAAAAAGACTAAGAATTCTATTTTTTTTAATTAGATCATGGTTATTTAATAATCGTGATTATATAAGTTTTTTTTATATATTTAAGTAATTTTTATAATTTAAATTATGATTAAGTTACTAATAAAAATCGAAATTATATGTATAAATTATGGTCACAGATTTTATTATATCATGATTAAAACCTTATTACCTAAGTTTTTAAAAAGATCAAGGCTTAATTTTTAAGACTAAAAATCACTATTTTAATAGTATTGATTGGATTCAATTGCTTAGCTAGAAAACATTGGTATAAATTCTGGTTGCTGCCCCCTGAGTTTGCTAGCTTGTTGGGTTAGAATGTATATGTTATTGATACCTTAAGTTGTCATTTGATTGCTCGTTGTTAGGGCATTTGTTTGTTTTGGTGTTGTTAGTTTTGTTTGTATTATTTCCTTTAGAGTTATATGTTATATTTCCTGCTCGAGCTTTTAATGAATTTCTCTCTTATGTGATCAAAAAAAAATTAATCTTTTACCATAATTTGGACATTATATTTTCAAAGCAAGTAAGTTAAATGTAATATTAAAAATTCATGGTTAAATTTATACACATGTACTTTGATCTAGGTGAACATTTTTTTGCAATAAGCCTATCCAATCATACCCGTAGCTCATCTCTTCATGTTCATTGAACTGTAATTTTCATGGCATAAATTTTTTACTAAAATATATATATTATTTCAAGATAGAAAACACTAAAAACTATTGTATGATCAAACTTTCTATATTTAAAAAGAATTTAGTATTAAATAGTGAAGTAAATTATTAAATTGTTTATATCGATCATTAGTAATTATTACTTTTAAAATTACAATTAACATGATATTTTAAAACAATAAACAAAATAAATAAATAGATAATTTATTCAAAAAAACTAATTTATTCTACTATAATGTTCGTACACTCTTAAAATCAGAGAGAGAATTACGTGGACCTGATAAAGCAGATAATGAAATTTGAAATTCCTCAAAGAGAAATTTATTTACTCACATGAAAGCACGTGGTTTCATAAAGGCAACTCCACTTACCATCCACCCACCTCCACATCCACTAATAAGTCATTAAAGAGCAAAAAGCTCCCCCTTGTACGGTGGATTTCTTATGTACGGTTTGCAGCCAATAATTTCCCACGTCTGTTTCTCGTCAAACCTTCTTTTCTGCTTTTCTCTTTTAATTATCAGCCAAGTTTTCTATGATAATTCACATGATTGGTGATCCATTTCAAAACAAATCTCAACGAAAGTTCACGGAAAGTCAACAACGTATACCAATAGTCCAATCAAATTTAAAGACCCTCCTAACCAAATATCCGTGAAATCAGACTCATATCTTAATTTAGTTGGACATTAACACGAAAAAAATTATCTATTTAATTTATTATAATTATTTATTATTAAATATATAATAATTATACCCCTAATCAATATTTATACTTTGTTAATATAGGTTGAGGAGATAAAGACGAGGATCGAGTGAAAATCAAAATCTAATAAGTTAAAAAGATACTAAGTATCTAATTATTTTATTACGAAGTTATAGAGATAAAATACCTTATTTTATGTCCTTAAACAACTAAACTTCGACTATTGTAACATGTTTAAGTTATCTAAATATAATGATTTATTTATGGAAATGTATGTAATAACATATTTATTATAAATTAAATTATATATAATTATCATGTATTCAATTGGTTTAGTTACTAACATTATTATCTACATGTTTAAGATATTATATATATACATCTTTAACTAAGATAATATATGATCTATTTTAATATATTAATTTTATCTATTTTTTTTTAAAAATAACTAAAATTCTAAAAATAAAGAATTCTCTCTAAAAATAATTATGGTATTATTATAATTAATATTTTAATTAATTATAACATAATTTTAATTAAATAAAACTTGATTACGTGATATAATATTATAATTAAATTTAAATATTCAAGATGGACTAAACTTATGTGCGTAACATTCTCCAATAAAATTGAGATGATTGCAAAAGTGTAAACCATTAATTAGTATTTAATTTCCACCAAACCACGCTACTAGCTACCTGATAATAATAATTATTCCCTTTATTTTTTATCTTCAAATTTAAATCAAAGTGTCTTTTTCTTCGTTTCGTATGAATGTGACTTCTAATTCAATCACCTTTCATTTCATTGTAAGTTTGTAACACACACGTTGCTGCCTGGAAGTCTCATCAATTTCAAAGTCTACCATTTTATTTAGCAGTTTTTATTTCAACACGCAGATTACGTGTGTGAGCTGAAGATAGCCGAATTGCTTGACTACTGCAATCAGAAACTGACACGAAAGCCGAATTACGTGTGCCAGTGAAAGGGAAATTATACATTAATTAATCTTATTATTAAAAAATAAATACAATAATTTTTTTAAAGAAAATAACAATTTTTATTTTATTTTTTTTAAATCAATAAAAAAATACAACATCATTTATTTTTAAAATAATATATAAGTTCTCACGCTAACCTCAGGTAAACATTTATATATTTTATAACGTGTCATATAGTATAATAATTTTAAAAATAATAATATTTATTTATTATACAAGTAAAAGATAATTAATCAGAGTGATAATGTGTGTATATAATCATTTCTTTTCGGCCTGAGCGAGATCAGATTGGTCAATAGTCAAGACAAAAAAGATTAAAATAGGAAATATTAAAATTTCTAAGATTGAAAACGACGTAGACGCCATCAGAAAAGAAAACAATATTTTTTTTATAGTTTCTTTTGTATTTACTGAAAATATTCAATCAAAATTATTCAAAATGAAACAAAAGAAAGAATTGAAGGCAGCTAGTTGTGTGTAACGTTCTTAACCCTTTCCCAACAAAGCAAAAACTATGAACATGTTGTCTCTCATTCAGTAACCCAATTAAAAAACGAAATAAAAGATAATAAAAAAAAACACCGATGATTTTATAAGAACATATAAGCAATATATAACAACAAAAATAACTGACAACCCAAATTCTAATTCCCTGGAAAGCTACTAAATTTGTTGTTGCTAGTTGTTGTGATGTTGGAATTGCTATTATTGATATTGCTGCTAGAAGTATTGTTATTGTTTTGATTTGCTCCGCCACTGCCTATAATTGACGAGATAGCCGCCGCAAGTGCCGCAGTAAAATTAGGATCGGCAGTTATAGCGGCTGTAGCAGCACTAACAGTGTCAGCCAAAGAGGCTGGCTGAGATTGTAATGAAAATTGATGAGCTTGGTGGTTTAATTGGGAAGAACCCATTTGATCTTGTGATAACTGAAGCCCAGAGAACTTAGACTGGTTATAGAGACTTTGTCCAAATAGTAGTTGAGGCAGTTGAGGGTTTGTTGATATTGGAGAACCAAAATTGTGTGGTTGTCCTGGGAATGGAAGTTGGAATTGGGTAGGATGTCTTTGGTACTGTAATGGATTTGGAGAGTTTGTAAGGTCCAAAGTTATAGTTGGGAATGGAGCTGAAGCTGAAATTGTTGCCATGCTTGTTGAGCATGGAAGTTGCATAGCTCTGGATAGAAAATTAGGGTTCATAATACCATCTGAGCTTGACATTGAGCCTGAGAGTAACATACTAGCTGCTGCTGCTGTTGTTGAAGCCATAGCCATTGCAGCTGGTGGAAGTGGGTGATTGTGATTTCCTTCATAAGTTGTTATCAACACTGATCTGTCTTCAGCACAACGTTGTACCTATAGAATTAATAATAACCCAAATTGATCATTATTTTTTTTTCATGATTCAAACAAAAAATAATAATCTTTAATTTTTATATGATCTAGTTATTTAATTTTACTTATCCATTTAAAAAACATATATTTTTACCTTATAAAAAAATTATATGTACTATATTTTTTAATATATGCTTAAAAGTGTTTTTATTTTATTTTATTTTATGGAATATATATATATATATATATATATATATATATTATGTTACATAATTAAACCAAAAAACAATCCTTAAAAAGTTAACATACCTGTTTGCGAACTGGGCAACCAACTGCCATGGTACATCGATAATATGCACGAGGACATGGGTTTCCTTTGGCCATCTTTTGTCCATATTTTCTCCATTGACACCCATCTGAGATCTAATTAAAGACACCAATCAAAAACTATGTGTTAGTTTGTAATAAATACAAAATTGATTAAAAAATTAATTTATGAATTAGTATAATTAAACATACCATGGGGGATTCGGATCGAGCTCTAACAGAGACACGAGCTTTCCTCATCGTAGCATCAGTGGATTGGACGTCAATTGGCTTAGAAGTTGTAGTATTAATTAACTTGGGGACTTTGTTATGAACCCCCAAACCTTGTGATTCAGATTCAGGGCTTTCTTCTCTGACACATCTCTTATTACCTTCACATGGAACAATTTCATTAATAATATTGTTTTGAGGTGTTGCCGGACGAGTCCTGTCTTCTGAACTAGAATTTGAAACCTCATCAGTTTCGGGTACAGTAGTACTGGGTCCCAAATCTAAAAATTGTCTTGGCACTATTGCCGATCCAACCTCATGTTTTTTCCCTTCAAATTTCCCTTCACCGGTCTGAATTATAAGAAATACATATTAAGGAAGATCCAATAATACTAATTAATTAAATTAATTAATTGTACTGTTTAATTAGTTGAATTAAAAAAAATTAATTACCTGGTTTTCATGATGGGTGTTTCGGATAATATTAGCTTGCTTGTCTTGCTGTTGCATCAAACCTACCAAATGCATCTGTAAGGAGCTGTAAT
Organism: Hippophae tibetana; assembly: GCA_037013495.1. Taxonomy (NCBI): domain Eukaryota; kingdom Viridiplantae; phylum Streptophyta; class Magnoliopsida; order Rosales; family Elaeagnaceae; genus Hippophae; species Hippophae tibetana. The sequence continues at coordinate 30,220,688 of CM072802.1, read as the reverse complement.
TGTTGCTTACTTGACTAAGTATCTCTCTCAGCTTCTGATTCTCAACATTCATACGATGAAGGTCTACTTGCAACTGTTCTAGCTGAATTCAATTAATCAAGTATAATCTTTAAGTTGTTGGGTAACCAATTAAAATTATCAAACTCAAGTACTTCATTATTATTATTATTATTATTTTTATTTAATAATATTCTTATAAAATTTAAAAATTACCTCGTTTTTAGCACGCTTATCTTCGGCATTATTCGATGAAATCCCATCATCCACCGTTGATTGATCGCTTGTGGTGTTAGCAGTGAGAAGATGCAAACCAGTCTATATATATTTACGCGCGTATTAAAAAAAGAAACAAATCGAAAATATATATCAGGGTTATGATGTATAAATGATCAACTTATTCAATTAATCCTCTTAATTTCTTACTTTAAATATATGTTTTTTTATTAAATATAAATACTAAAATGAATTACCCATTTATTTAAAATATCTAAATGAAAGAAAAAAATTAAGAAAATGATGAACAAAAACAAGTGTAGCTTACATTTACATCCGAACTGGGCCTAGGTGCTTCGTGACCATGAGAATTCTCCTTCTTGGGACTGATCATACGAATAATTTTAGAATGATCATGATCATCAAAACGATCGTAATCTGTTCTCAGGTGGCTTCTCTTATTATTATTATGCTTAGAAAAAAAGTCAACCTCATCAACAATCCGATTCCGATCATCGGAAGGTGAATGATTTGACTGGTCTTGTCTGCTGCCAATTAGCTTAACAGGAAATTCAGTACCCGAAAACATTCTCGTTATTGAATCACCACCACCAAAGATGTTTAATTCTCTTGATGCTATGATCAGAAATAGTATTATAATTAAGCTGAAAAGGTGTACGTGGTCGGCTAGCTTGTCGTAAAAGAGGCTGACTAAGTCAGAATTGAGGGTGAAAGCACCTCCTTTGTCCAATAAAAATACGAGTAATATATATTAGAGAGAAATAGAGAGGAAGATGACTAATTTGTGTAGAAAGAGTAAGAAGAAAAAGAGGTGGTGAAGAAATTATATAAAGGGAGTGGAGAGAGAGAGAGAGAGAGAGAGAGAGAGAGTTGAACTTGGAATTGTCTGACTAGTCTTTTAACCGGCACAATGGGGATAGGCTATTAAAAGGGTTACGTTATTAGGACGTAGACCTATAAAAGAAGTTAGAAATTGAAACATCGATATTTAATTGATGTCGATTTATGACAAACACGGTTAATTTCGATATAATTTATTTGGTCTATTTGATTCAATTGTAATAATTAATTAATTTTTTTCAAATCATTTGAATTTATAAAATTTAGGTTTCTTTATTAATTTAAATAATTTTATTTATCTTTTAATGTATAAACAATACACATATCATTCAATAAAATATAATCCACTTCAATATATAATTACTAATTAAAAAATAATATATAACACATTAATTATTTTATTCTCTCGTATTTTTAACCTTTTATCTAATTAATAACTTAATATTTTAAATAGAATACGTTTTTTTACCTTACAATTGTAATATAATTATTATTAATATATTTGATAATTATTAAATAAAATAATAAATTTAATTTTTTTTAACTTATAATTAATTATCTTCGGTTTTAATAATACGAGTATTTGGCGTAAGAAAAAACAGATTCAATATAAGCTAATTACGTCAGTTGTAGCATCAGGCTACCAGATGGATCCTTCGGTTCCACACTGAATATTCTCCATACAGATGTAGACGGGTTTGTCAATGACTTGCTTACCCATTTGAGCTCTGACCCGTTTACCCATTTCCAACCAGTATTGAATGCCAATAAAGGAATGAGCATTTAAGATTTATATTTAAAAGAGATATATTAATTTTATTTTTAATTAATTATATTAAAATTATTAAAACAAAATTGAGTTAATAAATGTTAAAAACTTAAAATTTAAAATTTAAATACAATTTAATTTAATTTTATACATATAATTTTATTATAATATTTTAAATATGGGAATGGCCATCTTGGATGTCAATTTATATGGTATAGAATTGAAAATTTTGAAAAAAAATTAATTTAAACATTGGTAGAAAATGTTACTGTGAGGATGGATTCGGTTAAAAATTATCCTCTGTCTCGCCTATCACTCGAACACTGTTTTTTAATTTTTTTTCAATATATTATACATTCTAAAATTTTATAGTTAAATAAAAATTATACTGTGAGGGTGGAGATTGTTCACTTTCTAATATACTTGGTGCAACCTATTAAATATATTTGTTTTTAAAAATTGAACTATATTATTTTACTTATTGTTTGTGATTACTTGCATAAAGTAGTATAAATCGACAATTTTTATAAAAAAATAAATTGATAATTAATATTTTAATAATATTTATATTTATATTTAAAATAATATATAATTTTTTATAAAATATTTATTACTAAATTATGAATTTTATCATGTCTTAAGGAGTAAATTATTTATTTTAATATAGAATGGGGATCAAATAAATTTTAAAAATCAAGTCATATCATAGTTAAGTACAATATAGTTAAATCAATTTAAAGAAAATTCAATATATTAAACTAAATTTATTAAATTTATAAACATTATAAACTAAATAATGTGAGGAAAATGTTATAGACTAAATAAAGCGACTAGACATGTAATTACATGTAAGAATAAATTGCAGAAATAAAATAATAACATATGATATTTTTAGGTGAAAACAATCTAAGTCACAATCATGACTTAAGAAGAAAATCACAGGTCCATCGGATAATCTAACTTTCCACTATGAAAACCAAATGTTCAAGTACAAACTCGATCTTATGATACTCTTCTAGGATACTATCCCAATGTACCTTACTTACGAGCCACTGTTATGTTTTCATAGTTTTCAATACTAGCGTGAGCGGTTTTCAGACCAACGTCTCCCCACTAATCGGATACATTCTTGAATCAACTGCAAAAAGGTTAACACAAAAAACACAAGTGTCCGTTTGTGTTTTAGAATAGATTTAATAACGAATAATCCTAACTAGATGATTCGAGATATATGTCACTTAAATCAAATCAACTAGAAAATCTTAGAGCAAAAAAATTAAGCACAAGTTTAATAAAAATAACTTCTTTAAATATTAATAATCAAATCAAATAATTATGATATAACAAACACGATTATTTGATCTAACAATTCAAGAATAACAATAAATAAGAAGCAATAAGAATATATGATCAAAATATCATAAACTAATTAGACTTATTAATCAATCAAACATAACCACCAATATTTAATACATTAACTAAATAAAAAAGCCTAAAAAATTATGGTCTTATATTTGTAAAACAAGAGAGATTTTAAGAATAAGAGAATAATAATATTATATGGTTGATTGAAACAATGAGTAACGAGTTTTATTTATAGAAAAATTATAACACTTAATTCTATGTAATTAATAAATATATTTTCTATTATAAATAGAATTAGTAATACTCATTAATTAAGAAGATTCTTATGTAATTGATAAATGTTTTTTCTATTACAAATATGATTAGTAATACTCACTAATTAAGAAAACTCATATTTAAATAAGAGTTTTTCTAAAGTAAGTTTTTTTTAAAATAGACTCCTTAATCATGAAGACTTCGATTCCTATTTAAAAAATAGTTATTTTAAAATATATTTTATACTATCTTTTAGGCTAATATTTAAGTAATATCTTATTTAATATTTTAGCATATATATTATTCTATATTTTAGCAGCAAAAATAATTTCAAATTTATGAATATGTGTTATTAAATACACAAGTGCAATCCTATGTATTATAATTATAATAGATATACTTGAAGTACGAAAATTTAAAATTCTAATGTTTCTTCGACTTTGTTTGATAGAGTTGATAGTGATCTTAAAAACAAATTTACATGTAAATATTTTGTCTACGAAAATAGTAATACTTATAATCCTTACAAACCCCCTCTTTGACATTTTTGTGTGGAAAAACCTCTCTCTAATTACATGACACTTATAAGAATAAGATAAAATACAATGATGTCTTAGAATCCACAGTGGAACTATCATGTGGCCCGGTGAATCTATCATTGCTACAACTTAACATTCTTGTAAGTAACTGAAATGACATAGACAAAACATATGGCAACTTAACATGAAAAACTCATTGTACATTAGTTCAGTTTACATAGAAATAAGTGAAGTGTAAAGAATAATCATGTAGTACATGCATTCATACCAATAAAGCTTAAAATAAGACAAAATGATGGAAAACATTCTTATTCTGGATATGTTATTATATATAACAAAATAAGTCATGAAAGTGAAACACACTCTCCCCCTTTTTGACATACGAGATGGACAAATCATTGGACAAAACAATGGAGCGAAAACTCTCCCTAAAGATAGAGCAATGTAAAACAAATTAATGCAAAAGTGTAATATGATTTAAACTCCCATTGAGTTCTATGACTCTTTAAATTAAAAGTCAATTAAAAGGTTAATAAATAAGAAGAAAATGTAAATGAATAAAAATCTGAATTTTTTAAAATTTTTTTGCTTCATAAATAGCCATATAAGGTATTAAATTTATTTAATCACAAACAAGCACACAACCAATTGAGAACTCATTATTTTTTATAATTCAAATTTTGATTATTTATTGTATAAATAAGCAAGTAGAGTAGAAGAGGTACACACATACACTTTACATATTGACATTTACTTAAAAGTAATATATATGTTTAAACTCCACAAATATGTCAATTAATTTATTTATGATCAATCAAAAAAGACTAAAAAAATTACCTATCATATAAAATTATAATTGAGTATTTAATCTCACAAAATAAAATATATCTACCATATAAGGACTTAAATTTTTTTATCTTTATTTTATAAATGAGGCAAATAATTTTTTTAAACCTCTATTGGCTCTTTCTTTTTGTGCATTCCAAGTACAAGTTTGATAAGCAACCGCTTTTTGCACAAATTTTTTTTGCATGAGTCATAAACCTAGAATGATGACTTTCACACTATTTGGAAGATAACCCTCTCTGCTCATTACGGTAGCTTCCCACATCACAGTAAGTAGCCCTTTCAATACTAGGTGCCTCCATATGGTAAAATTTTAGAAAGCAAGAAATAGAACTCAACATAGTTTTACAGTCAAGATTAGTTGAAGTCATATAGTCTTTCAAGAGAATTTATAAACTTCAAGCATAGTATATATGCATGTTCATGAGTGCGTGAATAAATTTATGTCAACATCAATCATCACATGTACAAGAATATGTGTGTGTATAAGTAAAAATTGTAGTATAATTTATACAATAAATATCAAAATGAGTTGGACACTAAAAATGAGGTTATATATATATGTAAGTATTAAATAAGTCCAATACTGTGTTGACCAAATAAAGATTCTACTTCTCTCTCTCTCTCTCTCTCTTGTAAGTTTAACTAATAAAAAAAATAAAGATTTCTCACCTAGGGTCATTTAAGCACTTTAATAAAAATACCTAAATAAATGAATAAAATATAGTCATATGACTAGGAAAAAATAATCTTTCCTAACTCAAATTTTCTTATATTTTGGTTTCTCTATATCATTGAGTTAGAACTCAACTAACTTAGGTTTCATAGACATGTTCTTGGACTTAGATGTACATTTTTCATTCATCCCAAATGAAGATATAGTATGCATAATAGGATGATGATAATGATTCTTGGTATTAAAAGTATTTAATTTACTTGCCTATTTGAACTTAAGACTTCATACTTAATAATAGAATTTTTGAACACATTATTATAATTTCTATTCATCCTTGAATATGATGTAACATGCATAGATGGAAGATGCTTATGGGTCCTACTATATGAAACATGGAAATAATCATTAAGTTCAAGAGCATTTATCAAAAATATGCATTTTGGTCTTATATGACCTTTCCTACCACAATAATGTCAAACAAGCATAGAGTTAAATTTTGTTACCATAGGTGCAATAGTTCTTTGTGTATAAGTAGTAATAGAATGAGTAAAGTTTAAGGTACTTAAAGATGTCATTTTTGATGTTGAAAGTGTGGAACTCTCATCCTTATAACCAAAACTACATGTATCACCATGTGACTTACCAATGCTCAAGATTTTATCTAAGTGTTGAGCTCCAACGGTAAGTCTCTCCATTACTTCACATGATTATTTGAGCTCTTGTACTTGTTTTTTATTATCTTCAAGAAACTTATTATTTTTCTTCTTTCAAACCTAAAAGACTCAAATTCAAAGTATTATTTTTTTATTGCAAAATATTATTCTCTTCTTTTAATTTATTAGAAAAGATTTTATGTGCCTCAAGTTTTTCATTTAATTTTTCTATTTTTGTATTTAAACTATTATTCTCTTCTATGGCTATAAGAAATTTATAAAATAATTTTTTAGAACTTTTAACATTATATTTTAAAAAAAAGTTCAAATTCTTCATCATCTAAGCTATAAACCTCAATAAAATGATCCATAATAAAAATCTGTAAGACCAATACTAAATGCGAAAATAAAAGCATACCACACAATAGTTTTAGGTGAAAATAACTTAGGCCATAACCATGATCTAAGAGGAAAACCATTAGTCCACTAGACCACCTAACTTTCAACTATGAAAACTAAATGTTCAAGTACAAACTCAGTCTTATGCTACCCTCCTTAGGATACTACCTTAATATACCTTATTTATGAGTCATTGCTCTGTTTTTATAGTTTCCAATATTAACGTGAGCAATTTACAAACCAACGTTCCAATAAGCTCTTCGTCAATCAAATACGTTCATGCATCAACTACAAAAGGGTTAGCACAAAAAACACAAGTGACCATATGTGTTCTAGAATAGATTTAATAATGAATAATCCTAACTAGATGATTCAAAAGATACATCACTTAAATCAAATCAACTAGAAAATTCTAGAGTAAAAAGATTAAGCACAAGTTTAATAAAAATAGCTTCTTTAAAGATTAATAATCAAATCAAATAATTATGATATAACAAATATAATTATTTGATCTAACAATTCATGAATAAAAATAAAGAAGATGTTATAAGAACATATGATCAAAATATCATAAACTAATTATGTTTATTAATCAATCAAACATAACCATCAATATTTGATAGATTAACTAAATAAAGAAGCCTAAGGAATTATGATTTTATATTTTCAAAACAAAAAAGAGATTAAGAAGAAGAGAATAATGCTATTGTATGATTGATTTAGATAATGAGCAACGAGTTTTAATCCTATCTAATTGATAAATATATTTTCTATTACAAATATGATTAGTAATACTCACTAATTAAGAAGATTCATATTTAAAGAAAAAATATTTTAAAGTAGACTCATTAATCATAAAGACTGCTATTTTAAAGTATATTTTATGCTATCTTTTAGGCTAAGATTTAAGCAATATCTTATTTAATATTTTAGTATATATATTATTCTATATTTTAACAGCAAAAATAATTTCAGATTTATGAATATGTGCTATTAAATACACAAGTATAATCCTATGTGTTATAGTTATAATAGATATACCTGAAGTACGGTTATCTGAAATTTTGACGTTTATTCGAATTTTCTTGATAGACTTGATAGCGAGCTTAAAAACAATTTTATATGTAAATATTTTATCCACGAAAATAACTAATACTTATAATCTTTACAAATATAAAATGTAGCATACATATAATATATTTAATGTTTTCCACGTGAAATTATATTTGTTATGCATTCAAATTTTTAACTTAACATATCATAAAATTTATTATAATTTTAATTAACGTGTAGTTTTATAATAAATATAGTATTAAATATTGCACTATATCATATTATTTGAAATATTTACATGTGAGATTTAAGATACAAATTTTTTTCATTTAAAAATGATTTCTTAATAAAATTCAAATTTCAAGTAATAATTAAGTCTTGAATTTATAATTTTAATTTTCAAAGTTTTTAAAATTGTGATATTATCTTAATTAAATAATCATATTTGTGACTTGTGCAAATAGTGATTGCACTATTTTACAATTTTAGTTCTATCAGCATAGATAATAATGATATCTTCAAAAATATTAATATTTAAACACCTTATTTTATAAATGAAAGTATTTGGTTCAAAGTCTAAATTTGTTAATGATAATTTGTTTACCATATAAGAACCAGATGAAGTTGAAACTTCCCAGGCGATGAAAAAAATTGATGAATCACAAAATAGAAATTAAGTATTGGATAAACATTGTTGGATTTATTAATTTTCACTTTAGTTATAATTCTAGAAATCTAAAAAATGTCATTATGTAAAATAACATGATGACTTTAAACAATTCAATATAATCTTTGAAAATGTATTTGAAAGGATGTATAAGATTAAAATTTTGATAGATTTTGATGGAGATATAAACTTTAAAAATTTATGAGTAATTAAAGTTATTTAGTAATCATACAAACTAATAATATATTTTTGATTATTTTATTAAATTTAATATTTATTAAACATAATGTTAAATTTTCCTACAAATTTTGTTATATTTATAACATAAAATATATAATTAAACATATGTTATTTGTTAGATATAAATCCATGATCTTTAAAAATTCTTCAAAATTTTGGTGGAGAATATTTATAGTGCTGCCCACCCTACCATGTCATGCCATTGGCAACACTAGTTTCAAATTATATATACTATATAAAAAATAATTTTTATCACAATTTAATACATACATATCAAATGTTATCATATAATTAATTTTTTATTATTAAATAGTATTACAATTTATACATTATTCGATCTCAATTCAAACATTATTCATGTAAAATCACTCATATACAATATGCATAACATATGTGATTAGTCAAACTTAACATGTGAGTTCAAATATGTTTGTTACAAATTAACTTTTATAATTGAATCATTATGTTAGTATTAATAATTCATACGCAAGAGAATAGTAACCTTTATCTTTCTACTTAGGAGGGACAGTGAGTCATTAATATGATTAAATATTGATCCCACGTGAGTTAATATATTCATACATTACACACTAACACTATATATTATATACATAGATGAGACTGAAATTATGTCATAATATAATAATATCATTTCATTATATTAAAATTACATTTAATTTCTTTTATTTGTGTTAAACAAATTATTTGTATAAGATTTTGGGTAAACAAGCTGACATGATGGAAGCACAAATATATTAATAATATGAAAATATTAAAAAAATAAAAAAAATATGAGTACAATTTAGACTAATTAAACTTACTTTCTTGTAAGAGATCGTCGTATTTGTGTTATGAAACAAACACAAAGAAACTAATATCTAGACAAGTATTCTAGCAAATCTAGAATACGATAAGCCTAGTTATGTTATCTATATTTAGACGAGTACTCTAGTAACTCTATAGTAAGACTAGTCTAAAGATATTTCTCTGTCTTACGAATAAGAGAACTTCAACTTCTAACCGAAAGAAAGAAGAATTATTTCTAAAAATTAAGAAGAAGAGAAAAAAAAGAATTTCTTTAAGATTACTAAGTTGATTATTTTTTAAGATGTTTTATACAAGCATAACGCTTAATTATTTATAGTTAAAAATTTCATATAATAATTCATAAAGTTTCTACGTGTGACTATAGTAATACACACAAAAAATAATTATAAATAAAGATTTCTAAGTGTGACTTTATTAGTACATAAAAATTAGAATTCTAAACAAAATAAGTTATTACCTTAGTAGAAATCTAAACAAAAAATCTATTTTTTAAACAATTACTTCATGGCTCTGATACCAACTGATACAAATATGTATGCTTATGGTGAGACATAACCCATTCCACGTAGCATGGGATTGTCCGCTTTAATCCATAATTGTAAGTTCAGTAGGTCTATGGTTATGACTTGATAGTTTAGTAAGACCTCATGACTTTTTCTTCTAGAAAGAAACCCAAAAACATGTCATTTCATTTAAAGAGTTATCACTCCTTATAATAAGCACATCACTACTTAGCTCCTTAAGTAATGTGGGACATGTGCAGGCACACTGCATCATACATTCCTACTTAGGAAGTCTTACGTTCTCGTAAGAACGCAAGCCCACATGACCCAATAGGGTCATGACTCTAATACCAACTAATGCCAAACGATTAATTCGTCCGCTTACAACAAGACATGACTCATTTCACGTGGCACAAGATTGTCCACTATGGTCAATAACTATAAGTTCAGTGGGCACATGGTTATGACTTAACACTTCAACAAGACATCATAGTTTTACTTCTAGGAAAAAACCTTAAAACACGTCATACCATTTAGAGAATTTTCACCCCTTATAAACACATCACCACTTAATTTCTTAAATAATGTGTGACATGTGTATACATACTCTATTGTAAGCCTTTTCTTATAAAACATCTCAATAGCTTTTATTGTTCTTTCAAAGATCGATAAAGTGATCATTCCATTGCATTTGGCGCCATTTAGTGTACATTATAATTAAATTAGTCTGGATTACCTCACTTATAATTAGCAATAAATTTTTATTTCCAAAATTAAAATTCATCATTATTTTATTTTTTTATGTTACATATTATATAAACTGATTAAAATTAACTATTCCACGACATTAACATTATGTTGTTTATCTATTTTAGGAATTTTATATGAAACCAAATATACAAATGCATGTGTTCGATCGAGTATGATGGAAAGAAAAAAAATGTAAAAAAAAAACTTATATATATGCTCGCAATTTTAATAAAATTAAAAATTTAAATGTGAAATTGATAAAGTAGTCGATTATGTGTTTATCTTGGATGGATGATGTAATTTTCTATAAATATTTTATAAAATTATAAAAAAAAAATTAAAATTTATAACAACAAAAAGAATGTCTAATTAATGATATTAAAATAAAATGATGTATTAGATATTTTTTTTAATAATAAGAACATATAAATTATGTATAAATATTATTATTTTTATAGTTACGAATTTTAAGAATTTTATTTTTATTATTTTTCCAATCATTTTTCATTAGTTCCGTTTATTCACCCTTAAGTTAATTTTAGACTTTTCAATCAGCTTAGTTGTTTTAATTATGAGCTAATGGTAATAATGAAAGGAAGAGAAAAGTAAAAGTTTATAGTAGTTGATTTATGTGCATGAATCTAATTGTGATTCACGAGCGTGCGCGGCCATATATATGAATTTGTTTAATTTCCATGGATATATTAATGGAAGTTAAGTGTATATATATATATATCTTATATGTACACTCACATTACGACCATGATCGATGTTATATCTTCAACGTAATCTTCACTTTGGTTTTATAGGTACGTACACCGATTTTCACTCTCACGTGACGTACGTGCTTTATCTAATTAATGTTTCTTCTGAAAATGGTGGTTGGTTCAAGTTGTATTGTATCCCAACTTGGAAAACCTGTGCACATCTTCTTCCTTTTTACCCTTTATTCTTGACTATCTCTATAATAAGCTAGCTAGATAGATCACGTTTTCTTTTGAAAATTTAAAAACTTCATTAATATCAAACTTTTCAACATTTTTTTTATAAACAGTTGGCCAAATTTTGACCATTGGATTTTAATCAACGAAAATAAAGTTTATGCAATTCTTCACGATAATTCATACATTCATCCGTACAGTTTAGCTATTTTATTTTTAACATCTTATTATAATGTTATATCATTAAACGATAAATACATAAATAATATATATATATATATATATATATATAGGTATAATAGAACATCGAAAATATAATAGGTAAATTGCACTCATTTATTTTATTTTGTTTTGATTCATCTTGTCCAAACTAATCATGATATATATTACTAATTAAGAATCCATCTATCATTTAAGTCTTCTCTATTCTTATGTTAATGATTACTGTATTTCTCTCTATACACACCTTTGCGGTTGCAACCATCAAATATATATAGCTTTTTATTAATTTATAGTACAGTCGGCCCCTAGTTGTCTGCTATATGCTACTGTTCTCTATAAATATATCACTTTTTTCTACGAGGCTACTCAATTTAAGTGGTTAATTTCTTCGAGGAATTACATTTTAAAGGTTCATATAATGATGGAGTTATATAATGAATTTAATTCTTAGCAACAAAAAAAAAAGACTTATAATTCTTTTTAATATCAAATTGTAATTTGTAAAGTCAGTTTTCAGTTTTCTCTGCAATATAATATAAGGTCAAACTTAAATTTAGAAAATTGATATAATAGATCGTTTCAGATTTTTATTTTATATAAAAAAAAAAATTGAACCAACGTATACTTATATTAGAAATACATTCTAATTTTCTTATTTTTATATTATTTATACAAATTAATTACTATATATTTATTATTTTTATTATTTCTCCTTTTTTAAAATTATAATTTTTAATCTTAATAATGTGTATACGGTCAATTTTAATAAACCAAATTTTTTATTTTCTACAAATTATTTCCACGTAAAATAAATATATTTTTTAGAGGGGGAGGTAAACAAGTTTTTTGAAAACTTTACTTCGCATGAGATTTATTCATTATTTATTTCCAGGTTCCAACTATTTTTGTCAATCTTCAACTTCGTGCTTCATTCCATGGATTTTGAGTCTAGTGTATATTTTGAATTCTTTTCTAAAAGAAATTTAAACTTTAACCTAAGATTCATTCTTAGTTACATTTTATGATTTATGAAGGAATTTTCGATAAAAAATAATAAGTTAAAAACTGACATGGAAATGGACTTGAAAGTTTTGGGAAATCATAGCTATGTTAAGGTTTTGAATAAATAGATTCTTTTAATTTATTCTTTTAAAACCATTAAACTTTATAAATATTACAAAATTATTATCTATTTTTTTGTTATTTATATATCATTGAATTTTGTACATGTAATAAAATATTATCAATATACGTGTAACTTGTTACTAACTCTCGTTATAAAGTTTAATAATATGAAACTAATTTAAAAAAATTTAATGATATTTTTGTAATAATTATAAAATTTAATAATATAAAAGTAATAAATTTTGATGATATTTTTGTAAAAACTTTAAACTTTAATAGTAAATAAATCTATTTACTCTGAAATTTTAACTTTTTTAAAACCGTTAAATTAAGATTGAGTCAATATATATACAAAACCGATCATATCCACCCTTTTTTATACTCTATTTTGGATTAAAAAATTGTATATCTAATTTTCAAATTAATGACCAGATCGAAAGGCAACATCATGATAAGTTGAAACTAACACCAAAACAAATTATAACTCCTTAAAATATAAAAACTAGCACGATATTACTTGATTTTATTTCAAGTGGCATATACCACATGTATAGACACTCGATCTATATAGCTTGCTGGGCCGGATAGCTATAATTAACAAAACACTATTGTGATATCTTATGGGATGGAAATATATATAATTAATCAGATATGTTATTTTATGGTAATAGTAAATTGTAAATCATGAGAAATGGTCAGGAAGCATCATCCAACAACAGAGCATTTCTAAATGTCAATAACCCTCCTCATTAAACTACTAAATTTTTCAAATCCAGCCTCACAAAATATCAAGAGAGAAGAAAAAGACAGAGTTGACTAAGATTTGAGTTGACCGAGAGATACATCCCCACGTGGGGTTCCTTAAAGACGTAGAAATTTTGTATATATGGTTAGGTTTGACAGCTTGGATGTAAGAAAATAAGCAGACCTCAAAGAATTAGGCACTAGCCTTATATACCCACATTTAGGTCCAATGATGCTTTTCACACTTTATTACTATCACCTTTGAATAATCTGCATTATGATTAAAGAAAGTGGTGACAGTTTGGACTATAGAATATGAAATCAATTTTATTTCAATTGTTTTTAAGTTATTATTAACTATTAATTTTTTTTATGTAAGTAAGAGTATTGTTGTTTTTATATATTTAATTTTTTTTATTAATTATATATATATATATATATATATATATAAATAAGTTCGTTAATTTTTTTTTTAATATTTTTATATTATTAAAAATATATAAACATAAACACGTACAAATTAAAACAATATAAGTAGAGGAATACACATAACTAATAAAAACCTTGGTAATTCTTTTGTTGTGACAAGTCATCTCTGAGTCTTTTTCTCAACAACTTTAGCTTCATGACCTGATTATAATTTTTCATTTGTTTTATTTAGGCTGTTCAAAAATTTTCTTTAAAATTCCAAAACTCATTTAAGAGACCGAAAAATCATTGAAGGTTACAGCTATAAACTTTGAAATAAAACGACAAAGTTTTGAGAAGTTATTTTATTAGTCCGAAGTAAAAAAAGAAAAAAAAAAGAGTTATAATAAATGTATTAAGTCATTGTATGATTAGGCATTAAATAGCATATTAGTTAATGATAAATCAATTAGAGTGTAATATATAAATTAATACAAAAATATTTTATTAAAAAAAAAAAAAGATTACCCATCATTCGCTGTCAACTATATTTTTGTACAAAGAAAAACAAACTTTAATTGTTTTGGGTATTCTATTCTTTGATTTAATATTTTATATATTGATGTAGTTATCCGCTGGCTGTATAAGAAATTCACCAGATATATATATATATATAGATAATAACATGATTCTGAAAGCTTCCTGATTTTAGGACCAAATTTAATGCCTATTTTGATCATGCAAGCAACTCCTTGGAATTAATTGGACTTTATTTATACACAATTAAAGATTAAAAATTAAATTAATTACTGTTTCGATCTCTCTTAATTAAAGACTTAAACAGAGCTAATTCACTTCTAGATAGCTAGCTAGACAGAGAGTAGAGACTACTATATATTTTTATAACATATTCTTGATAAATATATATAAAATACCATTTTCATGATTTTTAATTTTTTATAACATGCCTTAGGTTACCAGGTCCATCATACTATGTTAAGGACTAGACTTTGTAAATAAAATAAAATAAATATTATTGGGCTTTAATTATAATTGAAATTATTTCCCTAAAAGATAATTTAATTTGTAATATTATAGTAAACTAGAGGAAACATCTATATATATATATATGCAGACGAAGTAATCACCGGGATTTGACAGATATGGCAATTTAATTTCACAAACTTTTTCAACTTACGTACGCCATCACTAGTTGTGAGCCTAATAGCCCAGAATTTCAACTCTTTGCCTGTTTTTTAAAGATAAATGATAACACAGTACTAATTGTGATAGACAATTAAATTTAATCTATATATATATATATATATAAAGAAGAATTTAGTCTCTATATTGGATTAGCTTAAGCTTTTATAGTACAAACTTGAAAAATAGATCATTGTATACTACAATGAACGGTTTAAAAGGCGTTAACCATGGAAGCTTTGCCATTTTTGATTAATTTTTTTATTTATAATAAATTATAATATTATCATAATTGTTAATTGATGATAATTGATGTGTGAGTTAAAACTAAAAACAGAAAGTTATATTATTTTAAGTAATAATTATCTGCTTATATATATAATTGATGTGATGAGGTGGTGATTCAAGGACCTTTTGAGATTAAGTGATACGTCGGTGTAGTCATGTGATAAAAAAATAAATAAATTATTGGGATTTGCTTGTTGTTAGTGCAAATCTTGGAGATCATTATTAATATTTATTTATTTTTATTTGAATAGTATTATATATCATTTTATTTTTAAAGATTAAATATATTAATTATTTTAAAAATTAATATACTTTTTATATTTTATTATTTTTTTGATATTTTTTAATAAAAAATTTAAATTTAAATCGAATTAAATCTTATTAACAGATATTGATGTATGTTTGACTATGAAAACGTCAAAAAAATTTAAAAAATAAAAAGTAAAATTATCAAAAATGGTATAAAATGAATAAAAATATTCATAAATATAATAATATTATAAATAAAATGTATTAATTTTAAGTAACTTAAAAATATAAAAATAAAGAGTTATCCAATTACATTTTCAAAATCTTCCCATGCATGTCACATGTACTTATAGAGTTTCTACGCGCGTTTTTCCAAAAAAAAAAAAAATTCAATTTTTTTTTGCTCATTTCCGATAAATTCACTTAATAAACAATAGTATGTATTGCGCATTTTCAACTATCTATGCCCATGTTAAAAACAAATCCTATATAAATTATCGAAGTTATTTCCTTTTATTTATATACTGATCATACTCACCATATTACAACGTACGTCTATTAAAAACAAAACTTTATTTTAAAAATTATAGATATATGAGTATATGAAAGTAATACTTTTCGTTATTATTATATTTTTTTATTGTGCAATATCTTTAGTTTGTGTCCACATGTAGCCTTGTTTATTTATGGAATCATACAATAATTTTGAAAAAAATAATAAAAATGATATTTTTAAATTTATAATTACAAAAAAACAATTTTTTAATGTTTTATTCATATATTTTTATTGTTAAAAAAATCTAAACACGTTATTTCATATTAAACACACTCCAATTGAATTACAATTATTTAATATATTTAATGTTAAACTGTATCTTTGATAAAAAAAATTATATTAAATTCCATCTATTTGAATCTCATTCATTATTGTATAGATGTTATTTTTATTATTGTAAAGTTTAGAGATATTAATTTACTTAATTTTTCAACCATTTTTACATGACCAAAGTTGTACATGCTAAAAAAAAATTTAATATCTTATTCGTATATTTTTATTGTTAAAAAAATCTAAGCTCGTTATTTCATATTAAACACAATCAAATTAAACATGATTCAAATTAAAATATGATTATTTAATATGTTCAATGTTAAAATGTCTTTGAAAAAAATTATATTAAACCTCATCTATTTGAATCTCATTGTATAGATATTATTTTTATTATCGTAAGATTTGGAGATATTATTTTATTTAATTTTTCAACCATTTTTTACATGCACAAAGTTATGCATGCCCTATTTAACAGAATAGGTGATTATACAGTGATTATTTATACCCAGTAACAAAAAAATAAAAATAGTAGGTTTAATAATTTGAAGTTAAAGTTTAAACAAAACAAAAATATATACTAGACATTAAAAAACTAAAATAACTTTACATCTAATCTTCAATAAAATTAATTAGATCAAGACCATATCATGTCGAGGGTCCGGTACAATCCACTATCACCATTAAATGTCCGGTGACCACCGCTGGTGACTTGTGGCAACCATTTCTATTGACTTAGTCAGAGGAGGTTCGGTATAAGGCATACACTTTATATATCTCAAAACATGAAAATGTTATTTTTTAACGATTTTTTAATTCAAAACTCATCACTATTTTAAAATTTATTTATATAAGGCATACATTTTATATATATTTTAAAAAATAATCATAAATCATAAAATTGTTCCTATTAATATATATAATTTAAAACTTATTTATTTTAAAATTTATTTTAAGTTTAATATGATAATTTAAAGATTTTTCATATAAATCAATATAAATTTTATATATATTATAAAATTATGTAAAACTTCTCATATGTATGATTTCTACACATCTTACAAAATAACATAAAATATCAAAATGTTCATAAAAAATAATATGTTTAATTTGAAACTCGTCTATTTCAAAATTCATTTTTAAGTTTATTGTGATAGTTTAATTTTTTTTTTCATGTTATTCTAATATATTTCCTTATTATGTATGTGTGAAAAAAAATTAGTATAAAATTTATCTTAAGATAATAAAATTATGTATAGACTTAGAATTTCATATTAAATTTATTTTGTAAAATGTACAAAATATATATAATAATTTGTAGGTTGTATAAAATTCATACATATTTATATTATATACATAATTTGTGAAAAAATATATATAATGTACATAAATTAGCACCAATTGAAGATCTTGGCTGATAGGATTTAGAAACAAGTGGATTTTATATGGTCAAAGGGGATTGGTAATTTAAAGGTACCTGATTAATGTATTAGTATTATAAATGTCTATTATTATTAAAAGATTTCATTTTAGTACAAAAATTTAAGTATTGTACACTTTTTATCATTTTTGAATAATGACTATTTTGTTTGGCCTAAAATATCTTTTTGACCTTTAAATGAAGGGTTTTTCTTCTTGGAAACTTACTAGAGCTAAAAAAATGATTTTTTTTTACTAGAGATTGGGTTCAATATTTCATGCTAAAAGCTATGAAAAAATAAAAATCATTAACTTTTTATTTTTTAAAAAATAACATAAATAAGTACTAAAAATCATAACATTCAAACAATTTCATTAGAGTATGATGAAAATATTTTTCATGACTAAGTGACATAGATAAATTAGAAAGGAATACAAACTTTGCATTTTTTGTTTATTAGTTTTTTTTTCTTTTTATAAAAAGTCTCATATAAAATTCATTAATTCTTTAGTAGGAAGTGTCAAAACTCAGAATTTAAAGAAAAATGTTAAAATCCAACTATGTATAAAAACAAATTGTAAACAAATCATGTCTATAGTGCATGTATACCTTTAAGTGATAGAGAACCAATTTGTATTAATAATGCTGTTAGACAAAAAAAAAAGCTTCTAAAAATTAACAATTTTTTTTCAATTTTCTTATCTAATTAATTTTTAAATAGGACAAAAAAACTCCATTAAAAGACAAAAAAGAATATTTTAAGCAAATAATTCTATTAAAAAAGATACGAAAATATCTATATTTGAATTGAGATAATAAAACAAAACTTTTGAATAATATATAAAATATTTGAGATACTGATCAATTAACTAAAATATTTATAGAATACTGCAACTATTTAAAGGATACATAAATAAGTTGAAACTGAGAAATATGGTCGTACAATTATTTTTGTCCAAGTAGATGGGTGCTTCAAAATCTCCCTATTTTAAGTCATTAATTCACTATTCAAAGACAAGTATATTTCAGTATGTTAGACTTAGGGATGAGTAGCAGATTAAAACTATTTATTTTTGTTCGATCTGAATATAATTCGATGATATAATGAATTTGAAGTAATCTGAATCGAATTAAATTAGATTTCAAATTGATTTTAAAATTTATTTATAAATTATTATTATATAAAGCAAAACATATACAATACTTAATTTTTAAATTAATATATTTGTAAAAAAAATTAGTATTTATAGTAATAACTAAAAAAATCGTAAGCATAATAAGTATGCAAGTACAATTATTAAATTATTATAAATATTTATATTTATTTTTAAATTAAAATAATAATATAATATAATTGTATTATGTATAATATTTACATATATCATATTATAAAATAAAAAATATATTTATTTATAATTTAATAATAATTCAGTCCGAATTAGATACAGTAGATTATAAAATATTTTAATCTGATTTCGATTCGAATACGAACATATTATATACTTTTCAATTTAAATCTGATTCGATTATAAATTTTTTTAAATTAATCTGAATTCGAAAAATTGATTAAATTTCTCAATTTAAACAAATTGATCATATTAAAATGTACTAGTATGCTGACCTTTTAAATTTATCAGAATTTTCCTACAAAATTCTAGAGAGCACAAAATATTCCTAATATACCCTTAGTTTAATACAGTCATTTACTCTGAATCTCTGACCAATGAATCATGTATTCCATTCTATCCTCTCTTTCTTTTCTTTTCTTTTTTGTCTTTTTTTCTTATAAAGAAAAGAAAATATACAATGCAACACAAAGTACATTGCAGCAATAAACATAGGAATTATAGTTCTCCATGGGTCGATACCAAGAGTGTTATGACACAAAAGATGTTATAACAAGTATCATTATCATTTTATTACACATTGAATAGACACGGGAAAACTACCAAATAAAGAAGACTAATCAACATTAAGATATGTCCTTTATGGTAATTTATAATTAGATATATTTTTTAAACAAATGGTATTTAGTATGTTTGAAACCCGTTACTAAAAACCAAAAATAGATAAATCTTACCCTAAAAGTGTTATATGAACCCCTATACTTCCATTAAATTTATTTTCAAATATATATGAAAAGTTGGGCAAACTTATACGAGACGTCGACTTGTTTAGAATCACTCTTTTGTTAGTGACTAATACTTCATGGTGCACCTAGCTAGGCTTGGAATTGGGCCTCACCCACTTCCTAACCGACAGATATATAAAAGATGTTAACCCTACCCAGTTTGCTAATGTGCTATGTTTTTAGTATTTTTTTTTTATTTATTAAAAGATATGACAGAAAATTTAATTACATAATTAATTATTAATTATACATAAGCATAATATAACATGTGCATCTTTCTAGATTATTCCAGTGTTAGCACTTGATAATATTCATCTCATTTAATGGTTTTTTATTTATTTAAATTACTATAAAAATTGTATGAATATATTTAACTAACTTCATTGATTTTATAAAATTTCATAGTATATCTACATCTAATATTATATCAAAAAAATAATTTCCTAACCAGTAATGAAACATGCCAGAAAATCACACTAGTCAATAAATAATAACTTAAATTTTGCACAAAAAAACTTAAAAATTAAAAAATAAATTAAACATTAAAGCTAACAATTTATGAATGAAAATGATTGAATAAATAAGTATAAAAGTATGGATTTTTTTAAATAATTTTATTATATATTAATTAAAAAAATTAAATTTACATATAAAGTTTGAATTTAAAAGATTTTACACCTATAATATATACTTAATATTTAAATTGAGAGATGTATTACATATCAAAATATGACCTAACTATCATAAAAGAGAAAATTTTATGTATAAAATTACATCTTTGATAAAGAGAAAAATATTATGTGCCTCCTAGACAACATATACATGTGTCTCTGACTATAAATCTAGATGTCTATGTAAAAAGATCACAAATTATAGTTGATTTTATTTAATTATATATATATATATATATACTTAAAAATTGAGTAAAGTCTAACTCTCACCACTGTTAATGTGCTATTTTCCAAAAAGAAGCTATGATTCTTTCTCCTAATTCAGTTTTGGAGGGGATCCGTGAAACTTTTTTTTATATTTTTCTTTCTGAAAATATACGATGTCTGAACTATGAAGATACCATTATAAATGCCAAAATATAAATTTTAACATCTGACATTGAAAGATGATCTATCTCATAGTTAGTTCCATGTACGATTCTTATTCACGCGTTTCAACTAACATGTATGTTTAGGATTGAAAAATCATGTTAACTTAATTGATAAAGGATTTATTATAGGTCAGTTCATTAAAACATAGATTCTTAAATTTTTAAATCATACAATTTAGATTCAAATTTTTAAAATTTTAAATATATGATCTAATTTAATTAATAAAATACACATTTATGAATCAAAAATTTAAAATATATGTATAAAGTTTTAAAAATTTGTAAATTAAATCGTATAATTTAAGAATTTATACGTGAATTTTAAAAAAATTAAGTATAAAATAGTATATTTTTAAATTTTTTAAAGAATTATAGTTAAATTATGAAAACCAGGATTAGAGTGGATGGTCATGTGTAAGGGAAGAAAAAACTCAGCTAATTAATAGTTTAGGGTCTCCTGTTCAGTTTCGAATCAAATTAGTTGTATTTTAGAAATCAATCAGTTTAACCCATTACGTATCTTTGTTGTGCTCTCTTGTTACCAGCAAGTTTTGGGGTTGGAGATGATGATTGTGGGGCTTTAAAGTGTTGGAATTGGAGATAAAAGAGATAGCTTCAAGAAGCAATAGGAAATATGAGTAAGGAAGAGAAAGACCAACCATGATGATAAAGATAATTTCTTTAGTCTGTTTTTTTGAAATTTTAGAGCTAATTCTCTATTAATTAAATTCTCAAGCACCAAGCACTGCTATTAAAAAAAATATAAGAAAAAGGAATGTCAGGTCAAATCGCGTCTAAATCTGGACTTAAAATCGTGCAATATAACATTATATTCTAAATGAATATCATAACTGATTAGATACCCAAAACCTCTTCTTTCTCTTTTTTTGGTGAATAAGTTCAAAGTTAAATTGACTCTCATCACTCTCTTCTTTTCCCACTTTATGCTGTGAAATGGGATTATCCCTCTTCTTGTACTGTTTTATTCTCTACTAAAAATCCTAATTAAATTTTATTAAAATAATAATTGTCGTTCTTAACGATATTTTTTAATCATATGTAAAGATGTTAATTTTTCTTGTAAGTGTGAGGATGGAGTGCGGTTATTAATTACCCTCTAGCTCCCACTACTACAAAAATGAGTATTTAAGTCGATACGTAAAGTCAGTTTTTTTCAAAAATTGACTTTAAATTGGTTTAAAGTCGGTTTGGTATAGAACCGATGCTATCCACGTAGAACGTAGCTTCGTAGCGTCGGTTCTAGGTACACACGTGGGTAAATATTTTCTCTTCTTTCTTCCCAAACAGAAACTATTTTCAGCGTTACAGAACTCTAAAAAACCGAAAACCTCCTCCTCCACTTCTCCTCCACTCTTTCTCATTTTCCGGTCACCTACGACTACCATTTCCAACATCGGTTAGTGAGTTTTCTTCCTCTCTAACTAATCTTTTAGATCCCCTATTATTCATATTTTTTTCTGTTATTATGTGTTATTATTTATGTGTATAGATTTTTGTATTATATATGTAGGTTTGTATTATAACATAAGGAGAAGAATATGACGATCTTGAATAAAATAGAACAAAACCATGGTAATTTTTCTGTTATTAATTAATATTTTATTTTTCAAATATTTGTATTATTTGAACTATTTGCTAAACTGATTTTGGTTTTTTTTCTGCTCGAATACAGGTTGAAAATGAATAAATTTAAAAACAAAATTAAAGTCAGTTCACCGCGTGAACCAACTTTAAACGTAAAGTCGGTTCATCCCGTGAACCGACTTTAAACGTAAAGTCGATTCACACCTTGAACCGATTTTAAACTTTAAGTCATTTAATTTAAAGTCGGTTTTTTTTCAATAACTATTTCCTTATAGTTTCTTTTAAATATATCATGTGTCTGTAAAAAATTTTGATCCTTAACAAATTTTCAAATTATTACTATTAAAATTTGTTTTAAACAAACTAATTTTCTCACCATTTTTTGAGTAAGGATCATATTACTATGAGAAGTGATTATAACCTTACTAGTCGAATAATATACCTTGATTTTAGAAAAATAAGCAATTTTTTGAGTTTGTAATTTAACTTAACATGTCTTTTTAGAATACAAAGTTCATTTGTATTGAATTCATTTTCTGAAAACGTGCTTAATTTTGGAACTTCTCTATTAGTAATAGAAATCCCTAATTTGATAAGATAGTATGAACTAATACAACCTTCTTTGTTTTAGTTCATAAATGAACTGAAAAATATGAGATAAACAGATTTATCACTTATTTTGATATTCTTCTTGAAATTTTTGATAGCCTTCTTGAAATTTATCAGGAAAATAATTTAATTCATTTAAATTAATTTCTGAATATAGGTTATTAATTAAACCTACATGAAAAATTTTATAAACAAAATTATGTCAGCTCTATCAAAAATATTAAATTTATAGCTTATTTGGAATTCTTTTTTCTATGGTGTAAAATGTAATATCTTCGATGTGTTCTTGAGTAGATTTTAGGGCTAAGTTATAAAGACTTAACCATTGTAGACTACTTAAATTCTTGTATTGGTCTTTTTCGTCTTCAATGACTAATCTAAGGGATATTTTCTTAAATAGTACTAGTGGTGGTAATATCTTCATTATCTCTATGAGAAATATTTCTCTGAATAGTATTAGTGGTCGTACTATATTTCTTAGGATCTTTAACTTGTATGGTAGCGATGATGGTTTTTATAATGTTGTAGAGTAATTTTTAACTATATCTCGGTTAATAGTTTTGGTGTTCTATAGTTGACGTAACTATCTTCAACTTCTATTCTATTAATGAAAACTCTATGAATTATTCTATCAAATTCGATAATAGATTTGCTTACTTTAGACCAGTTGTTGTAAATTCTTAATTTTGGATCATTATGGACCACGTAAGTCTTTTTATACTCTTCTTTTTTTGCTTCTTCAAGCCAATTAAGCTTTTCATTTTTTAGAAATGTTGCTTTCTTTTGAACTATTAGGTTCTTCCTTTTCATTTTGAATTCTTTGTTTAGAAGTTTTACCTTCTTTAAAATAAATCTACGAGGTGGATTACTCTTTAGAGTTTTTAGACTCTAATGTTGGTTTTAAACTGTTAAGTTTTTCCTATTTAATTATTGGCTTCAAACAAGACTTTTCTAGGTATAAAACCTTGAGTTATTTTTGAATGATTATTATCTCATTTTCCTTTATCTTGTTTTTGATATCAAGATGTTCCATTTTTGCAAGAAAAAAAGATAAATTTTTTAATTCTCTTGTAATAGCATCTGTTAAATTCTTGTTTCCTATAAGATATTCAACATCAAAATTGTGATGGTTAAATTACTGTTACTATCTGTCTAATCTTCCTTGTTTATAATCACTTATAATATTAATTCTTAAAAAATAACCAAAATTCTTGTTATTGGTTCCGACAATAAATCTAAAACTTATTATATATATTGCAAAATTTTAATAGTTTTAAAGTTTTTGGACTCTAATGTTGGTTTTGAACTGTTAAGTTATTCGTATTTAATTCTTGTCTTCAAAATAGACTTTTCTATGCATAAAACTTCGAGTTGTTGTTGATGGTTTTCATCTCCTTTTCATTTTTCTTGATCTTAATATCAAGATATTTTATTCTTGTAAGAATAAAAATAGTTTAAAATGCTAATTCTTTTGTAATAGCATTTGCTAAACTATTTTTGTTTCCTAGAATATGTTCAACATCAAAATTGTAGTAATTAAACTACTCTTGCCATTTTCCTAATCTTTCTTATTTATAATAACCTACAATATTAATCCTTAAAAAATAATCAAAATTCTTGTTATCAGCTCTCACAATAAATCTTGAGCTTATTATATATATTACAAATTTCTTAATAATTTTTTTCACAACTAAGTATTCTTTTTATTACTGTAATAATATAATTATAGACCATAGAAAGATCCTGATATATATATCTACAAAGATATTCATCTTTATCATCT
The DNA here is from genome assembly GCA_037013495.1 of Hippophae tibetana. Lineage (NCBI taxonomy): Eukaryota > Viridiplantae > Streptophyta > Magnoliopsida > Rosales > Elaeagnaceae > Hippophae > Hippophae tibetana. The sequence continues at coordinate 30,195,415 of CM072802.1, read as the reverse complement.
ATTTTTGCTTTTAAAACTGCTCCTCATTAATCATGTGAGACATCTGTTTCAATTATCATTTTATCATCTGTACTTAGATAGTATACAGTTGGTAAATATTTTACCCGTGCTTTTACCTAATCCATGTATAGAGTATCATATTCTATCCATTTTCAAAAATGATCTTTTTTTTTAATTTTGTTTATAAAGGTTTTCACACTTCTACAAGTTTTTTGACTTATGCTTTAGCATATATGTTAAACATGCTAAGAATCTTTATAATTGATTATTGTCTTTTAATTCACTAAAAAATCATTGAATGTTATTTAGTATATAGTATTACTGGTTATGTTTTCCATCTTCAATTTTTAACCCTAAATACTTAATTTTTTAACGAGTAATTATTACTTTTTTCAGAATGTACAAGCCTTATTTCCTACATTCTTATAGAATATTAATAATATTCAAATAATGTTTATTTAATTTTTTACTAAAAACCAAAATATCATCTTTATAAACATAACAAATATTTTACAATTTTTTAAAAATATTGTCCTTATTCCTTTGAAAGATACTCGAAGCTTGTTTTAATTCGAATGGTACAATAGTCCATTGGAAATATTCTTACAGGCAACTAAATGCCATTGGTTTTTAAAACTCTTCAACCATTCTTATTTGTCAAATCTACTTTGCAATGAAAACTTTTTATTTCATTTTATTAATGATAATACTAATTCTTTCTTTGGAATAAAGTATACATCATTAATGATTTATTTATTCAATATTTTGAAGCTTATTACCAATTTTTTTCCTCTTCTTGTTTCAAATTTTTTTTATTAAGAATGCTAGACTAAAGTGGGATGAACTACTTAGTATTATGACTTTTAATTTCAAACATTCTTAAATTTTTTTATCAAACTCAATTCTGTTTTCTAGAGTATAAATCATAGGTTTTACTCTAATAACTTTGTTAGGACCTCTAACTTTTATATTAACAATCATTTTAGATTTATTTACATTTGGATCTATAGGGTTTTTTTAGCTTATTATTTTTAATAATTTCTTGAAATTATTAAGACTTTATCTTCTTGGATTTTATTAATAAAGAAGTTTTTTTTACTCTTTTATATGCAACGAAATGTTTTCTAAATAAGAGTTTTATTGCTACTTTATGTCTATCTAACTACATTTTTATTTTTTATGTTGTTGCATAAAAGTTTGGTTTAATACAGTCAATTTTTTTCTTATTTTGACACATAAATGATTTCATCATCTAGTATTATTAAAATTATTTTGTCTAAATATTAATATAAATTCAAGTAATTATTTTCTATTAATAAATCAACTCCTATTTTTTGTTGATATATGGTAAGAATATGAAATTTCTCTACTCTTGTTATTATATCTGTATTTTTATGACTTTTTTAAGATTTATTATAATATTGTTATCAATTCTCATAATTAAATTTTTTTATGCTTGTTTTCAGAGTTCTTCTAATAATACATATTTATTTGCTACATACATATTAGCTCGTGTATTTACATTTACATGTAAATGGTAACTTGTGTAACCTATAAATTTCAATCATACCTTAATATAAGTATTGTTTGGATTATTAATACAATAAAAATCATTCATTTTCTGATGAAGAGTATTTATATCATGAGTAAGTTATTTCTTCATCAACTTCTTCTAATATATAAATTCTACAAGTCTCATTTATATTTGATTCTTTTATTGGTTGTAATTCCATTTTAAAAAATTATTGTAAAATTTTTCGTTTTATGTGAATTTTTTTTTATGTTAAAGTCTATTAAGGTATTCATTAACGTAATGTCCTTCCTCACTATAAATCCAACATCTGTATTTCTTTTTCCTTGACAAACAATATTTTTTTGTTTTTTTGTGACTTATATCTTTTTCTCTTAAAATATCTTTTTCTATAACGTTATTTGGTATACCTTCTCTTATATTTTTTAAAGTCTTGTTATTAATTTATATCTTTTCAATATTTTGTATTTTTTATATTTTCATAACTTTTCTTGTAAGATTTTATATTACATCTATATGTTTTTAGCATCTTAAAATCTCTTATAGCATAATAGATTTTATTATTTATTTATATTTATATTTTCTTAGCATTTAATAATTATCCAGTTTTTAAGAGTTTTTATTCTTCTGGTATTTCAAAGTCGGTTAATATTTTTGGTTTAATTATTTGCTTAATTTCTTCAAAAATTTATCTATTTTTATGAATTTATTTTGTTCATATATTGAACTATTATGGTTGTTTGTAATGAATATATTAGTATATAGTGCACTAAAAATTGATGGTTTTTTTCCATTAATTTTTCTCTTTTAAATTCATAAGCTAAACTTAATAATTGATTTAAATTTTTATCATTAATATTAATGGCAAACTTAAGATATGCTATGAATCATACCTAATAAAGCATTTTTTTATTTATTATTCTATTATTTAGTAATGCTAATTTTATTGATGTATCAATTTATTATCTAAAATATGATTTTAATAATATTTGAATTCCTCATAAATAGATACATATACTATTTCCTTTATCATTCTAATGGTATATTATACATTCTTTTTGTGTGTGTAATATTAATATTTATTTCTTTATTACTTATTTCATAATAAATTATATCTTTTCTTGAAAGTATCTTCCTTAATTTTGAGAATGATGAATATTTAAATCATTTTATTCCTTAAAATTTAATATTTTTTTATTTCTTCAAATTTCTTTTTACTAATTATCATTTTTTTATAAACATTATTAGATATCATATGTTTCTATTTCTATTATTTCTTGGTTTCTTATTATTTCTTCATTTTTTATTATTTTTTTAATTTTTATTTATGAAAAATTACTCTTCACTTTCGATATTAATTTAAGTTTACATATATTTATAATATTATTTTAAAACTTGAGATATTATTGATATTATCCGATTAACTACTTTTGTTCTTACACAATGAATCAAATCTCACCCTAAATTTAAAAAGAGGTTTGCTGGAATACATTCAGATGTACAAGTAGTAAAATGAATTATTCAACAATTTGAAGATTAAGTGGTTGTTACTTGATTGGAATGAATCTATGAACAACTTGAATATTAGGCACTGTTCCTTGATCGAATCTATTTTTGTCTCATACGTTTTTCAACTTTAAGATGCTCTCTAATGTTTTTAAAATTATACTTGTATTGAAACATTCTTTGTCATTGTTGAAAGTATTTCTTTTTGTGTTAAAAAAAAAATTCCTGACAAAAATTCAAGAAAATGCCTTATGTCTTGGAAAAATCTTTTGTTATCACGATTTATAATAAAACATGACTCGTTGACATCAATAGTATTTAAGCTTTATTATTTGCATTTATTTTTTAAAGTTTATTAATTGCCCTCATAAACACAATTATGTTAATAAAAGGAATGAAATTATTATTTTCTGGATAATAAATGTTATTTTCGAAATAAATTATCTATTTTTAAAAATATTTATTTTTTAACAATAGTAATTATTACTTTAACGAAAGTAATTATTACTCTAATAATAAGAGTTCCTAAATAGTATTGTTCTTTGGAAAAAAAAATATGTATTTTGTCCGGATTATAAGTTATTACGTGGGTAGGCATACGCAATTAATGACTTTATCATTTTGGCTGATGATTTAGTAGTACACATTCTTTATTCACCCGTTAGTTGATTTTAAAAAAAAATTAATTAACCAGATTCTTATTTTGATATTTCATTTTATTTTTATTTTTAACTTAAATACATTAAATCTCTTAATTTAAGTTATTTATCCACACTCTATTTCAAACTAATAATTATTTATACACTCAAATTTTAAAATAATTGATAGTATTTAGTACCTTTAACTTATCTAATTTTTTGAGATTATTATTGAAATTTATAAAAATATGTATTAGTAACTTAAAATAAGATATATGATGTATTTCAACTAAAAAAGAGATAAAATAAGACACCAAAACAAAGATATTTGCCTATTTGATCATTGTGTTAAAAAAAAAACGGATGACTCATTTTGTCTTTTGTAGTCACGTAAATACTTTACAACCTCAATGATTCAATAGCAAACCATCGACGCTAGGCAAGGAATTAAAAATGGTAAGCTAAGGTCATTCTCAGTCTGATTCCAATTTCGTCCTCAGCCTTTAAAATTAGTCAATAGTATTGAACCATACAAATATTAGTCAATATTTTTATGCTTGTCATATTATCAGTTATTAGAGGCTTGACTGATCGATATTTACCAGATTTAAGACTAAATTGACTAATTTAAAGGTTAAGAACTAAATAGAAATTTGAGTGAAAGATCAAGGACCTGTAAGGGATATCCTATTTGGAGCAGCTGGGAAGAACTCCAAATCTCCAATGGACCAACCTAACTTGGCAGCTGACAGTTTGGTCTTGATGACAAGTCTTCCAAATCCTTAATAGCTTGGTCAACCGTGTAGATTATCATTTTCTTTATCTGTTAAGTAGTCACAAGATCAAAGGAAAACATGATTTAATAGGCAGCTGCAAAATAATTTCAACCAAAGAGAAACAACGGAAGAAAAGTCTCACCTCTAGTTTGTCTTCTCTGGCTCTGTGGTTCTGTGGTAGTTGTCTGAACTCCTCAGTCAAACGGAGGCACTCGCCGATGTTTTCAGGAGAGACAAAATCTACAGCAACCTTGGTACATGACTGCATGGTGATATATAATAATAATACAAATTGTTATGTGACGAGATAAACTCCTAAGAAACTGAAGAGCCACTCTTCTCCCCAAAAGAAAAAGGAAAAGTAAAATGTACCAGCAGATATAATTTCAACGCTCAACAATCACAGTATCCTACCTTAAGATTTCTAACTTGGTGTGGGCATCCAGCTGGAATAAATATAGCTTCTCCAAGTTTCTGCTCAAATGTCCATGCTTCAACACCTAAGAGAAAAATTACTGACATTTTTACTTGCCTTGTTTCTTCCTTTTATATTGCAATGACATTAGATAAATTTAACTCACCATATTCCTCCTTTAGCTTCATTTTGTGCTCCAAAGTTAAATAAAAGCACTGATCATGAATTGGATGAACCACCTGAAAAGGTAAATTTGTCAGATTCTTATATATATACGTGTGACATGATTTTCTTTTATTTCTTTCTTTTTTTTGTTGCTAAACAGGATTTTCTTTGGGAAATAACATATGAATTGAATAACGAGGTCAGGTAACAAAAAGTCACCTTTTCCACAGGGCAACAGTAAGTGTGTCTGAACTCTTTTGAATGCTTTCTTAGGTATGCTTCTAACTTAGGAACATCCTCCCTTCGGAAGACGTCCCACAGAGCACCAACCGTATTCTCTGCTGCTTCGGAGGAGAAACCAGGGAGAGTATCTCCATCTGGTTCATCTTCAAAAAGCTTGAGCCCTCCATTTTCAGCAGAATGCTTGTCGACAACTGTAGTTACTGTATCCCCTATCTGTTCACCAATTTGCTCTGTTTGGTAGGTGCAGGAACCTGCACCATGCATAAGTTCCTTTCTGTCTTGGGCCTTGTGTAGTTCTTTCATCCTTGAAATTGAGATGCATTGCTGTTCACTTAATCCTACTTCTGCTGTTTGGATTAAAATATTCACCTTCACAAATAAATATCAAAAGAACGTTATTATATTTAAAGAATACCAAATTAGTGAACTGCTTTGAAAGAGCAATAACATATATTTCGTGCAATGCTTAGCAGTTTGCTTATAAGTGGACTATTTACTTTGTGCACTTTCCAGCCAAAGCATGTTTGAGACCCTATTTGCAGCTCAGTATGCATGATGTTTGATAATCACTGCAAATATACTGCCACTTGAACATTGTTGAAGCAGCATAAGAAGGCAATTTTTAGATATATTGCTTTGGGCTTGCAATGATTCCAATCTAACCATTGTTCACTTCAAAACTAAATCAATATAAAAAAGTGCTTCCCAAAAGCATCATAGTTACTCTCTCTTTCTAACCAAAAAAAAGGTATCATAGTTACAATATAAAAAGAATGCGTATCCTGACTTTGTCCAAAATAAAATGCAAAATTATTGGATGATCAATCAAGATTGCAAAGCTATACCGCATCTGACATATCACAGTGCAGCTTAGTTACAGAATCCCCTCTTCCAAGCTCTTCTTCAATCCCATAAGCAATATAGGATTTGGGACCCATATCTGGTTTAAGAACATGTGGGGGCAACTTTACAGCAAGGTTAAGAATACCATTCCTTGGATCCGTATACTCTTGAAATGGCAATGCACTAATGAATTCATCGCAATGACGGGGTAGAAGATCCTCAAACCTATCAGATGGAGGCCAATCCTTTAGCTTAAGCATTTCTGGCCATATATTGAAATATGTTCTACCTTCAGTATAACCCTCAAAAAACTGACGAGTACTAATCTCCACCTGCAGAATCTAAAATCAGTCTTAGGAGTACAATAATATGGTGGGAAAACAAAGCATAATACAGGGGTGGTACAATTGTGCAAAAAAACATACAATCAGCAATTTCAATACACATTGACAAGGAAACATATTCTCCAAATGCAAGAGAAGTTTTCAGGCAAAATATTTGAACGATGTCAATGGAAAGACAGAAATAAACCTCACAGCCAGCAAGGCAGTCTATGGCTTTTACTTCCAAAAAATTTGGATTGGTCTCAGATTCTACATCTTCACTTAATGCACGCCACATGACCATTGGCTCCCAACTCAAGCCAGCTACTTCTTTAAGTACATTACGAACTATGATTGGTTCACCATTAACCCAACGCTTTTGAAAGTGTAAAAGATCTCCCATTTTTAGGACGTCATTTGAAGCTGGACAATACAAGTAATTATCATTAGAATTTTCCCTGGAAGATGCTTTTTTCAACATTTCTTGAGTTGTTTCAACATCTTTGTAGTGAAAATTTGTACATTTGTCCCCCACAATCTGTGACATCTTTCTGGCCTTCGCTTGTAAAGATGATATAAACCCAATTGGAAGGATGCGTTTGAGCTCCAATATACAGTCACCACACCCGCCCAAATTGTTTGGAGCACAACTAACAGTATCATTGGCGTTTACATTCCATTCTGCCAAAGGTTCAGTACGATCCAAAGGCATTTCTGAAAAGCAAGATTCAGGTAGAGGATCTCCACCATGCATGTATTCATAACCCTTATTTGTATATTGAAATTTCACTTCTGAGCGATTTAAAAGTCTTCCTTTCCGGAGTTCTTGGCAACAACCAAGACAGAGTTCATAAGAACATTTTGGGCAGCTTCTGTGTAGGTCAATAATTGAAGTTCCACAATGATTGCTGCTCCAAACCCAAAAGGACAGTTCATTTTATCAGTAAATAAAAGAATAATTTATTCACATAGATGAAGAAGGGATTTCTACCAATAGATACGCTCATATTCAGAACAGATGGTCACTGGTATGACGATCTCACGAGATGAAATCCCTAACAACAAACTTTTCAATTAGCAAAATTTTTTAACTTAAAATACCTGAATTGATGAAAGTTGAAAAATAAATACCTCGGACATTAGCCTCAAACAATATTTCTTGTGTTTGTTCATCACAAATTTCTTGTAAAAATGGCAATAGAGAATTAATTAGGTACTGCAGGTGCTGAATTTTTTCATGATCATCAATTTCCCTCTTGGATGTCTAAAGTTCAAAAATAAAGACACTTTAATTAAACATGGAGAGAGAGAGAGAGAGATTGTAGGGAAAAAAACAAACCTTAATAATCCCAGTTGAATGCAAGCATCTATTGCAGTTGCAATTATTACGACAAAATGGACAGCATTCCATAACCGTCTTTACTTTCATATGAGGATACCTATATTATATACAAGGAAAAATGAAATCATAGTGATTACCAACTGAAAAAAGAAATGCCAAAAAAATACCAAATAAATAAAAGATGTAGGAAATATACCAATCTTTAATACATTGGAGACAATATGATCTCTTTTTACACCTCACACAAGAAACAGCAGATTTCCTATTCTTTTTCAAACACTGATGACATTCCACATATTTGTCTCCGCTAATCTGATTAATACAACTACTATTAGATTTGTTTCAGTACAATGAAGATTGAACTATAATTTAGGGGATACATAGAAGAGATGCATAGATAGTGATATTACCTTAACATTTCTCACAGCACATCCACTCTTCCCATCAAGAGATGAAATAATAGATGATGGTTGAGAAGAAGATGAGGTACACAACTGGACGTTTGTAGTTTGACCATTTCCAATTCCTGTATCCTTTGAGTTTCTATTGATCTTTTCACAAGCAAAGGTTCGTCTCCGTCTTTTTACATTTAATAAAAACTTTAATTCCTTGTCTTCTTGTTGTTTATCGTCTAAAACCACATCAGTAAACGTATCTACTACTTTTGAGTCAATACATTGCATTTTTGGCAGTCTTTTTCCATTTGATAAGCCAACCTCTACACTGAAATGTTGAACTCTAGATGCAGTTCTAGTTCTATCATTTGATGAGCAACCACCATTCCTCTTGTCATCTTCTGATATTAAGATCTTTGTACTTCTATATTGCAGGACTTTTGGAATTTTTCTCTTACTGTGAAGCAAGGAAACATTTGAAACACTACGTTTACCTCTATTAGAATACCGATTCAGTTGTTCTTGCTCAGCAACCAAAATCTCCATCCTCACTAAAGCTGGATATGAAAGCTTTTCATTTAGGTAGTAGCCTGCAAATTCAACTTCTCACCATGAAGTAGCCACCAAATAGAGTATTGTGTTGATTATAATCTTTATGCAAAAAAATGCACAGAACCTAATAGTGTTACATATCATTCAGTAACCAGTTTCTAAATTTGAAACCTTAATGTTTGTTAATCAGAATATAATATCAAGTACACTGAAACTCTATGACTACATCTTGATCCATATATAGTACTGTCAATAACAGAAATAAGATGTTCACCACAAAGAGTAATAACAAATTTACTATCTCAATTCAGGGCAGGGTAGGGAGGTCAAATTTATTAAAAAAAAAAAAAAAATTTAAAGTAAACATAGATAATATAGTAAAAGATCAACACTCAATGTTGGTAAGGCACGCGTGGCAGAAAAAGAAAAAGAAAATTAAAATCATGCAGGTATATATTTATAATAAGAGCTAAAATCAGGTATGTGTTGTAAACAATAATTATCAAATAATAGCATCCAAAAAAAGAGAGAAGAAAAGAGAAAGAAGGAGAAGCCACACAAAAGGTAGCTGGAATTCTGGAAATTAGGCGAGGTCTACTTTAGATTTAACTGCTTGAAATCCAGAAATCTCAAATAAAAATAATACAGTCATCCAACAAATACATAATCAATCTGTAATTTATAAATTCGAAAGATTAAAAAACAGTAATAGATAAAACAGAAAAAGAAAAAGAGCATACACAAGGAAGTCCCAACACAGGGAAGCCCGAACACAGGGAAGCCCAAACAGTGACAAAGGCTGAGATCGCCCGGAGATACCGACCAAAATTGAGAGCGGCCGACGAGTAAGGAGTCAATGATGATGGCAAACAGAACAATAAATCTTTCTATATTATGCCTCAAATCTTGAGAGGCAAGATTTTTCTAAAATTTCTATAATTGATTGCATGAATCTCAAATCTTATTAACTCTTGAATCAAGTATATAGATTTAAGATTACACAGAATTTATACATTTAAATATCTGAAGTATATATTTATATGTATAAATACATTTTTAATTTTCAGTTTTCTGAACTTGGTAGGTAGCTGAAGATAATCGAAAGTAACGCATCTTTCGCGATTTTCTTTTGGTAATATATGCATGACTTGGAGGGTTTAATTATCTCTAATTTTTATTTTTTTTATAGGATATAAGATGAACTGGAAGTCAAGTCAACATCCTTAAAGACAGACTTGGAATTAACGTTTGTTATCGTAATGTAATTATAATATATTAAATTGCTGCTATTTGTAATTTGTCTTAGTATTTCATTGCGTACACAGATTCGTTTATAAAAAATTGATTTATTTCCAAGTGAAACACGTGTGGTGGCAAACTGGGAAAAAGAGTTTTATAATTCCCTTATCTCTAGCATATTCCTAATCGTTATTATTATTGTTTTTATTATTTTAAATTTGATTTTCATTTTTATTAAAATTAAAAAAAACATATATTTGAAATTTACCAAGTTTTTTTAATTAAATATAAGTTAATTTATAACAATAATAACTAGTTGTGAAATATACCAAATAAAACTAGAGAAAATAATGGAGAATCAAAATAAAATAAATCAAGGGTGAGAAAATTTTAAATTACTTTTTGGATGGAAATTAGTTTTTTTTCATTAATGATAATCTAGACCTTTTATTTATAATAAATAAAAATATCCTCTAATTTCTCATATTAAGTTTTAATGTAATTTTAGTAATTTAAATTCAAAAATATATTTTTTTAATTCTCAATTTTGAGAAAAAATATCAATTAAGAAGAAATATTATTATTTTAATAACTTTTGCATTAAAATATTATTCCTTAGTGATTAAAATGAGATTTAAATTATACCATTAATTAATAATGTTAAAATGATAGTTAATATAAAAAAATTACAAAATATTCTTTTTAATATTTTGTTAGAATATTTATTATTATTGATTTTTTAAAATAATTTGATATTAAATTATATTTTTTTTATTAATAACTCATGCTTTATAACGTTTTAATAATTTGAGCGAAAAAATAATATTTTAATAATGAATTCATTAAAATAAAATTATTTAATTTTAATTAACTCATTTTTTTAAAATTAAAGATTAAATTATTTTTTTAAATTTAAAGATTAAACACCACGTCTTCGTAATCTTGGAGATTTCTAAAGCAACTCTCTCTCCCTTTAAAATATAAAGTGATTTCGACGTGCCTAAATAATATTAAAATAACATAAATTTATACTTATATTTATATATATCAATAATAACGTGATATATAAGTAAATTTTCTTAAGAAATAAATAATTTTTTTCATTTCTAAAATTGTTAAACTATATGCCAATATTTATATGATATTATTATTATTTATTAATAAAATATTTAAATTAAAATTAAGTGCAACTTTAAAATAGTCTAAAGTCTAGCAATACATTTTTTAAAAATATCAAAAGTAATTACAATTTCTTAAAAGTAAGGGATTGTTCCTAGATATGCTGAGTTGTTGATACTAAGTTCCCTGCTAACTCATGACTCATGAACTGTAATAATAATAAAAAATTGTATTTTTATACATGAATATATTACTGTAAATATACCAAATATACTTAAATTATAGGGCAAACTCACCATATAAATTTTTATCAAAAGAAAAAAAAAACTCAACCATACAAACTTAAGTTATATAAATATTTATAATATAATTTGATTTATTCATATTTTCAATAGTTCACATTTTTTCTTTCTTCCGAATTTTTATAATTACACATCCTAAAAATTGTAATAATAAAATTTAAAAAAAATTACAAAAAAATAATACTAATAAAATTTATAACAAACATAATACTCCAATAATATTAAAAGAGATTTAATTAAATAGTATTTAAAATTAAATTATGTGTCACTTTTTTCTAATAATAAAAGTATATGAGTTAGATATAAAAAATATTACTTATATAATTATAAATTTAAAGAATTATTTTTTTCTTATTTTAATTACATATGCACGTAAATTTACTCAGCTATATAAATTTATTTATTTTTACCACGTGCCACTACAATTTTATCAAATATTAAATGTAATTTTTTTACAACTTAAAATCTATTATAAAATTTTTTATATATATATATAAGATTTAAATCTATATTAAACGATTATAGCAAATTATATCTCCTACATATTTTTGGAAGAAGTATAACTTCAAGCCACAATTACTATTGGTATCTTGTTGTATCTTGTTATTAAGGTCATAAATCTTCCTAGGAGGAAGGCGATTTATATAATATTTTAAGATATTTCTTTTAAAAAAGACTAGTTTTAATTTCAATAATTTTGAAAAAAAAAACTTTAATTTCGTAACTTTTAACTAAAACGTTTGTCTTATTATTAAAAAAATGTGTACTTTTAATTATAAAAAACTTATAAAATATAATAAAAGATTGAAATACATTTTTATACTAAATGTATGAAACTACAGTACATATTTTCAAAATTATAAGAATAAAATACTCTAATTGAAATCCATAAAACTGAACTGAAGTGATAATACTCAACACCCTACTCCCTTTTAATAATATGACAAAATATAACAAAATTAACTACAAATATATAATTGTGCATGAAAATTTAAAATACATGTGCTTTTAGCAGAATGGCATTCTTTTGTTACTGACAATAACTACCCTAATTTCTTTTGGCTCTGACCCATCCATCGTCAACTATACATAACTTTCTTTAAAATGTGAAATTCTTTAGGGAAAAAAATAAAAAATAAAAATATAATAAGAGTAACCAAAATCTTCATCTTAAATCAAGCAGATCTGTCAATTTACAACACATTATGCATACACAAGGGAAATCAAGATAGTTTCTTCCATTTTAGAAAGCAGCATATTTTCATCTTTCTTCAGCACCATTTCTTTCAGATTGGCTGCAACAAAGTCCATAATATGTTACTTAAAGTCATTGCTTCTTCTCTCTCTACATTTCTCGTTACAAGGCTGGTCTAATTTACAGTACCATTCTCCACGGTGATGACTTTGTAACGGTCAAATGTACAGCTAGATGCACGTCTCCCACCAAAATTTGCTACGGATGTTCTATTACAGCATCAGGCAGAGAAGGGGAGGACCCCCCACCGCTAACTCTGCTGGGAACCGGCGTATTCCTCCGTGATTGGCGTTTTGTTGGTACAATCACACTTTCAGTTTCTAGCTCTTCAAAGAACTTGTGGTCTTCATCATCGTCACTATCTTTGAAAACTGGATGAACGTATGCATTTTGAAGGTAACCTTTCATATTCAGGTTTGGTTCCCTTGCACGTTCCAATGTGTCCTTCATCATGGCTTCCTGAAAGACAAGTAATGAAACTATTACAAAAAAAAATTTAAGTAGAAACCAAGAAAATAAAACAGTTAAATCGTATTGCCATCATCATGGCAGAAAATAGAATACTTTTCTTTTCTCATTATACCTACAATAACATGAATTATTAATAGTAAAGTTGGAATACCTGTAATGGGTATGTAACGAATGCCGGTTCATAACGACCTTTGCAGAAATAGTGGAACCATATAGTGATAACAGGGAGTGCAATGAGAAACGGTGTTGACTGAGCAGCATTTTTCGTACTCAATAATCCCATCAGAAGTACTTGCGAAATAACTAATGCAGTTATGATGCGACCATGTACGTCAGGCCAGAATGCTGCAGCACTTTCATACTCCTGGTTGTAAACATTTATAATCTGCAGTTTTAAATTTTAGAATCAAGGCTAATTAGAAAGAAGCTTCGCACACTATGGAACTAATTAAAGAAACTTAGCACACTATGGAACAAATTAAAACCTCTCAAAGAGAGACAGACAACATGCATGATATAGATATGGATATAAATTTTGGTCATCAATAGAACACCAAAATGATTTATAAGAGTAATGTCAAGTGCGTACTTTGCCCTAATCAATATCGCAACCAGAAAATAGGAAATTGTGCTCCAAGAAGACTTTATTGATGAAATTGTAAGTAGTCTTCTTAAAGAAACAAAAAGGAAAATAAAAGAAGAAAATGAAAACGCTATTAACTTTAAGGTGTATAATAACTATGGTGACAAAAAATAAGAAGAAACTCTCTGCAGAAACCACTAAATTTTCTTTTCAACTTAATATTTAAGCTGGAAAATTTCCCAGAAACTTTTGACTGCTCCTTTACAATTGGATTGATGGTTCTGTTACGGTAATTATATACTCTAGAAAATCCTCTTATTTTTTTGTCTTATTCTGTTAACTATATGTGTTGGTGCCTTCCACACCTCACACCAGGATGTAGGGTCCCCGGTTTGTTGTTTGAGGTCAACCGAAGATTCACCCTTTAATTCCTCGGACCCACCATCAGGAGTATGACACCCGGTACTACAAGACAGTCCCAATATCCAAACCATCAAGCCATCTTAACTAGAGACCCCAGTTCTACACACACAGTACACACCTCGGTCATCACACTGGCGGACATAAAAGTAGACAAGTACAACCCATACTCAGCCATACTTGTATGGTCAGGATCAACCTTCGGACTCACTAAAGGTCCCAGGCCACTCAATACAGTACATGTGGCAACCATACATACCTGAGAGAGTGCCCGACATAATAAATTTAAAAAAACCCCTAAACCCTTCCTTGGACACTAAGAAGCATCCCACCTTTGAGACTCTCTAGGTTCCAGGGAACACTTAACAGCTGTAACCAACAATATGAATCATATGTATATATAAAGATCAAATTATTTACCTGATGTCGAAATACCAAATAAGCCAGGCCAAAGAAAATTATAATAAACGGAACTAGAACTGGTGTCACTGTGGCATAGACAAGACCTAGTAAAAAATATAATTGTATTCGAGGTTCTCCGGTGTTGAAACCAATACTCCCTGGATCCATCGCCTCCTCCCTATCCTTTTCAGTTTTAACTAAAAAGAAGTTCTTCAAGTGGTACATTATCAGTGGTTTCAACATTAGAATCTCTCCAGCTATGCCAGCCCATCCGTCAACCATAATGTAAGTAATAAAGAAAGTTGCTCTCATTGGGATTGATACACCAATTGTTTTGGGAATCCTACAAAAAGAATGTATAAATCACAAGTTCTATTCCAATTCAGAATCAGTTGCAAAAAGAATACATGAAAGGAAACCATATATGTTCATTCCGTAGCATAAAAATATGCCGTATCTGGAAACATCTCACCAATTTTAATATACAAAATCAAGCAGTTCATTATTCCTAGTAAAAAATATTGTTCATAAGTCACCGACCCTCTGTACTTGCAACCAAAATACATTCTTATTCACAAGCACATTAGTTCGAAAGAATGGATAAAAGGTCCAATGCAACTGAAAACTTTTAAGTGCAACACAGTGAAAATGCAACTGGAAACTATAAGCATGCCTATTTAACAGAAAACCAAAGAAGCAAAAAACAACAAAACTAATCTTCGTGAATAACATACTCGTTTGCTGATTGGTGTATGAAAGAATCTAGCTGCTCAAATGCTGTTCCAGTAATTATGCTCCCAAGAAATACATTCACTAAATTGAATATATAATATTTAAATGCTGCTTTTCTTTCCAGAGAGGAAAGAGATGTTAAGCCTTCAAATTTAGACATCATCATCAATATTGATGGCAAAAATATGAGAAATAACTTCAATGCAATTCCGGGTAGAAAACCTTGGATCACTGACTTGATGAATTTGCTGCATAAAGAATCACGGTATTAGAAATTAGCAGCAACACAAACAGCCTAACAAAAATTTGGAGATTAAAAGATGACAAAAACTCACATGTCAATGATGGGCTTCAAGAATGGTGCTGCTTTCTCAATTCCCTCTATAGTTGCAAGAGATTGCACAAACAAAATGGGAATCATGAAAAAGAAGGTAAGGAAAAAGAATGCAACACCTACAATTAGCCTCCTAACTGTGAGAGACACATATGGAATTGCAAGGTTATGCCAGTACACATCACGTGGCTCGGGAGCCCACTCGGTTAACCAAATAATTGGGTTTCTGGATTGCTGAGTTTGTGCACAAACAGCAGCACCCCACCGAGTTTTGAAGGAAACAAAAGCAGCTGGCATGATAGACTTAGGGTCATTTGTAACCCTTTCCCTTTCTTCTGCTATCTGATAAGAAGTAATTCATATTAATGGCATAAAGTTGAAATAAAATAGTGTACATAATAGAAGTTTAGCAAATTCTAACACACAAATTTAGGAAGCAGGCATGTCAATAGATCAGTACAAACTCTCTCATGATTGTATGCAGCAAAAAAAGAAGAATAAGAAGAAGGGGTAATAAAGGATACTTGGGGCTAGTTTGGTATTGCTGTAACTTTTGAAAAAAATCGGTAAAGGTGTTTGGTAAAATATATTTATGAAAGTGTTCTAAGTTAAAAAAAATAGATGTACTTTTTTATAAGAATAAATTTTAGTGTTTGGTAAACTGTAGAAGTTGGTCTCTTGCAACCTGTAAAATCTGCAGTGTAACCCGCCTAACTTTCAAAAAAAGCTACCTAAATATTATTTTACCACTCATACTAACAAAGCTTTCAGCAAAAACCCAAACCCACCCAAAATAGTGAAGATTAAAGATAAGCACTAGTTCTTCTGACTAGAATGTGATCTGGCATCCTTTTAGATGCTTGTTGTTTTAATTAGTCTTTTTTTTTTTTTGGATAAAAGTGGTTTTAATTAGTCAAATAGTCAGTATATATGGAATGATATAAGGACAAGCCTCTCAACTTTTTGTTTCACTAAACTGCCGGAGAAAGAGAGATCAGTACATGCCCTTTCCCCCAAGCAGAACAAATTGGAGTATTTTTGGAATTTCAATACTAACAGAAAAGATAACATCATTCAACGTTCAAATCCATAATGTTAATATTTTGTGGTTACTATGTTATAGTAACTTTTTCCATGGATTACTTAAGGATGCATGTCCTTCAACTTTGTTTCTAAACTCAAAGTTTGCTAGTTATGCCCAACTCAGTGAAGCATTCACAACTAGCCTAAGCAGCTAATTTAATAGTGCACAATCAACAAATCTTTCTGAGAATCAGGCAACCCAACTTTATCTTATCAGCATTCCAAAAATGGTACTATTTCGAGGAAAGAATAAGAAATACAGTTATATATCTAAACAAGAAATCTGAGTGATACTCACTTCTTTTGACAACTTTTCAACTTCAGATGTGTGGTGATCAATTGCATCCACTTTCTTTCCCCAGAGCCCAAGAAAACCAGTCTGGATAGTCATATGCAAAATTCAGATAATGATTCTTTTAAAAAAAATGGAAGATATAAACTTAAAATATATATTAGTATGGTAAGTACCTTCATCATGGGCCTCTTAGAATCATCGCTTCTTGAGAATTTGTTATTGTAGTAGACAAGCCAGTTCAGCAACTTTTTCTTCTTCTTGACAAGCTTGACGAGTTTGTTTGCGTCATATACCACCTAACATATCATTTTTCTAATTATGATATTTGAAATATCTATATATATATATATATATATATATAATAAGGGAACTTGGTAGAAAGGCAATTAATGAATCCTTATAATAGGCCTAATGCCAGCATTAACTTTGAGAAGACATAATGAACATAACTCCGTCCCCCCAACAAAAACAAAAGGAGTTAAAATGAGATTTATGTAATAATGCTAAAATGCATAATTAGTTTTGGGAAAATTAAAATACATACTTTAAAAGAGTTGAGCAACATGCTAAAAAAAATAAGTCTCAAAATAATAACATTGAGGGATTTTCAATATAATCAAACTTCATAATATCATGTTTCTATAATATGAAGGAACAAAAATTTTCTTTTAGCAGGAACAAACCTGATGGGTAAGATAATGATCAGGATGATTGACTAGAAAAAAATGCTCTACATTCTCGCTTACAGATTCATCCGGGTCGGGTGGAACATTTCTAACGAGCACCTGTTAGCAATCAAAATAGATAAGTCAAGCTTCATAAAGACTCATGACATTCACAAATTGTCTTCTACTTGCAGCATAAACTCAAACTTTTATTAATGACAGAATGACAGGCCTTATAGGACATATTTGGTGTCCTGTATTAGATAGGTTAAGTATGTATTAGACTAAAATGTATTGAATTGTATTATATTTATTTTGTACAGCATTTAGTGACAAACTGTATAATATAATCAGATAAAATTGATGATAAATATTTTAATAAAATAATTTATATTTAAAATAATATTAAATTTATTTTATATAGTTTTCTTACCTATCAAAATAATTTCATTATAAAAATTATTTTTATAAAAGCAATATTTAATTTATTTCTATATTTTGCTTACATTTTAAAAATAAATAAAAAATTATTTTTAATTTGAGATTAAAAAAAAGTTAAAACGCATGATTTTTAAATTAAAATTTTAGACAGACTAAGTAAAATGTCCAGTATAGTTTAAACTCGCACCCACTATAGGTACTAAATTTCTTAATAATAGTACAATTTTTGTTCTTTACAATACAATTTCACTTTACAATACAATTTCACTTTACAGCTAAATAGAATACCCATATAATCTTCACTACAATTTAAAGCTTCCAACTCCAAGTAATTGTCTAACTATTTTAATATTAACTAGGCTAAAATAGGAAATATGATATATCCTTCCATTTAATACATAAGGTTTTTTAGCTAAAAACACCTATAAGAACTGGAATTTGAAGCATAGCAGAGAACCTAACAAATTAAGAAAATAGCATAATGTTTTATCAAAATTTACAGACCAGTAGTTTTAAAAAAGAAAATGTAGAAAAAAACAAGTCATGGTTGATTCCCACTGAATGTATCAAGCTTCTACTTTCATTAGAATGAACATTAGATGGTTCACAGAGTAACTAACTGTGCTTGTGATTAAAAAATGAATTAAGATTACAATATGAAGATTAGGAGTTGATCTCACCGTAAATTGATCTGGACGGCGTTTTTCTGATGCAAGAAATTGCAACCGCATTGAGGCAACTGTCTCATACTCCTTATACAACACATAACATGTCCAAAAGGTAAAAGCATAAGCCATCACTATATGACTCCAAAATCTGCAAACCATCAAAACATGTATCATGAGCACACTCTAACATTTTGATGAAAGAAATACAACAGAATTCTACTGAACTTGACATCATTATGTTATCACAATATTTCCAAAGTGACCATATTAAAAAAAGTGCAAAGTGCAAAGTGAATAACAGCAGTAATATAGAGATGAAAGGGACTGGCCAAAAGCAAGAAATGAAAACGACTATCAGGACTGAGATGGGCATCTCAAGCAAATAATCATAAGCATATGTAGGAATCTTGATGTGGAATAGGAAGAGAGAGTTCTAAAAGAGAGGGGGAAGATAGAATAATGACACAGATAAATAGGAGGAGAAAACTCAATATTCGATTCACAATTCGAGGTCTAATCTGAACAAAATACAAGCTAAAGTCCCTCTCATAAAACAATATTAACATTTAAATGATAAAGTTAACAGTGTCTAATAAAATTAAACTCTACGGGATAAAAATCACAATCTAGATAAACCATAATATAAGTTAAATATTCTATTCTTTTCATTTTGCATCAGATCTGGAATGACCTGCTGTTGATTGATCTTATTCTGGAGAGTTCTTAGCAAAAAAAAACAAGGGGAAAAAAAACCCGTAAAAGCTCCTTTGACTTATTCCAGCCTATGGTAAGTGGGACATGAAACTTCAAGGCAAAAGAAGTTAGCAAAGAAGAGGTTTGCAAACCTTTGTGATCCAAGCGGTATATTTGAAATTGAAAGCTTATCAATGTCGCTGGAAGTTACATTCTTCAGCTTTGCAAGCTCCAAAGTCTGATTCGTCCAGTTGACAGGTACCAAGACAGCCCAAGCAAGAAATGCTATGGGAACAAAGATCTTAAGTCTGCATAAATGGCAGGAGAAACAATCAAAAGAAGACATACATTTTTAGATGACCGCTCAACTCATATAATGTTCCATTTAAAAAAAAATCAAGTAATGTTCACCCAGTAATTAGAATGGAAGAGAGATTTCAAGCACTCTACATTTAAGCAAAGACAATTAGCTATTATTTATGAATTTATACCTGAAAATTGAGAATTAACATTTAATAATTTACTCCAACCTTACAAGAAGACTTAAATATCAGCATCACTTGATAGAATCTTAAAAGTACTGCTAAACATATGATAAGAATTTAAAGCATGGCTAGTTCCCTAAATAGAGTGAGAGAAAAAATACTGAAAAGTAGCAAACTACATAAGAAATAAAGATACAGTGTACTTATGTGATGTACGATATAAAAAAAAATTGAATCTTAAGTATCCTTTTAGGATTTTAACAACAGACATAAAAGAGAGCAACTCTAAAAGCTGACCACCAGCATTTAAAGATGAAGAGATCATGCGGGGAAAAAAGGGACAATCTTTTCCTGGTTGAAAAGCCAAATGCAGCTTAATCTATAAAGAAAATTCTTAAAAGCACCAGAATTTTACAGCTGCTTCACCTTAAAACCATTAACTAACTAAACATACACTGATCTGATTACCCTATCAAGTAAATTCGTAAGTAAACTGCAGAGTCCAATCCTGCATGATCTATGAGCTCAAGTTCTGGCATCTTTAAAGCTTCTGGCATCCATTTCAAAAATCTCAAGTATGAGCCGAAGTCAATATTGACAAACTTCCGTACAAATGCTCCGGCGTGAGTAGGACTGCTTCTTAGTCCCTTGAAATACCATTTTGAGAAATACACCCTATCATTGAAAGGCTGAAGCCTTAAAATGGCAAAGGCTAAAAGGAAAATGAATGCACTAAGAAGATTGATGCCCGCTGCAACCCCGATATCTCCAAACGTGGCCATTTATAACTTCCAAGTCAATTTTCCTGAAGAAATTTCTTCATGAGCAAAAATTTTCCAAAAAAAGGAGAAATAAAAAAATATATATAGAAACTAAGTTCAAAGTAAATTACAGCCAAATTATCATTTTCTATCAACATTTAGTAAATAAAACTATATTTGGCTTTAAGGCCATACTTAAACCATTAAGGTTGTAATGATGTATTTTCCTTTTATCTCATACATACCCTTTTTCGTTGCTTCGCTGCAAAATCAAACATTAACATAGAAAATAAATTAAAGATCATAACAAATTCCATCAAAATCAGGTCACTATCACTTTATCCTAATCAGAGAAATTTCTAAATTAATAATCAGTTTAAGGAAAGAGAAATAATGATAACAGAAGGCTTGGTTGTCTTACTATCCTTCCTTCAACCTTACAAAAAGGAAATAAATGCTAACTAAACAACCTATAAAAAATTGAGAGAAAGAACAAACCTCGATACTACAGTACCCTACAGGCATACACCCCTTTACGCAAAATCCTCCAAAATAAACTCAACGTGTCTCGCAGAAACCCCTAAAAGCAGAATGTGAAAAAGGACAAAAGCCGAGAACTAGTGGTTCGGGTAGCTAAGTCAGGTGGATTTTGGATAGCTTCACAGTCGAATCAAAGCAATTCCTGAACCACTTTTCAGGGAAAACTATAACGCACGCCAATATGCAAAACTCCTTAAAAGTTATCGAAAAAGAAACAGATGAGGTGATCAATTAGAACAAACCACGTGCAAATATAGCAACAGAAATGCACACCAATCCAAACAAACAGTCGGATTTTCCTGAGAAAAGTACAAAATCGTAGGGAAAAGAGATGAGAAAAAGATCGCCCAACTTTCATTGTCAGTTTTTAACAGAGTCGCTTTATAAATGCTTCCGTTTGGTAATGGTGGGGTGTTAAACTGTTCGCTGTTAAACTCCCGAGTCCGTACCGTGTTCAGTTAAAATTAGCCTCTTCAACAAATTGAAAAACGTAAATAAGAGAACATCTACTCGGTGATCGAAAAATTGCGGTGTCGGCAAGGTGCCACGTAGCTCTCAACGGTTAATTTTATTTAAAAAATATATAAAATTTATAATAATAAAAATAACATTTTTAATATTAATTTATATATTTTTTAATTTAAAATAAAATTATTATTTTTATTATTATTATTTTAAATAATTTTACTTTAAATAACTTTACACTTTATTTTGCTGTCTTCAGGGATTAGTTAAGTAAGCCATTTTCGGTCAGGTGTCACTTCGAGCGTATGAACACGATCCAATAGAAAAGAAAGTTAACTATATCATTGGATGTATCACACATACCTCATATTTATTATTTAATATATTTATGTGAATATGACGGTAATTATTAATAATAGTATGATAAATTATTTATAATTTTTCTTAAAATTAAGTTTGAAATATATAAATTTCTACAATTAAAAAATAGATTTTTAGGACAGTAGCGGGAGTTAAGTTAAAAAAAATTAGGTTAACAATATTTTTAATACCTTAAATTTATAGCTAAAATATAATATATTTTATATTTAATATATGTATATTTTTACCATAATAATCTCATCTTAAAAATTATATATTGAATTAGTATAAATAAAATTTTATTTAATTAAACTTATTTAGTATTAAACTCTGGTAAATGAGATCTCGTTTAATATTATTATATTATTATTTTTATCGTTATAAATTTATAAAGTATTATTCGATATAATTTAATAAAATAATAATACAAATTCGCTATTTTTAATAAAAATGTATTTTAACCTTCTATATATTAGATAAGATAATATAAGTTTATTATATTTATAAAAAAACAAATCATAAAAATCTATTTTATAAAATTAATTGATTTATGATATTTTACTTTGTCAAAAATATAAGATATGATAAATTTATTACTTTTATAAAATATATTTTTATGATTTTTTTTTTAAATATAAGGAACTTATACTATTCAACTTAATTGGTATAAATTTAAAATACATTTTTATTAAAATCAATATATAATTTTCTATATATATAAGTTCACTTAGTTATATTAATTATCTTTATATATATATAGACACATATAATGTCACTTAGTTATATTAATTAAAATAGTTTAATTTTTTATTATTTTTTAATAATTTAATTACTTTGTTATAAAAAAGTAACAACACGTACATTACTAAAGAAAATATAAAATTGATATCTCAATAATAATTAATAATATGAAGAAAAATATAATAAAAAATTGAAAATAAAATGACTAAATTACTATAAAATAATTGATTAATTTTTATTTTTTTTTACTTTAGGGGATTAAAATGTTGTTGTTGATATAAATAACAGATTAAATTTCCATTCTTGAAGTAACTAAAAATTTGTGTATCACCCATCCAAAAAATAATGGATCATGATCCTATACTTATTTTTTACTTATTTATAATTTTTTTATATATTAATTATTATTTTATATCTAATATATATGATGAATTTGAAACTGTTAATATAAAATAATATATAACCTTTAAATTAACAAATGAATAAAAACAATCACAGATTGATAATCCTATTCTAAAATTAATAATAAAAAAAGAAATAAGTGTGATTGATAAAGTTGATAAAATCTTATTCTAAAATTAATAAAAATAATAGGTATGATCGATAAAGTAGATAAAAGGTAGGTTTGAAGGTTATCTAACTTATCTTTCCCTGAGAATGAGATATTTAAGATAGGACGAAGAATTGTATAAATTTATTATTTTTAATAAAAATATATTTTAAATATGTATCTATTAGATGTGACAATATAAATTTGTAATATTTATAAAAATATTATATAAATATTTTTTGTAAAGATAACTGTTGTTACACCTATTTGATATAAAATTAAAATATATTTTTATTAAAATAGTAAACTTGAATTATCGTTTTTTCATTTAAAATATCATTTGTTTCTACTTCATCATCATAGGATGCATGAGACCGTTATGTTAAACTGTGTTGATTTGGTTTTGAATTAAAATTAAAATTATATCAATGACATTAGTTTGCATAAATTAAATTAATTTGATAAAAATTACAAAATTAGTACAAACTAAATCCTTTGAAATGAATTGAGAGACACGCATAAATAAAGGGAACTTAGACAAAGAAATTTCTCTCTAATTTGAACTCAATTTTTAAAGAAAAATAGAGCTACTTTTATGGAATATGAAAACAAGATCTTACATGAGTATTGTTCCTTCGATTAATCACTAAGATTTTTCTAGTTTCTTTCTTATCTACCCATTATTTTCATATTTTACTTATTTTTTTTCTCAAACTTTCACTAAATAAAAAACCTATCTTTTAAATAGTTAAGAAATTATGGAGATTTTAAGAGATGAATAATGTTGATGATATTGAAGACAATGCTTCTAGATGAGTCAGGTAGTTATCTTTTTTTCTATTCTTAAATCTTAACAATTATGGTATTAGTTATAAAAGTGTCAAACATTAATTCTTTCAAAAACTCAAGCATGTAAAAGGTAGTTTTAATAATTTATTTATATTTTTTAACATTTTTTCTTAAGCATGGTTACTATATCTTTGCAAAGACTCGTTATTTGAACTTTATTCGAGAATAGTTTTTTTATTTTTTTATAAGTCCTATTAAATTTGAAATTAACATTGAGAGTTGTCACGAAAACTCGATCCCGAGATCGTATTGCATCCTAAAATCTCAAACTTATAAAAAGTGAAACTAATAATTCTTTATATTCTTTAAAAGAATTAATTACCCAACATATAATGTTTTTAGTCAAAGTAGTGTTTTTTACACAACTAGCAAAAGTACAGTATTTTGCTTCTATAAAATTACATTCATATCCTTCTTTCTATTAAGAACGGAAAAATTCTAGATATTTTCATTTCATTTTTTTTGTTTTTTGTTTGCTTTGGTTAATGGCTCTCTATTTTCAGCTCACGTTCGTTGCTCAACATTTTAATACCTTCTTCTTCCTATTATTGGTGTTTATCTTTATTCTTTATTTCATTTTTTTTTTGCTTTACTTATTTGTTAAACCTTTTTACTACTAGTATTTCTTTCTTTTTTTTTCCTTTTCAAATCTTGTTCCCAATTTAATTTTTCAAGCATTAGATCACGTTCTGTTTTAGGTATGTTTTGTTCTAATTTTTTTATGTTTTTTTCTTTCATTTTTTATTTTTTTTTCTTTCATTTTTATTTAATCAAGTCGTATATTATTTTAGGTTTGCATTTTTATGTTTGTATCATTTTTCAAATTTGGTATTTTATTCCTCTTTGTATTTAAATCTTTTATTAACATGTTACATACAAAGCTTTTGGTTACAGGTGAAGTTTTGATATATATATATATATATATATATAAGAATACTTAATCGATCATACTAAATTACAAATAAAACTTAAAATAAGAAATAAATAAATTGAAAATTAAACTAACTTACTTATAAATAAACTAAAAGGTTATGAATTAAAACAATTTGAGAGAGAGCAAAGGGATTGGGTAGAGAGAATTTGTGGAAAATTTAGAACTCTTTCTCTTTTGATCGAGTTCTTCTTAAATAACTGAGTGATGATACTGTGAAGAGATATTTTACTATTTAATGAATAATGTCTTGTCGGTCACTTGATACAATTGAAAATGCCTATAGTGTTTTGAACAATAGGTGCTTCATCATTCCGAACAGAAAATAGAATAGTACCTTATCGGTAACTATTTGGTGAAAATAATAGTAACCTTGTCGACACCGTTTCATTCTTTGTCGTCTTCTGAAAGTAACTTATGGTTGTTTTCTTACGATAATAATGGGCCTTTTATGGGCCAATGAACAGTAATGGACTCTTAGGTTCGATAATGAACAGTAATGGACACGTAGGCCCAATGATGAATAGTAATGAACTCGTAGGCCCAATATAATAAACAGTAAAGGACTCGTAGGCCCTAAAATGTGTGTTCGGACCTATTTTTGGTCGATCCAAAAATCCATGTCTACAGTGAGGTCTCTAAATCTATTAAGTCCTCTTCTGAAGCTTGTGATGGAGTTACTGTTTTATCGGGTGATTGAGTTTCATCCGAATCAGGTAGCTCTTCTTTCTAAACTTGAGATGTTTGTCCAGATGATAGTTGTTTGATGATTTCCAAGAGTTCTTCTTGGGTTTTGGCTTGTGATATTAAGGCATTAGTATGTGTCTTTTTTGCTAATAAAAATAAAGAAGTTTGTATTTCCTTCACCAGGGGCTCTTTGTGACCCTTTTGGAGTAGTCATTTTTCAACAGTAGGTAATAAGAGTGTTTTTGGGATCGTGAACGATGGCCACCATTTGATATGAAAGGAACGGGTAATGGTTATTACCTCTGTTGCCACAGGGTTTAATACCCATTGACATACCCAAGAAAGGTAAAATTTTGAACAAAAACTACACAGGGGAGGGAATCTAGCTTCCTCTGTGGAAGGTTTATAATGTGTCTGGAAAGATTCATAACTCTCTTTCACAAGTGATATCAGAATGCCACTAAGGTTTCTGAATAATTTCCACCATTCTGAAAACCAAGATGAAATTCGAGATGGATTAATAGATTTGTTCACAAATAAAAACAACCAAGAATGTTAGTTATCTTTATTTTGGATTAAAAAAGCATTAAACCATGTCTGTTAATAGTCCTAGTAATTATACGATGTACAATGTGGAATGGAAAATGATGTGTTGACTGGAAAAGTCAACTATTTTGATAAAGCATTCTTCCAATCAATTGTAGATATGATTTTGTAAAGTTTGGCATTTGAAAACAGCACTTTTGAAGATTTAGGATAATGGAAATGCTTAAATTCCACACTCTCGGTAATTTCTAGAATACTTTAATAGTATTGAGGAGTTTTTGAATTTAATTTTGGCCTGTGGAAAATCTCTTTTCCAAACATTTTTTGAATGGCCAAGTAAGGGTTTTGATAAAAAAATTGTTTTTTTCTAAAATAGTAACCATATGAGTTAGTTGTTTCTTAAAATACTCAAAGGTGATTTTTGTTCTGGGAATAACTTCCCTTTCTCCTTTTGGAGGAAAATATGTTGAATATGTTACTCTTCTTTCTGGAATAGAAATTGTTCTAGATGATTTTTGAGAAAATGATTTTGATTTGGAAGGTATAATTTCCAAATTTGATGAGTAAGTTGGTCCCCCTAATTCTGGGATACAACTAAATGTCATTCTGATTTTTTCAGAATCCATGTTTTGCAACCATTGTTGGATACGATTATTTAGTTCTAAATCCTCAAGGGTTAGTTGGGGTGATTTTTATTCCAAATTAGGCTGGGAAGATAATGCTTGGTTTTGGGTTGCCTGAGACCAAGTCATAATCGATTTAGCCAATGAGAGGCTGGTAATGGTAAGGTTTGGAGGTTCCCTCTTCTTCTTATCTTTCTTTTTCTTATTCATCTTGATACCCGTTTTGAAGAAATTTTCTAGTTAGAAAATTTGGTAATGAATTATTTTCTCCTCTGATAAATTCTATATCAAAAATGCTTAATAATGCTTGCCATTTGGAAAAAATATGCTATGATGTAATGTTTTTAACATATTTTAATAAAATTTCTCTTACAAACTTACAATCAATTTTTAGTAAACAAATTTGATTTAAT
This sequence comes from Hippophae tibetana, assembly GCA_037013495.1. Classification (NCBI taxonomy): domain Eukaryota; kingdom Viridiplantae; phylum Streptophyta; class Magnoliopsida; order Rosales; family Elaeagnaceae; genus Hippophae; species Hippophae tibetana. The sequence goes on along the minus strand of CM072802.1, from coordinate 30,168,033 downwards.
AAATTTGATTGAAATTTAAAAATACAGAATACTATGGAAAGTATTTCTTTTTTTACAGTGGAATAATTCTTTTGGCAATCATTCCAATGGCCAGAGACAAATTGAAAAATGAGTTCATTATTATCTTGGACTTGTTTTAATATCCCACCATAGCCGAGTTTACTAGCATCGGTCTCTAGGATTTGAAGCTCTTTCTCAACAGTATGAGATTAAACTTTGGTTTTGAGATAAATAAGGTCACTTTCTCTATGTTTTATAAGAACATAAATCTCTTTTGGAGAAACTGAATAAGTTTTGATGAGATTAAGATCTCTTGTTTTTGGCTCTCTATTAAAAGGGAAGCTAAAGGTTTCTCTTCCTATTTTGAAAGAAATCTTATCATTTTTGACAAGATATAGGGTGATGATATCCATAAAAAGAGTTCCTAGTATGACTGGGTAGCCTATATTAGAAATTATGACGAATGGAGTTTTAATGAGGTATAATCCTTTCAGAATCGATACCTGGGTTTTTCCAATAATATTCATACAAGATTTATTGGCAGAATTGAGTTATTCTTCAGTTGGTTTGTAAAACCTTTTGGGAACAATTGATGGTTTGATGCATTTAAGATCAACACCTGTATCAAACAAGGTTGTGACCTCAAGTTTTGAGTCATCAGGGAAAACTAAGATTATATTAATCTTGTACTTCCTAGTGGTAATTTTTCTTAAGTTTTGGATTTCTTGAGTGTTTTGTGTAAGGTCATCATCAGAATCACTTACATAATTTGATATTTTTTCTACATTATTAAGTAGTTCAAACTTAGCATCGTGTTCTTTTTGTTTTTATTTAAGCTGGTGGAGTTCCAATTTAATAGATTTGATTTCCAATTTTAAGTCTTGAATTTGACTTTTTGGTTTAATAATTTTGTTTTTTCGTTCCAGAACGGTAATGAGGTTATAATAGCCTGTGTTGATATTTGGAAGTTCAGAATTCTTTTTAATTGATTGTGATTTGGCCAAACATGCACTTAGGTATTCTATATAAAGTTTGGTTATTGATGGATCATTTAACTTAAGGATTGTTTCTTAAAGTTGTTCATCTTCGTCCTTAATTAATACATTAATATTTTTATTTGAGGAATCTGAACTAATGGTTGTAAATTTATCATCCTGGGGATTTGATTCTTCGTATGTTCATTGTTCAGACTCAGATGATGAGGATATGTCTACCATTAGGGCAGATATTTTGGCAAAAGTGTCTTCTTCAAGTTTTAATTAATGAAGTTTTTTAGACATTTTGCAGTAATTTGCAGTGTGACCTTTCTTGCCACATTTATAACATTTAAACTCTTTAAAGTTTTTAAAGAGTTTTTTTTTATGTTGTTTTGATTCCTTATTAAAATTTCTTTTATAAGGTTTGTTATAAATTTTTTTTTCAAAGAATGGTTTCTGGATTTTGAAAATGTCTTATAAGGTTTACGAGTTTTCTTATAAGGTTTTGAAATAGTTTTACTACAAGTTCCCTCGCAGTTTTTTCAATAGAGAGATTGTCATCAAACTGTTTGCAGAATGATCCAATTTCTCTTTTGGAAACTTTGAGTTCCAATTTCATTTGTTTTTGGATTTTCAAATCTTGACATATTTGAAAATCCTGGTTTTGAGAAAAACTGATCAATTGACCATAAGTTAGTTGATCATATGGAATGATTATGGTTTTCTGGATTTTGAAAATGTCTTATAAGGTTTTGAAATAGTTTTACTACAAGTTCCCTTGCAGGTTTTTTCAATAGAGAGATTGTCATCAAACTGTTTGCAGAATGATCCAATTTCTTTTTTGGAAACTTTGAGTTCCAATTTCATTTCTTTTTGGATTTTCAAATCTTGACATATTTGAAGACCCTGGTTTTGAGAAAAACTGATCAATTGACCATAGGTTAATTGATCATATGGGATGATGTGATTCCCATAAGTTTCACGGATTTTGTTTATGGTTTTCTCACCCAAAAGAGGAGGAAGTCCTGCTAGGAATTTCTTCTTCTAGAAGGGTTGAATAGAGTCATCTCTGAACATAACTCTAGACAGGAATGTAGTTTTATAATTTTGAAAATCGCTCATCTTCCTACATCTTATATTGGAAAGAAGATCAGTGTTTTTAGCTTTTAAATGGGATGGATCCCCCATAAAATGATGTGATATGGTGAAAAGTAATGTGGAGACTACATCCTGTATAGGATCTTCTTGATGTGAAAGTATGGGTATACCACACTCAGTTAATATTACATTGCAGATATCTGACTGTTGTTGTTTCGTAAGATGGTGATCCTACCACCCTTTTAGTTGGCCTGAAAAGCCAGCTATTAATAATTTAACAACTATTTTATCAGTTGTACCAATTTGGGTTTTATAAGCATTTCATGCCATTTTTATTTTCTGTAAGATATTTAATATCTCATGATCAATCATTCCATCAATGTTCCAAGCTAATTTTTGAATGTGAGGAGTTGGTTCAGAAAGTGTTTCCTAGGAGCTATCCTCAGATGAGATATCAGATCCTAGTTTACTAAGAATACTAAGATCTTGTAATGATTTTTAGGTTGATTTTGAGTCTGGTATCTCAGGAACAACTAAGAACAACTATGTGACATCCGAAACACTAATTGATGGGAATATCTTATAATGTGGAACTATAGTTATTGGTTCTATGGCTATGGGTTCTACAATAATGTTGATTGGTTTAGGGTCAATTTGAACCATAGGTTTAACTATTGGTTTGGGTTTTGGGTCCATTATTGTAACTAATAGGTTACCTATTAAGACCGTTGATGGTTTGACTAAGTCAATAGGTTCTACTGTTCTGACTAGTATTTTTGAGCTAACTAGTTTAGGGTTAACTATTGATGTAGATTCAGTTATGCTATCCTGGGTTAGGGTAACAATGTGATCTGGTAATGTTTCTAATGGTTGGACCATTGGTGATACTGAGCTAACTGGTTCAAGGTTAACTACTGGTGATATCTTAATCGAGGAATTCCTAATTAAGGTGGTAATATGTTTTGGAAACGTTTCTACTGGCTTAGGAATCATCCTATGTGCCTTCTCAGTATGTCTCCATTGATGCACAAATGGGGAGTCTAATCCTTTGGTTGGTTGCCCTGTAGATTTCTAACCATTCGAAGAATTCTATATTCTTATTATATATATATTTGAACTCTAAATGTAACATGTTACATACATCGGATCTATAGTAAGTTTCAATTTTGTTTGTAAGATCTAAAGGTTATTTAGCAATTTTATTATCTTTATGTAACAAAAACTATGTGTTTTGGACTATCTTTTTATTAATTTTGAAAAATTGTATATAAAACATAAATAGAGGTTATTTAAGTATAGAACTCCTATTTAACATTTCTCCTTAAATTTGAGCTACTTTTTCTTTATAAACGAATCACTTAAAAATTATTCAAAAGTGATTTTCTTGTTTTTTTGTAATGCATATCAAACTTGTGAATTTTATTTAACATTGAGAGTTGTCTAAAGGATTCAATCTTTAGACCTCACTGCTATGATATTATGTAGAAGTATGAGACATTAAATATCCTAAAAGTTCAAGTTTGTTAGAAGTAGACCTAACAATTTATTTATACTCTTCAATATCGACCATGTACATACAGTGAATAAACTGTATTTAGCATGAATAAATGGTTATATGAAAAAGATTTCATGTTTGTTATCCTAAAGAGCAAATATACATCTTTGATGTATGTTTTCTAAAATATCATAGTACTAATTGATTTGACCAAACACTAAGGCAAAAAATAATATAACACGAATAAGAAAGGCTTAAGAATATTCTCTAGTAGGTCTACAATATATTTATCAGTTAATTTTGGTTTTTCTTTTGAAACTTTGATATATTTGGAAAAATCAGCTTTATTTTCAATATATTTTTATTTTATAAAAAGTTTATTTATCATAATTTTATGATGAATTATAATTGATATGATGTAGTATTATTGTTAAATATAGTCAGACATATATAGCTTTATATAACGAAAAAAATTTACGTCAGTTATGATAATGATATAATTTTAATATATATAATCGTTATTTATTTTATGTTTCATAATGAAATATTTATAAGTTATTATAAAAAATAAAAAATAAATCCTTTGAATTAAGTTAAAAGTAAGGTATTTTATTCTATTTTAATTATTAAATATTAATAAAATTTATGGTTAAAATAATTTTGATTTTTTAAAACAATAATCAACAAAAACTATATAATGCAATTCTAAACTTTAAATAGCCAAAAAAAAATTAAAATTTAATTTAATATTTATTTAAACATAAATTATATGCATAAATAAATACTTATTTTAAACAATAATCATGAATATAATTAAATAAATATTAACATAATTTATATGTGTTTAAAAAATAAACCTACTAATACTACCAATATTTATGTATTTTTTTAAATAATGAAATTATAATATATTAAATAAAAGTAAATATTATAATATTATTATGAATCAAAGATAAAGAAGATGAAACTTATAATATTTGTCCAAAAACAAATAGAGAGTAAGCTACTTTTTTTTAATCAAAATCAATGGGTATGGATTGTTTTCTATGAATACGTGATATACAGAAATTTGTAAGAATTTAAGATCATCGGAGAGTGGTGGTTATTTTTTAAACTAAATTAAATATATTAAATTTTAAAAATTGAGAAATTAAATAATATAAAAATAAGTTTTTGAAATACTTTAATTCGAAACATTATAGTATAATTTAATTTATTTTTAAATTTAAATTAAGTGTATTATATTTAGATATAATATTATAAAAGATGTTAAATATAGTAAAATTAAATAACGAACAATGTATTTCCACCATAAAAAAAAAATTGTCTCTGGGCATGACGCGTGAAAATAGTGTAAGCTGTGTGTGTGTTGTAAAGAGTGGAAGTTATTGGGTGGAGACAGCTAGGGACCCAAGGTGGATTGATGAATTGAACTGACGTGATAAAGATTTGTATGATTCACCGGTACTTATCCTTTTGTTTCGGTGGCGATACCTGCAATGCAACAGGAGTATATTTTTATGTGAAGAAATTTTCATATTTTTTATGAGAAGGTTGGACCATTTCAGCGTTTTCGCCTGCAATTTGTTTGGTGGAAATTTTGATTCATGACTACATTTATTTTTATTTTTCTAATAAATATGATTAATTGACTACATTATATTAAATGTGAGGAAAATATATTTCCAGCAAATAAAATAAAATAAAATGTGAAGAAAAGATCTTACAAAAATTTAAAAGAAAATTGTCAAAAGTTACAAAATTATAAATGTTACTATATTCGCAAACGCACGACACAATTGTTGAAGTCTCACATCGACTGAATGCTAGGTTTTCGTTACATTTATAAATTTATGACAACCTTTACTCTTTGAGAGCTCTTTTAGAGGGATTTAAGTCGTAGATTTCTTCATGGTATCAGAGTCAAGTCGTTGCTTTATATAAATTTGAAACATTTATTCTCTTAAACAAGTTTTCTTTCTCCCGAAAATATTTTTTGTCGGAAAAAAAATCTCATTCAAACACCCGTACAAATATTAATTATAAACATTATTTTTGAAGCGATATTTGTCCCACCTAATTTTACCAGATTACTCTAAACATAATTCTGAATATTTTGGTAAATATAGGGTAGAAGAAAGGTACTTCATGCGCCCACACGCGCCACCTGAAAGAAAGAAAACACTTCATGCTCCTCCACACGCCATCTGAAGGTTGAAGACGATGACGTGGGGTATGGCTCGACTCGGTTCGTCTCGGTTCGGCTCACGGACGTAGCCGACCTGCATCTCGGTTCAGTTCAACCGGTGGTTTGATCTGAACCCGGTTTTTTATCGATATTTTCACAATTTTTCCAAATTTGGTCGGTTCGGTCCATTTTAAAGGTCTGAACTCGGGTTTTTACGATTTTGACTTTTTAAAACCAATTTGGTCTAGTTTTCAAGGTTTTTAAACCAATTTTGTACCCGATTTTGTGTTTTTTTATCTAGTTTAGTCCATTTCTTCTTATAAAACATCGGTTCAATATTCTTTATATCGGTTCTTGCTTTTTTATTTCCAGTTCTGAAATTATTACACCATTTTTTTAGTTTGTTTACCATAATATCATGACAGATGGCACACTTTCATTACCTGTGGAGCAATCAACTCCAGTTATTGTACAATCTATCCATTTTGAAGGTATTTTTAATGCTGAAATTATTCTTACTGAGACTAATTATGATGTTTGGTTTCAAATAATAGAAATGCATATTCTAGACAGAGAAAAACTCTCTTATATTCATGACAAAAATTTACAACTAGAAAAAGCATTATAAAATTATAACAAATGGTATGCAGAAAATCAAAAAGTGAAGAGATGGCTACTTATGTCAATGAGTCCAGAAATCATGAAACGTTATTTACGCATACTTACTGCTCTTAAAATTTGGGGTGCTTTGGCAAAAAGAATTCTATGATAGAAGTGACGAATTATAGGTATTTGTCTTAAACCAAAAAGTCTTTACTTCCAAACAAAATGGAAAATCACTTTCAGAGTATTATGGAGAGTTGACTGAAATTTTTCAAGAGCTAGACCATCGTGATAAGGTGGTCATGAAAGACCATTATGGTCTAATATCATACCAAGGAGTATGTTGAAAGACTAAGGGTACATATTTTTCTTGTTGGATTAGATGATGAATTTGAGCAGGTTCGTGAAGAAATTTTACGAAAATAAATCATTCTAGATTTAGAAGGTTGTTATTCCTTAATTCGAGAAGAGGTAGTACGTCAAATCTCATTGAAGGAAAATTGTTTTTTTTTTCAATCAGCAAGAACGAAGGGTGGCTGATAAATCATCATTTAAATGTACCCATTGTCATCAAATGGGTTATACAAAAGAACAATGTTTTGAACTTATGGGATATCCTTACTGGTGGGATCACAATCGTGATCGTGACTCTCGGAAGAAAAATCTATGACAGATGTCTACTGCCACCATTGCTGAAACAACAAAGGATCATGTTGCAAACTCCTCAACAAATGTTGGTAAGATGCTTAAAGCTTTTTCTTCTGTTTTTAATAATACATGGATAATTGATTCAGGTGCAACTGATCATATGACATTCGATTCTAGACACATCTCAAAACCATCTTCACATAAAACTACTTGCACTGTCAATGGTAACACAACCTCAGTTATTGGGGAAAGATCTTTATCTCTCACTAGTACTTTGAATTTAGATTCAATACTAGTTGTTCCCTCTTTAGAGTATAACCTTATATCTATTTCTCAAATAACCACTACTTTATCTTGTTTTTTTATATTTTGGCCTGACTTTTATGTGTTCAAGGACATCCAAACAAAGCAAACGATTGGTCGTGGTGTTAGGTAAGGAAACCTGTATTATTTGGAGTTAGATTCAACAAATCATGCACTAGTACCAACTAGATTTAAAAAGGATGAATCAAATATATGGCTATGGCATAGAAGATTGGGTCATGTTTCGTTTGGATATTTAAAGAAATTATTTCCAAGTTTATTTTTGAGCTTAGATCTTTCTACTTTAAAGTGTGATGTCTATGAACTAGAAAAAGGCCATTGTTCCTCATTTCCTGTAACCTTAAATAAAAGTTCATTTCCGTTTATGGTTATACATTCTGATGTATGAAGTCCTTCCAAAGTGTCTACTTTGTGAGGATCACGTTGGTTTGTTACATTTATTGATGATTTTAGTAAAATGACGTGGTTCTGTTTAATGAAATCTAAAAATAAGGTAAACGTATTATTTAGAAAATTTCATAAAATGGTTTGTACTCAGTATAAAACACATATTCAAGTTCTACGTAGTGACAATGGAGAAGAATATAAAAGTTATGAGCTTCAAGAATATCTTAAATCAGAAGGGATTATCCATCAAACTACTTGTGTTGATACACCTCAACAAAATAGAGTTGTAGAAAGAAAAAATCGACACTTGTTGGAAGTTGTTTGTGCCTCATTGATCGAAGCTCATATGTCATTATCTTATTGGGAAGAAGCACTTATTTCTGCTGCATATTTGATCAATCGGGTACCTTCCAATTCCATTAACTTCCAAACACCACTACAAGCCATAACTGAAGAAATTGTTGCACAAAGTGTTCCCAATTTACCTCCTCATGTCTTTAGGTGTGTGGAGTTTGTACACCTACATAAACAAAAACGTAGCAAGTTGGATCCATGAGCAATACGTTGTGTTTTTATGGGATATTCCACACAACAAAAAGGGTATCGTTGTTATCATCCTCCTACAAAACAAATGATTACCATCATGGATGTTATTTTTCATGAAGATACAATGTATTTCTCTTTTACACCTGAATTTCAGGGGGAGTATAACCATGCTGAAATTCAGACCCTTACATATAAATTGTTTCCTTATGAAGAAAGACAAATTATATGCGAGGAAAATACAAATAAATTGAATTCAAATGGTAATAACTCCCAATATAGAAAAGACTGAAGGGAAATGGAATCAAGGCCTCATCAACTTCAAGATCATCAAGCAAGTTCATTACTACCACTAAGTGAGTATGAGTTTCTTTCTCCACAAGTTGCTGATAGTCCTAACCAATCGTTTGTAGAGGATGTTCCAACCATTGAACCATCCAGAAAAATACTTCCACAACGTCCTAACAGAGGTATTCCTAAAGCCATGTATGAACCTGAGATTTCTAGTAAAGTCAAATATCCCATGAGTAACTATATGTCTAAACATCGTTTGTCAAAATCAAACGTGTCATTTGTGAATCAATTATCTAATATATCTATTCCTAACAGTGTGCAGGAAGCTTTAGCTGACCAAAAATGGAAAGATGTTATGAATGAAGAACTAAGATCCTTAGAAATAAATAGAACTTGGGAACTTGTCGATCGTCCATCAACAAAGAAAATTGTTGGATGTCGATGATTTTTTTTAGTAAAGTATGGTATGATTGAATGCTATAAAGAAAAATTGGTGGCAAAAGGATACACTCAGACATATATGATCGATTATACACAAACATTTGCGTCTGTAGCCAAAATTAATACTGTTCGAGTCTTGGTATCTCTAACTGCAAATTTAGATTGACCATTATATTAGTTTGATGTAAAAAATGTCTTTCTACATGGAGATTTAATTGAAGAAGTCTACATGGATTTACCACCAGGAATCAAGAAATCCAAAATCCATGATGAAAAGGTGTGTAAATTAAAAAAATCACTATATGGATTGAAACAATCCTTAAGAGCATGGTTTGGCAGGTTCACAAAGTCAATGAAGGCATTTGGCTACAAGCAAAGCAATTCAGACCATACTTTATTTCTGAAAAAAAAGGTATGGTAAAATCACTACACTTATTGTATATGTTGATGATATGATAGTAACAGGAAATTATCTTGAAGAAAGGAAAGCTCTACAAAGTTATTTGTCCAAAGAATTTGAAATGAAAGACCTTAGTTCCTTAAAATATTTTCTTGGGATTGAGGTTTTTCGATCAAAATAAGGAATCTTCTTATCTCAAAGAAAGTATGCCTTAGATTTATTAAAAGAAACTGATATGTCAACATGTTAACCAACTAATACACCAGTAGAGGAAGGATTAAAGTTATGTATCAAGGTTGATCAAATTCCAAAAAATAAAGAAAGATACCAAAGGCTTGTTGGAAGGTTGATGTATTTGGCACACACAAGACCAGATCTTGCCTATGCTTTAAGTATTGTCAACCAATTTATGCATAATCCTAGAGAACAACATATGAATGCAGTTATTCGTATTTTGAGGTATTTAAAGTCTGCTCCTGGAAAATGAGTATTGCTTACTAAAAACTCAGAGTTCCAAAGAATAGAAGTATATACTAATGTTGATTGGGCTGGATCAATAAATGATAGACGATCTATATCAGGCTGGATCAACATATTGTTGCCCGTTCAAGCATAAAGGCTGAATACAGAGGCATGACACTTGGGCTTTGTGAGGCCTTATGGTTACAATCTCTCTTGAAAGATTTGGGATATCCTGCTAAAGAATCAATTAAGTTATTTTGTGACAATAAAGCAGCATATGATATTACTCATAATCCAGTTCAACATGATCGTACAAAACATGTTAAAGTTGATAAAATCTTTATTAAGGAAAAGTTAGAAGAAAATTTATTGGAATTACCAAAAATTAAGTCAGAAGATCAATTGGATGACATCCTCACTAAAGCAATCTCATATCGAGTATTAACAGAAGTTTCAATCAAGTTGGGCATGAAGGACATCTATACACCAACTTGAGGGGGAGTGTTGAATTCAACAAATACTACAACTCATTCAACAAATACGGCACCAATGTCAACGCCTACCAATATACACGGCGCCTACCAAACAACTGTAAAACATGTGATTCAATCATGGTGGTTGTTGAGATAGTAATTAATGTTTGTCTATATAAGCAATGTACATGCCCTATACAAATTAAGAAAAAAAATATGGAAGAAAACATTTATTTCTTCTTGTAATTGTTTCTTCATGGTATCAGAGCCAAGTGACTCAGTCGGTACCGTGCTGATTGTAGGGGATGGACCCTGCGCCGGTGTGAGGGAGAGGCATTCCATATCCCCGGTCGAAAATTGATATGAGGGGGAGTGTTGAAGTCCCACATCGACTGAGCGCTGGGTTTCCGCTGCACTTATAAGTCTATGGCAACCCTTCCTCTTTGAGAGCTCTGTTGGAGGGAGTTAGGACATGGATTTATTCATGGTATCAGAGCCAAGTAACTCAGTCGATACTCGTCCGATTGTAGGGGATGGACCCTACGCCGGTGTGAGGGGGAGGCATTCCATATCCCTGGTCAGAAATCGATGTGAGGGGGAGTGTTGAAGTCTCATATCGACCGAGCGTTAGGTTTTCGCTGTACTTATAAATCTATGACAACTCTTCCTCTTTGAGAGCTCTTTTGAAGGGAGTTAGATCATGGATTTCTTCACAGAGTACACATAATAATAATAATAATATCGAACATGGATAGTTCTTTATTTAATTTCATACCATTATTGGAAATTACAAAGAATATGTAATTTTATTTATATTATTTAAATTCTTTTATGAGTATTATCTAAAAATTTAAAAAATGTAATATATATATATATATAATATTTGTTAGATAAAAAAATCATCATGTATGTGTGGTCTAATTAGATTAGTCCACATGAATAATAAAAAGTCAAATAAATGCGATTAACATTTAGATATATCTTTTATTATTTAAATTTAAAATAAATATTAATCACATAATTTGTATTTATAGAAAATCATTAATATTTTAAATAATTATATATAAATTAATTTAATATTTAAATATTAATTAATCGATATTAATTATTTATTATTCTATCATCTATAAAAAACTTTGAATGAGTTTTCACAAATAGAAAGGGTACATATAAGTTCTCTAACTTACCAGACCTCACTCTGCATCAAATTCTTTATAATCTTAGTTTTTTTTATAAAAACAAACTTAAGCATGAGAATGGATATGACATGTATCAATGTCGTTCCTTCTAACGTGGTTTTCTAATGATTTTGCAAGTTTATATATCAAGAGAATGAAACCTAACATTAATATCTGGTGTCATATGTGGGAAAGGATTATGGTTGATTTTGATGGCTTTTTTTACAAATATAACTTGACATCACTGTCTGATTTTTGTCATCTTGATCCATTTCATTTGATTTTGGTCATATAAGGTCAATTTCAATTAATTTTGTTACAAATTGAACTGAACGTCATCATGAGTCTGGATTACGATTATGGTCGTTTATAGTCATACTTTGTCAATTTTGTCGTGAAATGATCTTAACACCATTGCAAGTCACATTTCCATCATCAGTTCGAACTAGACAAGGATAATTTTATAGATGGTGGTGAGACATGGAGGGGATTAACGACGGTGGTGGTGCTGATTGTGAGTGATGGTGACGATGTTGGTGATGTCAAAAGTATGATGTGGTGGCAGTTTGGGTTCATGGGTTGGAAAAGAAGAAAAAAAAAGTGAACCAGCTAACAATTCTACCCACCTAAGAGGATAATATTTCTAAACTTACCCCTTTTTGCCATTTCTAAACATTGGCCATTGAAGTTGTCTATTGTAGATAAAAATAAAATGCCAAAAACCTACTATAAAAAGGCAAAGGATAAGATAAGGAAACAAATTTATTATAATGATATGGACTAGCATAAAATGTTGGTTTTCCACTAATTAAGAGATAAAATCAACCAAGTCATTTAGCTGAACTAGCATGATAATATATACATAAATGCTATCTCCCCGATACTGGATTGAATAGAGATTGGTTTTCATAGAAAGAACCAACATCCCATTCCTCTTGATTTGTAGATGATAGTGTCATTAATGCAACCACAATGGACCTCGTGCTTGGCCTAAGCTCTGGATTTTCATATGTACAAGCTTTGGCTAATTGTGCCATCTGTATTCACATCAAGCAACCATTGTAGATTTCTTATATAAAGCTTGCTATAACAAATAGGAGACTGATTTACAATTTTCATTTACTAGATAATGACAAATCACCTTATAAATTGAGTCAATTGAGTAGTTATTTCCAAGTCTGGGATCAACTATTTTACTGAGATTTTCTTTTGAATCAGGTTGAGTATTAAAAACATCTTCAAACTGCATCACAACAAATACATATAATAGTTTAGGAAATTTCATATTTTCTTTTAAGTGCGGAGGAAAAGAACAATAAGAAGATCACCAAAGAAACAAGTCCCTTTGATTCAGTGACACATAATTCGTTTGTCTTGATAACAGCTTGCTTGGCAGATATAAGTTCATAAAGGACGACTCCAAAAGCATAAACATCTACTTTGGGAGAAACATCACCATACTGAGCATATCTGATTGAAGTTGGACCAAATTTAGTACTTAAAGCACGTAATAACACCAGAATGCAGATTACTTGTGCATTGTATATAAAGGCATAATAAAACGAATGGCATCAAACTGTAAAGATTGGTTCTTACTCGGGAGACATATATCCAAAAGTACCTACAAGACGTGTATGCAAGGAAGCACCTGCATATTCATTCAGCTTTGCTAGCCCAAAATCAGCAACCTATACAATTAGCAAAAAGCTATTAGCTATATTAATAATGTACAAATTATGAAGCCTACCTAGAATTTATGTCCACTCTCTTTTGACCTTTGCACGGTGGTTTTTGTCAATCAAAATGTTAGCTGATTTAACATCTCCATGAATGTAAACAGGAACAGTGTGTTCGTGAATATATTCAAGTCCTCTTGCAGAATCCAAGGCTATTTGCACCCTAGTTGACCATGGCAAAGGATCCATATTCCCTAACAAGAAAAGATATTAGTTGAAAAGAAACCTGTTACCATTTTCAGAGACACAATATTAATCTATATTGCATAGATTTTTATTTTTCATCAAGTAATCAGTGTCCAGTAGATATAACTGTTGGAGATTGTTATAAAGCTCCTTAATTTAAGGAGCAAAACAAGGAGTATAACATGGAGCAAAACATGGAGCTTAATTCAAGGAACCATTAATTTAAGGAGTAATTCAAAGAGTGAATTTTCCTATAAATAGATGTGTAATTGTAATGAATTAATCATCCAAAGTGTTCATTCTAAATTGAGAGAAAAGCTTAGAGAGAAAAGTTTTTGTGAAAGAAACTTGAGAGTAATTTTGTTAGGTGTAATTGGGTTGTGAGTTGTGAGTGTTGTAAACACCTTGTGTAATTTCTCCTATTTCAGTAAAAAGATCTGCAGCAGGCCCGAAAACATAAGCAAGATTGGCTGAACTCCGTTATCAAATTTGTGTGTTATTTTTATTCTTGCTTTCTCATAAATCTGACTTATTGGGAATTTGCGTAATTTCCCAACAACTGGTATCAGAGCTATTGGTGGTGATTTCTGTCAATTTTCTGCAAGATCACTATTTACGTAATAGTGAATTACGTGAATAGTGAAATTTTGTCGACGATATTCATTCGTTGACGGAGGTGTTCTAATACACGGTGGTTTACAGAAATAGTCAGAAACGATCCAGAGGAAGTCGGATTTGAGTAGGAGCAATGGCCGCAGATGAAAGAAAGGTGAAACTTGAGAAATTTGATGGCACATATTTCGAATTTTGGAAAATGCAGATAGAGAATTATCTGTATCAACCTCTCTCAGGGAAGAAGCCAGAGGCTATGAAGGAAGAAGATTGGAATCTTCTAGACTCACAAGCCCTCAGAGTTATTCGATTGACGTTATCCCATAATGTTGCTTTCAAGATAGCAAAGGAAAGGACCACGGTGGGTCTTATGACAACTCTCTCCAATATGTATGAGAAACCATCAGCCTCAAACAAAGTGCACTTGATGAGGCATTTGTTTAATTTGCGGATGACGGAAAGCGCATCGGTAGCTCAACATCTCAATGAACTCAACACAGTCACAACCCAATTGAGTTCAGTGGAAATTGAATTCGATGAAGAAGTACGAGCATTGATACTTTTGTCTTCTCTACCAGAAAGTTGGAATGCTACTGTTACGGTTGTGAGTAGCTCGTCAGGAAGCAATAAGTTGAAATTTGACGATGTTCGTGATTTGGTTCTCGGTGAAGAGATCCGACGTAGAGAATCAGGTGAATCGTCAACTTCTTCAGTTTTGCATACAGAGTCAAGAGGAAGAAATTCAACCAAAGGGAATGGACGTGGCAAAACAGACTACCGGGGTAGATCAAAGGACAGGAGGTCCAAATCCAGGAATCCTAATAATTCCCATAGTTCGAAGATTATCGAGTGTTGGAATTGTGGAAGAACCGGGCACTACAAAAATCAGTGCAATAATGCACGAAGGACAAACAAGTGAAGGCAGAGGCAAATGTTACTTCCACCTCAGGAAAGGATGATGCATTGATATGCTCTTTGGAGAGCAAGGAAGAATCTTGGGTGTTAGACTCTGGAGCATCGTTTCATGCTACTTCACAGAAAGAATTCTTTGAGAGATATGTCCCCGGAAACCTTGGAAAGGTATATCTTGGTGATGATCAACCATGTGCTATTATTGGCAAAGGTGTAGTGAAGATTAAGTTGAACGGGTTTGTTTGGGAGCTGAAGCATGTCAGGCATATTCCCGACCTAAGAAGGAACTTAATCTCAGTAGGGCAGTTGACCAATGAAGGCTACACTACGATCTTCCATGGTGATGATTGGAAGATTTCAAAGGGTGCAATGACAGTTGCTCGAGGCAAGAAAAGTGGCACTCTTTACATGACATCAGAGGCACGTTGTTCAATCACAGTTGCAGCAGGCAATGAAACACCAAATTTGTGGCACCAGAGACTAGGCCACATGAGTGAGAAGGGGATGAAGATTATGCACTCAAAGGGAAAACTTCCAGGTCTACAGTCTACGGAGATAAACATGTGCGAAGATTGCATACTTGGAAAGCAAAAGAGAGTCAGCTTTCAAACACGTTGCAGAACCCCAAGAAGGAAAGGCTAGAGCTTATTCACTCTGATGTTTGGGGACCAACGACCGTCTCATCTATTGGTGGAAAACACTACTTCGTGACTTTCATCGATGATCACTCTAGGAAGGTATGAGTTTACTTTCTAAAGCATAAGTCTGAAGTATTTGAGGCTTTCAGAAGATGGATAGCTATGGTGGAAAATGAGACGGGTTTAAAAATCAAAAAGCTCAGAACCGATAATGGTGGTGAATATGAAGACACCAGATTCAAAAATTTCTACTATGAGCACGAGATTAGAATGGAAAGAACTGTGGCAGGCACGCCTCAACACAATGGTATAACTGAGTGTATGAACCGAACGTTGACAGAAAGAGCCAGAAGCATTCGTATACAGTCAGGTCTACCGAAGCAGTTCTGGGCAGAAGCAGTCAACACAACAGCTTACTTGATCAACCGAGGCCCATCTGTTCCATTGGAGCATAGAATACCAGAGGAGGTATGGAGCAGAAAAGAGGTGAAACTATCACATCTAAAAGTTTTTGGTTGTGTAGCATTTGTGCATATCAGTGATCAAGGTAGGAATAAGCTTGATCCCAAATCCAAGAAATGCACATTTATCGGCTATGGTGAGGATGAGTTTGGCTATCGCATTTGGGATGACAAAAACAAGAAAGTTATCCGTAGGAGAGATGTGATTTTCAACGAAAGGGTGATGTATAAGGATATGCAAAAAATAGACGCCAATGACTCATAGCAGAATGAGTCAGTATTTGCAGATACAGATGATGTCCCAGTTAGTTCCGCAACGGACCAGATTGTAACAAGTCCTCAGCCAGAGGAACTTGTTGGACAGAGCAGTACGCAGCAATCCGACACACCACAACCTCCTACTCCAGCTCCTGTATTGAGAAGGTCTTCTCGACCTCATGTGCCTAACAGGAGATACATGAACTATATGTTACTGACTGATGGAGGGGAGCCTGAATGCTATGATGAAGCTTTCCAGACTCAAGATTCTAGCAAGTGGGAGCTTGCCATGAAAGAAGAAATGAAATCTCTCATCTCCAACCAGACATGGGAACTAGCTGAGTTACCTATGGGAAAGAAGACACTTCACAACAAATGGGTGTACCGGGTGAAAGAAGAGCATGATGGTTCCAAGAGATACAAAACCCGCCTAGTTGTTAAAGGGTTTCAACAGAAGAAATGAGTTGACTACACTGACATTTTCGCTCCCGTTGTGAAGCTCAATACTATCAGATCAGTGTTGAGTATTGTAGCCATTGAAGATCTTCATCTTGAACAGTTAGATGTGAAGACTGCATTCCTTCACGGAGATTTAAATGAAGAGATATACATGTACCAGCCAGAAGGTTTCTCAAAAATAGGGAAGAAGAACATGGTGTGCAGACTTAAGAAAAGTTTGTATGGCCTGAAACAAGCCCCGAGACAATGGTACAGAAAGTTTGACAGCTTCATGCACAAGGAAGGTTTCCAGAAGTGCAATGCTGACCATTGTTGCTACTTCAAGAGATATAGGTCCAGTTATATCATTTTATTGCTTTATGTTGATGATATGTTAGTAGCAGGTTCAGATATGGATGATATTAAAAGGTTGAAGCATCAATTGTCAAAGGAGTTTGACATGAAAGACTTGGGTCCAGCAAAGAAGATTCTTGGAATGCAAATTACAAGAAATAAGAAGAAAGGATCCTTGCAGTTATCTCAGGCAGAATACATCAATCGTGTTTTGCTAAGATTCAACATGGGCAATGCTAAGCCAGTTAGCACACCCTTGGCCAGTCATTTTCGCCTATCTAAGGATCAGTCCCCTCAGACAGAGGAAGAGAGAGAATTCATGGCTAAGGTTCCTTATGCCTCAGCCATTGGAAGTTTGATGTACGCAATGGTCTGTAAGAGACCAGACATTGGCCATGCAGTGGGAGTTGTTAGCAGATTTATGTCAAATCTAGGAAAAACTCATTGGGAAGCAGTCAAGTGGATTTTGAGGTATCTGCGAGGCACCACAGAAAAGTGCTTGTACTTTAGTAAAGGAGAGTTAAAAGTACAAGGGTACGTAGACGCAAACTTTGGAGGTGAAGTTGATCACCGAAGAAGCACCACCGGTTATATATTTACTGTTGGAACTACAGCTGTTAGTTGGATGTCACAAATACAAAAAATTGTCACTCTATCCATTACAGAGGCCGAGTATGTAGCAGTAACTGAAGCTAGTAAAGAGATGATATGGCTTCAAGGTTTGTTAACTGAGCTGGGATTCAAACAGGAGAAGAATGTTCTGCATAGTGATAGTCAAAGTACAATACACTTGGCGAAGAATTCAGCATTTCATTCTAGAACCAAGCATATTGGACTGCGTTATCACTTCATCAGATCTCTATTGGAAGATGATGTGTTAATACTGGAGAAGATTTAAGGAAGCAAAAATCTAGCAGATATGTTAACAAAGGTGGTGACTATTGACAAACTGAAGTTGTGCTCAACTTCAGTTGATCTGTTAGAGTAACAAAGACTAGAAAAGCTGCTGCATTGATCGAGGTGTGAAGACAGATTGAAATCAGTCTTCAAGTGGGAGATTGTTAGAGATTGTTATAAAGCTCCTTAATTTAAGGAGCAAATTAAGGAGCAAAACATGGAGCAAAACGAGTAAAACATGGAGCAAAACATGGAGCTTAATTCAAGGAGCAATTCAAGTAACCATTAATTTAAGGAGTAATTCAAGGAGTGAATTTTCCTATAAATAGATGTGCAATTGTAATGAATTAATCATCCAAAGTGTTCATTCCAAATTGAGAGAAAAACTTTTGTGAGAGAAAATTGAGAGTAATTTTGTTAGGTGTAATTGGGTTGTGAGTGTTGTAAATACCTTGTGTAATTTCTCATATTTCAGTAAAAAGATTTGCAGCAGGTCCGGAGACGTAAGCAAGATTGGCCGAACTCCGTTATCAAATTTGTGTGTTATTTTTATTCTTGTTTTCTCATAAATCTGAATTATCGGGAATTTGCGTAATTTCACAACAATAACACGGACATGAGTGAGAGACTAAACGCTTCATATTTGTGAAAATTTAAAGATTTAAAAAAAAAATAGATATGACTGATACTTGTATACATATCAAATAATATAGGACAATCATTGTCTTACGTAACATAGATAATAATATTAGGTTCTTGCACTTCTTTCTCACCTGAGCAACGCAAATATTGACTCAAATTACCATTTTCAATGTATTCATAAACCAAGAATAAAGAGCCCTGAACACAATACCCTATCAGCCGTACCTGCAAAATGTTTTAAATTACCACCTACTTATTAATTAAAAGCAATAATAAGATTATAAAATCACTATAATCAGTTAATCACAAATGAATAAGATAAAAAGCATTACCAAGTTCAAGTGGTGAACATGAGTTAGAACCTTCAGTTCAGCAAGAAATTCCTTGGAAGCCTGCATATCCATCTTCTTTATTGCTACTTCCTGCATTTATGTATGTTTATATTAGGTAAAAAAATTCAATTTCTGTTCATGAGTACAGGTAGATAATTTAGACTAAAAAATCGCAAGACTGCTTTGAAATAATACAACGAACCTCGCCTCTTAGCTCTGCATTGTAGACAGAGCCAAATCCACCTTGGCCAATCTTACAAGAGTAATTGAAGTCATTTGTAGCCTTGGCAAGCTCTTCATATGAGAATTCCACTGATTTGTCCACAGTAATTTCTGAAGCACTACCAACAAGAGCAACTGATTCTGAAGTGCTTCCGGAACCTAATACAATGCCATAGAAATATATGATCAAACACCTAAGTTCATAGAAATATTATAAATAAAAAGGAATAATCTATTAGATTAATAGGAGTGTTACCTTGAACAAATTGAATATAAGTATGTTCTTCACGAGATGTTGATGGGAGTAGTGATGCCTCCACCACTTTCTTCCTTCTGTAAAACCCAGCATATGCAAAATATGACAATACTAAAACCCCAGCTATTCCACCAATCGATGTACCAGCAATGACTCCATTTGAAATACCTGTTTTTTACAATCAAATCTTTGTAAACTAAAGAGATACATCACAGAGGCCTAATTTTTTCATGCTTTACTTTTAATATCACATTGAATGATGAGGAGGGAGCTAGGGAAGTACTGAAGCGATAACAAGAGAAGAACAAAAACCTGTACTGCAAAAAAGAGAAGAAAAGGGCAATGAGAGACAAACAGTTGCTAGACATAATCAAATTTGGTAACTTAAAAGAAGTAATTATGTTCATCTTAATTGCACCTATGAAAATGGTGTAATGTACCTTGAGTACTTCATTGGTGGAAAATTTCCGGTTTGATCTGCAAAAAGAAAAGGTGGTTTAGCAGAAAGGAAAATGCTAAAACCATGGATATATTATAGTTTAGATGCTTTAATTTCCATTTTAAAATGGTTCAGCCTTGAATGACCTACTTCGCTATCCAATCACAGCAACCTCTTTACTCGTTTATTCTACCAAGAACAGTCAATGATCCATTGTACAAATTAGAGCTCCTCTCTGTTTTAATACCAGAGGAAGCTAGAAGGAGTTACATACAGTCATACACCCTTACACGTAAAAGTGCAAATCTGTTGCATACTTCTCATAATTGTTTTCACCCCATTCACTCCTTTTATATCAATCTCTCTACGACTTAGTTATTGACATTGTTTCACTTATAACCCCTCTAAAAAAACGTATATTTGTTATGTTATTAAAAAAACATACGTATGAGAAAATATATGTTTTTTACACTATACTAAAAACAGAAACAACATATGCAC
Source organism: Hippophae tibetana (assembly GCA_037013495.1). NCBI lineage: Eukaryota > Viridiplantae > Streptophyta > Magnoliopsida > Rosales > Elaeagnaceae > Hippophae > Hippophae tibetana. The sequence continues at coordinate 30,147,638 of CM072802.1, read as the reverse complement.
GCCATATGGAGGGGATTAAAAACGAGATAATGCTATGAACCATGTCAACTTTGTGGCAAAGTTCGTCACTTTGCAGGGTCTTGTTTTGATATGAATCAGCAATCATCATTACAGCAAAATACTCACAACTCCAGTACCTGGAGCCTTATGAAGTCTGGAGTCTGGGTTTTGAGAGCTACTAAACTTGCCCACTACATTTTTCTACGTTAGCCCACCTATTCTTTCAATTTTTTAAAATTCTAGAATTGCAGATTCCGTTAACACATCTATTGCACATCATTGTTTTTGTAGTTTCTGCAGCTGATAGCAAGTTTTCTCCTTTCCGTGCAAAGACCTTTTTCAGGTTTTTACCACAGAGAGAGGGGGAGGAAAATCCAAGAATTCACTATCTGCAAGCTACTTCATTCTTTAATGTCGTTTATACCTTTTTGTTAATGTTCATTTAAGGAAGAAAAATGTTAGAATCATAGATGACACTCTTAGTCTCACAATGGATTCGCTGCAATATTTTTGTCAAATGATGGATCCTCAACACCATATCACCCAAAATTACAGAAAATGTCATGTATAGTGATACTGTATATGAGCTATGGGAAGAATTAAAGGAACGTTTTTCGCACACCAACAACGTGCATTTATTCCACATTGAACAAGAGATCCATGATTGCATGCAAGAAGGTGTGAGCATTGGAGAATACTATACCAAATTGAAAAGTTTATGGGATAGCCGTGATGCACTATGTCCTCTTCCACACTGTGGAGGAAATGCCGGAAAGGAATTACAAGAATATCAACAAAAGCAGCGAACCATAAAGTTTCTCATGGGTCTTAACACGGTTTACACATCAGTACGCGGACAAATCTTGCTCATGGAACCATTACCTACAGTAAATAAGGTATATTCACTTATTGTTCAAGATGAAAAGCAAAGAGCTGTCTTCACTCAAAGCATAGGAAGGATGCCAGAAGCTGTCGCACTTGTTGCCAGAGATAATCGTCCACAATATCCTCAGAAAAATTACCCACCAAGGAACCCACATCTCAAGTGCAATAGATGCAACAATATAGGTCATAATTCTGAGAATTGCCGAAGTCACCTCAAATGTGATTTTTGTGGTCTCAATGGACACATTTTTGAAAACTACCGAAAGCGTCTCAAATGTAATTTCTGTGGTTTAAATGGACATGACATCAACATGTGTCGGAAGAAAGGAGTAATTCAAGATAAGAGAAACACAAGTTATGGCTTCCCTTCCAAAGCTCATCATACTAACTTTCAGGAAAGCTGAACCGACACAAAGACATCATCCCATAATCTTACATCTGCCCAATATCAAGAGCTCCTTACACTTCTCAATCAATCCAAATCAGGTAGCATGGCAAATCAAGTGACTACTTCTTCAGGTAACACATTATGTGCAACTGTTTTCCATTCAGAAACTCGTTGGATTTTTGATACAGGGGCAACTGATCACATGGTCTATTCCTAAAACCTTATGAGCTCCAGCATTCTAGTCACTAATCGGCATGTGCATTTACCTGATCATTCTCTTGCTCGTGTCACACATATTGGCACTGTGCATTTCTCAAATAATTTCATACTCCATAATGTCTTGTGTGTTCCCTCCTTCAAATTAAACTTAGTTTCAGTAGCCAAACTAACTCAAACCTCATTTTTCCATGTCACCTTCACTAATAGTATGTGCTTTGTTCAGGACAAATGCTCAGGGAAGACGATTGGGATGGGAACTGAGAAAGCAGGACTTTACTACCTGACTATTTCTGAAAAGGCTGGATGTTTCTCTGTTTCAAACACTGCTTCCACCAACTCTCATCTATGGCATCCACGACTTGGTCATTTATCTAATAACAGTTTGCGTGTAATTTCTCTTTCCATCAACACACCTTTTTGTTCCATTAGTGATTGTTCTATTTGTCCATTAGCTAAGCAAACACGTAATCCATTTCTTTTAAGTTCCATCAATACAAAAGCACCTTTTGAAATGATTCATGTTGATATTTGGGGTGGTTATCACATTCCAACACTTAATGGAGCACGTTATTTTCTCACTATTGTTGATGACTACTCAAGATGCACATGGGTCTATCTCTTACATACTAAATCTGATACACGCACATTTCTTACCACCTTCATCAATCTTGTTGAAACACAATTTTCATCCAGAGTTAAAGTCATTCGTAGTGACAATGGACCAGAATTCTCTATGACCCAGTTGTTTTCTACCAAAGAAATCCTTCATCAAACTAGTCGTGTCTCTACCCCTCAACAAAATGGTGTTGCTGAACGTAAACACCGTCATCTTCTCAATGTCGCTCGTTCATTGCTCTTCCAAGCCAATCTTCTTAAACAATTCTGGGGAGATGCCATTCTTACAGCCACATACCTCATAAATCGTACTCCAACACCTGTTCTCAAGGGTAAAACACCATTTGAAGTCCTTTTTCACAAAACTCCTAGGTATGAACACCTTCGTGTTTTTGGTTCCCTTTGCTTTGTCTCTACACATCATGATTGACTTACCAAGTTTGATGCTAGGTCACATAAATTCATATTCATTGGGTATCCATCTGGGATCAAAGGTTATCGTGTCTACAATCTGGAAACAAACAAGACTTTAGTGTCTCGTGATGTTATCTTTCATGAACATGTATTTCCTTATTTCACTTCCGCTGTCAACACTCCAACTCTATTTCCTCCATCAGAAGATACTATTTATGATGACCTACCCAACATTCGTCAATCAACCAATCCAAATATATCACTTGATCATACACCATTTGTCCTTCCAACAATCAACTCAGACACTCTTCATCTTCAAAATTCATCTCCAGAAACATCATCGTCAACTTCTCCACCACACATAATTCCTCCAACACCAGTCACACATAGGCTTCGTCGATCCACCAATGTTCCTAGCTACCTTCAAAAATATCATGTAGAAGATTTCCTACCTTCTTGGTCCTTCCCTTCGTCTCACTCAGCATCGTCCAAAGACAAAGGTACTTCTCATTGTTTATCTCATGTACTTACCTATGACCAATTATCACCTGCACATCGTGCTTTTGCTACTTCTATTTCCATTCTCAGGGAACCAACCACTTTTTCTGAAGCTTTCAATGATCCAAAATGGCGGCTTGCCATGAAACAAGAACTGGATGCTCTTGAAACTAATGGCACTTGGACGCTTCAATAGCTTCCTCCAAACAAGAAACCAGTTGGTTGTAAATGGGTCTACAAAATCAAGTATAATCCTGATGGTTCTGTGGAACGATACAAGGCTCGGTTAGTGGCCAAAGGATATAGTCAGATTGAAGGTTTTGACTACCAAGAAACTTTTGCACCAGTAGCCAAACTTGTCACTGTTCGGCTTCTCCTTGCCGTTGCTGCTATTCAAAATTGGCATCTTCGACAACTCGATGTCAACAATGCTTTTCTCTATGGTGATCTTCATGAAGATGTTTACATGTCCCTTCCACCTGGATTCGGACAAAAGGGGGAAACACGAGTATGTAAGCTACATAAATCTTTGTATGGACTCAAACAAGCCTCACGACAGTGGTTCATCAAGCTATCAACAACACTTAAGCTAGCTGGTTTTAACCAATCCAAGTATGATCACTCATTGTTCGTCCGAACCCGTGGTAATTCCTTCTCTGCTCTCCTTGTCTATGTAGATGATATAATCATAACAGGAAACAATATACAAGACATTGAAGAAACTAAGAATCATCTCATGAGACAATTCAAGCTTAAAGATCTCGGTGAATTAAAGTATTTTTTGGGCATAGAAGTTTCACGTTCCAGGAAGGGAATTGTTCTGTCACAACGCAAGTACGCACTTGAAATATTGGAGGACATGGATTATCTTGGTGCCAAATCTGCCAATTCACCTATGAAACAAAATTTATCCCTCAGCAAGGTTGAAGGGGAATTCATCAGTAATCCCACATCCTATCGAAGACTTGTTGGGAGATTAATATACTTGACCATCACAAGGCCCGACTTAGTGTATGCCGTGCACATTCTCAGTCAATATATGGATAAACCACGACAACCACATTTGGAAGCAGCTCAACGAGTGCTACGATATGTCAAGAACACACCAGGGCAAGGTCTCTTTTTCTCAGCAACTAGTTCATTACAACTAAATGCTTTTTGTGATACAGATTGGGCAAAATGCACAGATACAAGATGATCAACCACAGGATATTGTATGTTTCTTAGAAACTCGCTAATTTCTTGGAAGACTAAGAAACAAAATACAGTCTCACGATCAAGTGTAGAAGCAGAATATCACTCTATGGCAGCAGCATGTTGCGAAGTAACCTGGTTACGATATATTCTGGATGATTTGGGTATCAAACACTCCCAACCAACCAAGTTATATTGTGACAATCAAGCAGCTCTTCACATTGCATCAAATCCAGTGTTTCATGAGCAAACTAAACACATAGAGATCGATTGCCATCTAGTAAGAGAAAAGATTCAAGCTGGAATGATCAAAACTTATCATATCTCTACATTAGAGCAACCAGCAGATATATTTACCAAATCCCTGAGTTTTCCACAGTTCTCAAGCTTACTTAACAAGTTAGGAATAATTAACATATATTCTAACTTGAGGGGGATGTTAAAGAACATGATATCCAGCTGGTGACAACCAACACACCAGCTAGAAGCAGCCACCAAGCTGTTGGTGGGAAAGGATAGGCTGTCCAAGAACATGCCTCTCCATAATTGTGTTTATTTTTAATTATTACAATTTTGCTTTTCTTTTATATAAATAGGTTGTAAACATTCGTTTATTCATCATCAATAAATCCAATTCTTACAGAGAAGAAAAAGAGAGGAATGGAGTTTATCAAATTAAAAGAAATAGTGGTTAAAAAAAGACTAATAGAGAGTAATCGGAAGAGAGTTCTTTCCTCCTCCCTGTGAAGCATAATTAGTATCGACATTTTTAATTGAAATATAGAATGCATATAAATTTACAATACATGATAATTATTATTTTTAAAATAAATTACTTCATTATTTTTAAAGTTAATATAATATGTGTTATAATATAATTATAAATGATGTGTTATTATTTTTACTTTTTAATCAATAGTTTTGGTATGATTTTAACTTAAACTTTGTATGCTTTAGAGATATAAATGATGTTATTTTATTTTATCTAATATTTGATTTAGTGTCTTTAATAAGTGTTTTTAATAGGTTTATGGTGCAATATTATCGCATTTAGATTGTAACATTGATTGACTTAATTTTAAACATATGATGTATCATTTTTCTTATTAAACTTACATTTTAAATTATCATTTATTATATTTAATTTTTTTTGTCTTATTTAGACTTATTAGAAAAAAATGATATATCTTAATTAGTTCTGTTTTATTACATTTTTATCGCAATAAAATTAAATAAGAAAATATAAGATGAATTTTAAAAACTAATATATTTTTTCATAAATCTCATTAATATTTCATTTCAATTACACTTTTAATATAGTTGAACGAACATTAACTTATCGATTATCAATACAAATATAAATTGAGATGATATCTTAATAAAATTTATAGTATAATTTATTAATTTTTATGATCCTTTTTATTTTATTTTTCATAGAGATGATAATAAAATAATATTAGTTGAGATATTTTTTTTAATGAAAACAAATGAGATAAGTAAAAAACAAAAATAATGAAAAATATAAGACATCATTATTTATATTTTGTGAAAGTTTACTAAGAAAAATAATAAAAACTTATATTCAAAATTAACCATATTAAAATTACAATTTAAATTAGATGATGAGATGAAATAAGTTAATATTTAAATAAAATAAAATAAAATTATCATTTAAATTTATTAATAATATTAAATAAAATATAAGATAATTCATTTTATATCCGCATATTAGACCTTTATTTTAATGTATATTTTAGGGATTTCAGGAAAGTTTTAAAAACAGGTGGGTTAACTTCGAGCAAATGTCAACTTAGAAATACTATTGGGTTTTCCCTTTAGAAGCCGGCCTTCCACCATTCCAGAGGCTAAGTTTACGTTAAAAAAAATAGTAATAATAAATTTGTAGTCCAAGCAATAAGTTTTTCGGAATTTTTTAAAGTTCATTATAGTTTCCATCTATAACTCTTTTAGTCTAATAAATCTTTAATAAAATGTAATCTAAATTTTAAATAATAATATTAAATTTATATTTAAATGTGAAAAAAATTTAACATAACATAACAAAATATAATTAATGTCACTATAATTTAGATTTAAGTGAAGAAATTATTATACTAAATCTAATACTATATAGAATGAAAACAATTCACACAATAACTCTTTGACGTTTATTCAAAAGAAAAAAATAAATAATGATTAATTTACTAAAGAATTACTGAACAACTAAGATTTTTAGGGGAAAAAAAGAGAGATACAAGTGATTGTGCATAATAAAGAGAATATTGCTTAGATTCTTACCTTTTTTTTTCCATTCCTAGAAAATGCATTAAGAACTACATAAAAAAATCCATACCATGCAAAAGTGACAAAGTTCCTTAATGTGGGACATAATTTTATCTTTATTTTTGTTGCTGGAGTGAGCTGTGATTTATAGCATCTTTTCACCCATAAAACCATTTTGAAAAGAAACTTTACTTCATATTGGAACTTTTTTTTCTTCTTCCCCTCTTCTCAAAAGGACTAAAAGAATATGCCTTCAGCTAATGATATTTGATGCGTATCACTCTCTATAGAAGTAACCTATAAGAAACCTTTGAAAGAGACAAGAGCATAAACCAAAGGAAGTATGAAGAGACGACAAAGCTAACTCAATCAACCCTACAAATTCCCTATCATGACGCCTAAGGATACCCACTATGCGTAATAAATAAATAAATAAATAATTAGAGTGGTGGAGCTAAATTAAATAAATAGGAAAGAATTTAAATCTTAAAAAAATAAAAAATAAAAATGAATTTATTTCATATCAAATAATATTTTGTGATTTAAAGATGTGATTTTATATTTTTATTCACCAATTTAATTCGGATCAAATCACATTTTTAAGAGATTAATAACTTAATTTATAATATTTATGTACCCACTATTCCTTTTTAATTTCAATTGCTCACCAATAAAAATTCAGAAAAAGAAACAAAGATAAATTACCCAAATGGTTCGTAAATTTTTTTACAATTGGTCCCTTATTTTTTTTTAATCTATTTGGTCCCTTATTTTTAAATTTTTACACACTAGTTACTTTACTTTTTTCTCATAATTTGGTCAATTATTTTTTTAATTTTCATACATTTAGTCAAAAATTAACTTAAAATTATACTTAATTTAAAAGTATGAAAAAAATAAGAGAATTAAAGTCTAAAAACTGAACAATAAATGGATTAAATTATAAGGGAAACAAAATGTAAAAATCAAAACATAAAAACCAAATTATAACAAAAAACGATGAGATCAAAGTGTAATTAATATGTAAAAAAAAATTAATTACATTTGCTTAGTTAAACCAAAAAGAAAAGAAAAGAAAAATCTTCTACTTGAATTCTTAGTTTTGATTACTAGACATTAGTACCAGCAGACATAAGACCCAGATCACATAAGAAAACATACCACCAAATTGGTGCAACAACTGTGACTATTAAGTTCCCCAAAGTGATAAAGTTTACTAACCTCTTGCAGGCACAAAAACTATCCCAACTCCTGAACTGAAATTGCAGCCCTTGTTGCACATCTCCACCAACTCAGCCGGAACAACAGCCTCCGTCGCCAAGGAGGACAAGTTGTCGCCGGGCTGAAGTGGGTATGTCAAAAACAATCCATAATCCTTCGAGATGTGCTTGTTACCACAGGAACAATTTACTGTTACATTGATTGGAACATTATTTGGTACTTTAGTTGGTTCATAAACATTCACCCTTTGAACCCAGTCCTCAGTGGTGAGGTTAGCAAAAGCAATTCGAGCAATTTTGTTATAAGTATTTCCATGTTGGGTTGTGTAAGTAAAAGTATGGCCCATAAAATCTTTGTCCAAGCAATCGCAGGAAAAGGGTACTTTGATTCTAGTACCACTAAAAATGCTATCTTGATTGGGAACTTGAGGATTGTATCTGAGAATTTCAGAGATTTGTTGATCAAATATTTTGCTGATATAAGTCAAATTTGAGCCTTCCCACACATAATATGAAGCTAAGGCAAGTTTGCATCCACTTTTACACTTGGCTTTGGCTTTTAAGGATAATAGGAGAAGAATATGAAAGACAAAGAAGTGCTTAAGTGGTATGCTTCTCTTGGATTGTAAAATCATTTTGGGTAGCACAAAGAAAAGGGACATTGGAGATATTAATTGTACGATTGCTGATCATTTGGCATCTATATATATGTGATTTTGGAGGCTTAATCATTGTGATTTTGGCATCTATATATATGTATATATTATATGCTAGTTTGATGGTTCATAAATTCAATTGTTTATTTATTTGTTCAAGGTAAATTATATTTTATATCTCTGTTGGATTAGTTACAAATTTTCCTTTGCCTTCAATCATTGATATGTAAAAATATATATATATATATATCTTCCCAACCTAATGATCGGTGGTACATTTAAGAAATTGTGTATAATTTTTATTGATTATGTTAACAAAGATAACAAGCATAATTTTCTATTAGATGATCAATTAGCTAGATAGAAATTTTTAAATGTAACACAAACATTAAGTTAAATAAATTAAAATTTGTAGGCAAATTTGACACTGGTTCAATATGTTGGGACATAAAACATGTTTTGCAAATTTATTTATTATAAAATAGAAATTATGCTTTATCTTTCTATGAATTACGCCTGAAAAATTGCATTGAAAAATAATTCTTAATTTAATAAGAGAATAAACTGCAAATAGCATCAATTTTTCCCTTTTATTTTTTCTATTGTTTCCTTACAAATTAACTTGTTATTTTATTTTAGAGAAGGAGTATTTAGTGTTGGAAATTACGCAAACTTTCGATAAGTTAGATTTATGTGAAAACAATAATAGAAAAATAACACACAAATTTGATAACGGAGTTCGACCAATCTTGTTTACGTCTCCGGACCTACTGCATATCTTTTTACTGAAATGGGAGAAATGATACAAGGTATTTACAACGCTCATAACTCATAACCCAATTACGTATCTAAGTTTTTCTCTCAATTGGAATGAACATTTTGATGATTAATTCATTACAATTACGCATCTATTTATAGGGAAATTCACTCATTGAATTACTCCTTAAATTAATGGTTCCTTGAATTAAGCTCATTGTTTTGCTCCATGTGTTCCATGTTTTTCTCCTTGTTTTGCTGCATGTGTTCCTTGTTTTGCTCAATGTTTTGCTCCTTAAATTAAAGAACTTTATAACAATCTCCAAAAATCTCTCACTTGAAGACTGATTTCAATTTGTCTTCACACCTTGATTAATGCAATAACTTTTCTAATCTTGTTACTCTAACAGACCAACTAAAGTTGAGCACAACTTCAGTTCCATGGCAAGCTCCCACTTGTTGGCATCTCGAGTCTAACAAGCTTCATCATAACATTCAGGTCACCCTCTATCAATCAACAACATATAGTTCATGTATCTCCTGTTAGGTATATGAGGTCAAGAAGACCTTTTCAATACAAGAGTTGGAGTAAGAGGTTGTGGTGTGTCGGACTACTGCGCACTACTCTGTCCAACGAGTTCCTCTGGTTGAGGACTTGCTACAATTGGTTCCTTCACGGAAATATCTGGGACATCATCTACATCTATAAATATTGACTCATTCTACTTTGAGTCATTGGTGTCTGTTTTATGCATGTCCTTATACATCACTTTTTCATTGAAAATCACATCTCTGCTACAAATCACTTTCTTATTTTCGTCATTACAAATGCGGTAGCCAAACTCATCTTCACCATAGCCGATAAAGGTGCATTTCTTAGATTTGGGATCAAGCTTATTCCAGCCTTAATCACTAATATGCACAAATATTACACAGTCGAAAACTTTTAGATGTGATAGTTTTACCTCTTTTCTTTCTGCTTCATACCTTCTATGGTATTCTGTGCTCCAATGGAACATATGGGTCTCGATTGATCAAGTAAGCTGTTGTGTTGACTACTTCGGTAGACCTGACTCTATACGAATGCTTTTGGCTCTTTCTGTCAATGTTTGGTTCATACCCTCAACTACACCATTGTGTTGAGGCGTGTCTGACACAGTTCTTTCCATTCTGATCCCGTGCTTATAGTAGAAATTTTAGAATCTATAGTGTTTTCATATTCACCACCATTGTAGGTTCTGAGCTTTTTGATCTTTAAACCTGTCTCATTTTCAACCATAGCTTTCCATCTTCTGAAAGCCTCAAATACTTCAGACTTATGCTTTAGAAAGTAAACTATACCTTCAGAGAGTGATCATCGATGAAAGTCACGAAGTAGTGTTTCCTACCAATGGATGAGACATTTGTTGGTCCCTAAACATAAGAATGGATAAGTTCTAGCCTTTCCTTCTTTGGGGTTCTACCACTTGTCTGAAAGTTGGCTCTCTTTTTCTTTCCAAGTATGCAATATTCGCACATGTCTATCTCTGCAAACTATAGGCCTAGAAGTTTTCCCTTTGAGTGCATAATCTTCATCCCTTTCTCACTCATGTGGCCTAGTCTTTGGTGCCACAGATTTTGTGTTTCATTGCCTACTGCAACTACGATTGAACAACGTGCCCCTGATGTCATGTAAAAGTGCCACTCTTTTTGCCTCGAGCAACTGTCATTGCGCCCTTTGAAATCTTCCAATCATCACCATGGAAGATTGTAGTGTAGCCTTCATTGGCCAATTGCCCTACTGAGATTAAGTTCTTTCTTAGGTCGAGAATATGTCTGACATCCTTTAGCTCCCAAACAGACTCGTTCAACTTAATATTCACTACACCTTTGCCAATAATAGCACATGGTTGGTCATCACAAAGATATACCTTTCCAAGGTTTCCGAGGACATATTTCTCAAAAATTTCTTTCTATGAAGTAGCATCGAACGATGCTTAAGAGTCTAACACTCAAGATTCTTCCTTGCTCTCCAAAGAACATATTAATGCATCATCTCTTCCTGAGGTGGAAGTAACATTTGCCTCTGCCTTCACTTGTTTGTCCTTCGGTGCACTCTTGCACTGATTTTTGTAGTGCCTGGTTCTCCCACAATTGCAACACTCGATAGTCTTTGAGCTATGGAAATTATTAGGATTCCTGGATTTGGACCTCCTGTCCTTTGATCTATCTCGGTAGTCTGTTCTGCCATATCCATTCCCTCTGGTTGAATTTCTTCCTCTTGACTCTATATGCAAAACTGAAAAGGTTGACGATTCACCCGACTCTCTACGTCGGATTTCGTCACTAAGAACCAGATCACAAACATTGAACTCAACTGGGTTATTACTTCCTGACGAGCTACTCACAACCGTGACAGTAACATTCCAACTTTCTGGTAGAAAAGACAAAAGTATCAATGCTCCTACTTCTTTATCGAATTCAATTTCCACTAAACTCAACTGGATTGTGACTGTGTTGAGTTCATTGAGATGTTGAGCTACTGATGTGCCTTCTGTCATCCGTAAATTGAACAAATGCCTCATCAAGTGTACTTTGTTTGAGGTTGATAACTTCTCATACATATTGGAAAGAGCTATCATAAGACCCGTTGTGGTCTTTTCCTTTACTATGTTGAAAGCAACATTACAGGATAACGTCAATCGAATAACTCTGAATGCTTGTCTATCTAGAAGATTCCAATATTCTTCCTTTATAACCTTTAGCTTCTTCCCTGAGAAAGGTTGAATTAGATTTCTTTGATACATATAATTCTTTATCTGTATTTTCCAAAACCTAAAATCTGTGCCATCGAATTTCTCGAGTTTCACCTTTCCTTCATCTACATCCATTTCTTTCACTCAAATCTGACTTCCTTCGGATCATTTTTGACTATTTCTGCAAACCACTGTGTATTAGAACATCTCTGTCAACAAACAATATCGTCAACAAATTTCACTATTCACATGAATAGTATCCTTGCAAGAAAATGACAGAAATCACCACCCAAAGCACTGATACTAGTTGTTAGAAAATTATGCAAATTCTCGATAAGTCAGATTTATGATAAATCAAGAATAGAAAAATAACACATAAATTTGATAACGGAGTTCGACCAATCTTGCTTACGTCTCCGGACCTGCTGTAGATCTTTTTACTAAAAGGGGAGAAATTATAAAAGGTGTTTACAACACTCACCACTCACAACCCAATTATACCCAAAAAAATTACTCTCAATTGGAATGAACACTTGGATGATTAATTCATTACAATTACACATCTATTTATAGCAAAATCTACTCCTTGAATTACTCCTTAAATTAATGGTTCCTTGAATTGCTCATTGTTTTACTCCTTAAATTAAGGAGCTTTATAATAATCTCTAACATTTAGTATCTTCCATATAATCATATATTGTAAGGAAATGTATGCAACCAAGTGGGTTAAAGTTAGAGAACTTTTAGTGGCAAAACATATAACCATATAATTGTTATGCTAAAGATGCTCTCACTCTCATTTGCATTCTCACATTTATTGAAATCAAAGATGAGATGACATTTAACTTTTTTAGAAATATTTAATTAATCGTCACGCAAAAAAAAGGTAAAAAATACAGATAGATGATGAATGGTAGCAATGGTCTACTAATTAAGATCAAAGTATAGAAAAATTTACTAACTTTTAGGTGAGATACTACAAATCCATTAACTATTAAAAATGTAGTGTATGCTACCAAAATAATGCACCTATATGTAAACCTTATGAAGGCATAGCTTATGTGTGTAAAGGGTTATAGTTTGCACTAGTTTTCTAAGCTCTTGTTTGGCAACTGATATACTTGTATCCAGGGATAGTAAAGGGCTATAAATAGAGTTTGTTATAGGTAGTTAGTGTAGATAATCTTAGAGTAACTAAATGGATCCAATGTGTAGCAAGAATAGGCTTGAAAACTATTCTTGAAGTGAGGCTTGTGGTGCGAGTGTTAAAAGGAAACTTTGCCCGAGAACTGATGATCATGGTTAGTGCATATGCAACTTATTGATCGAGTCTTTATAGTGAAGAGTTTCTATGTTGTAATCATAATAAATTACGAGGAGTATTGATGGATTATTCATTAAATTCATTGAGTTGTTATATCAATTTCATAACAATTGATATCAGAGCTTTCTCAAGAAGATCAAGAAACTATACTTGAGTTACGAGATTAATCTAACTGAGAAGAAAGAAGTTGGGGGTCATTGAAATTGGAGATTGATGGAAGTATTGATTTTGGTATATGGCACAAGAAGAATGAGGTTATTCTTGTACAATAATAAAAAGTATCCATTGCCTGGAAGAAACACCTACACATGCAGCTAAGACAACTACCCAGAGAAAAACTGAGATTCTTGAAACTACATTGACAGGCATAATCCTCAACCTATCTGATTATATGATCAAGAAAGTGAATGATGAGACTTTTCCATATGGATTATAGACAAAACTCAAGAGCTTGTTTCTAAAAAAAAAAAATCAATCAAGATCTTCTTGAAGAAGAAACTATTTGGCTTTAGAATGGATCCTTCAAAAGCTTGGGAACTCAATCTTGATGATTTCAAGAAAGTAACAATAGAGTTGGCATAAGAGCTACCATAGAATATGGAAGAGACAACCTATCCTTAAATGTGGTTATATCAGTTCTAAGGTCTAAAGAGTTTGAGATGAAATCAGGTAATAAAATAATGTTTACAAGGATTGATGCTTTATCTGTAAAAGGAAGAAGCAAGGAAAAGGAGTTCAAGAACTCTAAGTCATAGTCAAGATCCAAATTGAGGAACAAGAAAGACTACAAGTGTTTCATTTTCCACAAGGAAAGACATTTCTTGAGAGAATTCCATGATTGAAAAAAGAAGTTTAGAGTGACTAAGTGTATTTTGAATCAGATTCCTTGCAAACTATCACTCATAAATAAATAAATAAAATTGACAGCGTTGCAACAGTGGAAATAGTGATTGATGAGATTGCAAGGTTAAGCCAAGGAAATGAATTTTTATTTCAGTATAGGCCAAAAGTTATGAATCAAATTACACATGCAATAGCAACCTATGCTTTTAACTTAGATGAAGATGTAATTTGGATCTCTGTTATTCCAGACTTTCTTTTAAATACTGTTTCTAAGGATGTATTCTCTTTGGAGATTTCAAGATACTTATTAATAGAATATATTCATTATTTAAAAAAAATTGCAGCAATTCTTCGAAGAATCAATACACATTTAGATATGTTTATAATGATTTCTATTAAATGAGTTGTTAGAAGAATCACAATTTTAATACGAACTTAATCAAGTTCTAAATAGCAGAATTAAACCTATTCTCCTTCTTTGTGTGAATCTTTTAGGAAACAAATAATAGAGCTCAAAATGAAAACATGCATAAAATCAACACAAACAATTTACGTGGAAAAACCTTCCCGGTGTAGGAAGGAAACAAACACGACACTCCTCTCCAAAACTTCCACTATCAAGAAACAATTGTACAACAGTTCTCTCTAGCTAAAACTAGAGACAAACAATCAACAACATCATCAAGAATACACTTCTTGAAAACTAACAATTATTTCAAGAGAATGGAGAAATCTAACCCAATTCGTAGTCACTGTTCACGGCTCATATTTTCCAAAACCGGTTAGCCAAATCCAAATCACACCGTACATATTAAAGAGTATTGAGTCGTGAACCTTCCTGCAAAATTTCAGCTTAATCGGACCACAAACGGCCTTCCATCGGAGCACTTGATGAAGACTTGCTGGAGAGGGAAAAACTGCTTTCTTTTCTGCAGATTTCTCTAGATGTTGCAACTCTTATTTTTTTGCAAAATACACACACAACAAACCCAAAATAGGTTTATTAATTAAAGCAATGAAATGACACAATTCCCTTCTTACTCCATGGCCTTTTAAACCACATGGGCTTCACTTGGGCTCCTCCAAACCAAGAGGAAAACCCAACAAATCTCCCCATTTTTCGATTAGATGGAGGGATCCGCCATCCCAGCAATTGAACAACAAACTTCAAGTTTTTCTCTTGACACTACTTTTGTCAACATGTCAGATCCATTCTCATTAGTGTGGATTTTCTCAAGTTCAAGTAACTTATTGTTAAGAGTATCCCTTATCCAATGATACCTCACATCAATATGCTTTGATCTTGAGTGAAACGCCGAGTTCTTCGCTAGGTGAATAGAACTCTGATTATCGCAGAATAACACATATTTATGTTGCTTGAAACCAAGTTCCCTCAAGAACTGTTTCATCCACAACAACTCCTTACAAGCTTCAGTTGCTGCAATAAACTCTGCCTCTGCCGTAGAAAGTGCAACACACTTTTGCAATCTTAACTGCCAAGAAACTGTTCCACCAGAGAAAGTAATTAGATAACCTGAAGTAGACTTATGAGAATCTTCATCTCCTGCTAAATCTGAATTAGTGTATCCAACTAACACTGGTTTTCCACTTCCAAAGCTAAGTGTTAACTTGGAAGTACCTCGAAGATATCTCATAATCCACTTTACTGCATCCCAATGCTCTCTTCCTGGATTCGAAAGAAAACGACTAACAACTCCAACTGCATGAGCTATGTCTAGCCTCGTACACACCATTGCATACATTAAGCTTCCTACAGCTGAGGCATATGGAACCTTTTCCATATCTTCCTTCTCTTTATCTGTTGAAGGCCCTTGACTCGATCTCAACTTAAAGTGATTAGATAAAGGAGAAAAAACCACTTTAGCTTTATCCATATGAAACCTTTCAAGTACCTTGTTAATGTACTGTTCCTGTGATATGTACAACTTCTTTCTTTTCTTGTCTCGACAAATTCGAATACCAAGAATTTGTTTTGTTGGCCCCAAGTTCTTCATGGCAAAGGACTTACTCAAATACTTCTTCAAATTATCAATTCTTGAAGAATTTTTGCCAACAATCAACATGTCATCAACATAGAGCAATAAAATGATAAAGTCATCATCAGAGAATTTCTGCAAAAAAACACAATGATCAGAAGTAGTCTTCTTATAACCATGCTCCCCCATAATTGACTCAAACTTCTTATACCATTGTCTAGGTGCTTGCTTCAATTTGTAAAGGCTTTTCTTTAACCGACATGCATAATCCTCTTTTCCTTTAACCTCAAAACCCTCTGGTTGCTCCATATAAATCTCTTCCTCCAACTCACCATGAATAAAGGCAGTTTTCACATCTATTTGCTCAATTTCTAAATCCAAGCTTGCTGCTAGACCTAGAAAAACACGCATGGAAGACATCTTCACAACAGGAGAGAAAATATCATCAAAGTCGATACCTTTTCTCTGACTGAATCCCTTGACGACCAGTCTAGATTTGTATCATGGTTGTGAATTTTGTTCTTCTTGCTTCACTCTGTAGACCCACTTGTTCTTCAAAGCTCTCTTACCCTTAGGCAACTTTACCAGCTCAAACGTGTGATTGTCATACAATGACTGCATCTCATCTTCCATAGCACCAACCCAGTGCACTCTGTTTCCATATTCCATCGCTTTTGCATAACATTGAGGCTCTCCCTCATCTGTCAATAACACATACTCATCTGTATCATACCGTGTGGAAGGACATCGGTCTCTGGTAGACCTTCTGGATGGAATTTCTGGTTCTAACAACTGATCAGTAGTCTGATGATTTGTTTCAGCTTGCATATCTACATCATCTAAACCTTGTTAGTCATCTTGAACATTTTGTTCCATCTGTACTGATAAAGGAACTAGATCTAGGTCAATCAAATCATCGCTATACTGATGGACTCATTTTTATATCTTTTCAACATCTTGTATAGTTTGATCTTCTATAAACATAACATCACGACTCCTTACCATTTTCTTCTCAACTGGATCATAAAATCTGTAGCCAAATTCATCCAGACCATAACCAACAAAGATACACTGTCGTGTCTTCACATCGAGCTTAGATCTCTCATCTTTTGGTATATGCACAAATGCCTTACAACCAAAAATACGAAGATGATCATAAGAAACATCTTTGCCAGTCCAAACTCTGTTTGGTACATCAAACTGAAGAGGAACACATGGTGTGAGATTAAGAACATGTACAACTGTATTCAAAGCCTCACCCCAGAAAGATCTTGGCAACTGAGCCTACGAAAGAAGACATCTTACTCTTTCAACCAATGTCCTGTTCATTCTCTCAGTCAACCCATTTAACTGAGGAGTCTTGGGAGGTGTCTTTTGATATCGAATTCCCTGATGCCTGCAATACTCATTAAAAAGACCTGAATACTCTCCCTCATTATCTGTTCTGATGCACCGAAATTTCTTCCCAGTTTGTCTCTCCACTAAGGCTTGAAACTATTTAAACACATCTAATACTTGATCTTTGCTCTTCAAGGTGTACACTCATAACTTTCTTAAACAATCATCTATGAAGGTCACAAAATAACTGGCACCACCCAAAGTTTTTGTCTTCATAGGACCACATACATCTGAATGTACCAAATCAAGTATGTATTGTTTTCTTGAAGGAAGGGAACTCTTGAAAGAAACTCTATTTTGCTTCCCTGCGAAACAATAAGTACATCTTCTTAAACAAACATCATTCATTCCAGAAAGAAGATTCTTTTTGGTAAATACTGCCAAGCCTTTCTCACTCATGTGAGCAAGTCTTTTATGCCACAATTTTGATGTGAGCTCATCTGTCACAGCATTAATAATGCCTTTAAAGAGTCTCGCCTACAGTATATACAAACTGGAATGCTTGTTCCCACGAGCAACAACCATATCATCTTTAGTAAGTTTCCATTGACTATTACTAAAGGTATTGCAATATCCTTCATCATCAACTTTACCTGCAGAGATCAAGTTCAAACGAATTTTAGGAATATGTTTTACCCCTCTAAGAAGTAGCCGCGTGCCATTATTCATCTCCAAACACACATCTCCAATACCAATGACTTTAACCAAGCCATCATTACCCAACTTCACTGTCCCAAAGTCACCTGTTGTATAGGATGTAAAGAAGTCCTCTCGAGATGTAGCATGAATGGAGGCTCCACTATCAATAACCCAACTGACCTAGTGACATGCAACATTGACACCATCTTCATTATAAACAACGAGAAAGTCTTCTGAACTAGCGGTGGCAACTCGATCATTTTCCTTGCCAACATCACCCTCTTGTTCTTTGTCTTTCTTCTTGTTATCCCGCTTCAACTGTCTACAATATTTCTTGATGTGCCCTTTCATACCACAGTGATGACACTCAACATTAGAAAACTTATTGGACTGGCTTCTTCCTTTTTCTTTGCTCTTGAAACCTCTGCTTTTACTCCTTCCTCTTCTTTCTGTAACCAAAATCTCTGACTGTTGAGAAGACCCATGTGATTTTCTTCTCATTTCTTCATTCAAAACACTGCTCTTAGCCAGATCCATATTGATTACACCATTTGGAGCTGAGTTACTTAATGACATTCTAAATGTTTCCCAAGAGTCCGGCAATGTACCCAATAAACACAACCCCTAAATCTCATCATCAAACTTGATACCCATTCCAACTAACTGATTGATTATTCCTTGGAACGTATTCAAATGATCTGTTAACGGAGTTCCATCTTGGTACCTTAAAGCCATCAACTGCTTTATAAGAAACATTTTATTATTTCCTGTTTTCCGAGCGTACAACTCTTCAAGTTTATTCCATAGTGACTGTGCATGTATTTCTCCACTAATATGATTCAAAACATTATCATCTACCCATTGCCTTATATACCCACAAACTTGTCGATGTAACAAAGTCCATTCTTCTTCAGACAATTTTTCTGGCTTTTCAGAGGCAAACACTGGTAAATGAAATTGTTTGACATAAAGAAGATCTTCCATTTTTCCTTTCCAAGTGTGATAATTAGAAACATTCAAAGTAATCATTCTACTCAAATTTGCTTCCATTATTCAACACAAGAAATTCCACAATAATAACCACAGCTCTGATACCACTTTGTTAGAAGAATCACAATTTTATTACGAACTTAATCAAGTTCTAAACAGCGGAATTAAACTTATTCTCCTTCTTTGTGTGAATCTTCTAGAAAACAAATAATAGAGCTCAAAATGAAAACATGCACAAAATCAACACAAATAATTTACGTGAAAAAACCTTCTCGGTGTAGGAAGGAAACAAACACGGCACTCCTCTCCAAAACTTCCACTATCAAGAAACAATTGTACAACAGTTCTCTCTAGGTAAAACTAGAGGCAAACAATCAACAACATCATCAAGAATACACTTCTTGAAAACTAACAATTATTTCAAGAGAATGGAGAAATCTAATTCAATTCGTAGTCACTGTTCACGGCTCATATTTTCCAAAACCGATGAGCAAAATCCAAATCACACTGTACAGATTAAAGAGTTTTGAGTCGTGAACCTTCCTGCAAAATTTCAGCTTAATCGGACCACAAACGGCCTTCCATCGGAGCACTTGATGAAGACTTGCTGGAGAGAGAAAAACTGCTCTCTTTTCTACAGATTTCTCTAACTGTTGCAACTCTTATTTTTCTGAAAAATACACACAACAAACCCTAAATGAGTTTATTAATTAAAGCAATAAAATGATACAATTACACTTCTTATTCCATGAGCTTTTAAAACACATGGATTTCATCACTTATACTCCTCCAAACCAAGAGGAAAACCAACCTAGCTAACTTAAAATGTTAATATGTTAGCTCATATATTAGTTAATTGTGTTCTTTACCATCATTTTGACGGGAGAATTGATCGTAATTTTTAGCAAAATAAAGGAAAAGTTTATTTGAATATATGTTAAAGAAAACAATTGTTTATATTGCGAGGCGAAGCAGTAAAAGTGTTTTTTTTTTTTAAGCTGTCAAAGGAAATCATATAATGCAACTAAGTCTTATATCTTTTATGTAATGATGCTGTTCAAATCATCTCTTGTTTGATCCAATTTTAGCATATTTCATGAATGAGAATGAGTTAAGCAAATTTTTAATATAAAGTTTTGTGCGTAAAATGTTCATATATTCGTTTGAAAATGAGAATTAATTTGGTTGATAAAAAATTTATACATCTTTGAGAAATTTTCAAATTGATTTGTAACACCTTACAAGGGTTTGAAATTTATAAATGAAGATTGGGAAAATAAATAACAAGGTTGGTATAATGCCTTAAATAGTAAGATTGATCAATAAAGTTTAATTATGTTTTTAAACTTTTTATAAAAATTATTAAACTATTTATTTAAATATTATAATTTAATAATTTATTCTCGTTATTTTAAACTAAAATTTGTAATAAGATTTAATCAATATTATTTAATATAAGATGATTATGTGTTTATTTATCTATATATTTGATTTTTTTTTCATTTCATCAAAATATAATTTATTGGCTCAATATTTTTTTCTTTTCTATTATAAAATATTTATTATTTGATTAATTTTTTATATAATTTTTTTTATAATAAAATTAAAAATACTAAAATAACTAAAAATAATAATATTTAAAATATGGTTTGGATTCATATTTTTCATTCGAAAGGTAAATATTTTAAGTAGGAATGAAAAAAAAATTAAAAATTAGATTGAGAAAAGGAGAGAAGCCCAACCCCGATCTATCACGTTAATAATCCTGTGATAAACCTTTCATTGAAAGAATTAAATCTTTTACTAGTTATTGTTTTTACTTATTAAATCCAAACATACATTCTTAATTTAAAGCTTAAAATATTTTTTATTAATAATTCTAAATTATCACATATTTTGTGAATGTAAAATGGATAGTTAAAATTTAAAAATAAATATAAAAAAGTAAAGAAAAAAAAACAATAATCCAAGGACAATGAGGTAGGTAAAAATGTAGGGACGAATCATGACAATGGATAGAACGTAATGCATCAACATTAGGCATCCCATTTGCCACTACTTGCCAAAGTTTTGTTCATTTGTGGATAAGAAAACGGATTAGAAAGTCTAGTTTTACTAATATACGAGGCAATCTTCCAAAGCGCTCTTAATCTCAAAGACTATTGGACTTCACAATAGATCCAAATTTGTCTTTTAAGACATCTTGGTTATGTTTAGTTTGAAATAATTTTTATTATCATCCCATTCCTATCATTCAAAGTTTTTTTTTTTTTTTGGGCAATGCAGATATTTTTGGGAAGTGAAAATTAAACTAGTGGACTTGTTTAACTTCTAAGAAGACGAAGACGATATTCTGCAAATATCAGTTCAGTTCAATCAGATATTCCTAGTTAGTTATCCATGGAGTCCTCTGCAGCAGTTATACCACTTTATCATCAGCGCTATTTTCTATTCCTATCCAAACCCACCAAAAAAATTAAAGCTTATCCTTGCTGGCCATATTCTAATAAACCCAGGGCTTCTCAAATACCCACTCGTTTACGCTGCCAAAAAATGTTTGTTCCTGGTGGGTCTCTTTCTTTCTCTTCCCTCATTTTTTTTTCTTCTTTTAAGAAATGGTTATCAAGATGGTTTCACTCGTATGAATTTAAGGGTTTGGAGAAGCATCACCAGAAGCAAAGGCAGCAAAACAACTGCATAATTTCTTCAATTATGTTGCGGTTAACATCGTTACTGCCCAACTTGAGGTTCTCATCATCCCTTTTGATATTTAAATTTATTTTATTTTATTATTATTATTATCTGAAAATACCCGAGTCAGAGACATTTGCTAACTTCCTTTGTTGTATCCAAAGGTAAAAGAGCCTTTTCAATATTCACTTACATGATTTGCTCCGAAATTTGCAATAATAAGCAACTCATTTAACTATAAATTTAACAGATAAACACATATACACTCCCGAGCAAGGGTCCTTTTCACTCTAGTTTTCATGGATACTCAACCTAAAATCACTGAAACACCATATAATGCTCAAACGTAGTATTTCTCTTCTAATATCTGCAACTACAACCTTCATATAAACCCCAATTTCAATGTCGGATTTGATGACAAAATAGCAATTGAAGCATCTAACCATTGTCTATGGACTTCACAGTTTCATTGATGGATCAGCCATCCCACCTCCAAAAATAATATTAAAAAAAACCATCGAAACCGTGGACCAAACAACTGGGGAAGCTGGAATTTATGAGCAGCTTGAAGAAAATCCAGATTATAATGTCTGAGATAGGAAAGACAGTGCAGTGAAAAACTAAATTTATTCTTCACTTACCTGCAACTATCTCACACATCTTATGGCTAAAAACACAGCTTATGAATATTGTGTTGCATTACAAAATGCTTTTACTGATGACTCACAAGTAAGGATTATTCAGCTGAGATGACAGCTTCAAACAATGAGAAAGGGAGCCATGACAATGGAAACTATATTAGCGCTACAAGAGAACTAATTAATCATGATAAACCACGTGAATAGGTACTCTATGTGCTTAGTGGATTGGATATGAACTATACCTCATTTGTGACCAATATAACCAACAAAAAGCAAATACCCAATTGGATGAAGTTTTTTCAAAAATGAGGACTCATGAACAACAATTGCAGAGAATGAATATGCATGTTCCTATGCTAATTCAAGCTAATCTAGCTAAACCTTGTGCAACAACTTTTTTTCCCACCAATCCATCTGGTTTTATTGGTTCTATGTCTTTACCCTTTTTAGCCTATAACTTTGCCTCGACAGATAACACTAACCCTTTCTTTTCAGCACTTTTATCTAACACTACTCATACACAAACACTAGCTGCTACTCAACCTATTCCTAATTACCTTTCAACTCAACCAGACATACAAAACCTAATACTAATACCACAACAATCGTACTACTCTAATGATAGGTATCATCCATAGTCTCAGTACTACACACATAATAGACGCACATATGTCAACTACATAATAATTTGTAGAAAATTTGGCTACGTAGTTGCTAAGTGTTATTTTAGATATATGGCTTCAAAAAATGGCCCTCAACCACCACTACTAAATTCTTCAAATTCAAATCCACCAAGGCAACCTCAAGCTCATTACACAGATGTCCAACCTATGCCTTCTTCAAACTTTTATTGCCCACCAGTTACTCAATTTCAATACCCTACACAAACTCCACCTCAGTTTCCTTCATTTCTACTCTCAACTTCATTTGACTTGAGCTCTATACCACCATAAATTGTTAACCCTTCCTTTCCTGCTTTTGAATCATCTTCAAATCTTATGTCTAACCAATCCCTGCAATCTCATTTTGAACCATCAGTGTTTGGATCTATACCTTCATCTCACATCTCTGCACCTATGAATCATTTTGCAATGTATGCTAATCCCTCACCAACGCCAACATTCACAAAAACCTAGTTAACAATCTCTGGTGAACCTGTTGCTTAAGAAACTGTTAGATATAACTTGGTATCTAGATATAGGAGCTAGCCTCAATCATACACTAGGAAAGAACAAGTTATGCTAAGCAATGGTTGTTTTGTACCTATTACACAATCTGGTTTTGCTACCTTACATATTGATGGTCATGTTCTTGTTTTGAGTACACTATTACATGTTCCTTCCTTGGCAAAAAATGTACTCTCTGTGAAACAACTGTGCCTTGACAATAATATTACTATAGCCTTCTTGCCTAACTCTTTTCATATTAAGGATTTATCAACGAGAACTTTAAGCTTGGATGGTGGTGTTAAAGATGGCTTATACAAGTTAGCATTGCCCTTGTCTCTCTTTCAAAATCAGATATTAAGCTCTGGATCTTCTAACAAATCAGATTCTTAAGAGTATGAGTAAGACTGTTTAGTCAAATACTTCTTATAGTTTATCAAATGGGTAAGTTTCATAGACTGCCTCTTACTACTCTTCATCTTAGATTTGTTGTTCCTTTTGAAATAGTCCATGTTGACATTTGGAGACCTTCTCCAGTTATTAGTAGTAATGAAATGCGTTATTTTCTACTATTTGTTAATGACTATACTAGATATAAATGATTATTTGTTATGAACAATAAAGGACAAGCTTCACAATTATTTCATTGTTTTCATGCTTTAGTGGAAAGACAATTTAATTATAAAATAAAACATCTACATAGCGATGAAGGTGTTCAATTTAAAAGTCTTTAGCCCTTCTTATTTCAAGGTGGGTATCTTACAAGGATATCATGTCCTTACACTCCATCCCAAAATAAACCTGTAGAAAAACAAAATAAGCATGTTGTTGAAACTAGGCTATCTATGATGGCCAAAGGTGATAACCCTTTAAAGTTTTGGGAATATGCTTTTCAAACAGCTACATTTCTTACAAATAGACTACCCTCACACACTTTAAACCACCAAGGTCCTTTTCAATTTTTGTTTCATATTTTTTCTGATTACACTATATTGAAAATGTTTGGGTGTCTTTGTTTTCACTTCTTAAGACTATAATTCAAATAAACTAGAACCAAGGTCAAAGCCATGTGTTTTTCTTGGCTATGCTATTCATTACAGAATAAATTGGTGTTTGGAACATAATTTGATATGTAAACCCGCATCGGTGTTTTGATGAGCATAATTTCCCATTTCAAAAATCAGAAACCACTTTGGAACCGGAACCACAATCTTTATCCAACACCAAACTATTGACCTATGGTTTGTTTCTTTATCCATGACAGTGCAGCTTAGCACTAGTCACAAGGACACATCCACTTTTGGTAATAATTCAGGTCCTAGCTTTAATGTTGTTCCAAACATGTCACCAAAGCAATAGCTACCTGCTTATCTTCTGGCATCTCAATTGCAGGGCACAATGTCATAGTACCTTCTGTCCAAACTGTGACCACATCTTTGAGTGTGACAAGTCCTTATGCTTCCCATGTTGACTCTATTATTTCTACACGCGTGAATACTACATATCTCAATTTATTATCTCCTACTCCTATTCACTCACCCATTTCTCTCAACATCATTCAGCAAGCTCTTCTAGTCACCCATCTTCTCCTAACTCGACTTCAAACACTTCATCACCTATTTCCAGTTCACCTTTGTGTTTTAACCCAAATGGTATGACTCTAATAGTTGATCTTGAGGGTCCACCTCCTCATTCTTCCTCTCTAAATACACACTCTATGCTCACGCATTCAAAGCGTGAAATATTTAAACCCAAGGTTCTTTTTGTCTCCTATCATTTATCAGAACCTACATCAACAAAGGAAGCCCTTAAAAGTGTTGAGTGGCTCACTGCAATGCAACAAAAGTATGAAACTCTTGTAAACAATGATACATGGGTACTAGTACCACCTCCCACTCAGAATTCTTGAGAAATACAAAGTCAAAGTTGTTGCCAAAGGGTACAATTAAACTGAAGGTATTGACTATCAAGAAACTTTCAGTCTTGTTGTCAAACCTACAACTATCAAAATTGTGATTACTCTTGCTTTGATATGTTACTAGAATATTCAACAATTGGATGTGAAGAATACTTTCTGTAGAAAATCAATCTAGGCGTATGATTGGTTCCTAAGCAACCCTTGATTTTTAGGAGATAGTTTCCTGATTTTTAGGATGCAGTTTCCTAATTTTCAGGGTGACTTTCAGCTTTATTTTCCACTTTGTATTAGTGTATCCCAGTTGTATTTTAGTGTATTACAACTTTGTATTTTAGTTATAACATTAGTATATATATATATATGATCTGTATCAAAAAATTATAGTAGAGAAGAAAGGGAATAAGAATAATACAACTTTAAGAAAACTTGTTTTCTTTGGGAAGACCTTCAGGCCTAGTAATAAAATCAGCAGATGTTATAAATTGGTGTTGAAAAATGCCAAGGATAAAGGCCTTCACACACAAAACAAGCTCTCTTAAAGTTGTATTATTCTTATTCCCTTTTTTTACTATAATTTTCTAATACAGATCATATATATATACTAATGTTATAACTAAAATATAACTGGGATACACTAATACAAAGTGGGAAATAAAGCTGGAAATAAAAGCTGAAAGTTATCCTGAAAATCAAGAAACTATCTCCTAAAAATCAGGGGCTACTTAGGAACCAATCATACGTCTAGATTGATTTCCTACGCTCCCCCTCAAGCTAGGCGATATATGTTTTCCAAACCAAGTGTTGCACTTAACTCTTAGAAACAAAGTTTTGGTTAAGATATCTGCTACTTGTTGTCTAGATCGAACATAGTTGAGAGAGATCATCTTACCTTCAATTTTCTTCTTGAATTAAGGGTTAACATTCAACACTCTCACTCAAGTTGGATCCCGAAGGTTTATGCATCTAAGCTTGGTATATGATGACATCCCAAAAAAAGATTATTGATCATGTTGCTAAGTAGCCTGAAGATTGGGATGATGAGAAAGATGGTGAAAGGGTTAACATTTAACACTTCCACTCAAGTTGGATCCCGAAGGTTTATGGATCTAAGCTTGGTATATGATGACATCTCAAAAAAAGATTACTGATCCTGTTGCTAAATAGCCTGAAGATTGGGATGATGAGGAAGATGATGAAAGGGTTAACATTCAGCACTCCCACTCAAGCTGGATCCTGAAGGTTTATGGATCTAAGCTTAGTATATGATGACATCCCAAAAAGCTTGTTGTTTTACCAAATACAGAAAACAGGAGTTACTACATTGACGTTTGATCTTTCTATAGCCAATTTGATAGTGAAGAAAGTTCTTTAAAAGACGAACTTAATGCTTGATGCTTGAGTACCAATTTGTTGTTGCTGCTGAATTTCTCATAGGCACTGCTGATGGTAGTATTAAAGCATGGAACGTTGATGCAAAGAGAGTTGTTTGTGACCTCAGTAAAATTGAATCATTTTTTAGGGTGTTGGATATAAAGTATCGCTCTGTAGAACCAATTTTTGTTTCTGCAGCAACTTCAGAATAAGATGACCCAAGAGCCCTTGGAGAGTTCAAGGAATGACACTCTTCATCCTGCTTGGTCATACTTTCATCAAGATTAAAGAAATTGATGTACCAATTTGCTCTTGCTACTGAATTTGAAGGAGTAGATTAGCAGGAAATTGCAAAGTTGATTGGTATCGCTGATTCTTATCAGCCTCACCCCTTGATGCACCCTGACCTCTAAGGAGTGCAGATTGCAGCTGTTGGACCTGATATGTGTAGATTACAACTGCAACAGCAAGTTGTGCTCATGCTGAATTCTTGGCCCTTGCCTTGCTCCATGAATATTGACAAAGAAATTACAACCATTGATGGCCAATCCAGGGGAAACACCTAGCGGAAACATTGATTAATTGCTAGCTTATGCAACTGTGGGTGGATTATTTATAACATGCATTGGTTGCCTAGGAATTCCAGAAGCATGAGCAGGAACAAGTTTGTTGTGAGCATGAGCAAATGACAAGATGGTTGTGAAGCTTCTTGAAAAGTTTGGGAATGCCAATACAAAGATATCCAACAAGGATTCAGCTCCACAGATGAAAAATCAGCAGGTTATTTCAGGGAGGAGAAGAAACTAATGTATCAATAGTTGAAGCAGAGCCAAATTTAAATAGAGAAGTAGCTGGATAAAATTCTGATTTGAGACACTGCTTTAAACCAACTTTCCCTTGTATTAGAGCTATGCGGAACTTGGCAAGGAATTGTAGAGCTATAGAAACCAGAATAGTAAAGCCATTAGTTTAGATTAATGGCAATAAAGGAAAGTCATTGATGATGAGTATAAAAGGAGGCTAACAGCACCAGTTTCTGAACCTAATGCTTTGATACCATGTTGTAAATTGAATTTCAGGTTGGTAATAAAATCAGTAGATGTTGTAAATTGGTGTTGAAAAATACCAAGGTCAAAGGCCAATGCCTAAAGGCCTTCACACACAAAACAAACTCTCTTAAAGTTGTATTATTCTTATTCCCTTTCTTCTTTTAATTTCTTGATACAGAACATATATTTATACAATTGTTATAACTAAAATACAATTGGTATACAATATAAAGTGGGAAATTAAAGCTGGAAGTCACCCTGAAAATCAAGAAACTGCATCCTGAAAATCAAGGGCTGCTTAGGAACCAATCATACGCTTAGATTGATTTCCTACCCTCCCCCTCAAGCTAGGCGATATATGTTTTTCAAACCAAGTGCTACACTTAACTCTCAGAAACAAAGCTTTGGTTAAGATATCTGTTACTTGTTGTCTAGATGGAACATAGTTGAGGGAGATCATCTTGCCTTCAATTTTCTCCTTGAATTAAGGGTTAACATTCAACACTCCTACTCAAACTGGATCCCGAAGGTTTATGGATCTAAGCTTGTTAACATTACACTTTCTTGTACGGGGATTTGGAAGAAGTATACATGACACAACCTAAAGGTTTTGTTTAATTCTACCTATCTATACTATGTGTGCAAATTGTAAAAAGCACTCTATGGTTTAAAACAAGTACCCAGATCTTGGTTCCTCAAACTAAGTGGTCAACTACAGGAACATGGTTTCCATAGTTCAAATCAAACAACTCTATGATGGTTTATGACAAGGTTGGTGATCATGTGATATTTATCATATATGTGGATGATATTTTAGTAACAAGGAACAGCAATCCTATGATACAATTCATTGTAAACAATCTGAATTATGTGTTCCACCCGAAAAAAAACTTAATAACACTTAGTTATTTTCTTGGAATTGAAGTCTCCAAGACATCATATTGTTATCATCTTTGTCAAGCTAAATATATCACTCAACTTCTAGATAAAGTTCAACTAAGTGAGAGTGAACCTGCCTCTACACTTATGAAATCTGGTAACATCCTCTCAAAAACTGATGGTAAACCATTAGTTGATGCTAATATGTATCGATCAGCAATTGAAACACTTCAGTATTGCACCTTAACCAAACCTGATATATCTTATGTAGTAAACAAATTGTGTTAGTTTTTGCACTGTCCTACAACTACCCATTGGGTTGCAGCAAAGAGATTGCTCAAACATCTACATGATACTCCTGATTTTGGCACACTTTTTCACAAAACAGACAACTTATTTCTTACTGGATATTGTGATGTCGATTGGACATTTTGTTCTAATGAAAGAAGTACAAGTGGTTTGTGTGTATCTTGGAAGCTCATTAGTCTCTTGGAATTTTGGTAAGCACAAAGTGTCAAGATCTTATACAGAAGCTGAATTCAGGTCATTAGCTCAGGCTGTAGTTGAATAATTTGGATACAATGGTGTTAATTGAACTTCATGTACAATAACTATAAGTGCCAACTTTGTACTTTGACAATGATAGTGCAGGACATTTGGCCCATAATCTTGTTTTGCACTCCAAGACCAAACATGTTGAGATAGATTTTTACTTTGTACAAGAGAAGGTGGCAAGAGAATAACTCAAAGTTGAATGCACCCTTCTTAAGAATAAATAGCATATATCTTTACAAAGTCACTATCAACTTAGGGGTTTTAAGAGCTTAAAACAAAGCTTGCGGTTATTACAAGACCATAAAATTATGGGGGAATGTTAAACAATATTAAGCTACTGTAGGATTTTGCATCTTAGCACGTGGAGTTTGTTATTCTGTTTTGCTTTACACAGTTACCAAAACTTTAAAGTTGTTACCCACAATACACCATCTACAATTATATATAAAAAACAGAAATACAATGGATGAAAGTAAGTTTTGTCCGCTTGTTTTTTGCATAATTTTGGCTCTTGTTTTCACTCTTCCTTTCTTCTCCGTCTCTGAAAATGCACTTGTGGTTTATGTTTATCAATAATAATATAACTTGTAGTAAATAGACTTTTTCATTCATTGAAGGTAAAAAAAAAGTACTAATTTCTCTGTAAATTAATGTTATATGCCTTGAATGATGTAATTGTAAGTAGTTACTCTTCAGAGCAGAGTTACAACCCTGAGGCATATGAAGAGCTAATGGAGTTTTTGGGCAGACACTCTTTAAAGGATGCTGACCAATTCTGTGCCAATTTAATGCGAGAATCTTCGAGGCATAAAGCCCTAGGTGTGTTAACCCTTTTTTTTTCCTTTTTTTACTAAACACGTCTATAATTTTCTTATTTTTTATTTATTATTTTTTTAAATCTGATTTTGAAAATATTCCTCTTCCTCTCCTGACTTTTTGATTCAATCCATGGGATTGGGAACAAACATTTGGCATCCATATGACAGCTTTGCGCATTCTAGAGGTAAGTTCATTACTTGGTCAACATTTTTTTCCCCTTTTCAAGTGTGAATTCATTGTCATCATTGACTAGAGAGTTTGGGAAAATTTTCCAAATATTCCAACAGATGTCGCTTTTTAAAAAACTCATTAGAGTGGCTACTTGATTTTCAACCCCATACATTATCTAAAATATCAGGGCATTTGAAAGCAGGTTCGATCTGCATATTGTAAGAATGATTTCGAATGGGACAACCTAAAGCGGTTAGCTATCAAGGTTAGAAACACAATCCATTTTCTTTGATCAAATCTTAGTTAATTATTGTGTGCATGCTTTCCCATTTTTTATTACTGAATTTAATATTAGATGGTCGATGAAGGCAACACCAGACTCATGAGAGAATATGTATTAGAGACGAGCCATGTTGATAATGATAAGCAATGAGCCAATACAATATAGCGCCTGTCAGCCTGACACGGTAACAAGACCAGGAAGTTATGTAGCAGCCAACTACTTCAATTATTAAGATAAAAGGGAGCTTTGCTTGGACAATACCACTACATCTGAGCTTTTTTCATGAAAAGTATTAAGTTTTCAATATAAGTTCATCTAGTCTTGTTATTAGTCATGGTTACGTTACTGTGAATAAAATTTTCCATCTTATGAGACTTTTTTTAAGAGGGAAATTGGTAGGAAATGTCTTGTAAATTAAATCTCAATTAATCATTAATCTTTTAGATAGAAAAGTGTTTTTTTGTCCTATTGTTATTGCGAAAGGGTCATAAAAGATTAAAAATTCAAATTTTAGTAAAATTTATAATAAAATATTATTATTTAACATATATGATTAAAATATTATTATTTAGGTGAAGATTAAAACTAAAAAAATGAATAAAATAAAGAGAATGTTACAATGATTGTTAAATGACAGGAATAATAATTAAAATGATAATTTTAATCTTCGTTAATGAATTCATAAGATAAGTTTAATTAAAAAATTAATTTTATCTTTCTACCTTTTTCTTAAAGCAATATTAAAATAAATATTCTTAAATTACAGGATTAAATGATCCAAATAACTCAACATAATAAAAAATATAACATTATTTTGTTCTTTAAATAATATTTTCAAGGGTTAAGATATTGCAAATTCCTTAATTATATCAAGAATAACAATTTAATCCTTGTTATTTTTTTAACAATTTTTTTTTTTTTGAAAAAATGATAGTACAAAAATAAATAATCAATGTTTTATCATATTTTTTAATTATTGTTGAAATCAATTTCATAAATTGTCTTTAATAATAAAAAACAAAGACTATAAAATTAATATCTAATTATGTCTTTATGTTATCATATTTTCATATTAAAATGATTAAATGCTAAAAAAATAACAAAAAAAACTACTTTGACTAACATAACTAAAGAATATTGCATGCATTTTGTCCCTAGTTTTAAATAAAGAAATAAAAGAAAATAGACTTAGATCACGTTTGGTTGGAATAAAAGGAATTGAAAATTAAATTATTTTCACATATTTATACATTTAGTTCTGTAATAGATATGGAATAAAATAAAAACAATTATTAAAATATATAAAATTATCATTCTAATATCTCTTTAGAAAAAATTATTCTTTTTTCTTCATTATATAAAAATTTCTTATTTCAATTTTATTCTCAAATACAATTCAAATAATATGGAAGAAAAAATTATTAAAAAATATTTTTTTTGTTTTTTAATTTTTTTTAAATTAAGTAATATTTTTAAGTAATAATTATTTAAAAATAATAATAATTCTTAATAATATATTTTATCTTATGGATAAAATAACATTTAAATTATATTATTTAAAATTCATTGAACATAAAAGTATTAAAATAATATATAATATTTTTCATTCTATATTAATTATAAAACAAACACTAGAATACTGATTCATTCTTTAATTCTAATGATCAAATAAAATATTATAATAATAATAATACAATTTATTTTACATTTAATTCTGTTACTATTACTATTTTTTATTTTATTTTTTTACCCAAAAGTGCCTTTAGTTCCTATGCTCAAAACATATAATCTTAAACATAGATAGACTTAGTTCCCCTGCTCCAAGCATATAAGCTTAAGCAAAATAGGTATCCTTTTTTACAGAAGTTTACAATGAATAGCATTCTAATTGACTTAGGGGGAAATCAAATGTAGCATCAGTGTATTAATTATTGTAGTTACGGTACTCAGATTCGGAACTTTTTTTTATAATAATTTAGTCCACTAATTTATAAAAAGTAATGGAAAATGATCCATTTTTATGTTTTAATTTTAATGTTTTTTTTTTGTTTTTTTAACGGCATTTGACAAAAAAAAGTTCCATCATGAATAATTACTAAAGCAAATTTTAAAAATAAAAATTTAAAAAAATAGGAAAAAACATAAAAGTTGATTATTTATTTTTGTGGTGTTATTTTTTCAAAATTAGTGGACTAAAACTATTAAGTAAAAAAATACTAGACTTAAGTGCTAAATTTCAAAAAACTACTAGGTCTCCCACCCAAAAAATAAAATAAAAAGGCTTTTCAAATATAATGTAAAACAAAAGTTACCAGTGCAGACAATGGCATTGTAATAAAACCATAACAATGATGTATCCTCTACCTATTAAATCTTGCTAACCACGCAACACATTTTCCCCCTTCCCGAACAAAATCCTTCTATTGCTGCAAGCAAAAGAGAAATCATTGTGAACATGTAAGACGCACACCTAATGCTGCAATAACTTGAAAGCGTATTTTCATGGACACATTACCTTAACAAAGTGCTGAATATCACTAGAAGCGTGAATATGCCCCGTGCTAAAGTACGACTGAGCAAATTCTTCAATACTCCCTAGCCTGCAAATCATTGTTTGGCTTATGTTATATTCATGATATTGATCTGATCTAGAGTTAAAAAGTCAAAATCCGAAGCAGTAAAAAACCAACAATAATTTATCTCATCCCAAGAAAATTGAAAAGGGCGTGCTCAATTACAGAAGTGAAATGGCATCAAGTCATCAACCTCGACAAAAGTCAAATAGACGTTCAATGGTGTAAATGAGGAGCAAAACTTGTATGCACCCGGTGCATACACCAGCATGAAGAGGGATGTTGAATTGGCCTTTGGGTCCCACAAATGGCTTATTTTTCTAACTCAAAACCTTGAATTAATGTGAGAACTGAGGATTAAGGAAGGGGTATACTGTAGCCATATAATAATAATATATTAGGCTAGAGTATGAAACTGTGAAGCAGTAGATTGGGGCACTGGTCAAAGAGAGGTCTGAGTAGCTTAGGTTTGTCCATTTGACTCAAAAACTGCTTCCAAAAATTGTTTTCAAATCATTTCAAAAATAAATTTCTATAGATTTTAAAAGCAGTTTGGCTGGCATTTAAAAAACTGTTTTTAGAAACGAAAAACATAAGGGCTTGTTTGGCCGCTTAACTTAAAAATTATTTATAAAAGTTCTTTCCAAATTATAACTTAAAAACAATTTTCTATAGTTTCTAAAAATAATGAGATGTTTGACCAATATTTTAAAAAACTATTTAAAAAAATGGTTATATTGTCGTTTTTTGATAATATGATCATTTAATTAATTAATATAATAAGTATAATAATTTAGTGATTATAATAATTACAATTTAATGAATATTATTAAAAAGAAAAAAATAAAAGCTTTCGTGATTATAATAATTACAAGTCGGTGAATATTATTAAAAGGAAAAAAATAAAAACTGCAAAGGTGCAAAAACATTTAAACCAATTATAAAAAAAAAGGCCTAACATTTTGCATGTTTTCAATTTTCTTAAAAACAAGGAAAATATGTTGCTATTTTCAGTTTTTCGTATTTTAAAACATATAGTTTTAGAAAATAATAACTTAAAACTAATGACCAAACACATAATTGTTTTTAAAAGCAAGTTTGTTTTCTTAAGTGTTTTTAAGTAATTCGACCAAACAAGTAATTGTCTTGTTATTTGACTAAATTGTATTAAAAACTTGTTTTCACTGTAAATTTTCTAATATTAAATTTAGCAATAGATATCAAATTCAAATACAACTTAATAATAATATTCAATTTTCTTTTTAAATAACTGCACTTCTACTGACGCATCTACTGTGATATAAAACCCAAACCTCGTTACTTTTACAACTCTTCAATAAGTACATACCACTCTTTAATTAAGAACATATCACTCCTTAATTAAGAACATATCACTCCTTAATTAAGAACATATCACTCCTTAATTAAGAACATATCACTGTTACGCATACTTGAGTAGTAATAATATTCGATTCTAAAAATAACTATCTAGCGTTATCAGCATATTGCTGCCACATTTGACAGAAAATGTGACCTCAACAACTTTTTGGCAATTATCTATCTTAACTGGGAAAATTGGTAATACTACACAGTGGACATTTATAATAATATTTTAAAAAAACTATAGCATGTTTAAATGATACATTTTAAACTTCTAATCGAAAATAAAAGAAAAAAAATTGCTTGTGACTACTTTTTATTTGTTTTACATAAATGAATTTTGTCTATTTCTAGTTTAAAATTTTTACAATTTTTTTTTATAAACAAGTTAAAGTTGATAAAACTTATGTCATATAACACTAGCAGTGTTATAGAATTCCATTCACAAAGTTATTCTTTTTATGGAAAAAACTGATATAAATAGAAAATAGGAATAATTACTACTACCAAAAGAAAAACAAATTTGCAGGTCATTCCCTCTTTTTTTTTCTCTTCTTTGAAGATATTATTTTATTGTTGTTTGGTCCACTTTTCGCTCTGATCCACGTGTTTTCTCCAAGTTTTGAAAAACAGTAAAAACACATACGTTCTCAGAATTTTGTTTTCAAATCCCAAAATTTAAAAAAAAATTGTAACTCAAAAACAATGGCCAAATAGTAGTATATTTTTAAGGTTGATTTTATGTTTTTAAAAACGTAACAGTTTTCTAGTTACACAGCCAAACAGGCCCTTAGTGTTTCCTTATTAAGGCCATGCCATCAATACTTTGGAGAGAAAAGGGAAAGTTTGTTTTGAGAGGGAAATACCTGTATACATAGTTGACCATAATACCGGCACTCTGATGAAGGCCTTTTTCTGATCGGTCAGCCATCCAATTTATTCTTTCAATCATCTGCACACATTTAAGATATAATAATTGAAGATCTGGAAACAGTCAAATCTTTTTATTAGCAGTGCCAACTTGTTTAAGAGTATCTATTTCTTGATTTTGGTTGTTGGTCCAATTTAGGGAACGTCATAACTAAAGCAGCTCCAAAACTGCATATATGCCTAAGGTGAAAGTCCATCCATTTAACTTCACAAACAAGGAACAATATAACAGAAGTTCAATTTACTATGCATATTTGAGTAAAATGACATACGGCTCCATTTTGCAAGTGAAAGTTCGCAACAGAATCTAGAGCTTTTCCTCTTTTCTTCTCTTGTAGAAGGTACCTAAATCACAAAACCATCGAATGTTAGCAATTATGGATGCATAAAAGAAAATTTCATTTTAGCTTTAAGAATCATACTAGACTGAGAATTTATGCAGTCACAACAAGAAAGAATAAAGTACAGGATAAACTTGTTTTTCGAAAGAGAAAAGGATGAAGATATTGAAGTCAGTTTTTATATGGGAACATCTGCACACCTGGCACAGAGTCGCATTAAAGGGGTTTCTAGTATAGAAAGCAATTTATCTGAACTTGTCCATTCATGGTTTGTTGATGTCAGCAATTCTAACATGATTTCCATGCCATTTTTTCCAGCGGTGAATTCCCTGCAAGTCAAAAAAAGGTTATTAAACGTGCTAATACCATGCAACCAAATTAGAAAAACGTGTTTTCAAACACAGTATTCATTTTTCCCCATTTAATTTCCAAACTCCAAAATGTACTAAGATGCCATAAAAATGGGAGGCTTCATCTTGACAAGGTTCTCAGTTCTCCTCAATGATGAAAAAAGAATTACTATGTATGGATTATACAAAGCTTACGTGGAAGCATCCATAAGTGCTTTCTCCTCTTCAGGCTCAAGTAAGTTCTCCAAAAATGTGGAATCAAATCTGTCTGCCGAATAGTTTGGCTCATCTTCTCCTTCACTAAGCTTGCATTGAGATGCCAACTTAGACAGCAGCCATTGCATGAATCCAGGGATAGGGCTGAGGGTTGCAAAAGTCTATTTTAAAAGGAAAAATGAAATATATATATAACCTGAGCAAAGCTATAATTAAAATTAAGACATAGACGGATTATTAGTATCTTGCATAATATTCTTCAGTTTTTTTACTGCAATCTGCAATTGTGTTTGACTAAGACAAACACACACAGTTGAAGGGTGCAGACATTTTTTTCTTAATGAAGTGGGAAAGGAGTGTTACACAAAACGTCTTAACACAATAGGAATCAAACTAATAATAAGTCTAAGCATCTTCAAAAATCAATGCTAAAATCAAGATTCAAACGGAAATTGCCAAGGAAAACAGAACATGAAAAATTCCTTTATGCTTTTAAATCATTTCTTCTTTAGGATGAACAGTGAGGTACAAATAGTCTAATAACCTTCTAATCTCAGGACTACAGTGACACTTAAAGACATAGCTTTCATTCTAACGGGAGAAGCAACATCTACCAATTAAAATATTCAAAATATATTAGTAATTAGCATAAGAATAAATTAATGTTTTTAGCTCAACCAGTAAGGTGATAAGAATAAATTAAATAATCCAAATGCACCCACCCAAACGAGTGAAATGCTAGGATATTGTGATAATATGTTCTAAAGAGTCCTTTTGGTGTGCAGGGTTTGTTTAACAAGGAGTAGAACTATTCAAATTTTTGAAAAGACGAAAGTAATGACAGATACTCACAGAAATATGTGGCATGTCTCTTTTAACCAGCTTTATCACACGTTTAATAAGAAACTTGCCAAGGTTGATCCCTGATAAGCCAGGCTGCAGAAACAAGATTTTGATCAGGGATAGGGGAAAACCAATAATAAAACTCTGATTTAAACTTTAGCTTATAGTTATGGAAGAGAAACTCAAGTACTGAAGGGCACTTATTCCTTACTCAAAAGTTATCCTCTTTTATTTATTGAAAACATTACAGAAAAAAAGAAGGTATAATAGGATATATATATATTTGTGTTTAATTTGAGGGTGGCAAATAACTGCAAAATTATACATGGTATAGAAGTGGCTAAAGAATGGGCATATGTAAAGACTAAATCTCAGTAAAATTGCATCATGTAGTAAATATCTAAACTTTTATCTAGGTCACTATCATTCTTTAAATAAAATTATTAGACTAGACAAGCAAACCTGAGTTGATGATATGGAGTAAAACAATGCACAAGTTGCCTTGCATTCAGCTGTGGGAGGATCATCCCACAAAACTTCCTGTAAAATAAGATTATCATACTGCCAATAAGAAGAAAAAGAAGGATACAAAAATTAGAGCGAAAGGTAGGAACTAGGGGAGAGAGAGAGTACCTGTATTGTTTGAGCCACATTTTTTAGAAGTGCAACTTCAATGAAAATAAGGGGTTCACCTGAAGAAAGGTTTATTCTCCAAAAAATTAGTCTAGAAACTTTAGCAATGACATATTCATGAATCATGGTATTCCCTCAATAACACAAAGGCAACCAATTTGTGTGCAGATATGAGAAACATATAATTTATAAGTCATTGCAAATGTTTCAAGTAAATGGACAAAGCTCATAAGTCGAATTGAATTTCCAAAAATATTATGCACTTTCAGATAAACAAACATAAGATATAAGTGGACCTTTCTCCCCAAATAATTGGAATTGGCTGAAAAATCGCTTGGAAAGTTGGAACTTTCTTTTGAATAAAGATGATAAATCATATTCCATTGACTAATGAAACAAAATCCAAATTCAAACTTTTATTCCCTTTTCTCATGCCTTTAGTTTTTGAATTTTTTTACCAAAAATATTCCGGTCATGTGAGTACCACAGAGTCCATTACCAAAAGAAAATGTAGATTTTCTCTTAGTTGACAACAATACCAATGATACAGAGGAAACCAGCAAGAAAGTTCGATGATTGTAAAGCTTAAATGAAAGTATGCATGCCATGACACCATTATCTATGAGCAGCTAAAAGGAACTACTAACCAGGTATTGCTGGATGTAAATATCCAAAACAACGACGACCAACTCCCAGCCTTCTCTTAAGATCTATCAGATTACTGATTGGGTGTACAGCCTGTAAAACATGAACTAATTAATACATTATAAAGCCTGTAAAGTAACTTTAAATCAAACAGCTGATCAGAAGATAAACATACCTCATATGCCACAATCTTTTCTAGAAAAGAGGCAGGGTCATCCCATGTGATTTGGTGAAGCTCTAAGGAAGCAGGACTAAGCACTATACTTAGTTTCTCCTTGATATAGGAATCCAATGCTCTCAAAGATGGAATGCTTTCCTCTCTATTATGCATAACAGGTCATGAAATTCTTTAGAATGATTCTCATAGTCCACAATAAGGAATTAAAGGTAACAAAGAATTAAAATCTCTGTTTTTTATGTATTTTTCCATAAGTTACAACAAATTAGAATCTTCCACAACTAAGATGAGAAATCAACAGAATCACTTAACAGGATAAAAGGCCCATGATGTAGGAACCCATTCAATAAGCAACGGATTTTAAATTTGAGAAAACAGCAAAACATTAATAAAATTGCCAAAATCCCAGCCAATTCACCTCAAACAAAAGAAGAATAAAAAGAAAAGGCATAAGAAGCATACAAAGAAAGAAAGAAAGGAGCGGGGAGGGCTAATTAACTTTTTGAGTAAATGATGCTCAAGTTAAAGGGATCTTTAGAAGGAAGGATCATAATGATTGAGTGTTCTGAGCGATATCATTTTAACTCAAAAATTCTACCTGCATACATGGAAAGATAATTTACTATATAGGATCGAAAAATTGAGACCATATAACATGAGCTGTAACCTTACGCAAGAATTGATAGAATGTCAGCTCGAATAGTAGTCAAGAACTTCAGCCCCCCAGGATGAGTGTTCAGTCGCTCAAATAGAACTTCATATCCCGGCTTAAGTGCCTGCCTTAAGTTCCATTCAATACGATAAAAAGAAGAGAGCATGCTTTCCTCCTCAAGGCCATCTGCTTGTGTCTTGTCACCTATGCAAATTGTAAAACAACTCAGAAATTTCCAAAAGATTAAACTTAAAAGGTTAGATCTTCTTTTTTTATAGGTAGGAAATGATCAAAATACATAACTTACTGCTGGGAAGCTCAAGTCCAAGATACTGCTTCATCAACTCACGAACTTGCATACGATTAAGATCATACTCTTTGGCAAGCGATAACAATAATTTTCTGCGATTCTCATAATTTAGGCTCAAGTAACCCTACATTTTAAATATTGATAATTCAAATACTAAGTAGCACTGTTATTTATGAATTAAAAGCCATGAATAAACCTCTGAGCAATGACTAAAAATTTAAAATTGAAAAAGCTTACCTGCGAGAAGTCATTTATTTCAGAATCCAAAACTTCAGTTTTGTGCACTGTTACCGCAGAATGCATAGACTGGCGAACTTGATCAAAATCCCTACACGTGAAATTATTATTTTTTAATAATTATTATTTAAAAAAGAAAAGTATCAACGCAGTAAAAACAACACCAAGTAAATTCGGTAAGTTAGAATCATATGATATACATTACAAGTAAGTAAATTCATACGATATATAATAATACCTCTCAGTGTTATTAGAATCATGCTGTATAACACCTCCATTCGATCGGTTAACATTAGAATTCGACAGCGTTTGATCAATCACGTTGTGTTTCAATAAATTAACACCCTAAATTGAATTAAAAACGCAAGGTTTTTAATTAATTGATGCATTTAAAAGTCAGAAAAGGACAAAACGAAACAGAATTCATAAAATGAAA
Source organism: Hippophae tibetana (assembly GCA_037013495.1). Taxonomy (NCBI): domain Eukaryota; kingdom Viridiplantae; phylum Streptophyta; class Magnoliopsida; order Rosales; family Elaeagnaceae; genus Hippophae; species Hippophae tibetana. The sequence continues at coordinate 30,107,317 of CM072802.1, read as the reverse complement.
GAAAAAATTGTTTACACTGAGAGGGGATTGAGCGAGCTTGCTTGGTTCGGTGGGTCTCATTCTGGTCCGCATTAAAATGGCCAAGCCTTTCTTGTTTCTCATATTTAAGGAAGAGACCTCGATAATATATATTTTTGGGACGAGAACGCCACCAAAAAGGTGGTTGACCTCTCACTTCATAGTTGGGAGTTTAGAATTGACTTGCTTTGGGCGACCAAGTAATCCTGTTACCCGATCTCTTGGGATCTAACAATCGGTAAACTTTCCCTTCCTGCCTCCTCCAGCGCCAAGGCAAGTCTTTGGTAAGTATGGTAATAAAAATATTTAGTATACAAATTTTCAAAAACGTAATCATTTAATTAAAATAATTTTTATTAGTTTTTCATTTTTTTATCCTCCTTATTTTTTCCTCAAATTTTTATTTATTTATATAAAATTCTCTCTTATTTTTCCCTACTAAGCCATCAACTATAAACCTTAATATCCACGTGACAAAATGACAATTTAAACATATAGTTCACAAAAATATTAGAGAATAGTATTAAAAGCAAAAATAAACAATAAATAATAAATATTTTTATACGTATATTTCAAGATCTTGATCTAAAATTAAATTATCGTAGTAATGAAAAAAAATATTTAGTTATTAAAAAGCTACTAAAAAATTTACAATATATGTCATAAGTTTCATATTCATTGTTAGAACTTATAAAAAACATTTTAGTTATTTCTTATAAATTAATATTGTATGTGATTATAAATAAAGAAGATTAGTTAGATGATAACAAGTGATTTAATCACTATAATTTTGATATCGAATATCTCTTATAAAACAAGAATAATTTAATGAATACTCGTATCAAAGAATTATTACTGGCCTATACTTAGTTTTATGCTCGTAGGAATGAATATATTAATATCAAGATGAAGGAAAATAAGATAAAAATCCAACAAAAATAACTCGAGTTTTTATACCTTGAGAAGTCTTTTACGGAGACATGAAATAAATACGAAAAAACTTAATTGTTTAAAACAACTCTTAAACTATAAAAACTCTAAAGAAAAATCTTCATTAAAAATTCAATCTAAAAAATGTAAAACTTTTAAAGAAAGAATTCAAGATGAAAAAAAAGAACCTAATAGTTAAAAAAAGAATAACATTTTTAAAATAAAAAAAATTCAATTAGTCTAATGAAGGAAAAAAAAAGAAACAGAAAAATACTCATGTTGTTTATAATGGCCAAAAACCAAAAATTTACAACAACTGAGTAAAAATAAGTAAATATATATTGGGTTTAATGAAATAACTCATAAAGCCTTCACCAACAGAATAGAAGCTAGTTATGTCAATTATAAACTACCAAAACTAATAACTTTTAAGAAGATAGTAAGGAATTACTCTACTGTACTACAACAACAATCAGTAGCACCCAACAAGTTAACAACTCTAGGAAAATTAGTACGGCTTTTAGTACTATTTAGACATGCATCTCTCCCAAAAAAACATCAAATATAGTAAGCCATTTAGTGTTATTCAAGGAAACATCTCTCATAAATTCATTAGTCATTAAAGATGAAAATGACCATTATAAAAATCTCAAAAACCTTTAATGATTAACTCTCTATAACTTGACCAGAAAATCTACTAAAAGGAATTTTCTATAGGGAGTAAATTTAACATTTTGGAGGAAGCGAGTCCAATAATTCTTTACAAAGCTTTCCATCTAGGACTAATAAAAATCATGTATCCATAAATTAATCTAAGTTAATTAAATTATTTTCTGAAAAATTTCAAAAAAACAATCAAGAACTTCAGGAAAAAGATAAAAGCAACTGACAAGCTTGTTTATCTTAGATTTTTCAATTCACTAATGGATTGGAATAAGGAAGGATGTATTAGTCCCTACAACTTCATCAAGTTAAGGATTTCAAATAAAAATAAAGAAGTTACCAAACTAAGAACTCTTCCAAAAAATGAATTCTATGTATTAAGAGGTCAAATGTTAGGTCAAATTTACTATAAATTTTAAAAAAAATGATAATTCTATTGAGATCAAAGTGAATTACTTAACAAATAAAGTCGTCATCACTTCTAATAGTAGCATGACTTTGGTGAAAAAATTACCAAATTTGAAACAAATTTTAACAACAATAATTTAAAAATTGGTCAAGAAACAAAGAAGTTACTTTTATGCCAGAAAAAGACATCAAAGATCACTTGCATTTACTACATCAATGATTGAAAGATGAAGATGCATAATCATCAATGGCATCTAAAGAACTATCAGCATAAAATGATAAGGAAGAATAAAGAGGAAAGAATTGTTGATAGAAGACAATAAAAAAATAAGGATGTAGTATCCACATCTTTAGTCGATAGCATATGTCAAGCAAAAGTTGAAATTGATAAAGCTAAAAATGAGTAAAACAATTGAATTATTAAAGTAAGAATAAAATAGTAATTCTTATCTTATAAATAGAGATGAACCTTTTATTTTTATTTGAAAGAACACATATTATAAAACACACTATTATAGCATAGCAACCTTCTCATTAAAAAATCTCAACCAGTAATTATGTATCCATTAATTATGAATGACTAAGAATCTCTTAAGGTTTTTAGTTGACTTTAGAATTGTAATAACTATTATATTATGAATAAAAGAAAATGCAGCCATTATTTGTAGAAAGTCTAAATTGGACACTATTTATGTATGGATGTAGAAGACTCATAATTACTATGAGGGTATTAAGGGTTGAGTAAAACTGAGACATAACCGGTGTAATAAGAGATGACAAACAAAAGAGAAGATTATGACAAATCCATTAAATTCACGTATAATAATTATAACTCTTAAGCCAATTACGAATCATGAATATTTAAATATTTGCTTATATCAATTTATAATATTGATAAACAAGAATATGAAAATAAAAACAATACAATGTTATGATAAGGAAATTAAAGAACTATCTTTAATCAATAATATACATGAATTAATAGCTAACGTTAAGCTATTATCCCCAATTTGGTATCAAAATCATAGATTTAATGGTATCAATATAATATGTATGAAAAAGTTAATAACATTAGATCTAGGGATATTAATGATAAAACATAAAATCTATGGACGTTATAACATTTTTTTATAAATCTCAAAGACATAAATGAAAATATGTTAAATCTTACAAGTATTTTAGATAAAATTCCTTAATAGACACCAAAAGATCATATATGGATACTAATAATGTATTAGATATATTAAATGATAATATAAATTTGTCTAAACATTCATAATTATTGATATTTTTAAATAGGTTAGGATCCAAAAATCAATAATATCAATCATACATGACAATTGAACTACTCTCAACTAATAATAAATATGTCATTCTTTATTATTTAATTTTTGTTTTTATTTTACAAATTATTAACTAATTTATCAAATTGTGATAACATCTACATTATTAATTTAAATTATTTTATAATTAAAATAATTTGTTAGATTTATTGGTTAATAGTAGGGATCTCAAAAATATTGTCCTTTTTAATTAAATATTTGTAATAATTGTGAGCTCTTAATTTTAGTATAATTTTTATCAAAAAAATTTAGTATGATTATTTCAAAAATAATTAAAAAAATTTAAATTAAATTACATTTTGTGCATCCTAATATTTTAAAATAATTTTACAAAGTAAGATAATGGATATATATATATATATATGTTTAGGATGCTATTTTTTAATGAAAAGTTATAAATGATAAATCTTAGGTGTGTTGGAATATCTCATCAAGGTTGTTATCTCCTAACATCTTCCTTATCTAACCCCTCAATTACGAGTATTTTAAATAAAAAAAAGATGTATAAATTAAATCTTAATAAAAATCATAATTCGATTTGCTATTAGCGTAAAAAAAGTGACTAGCAAATAGTGAGATATTCTACCACTAAGTCACAATACAAATACTAAGAGTCTTAAAGATTATATTATCAACTATAACGTAATTACCTTTTCTATAAATATGATAACAATGGAATCCCATGCAAGTAAATTTCTCTATGTATTCAACTCAATAAAAATATATCTCCATGGCATGGAAAGTGATCGAGTTCGAAAAAGAGTGATAACATAAATAGAGTGTGACTCCAATCAAATTTTTTGCCACCCAAAAAAGGTAGTATATATCACCGCATGTATGGCGCAACTAGTTTTGTCTCAAAAACATATGAGACCCTAAATGGATATAGAAACATCAATTAACAAATGATCTTAATGTCCAAAAAATCCTAGATAACTAGATAATCCTAATAATCCAAAACAACATTATTTGTATTAGCCTTGATCCATCGCGAAGGAGATGCCTTCTAAGTAAACTCTATTATTTGTGGAACTCATCTTAGGGTGCCTTGTATCCATAGATGGTGGAGGACCTAAAGATCATCTATTGTATTTCGCATGGATTCGCATTGTAAAAGTCCCACCTCCTAAATAAATCGCCAAATTATAGTAAATGTAGAGCTTAGAGGCATATCTTTGTCCTCCAATCGATAATCATTTATGACTATCCATATCACCCTAATGATTGAAACAATCCCTACTTTTCATAAGTTACCAATTTGTGACCCAAGATTAGTGCCATTGCGATTGTCCATAAATCAAAGATGGAAGAATCTATGCAAGACTACCTACCAAAAAAGGAGCACTAGAGATCCCATAATACACCTGCATAATGAAAACTCAAAAAAAAAAAAAAGATGAGGGATAGTTTCCTCCACTAGGCCACACAAGACACATTTGGAAGGAAAATAATGTCATCTTTTCTTTACCTAACAATCAGTGATAAGTTTTTTCTATATATAATGTCAGAATAAAATATATTGTGATAATTGCATAAACGGGGCTCAGATAGCATTTTCTCAACTCTTGAGTTTTCCAACCACACATAAAGAAGCATAGGTCTCATTAGTTGTGACTCTTCGCTTAATTGAGCATGTCCAAATTCTTGTGTTTGTACTTATCCCAATAACTATTAAGTGAATCCCTAAACTAATATCTAAGTAAAGGTACATAAAAACTCATGATAAATATCATTTATCTCTTTGTAAATAATCTATGTAGAAAAGAATGTATCAACTAATTTACTAAAAAAATGTTAATTTTTTTTAATGAAAGTGCTCTAACATGTACAATTTATAAGAACATTTGAGAGAATACAAAAATAAATATATAACACCCTTTATTTGATTTGCTTGAGACATATCACAAATCTAAATTTTTGATTTTTTCAGGAAAAAAAAGTATAAAATGGCTCTGAATTTAAATTTCTAATTTAAGATTGAACGAAGATGGAGGAAATTGAGTCACATGCATCCACTACTAGTTACGGATGAGTTGTGGTTGTCTTTGTGCATTGCATGGCAAACAACTATACAAAGTCGGTCTAAATCATCGTGGGAGTTTAGGCCGGACTCGTTATAAAGCTTCATTATAATATTATTATATATTATATTATCTTTTATTATAGAATTTTATATTTTTAATATAATATATTTATTAATAAATATTAGAAAACTAAATATAAAATATCTTTTATTATAGAATTTTATATTTTTAATATAATATATATATTAATAAATATTATAACATTAAATATAAAAAATAATCACACATATGTAATTATTTTTACTTTTATATTATTCTAAAATTACTTACTTATAAAAATATTGTAGCAATAAACAATGTTTTTTACTTTCTATCAAGTGCAATATTTTTTTTATTAAATTAGTTAATCTTAAAAATTAATAATTTTAAATTTATTTACAAAATTTATTTTATGATAACATGGAAGAGGTTTTTTTATTTAAAAAAAACAATGTACATGACTATCAAAATTAAAATTGTGATTTAAACTATGAAAATGTCTAAAATAAGTTTAGGATTTTAACACGTTCACTTTAGAAAAATAGTCGGTACTTATCATCATGACCGGTTATATATATATATATTGAATGTTAACTATATATTTAAAGATAAGTTATTAAAATATATGAAATTAGAAAATAAAATATTTATTAAAGATGTGTTTACTATCATATACTCTTATACATATTTTAATAAATTTAACATATATATTTATTATATTTTTCAACAAGTAATAAATTTATTAAATTTAAATAAATAGAATAATTTATTTCATACATGACCATATATACACATTTTATTGTAATTATGTAATAAAAAGGATTACAATTGAAATCATTGAGAAAAAAAATTGGTGTTTATTAATTAAAAAATTATTAAAAATAAAATTAATAATGTAAAATTAATATTATATATAATTAATTAACTAAGTTGAAGAGAATTTCTTACATTAAAATCTACTAATATAAGGAGAAATTAAATTTTTATTATTTATTAAATTTTACTTTATATTATATAAACATATTACTTAAAAATACTCTATTTATATTCTAATAGATTAGATTAAGCTTGTCTCTTTGTGTTATATTGCATTCACGTACTAGGTTTACTCTAATAAATTAGATTAGGTTTGCCCGTTGTGTGATATTTACGTGTTGTTGTGTTTATATTTATGTATTAATTGACATAATTAAAAATTTAGAATTTTTTTTAAAATAAATTATTTAAAATATTAAAAAAAAATAAAAATAAAAATTTATCAAGTAAATATGATTGAGTTGCAATGTAATTGTATTTTAATTATATAATAACCATGTTTATATTGTATTAACATGTCATTTCAAAATTATTTACATTAATAAAAAATGATAAAAAAATTATTATTATATTTTAAAATAAAAAAAAAGTAAATTTCATCGGACCCTCATTTGACCGCTCCCCAGAACGATACATTCAAATCAATTTAATTAAAAGAAGATTTATATATCACCTATTAGTTTAATGGTATTTGACGCCCTACATTAAACTGTGGATTGGAAACCCACTCAATACATTCTTATAATTTATCCAACTAGTAACATTTTAGAATAATGATTAATTCTATACTTAGTATGAATTAAATTTTATAAAATTTTGAAAAAAATTAATTACATATTTCAAAATAATAATTATTTATTTTTTATAAAAATAAGGATTAATGTTAATCATTTAATTATTATATAATTTATTCAAAATTCTTATTTTTTATCAATTAAATAATAAATTATTAGTATTTAAAATACTTATAATTATTTTTTATTTTTATTAATTATAAGTTAATTTTTTTAAATAATAATAAAATTATTATAATTTTAATTAAGATAATAGTGTTAGGAAATTTAAGAAAGAAAAAAGTAATTCCCTAAATGGCCACCGGTAAATTAGACGTCGAAGGAGTCCTGGTCTATTGCCAATTTGCCAGTTTCGGCAAACTTTGATGGTCCATTAGCTTTCCACTTTCGGTTATTTGCCATTCAAACATTTAGCTCTTGTCTAACAAACCAAAAAAGAAAAAAGAAAAAAAAACATATTAGCTCTCATTCCCTGCTTTCGCTTGTTCTTAAGAAATTCCCAAGCTCAGCTTCACGGTACCTGTTTCTTTCACGGATCTGATCCGAACCCGTTAAATGGCCTTTGGTGCTGATCCTCCGAACTACGTTCAAGACGCTCCAGGACTTGAAGAACAAGAAGATGGGTTCGTAGATATTGGCGTACTAGATCAACCCGAGTCAAGAACCTCCCCATCCAGCTGTATTAGTTCACGATTTGGTTCTACGCTTCCAAAGAGCCGTCCAGCGTCACCGTCTCACTCACCCCGACTCGGTCCGAGTCGTTTATCGAATGCGGAAAAGCCCTTCTCTTATTCTCCATATGACTCGTCGTCTTCCTTTTTCAAGGTGTTTAATTTCCTGGGGAATAAGAAGCAGCAGTTAAAATCGAAGCAGCGGGGGAGAAGGAAGGAGGGTAGGGTATGGTATGCCAAAATGCGAGTAAAATGGCTCGTGGCCTCGATTGGATTATTGGGTTTCTTTGTTTTGGTTAATTGGATGATGCTTTTGCGGCTGCCATATAATGGGGTCGACTCCAATGATGGGTCAAAGGAGAAAGATTCTTCAGATTCTGTGACGGTCACAGTTCGGGTATGTGTTTTTGGGCTTTGAGCTTCTATGGGGATCAATTTATTTCATCTTGTTGCTTTAATTGTACATCCCCAGCATTTTAAATTACAATTCAACCTTGCTCAACGTTTGGATGTCAATTTCACCAACTCTTACCGGACAACACGAGGAGGATGAGCTTTGTTTATTGCCGAATCATCAAGGATTGATATAATATATAATTCGTTTAAACTATATGAAAAGTGTAATAACATATGAGAAATCAACACAACACTAATAAAAAGAAAAATGTTCCTACAAACAAATCAAGGAGATGTTGGGATAAAGTTGGAGAACTTGCAGTAAATTTGTTAGTAAACCCAATATGTTTTTCTGTGAGTAAGCGTGTATTTATTATTTCGTAATTTACCATTCATATGGTTGTATTCTTTTTCAGAAAGGAGGGATAAAGAAAAAAGCTCAGAAAGGTAATTATGGGAGGATGTTGGCTTTAGCTGCTCATGCTTTGGCAGAGGTATTTCAAAAAACAAATTTGTCGGGTTGTTGATGTTATGGCTGAGCAGCAATTTGTCTTAGAGTATCTAATTTTCATCCTATCGTGCAATTCTTTTGCTTGTCTTATAAAAAAAACTAATTCTTTTGCTTGCTTTAATTGTTACTTTGTTATGATTCAGGGACAGAATAAACCTGAGCCAAAAGATTTATGGCTGGAGCCCTTTGTTCCCGCTTCTTCTTGGAAGCCTTGTGCTGACCAACGCAACTGGGAACCCAATAGTTTGGCACTTTTTTCCCCTCTTTCCCCTTTTTTTGTTGTTGTTGTGTATGTGCACATTTGAACAACTACATACTTCTGTGTTTAGAGTACTTGCATTTTCATGGATATCCTATAGATTGGAACATTCTGATTCATGATCTAAAATCTAAACAACTTAAAACCTATCTTACACATACTCTTTTAGGATACTGAAAGTTGTACATTTTTTGATACATATTCGTGTGACGGACATGCCAATTTTTCTAATTTTTTTGTAAATTTACACTAAATTGGAGTATCCAAGTACCACACTTAAGGGTACTTCGCGAAAATGTAGAGTCCAAGTGACATAGCTTAAAGATTCTTACATGCATTATTTTTTTTCATGTTAAATATAGAGGGAACAAATGGATACCTTATGGTCACAGCAAACGGTGGGATGAACCAGCAGCGAGTAGCTGTAAGTAATGTTTGGGGTCCTAACTCTTATTATGAATACTTGCTTTTCTTTGCAATTTCATGAATTTGTATTGCTTGTCGAATTACAATTTGCTTGTTGTGTTTGGTCCTAAAAATATTACTCTGGCTTAAACAGGTTTGCAATGCAGTTGTTATAGCACGGTTACTCAATTCAACACTGGTAGTTCCTAGATTTATGTACAGTAGCGTATGGAGAGATGTAAGGTGATACATTCTGTTCCTTTTCCATTTGAAGAATTCTTATCTTCTCATGTAGTATGTTGAATGAGATTTCATACATTTTACTTTTTTAATACACAAATAAAATTTGGCTTGGACTTTAGCAAAGGACTTCATCATATTTATTTAGCATAAATGGGTGTTAAGAAGGGGACAGAGTAGTATTATATGCGTTATTCATGCTCACTGCTCAAATTTATACACGGTTGATTTTAGTTCACAACAGGCCTTTTTTTTCCTTCTTTGTTTCCCGTACCTTCTATGATGTGAATTAATAGTTTTGTTTTTGGAAAAGTGATGGTAACAATTTACATAATATCACAGTCAATTTGGCAACATCTATCAGGAGGAGCATTTCATCCACTACCTGAGCCCTGATATTCGAATAGTCAAAGAGCTGCCCAAGGAGCTTCAGTCATTAGATTTGGAGGCAATCGGTAGTGTTGTACGTCCTCAGTAAATCTGAATAGTTCTCATGTGATCCACTGTTCTCTTCTGTGATTTATTGCTATTTATTAAGTGTTAGAATACTGTTCCAGGTGACAGATGAAGATATCATGAAAGAGGCCAAGCCAAGTTTTTACTTGAAATATATTCTTCCCATTATACTAAAAAATGGCATTGTTCATTTTCTTGGATTTGGAAATCGCTTGGCATTTGATCCAATACCATTTCAGTTACAGGTAAATCACTAGCACCTTAATCTTTCACAACATTCTGGTTGATAAATCATATAATATGCATCCTACCCTTAATTAGTTGCTATCTTACCATTTTGTCTACTGTGTTCTTCCTAATTGGGCATCTAGAGACTTCGATGCAGATGTAATTTTCATGCTCTACAATTTGTTCCTAAAATACAAGAAACTGGTGCTTTGCTTCTTCGAAGGTTGCGTCAACGTGAAGGTTATCCTGGATTATTGGATGATTATCTTCTTGGTCCATACGCAGAAGCAGTTGCCAAAGAAAGTCAACTCCGTCAAAAGAAAGCTTCCAGATATCTAGCTTTGCATCTGAGGTTTGAAATTGACATGGTGGCTCATTCACTATGTGAATTTGGTGGAGGTGATGAGGAGAGACAAGAGCTGGAAGCCTACCGTGAAATTCATTTTCCTGCATTGGCACATTTAAAGAGAACTGCAAAGTATGTCTCATGTTCTTTTTCTTGGCTTATGGTCTTTACATGTATATATCTATTGTGAAGGTAGGTTGACATTTTTCTGATCTGTTAAACAAATTCTATTTTAAGACTTCTGATAATTTTATTGGAGGCCCATATTTTGGTGAATTCTTCTTTGCAATAGATGTAACTAGGTGCTTGTCATCGTTATTTGTTGCCGAAAGTCCTAACTCTTTTTTTTATTCCATATTGCTAAAATAATGTCAAGGTATATGTTATTTCCAACTAATTTTCTTCGGAGAAAGGTACAAACGTGATATGGACAATTCTTTTGACAATATCCTTTAAACAATGAGAATTTCTGTCTCCAATGTGTGTATTTTAAGTCACCAACAATAATCATGATTCACATGCTTCAATTTTTTCTCATATTTCAGGCAGGAAGGTTTAGTATACAGAATACTCACTTTTTATATTAAAATTTTGGTAATCAAGATTCAGGGTTGAATCATATACCCCAAACCTCCTATTTCATTTTGGGCTAGTATCCTCAATTGATTTTTCTTTGCAGTTATTTTCACTGTCTCTAAAATTTTCATTTATCTAGAGATGTTCTTTTTCCTCATAACTTGTAACTGAGCCTCTTCTTTCTTAACTTCCGATTTCTTTCAGTAATCTTCCTAAAAAGTTTAAGACAAATGGAGTCTTAGAAAAACGTACAAGTATATAACATCCACACACCCATGTAATCATCTAGATTGTGAATTTGGGCAAACTTGTATTTATATTGTGAGTTAGCCCCTTTTTGGGGAGTGTAAAGGGTGATTAAACTAAAAACAATATGCAACTACGTAGTTTCATACTAATTTGATTTTATTAATTAAGTCAAATTTTTATACTTGTTACAGGTTACCTTCACCCCAAGCATTGAGGTCAGAAGGCCTATGTCCTTTGACACCTGAAGAAGCAGTCCTTATGCTTGCGGCTCTAGGATTCAATCGTAAAACACATTTATTTGTGGCAGGTTCACATATATATGGAGAGAGGTCAAGGTTGATTGCTTTGACAAGTTTGTACCCAAAGCTGGTTACCAAAGAAAGTTTGCTTTCATCAACTGAACTGGAACCATTCATGAATTTTTCATCTCAGGTTATAACATTTTATCATTTTAATTTTAGTTTTACTACAACTGTTGCATGCAAAGCCAATTACCAATCTCATTTTCCGTTTGGAGTTCCATTGACATGCAGACATTTTATCAGTTCTTGGCTAGTTTTTATTCCTTAGGTTTTGGGTTCTCTTGGACTTCTAATTGAAATCTGTATCCTGAATAAGTATGATGCTGCATTTTTTTCCTCCTGATTTTGGATGGTGATTTTGAGAAAAATTGCTTTTATTGTGACAGTTAACTTGATAACATTATCAAGTTAACATTACCTTTGTATAAACAGTGGTTTTTCTGAGAATGTGCTTGTTAGCTTGATTTTCAACATCCATTTTAAATCCTGTTTTCCTTGACAATTGAATGATGAAAAAATGACATTGATTCTCATTTCCTGTAAGCTATCATACATTTTATTTTTGTGTGCCATGGATTCACTTTTGTATTTCTTTGCAAAAATGAAGTTGGATCATTCTTACTCATTTCAGTTTCTTATAAACATTACCATTTCCTGCAGCTAGCGGCATTGGACTATATAGGCTGCACTGCTTCAGATGCTTTTGCAATGACAGATTCAGGGAGTCAGTTATCATCTTTAGTATCTGGTTATCGAATATACTATGGTGGAGGAAAGATGCCGACAATACGGCCAAACAAACGCAGGCTTGCTGCCATCTTCACGAAGAACTCCACAATCGGATGGCATGTGTTTGAGCAGAGAGTAAGGAAGGCAGTTAGACAAACTAAACAAGTCCTGACAAGGCCTAAGGCACGAAGCATTTACAGGTATCCACGTTGTGAAGAATGTATGTGCCAAATATAATTACTTGTTTGCTTTTATTATGCATATACACTGTAACATGTAATGCTACCCTTTTTTCTTTTGATCAAATCATTCTTCCAATTGTAATTTAAAACATTTTCATTCATTAGATATTTCAAATGTAAATGATTACAGAGTTGAATGGATGATATTTTTTCCTACAGAAGTTATTTTCCAATTAAACAGTTGAGAATATGGCGAATAGTTATTTCCCTAGACCAGCAGAACATTAGGAAATACACTTAGAGCTATCCCATTGAAGTGGTTATTGATGAACTACTTTGTCAAGTTAGATGACTAGTCCAATCAGAAAACTTCATCAATAAGATCTTTTCCATTATTCTTACAATAACCAATCTATATTTCTAGATTTATTCATAGATAGAGAAGCTATGTTTCTTATATTTTTGACAGCGCAACCGGAAAGACTGTCAAAGTTATCTTGACTATATGATTTAAGGTTCCTGTTAAAACAATTTCACCAAAGCTGAAGTCATCCATTGCTTTTGTTACATTAAACTGAATGTTTAAATCTTGGGTTCCTTGTGGAGCTATGGTAAACCATGGTGGATGGACATCAACTAAAGTCCCATTAGGAGGCAGCACTGAACACAGGTATGTCTCTGGCTTGCTTTGCACATTCTTCACTGTCCGTTGCACCAGTTGAGAACCAATCATGTTCGATATTGTTACTGAAGGGAGGTTCAAATTTGCTGGATGACTGAGAGTGTAATTACACCATTCTCCAGTTGCAGTTCTTATAGTAGCTGGATTCATATGGGGCAATGAGCACAAGAAGCCAATGTAGTCTTCATAACCTGCTACACAATATGCCATCATTCCCATCAGTCTAAAAGCTTTTACACCATTTGATCTTTTCTTGAGTAATACAGAGAAAATTCAAAGCCATCTAAACATGAGTGTAAACATCACCTGAAGAGAAGACCAGGCCTGGATCTATGGCATGCCTTGGACTCACAAGGCCAGCGCCGAAATCAAAAGGAGTAGAGGGATATGAACTGTCGATATCTGATCCTTCCGCCATTATAAGATTTCCATTGCTATCATACTTGGTGGCAGTGGTGGCAATTGCGGATGCAATCATGGATGGTGTCCATGAAGGATTGTGTTGCTTGATAATTGCTGCAATTCCTGCGACATGAGGTGCTGCCATGCTTGTACCAGAGACTATTGCAAAATTTTGTCCTAGATGTATAATCATCAAGAAGTCCCTTTTCTATATTAAACATCAACTTCACAAAAAGCAAAGAAAAGAACAGATCATGTAGTGATAGATGCATAAAAACAATGATGGTTCTTTCTCCAAAAGCTTAAACTTTTGGGGGAAGGGCCAACATTTAAGCTTTTGGGTGAAGGGTCAACATTGCTTTTATACATCTATCATATATTAGGACTTAGAAGTTGAGCTTTTAAGGGAAGTACCAACATTATTTTTGTACATCTATCATATGTTAGAATTTAGAAATTATTGGGAAATCAGCTCTTCTAAAAGTTTAAGGCATTGGGAGAAGAGTTAACATTGTTTTTATACATCTATCATGTAGTATTAGCAGAAAATCAGAGGCTGTTTTAGTAGTTACAGTAGTTACCTGCTAGGATGGGTTCTGAAACACTAATTGGGCTCCAAGCTGCCCAAATTTGGTGTCCTGGTGCAAGAACATCAGGCTTTAATACATCAACTGGAGTCCTATCACTATCAATGAAATCTGGCCCCCTTGAAGAAAATCTTCTTACAGTGGGTGCTTGATCCATGAATGAAGCTACTCTTCCTTCCCCTATTGCTGCTTTTGCTGTGAAATTAGTCATATATTCTGTCTCATCCCTGTAAGTTTTTTCCTCATAGTACTTTGATATAACCTATACATATATTTTGTTAAAAAAACATGTAATTAGTGCCAGGTAAAACTGCAATGAACCAGTTGACAAATAACATAGCATCAATTACCTGAGTATTGGCAACATTTGGGATTAAGATGCCAGGAACATCAAAAGGTAAAGGTTCTGCTATAAAATCCCCATAGTTTGGATTTGCAACCAGCACAAAACCCATAAAACCAAGAGCTTTTGCAGTGTTGATTATGCCATTAAGAGTGGAGGTACCATTCGAAAAGCCCCCAGAGAAAGTGCAGATTACAATACTATTTTGCACTATATTGGGTTCCAATGCTTCAGGATATTGGCATTCTTCAACATATGGTGCTGTTCTGGGAAATGATCCATTTCTCTTTATTGCATCTTTAGCCCATACCAGCTTATACAAAAATAACCCCCCTCCAAAAGTAGGTCCTACAAATAATAACCAACCAAAGTTGTCATCTGTTCGTCTAATGGTACGGTAAAGACTTCTTACATATGTACATACTTGTGTTTGTTTTGTTTATGTTGAAAGTGATTTAAAACATTTGTATCAATTTTTCCATATTAGATTTAAAAGCAATGTTGTGTTGCCATAAGCACTTATATAGGGCTGTAAAAGTGCTTATGAGAAAAGAAAAAAAATGACCTTGTAAAAGCACTTTGAATCAAATAAGCCATAGGTTCCAAGACATACCAAGTAGATTTTGATCCTAAAAAAACAAAATACCAATTATTGCCAACTGGGTTTGAAGTATAACAAAAGCAAACCTGATAATCCAAAGCCTCCAAGTTTCTGACCATTTCCAAGAAGAAGAGAAGCAGGGTAGGTTCTATCTGTACTGGAAGCAGCTACTCCCACAGCCCAGGGACTATAAGACACAACGCTTGAAGGATCTGGACCTTGATTCCCTGCTGCTTGAACCACAAAAATTCCAGCTCTTTGTGCAAATAACATTACAATATCAAATGTGTTTAAGAAGGTAACTCTATCTTCTGGTGGCTCGTCTGGTCCAATTGATAGTGTTAGAATATCCACTCCATCAAAAATTGCCTTTGGTATGTATTGTATCAATCATCACCAAAAACAAAACTTCATTTTTTTTACCGTTCATTTCATAAAATCATCTAAATGACTAGTTAATTTACTTAGCTACCTGATCAATAGCTGAAACCAAATCTGTTAGGGTTCCTACCGTTGGATAGATAGCCTTGTAAACAGCAATTCTACATTGTGAAAAATAACAGGCACAATAAAAAAGAATACTATTCAAAAAGTGGCTGCACAAATATTAATAATTATTTTTATGTTTTTATTTATTTTTCTATTTTTATTTTATTTTTTCTTTAATTCTTTCAATAACATTTTATTTATCTGTAACTAATGTAATTAAAAAAATAAAAAAATTATCTTTGTTTTTGTGCAATCACTTTTTTCTTAACAATCTGATTAAATTGCTACAAAAAAATAATTACATAACTTAATATCATTTTCATAAAGTAAATGACTACTAATATTTTTCTATTAATTTTATTGCTAAATTAAATTAAACCCAGTTGGCATACCGTGCACTTGGCGCCATCCCACTGGCTCTACCATAAAAGAAGCCATTTGCAACTACTGGAACTCCAGCATTTCCAGCAGCAATTGATGCCACATGACTTGAAACGTTGCAGGAGGGGAAAAAATAATTAATTGAAAAAAGAAGGAACAAATGAAGTTTTCATTGATATTTTCAATCGAAAACAATAAGTGAAAGAAACAAGAGCAAAGTTATATAGTAATAATGAACCTGCCATGTCCAACTGAATCAAAAGGTGAGAGAAAATCCACTGAAGTGTTAAGAATAGCAATAGCTTGAGCCCCAGCTGAAAAGAACCTAGCTGACACTATTTTCCCATTACATGAGCTCATCGGAAACCGAGGACCCGTGTCGCAATCTCCCGAAAAATGAGAAACATTTGAGGTTAAACTAGGGTTTAGGGGATCATAAGCAAAACTTGGGTGCGTTGGGTTGATGCCAGTATCTACAAAACCAATTACAAGCCCTTCACCGGCTTCTTTAACATCTCCTCCTAATTGTTGTGTCCAAATTGCTTCTCTATTCAACCCTAGAAATGTAGGAGTATATGTTGTCATCATTTTAGTTCCTCTATCTTTCTCTACCAACCTTACATTTGGAGCTTGTTTCAGCTTTTTAGCCTGTCATTGGGAAGATTTAGTGCGCACTTATTTAACTATATTCAATAAATGAGAATGAAACTGAGTGAATGAGTTGTGATTCAACATCATGAATTCCATTTAGACATGTTGAAGGTCTGATTAGCGAGTTTGAGTTGTATAAAACAGAAAAACTCTATAATAGAGTTGGAGAGTAACCTACCTGAGAAGGGGTGGTGTGAAGAGAAAAACCATTAACAATGTGTTTGAAACTATAAATCTTTGTGTAACTTCCATTTTCTAGGGTACTTTGTAGAAGTTGATCATGAGAATCCACCAAACGTTTTGCGTGGGCCTTGTAAATTTCACTGATCATTCACGCAATATGATTATTAAAGGTTATCAACTTTTACTTAATAAAACCATTAGCAATAACACACATACAATAAAGGAGTTTGAACCCACATTCTTTTAGTGCTTATAAATAACACATATCATTACACTACGACATACTGATCGATAAAATTGAAAATATTAATATGATCGCGTTGTTCTAACATAGTGACATCAAAGTCTTTTTATGAAGTGGACAAATTGAAGGTTAATTCCAGTGTATGTGAGCGTTATTAAAAAAATATTAATATATGGAAAGCATTACTCGTAAATAACCTGCTTTGGTTAATACGTCCTCCTTGTTTAAGAGCTTTGAAACTATCATGAAATGAAAATGTATCTTCTTCCATCATCACTAAGTACAGTGCTCTTTCCTCTACAAGACAAGCAGTAAAACCCAGAAAAATTCCGACAAGTGCTTCAAATATTGAAGCCATTGCTTTGGGTATCAGAAAATTGATAGTTTTGCTTTTGTATTAGAAATAATACTATATGTCTAATGGTATATTTAGGGTAATTATTGATATTAAGAGAAGCCATAACAAACGAAGCAAAAAGCTAATGATTAACCACGTTGATTATGTGAGGAAGGCTCTTTATGTTTGTGAATTAGATTGAGCGTTACTATTTGGTTTCGCTTAATAAGTGTGCATATAAATCATAATATTCATGCCATCTCACACAAAATAACCTTGATAGAAAGCCACCTTTATAAGGAAAGTAATCTTATGAAATATAAAGCTTTTAATTCTAACAGCATGTTGAAGAAACTTCCATATGTGACTTCACTCTGGCACTGGCACCAGGAATGTGAATCAGAATTATCTGAAAGAAAGCAAATTATGAGAAAATTCACGGCACTTGGATTTTAAGTGGCTAAAGTGCATAATTAGTTTCAAAACTTTAATTAAAATTATATATAGATTCTCAAATTTTTACAATATCTATAATTTGGTCTCCAAAATTTTAAAATCTATCGCTAGATCACTAAACTTTTAAATTCTAAAATTTAGTCTTCAAATTTATAAAATTTTATATATAAGTCCTAATTTGATTACTAAAATACATATTTATGAATCAAAAATTTAAGATCTATGTATTAAGTTTTAAATTAAAACTAATTGTAAGATTTAAAAGTTTAAAAACTTGTGTGAAATTTTAAAAATTTAATGTCAAATCCTATGTTTCAAAAATTTGAATACCTATGTATAAATTTAATTAAAAATTTGAGATTAATTGTACAATTTAACCTAAATTATTTGGTATAACATGTATGATTTTCCCAAATGCTATTTACACCCGATTACAAAAAAGAGGCATGTAAAAATGATTAGAACCTGTTGGAAAAGATGAAGTTTATAAAAAAAAAATTTAGTAAATCCTTGTCCTACATTGCTTTTTTACAATATTTAAAAGATGTACCGTCCGTCCGACCGATCGACCGTGCCGAGTCCGAGTCCAAGTATGTGTGCGTGTGCCTGTGCGTGTGTGTGAGGTGAGGTGACATTTTATTTTTTGGAAAAATTATTTTTTATAAAAAAACTTTTCCAATGAGAAAATGGTTATTATATATATATATATTTTTTTCTTAAAAACAACAACCATTATTTCCTTTTACTCAGAAATGGTCGTTACTTGTCTTTACTCACAAAATGTATGTTACTCGTCTTTACTCAGAAAATGATTGTTACTCTCCATTACTCAGAATGACTGTTACGCTCTCTATCCCCAGACATTACCATTTTTAACATAATAGCCACACGGTTTCTGAAACCTATAAATAGAGAGCCTCAGCTCTCAGTTTCTATACAACAATCTGAAAACTCATCTCACTCACAAAGAAAAAAAAATTCTCTCTGCAATTCTAAGTTGCTTTTCAGTTTTCCGAACAACAAATTTTTCAGGTGTAGCATTCCGGTCTTCATCAGTGCAGTGAAGTTCTGAGACAAAGAAAAAAATTATGGGCTGTTTTATCCTGGAGACGACGGGGCTGTGTTTGCTTGCAAAAATTTGGGTAGAGCCGCCAAACGTCTTAAAGAGAGTGACCTAGTCTGCGACTCAACCCAAGCAGTTCATTTCAGGTATCGGTAATATTATTCCAACACTATTTTACCAAACTTGTGTCAACAATTTTAAGACGGTATTCTATCTTTCATGACTACTGAAATGCTAACTGCTGATCTAAACAAACCATTCCATTTTGAGGGACTATACTTTAAAAGATGGAGACAAAAAATGTTATTTTTCTTAACCATGAAAAAATTCGTTTATGCTCTTACTACTGAAAAACCAATACAGTCGAATCCTCCTACTGAAGCTGTAACTACAACTAAGGATTTAGACACCTGGATGGAAAATGATTTTCTATGCAAAAAATATATTCTTAACGGTTTAGTTGATGACTTGTATGATTATTATAACTGTGATAAGTCTGCTAAGGAAATTTGGGAAGAACTTCAAAAGAAGTACGACACTGAGGAGGCTGGAACTAAGAAGTATGCTGTCAGTAGATACATGAAGTTTCAAATGATTGATGGCAAATCAGTGGAAGCTCAATCACACAAACTGCAGAAGATAGCACACGAAATAACTTCTGAAGGTATGACTTTAGATGAACAATTTCAAGTAGCTGTTATAATAGATAAATTACCCCCTGCTTAGAAAGATTTTAAGAATACACTTAGGTATAAAACTAAGGAATTTTCATTAGAAAGTCTTATAACCCGTTTAAGAATAGAAGAAGAAGCCCGAAAGCAAGACCAAAGAGATGAAGTACATGTAGTTATAGACTCAAATGATGCTGACTTCTATGAACATAAGTTTCCTTTTAAATTTAAAAATAGTGGGGGATCATTTTCAAGTAGTTTACCCATAACTAGAACTATTGAACAAAATGAAGAATTAAACACTGAAATTAGAAGAAGTAAACGAACTCGAATCCATAAGGATTTTGGGTCTGATTTTTATGCTTATACCTTAGAGGAAGATCCCCAAACTCTTAAAGAAGCATTATCTTCTTTAGATGCCAACTTATGGGAAGAAGCCATAAATGATGAAATGGACTCACTTGAGTATAATAAGACTTGGCATTTAGTTGACTTACCTCCTGGTTGCAAAACCATTGGATGTAAATGGATACTAAAAAAGAAATTAAAACCTGATGGCACTATTGAAAAGTACAAAGCTCGTTTTGTAGTTAAAGGGTATAGGCAAAAGGGAAAATGTAGATTTTTTTGATATCTTTTCACCAGTCACACGAATAACTTCCATACGTGTACTTTTTTCTCTTGCTGCTATCCATGATTTAGTAGTACTTCAAATAGATGTTAAAATTGCTTTCTTAAATGGTGATTTAGAAGAAGAAATTTATATGGATCAACCATAAGGTTTTGTTATCCCAGGTCAAGAAAATAAAGTTTGTAAACTAGATAAATCTCTTTATGGTCTAAAGCAAGCACCTAAGAAATGACATGAAAAATTTGATAATCTAGTTATTTCACATGGATTCAAAATAAATAAAAGTGACAAATGCATTTATTATAAATTAAAAGATAATATTTTCACTATTATATGTTTATATGTGGATGACATGCTTATTTTTGGATCAAATATTTATGTTGTGAATAATGTCAAAACTTTGTTAAGTGCTAATTTTGATATGAAAGATCTCAGAGAAGCGAGTGTAATCCTTGGTATAAAGATAACAAGGTCTGAAAAGGAAATTTCTCTATATCAGTCTCACTACATTGAGAAAATCTTAAAGAAATATAATTACTTTAACTGCAAACCTGCATATACTCCTTATGATTCTAGTGTAAAGTTGTTCAAGAACACCGGAGATGGTGTTAGACAAACTGAGTATGCGAGCATCATTGGTAGCTTACGTTACGCTACTGATTGCACTAGACCAGACATAGCTTATGTTGTGGGACTACTATGTAGGTTTACCAGTAGACCTAGTGTAGAACATTGGAATGCTATTGAAAGGGTTATGAGATACCTTAAAAGAACTATTTACCTTGGGTTACATTATAAAAAGTTTCCCGCTGTTCTAGAAGGATATAACGATGCAGATTGGAACACTTTATCGGAAGACTCCAAAGCAACTAGTGGTAACAGAACTAGTGGAACTGTTTCTTGGAAGTCTAAGAAACAGACAATATTGGCTCAATCTACAACGGAGTCAGAAATGATAGCATTATCCACTGCTAATGAAGAAGCAGGCTAGCTAAGAAGTCTATTAGCTGAGATCCCTTTATGGGAATGACCGATACCAGCTGTCTTGATCCACATCGATAGTACCGCAGCTATTGCAAAGATTCAGAATCGTTACTTCAATAGAAAGAGACGACAAATATGTCATCAACATAGTACTGTTAGAGAATTTCTCTCTACGGGAGCTGTAAGAGTGGATCATGTACGTTCTGATGAAAATTTGGCAGATCCTTTGACGAAAGGATTACCAAGAGAAAAGGTTTTCAAAACCTTAACTTATAGACTGGAGATCCCAAGAAGTAAGTTCAAAGGGTAATAACAAGTCATGAAGTGATATGAATTGTATCATGCTATTTTTCAAATCCTATTCTATATTATTAGAAGCATGAAGTCTTGAAGCGATATAAAATGATGAGTTAATTGTTAAACACTTAATGAGTTCTATACTCTATGTGGAGTGGAGTACATAGCTACAAGAGTACTCTTGATAGACTCACCCATGTGAATGTGGAAGTGTGGCTGCTTCCTATGAAATTTTTTGGGCAAAATTTACTAGAGCGTTCACTATACTGGGATACACGTGCATGGTTATAAAGCACGAGCTTTTAGAACTACACCTTGGAAAGGTTGTGTGTGTGATGATTGTTAGAAATAGAGTTAAAAACTATGAGTTACTCTAATATATACTAAAACATCAACATTATGCAAATGTTCAAGTCGATAGATACTTTTTTTGCTTATGCATAATCTTATAATTTTAATTGATCAGTTGCTCGATGAAAAATATTTTTATATAAAATTCAAGTGGGGGATTGTTGAAAAAGATGAAGTTTATAAAAAAAAATTTAGTAAAGCCTTGTCTCACATTACTTTTTTACAATATTTAAAAGATGTATAAATAGTGAATAGTTGGCTATTGGGATTGGGCCCCAAAGGGCACCCATTTTTGTGGAAGGGAAGAGGACCTAGGCAAATGTGATACCACACACGCCCATACGCTGCCGCCGCCATTCGTCCGACTATGCCATGTCGAGTCTGAGTCCGAGTGCGTGTGTGTGAGATGAGGTGGTATTTTATTTTTTGAAAAATTATTTTTTACAAAAAAACTTTTCCAATCAGAAAATGGTTATTATATATATTTCTCTTAAAAAAACAACCATTATTTCCTTTTACTCAGAAATGGCTGTTACTCTTCTTTATTCAGAAAAATGGTTGTTACTTGTCTTTACTCACAAAAATGTTTGTTACTCATCTTTATTTAGAAAATGGTCGTTACTCTCCATTACTGAGAATGATTGTTACTTGTCTTTACTCACAAAAATGTTTGTTACTCATCTTTATTTAGAAAATGGTCGTTACTCTCCATTACTCAGAATGGTTGTTACACTCTCCATCCCTATACATTGCCGTTTTTATCATAATGGCCACACGGTTTCTAAAACCTATAAATAAAGGGCCTCATCTATCAGTTTCTACACAACAATATGAAAACTCATCTCACAAAGAAGAAAAAAATTCTCTCTGCAATTCTAAGTTACTTTTCAGTTTTCTGAGCAACAAATTTTTTAGGTGTAGCATTTCGGTCTTCATCAATGCAGTGAAGTTCCGAGATAGAGAAAAAGATTCTAGGCTATTTTATCCTGGGAACGACGGGACTGTGTTTGCTTGCACAAATTTGGACAGAGCCATCAAACGTCTTAAAGAGAACGACCTAGTCCATGACTCAACCCAAGTAGTTCATTTCATGTTATCGGTAATATTATTCCAACATTGTTTTACCAAACTTGTGGCAATAGAAACAACCCAACTCAATTGTGTAGGTTTTATAGATTTATTGGCTTAAATTACTTTAGTTTTAATTTTTCTTAAATGAAATTAATTATATATGCATTTGTTATATTTTTAAAATTTGAAAAACAAGTCAAAACTCAACCAACGAACATAATTATAAATTTTTTAATATATTATATTTAATTTCTTATTTCTCTTTTCAATTTATATTTTTTCCCTCATTTTTCGTACATTGATTTCTTTAAATATTTAATGTCCAAACATTGCATTTTAATTTTCCATAATTCCATGTCCTTTTCTTTTCTCGTACTTGTGTATTTGATAAAATAATTTGTGAATATTTATACTAATGTTGTAAAATGTTGTTTTAAATATTGAGTTTTTTTCCCTCTAATGAGACAAGACATAAGTCTCATTGCCATCCAAATTATAAGCTTCAAATGTAACTTTCAAAGAAATGTTAAAGATATAAATAATAACAATTATAAAATCCAATAATTATAAAAATAAAAATTAATCAAGGAAAATATGTTATGCTATAGGAGATTTGAAGGTATAACTCAAATGTTAGAACCACTGGGCATAGAGTTCCAGACATAAATATACTCTAATTAAATAATATATACTATTTTCACGTATAAATAATAATTGGCAACGGAGAAAAATTAATCCAATTAAGTAACATTTTTTATTTTTTGTTGTTCTTACAATAGGAATCATTTCTTCATTGAAAAAAAAAAATATCTTGAAGTTTCACCATTAGAAAAAAGAAAAAAAGATAAGTAGATAACTAAAAACTAATTAGTATTCCATAATTTTTATTGCGATACAAGTATTTCAAATTTAAAAAGATTAATTCACAAAAAATTAAGTAAACATTAAAATTAACAAGAAAATTATGAATTCAAAATAGTGTTAAAAAAACTAAAAATATTATGTTCACTAATTTGGTTTATATGACTTGATAACAATTAATTCTTACAAAAATAATTTGTGTTTTGTCACGTTCATGTTGTGCACAGTTGACCAAATTGCCACTACTACTCTTATTACATATTTACATGCACAAAGTAACAATTCACTTGCCTGTTGTCTTTTTGCAAGTTGCCATCTTACAACACAGTGAATGAAATCCTTCCGAATAGGCACATCAAATACGTCACCAGCTAAAACAATGAAGCCTTTGTCTTCCATAATAAAATTTGTCATTGGAATTAGCATATGGAATGTAATATTAGAAACTTAAGCCTATAAACTAGAGAAGATTATTACTAGTACTGTTGTCAGTCTCATTGCTGACGTGGGATTGTCCAAGTTTATTACTATATTATTGTCATTTTTTTTTGCCATGCGACAAAAATCTTTTAACATTTTCCCTCATATCGGTAGTTCATCGATGGACGGTGATGGATTTATAGTTACGTGCCAAAGGGTGAGCTTCTTAAATGCATCCACTCGAACCAAACCCAACTTTAATATCATGTTAAAAACTTTGGTATAACTCTGAACCCAAAAGCCAGCTTGTGAGTTAGAGAGATGTCTAGACTTATCACTACTACAAAATCGGGCATTAAAGTCGATTCACTGAACCAACTTTAAATGAAAAAACTTAAAATTTAAAATTGTTTCACGCGTTCAACCGACCTTAAACATAAAGTCGGTTCATGCATTGAACCGACTTAAAATTTTTTTATACATATTTTACTCATTAAAACCTGTATTCGATCACATATAATAGAAAAAAACCAAAATCTATTTAACAAAGTTTAAGTAATACAAATAATTGATTGTAATTACATAAAAACCAAACATATCAAATATATACACATAAATATAATTATGAAATACTTATACAAAATCTACATAATAAAAATAATAGCATATATAATATAAAAATGTATACACATAATATACAAAAAATCACGCAAAGTGAATAATAAGTGCGTATGATTAATAGAAATACTTATAAGAGTAAATGAAGTGACAAAATGAAAGAAATGAAGAAAAAAAATAGTATTTTATAAGTGAGAAAATAGATATAATTTTTTTGAGTATTTCACAAAAAAAAAAAAATAGAAGATCTGGATTTAGAGAGGAAGAAAATAAACTAAACGACGCTGGAATTAGTGGTCGTAGGTGGTCGAAAAATGAGAAAGAGTGGAAGAGGAGTATCAGTTTTGAGTTTTTGGGTGTTGTTTATGGCGCGGTAAATAAAAAATGTTGTATCTAATGGGAAAGAAAGAAGAGAAAAGGAAAATATCCACATGTGTAGCGTCGATTAAAGTGTTTACCGATGTTACATCATTCATGTAGCGCCGGTTGTAATGTCGGTTCAACACATCAACCGACGATAAAAATTACATGGATAGCGTCAGTTTTTCAGCAAACTAACTTTAAATTAGACTTTAAAAACTTAAATACCACATTTTGTAATAGTGTATAATTAGCACTGTTGTCGGTCTCTTAACCGATCTGAGACAATGATCCTTTAACATGCATCAACACTTCAACTAATTTTCATAACTTCAACACATCATTAATATATAACTAATTTAATAAGCTCGTCAACACATAACTACGTACAAGAAAATGAAACAAAACCCTAAACAAAACAACATGTTAATATCAAAATATGTGAGAAACATCCCATAAATACTAGAAAACAAAGTGTGCATTCCGCAACTTTTTGGTAGACAATTTAGAATTAATTCTAAATTATATTGCAGCACCTTTCAAGCAAAAAAGCAACTGACTCAAATCTTCCCAATAGAATAAAGCATATTTTCCCATTAGAGCTGTACCACAAATTTTCCGCATTCATTACAGTCTTACAAGGTAATTAATAACTGATCTTGTTGGTCACAAATGAAGAAATAAAACAAATATTAAGGTAATGTACCTTCAAATTAGTTGAGTAGTCCACAAAAAGTGAGCTATCGGAAAGAACACGGTCACAGGACTCTGTTTGCAAAAAAATAAAAAAAAGGAGCCTAAGAGCATGGAAATATACTCAACAAGAAATCAATTCATACTTGCAGCAAACCTGAAAGCCAACTAACAATTTAAAGTAACATTACACCATGAGAAGTACGATATGATGAGCAGCTTATGCTTGAAGAAGAACAGCGACCAAACGCAGATAAAGATCCATAAGAACGTATGATCCTTATGGAAAATGACAGTACCATGGTCTAGAGAACCAGTAAAGACTTGACCAGTTGTGGCCTGATTGCAGTAATGGAAAGCCTACCTTCTCATCTACAGTCAAATATCAGATCCTCAAACATTTGAATCAAGAAAACCATTCCCAAAAGGAGGGAAAAAGTCGACATAAAATAAGTACCAATAAATATAAACTATACTTCACTGTTATAAAGCAATAGAAATCAAACTATAGGCCAGCTTCAGGAAAAACAACAAGAATTAATCTCTATCAAAGGCCTGAAGAATCACAAGAAGCAACTAATGGCTCACAAAGATTAAAAAAACCACCAAAAGGATATAAAGACACTAGAAATACTTAGTACACACAAATTTGCATATTTATTTACATTCACACCAATTATGGTATTTCAAGTGGCAAAATAAATTTGTAAATAGAGAAGTTACTCATTTTTCGAGAAGATTCTTTTGCCCCGTAACTAGAGATGTAAAATGAACTATCTCATCTCATCTTATGTCTCATTAATGTTTTTAATGGGTTCATGATATAATATTGTCTCATTTCATTTAAATATATCTCATCTCAATTAGACTATAACCCTAATGTACCTAACTTTAAACATATGCATTATTTTTTCTTATTAAATTTACATTATAAATAATCATATATTATATTTTCTATTATTTTTATATTCTTACATGTCTCATTTAAACTCATTAGAATCAAATGAGATATCAATTAGTACTATTTTATTATCATCTCATCTCATTAAATACTAAATGAAACAATATAATGAGTTTTAAAAATTAATGGATTGTATTATGAATCTTGTTAACATTAACATTTCATCTCTATTTTCACTTATACCCGTAACACACTATAATTAATGTAAGTAAATTTGTAGACATTTAACATTTTTTATATAAAGACAATTGAGATATGTTTAGGGACTTGAGAAAAAAACCCATTGTTGATGACTAAATAGCTCCAAATCGAAAAATCAAAGAAAATTTTGGTGAACTAGGTGTTCCATGATTTACCACACTGAAAAATCAAAACTTAGTCATAGATGGAGGAAGAAATGTAGCACTATGTTTGGAAGATGAGAAATCAATCTTGACCATTCACAATCTAACATTTCAACTAAAAAGCAGACCAAAAATCATAACAAGTTGAAAGAAGTAAAAAATGACAGAGATTGGAGATGTTATACTAGAATAGATAGAGAAGAAATACCATGTCAATGATCATTGTAAGAAGCAAAAAAAAAAAATGCGCAAGTTATAAGAATAGAATTCCAGATGAGCATGAATTTGAAAGAAATATCATAAAGGTATAAAGATTTGTAAGAAACTCGACATTAAGCTTTTCCAAGCCATTTCATCAAACATGTTGCTCACCACTCTAAAAATTATTTCAATAGAGAAACCATAGACCAAAATTTCAGAAAAATTTCTCAAACAGTTCAACTTATATGCATAATTGAAGTGCAAACCATCAGCCACCTCATGACAAAATCCAAGGAAAACTCAAAGAAAAATGACATAACAACGATGCAATCAAATTAGAGGTAGTGCAAGACTAATTGGAACCAAAAGATTTAAGAGGGTTGGAGACAATCAAATAAAGTACATGCTGGTTCGGCGGAAGAGAGTTAGGGTACATACTACATGTTGGAATATTATGGATCAAAACTGCTCAACACTCAAGAAATTTTTTCCAGCAACTCTTAGAAACTCTCAAACTTTTATTTCTGATTTCTTAACTTATTATATTACATAGCTATTGAGAAATATTTATAGAAACAATTGATAAATCAAATCCATACAATATAAACCTATCAAGTAATATAAAACCATACACCTAACCCTTACCTAACCCATTTCTTTTCTTCTTTCTGCCTACAACCAGCTTAACATCATAAGTTGTATCTTTATTAACCTAGATCATCACCATGAATAGTTTTTTGAACTAACATAGAAGCTTCCATGAGCTGGACTTCAAATGGGCTAGACTTTTTCAAAGAGCTTGGGCTTATAAAAAAACATTCCCCCTTAAACTTGTGTTTACGATGCCAGGAAAATTTCTCAATCTAACAAAACCTACTTACTTGAGCAGTTTAGTGAAGATGTCAGCAATTTGATCTTGTGATGCACTCCCTGATGTAATGATATTGAGTATCTATGTGTTTTTTATCATGAAAAATAGGGTTTTTGGCTAAGGTAATGGTTGACTTGTTGTCAACACAAATTTTGGTTAGCTCTTCTTGTGCCATGCTTAGCTCTTTCAACAAGTTTCTCAGCCAAATTTCATGACAAACATATGAGGTAGCTGTTACATACTCTGCTTCATAGCTAAATAAGGTGACAATCCATTTCTTTTTTGACATCTACGTAAAAACAATATCTCCCATGAAAAACACAAATTTGAAAGTGCTTTTTTGATCGTCTAAATCTCCATCACAATCGCTATCACTATATCCAACAAGATTGTAATCATTAGAATCCGAATAGAACAAGCTAGTATCAATTATACCTTTTAGATAGCAAAAGATTCTCTTTGCAGCTTTGAAATGGGTGATCGTCGATTTCTCCATGTAGCGGCTAATAAATCCAACAACATACAGGATGTCAGGTCTTGTGCACCTGAGATAATGTAGACTTCCAACTAGACTTTTGAAAATTTTTGGATCCACACTTTCACCATCTTCATGCTTGGATAGTTTGATTCCACATTCCACTGGTGTGTTGATCGACTTGCAATCGTTCGTCTTGAACTTCTTTAGTATCTCTCTTGCATAACTTTCTTGATAGATGAAGATGCCTTCTTCTTTTTGTTTCAATTCAATTCCAAAGTAGTATGCCATTAACTCGATATTTGTCATTTTGAATTCTCTGGTCATCACTTTCTTAAATTCTTCAAACAACTTTGGATTACTTTTAGTGAAGATGAGATCATCTAAGTATAGGCAAACGATCAGAATATTGTCATCTTCAATCTTAACATAGAATGAATGTTCATAGGGACACTTGGTGAAGTTGTTCTCCATAAATTACTTGTTGATGCTATTATTTCATGCTAAGATCAATTATACCTTTTACTTCAGAGCCTGAATGTAGACATCTTCTTCAAGAATTCCATTTAGAAAGGCATATTTTACATTCATTTGATGTATCTTTCACTTATTTTGAGTTGCCAAAGAAATTATTAGTCTTATAGTCTCTAATCGAGCAATAGAAGCAAATACCTCATCATAGTCAATTCCAGCCTTTTTAACTATATCCTTTTACTACTAGCCTCACCTTGTGCCTTTCAATTTCTCCTTTAGCATTCCTCTTTGTCTTTTACATCCATTTAACACTTATTTCCTTGTTTCCTTTAGGAAGTGAGGTGAGTTCCCATGTATCTTTCTTCTCAATAGCCCTAATTTCTTCGTTCATTGCATCTCTCCACTTCTTTTCTTGAACTACTTCTTCAAATTTTACCAGTTCATAGTCGGAAAAGAGACAGAAAAGTGTGAGATCATCCTATCGTTCGGTTACCTCATAAAGATCTTGAAGAATTCGTGTGAATGGAACTTCTCTTTCATCTTGAATTCTACTTGACGATGAATAAGGTGATGAGTCTTCTTGAGTGGTTGATATTGGTGAAGTGGGTAGAGTTGCAAGCTCTTGTTAAGGTTCACCTAGTTGCTCCCTCATTGTCTATTCATCTTCTTTAAACTAAGGAAATAAATTGAAGTTACCTGCATAAGAGTTAAAGTCTCATTCTCCTTATTTGTCGAATACCACATCTCGACTAATCACAATCTTCGTATTATCTAAAATGTACAACTTGTAGCCCTTCGAATTTGCACTATAACTGATGAAGATAAAACTCTCACTTTTATCATCAAGCTTCGTTTTTATCTCATTCGGTACATGAACATGTGCTATACTTACAAAGACTCTTAGGTGGGAAATGTGAGGCTTTCTTCCACTCCATGTCTTTTGTTGTTTTTTTCCCCATACATTTCTTATTGAAGATCAGTTTGACAAGTAAACTACACATGCTACTACTTTTGCCCAAAAATCCTTGGGTAGTTTCTTGCTTTTGAGCATGTTTTGTTCCATGTTGAGGATTGTTTTCTTCTCTCTTTCAACTACACCATTATGTTGGGAGGATCTCTAAACTGTCAAGGATTGACGAATTCCATTTTCTTAACAGAATTCTTGAAACTCCCTGAATGTAAATTCTCCACCTCGGTCGGATCTCATGGCTTTGATCTTTCTATCGCTTTCTCTCTCCATTGTAGCTTTGAAATTTTTGAATACTTCAAAAACTTCTGATTTCTATTTCAAGAAATATACACTGTTTTTTCTCGAAAAATCATCAATGAAAAGAAGAAAATAGTTATTGTTATCGAGAAAGATAGGCTTGATCGGTCCACACACATCAGTATAGATTAGCTCGAGTGGATTCTTGGTTCTTGAGTCTAACTCCTTTGGAAAACTTTTTTTGAATTGTTTCTCGAGTAGACACCCTTCACAAAGTTAATTAAAATGGTTAATGAAAGGTAGTCCCTTCACCATCTTCTTATTAGACAGCAACTCTAATCCTCCAAAATTGAGATGCCCAAATCGAAGATGCCAAGGCCATGATACATCTTTGTAGAAAGATTTCAAACACTTTGCAATGTCATTTTGTATGTTGATCAAAAACATTCTATTCTTTGACATGGACATGTTGGCAATGAGGTTATTCTTACCATCTTTTATAGAAAGGTTACAATCCTTCATACGAATATCATAACCTTTCTCTATTAGTTGTCCTAAACTCAAGATGTTACTTTTCATATTAGGGACATAGTAAACTTTGGAAATAAATTGATGTCATCCATCTTTCAAGCGAATAAGAATGTTACCTCTCTTTTTCACTACTACGTTAGAATCATGTCCAAATGAGACATTTTCGCTTATTGACTCATCTAGCTCCATAAACATGTATTTCCTTCCACACATATGGTTGCTTGCACCGCTATCAAGATACCAGGAATTTGGTTGGCCACCATCACCCTCTTTTCATGCTAGAAAAAGAGTTTATTTCTCATCGGTCTTCTTCTCCATGTACTTGATTTTCTCATCTATTCTATTGTTGGGAGCTCTACATTTTGAAGCATAATGTCCAAACTTCTGAAAATTATAGCACTAAACTTGAGATTTGTCATACCTTGAGTTCATTTTGCCGCTTCCACGACCTCATGTTGAGCTTTCTCCTCTCTCAAAGTTGTTGGAATTGTTGTTGTAATTCCAACCTCGTCTACGGCCTCTGCCTCTGCCTCGACCACGTTGGTTTCTATCATTGCCTTGGCTTTCATGCTTATCCTTGAATTACATCTTGAAAAGTTTCTCAGTGATCCCTTGCTTCTTCTTATGATTTTCTTCATATGCTTGTAATGACCCATTAAGTTCATCAATGGTCATTTCTTCCAAATATTTTGTCTTCTCAATCGTCACGACGATGTGCTCAAATTTGAAATTTAATGAACGGAGTATCTTTTCAATTATTTTGATATCTTCTAACATCTCACCATTTCTTTTCAATTGATTAGAAAAAACTACGACTTTTGAGAAATAGTTGGAAATAGATTCAAAAGATTTCATATGTAGAGATTCAAATTCACCTCTTAGTGTTTGGAAACAAATCTTCTTCACTTTCTTGGATCCTTTGAAAGAGATTTAAAGCTTATTCCACGCTACTTTAGAAGATGTTGCATCCAAAATATTCTCAAACCCATCATCATTTAAGGCTTGATAGATAAGGAATAAAGCTTTCTTGTCTCTCTTTCTCGAATCCTTCAAAGATTTTTTTTTGCACTTGCATTAGATTAGCTTTATCATCTGGCTCACTTAAGCTTTTCTCTATAACCTCTCATACATCATGTGCACCCAAAAGAGCCTTCATCTTGATACTCCAATTATCATAGCTTTCGTTGTTGAGTGTCGGGACTTGAAACAATATCATTCCTCCACTTGACATAACTCTCAATACAGTAAGAATTTTCAAATTCTAATCACACAGATGGATCTATAACGTCAAAAAACCTTGAAAGGAATTCCGAGGGAAAATCTAAATACTTTGGTCAATGGTCAATTCTTGGTCAACATGCTCGGTAGCTTGGTCAACAGACATCATAGCTCGATCAATTCGTCACAAACTCAATTGGACTTAGTTCCAACTCGACTAACTCGGCTCTAACTCGGTGAGTTAACTCACCTTTTGGCTACAACTTCCAACGGTGCGTCTAAACTTCGATCGTGATGATTTTGGCGGTGTTGGATTCGTCTCATCGAGAGCTTCAATTTGATATACAATAGTATATATTTCCAACTACGGTTTCACTCTTATACCACTTTGTTGGAATATTATGGATCAAAACTACTCAACACTCAAGAATAATTTTCCAATAACTCTTAGAAACTCTCAAATTTTTATTTCTAATTTCTTGACTTGTTATATTACATAGCTACTGGGAAGTATTTATAAAAAAAACCGATAAATCAAAGTCATACAATATAAATCTACCAAGAAATCTAAAACCATACACCTAGTCTCTTACCTAACTCATTTATTTTCTTATTTCTGCCTACAACCAACTCAACATCATAAGTTGTATCTTTATTAACCCAGATCATCACCATGAATAGTTTTTTGAACTAACATAGAAGCTTTTATGAGTTGGACTTCGAATGGACTGGACTCTTTCAAAGAGATTGGACTTGTAAACAAGTTTATAAAACAACACTGCAAAATACAAAGGATTAAACCCTTCATCCATCTTTAACTAAGGTACATTTTTGAAGCCAAAATCTTTTTCTTTTTGCCCAATCAGTTGTCATTCTCACTCTTAATTTCTCAATTTCTTTCTTACTTTTTTTTTCTCTCTTTCTCTTATATTTTTTTATTCTCAGACTTATCGTTTCTCTCTCTCATATTTTTCAGCAAGATAACTGATTATTTCTTTTTTTATTGTTAAGTTTCCTTCAGTCCCACATCGGCCAAGAGTTCGGAAACAATTCTACTTATAAGCTTAGGCAACCCTTAACTTAATGAGATCTTATTGGGTTGAGTTAGACCTGAGTTTCTAACATGGTATTAGAGTTGGCCCTGACTTGATCGGTGACTTGGGTTTTGTCCTTAACAGTCTCACCGTAGTTTTATGAGATTACCTCTGTCCGTGTGGAGGGGGTTGTTAAGTTTCCTTTAGTCCCACATCGGTTAGGAGTTCAGCAATAGTGCTGTTTATAAGCTTCTGTAACCTTTAACTCAATGAGATCTTATTAGATTGAATAAGACTTGAGTTTCTAACATAGTATCAGAATTAGACTTGCTTGATCGATGACTTGGGTTTTGTCCTTAACAGTTTCACCGTAGCTTTGTGAGACTACTTCTATCCGTATGGAAGAAGTTTGTTAAGTTTCTTTCAATTACACATCGACTAGGAATTCGACAACAGTACTGCTTATAAGTTTAGACAATCTTTAATTTAATGAGATATTATTGAGTTGAGTTAGACCTAGTTTTTTAACATTTATATTTCTAGTTAATTTAAAAACATTACTTTCTCTTTCACCTCTATTTTTTTATATTTTTTTTGGGTATTATTGAGACTACAAATATTCATGAAAGATGAAGGAAGAAATACCATGCAAGTGTATATATATCGATTTCTTCAAATTCTCCGTATATTTTATTTATCAGAATATGAAAGAGGTTTTTTGAAATTGTAGGGGCAAGACAAATCCTCAATTTATTGGATTTTATGTAAAAAAAATCTAATGCTGTCAAAATCGTCACATTGAGAGAGGTGTGATAAAATTTAACAATAATTCAATTGTACTGTAAAAAAAAATCAAAATGTTCATGTTATAATAAAAAGGGCAGTAAAATATCACTTTTAAAGAGAAGAAAAAAAAAAGGATTGAAGGGAGGTATAATCCAATTGCAATCTGCTGTCAATTTTCCTTGGGTTACGATAAATTCGAGAGATCTTATAATTTACTTAGAACATTTCGCTAGCTTAAAAAAATAAAATTTCATCAAAAATTCGTGAATTTTTCAATTTGTCATTTACATATCTAAGCATCTTTTTGTGTAGATACATCAATTTTTTTTAAAATATTATATAACTTTTCAAACCCATTCATAATTTGCAAGGAAACAATTGAGCAACAAAACTGTTCTAAAGGATTTTTACTGGAATTTCTGATTTGATCGTACGTGTCTAATATATTTGAACAAAATATGCTCGAAAATATAGTTTCGAGTTACCCATTTGCTCTAATGATAATATAATATACATTTGAGAATACAATAAATTTTATTTTATTAAAGTATAAGGTAAAAGTTTATAATAAGAAAAGAAAAATCTCAAAATGACCCTTATGATTAAGATTACATAAATAATTTGTTCTTTTTAAAAAAAATTAATTGTAGTCACACATTTATGATAAGAAGTTTGAGAGAATTAATGCTTACATAATATTATCTAATTTTTAAATTGTTATGTATAACGGGTGAGATTTAAAGAAGTTATTATATCTTTTAATTTGTTGAGTCCCATGACTTTCTACATAATTATCTTATAAATCTCAATTTATTGATACATAAAAATATAAAAAAATTAAATAATATTTTATAGCTATTTATCCTATCATTAAAAGTTCATTTTTTAAAAAAACATGGCCGAAAATATGCAATAGTTTATGAACAATTTTAACTTAATAATGTAACCTAAAAATAATTATATTTTCATGATCACTAATCTTCGTGGCATAAAAATTGATTTATTAATATATGCATGTATGGCCGCTAAAAGACCTATTTAATATACGTGACAAATGCCGCCGAGATACATTTGCTTTTATAGTTATAGTAATTAAGTTTACTAATTATATATACATGCAATTTTGTTTCTTAATTTTGGAAAAATGTTAAGAAAAGAACGAATTATCAATTTTTATGTATTTTTTATTTTATAAACTATTGATTAATTATGATGTCAAATGTAATTGAAGAAAGTAAAATTTAAAAAAAAATAACAACAAAAACTAGGAGACTAAATATATATATATATATATATATTTTGGCCAAGAAATAAAAGCGACTTGAGTGCATGCTTCAATTTCAAAGAATACCGGAGCACAGTCCTCCACTCTTAACATGACGTAGAAAGCTCAAATTTAGATTAAAGTTTAAATATTTTATTGTTCAGCCATGATTTACGTATTGCATGTTTCATGGAAAAATTAAGTTAATCACCCAAAATCAATTAAAGTTGTACACTATTTTATAAATGTTGTGTGAATTTCCAAATAAAAATTTAGTGAGATTGTGACAAATATTTATAATGCTTTGGAAGGAAAATTTTGAATTTAAACATCATCTAAAAATGTACGTATATATTTAATTTACACGTATAAATGCTGAAATTTAAAAACAAAAACAAAGAGACATTATACTATTGATATAAATAGTGTATATTTTGTTAGTTTTTTTTAAATTATGTAAAGATGTCAAATAGGATGAGTTTTCATTTAACCCATAATACAATCCATTATACTTGAAAATTTATCTCATCTTATATTATTTATATTTTTAATTGATTAGGATAATATTAGTGTGAGAGAAGTAGTTACATCCCATTTATACCAAATGATTCTCAAATAGATAATTTTTCTTCTTTATAAAAACTCATTTTATGTTAATAAAAAGTGTATGTATTATTTGTCCAAAAAAAAATCAAGTTGTTTAGGAAAAACAAAATGTTATTAAAAAAAATATTTTGTCGAGGAAATTAAAAAAAAAACTCAACTTATCAATTAAGAAAATTGAAAGCAAATTGAAATAAAGAAAAAAAACTCATTTTAAGTTAAAATAGATATAAATCCATACTATAACGATAATCTATAGATTGGGGTGGATTTTAGACGGAGTAGGTTATGCTTAGATTATAAAATTGTTAATAACAAATTAAATGAAAATGATATGAAATGAGTTGATTATTTGACATACATACTATGAGTATTTTAAAATTGTAGCTCAAATTGGTGCAAACTTTAGTGGTTAAGTGTCTCCCTCTTGCACTAATTTAACCTATTCATAACTTCCCCAAAAACAAAGTTAACTTATTCAGATGGCCACCAAATAAACTTAATTAAATGTACATGTGTATTAGAGAAGATAAATTTACTATATATATACAAAATATAATACAATAAAAAATTTTACAAGTACTATACGTATCTCCACGTATTAGATTAATCTTTTAAAATTCTTATAAAATCGGGTTACCAAATTATTTTGATAATTTAAATCATTCCCCACCATTAGGGAAGTAAAAAAGGTATAATGATGTTACATTCTAAGTTATAGTTGGAGAATAAGATGATTTATAATAAGCATGAATAATTTGTTTAAACTTGATAAACATATTTGAGTAAAAACAATAAGTATATCAAGGAAACATTAGAGTTTTTTCTTTCCTTTTTTGGGTCAAAAGGAAACATTAGAGGTTAATGCTCCAATAAGTGATGTAAAAATATTGATGAAAATAACCAACTCTTTAAGAGTTTGTGATAATGATAATATTATTTTTGTTACAAGAGAAAAGAAATATAATACTGTATTTGCATGTACAAAATATTTTCTTTAAATTTGCATATAGAAAAAGTAATGATCAAATTTAAATAGTTATTACATTTTCTTATGAGCAAAATGAAATTTGATATAATATTAACTAATCCATGCTTGCTTTATAATTATTACAAGAATTATCGACATGAATGATTGAAAATTTTAAACGTAGGTGAAAATTATACATGATTTTCTCTTAAACATAAAACTAACACCCTCAAAACTTATAAAAATATAAATAACATTTTTTAATACTAATTTATATATCATTCAAGATAAAAATATTAATTTTGTTATTATTTTATATAATTTTTCTTTTTTTATATAAAAAAATGAGGAAATGGAATAAGTAATTTTTACACTTAATTATACTGCTAGCATTAATAGAGAATTGATGTATATAATTATTAGTAGGATTTAAGTCTCATAAAATAGAAAGGTAATGACCACATAAATGATGATAAAAATTAAATTTAATAAACAAATATGACTATTAATATGTTTGTTTATGTAGTAGTGTAATCAAAATAATAATAAATATTAAAGTAAAATTTATAAATTATATATAAATAAAATAAAATTAGAAAATAATTTTTTTTAAGTTTTAAATGAGATAAATGAGAAAATAATAATAAACGAATAAACATTATTGCTATTATTAAAATGTTTTAAATATAATTTCAAATTAATAATTAAATTAAATATAAAAATATTCTAAATCATTTTAATTATTATTTATTTATAAATTAACAATCCAATCAAATACAAATCATTTCAAACAATATTCTTAATGCTTTGAATCAAATATAACCTTAAAGTCTTTGGTAATGCCGAAAACAAATACTTTAAATCATGAGCATTTATTCAATATTCTTCATGTTTCATCGATTCGTTTTTATTACAAGATTGGTTGGTTATTTTTTAAGATATACTTCTATTTATATCTCGAATGCTTATATTTATATCTAATGAAGGGATCCACTTTTCATTTGATAGTTGATACTTAAGTGAATTTCCCTTGAAGTTGTACAAATTTGTCATTTTGTTTTTTTTTCATTTTTAAAATGAAATCGAGTTGACACATTGCTGATTAGATTAGGACTTTGTTTGACAAAAATAAAATGACTTGGATATCCTTAAAAATGGCGTAAGATTAATGTAATGTTGCCAATGTAAGTGATTAAAGTAACAAAAAAACAAATAGTAACCTCGATACTCTTCAAGTGAACAAAATACTTTATTCACGTTATTTTTTTTTCAAAGAATACATAAACCATTTATTTATTAAAAATTAAATAACTTAATCACTGTTTAAATAAATTAATAAATATACGATAAACCTATTAAGTTTGTTTAGAATATAATTTGATAATATTAGAAATACTTAATGATTATATTCTATTATGTGAATAAATGAATATATATGATGCCTTTATATAGGACTTACAAGTAAATTAGATATGTCTAAAGTAACTAGATATAGATATACTAGAAGTAACTAGATAAAGTAACAGGTTTAGGTTTAGGACATATATCTTTTAACTGTTTTCCAAACATAGTAGCATCTATTACAGATCCCCAAATATTAAAAACATTAACTCTTCAAATCCAAACTCATAATACTAATGTGTTACCAGGAACAATTACGGTAGCCTTATTATTTAGGGTACATTATAAGATTATGACGACCAGTTGGGACATAAAAAATATTCATAACTCTACTAAAGGAGAAACCTTATTATTACAGACAGATTTGTCTAGGTCCAATATTACAATACCTAGACCAATTAGTTGGGATAGCGTAGTATACCCAGATAGGTGGCTACTAAAAGGAATCTGCCAACCAACATCTGAAACTCATCACCAGGAAGTAGCTGAACAACACACAGAACTTACTGAAATAATAAAATATAAAAATGGAAATATTGAAATAGGATTCAATAGATCTTCATCAATGAGATGCTCTTCGAGTGCCTCAGATTTTTCAGAAATGGAATTCCCATTCAAACAAAACCCTAGGTCATCAACATCTGATTTACTTAGGAAAACAAAACTCAAAGGAGTGGACTGTAGTACCCAGGTACCCAGACCAGTATACACTGTTGAGTCTGAAATGAGTGAATCACCTCAGTTATCACCCTTATTCCCTTCATCACCAACTCAATCATTAGCACCTAGCCAAGAACCTAGGATTAATGAACTGAATGTAATTACATTTGACCAGGACCAGGAAGAACCTTTGCATCCAAGGATTCTCAGGATGGATCTGTATGAAAGACACCATAAACCCATAAAATTTTGGTTCTATAATACACACTCAGAAAAAGCTAGGCATTGTTGCTATAGAAAACATGAGCGTTATATTAAAGAACATAACAATTATATAGGTTTTATAGACTGGCTAAAAATCTATAGAAAATCAAAAGGACTAGCATCTGTAGTCATCGACCAAACCAGGTATTCCTTTGTTAACAAAATAAACAAAGAAGAAGAATCA
The DNA here is from genome assembly GCA_037013495.1 of Hippophae tibetana. Lineage (NCBI taxonomy): Eukaryota > Viridiplantae > Streptophyta > Magnoliopsida > Rosales > Elaeagnaceae > Hippophae > Hippophae tibetana. The sequence goes on along the minus strand of CM072802.1, from coordinate 30,067,908 downwards.
ATAGATACTATGGTTGACCTTAGCCAGGAAGACATAATAGAATCATCATCACCACAAGTTAACCCTGAACCAGTTAGCCTAATATCAATAGTCCAGCCATTAGAAATATTACCCGATCATATGGCTACCCAAATCCAGGATAACGTAGATAGATCCTCATCAATAGATAACCATAAACAGGTTTGCACAGAACCATTAGTTGACCTTAAGTCAAATAAAACAGTAAAACCTGTTGACTTAGTCAAACCATCAACGGTCTTAATAGGTAACCTACCAGTTACCATTCAGGATACAGAACAAACACCAATAGCCATAGAACCTATAGCTATAGTTCCACATTATAAATTATTCCCTTCAATTAGTGTCTCGGATGTCACAGAGGCTGACTTCGATATGCTTTTAGAAAATGAACCAGTAGAGCCATTAACTACAGAATTAGTAGTCTTGACTCCACAGATTAAAACCTTTTCAGAAATTAAACCTAGCGAAATCACATTAGATGACTTCGATAAGTTTTTAGAAGAAACGGATGATCTAGTTAACGAAGTTAACATGATCAAAACAAAAAAGAAGTTACCCATATGGGAAACTCCAGAAGGATCGGTTGAAGCTGAACATCCTCCATTAAGACCTATTACCATCCCTTACCAGGATAGTCAGGTAGAAGCATTTCCTCTCAAGAACCCTCAAGAGAACCAGGCAACCAACCTCAAAAACATAGTTACCCAAAATAACTATACCAACATAAGCCTAAATACTTTAGGAAAACAATTAATTAGGATAGAGAAAAATCTAAAAATAGATATTCCCTCTACCTCTTATCAAACAACAGATAGAATAGTTAAGAACCCTATCTTCAAACCATTCCAGGTTTCCAAACCAGCCCAGGAAGAAATTACATCAAAATTTGAAAAACTTCAAAATTGGAATAACACCCTAAGATCCCAATTAGAAGACCAATTTTCAAACAAAATAGGAATAATTGTTCCTGAGTCACCAGTGACTTCAAAATCAACCCATAAACCATTACAAGATCTTAGCATTCTTAGCAAACTAGGATCTGAAGTATCATCAGAGGATAGTGATTCTGAATCCATTTTAGAACCAATTCCTCACCTACAAAAATTAGCTTGGCAAGAACCTAGCCCAGTTAGGTATCCTCACACCATAGGAACCCAACCTAGTCAGCTTGGCCAATCAAAATATAATGCATCTTCTATCTATGTCTGGAACATTGATGGAATGACTGATCATGAGATATTAAATATCTTACAGCAAATGACCATGGCGTCAAATGCTTATAAAACCCAAATTGGTACAACTGATAAAACAGTTGTTGAATTACTAATAGCTGGCTTCTCAGGCCAACTAAAAGGATGGTGGGATCACCATCTTTCAAAACAACAACAGTCAGATATTACCAATGCAATATTGACTGACGAGTATGGTACCCCCATACTTTCCCATCAAGGAGCTCCTATACAGGATGCAGTCTCCACTCTACTCTTTACCATATCACATCATTTTATGGGGGATCCATCCCATTTAAAAGATAAAAACGCTGATCTTCTTTCTAACATAAAATGTAGGAAGATGAGTGATTTTCAAAATTATAAAACTACATTCATGTCTAGAGTTATGTTAAGAGATGACTCTATTCAACCATTCTGGAAGGAGAAATTCCTAGCTGGACTTCCTCCACTCTTAGGTGAGAAAACCAGAAACAAAATCCGTGAAACTTATGGGAATCATATCATCCCTTATGATCAACTGACCTATGGTCAGCTTATCAGTTTTGCTCAAAACCAGGGTCTTCAAATTTGTCAAGATTTGAAAATCCAAAAACAAATGAAATTGGAACTTAAAATGTCCAAAAGAGAAATTGGATCATTCTGCAAACAGTTTGATAGTAATCTCTCTATTGAAAAAACCTGTGAGGGAACTTGTAGTAAAACTAAATCAAACCCTTATAAGGAATCAAATAAAACTTATAAGAAATTTTCAAAATCAAGAAAACCTTTCTTTGAAAAAAGAATGAATTTTTATAACAAACCTTATAAAAGAAATTTTAATAAGGAATCAAAACAACATAAAAAACCCTTTAAAAATTTTAAAGAGTTTAAATGTTATAAATGTGGCAAGAAAGGTCACACAGCTAATTTCTGCAAGATGTCTAAAAAACTCCATGAATTAAAACTTGAAGAAGACACCTATGCTAAAATATCTGCCCTAATGGTAGATACATCATCATCTGAGCCTGACCAATGGTCAAGCGACGAATCTAATCCCCAGGATGATGAATTTGCAACCAGCAATTCGGATTCCTCCATTAAAAATATTAATGTACTAACTAAGGATGAAGATGAACAACTTCAACAAACAATCCTTAAGTTAAATGACCCATCAATAACCAAACTTTACGTAGAATATCTAAGTACATGTTTGGCCAAATCACAATCAATTAAAAAAAAATCTGAACTTCCAAATACCAGCACAGGCTATTACAACCTCACTGCTGTTCTGGAAAGAAAGAACAAAGCCATCACACCAGAAAGTCAAATTCAAGACTTAAAAATTGAAATCAAAACTATTAAACTGGAACTCCACCAGCTTAAAGAAAAATTAAAAGAATACGATATTAAGTTTCAACTACTTAATAATGGAGAAAAAATATCAACTTATGTGAGTGATTCTGATGATGATCTTACTCCCAATAATCAAGAAATCCAAAATTTGAGAAAAATTACCACCAGGAAATATAAAATCAATATAACATTAATATTCCCTGATGAATCAAAACTAGAAACCATTGCTCTATTTGACACAGGGGCTGACCTAAATTGCATCATACCATCAATAGTTCCCAGAAGGTTTTATAAACCAACTGAAGAACGACTTAATTCAGCCAATAAATCTCAAATGAGTATTATTGGAAAAACTGAGATATCTATCCAAAAAGGATCATACCTTATCAATAGCCCATTTGTCATAGTATCTGACATAGGCTACTCGGTCATATTGGGTACTCCCTTTATGGATATCATTACCCCATATTCTGTTAAACATGACAGGATTTCTTTCAAAATTGGAAGAGAGGCCTTCAGCTTCCCTTTCATTGAAGAACCAAAAACCAGAGATCTTAATCTCATCAAAACATATTCAATCTCTACAAAAGAGATTTCTGTTCTTATAGAACATAGAGAAAAGGACCTTCTCTATCTCAAAACCAAACTTCAGTCTCATACTGTTGAGAAAGAACTTCAAATCCCAGAGATCAAAGATAAAATCTCTAAATTACAAACATCTTTTGAGAAAGAGGTTTGCTCTGAATTACCCAGTGCATTCTGGGAAAGAAAAGAACATATGATAGATTTACCATATGAATCATCCTTCAATGAGAAGGATATTCCTACAAAGGCAAGGCCTATTCAAATGAATGGTGACCTTGAGCAATTCTGTAGAAAAGAAATCACTGATCTCTTATCTAAGAAACTCATATCAAAATCCAGATCGCCGTGGAGCTGTGCGGCTTTCTATGTCAACAAATCTGCTGAGATTGAGAGAGGAACTCCTCGGCTAGTAATCAATTACAAACCTTTGAACCAAGCCTTAAAATGGATTAGGTACCCTATCCCGAATAAAAAGGACTTACTTCAAAGACTGTATTCATCATCCATATTTTCAAAGTTTGATATGAAATCAGGCTTCTGGCAAATTCAAATCGAGCCTCAACATAGGCACAAAACTGCTTTTACTGTTCCATTCGGACAGTTTGAGTGGAATGTTATGCCATTTGGGCTCAAAAACGCACCTTCTGAGTTTCAAAGGATTATGAATGACATATTCAACCCTTACTCAGAATTTTGTATTGTGTACATCGATGATGTACTTGTATTTTCAAAAGATGTCAGACAACACATCAGACATCTCAAAACTTTCTTCCATATCATCAAGAGAAATGGACTGGCTTTATCAGCCAAGAAAATGACTCTTTTTCAAACGAACATTAGGTTTCTTGGACACAGTGTATCCAATGGAACAGTAATTCCTATCAATAGATCCCTACAGTTTACAACTAAGTTCCCTGATAGGATTATTGACAAAACCCAGCTACAAAGATTTCTAGGTAGCTTAAATTACGTATTAAGTTTCTGCCCAAATATTAACAGGTTAGCAAAACCTCTACATAATAGGCTTAAGAAAACTCCTGAGCCTTGGACAGAAGAACATACCAAAATTGTGCAAAAAATTAAAGCACAGGTTCAAAACATTCCCTGTTTACATCTTGCGGATCCTACACTCCCCAAGATAGTAGAAACCGATGCCAGTGAACTTGGCTATGGTGGGATTTTAAAACAAGTCCAAGATAATAATGAACAAATTGTTCAGTTTGTCTCTGGCCATTGGAATGATTGTCAAAAGAATTATTCCACTGTTAAAAAAGAAGTACTATCCATAGTACTTTGTATTTCTAAGTTTCAATCAGATTTATTAAATCAAAATTTTTTACTAAGGATTGATTGCAAATCTGCAAAAGAAATTTTATTAAAAGATGTTAAAAATATTGCATCAAAACAAATTTTTGCCAGATGGCAGGCACTATTAAGTATTTTTGATTTTGATATAGAATTTATCAAAGGAGAAGAGAATTCATTACCTGATTTTCTAACCAGAGAATTTCTTCAAAACAGGTACAACAATGAGCAAGAAAAAGAAAGGAAAGGAGAAGAGTGAGCCTCCAAACCTAACTATTACCAGCCTCTCTTCGGCTAAACCTATCATGACTTGGTCTCAAGTTACTCATAACCAATCATCTTCTTCCAAACAAACTTTGGAACAACCATCACCTCAACTCACTCCTGAGGATTTAGATTTAAATAATCGCATCCATGAATGGTTGCAAAATATGGATTCTGAAAAAATCAGAACTGCATTTCGTTGTATCCCAGAGATTGGGGGACCAACTGTTTCATCAAATTTGGAAATCATGCCTTCCAAACCAAAAACTTTTTCCCAAAAAATAACTGGAACAATTTCCATTCCAGAAAGAGGAGTTACATCCTCCACTTATTTCCCTCCCAAAGGAGTAGGGGAAGCATTTCTCAAAACAAAATCATCATCTGAGTATTTTAAGAAACAGCCAACTCAGGTGGTAACAATTATTGAAAAACAGTTTTTCAACCAAAACCCTTACTTGGCCGTTCAAAACTATTTTGGCAAAGGGATTTTCTATCGGCCATCATTATCTTCAAAAACTCCTCAATACTATCAGAGTATTCTGGAAATCACTGGTAGTGTGGAATTCAAACATTTCCACTATCCTAAATCAACAGAAGTACAGTTTTCAACTGCCAAACTCCATAAAATCATATCTCCAACAGATTGGGGAAATGAATTATATAAGCAGCTGGCTTTCCCAGTCAGCGCAACACATTCCATCCCACATTGTACATCATACAATTATTGGGACTATCACCAGGCATGGTTCAATGCATTCCTCATCCAAAATAAAGATAACCAACATTCTTGGTTATTTTTCTTTGTTAATAAATCTATTAATCCCAACAGGTTCCCATCTTGGTTTTTACAATGGTGGCAACTATTCGGAAACCTTTCATCAATTCTGATCTCACCTGTGAAAGAAAGTTATGAGTCTTTCCAGTTTCATTACAAACCATCCACAGAGGAAGCTAGATTCCCTCCTTTGTGCATATTTTGTTCAAAATTCTACCTTCCTTGGGTATGTCAATGGATCTTATATCCAGAAACATCGGAGGTAATAACTATCAAACGCTCATTTCAAATCAAATGGTGGTCGTCTTTTACGATCCCAAAAACACTCTTATTACCAGCCGTTGAGAAATGGCTAACACAGAAAGGATACAAAGATCACCTAGTGAAGGACATACAAGCTTCTTCATTATTACTAGCACAGAAGGCGCACACTAACGCCCTAATTGCTCAAGCTAAAACCCAAGAAGAACTCTTGGAAATCATTAAGCAGCTATCATCTGGGCAAACATCTCAGACACCAAAAGAAGAGTTACCTGATTCGGATGAAACACAATCTCCCGATAAAACAGTGACTCCATCACAAGCTTCAGAAGAGGATTTAATTGATTTAGAAACCTCAACTGTAGATATGAACTTTTGGGTCCCTAGAAGATAGGAGAAAATATTATTGGGCCTGCGTGTCCATTACTATTTATTATTGGGCCTGCGTGTCCATTACTATTTATCATTGGGCCTGCGTGTCCATTACTATTTATTATTGGGCCTGCGTGTCCCTTACTATTTATTATTGGACCTGCGTGTCCATTACTATTTATCATTGGGCCTGCGTGTCCATTACTTAATATCATTGGACCTAGAAACTGGCCCATCAATGTTTTCTGAGGACAACTAATTGTTAAAACAGAAAACGACAAAATAGCAAACGGTGCCGACAAGGTTACTGTTTGAATACCCGTACAGTGCCCGACAAAGTACTGTTCAAATACCTGTTCGGAATAATGAAGCATCTACTATTCACAACAGTAGTCAAGATTCCAACAGTATCAAGTGGCCGACCAAGTACTATTCATTGAATAGTAAAAGCATCCCCACAGTGCCATCACTCGGTTATTTAAGAAGAACGAAGTCAGAAGAGAAGGGGGTTCCAATTTTAGCCAAGAATTCTCTCTACTCTTGAATTCTCTCTACTCTGATTCTGTTTTAATTTATAATCTTTAGTTTTAAATTAAGTAAGTGTGTTTAATTTTCAGTTTGTTTATTTCTTTTAAGTATTTAATAATTAAATATTTTATTTTATTGTAATTTATATGGCCGGCTAAGCCGCCTAATCTATCAATATAATATGTGTGTATTGTTAAGCATGTGTTCTTAATTTATCAAGTATGATTGCCTCTATTAATAACCGTATATATATATTAATATATTACTAGATATACATTAACAGCCCCTCAAACTCAAGGTGGATGTGAGACCAACTTGAGGTTGTCAACCAAATTACGAGTGCGTCCTTTGGGAAGTGTCTTAGTGAAAATATCTGCAAGTTGATCGTTGGAGGAAATGGGGAAAAGCTTGAGAGCACCATGGATAAGATGAGAGTGAATAAAGTGACAATCAATCTCGATGTGTTTAGTCCATTCAAGGAAGACATCGTTGTGAGAAATATGAATGACACTCTGATTATCACAATAAAGGGGAGTTGGTTGAATGACACTCTGATTATCACAATAAAGGGGAGTTGGAGAAGATGTGGACACACCTAAATTCTTAAGGAGCCATCGTAGCCAAAGGAGCTTAGATGTGGTATCAGCAAGGGCACGATATTATGCTTCAGTACTAGAGCGGGCCACAAAGGTTTGTTTCTTACTTCGCCAAGAAATCAAAGAAGTACCAAAGAGAAAGCAATAACTTGTAGTGGACCTACAATCAGTAGGATCTCCTACCCAATCAGAGCATCAGAGAATGCACGAAGTACTAAAGGAGACTGAGTTGAGTAGAAAAGGCCATGGAAGATAGTGCCTTTCAAGTATCGTAGAATACGCAGAACAGTAGCATAATGAGTCGATCGTGGAGCAAACAGATACTGGCTCACCTGATGAACAACATAAGAGATGTCTGGATGAGTAACTGTAAGATAAACCAGACTGCCAACCAATCGTCTATAAAGAGAGGGATTAGACAATGGTTGCCCTTCTGATGGTGTCAGATGCGCATTAAGTTCAACTAGAGTGTCAACAGTCTTGCTGTCAGTGAGTCCAATTTGAGATATGAGGTCAGATGCATACTTTGCTTGAGTAATGTAAAGACCATCTATGGAACGAGTGATTTTCAGACCCAAGAAATAGCTTAAATGTCCAAGGTATTTCATCTCAAACTGCTGACTAAGAAAATCCTTAAGTTCTTGAATGCCACTAAGGTCATCACCAGTTATGATCATATCATCCACATATAGAAGAAGCAAAATGGTGCCTTTATCATTGCGACGAAGAAATAAGGCAGAATCATAAGGACTGGCAGTGTAACCCAAGCGAAGGATGGTGGAGCTAAATTTGGCAAACCATGCTCGTGGAGCTTGTTTAACGCCATAAAGTACACGTTGAAGGTGAAAAACCTTATTTGTTTCAATAGAAAGACCAGGAGGAGGTTGCATATAGACTTCTTCATGCAGATCCCCATTAAGGAATGCATTTTTAACATACATCTGAAAAAGGTCCCATTTACTAGCAGTAGCAACAACTAAGAGGGTACGAACAGAGGAAATACGAGCAACTGGAGCAAAAGTCTCTTCATAATCAATCTCATACTCTTGTGTAAAACTCTTGCTATAAGACGAGCCTTGTAGCGATCTGATAGACCCATCAGAGCGAGTCTTGATCTTATAGATCCACTTACTACCAACCACAGATTGACCAAGATGGAGAGTAACAAGATCCCAAGTATGGTTTTTGGTTAATGCATCAATTTCTTCTTTCATTGTAATCTGCCAAGAAGGGTTAGTAGATGTCTCACGATAGGTGTGAGGCTCATGGAGTGTAGCAAGGGCAGTGTAACAATGATAGTCAAGTAAATTTGTAGGAATGGATCTTACGCGGGTTGAGTGACGAGGTGGAATGTCTTGTTGAGGATCTTCAGGCGGAGCAGGAGCAAGGGACCTATGTTCAAGGTGAGGTAGCTCATTATCAACTTGTTCTTCTACGACCTGTCTAGAAGAATCATCAAAAATATCTGAAGATTGAATAGTGAAGTCCAAAGATGGATTAGAAGTATCTGTAGAAGGAACAAGAGACTCATTTGGAAAAATTTCTAAAACATTTGAATTAGTTAGGGAAGAACAAAGGTGAGAAAGTTCAACAAATAAGCGGTTTTCCCAAAAGACAACATTACGGGAAACACAGAGACGATGTGAGATAGGATCATAGCATCGATACCCTTTTTGAGTTTCACCATAACCAAGAAAACAACAAAGTTTAGATCGAGGCTTAAGTTTGTTGTGTTCATAAGGCTGAAGAAGAACAAAACAAACAGATCTGAATGAGCGAAGGTAATGATAGTTAGGAGATGATCCAAAAAGGCGCTCATACGGAGTCTGATTATGAATGACAGCGCTTGGAATGCGATTAATAGCATGAAGAGCAGCTTTACCCCAAAATGGGGCAGGAACTTTGGCAAAGAGAAGAAGAGCACGAACAGCGTCAAGAATATGACGAAGTTTTCTTTCAGCTCGACCATTTTATTGAGAGGTTCTTAGACAGGTTAGATGATGTACAGTGCCATAGGAGTGTAACAGAGTTTGAAAAGCATTTTGAGTATATTCAAGAGCATTATCAGATCGAAAAGTCTTGATATGTTTGGAGAATTGTGTTTCAACCATTTTTGCAAAGTTACTATATGTTGATAAGATTTCAGAACGAGATTTCATTGGAAAGATCTAACTATAACGAGAATAATCAACAATAAAAATAACAAAATATCGAGATCCACCAATACTAGTACCATGAGAAGGTCCCCAAAAATCAGAATGAATTAACTCAAAAATACTATTAGAGATAGATTTACTATTATTGAAAGGTAAAACTGGTTGTTTTCCTAACTGACATGAAGTACAATCAAAATTATCTTTGGACACAGAACCCAATAGACCTTTAGAAGTTAACTGTTGTACCCGAGAGGATGAGGCATGACCAAGACGAGAATTCCAAAGTGCGAGATTAGGTAAGGAAGAAACTGTAGCAGTTGTAGCAGCAACAGATGTAGGAGCAACAGGTGGAAGATGAAGATTGTTTACGGGAAACATACGCCCGATCCTAGGACCGGTCCCAAGCTCTTGCCCTGTCCTTGGATCCTGCACAATACACCCAGAATAGTCAAAAATAAGGCGATATCCTAGTTCAGCTAATTGTCCCACAGAGCATAAATTATAGGATAGGTCAGGTACATGGAAAACCCTAGGAACAGAGAGGGTAGAGGTCGAAACAAAACCTAAACTATTCCCATGAATGGTGGAACCATCAGCTATATAAATATTAAGCGAATGTGGTGCAAGGTCAAGTTTGGAGAATAAAGATGAGTGAGGTGTCATGTGATTGCAACATGTAAAGTCAAAAAGCCAAGTTTGAGACTTACCGGGCAAAACTGAGAGGGTAGTGGAAAGAGATGCATTACCAGCCATTTGAACAGCCTGAGTTATGATCTTTTGTAGTTCAGTGGAGGAGAGGTTGATAGTGGATTCAGAAGACTGGGACTCTGCTAAACTAGAAGGCATCAACGAAGTAGGCTCAGTATTAGCAACAACGGTAGTAGATTTGTTGCAATGGTAACAAGTCTCAATGGTGTGGCCATGACGCTTGCAATAATTGCAGAACCTTTTATTGCTCTGCCTGCGATGATTGTAAAAGCCAGAGGAATCACCTGATTGTCGAGGTTGTTCAATGGCAGGAGCAGGAGGAGTAATAGCCAAAACATTGAGCTTATTCTGGGCTTGAAGAATTGCAAGTCGAGCTTCTTCTCTAACCAACTCATTTACAGCAGTATTAAGAGAGGGATGATGAATACGATTAAGAAGCTGACCTCGGATTGACTCAAAGTCCTTGTGGAGTGACATCAAGAACTCATAGAGACGAAATTCATCCCTAATTGTAGCATATTGCTGAGCATCTATTGAGCATGCCCAAATTGGATCACAAAGGTCAATTTGGTCCCAAAGAAAGTGAAGTTGATCAAAGTAGTCATTGATGGATTTCCCTAGTTCCTGTTAAAGTTTATGCAATTCAATTATTAGTTGATATTTCATGGATCCGTGAGTAGTGGAGTACCTTTTGGCCAACATATCCCATGCTGATTTGGCATCATCAAAACTGCCCAACGGATTAGAGATGGATGGAATGGAAGTATTCTGAATCCATGTGAGGATCATGTGGTTGTGACTATCCCATTCAATCATGCGACGAAGAAAGATAGCATCTTCTTCACTTGTTTCTTTAACAGGAATGATAATTGCACCAGTACAATAATGCCAGAGCATACGACCCTTAAGAAAATTGTGCATAGCTTGAGACCATGACAAGTAATTCTTGGTCCCCTCCAATATAGTATTGATAGGGCAAGAAAGAAAAATATCCTTTTTATCCATTTCCAAACACAATATGCAAAAACAGACTGCAAAAATGAGATCTACGCGAAAAACTGGGTAGGGTGAACCTGTATTGCAAAAATCCGGTCAACGGGCAGTCCGGTCAACGGTCAGATCGGTCAACGGGTTCTGTGACGTCACCTGGAGGTGATGATGACGTCATCCCTACGCAAGGTACTGATGGCGTCACGAGCAGAGCGTGGCGTGCTTGGCACATCAGATCCACGCGTAGGTGCTGTTGGCGGCGCGTGAGAGCGCGTACGGAGGATTATGATTGTGATACTTCCACAGTTATGTAGCTCGGGTCACGGCGATCACAATGGCATCTGCAGATAGGTCGTCGGGTTAATATTAACGGCGGCGGTGGTGGCGCATGAAGGACATGCAGATTGGTTGTGAGGTGCGTGAGGGAGCGTGCGGTGTCCGATGGTTGCAATACTACCACGGTTGTGTAGATCCGGTCGAGTCGATCATAATGGTATATGTAGAAATTTTTTTGGAACAATATGCACGATTGCGGCGGTGATTGCAGTTGTTTGTATGGTGCGGAACTCCTTAACAATGGCGAATATAGTTCCCAAACCTAAGGACAACGGATGAAAGACGTCGGAGGTTCAACGGTGAATAATTGCAGTAGCTATTGTGACGACAGAAGCTATAATGGTTGAGTAACACAAAAAAAACACTGCTAGAAAGACAAGAATAGTGGCTCTAATACCATGTTAGAAATACTTAATGATTATATTCTATTATGTGAATAAATGAATATACATGATGTCTTTATATAGGAGTTACAAGTAAACTAGATATATTTAAAATAACTAGATATTAATAGATATACGTTAACCCATAATATATAATAATAAATTAAATTTCACCTTAATTCTATTACTTAACTAAAAATACATTGAATTCATACCGGTTAATCTTCTTACACGCGTGCGTTATTAAAAATAAAGTAAAATAAAATTTAAAAATTCTCTAAAATGTATATTTCATTTTCTTACTCATCAAATATTATTCATCTTCTTCCAATTAAATAATTTGCTCCGCAAGTCTCATCTCTTCCCGTATTAGTAAACCTAATTTCCCTATTTTTGGTTTTCAAGCAGAAAAACAAGCTCTAAACCTTAAACCAACCAAAAATGAATGACTTGATGACCAAATCCTACACCAACTGTGTGAACTTAAAAAAGGCAGCCATGAAAGATCTTGATTTAGAAGCTGGAGACTTAGAAATGTCCAAATTCAACCAACTAGACAGCGACCTGAGTCTTTTTCTAAAAGAAGCAGAGAAAGTTAAAGAGGAAATGGCCTCTCATAGAGACATCCTGGGTAGTCTCCAACAAGCCAACGAGGAGAACAAAACCCTTCACGTATCAGAGGCCTTAAAGGCCTTACATAATCATGTCAACTTTGGCAAATAACCCTGCAATGGTTACGTAAAGCTTCCATTTTTAGTAGTTAAGTGAAAGTAAAGTATACATGTATAGTAGAGTGAATTTCCTTACGACTCTTCTAAATTAGATTATTTATTTTATTTTATTCAATGAATTAAAAATATCATTATTTAAAAAATAATTCTATTAAAAAAATTATATTATCTTAATAATTTTTTATTAAAATATTATTATTTTATGAATAGATTAAAACATAATTAAAATATGAATTTTTAACACCAATAAAAATAAATTTTAATATTAAAATATTTTAAAAATATCAACTTAATAATAATAATAATATTCAAATACAAAGGTATTTATATATAATAAAATATTGAAATAAAACTGTGAAAATTAATAAATATTAAAAATAATATTTTGTAAATTTTTATATTAGTCGTAACCTTATTAAAATCTCATATTTTAATCGTGTTTAAAACTAAAATTAATAATATTTTAATAAAAAAATCATTAAAATAATATATTATTTTTAATTAGTTATTTTTCTATATTTAATGGAATAAATAAAATTATTTATAATCTAAAAAATTAAATAACGTTATTTATAATTTAAAAACTTATACTATCTAAATAACATAATTTAAGAAATTTTTATGATATTTATTTTGAATATTTTAATATTAATGGAAAAGGACCGAAACAAAATGAGAAAAATAGTGTTCGATGGAAATAGGGCAAGAGGCAGTTCAGAAATTTATTAATTATTGATGGGTTATTTGCTTAAAATTTGACGATGAATACGATGTATAGTCAAATTTAGAAAAAAAAAATTCTAAATTTTTAATAATATACATAAATAGATAAAACATTTTTTTTAACTTGATGATAAAAAGTGTACAAAATATAATTTAGTTATATATTCAAAAGAAACTAATAATTTGGAAACACATTTGTATATTTTTCTTAATTTATAATTAAAATTGATAGTAAAATAATGAATATCAGTTTTGTTTTTATTATTATCACCTACTCTATTACTCATATTTTTAAATAATAAAAAATGTAAAATAATTAATTTAAAGGGAAGACGAGAGAGAGAATATGATCATTAATGCATCCACTAAACTCCTTGGATGAGGCCCCATAATAGTCCTTGACTACTACGAGGTCTTCGTCAAAGGCACTTTAAACCCCTATCCTCTGATCCCAAGACTCTTGCATGAGATTTCAAAATATGAAAAAGCATGATAGCGACCCTTAATACTCGTTGTTAGAAGAAATAGTTTAAGATATCCAGTACAGGACACGTGACTCTCATCGAAATATCAAAAGAATCCCACATATTCGAATGCAATATATATATAAGGGGGAACATAAGATACAGAACTTAAAACCTTGTACCCTAAGGAACAATCCCTACCACCACTACCCCTTCAATTGTTGTCCCCAATAATAGTTATGAAATTATTGAAAGAAAAGAAAAAAAAAGGACATAAAGGAGAAAGGTGAAAGTAAAAGTGATAAATTATATTGGAAAAAATTGATATTTCACCATTTTCCCATTACACTGAAAATAAAAATATACAAAATCGCCGTCCCATTAAATTAAACTAGATAACTTTGGGGCTTAACTGATAAACTTCTATAACAATAGGGTTTTTTTATTTTTTTAAAATCCCTTTATACTGATTTTTACATTCGAAACATTCCAATAATCGCTCATAACAATCATTTCATACCATATTCTCTTTCAACAAATTAGAGGACTTAACTAGCTTTATATATACTAAAAATATATTAATAGGAGGTTAAAAATAAATTCACATTCAAGGTTTTGATCATTTCATACTATATTCTCTTTCAACAAATTAGAGGACTTAACAAGCATTTTTTCGATAGGAAATTTGCAATAATTTTGATTGATTTAAGTCTTTGGAAGATGTTATAAAGGAATTATTATTTTGGAAAAGAATAAACACAAATGGTAAATTGGTAATGATCTTAGGATGAACAGAATGAAAGTAATAAAATTTAAGTATGCCATCTTCAACCTGTGTAAATTAGTTAACAAGTTACCCAACTTATTGCTATATCCAAAACTCAAAATTATCTATAAGATAACTTAAAACCAAACAACAAGCTTGTAGGACATCGCATAGATTTTCATTAATAAATATAGTTATAGCATTGTAGGTTCTCCAGGATGATGCATAAATATCCACATAGTAACAATTAATAACATTTGAATCCCAATATACAACAGGATGTTCAAATTAAGATAAACCAGTCTTCAATGTTTGAAGGCAAAAGGAGAAAGACTAGAGAGTCATACCTAAATATTAATAACTTCCCTCTAACATTAGCTTAATGCAGTAAACAACTGGAACTCACTGCAGAAGATATTCTCCAATGCAATGACATAATCATCAATAAGAAGCAACGTATTTCATAGGAGCGCGGGAGAGATATCCATGGGAAATGGATTTCCCAAGACAGTGTCCATATAATAATGAGGATGAGCTGCATCCATCACCACAAACTGCATGTCCTCTGAAGGCTTCCAATGCCTTTTTCTTTGGTTGATAAACCAGTTGTTTATCTGCTTCTGATCAAGACCTGTCGATTCGGCAAGAGCCAACTTTTGTTGCTCCTGTCAATATATATATAGGTCACTTTACTAGTTTAAGGTGAAAAACATGCATGTAATCAGTTAATAGAATGAATTTAATTCTAAAAATTAATACCGAAGGATAAGGCCATTTGTAATGTCTGCTCCACCAATCAAGAAGTTGTTGTCTAGCTTCTTTAGGTAGCTTCCCCTTCTTTCTCTTCTTCATGAACTCCTGCTTCAGACTTCCCAAATATCCACTATACTTACGCAAAAGTTGACCTTTTAATTCCTGGTCTTCTGCTTGGGGATCTATGAAGTTGTTCACATCAACTTCTTCTTCAGATGATCCATTCCTATCCATAGCTTCACAACATGCTGAAGACATAAACCATATTGAGGTCATCAAATCAGGATTAATACATAAAAATTCATAACAAAGTACTAATCAAATTACTAGATCCACATCTCATCTGTCCTCTTATATATATATATATATAATTTAATTGGACACATAATTAACAATGACAAAAGATCCTAAAGGTCCAATAATTTTTATCAAATCAACTCGTTAGTTCAACAATTATTGGATTAGATACATTAAGTCTCGTAATTTTTCAAAAACGAACACTTTAAACCTATAATTTATGAATTAGTCATTATTACGAAAAGTAAACACTTCTAGTCCTATAATTATTAAAATAATTACTTTTAGTTCATCAAATATATTAAACTGAAGACTTGTAATAAAAAAAATTAGTATCAAACTTTCATAAATAATGAGACTAAAGGTGTCTAATTCAAAAATTATAAAACTAAAGTAATAAGACTAAAGGTGTCTAATTCAAAAATTATAAAACTAAAGTAATAATTTACACATTATAACAAAACAAATGAAACATTTTTCCAAAAATTATGAGGCTTTTAATGTTCTATGTGATAGTTACCGGACTAAACCGCTAAAATTAAATAATTACCACACTCCTAATGCCTTGCTTCCATTAACAATATAGAAAATCCTATGTGCTTCCATTTTAGTTATGTATAATATGAATAAATTCATATATTACATTAGTACCATCGTTATTATTTTCACCCAGTTCAGAGCATATGTAGTAGAGACGCTCATCCCCGCGATGCAAAGTTGCCAATAGAACCACGACCCACAAAATCTATCATTTTGCACCCTTGCAGGTTTTCAGGCAACTTAACCGAATCCACAGTACAAGCCGATCATAAATAAGAGGAGCATGCATTGATATAATCAGAATCAAGATTGGTAACAAAGTTAAACTTAGACAAGACATCTCAATGATAATACGGGAAGCCATAATTGAATGAAGAAGTTTTCATCAATGACCTCAAGTGTTGTTCATAATAACCATACAAGTGTTTTATTTTTCGGATTGGGTCACTTATAGACTCTAAAAAATGTAAGCAAGGAAAAATAAATAGTAAAATATTTACTTTGGATGACTCTCACAGCTATAGTCTACAAAATTCTAAAACAAGTACAGCCCCAAACAGTCTGTTTAATAGAACCTTCTTGTTCAACTGAGTCCTTTTACTTCTGTTGAGTTAGGATACTTAGATTCTTCATATTTCGTAAAATACCCGTATCTAAACGACATGACAGGAACATTAATATGGGCACTCGAATACTCTAATTTGGTATAAATTTACAAAAGAAAAAAATTAGAAAAATAAAATGGACATGTTAGATACCCAGATATATATCTAAAATTTAAGACCTGATGTACTAAAAGAATCCAAGTAACATAACTGTTTTGCATCATTTAAATTCTTGGAGGAATGTATGTTTCTTGATCATCTTGTATTTTTCATTTAAATTTGAATTATTCAATTAAACAGCAAGTGTAAAATTTGAGGTAAACTGAATGGTGTGAAGTGCAGCTTAAGACTATGAGGTTATAGAGTTAGGTTTCTATACTACTTCACATAGTACAGCTCGAACTTTAATGTTGCACGTAGATTGATATTTTACTGGTAACATTTCATAATATATGAGCCCTAAACATAATATGTTTCACTTATGAAACTATATCGGTATAAATATTTGATAACAATATTACATATAATTGAATACTTATGAGTGAGAAAATCTTATATAGGACAAGGTAATGCACACCTACATGTTCACCATTGATACCATCGCTTTTTTTTTGTTTATTTAAAAAGAAGGGTTAAATGTAAGGGATGTACCGTCTGACCATAACCACGGTCCACATAAGACTCGTATATGTATACAACAAAACATTGTTGTATATGTGCTAAAGTACATAGAAAAAAGAAACAAAACTCGAATAAATAGTGTTTAAGGAGGGTAGAATTGAAGAGTCTAGAGGAAGAAAAATATATATTTAGAAAGCAGGTGATTTGTCACTCCATATACTTAGTGTTAGAAATTGAGATAGACGAACTACCAATTATACTTTTATACATTTATCAACTTTCCATAAATGTTAACTCTAAGCAACCAAATGGGATTGCTAGATCCTAAATAAAGAACCTAAAACTATGAAACTAACTCTACTAAAAGTTTAAGCCTTTAAGAAGAAAAACAACTATATTTTTATACATTTATCACTTAATAATTAATTTATAGGTTATAATTCCTTCTAGATTGATTGAACAAATCAAATAAGGAATGTATCAGAAGGCAACCGCTTATGGGAATATGAGTTTATAACTAGAATAATATTCATCATAATTTGAATCCATGTAACGAAACATAAAAGCTAAAGCACTTGTATAGCTGATGAGAACATAAATCATTAACAAGAACCACTAAGGATTCAAGGCGTACATGAAGATATCATGGGCACAAGTTAAAATAACCAAAATTTGAAGGGCATACTGCAGTATCGTCCTACAGATTAAACTAGCATACCCTTTTCACAAAGGCAAGAAACTATACATGTAACAAAAAAATATTTATTACTCCTCGAATATTGGAGATGCGGTAAACCAAGCCTATAAAAAATTTCGTTGTTTGTGCATATTTTCTTGGAATATGATATTTCGCAAACACAATCTTAATCAAGCAAATAATTAGGTTGGTTGAGTACATAGAAGCAGCCAACAACTTACACCTCCAAGTCTATTTCTCGTCAGCAGTAATTTGCTGTAAATCTGAGAATGCTAGAGGTGTGAAGGCAGTAACTAAAACAGGTGACCTATAAATTGGAGACTAGGGTTCTTCCTAGAAACCCTAACAATGATAATCACCAAGTACTACTCTGATATCAGTTAACATTTAGCTTAGCTACATACATTAAAGAATCTTCGGCACCGTACCACTACCAGTCCATGAGAGTTGAGACATTTTCTAGATAGTTGTAATAAATGCAATTAAAGAAAAAACTTCTAGCTTATGTCATAATTAAATTTGTGTGACTCTAAAATCTTTGTTTCCAGAAACCATCTAATATGTCACAACTGCCCCTAGCTAGTTAAGAACATTTCACACACTTATTAAGTATAAAAAGTTATCATTTCAGTTTGAACATATTTACATGTATCATAATTGTTTTTGAAATTGGAGAAATTATTCAAAAAAGTTAGATATTATTAACACGTAGCAAAATTTAGGTCATGAAGGTACAAAAAGAGCGCAAATTTATGTCTATAATACTACTCTTATTATTAAAACTAAAAATGTAAACATGGATGTTTCCAGAGAGGATATCTAAATGTAGTTTGGAGAGCTAAGCGATTACAAAAGCGACATTGATTTCTATATTTATACAAAAAAGCAAAGATGTCTGGAGAAACGATGTTCAAAAGTTCATAATCACAAGCCATAATGAAATCCTACTCATCATTATACACAAACATCGAGAAGGCACAGGAGAGCCCAAGCAAAGCTTTAGCTCTATGTTATTTGAAATTAACGAGCGTGGTCTGTGTTGAGACTCCTCGTACTGAAAACAGTACCAAATATAAACAAAAAAATTAATGAAAAAAATATCAAAGCCCCTTGATAGAAACAAAGAAACAAATATAAGCACTTAATTTAAAAGAGATCTAATGAAACATACAAGTATCATCTTTTTGAAGCAATAACCTAAGTACCCTCTTTTGGAAACAGTACACATATTTATTATTTATATAATTTTTAAATTAATTTAAATCAACTTCTTGGAAACAGAAAAGAAGCCATGCATGTGCCGGTTGTACTATTACATATACCATAGACCAATAAACGAAAGAGAGGAAGAAATTATTACCAGAATCGGAAGAAGAAGAAATAGCGAGGGATTTGAATTGGTACTCAATCTTTTGAAGGAAAAGCATGGCTTCTTTAAATGGTTTTGAGAGTTCTTGTTCGTACTTAGTTAGCATCTCGCAGTAAGCCTCCATGAACTGATCCAGAGCTGGATCTTCGCCGAGACAGCCAGGAGTGCTAGTAGAGCTAATAAGGTTCGATGTACAAGCTTGTTCTAGCTTAGCCACAACTTCTGGCGGCGCACCAACCTGCAGCTCATAAATTTTTGTCTAAGAAGTTCTGATTTGAAAATTAACTCTACCTGTCCCTATCATAATAATACACCATCCAGTTTCTTGAATTAAAGTTTTCCCACAATTATAGGATTTATAATTTTAGATCGTAAACAGAAAATAATTAATTAATATTTGAAGTTGTTTACCTTTTGACAATTGACATAAGCAGCCAAGAGACGTTGGTAGTGAGGATGAGCCATGATCTTAGCCTTAACAGGTGAAGAAGAAGAAGTAGTTGTTGTAGTAGAAGCATTAATGTTATCCATGATATAGGACCCAGCTAGGTTATTGTGATTCTGATGAAGATTGAAACAAGAAGCGCTAGTAATATTGCGATTTAAATTATGATCTTGATTATTGTTGGGTGGAGGAGGAAGAAAAGGGGTATTAATATTATTGTCTGAATTGTGAATAGGATGATGATGACCTTGATGGGAAGTAGTCATAAAAGGCATCATCATCATCATTGGACAATACCCATTACTACTACTACTACTATTTTCTCCAAATGATATCATACAAGATGTGCCATTAGAACCACCACTACCACTACCACTACCACTACCTTCCATTCTCTCTCTCTCTCTCTCTCTCTCTCTTTCAAAAACAGCTTATTCTTTTAAATTCTAAAATGCTTAATCACATGGGCTTTTGGCAAAAGGCAATAAGGCAAAATCTTTTGGGTCTAAAAAGCGGGAGAGAGAGAGTGTTTCAGTTTCAGGGTGGCTCCCGGGTTTTAAGCTACAAGGTTTCAGGCTTTTTCACAGTATATCCTTAACAGTGATAGTGGGTATACTACTTGTACTGTTCAGTTTTATTAATATTACTGCAGATAGGTTAATTATATATTGTCTATTTGTTTCGTTTTAATTTATTTTATCTGATGGTTGCTATAGTTGCTGATCAGTTTTCTGTCAAAGCTGGTTAATATGAAAGAGTGTGAACTAGAGAAACAAAGAAAGCACGCCAAAGTTTGCAAAGAGAAAGAAGAGAGGGGAAGGGGGTTTATGGAAATGAAGAGAGAGAGAGGGGTGCAAAGCTTTACCTTCCCGATGAAAACTCTCTCCGTCTTTTCTTGCTGTGGCAGTAATGCACTGCCATTACTGGCAAAGAATAAGAGAGAGAGATAGAGAGAGAGAGAGAGCGAACTAATCGAGGAAGAGAGCAGGACAGGGGTCAGTTAAGAAGGAGAGAGAGAGAGGGGGTAGAGGGCAAGAAAGGTTTTTGGTGCACGGAATCACCTCTCTTTCATTCTCTCTCATGTTTTTTCTCTCTCTACTGCTGCTTTACTCTTCCTTCCTCTTCTTTTGTTTTTTTTTTTTTACTTGTGTGGTTGATTGGCAATCTGTCCACTCATTTTAATATTCTCTTTTTATTGTCTTCTTCTCTTCCAACTCCAGAATCATAAATTTCTATTTATCAGTAATGCAGTACATAGTAAAGGCCAAGAAATTATTATATTGTATCCATTACTTTGGAATATATTTAGAATATAAAAAAGTAATATTTGGTTAAAATGTATTAATTAGATCTCAAATTTTTAAAAATTTGTACATAAAATTCTAAATAATTTATTTTATAAATTTTTAAAATTTGATACATAAATAATATTTATGAATCAAAAATTTAATATTTAATGATTAAATTGTATATTTTAAAAATTTAAAGATAAATATATAAATTTAGTTAAATTTTAGATATTAATTTTACATTATAGTCTTTTATATTATAATAATTATGATATAACACATGTTTATTTTTTTTTTTAAATCAATTTTTTTTATTTAAAAAATTATTTAATTATGTTATAATATAATTGATATAAAAATAAATTTATGTAATACTAATTTTAGAGTAAGTACAATAAAGTAAAATAAAAAAAGTTGGAAGCATAATTAGATATTTGAATATACTAGTCATCCAAGGAAGAAGATGATATTTTTTTTATCATATTTTAATAAATATATAAATTTAATTAAATTCAAATTCAAATTACTCTTATTTTATTATTAAGTTATATTTTTTTTATTTTTTTTAAATATTAGAAGTTTGTTTTATAAAAAAATTATGTACTTCAATTTTAAAAATTTAAAATCATATAATTATTTATAATTTATTGTTATTATTTTCAACTAATCTTTAATAAAAAAATTTAATTTTTTAATATAAAATTATGTATTTAGTTGTTTTCATTATCATATAATATTGTTTTTATGTTTTTTATTGGCTCAATATTTCATGAATTTTTACCATAAAATATTTATTAATAACTTAATGTTTTTTTTAATTTTTTCTTTACAAAAATATTTAAAATATCAATTAAATTTTTATTTATAGGGTTCACATTCTCTACCAAAAATCTTTTATATATTATAAAAACATTTTGAATTAAAATAAATAACAAATTTTAAATTTTAAACAAAAAAATAAAGAGAAAATCCCGCGTTCCGCCCCCATCGTGTGGAGAACCCTATACCCATTCTTGAACACCCAAATAGCCAAATGCTGTTCTTGCTAGCAAATAGTGTTTATCTCAAGCCAGATAATTATTGGATTTAACAATTGACTTATGTTTTGATGAATTGAATAAATTATAAATATTTCACAACTCATTTTAACATTTGTTATAATAATAAGGTGGTGAGAAATGATAAGCTAAGTAAATTTGTATTTAATTTACATTCAATTTATTTTTATCTTAAAATATTGATTGTAACTTAATTATTTTAAAAAATAGATAATTTATTTATTTTTGTAAATTATTATATCGTATATTACTGTATAAATGATTTATCAATATTTGATCATAAATGTCTTATTTATTACTTTTAAAATACAATCCTTATAAATTATTATTTTCTTTTATTTTTAATTGGGTATTTGTTTTTTTAAATTATATTAATATTAAAATTTATTAATTCAAATTACTATTTCATTAAATATTTTAAAAACAATTAACAATTTTTATTAAATCCTATTGGTGTATATTGAATTTTTTTTTGACAAAATTATATGATAGTTATTTTTAATTGATTGCATTCCAAAAGAAATAAACACAAATTATAATATTAATTTTAATAAAAATATAATTTAAACTCGTATTTATTATCATAAGTTTATAAGAAGAGTTATAGATGTTTATTTTATAAAATAAAAGCTTTATGATTCTTATTTATTAACTTTTAATTTAAATGATCCATTATTTTACAAAATAAATTTATATTATACTTTTTATAAAGAAAATTAACATATTTTATCTTATTTTATAAATAAATGTTTATTAATCATAGGTTACTTTTTACTTTATTTTATATTTCAGTTAAAGTTAAATTAGTGAAAGACGTGAACAATTGAACTCATACCGAATCGTTTAAAGTGTTGTATGCTTAAAAGACGACACCCAAATATTGCAGTAAAAATGAAATAGATATCTAATTTTTTTTTTCCATCATCTCAGATTTTTAATAAGGTAAAAAAATTGGCTGGAATGGATACTATTTTTGCCTTCTTTGAAGTTAAAGTACCAACAATGTCCTATAGCAAAACATTCATCTTTCCTCCAAGAAAATTTGGCTGTTGACTTTAATTTTGACTAAAATATACCTTTTGAGGATTAGCCAACTAAACAAACCTCACTTAAAAATCTTTAAAAATAACAATCACCAAATATTTTATAGGACTATAAATAAATAATAAGATCCAATCCATTAAATAATTTTGAGGAGAGAGAATGTTTTCTTCATTCTCTCTAGTTTCATCTTTTTCTTCTTCTTAAAGAAAATAAATTTTATTATTACTTATTATTTATCTATCTTTGCATGAGGTCTTTTTTCCTTCATATTCATACAAGTCTTTAAAATTACCCATCAATCTCAAACATTTTGTCTCATGGAGAAGGTTTAAGATGAAAAGAAAGATGATCTAAGTTTATTTTCTTCATATTGTATGGTTAAAACTACTATATTAATACTGCATTGTAAAATCCATAAAAATAAAGTTAAATGTTGATTTTCATGTTCTTATTTTTATAAAATTTGTGTTTTTTCCTTTAATAAAATTAAGTATTTTTTTTCGAAATGTTATGTAATTTTGATATCTTTTAGTTAAATTATTTTTTAAAATATAATTTATAATATGTGAAATTGATCTTATTTAACACATATATGTCTTTAATATGCTCTGGCCCTTTTCTTAAGTATGCACAAATGAAATTTGTGAATATCCCTTTCAGTGTTTTCAAAAAAATTATCAATTTTAAAGAATTTTAACAAATAGAAATATATTCTTTTAAATTTACATTTGTAAAAATTTCATTTGGTAGAGAAATAAGTCTCCAGAAATAAGACAGTTAACTTTTTAAGTTTATTTTCGCTGGTTATCTATTCAGGTTTTTGAGTTATGAACTTATCCAAACTTTTAAGCAATTATTTGTTTTTATAATAATAAGTTCTTTATGTATGTTTATATGTGTGTTTATTTTATTTTTAGTTAGATAAATTTTGTATAATAAAATCGATATATTTATTTCTCTATGTTGTTTAACTTTAACAAGTGATTGTTAGCATTTAAATTGTATTTTTTTGTTAAAAAATTTATAATATCTTTTTTAATTAATATATTATGGTTTTAAGAGAAAAAAATAACCAAATTTATTACAAATATTTGTTTTTACTTTCTCCTCTCAATCACTTCCTTCTAACGATTATGCATGAAAATATAGTAAAAATATATAAAATTTAATTTTACAAAAAATATTATTAATATAAATGAATATATAAATAAATTTAAAAAGATCACAAAAAATTGTTAAAATTTGAAAAAATTATATAAAATTTTAAAAAATATTAAATAAACAATACTAACTATATTAATTATGCCAATTTTACAATTTAATGATATGTTTGTGACATATATACATTATGTGTATATATATATATATCAATAATAAAATATAAAAAAAATTATTTAACAAATATAACTATAAATTGTATAAGGCAACCCTAAATTGTGGAAAGTAATAGCAATCAAATATTATATAGACAAATTAAATATCGGATCCCATAGAAATATATTTATTTTGTTTTTGTTTTCAGAAAGCCAGCTTCCTCTCAGCTATAGACGAAAATATAAGTATACATAATATTATGGATATCGATAAATATTTTAAAAAAAAATTATAAAATTTATATAAGTTATTGTTAAAAATTGGGAAATATTTTATAAAATTTTAACAAATATTAAAATAAACAATAATACACGACCTTAAATAAAAGAAAAAAAGTATATTGTAAGAAAGTGGAAGGCGGGAAATACATAAAGTTTAACTTAATAAATTATGATACACCTGTTAATCTTATATTAGATAATTTATTTTATTTTTATAAATTAAATATATTAATCATTTTACTTACTTTAATAATCTGATTGTTACATTGTGAAAACTGAGTTATTTTTAAACTAATTTTATTGATTTTTATCACTTTTATAAAATTAAGAAATGAAAATGAGAAGAAAACTATAATATGCGAAGAAAGCAAATATGATTTCTAATCCAGTGAAAACTGATATTTAGACAAGAATCCAATGACCTCTTATCATGAATTCCCTCACTACTTACCTTACAGCACGTATATCATGTATATTAATTTTCCGTTAGCTATTATTTCGATTCATTTCTGTTTTTGAATTAAAGAATTTTTTCTGTTTTCCTTTTCCATTTTTGAAATTTTACGTTGTGTTTCTATTCTTTTCAGATTCATTTTTGTTTCAAAATTAAAGATTTTTTTTTCTCCTTTTCATTTATGATTTAATTCTTCAAACTCTCCTTCTATATCTCATGCGTATATATATACTCGTTCATTGAAAAAGAAAGACATGAAAGAAAGAAATTTTTTTTATTGTATATTTTTTATCTAGAATTATATTCTTTTAATATCATTCACATACTTTAAAGTTCATAATATAATAAACTATTATCTACGTTTATTATTTTTTAATCATTATATCTAGAGAAATAAATTTATGTCGTTCTCAAAACACATACGGTGAGTTAAAAAGTTATTTTAAGAACATTGTGTGATACATAGATCTCGATTATTATTTATTTAAATTATATATATTATTTAATTTGTGTATGTATATATATATATTTTTTTTAATTTTAATAAAATAATTTTATACTTAAATTGTTTGTATGTGTATTATTTCCTACAATCTTAAGATAATTTTCCCCACTTATTTTTTGAAAAAACAAATACAAAATTTTTAAAACAAATATTTTGTGACAAACATATTATTTATAATATATTATATTTATATGTTCTATTATATATATTTTATTATAAATACTGTTCAAATTTTTCATTTTTATTAATTCCTTTCATCGTTTATTTAATATTAATTTTTATTGATTTTACTCTTATATTAAATTACTTCCACTTTATTTTACTTGATTTCATCACTTTCTGCATTTTTATTATAATTAATTATTTTATATAATTATAAAAAAAATTATACTCTTATCTTTAATTTAAGTATATTTATTTTCTTTATTTATTTTGTGTATTTAACAGAAAAAAATAAATAAATAATTATGGAATCTGTAATGATCACTCTAATGTCCCAAACTGAAAACCTAAGTATGAATTTTGTCGACCCTACTATGGGTGATTTTACTTTAAACCAAATGATGATGACTTATGTGACTCACGTGGTAACTGCAATGTTACAGGTTTATGTTCCAACGAACCATACTGTGATAGAGAAATCAGAGAAGTTTAATGGCTTGAACTTAAGAGATGAAATAATAAGATAATGTTCTATCTCACCACCTTTAATTTAGCAAGGTTCTTAACAGAAGAAGCTCCCAATCAATCTGAGGGTGAACAAGATTTTTAGTCTGTTAGTGCTATTGAATCATGGAAGTATTCTAATTATCTATGTCGGAACTATGTTCTAAATAGTCTAACCGATTTCTTTTATAATGAGTTCAGTAAGAAAAAGACGACCAAAGACTTATGAAAATCATTAGACCGGAAGTATGAAACTAAAAATATCAGTGCCAAGAAATCTTTGGTTGGTCGCATTATTGATTATAAGATGGGGGACTCTAAATCTATGAAGTCAAGCATGTGAAATCCAAGATATCATAACAGATATGAATGATGAAATGATGATACTTAGTGAAATCTTCCACATTGTAGCTATTATTGAAAAGTTTCCCCTTTATGGATAGGTTTTAAGGCCTACCTTAAGCACAAGCGAAGGAAAGTGTCTTTGAAAGACTTGCTGATAAGATTCAAAGTGGAAGAAGATATAAGGCTTCTTCTAAAAGAGGTTATGTCTTATCAGTATCCGAAGGCTAATGTGATGGAATATAGTCAAAGTTCCAAACACAATAAGAATAAGGACAAGGGCAAGCCGGGTAAATGGGTTAAATTGAGACCTAAATATGCAACTTTTAAGAAGTCAAGCTTCATAGGGATTTTATTTAACTATTAGAGGACAAGCCATAAAGCCCCACACTATAAGTTTCCAAAAAGAAATAAAAATCGTGAGGTAAATATAGTTGATGACATCACTCATGATATCTCCAACATTGACCTGTGTATAGTCATTTATGAGGTAAACTTGGTGGGATCAAATCCAAAGGAGTGATGGATTGACACTAGTGCAACAAGGCACATATGCTCAAATAATAGGTTATTCACCATTTTTGAATTTGTGAAAGATGGAGAGAAGTTATTTATGGAAAATTTTACCACATCAACCATTCAAGGGCAAGGCCATGTCAAAATAAAGATGACCTTTGGTAAGAAACTTACATTAAAAAATGTACTACATGTCCATTGCTAAACAAGTATGACTTTTGGATAGTGTTTGAATCTGATAAGGTTATTGTGACCAAAAAATGGATGTTTATGGGAAAGAGATATGTATTTGATTGGTTATTTAAGCTTAATGTAATGATTGTAAAAACTAAGAATATTAATAAGATTAATTCTTTTGCTTATTTTCTTGAATATTCCCACTTGTGGCATGGTAAACTAGGAATATTAATTACGATACATTGCATAGACTAGTTAACATAGAACATAAACTCACATTCTAAATAGATTTAAAGCATAAGTGTGAGACTTGTGTTGAAACAAATATAACTAGGCCATCGTTTAATTCGATTGAAAGGAATATTGAACCCCTCAGTTTAATTTATAGTGATCTATGTGATTTGAAATTTCTCCAAATAAAGGGTGACAATAAGTATTTATTATTTTTGTTGATAATAGCACGAAATATTGCTATATGTATTTGCTTAAAGCAAAAATGAAGCTATAAATAAATGTATTCTTTATAAAATAGAAGTTGAGAATCAACCTCACAAGAAGATCAAGGTACTGTGTAGTGATCGTGGTGGTGAATACGAGGCACCATTTGATGAATTTTGTGCACAACACAGAGTTATTCCTGAAACCACAACACCTTATTCACCTATGGAAAATGTAGTTGTTGGATGTAAGAATCGTATCTTGAAAGAAATGATGAATGCAATGCTATTAAGTTTTAGGTTGCCATAGAACTTATGAGGGGAAGCTATATTGTCAACTAACTCTATTTTAAATAAGGTACATCGAAAACAGACATAAAAGACATCATATGAATTATTTAAAGGAAGTGTACCTTCCTATAAATGTTTACAAGTGTGGGGTGTCTTTCTAAAGTACTCGTACTTATACCTAAGAAGGTGAAGATAGGCCCAAAAATGATATATTGCATCTTAATTTGATATGCATATAAGAGTAGTACTTATTAATTTCTTGTGCATGAGTCAAATATCCCAATCATAAACAAAAACACAATAATGGAATCAATGAATGCATTGTTCGTTGAACTTGTATTTCTAGATAAATCTCAAGGAGAATTAAGTTCGTCTAAAATTTCGTATGAGACTATAAATGAAGATAATCAAAACAAAGAATCTGAATAAGAGATTGAGGATGAGGTTGATGTTGAACTCAGATGTAGGAAGAGGGCTAGGACAGAAACATCTTATGGTCTAGATTTTTTGACCTATTTTTTAGAAAGTGAATCTCAAAACTATGAAGAGGTTGTGAATTCTTTTGAAGGTCCTCAATGGCAAGAAACCATTAATAGTGAAATTGAGTTCATTATGCAAAATCACACTTGGGAACTAGTTTATTTACCTCCAAGTAGTAAAACACTAGGGTCTAAGTGGATTTTCACAAAAAAAAAAACGTAAATCAAATGAATCAATTGATAAGTAAAAGACCACACTTGTAATTAAGGGATACAAACAATGCCATGGCCTTGATTACTTTTATACTTATTCTCCTATGATGAGAATAACATCTATAAGGATGATAATTGCTATCACAACTCTATGAAATCTTGAAATACATCAAATGGATGTAAAGACAACTTTTTTAAATGGAAAGTTAGATGAAGAAATCTATATGGACCAACTCAAGGGTTTTTCATGCCTAGGGAAAAAAGAAAGGTATGTAAATTGGTAAAGTTTTTATATGGCTTGAAACAAGCACCAAAACTATAGCATGAAAAGTTTGATAATGTCATGAGGAAAAATGACTTTAAAATCAACGAATATGACAAATGTGTATATATAAAGGACAAAGAAGATGGTTATGTTATCTTGTGTCTTTATGTTGATAACTTGATAATTATGGGTAGTAATGATCAAATGACCAAATCTACTAAATCTATGTTGAATTCAAGATTTGATATGAAAGACATGGGCCTACTAATGTAATTTTAGGAATTAAAATACTAAGGATATGCGATCTCATTCTAAGTCAATATCATTATGTTGACAAAATATTTGAGAAATCCAACAAGGATGACTCTGGAATTATGAGAACACCAATAGATGTAAATCTATGCCTATATAAGAATAAAAGTGAGAGTGTGTCTCAACTAGAATATTCTAGAGTGATAGGAAGTCTTGTGTACTTGATGATTTGTACGAGATCATACATAGCGTACGCTATAAGTAGAATAAGTAGATATACTAATAATCTAGGATCTAGTCACTAGAAAGGTATTATAAGACTACTTAGATATTTACGATATACACAGCTATAAATTGCACTACATAAGATATCCAGTTGAATTAGAAGGATACAATGATGCAAATTTGATGTATGATATGAAAGACTCAAAGTCTACTAATGGATATGTATTTATACTGAGTGGTGCAACTATTTCATGAAATTTCTTTAAACAAACGTGCATTATTAGATCCACGAGGGAATCTAAGTTCATCATTTTGGATAAATGTGGCGAATCATTTGAATGGTTACGAATTTTGTAGAGGATATTGAAGATTATATTACGAGAGATATGATGGAGATAATCTGGAGTATGTATCTTTCACTTCATTCTTTGATTTTCTTTAATGTATATACAATACTGTAAATAGGAATGAAAAAACTTAGATTAATGACCACTAAGCTAGGAATATAACAATTGGTATCAACAATAATTACAGCTTGTTTTACACTTAATAATACAGTATGTTCAACACTGATAAAGCATATTCTCAAAAAAGTCTACACTCACCCTTAAGTTGGGTAATAGATATTAATCATTCCCAACTTGTAACTCAATTCTTCGAAGATTGTTCGAGGTAATGCTTTGGTAAAGATATCTGCAATTTGATGATGTGTAGATGTATATAATAGGTCCACAATTTTTTCATCTAACTTTTCTTTAATGAAATGACGATCTATTTCTACATGTTTGGTTCGGTCACGATGAACTGGATTTTTCACAATTCTTATAGCAGCTTGATTGTCACAATGCATGTTGATTGGTTCAGGAGTTGTGAAGTCCAGTTCATTGAGTAGTCTTCTTAACCACATTCCTTCACAAATCTTATAAGCCATAGCTCTAAATTCAGCTTCTGTACTACTTCGAGCGACTACTAACTATTTCTTACTTCGCCAAGTTACAAGATTTCCCCATATGAATGTATAATACCTAGTGGTAGATCTGCGATCCACTATAGAACCTGCCTAATCAACATTTACAAAGGCTTCAATTTTTCTAGTGGGATTCTTACTGAAGTATAATCCTTTTAATAGTGTCATCTTGAGTTACATGAGTATACGATATACTGCTTTCATGTGTTCTTCAGTGGGATTATTCATAAATTGACTTACAACACTTACTGAAAAACCAATATCTGGTCTAGTGTGGGATAGGTAAATGAGTTTTCCCACTAATCTTTGGTAATGGCCTTTGTCCATAGATGTACTATTTTCTTTGATTCTGAGTTTTACTGTAGAGTTCATCGACGTTTCTAATGGTTTACACCCGATCATTCCAATTTCTTTGAGAAAATCAAGTACATATTTTCTTTGAGATATAGATATGCCCTTTTTGTTCGTGCTACTTCCATTCCTAGGAAATATTTGAGATTGCCCAAATCTTTGATCTAAAATTCCTTGATAAGGAATTCCTTGAGTTTATTTATCTCAATTATAGAATTACATGTTAGAACAATATCATCTATATACACAATTAGGATAACTATTCTATCATTAGAGAAGTGTTTGACGAATAGTGTGTGATCTGATTGACATTGAGTGTACCCATATCTCTTCAAAACTTTGGAGAACCTATCAAATGATGCACGTGGAGACTATTTCAATCTATATAAGGATTTTTTAAGTTTGTAGACTCTATTGGTTAAAACAAGAGATTCAATTCCAGTAGGAATGTCCATGTAGACTTCTTCTTTGAGATCACCATTAAGGAATGCATTCTTGACATCTAATTGGTAAAGAACTCAATCCAAGTTAGATGCTAAGGAGAGAAGAACACGTATAGTGTTAAGTTTTGCTACAGGTGCAAAAGTCTCCTAATAGTCAAATCCATATGTTTGAGTGAATCATCTAGCCACAAGGCGAGCTTTGAGTCTTTCTACACTACCGTATGCTTTGTGTTTGATTGTAAAGATCCATTTACACCCAATAGTTTGTTTTCTTGATGGTAGTTTTGTGATCTCTCAAGTCTTGTTTTTCTCTAAGACACTGAGTTCTTCACGAATAGTTGTCTTCCATTCAGGTATCTAAAATGTTTTATGTATAGAATTTGGAACCTCTATTTGATCAAGGTTGCTGATAAATGCCTTATAACCTGGTGAGAGATATTTATAGGAAACAAAATTATAGATGGGGTGGTTTGTGTATGATCTTACACCTTTCCTTATAGAAATTGGCAAATTCAAATCATTAGGAGGTAATTTAATAATATGAGGTTCAGTGATGTTACCTTGTGAATTGTAAGAGTGACATGTATTCGGGTTGGATTCCTAGATTGGCTCATGATATGCTCGGTTCTCTGCTCTTTCTTGAGTTGTTTTCCTTCTAGAGTAGACAAGAAGATCATTGTTAGGGACAAGGAAGTTTGGATCTATTGGTAGAGAAATTGAGGGTTCATTGGGATTAGTAAGAGTATTTATTTGAGACACTGATTCACTCTCTAGAACTTACGGGATAGAATTTGTGGGAGACTGAGTAGTTATGATATTCAAAAGCTGGTATTCATTGCCTATGTTCTCCCCCTGAATGACAGGCTTGGATTAGTACGGATATTGTTCAAAGAATGTGACATCTATTGTATTATAGAATCGTTTTGTGATAGGAGAAATTTTTTTATATCCTTTATGGTATGATGAATACCTTAGGAATATGCATTTGATGGCTTGAGAATCAAGTTTGCCACTATGATGTACATAAACAAAAGCAAAACTTCTGAAAATTTTAAAGGGAATATGGGACACGATTTTGGTGTGTGGGTATGACTCAAGTAGAGTATTGATATGTGTTTTAAACAGAAAGACACAAGATGACATCCAATTGATAAGATAGGTAGCTATAAGAACAACATCCCCCCAGAAATGTTGAGGGACATGAGTTGTGAACATGAAGGATCTAGCTACCTCGGGAAGATGCATATTCTTTCTTTCAGCCACCATGTTTTGTTAAGGTATGTCAACATATAAGCTTAGATGGAAAATACCTTGACTTAACAGATAATCAGTAAGGGTGGAAGCAAATTATTCTTCAGCATTTTTAGATTTCAATACTTGGATTTTTGTTTGAAATTGGGTTTGAATATTGGTATTGAAATTTTTAAAAATTTGACATGCTTTAGATTTTTCTTTCATTAGGAATAACCAAGTGATTCGAGTATGATCATCCACAAATGAAATGAACCAACGTGTCCCTGTGATGTTTTTGATTCAAGAATGTCCCCATATATCAGTGTGAATTATTGAGAAAGGATGCAATTTTTTATGTGGAAGATGAGGATATGAAGTTCTAACATGTTTTGAAAATTGACATACTTCACACTGAAAATCTTCTGAATTTTTATTTCTAAAGGATGAAGGAAATTTTTTTTGTAAATACTGAAAATTAGGATGATCTAAGCGATAATGATTCAACAAGATTTTACCATCATTATTGGACTTAAAATTTAACAAAGCTTTATTCTGATAAGAAAATTCGGATACAACTTGGTGGGCTTGTCTTGTTGAAGGTTCTTCACTGTTGAGGAGATAGAGTCCTGAGCATTCTTTAGCACTGCAAACATCTTCCCCAAATCCAAGTCCCGAAATTCACATAGGTTATGAAAATATTTATCCATAAAATTTTTGTCACGTGTGATTTTTGTAATTGATACAAGTTTACAATCAAGTGTGGGAACAAGAATGACAGAATCTAGAATAAAGGAGTTTGAAATTTTGGATGAACCAATTCCTGTTACTTTGGATATTGAACCATCGGCAATTCAGACTGTGTCCATTCCGGTATGTTTTAAGATTCATGAAAAGAGAAGCATCACCCGTCATGTGGTCTGAAGCTCCTGAATTAACAATCCATGGTCTCATAACCTGTTTCACACTAAGAGCATTGAAGGTGTTACCTGATTAAGCTATAGTGAAAGATGATGTGGTCAAGAATTGTCCAAATAGTTTTTGGAGCAGATCAATCTCTTCCTTGCTAAACAGAGCAGATTCAGGTGACTCAGTGCCTTAAGATTTGGAGACAATTTTTCATAAGTTTCTTTTTTGATGTGCTATGTAAATAGTGGTTTCCAATCAGCTGGTTTGCCATGAATTTTCCAGCAGGTTTCCTTAGTGTGACCAGGTTTACGACAATGATCACACCAAGGTCTTCCACGACGAGGATGGTTGTTTGTATTATGAGAGTACTGGTGGCCTCAAGTAGTAAGTACAGATCCTTCTCCATTCATAAAAATGGTAGATTGAGGACCTATCATTACTTTCTTCCTTCAGAGAAGGCTTCACGAATACTGAGCAAGGGTTTTGTTCTGAGAATTCTATCGCACACATCATCAAGATCTTTATGAAGCCCTAGTAAAAAATTGAAAACCCACTTCCTGTCAATAATCTATTTGTACAAGATGTTATCTGCTAGACATATCCATTCGTTAACCTCAATGAGGTCTAATTGTTGCCATTATTGAGTGAGAGAGTTAAAGTATTGTGTAACTGAAAACTCTCATTGACGAAGATCATGAATGATGCTTTCAATCTCAAATAGTTCAAACATATTATCAGAATTAAAATAAGTGTCTCTGGCGTCATCCCATATTCCTTTGGCATTTTTGTAAGAAGAAAGTTCTCTCCAATTTTGTTTGTCATGAAATTGATCAAACAAGACATCACTATATTGTTTTCAGATTTCCATGTTATGTATTGTAGATCGTTTTTGTTCGGAGTTACTAGATCGCCAGTAAGGTAATCATATTTCATCTTACCGCATATAAACATTATAACGAATTGGGACCATTGAAGGTAATTGTGCTCATTTAATTTGTGACTGGTGATGGGCATAAGACTGTTTTCTGTGGAACCAGTAATTATAAGTTTTCCCATGGTCATTGGTGTTATTTCAATTGTAGATTATATGTGGACTGAAATTTATAGTTTTTTTAGATAATCTATTGGATCGAGTAGGGTTGTACCGGGGCGGGTGGGTAGGGTTGTGTCAGGTCGGGTGGAGTTATATTACAAAGATGCAACTTACGGGTATTGGAAACAAAAACAGAATGCAAATGTGGGACTTACTGACTTGTGGGACTCAAGCAGACGATAATGATGATTGACGACGATGATGATTGGTGATGATGATGATCATCATCAACGACGATGAAAAGATGGTCAGAGATGACGATGAATAGATGCCTGATGATGGCGATGATGATTGGTCTGAGATGAGATTATATCATCAGCGATGACGATGATGATGGTTAATGGCCACTAAGTTAGGAATATAACAACCGGTATCAACAATAATTACAACTTGTTTTACATTTAATAATACAGCATGTTCAACACCGATAAAATAGATTCTCAGAAAAGTCAACACCTATGTACTTGATGATTTTTACGAGACCAAACATAACATTCGCTATAAGTAGAATAAGTAGATATACTACTAATCTAGGATCTAGTCACTAGAAAGGTATTATAAGACTACTTAGATATTTACGATATACACATAGCTATAAATTGCACTACACAAGATATCCAGTTGAATTAGAAGGATACAGTGATGCAAATTGGATATCTGATATGAAAGACTCGAAGTCTACTAATGGATATGTATTTATATTGAGTGGTGCAACTGTTTCATGGAAGTTCTTTAAACCGACGTGCATTATTAGATCCACGATGGAATCTCTAAGTTAATCATTTTGGATAAATGTGGTGAATAATTTGAATAGTTATGTAATTTTGTAGAGTGATATTCCTAAGTTGGTTAAACATGTACCTACAATATGCATTCATTGTAATAGTCAATCTGCTATTGGTAGGGCATAAAACAATATGTATAATGGTAAGTCTCGACATATATGTCATAGATATAGTACTAATAGATAATTACTCTCAATTAGGGTTATATCTATTGACTATATGAAGTCAAAAGATAACATAGTTATCTCTTAACTAAGGGTTAAATTGAGAGTTAGTTGATAAGTCATTGGGAGGAATGAGACTGAAGCCCATGAATGAATAAAGATTTGCAAACGAAACCCAACCTATTTGACTGAAGATCCCAAGATTTAGGTTCAAAAGGACAACCTAATTGTAAAGACTTAGTGAGATTATTGTGGGGGTTTACTCACAAGTCCATTCCTATAATGAAAATAGTGATACCCGTAAGATATAGGATAAGATAAGGCTTTTAATGATTCTTACAAAAAAATACAAAGTGGAGTATACGGTTTACTCTTTATGGATTACTTTTAAAGATAAGATATCACCTATGTGAGGTAGAAATGGGTCCATTTAAAAGAGAATTTTCTAAGGCTTAATTGTTTATAGACTTTCACATAACCAAGCATATGTTCATGGCCAAAACAAATATAACAATGAGAACTAAATTGTGTCAGGAAAGATTTTTGTGTCAAGTATATCATTGCTTACATAAAAGGCAAAACAATTCAAGAAAATCGCATCTATTGGTCAGTCAATAAGATAAATATACTTTCGCAAATGAAGGTTCAAAGGATAACACCTACCTATCCTTTTATTCATATGCAGGATTGTTAGAAAACTTGAATAAAAATCTCCCATTCTTTTAATTTTTTGTTACCTTTGATTTCGATTCATTTCCATTTCTGAATTAAATATTTTCTTTCATTTTTGTCCTATATGTTTTTGAAATTTTCAATTTTTTCCCGATTCATTTTTGTTTTTAAATTAAAGATTTTCTTCCATTTTTCTCCTTTACATTTCTGAATTATAATGTGTATATATACCTATTCATTGAGAAAGAAAATAGGTAGAAAATCAGAGTTGAGAAAACAAAGAAGAAAAAAGAAAAAAAGGAAAAAAGGAAAAAAAAAAGACAGGAAAGGTAAGGAATTTTTTTTATTGTATATTTTGTATCTAGAATTAGATTAGTTTAATAGAGTTTGGATACTTTAAAATTTATAAAATAATAAATTGTGATGTAAGTTTATTATTATTTAGTTATTGTATCTTGAGATATAAGTTTCCATCGTTCTCAAACATATACGGTGAGCGAAAAAATTATCTTAAATACACTACATGATACACATGCCTCGATTATTATTTATTTAAATTATATATTATTTAAATTATGTATATATATATTTATATATTTATAATTTTAATAAAATAGTTTTATTCTTAAATTATTTACCCGTGTATTATTTTCTACAATTATCTAATCTAATACACTCCTCAGTCTTATGGTCCACTGAGTACCATGAGTTTACTTCTAAAACTCAATTAACTAGGACTTCAAGACGTTTTGTTGGAACATTTCTCAATTGATCTAGAAGGAGAATTAGAGGTAACCACACAATAGTACATTGAGCACTTTAAGTATCATAAAACTCTTCTAGTTGCATTCAAATGTTCATTAGTGGAAATACTAAGAAATTGACATAGTTTGTTCATTATAAAACTGATTTATGGAATTGCAATCACACAATATTGTAAAACTCTAATCATGTTTCTAAAATTTTTAGAATCACTCAAT
This sequence comes from Hippophae tibetana, assembly GCA_037013495.1. NCBI lineage: Eukaryota > Viridiplantae > Streptophyta > Magnoliopsida > Rosales > Elaeagnaceae > Hippophae > Hippophae tibetana. Next base: position 30,030,651 of record CM072802.1, on the reverse strand, counting down.
ACACAATCATCACTTTTTCTCAATATTACCCATGAAGCCATACATGTTAGAGCAAGCTTAGAAGAATGCAAAGCAAACTTGGAAAACATCTTCTTAATATATTTAGTTTGACATATATTCAACTCATGAGAATTAAATGTAATTTTAATCTCTAAGAAAAAAACTCAATTGACCTTGTCTTTTAAGGAAAATTGATTGTTCAATGCTATGACAAACTCTTATAACAAAATATAATTGAAACCATTAAAGGCAACATCATCTATATAAACCAATACAAACATACACATCATTCCTCTTAACAAAAAAACTAGAATCATTAAGCATGTAAAAAAAACCTTGAGTTAGTAACCATTGTTGAAGTTTTTGAAACCAAGACGTCTTGGTTTATTTTATGATATAAAAAGCCTTCTTAAGCCAACAAACTTTGTAAGGTTAAGTAGAGTTTTCAAACTTTTATTGATTGTTAATATGTTTCATTCTATATTTAAATACTAATTTTTTTATGTTTGTTTTCTAATCTCATTTTTATTAAAGTAATGTTATATAATGTGATTTTATAGTTGTGTTTTGATTTGTATTTAATTAAAATTTTGATAGGTTCGTAAAAAAATATAAAATTGAAAGATTTTTATGAATTTTGTTGCATTGTGTTTTATAGATTATATTAAATTTTATATTGATAATAGTTGAATTAATATACAGATAAGGAGAGTTTAATATAGAAAAAAATAAAAATAAAAATTGTTAGAAATTATTAAAAATCTTTGGGCGGTGAGAAGAGTTGAGATTTTATAATTTTAAGTTAAAAATATGTCAAAATCTATCTTGTTATAAAATGTTGTAAAAGCAATAATATTTTAAATGCAACTAAATTTTTAAATAACTCTAAAATCTTAATCAATACACTTATATTTTTATAAAATTCAAATTGAATATAAATAAACTTGTAGAGAGCCTCCGTTATTCGATCAGAACAATTATTAATTTTTTATTAAATTGATTTTAATTTTATTGGAAACTCAATTCAACCCTTTGAACGCACCAAATTTTGATATAAAACAGGTGAAGATATTTAGAGTATAAGTGAAAAGAGTCCTAGCAAATAAAGAATAGTAAATTCTATTCTTACTCTTCTTTTATTTTTATGTTTACATGAGTTTCTTATTATTCATACACCCTTCTTATCTATAAACTAATCAATTTAAGATTTCTTAATCTTTTACTTTATCATTTAAACTCCTTATTGATTAAAAAATCAATCTTTATCTTTTTAATAATTTCTCATATCTAAAAGTATTATCTTCGTCTTCACTTTAAAACTATCCATTAATTTTAAAAACGTCTCTTGGAGATAGTTTTTGAAGATGAACAAGATGATCTAATTTAATAATATGACTTAAAAAATTATTATATTAATTATTTATGTTAAAACTTATAAAAATAAATTTAATGATAATTTTCATATTATTGTCTTTATAAACTTTATAATTTTTCGTATAACGTGATTATGTACTTTTGTCGTACTTTAATTTAACTATTACTTAAAATTTAGTTTTCATCAGCTCAAATTGATTTTATTTTACCTCATATTTAAAGCATCTTTATTTTTTATTTGTTTTAATTATCTGTATTAAAGTGAAGGATACATGGTCAAAAATCTCTTCTCAAAATTTGAGTTTGTAAGCTAAGGTTTGAGGATTGGTGGTATCATAAGTGTTTAATAATAAATGTTAAATAAATATCTATTTTCTAAATATAAATTTGTAATAATTATATAATAAAATTTTATCAAAAATAAATAATATTATTATTCTAAAAAAGCAATTATCACTCATTTGATAAAAAAGAAAACTCTCATTGCTTCCATTATATTAGTCAGAGTCATAGCATCTAATCCATGATTATATGTAGCATAGCTAAGAAAACAAAAAACAAAAAAAAGTAGGATTAGCCAGCTGCATAAAAAAGCTGGTAAAGTTAGTGGGACAGTCCGAATGTCTCTTACTCAAGCTCTAGTCTCGAGTCTCTAGTCTCTATCTCAAACACTCAACAGCCTCTCTTGTTTTTTTCCCTCCCAATAAAGGTTACAGCTCTTTTAACTCCTATTATTTATTATTTTTAAAATATATTTTTTATTAATTAAATTAATTTTTTTTAATTTTTATTTAAGTATTTATTTTTTTTTTAAAATGATAAGATAATATTTTAAATTATTTAATAAAAAATTGGTAGAAATTAATAAATTCGATTAGTATGAGTTTATTTTTAAAATAATAAAATAATATCTTATTTTATTAATAGTTATTTAAAAAATAATAATAACTATTTACGCATTTCAATAATTTGTTGTTATATAATCAATGGTGCAAAGACGATGTTTAGTTTTCCACTACATATCTTCGTTTCTTACTGCTTTAGGTCAATTGTGAAGAACCCTAGAAACAGTACCAATCAATACTGAACAAATTTTGTGATTTATTGTCCCCTCTGATCTTTACTCCACTCTCTCTGCACTGCACTGCATCTAATTAATGTTTCTACAACTTAATCTTTATTATTATTATTATTATTACCAAGAAACACACCCTTTAAGTCACATACGTCACAAAAGAAGATAAAGAAATACTAAAAAGTAGATGAGTGTTCTGTGTATTTGCTTTGCACCCCATAATACGAGAATAAGTCGTGGAATCTCTGCAATTTTTGTTTGATGTTAGCCATGAATTCTACTTTTGATTACATTATTTCCGAAGTGTTACATCAATTTTTTATCTATATTATTTATTAATATTCTTTAAAAAATTAAATTATTTTTATAATTTTTAAAATAATTATAACCTATGTTTAGATTAAAAAGATTATTAATAAAAATTATGTAATATTTTTTTTGAAAAAAGTTTATTAATCATGAATTATGATGTTATTTTAATTGATATAACATTTAATTATAAATAAATTTTTTTATTAATAATTATATACCTTACCAATTATGATTGAACCATAAATTATAACATAAATAACTAAATGTTATATTTATATATATATCGTAATTATTTAATTTTTATAAAAAAAATCCACTTTATTATGCAATTAATCCCATTAATGCTAATTAAATTAACTTCACCGGAGCAGCAAGGAGGACTGGATGGTTTATTTTCTTTATAATATTCTTTAAGGGACTGTTACGTATTTATCAATGTCTTACTAGTATAAGTTATACATATTATAGGTGTTTGGCAAAAAAAAAATGAAAATGAAAATGAAAATTCCACACATAAAGAAATCTAGCAAAGTTACGCATATGATAGATATGAGCACAAAGAACTTATAGTTTTTGTAAGTATTATGAATATGTTAGTTATTTTTTATATAAAATATATACATATAATTATATATTTAATTTCGCTATTAAATTTCTCAAGAATATCAAATATTTCAAAAAAAATCAAAAAAACGTTCAAATTTTGAATAATCGTAATTTAGATATATCTTTCATGACTATCAACGTAGAATAATATACATGTATAAGTGAATTTCATATAGGTTCTTAATTGGATCAATTTTGATATTATATGATAAATATATTAGTCTTTTAAGATAAAATGATACTCCACTAGTAGAAGAATCGTTCTCATAAAAAACTGAAGATACCTGAATGCATAAAGGAATCGATTGCCTTTTGACATATCAATCTTTCATATTATGTAGGTGTAACTTATTTTTTGAAGGAATCAATCCATCTTATAGAAGGATTGATTCCGCTATTGAGAACTAACGTATTTTATCTACTCTAATTCTTTTTTTAATCCCAATCAGCAACAAACTATAGAATTGTGCCGCATCAGATATGTGATGTTTTGGCTCTTTAGGTTTACTATATATATATATATCACTTTTCTCCACAAGTACACACACAACTACATAACAGATTTTAGGAGCACAAGATTTAACATTCATGTTTCTTTTCTTTGTTGCTCCTGTTTAATTAGATTGAACTTTATCTCTTCATGTGTGTGTATGATTATGCTTATAAAAATCTGAGCCTATATGTTTCATATTTTTCTTATTTATATAGCTTCTTCTTGATTAGGATTTTATACGTTTGTGAACGTGCCTGATTGACGAAAAACTTATTAAAATATTGATCTGGATACCGTTCACGTTAACTTGAAAATTGTGAAAATAGAGAAAAGGCTCATAAGTTTGGTACATTGAGACAGTATCGTAGAAATGAAAGCATAAAACTGAGTTTGTACTTGAATGTTTGCTTTTCATTGTGGAAAGTTAGGTGGTTTGGGGGACTAGTGGTTTTCTTCTTAGGCCATAATTGTGGTCTAGTTTATTTCCACATATAAATATCATGTGTTATTTTTAATTTTTACACTTTACTATATATTTGCGATTTCATATCTAGCCACTTTGTTCAAGTTATTAAATTATAAATCGGTAAAATTTAAAAAATAAGTTATTCATCCTTCAAGTTTAATTATGTTAGTATTATAAAATTTTAATTAGTATCAAAGACAACACTATATACACTTAGTTTTGTTCATAGATATTATTTTATGGATCGTTTCATTAAGGGTGATAGCTCAGTGTTGTTCCAAGTTTAATGTTAAAAGTTCTAAAAAATTATTTTCTAAATCTCTTAGAGCTATAAAAGAAAACTCTAGTTTAAATATAAAAATAAAAAAATTAAATGAACAACTTAAGACATTTGAAATTTTTTCTTACATATTAAAAGAAAGAAAAAAATATTTTGTAAGAACAACATTTTACGTTGAATTCTCGTCTTGTAGGTTTAAAGGAAGAAAAAAATAAGCTTGTTACAGACAATAAAAAATTGTTGCAAGAGCTCAAAGAATCATATGCACAAACAACCAATACACCTATGGTAGCAAAAAATATTAAGCTTGTGTTTATCTATTATTTTTGTGGTAAGAAAGGTCATACAAGTTCAAAATATAGATTTTTGATGAATGCTCCTAAATTGAATAACTCTTTCCATCATTGATCTATGCATGTTGTCTCATATTCTTGGATGAGTGAAAATTATAATAACATGTTTAAAAATTCAACATGGAGGCATGATGTTTTAGGTTCAAAGAGCCAACTGAAATTCAATATTTTTTATTCTATGACGCATTATAATCATCCTACTATGCATACTACATTTTCATTTGTAATGAATGTGAAAATTACAACTAAGTTCAAGAACATACCTATGAAACCTAAGGTAGTTGAATCCTGACTCAAAGATATAGAGAAATCAGAATTCAAGAAAATTTAGATTAGAATTTGTTTTCGAGTTATTTGACCGTATTTTATTGTTTCACCTAGATATTTTTGTTAGAGTGTTTCAATGACCATTGGTGAAGAATTTCTATTGTATTTATTTTGTCTATTAGTTAAATTTACAAAGAAAAATGAGAACTATAATCCTTTTTTGGCTAACAAGGTATCAAACTTATTCAACACTTATGCACATACAATCTTATTTTTAGTGGCTTTACTCATTTTGATGTTTATTGTATAATTGATTCTATAATTTTGAAGTGTGCACACATATATTTTTTTTTTACATATGATCATCATTATTGACATAAACTTATTCACATACTCACGAACACACATGCATGTTATACTTGAATTTTATGATTTCTCTTGAAAGACTTTACGACTTCAACTTATCTTAATTGTAAAATCGCGTTGAGTTCTATTTCTTGTTTTCTAAAATTTTACCGTATAAAGACATCTAGTATTGAAAGGGTTATATACTGTGATGTGTGAATTTAGCATAGTGAGTAGAGATTGCTACCTTACAATTACTATGAAAGTCATCATACTGGGTTCATAGTTCTTACATGTGAAAACTAAATTAAAAATATTGTGCAAAAGTAACTACGTTTGCAAAAATTGTACTTGACATATGAAAAAAGAGCCAAAAATGGTTTAAAATGAATAAATAGTCAGTGTCTCATTTATAGAATAAAAATTGTAAGTCATCTCTTGGTAGATATATCTTATTATATAAGATTGAAGACTCAATTACAGTTTTACATTATAGGTGATGTGTTTTCTTTTGAGTTCTTTCTTGATTGATTATAAATGACTTAACTGACATATTTGTAGAGTTCAAACATATATACTATTTTTAAGTAAATATAAATATGTCATTATATGTACTAAGTGTGTTGGTTTGTCTCTTCTATTATACATGTTTATTTATGCAATAGATAATAAAAATTTGAGTAAAAATGATTTCTCAATTGCTTTTATTCTTGTTTATGATTAAATGAGTTTATTAACTTTTGTTGTTATTTATTTAAAAAATAAAAATAAAAAATTATTTTAATTTTTTTATCATCTTCTTATTTATTAAATATTTAGTTGGTTTTACAGTTAGAGAGTCATAAGACTTAGGGAGAGCTTAAACCATATTACACTTTTGCATTGATATGCTTTTACATTGCTATTTTACATGTAGGGGAGTTTAGCTCCATGCTTTTGTCAAATGCTTTGTCCTTAAGTTTGTAATTTCTCTAATACTATGTCATTTTTGTATGTGAAAAAAGGATAATAGTGATTCATCGTTTGATATTGTTATGTATGTTGGGAAAACATATTTAAGGTAAGAATTCTTTGTATCATTTTGTTTTATGTTAAACTTGATTGATTTGGATGCATTCACTACATGATTACTCTCTACACATCTCTTATTTCTATGTAAATTGGACTAATGTACAATGAGGTTTTCAAGCCAAGTTGTTATATACCCTGTCTATGTGATTTCAATTATATACAAGCTTGTTTAATTACAGTGAAGAAGGATTCACCGAACCATAGTATAGTTCCACTATGGAGTCAAAGATATCCACACATTTTTATCTTATTCCTGTAAGTATCATATAATGATTAAGAGGTTTTGTTATATAAAAATGGGTAAGGGAGAGTTTATAAGAACTATAAGTATTGACTATTTTCGAGGACAAAACATTTATAAATAATCTTTTCTTTAAGATCGCTATCAAGTTTATCAAAAATATCAAATCTCTAAAAAAATCGAAGAAACACTCAGATTTTGGATAGTCATAATTCATTTATATTTTTCATAACTATCGCATATAGAACTACATACATGTTTAAGTACATTTAATATAGGCTTTTGATTGGATCAATTATGATATTGCATGATAAATATATTAGCCTTTTAAGATAGAAGCATCGATCCCTTTAGTATACAATTGATCTCACTATGGATCAATCTGTAATCGATCACACTTCGATCATTCCCTTTCTGCGTAAAAAAATTAACACACTTGAATACATAGAGGGATCGATCCCTCATGCTACGTAGGCGTAACCTATTTTTGGTATAAATTGATCCATCTTCGATCACGTTATTAAAAATTGGCATTTTTATCCACTCTAATTCATTTTTTATACCAATCATTAGCTAACTACCTATAGAATTATGTAGGGGTGTGCAAAAAATCCGATCATCCGATCAATTCGATCTGATCCGTTGATTTTTCATCCGATCCGATCCAATCCGATGGTCAGATCGGATGAGAATTTTTTCCATCCGTTAAATGCGGATCGGATGGCGGATTTCACTACGATTCATCCGATCCGATCCGACCGAAATTAATTATATATATTTATTAAATTAAATATATATATATTTAATTAATTAATATATATTTATTAAATTAAATATATATTTATTTAATTAATATTTATTTATTTTATTTTTTAATATTTTTTTTAAGTTAAATAATTTTATGTTATGATTTATGTGAAATTTTAAAAAAATTATTTAAAAATTATTTAAAAATACAAAAAATAGAGTTAATTAAGTTTATTTGGTCGGATTGATCGGATGTCATCCGAATAGTTTACAGATCGGATTGAGCGGATGTGAAAGGTGATCGGATCGATTGCGGATTAGGATATTTCAATCCGAGCGGATGGTCGGATCGGATCGGATGGACATAAAATCAACGGTTTCGATCCGATGAACAACCCTAGAATTATGCCACATTAGATGTGTGATGTTTTGGCTCTTTAAGTTTACTATATATACATCACTCTTCTCTCACAATTACACACACAACTACATAAAAGATTATAGGAATATAAGGTTTAACAATAAGTTTCTTTTCTTTCTTGCTTCTCTTTAATTAACTTGAACTCCATCTCTTCATATATTTATATATATGATTATGCCGGTATAAATATAAGCCTACTTGTTTCATATTTTTCTTATTCATATGAATTCTTTTTTATTAGGGTCTTGTATGTTTAAATCAAATAATTGTATGAGTGATCATGATTATTTGGATTTAATTATTACATTTCAAATAAGCTATTTTTATTGAATTTGTAATTAATTTGATTGCTTTAAGATTTGTTAGTTGATTTGATTTAATTAATATATTATTTGAATCATCTAGAAAAGATTATTCATTATTAAATAAATTTTATAACACACACAGATATTTGTATTTTTTGTGTTAACCCTAGTTATAGTTATTCCGTAAACATGTTTGATTGACGAAGAGTTAATTAAAACGTTGATCTGGATACTACTCACGCTAACTTGAAAACTGTGAAAATAAATTAGGGGTTCATAAGTTAGGTACATTAAGATAGTATTCTAGAGAATGTAGCATGATACCGAGTTTGTATTTAAACGTTTGGTTTTCATAGTGCAAAATTAGGTAATTTCATAGACGAGTTAATTTACTATTAATACGCGATTACATGTCTATCCGTTTTATTTAGGCTATTAAATTATAAATTGGTAAAATTTGAAAATAATCTATTAACTTCCTCTACGTTAATTAGGCATGTATTATAAACTTTCCATTTAATAAAAATGAACAAAAATTCTACAATTATTAAGTGGTATATAAAAGTCTTATAATTTTCAAAAAAGATACACATTAATCCTACATTGAAAATTATCATTTTTTTAAAGTAGCAATATGTCAATGACATAACTATATTCTAAGATAAAAAATTTAAAATTACAAATTAATTAAAAAAAAAGTAACTAATTTATAATCTCAATAATGTTTAAAGTTTAATTATTAAGTCAAAATCAATGTGCATCTTTTTTAAATACTATTGGCCATTTGTGCACTTTTATTAAAAGTTATCGAACTCTTAAAAATCTATTACTTAAAATTTCAACTATTGTATTTACGAGATGTTATTCATTATTTTTAAAATATATTTTTTAATAATTAAGTTACTTTTTTTCTACACTTCCTATTAGATATTTATTTTTCTAAATAAAAAGTTACACTCATTTTAAATTTTATTGACTTAAAAATAATAAATAATTTCTATTTACAAGGAGTTAAATTTAAGCTATAAATTCACTTCTAATATCATATTAGTTAAATATTTGTTGGTAAACAAATTATTTTAAAAACAATTAAGCTATTGGAATAAGATATAACAATTATTTGATGTATGTATAATTTATTTTAGGTTAAACATTGCCTATATTTTTTTTCTAAATTTGGTCCAAAAGTAATCAAACATGTGAAATTTGAAACCGGACCTTATAAATTACCCAAGCCAAGTCCAACCCAAGACGGGCGATGAAGTACCCTAGACATCCCACCCATGGCACACACTGAGCCCAACGACAGCTCGAGTCTTGAGTAAGACCGAGCCTAACGACTAAGGGTGTTCATTGGATCAAAACTGTTGATTTTATATTCATCTGATCCGACCATTCAATCGGATTAAAACATCCTAATTCGCAACCGATCTGATCACCTTTCACATCCTATCAATCCTATCTTTAAACTATTCGGATGACATCTAATCAATCTGACTAATAAACTTAAGTAACTCTATTTTTGGTATTTTTGAATAAATTTTTTAAATTTTCACATAAATCATAAAATAAAATTATTTGAGTTAAAAGAAACATTAAAAACCCAAATAAATATATATATAATTAATTTCAGTCGGATCGGATGAATCGTACTGAAGTTCACCATCCGATCCGTACTTAACGAATGGAAATATTTTCCATCCGATTCGATTTAATTGTCGGATCAGATCGGATAAAAAAATAACAGATCAAATCGGATTTTTTGCACACCCCTACCAATGATAGCTCGAACCCTGAGTAAGACCGAGCCTATGAGATCGAGTACATCACAAGCTCTTGGACAACATGAATAAACTCAACCTGGATCTTTGATTTATTGTAATTTAGGCTAATTATACCCTTTTCACACGTAGTTACGTGTACACATTGTATAAACTCATTCCTATATCCATGAATATGCTATAAATAGATGGATATCTCGTGATCCATATATTCAACCCTTTGAAATAATCTCTCTTTAAGATATTGAGTCTCAATAATTACCACCAATAATCTAATATGATAATATGTGCATAGAGATATAAGATCATTAAACCTAATTAATTTTTAATTAATAATTAAAATTAAATTTTATTGTTAATTTTATAAAATAAATATATTTCATTAAATTATCCATTATATATATATATATATATATATATAAATTAAAATACTTCTACCTAATTTAAAATTTGTACTTAAAACAAAGGTTAGATGTATAAAATATTTATTAAAATATCTTCCAGCCGCCTATATTTTAAACAAGATTTTTTTTTTTGGAAGTAACTATCAAAATGTAATATCATTTGTAACATAGAATTTAATATTTCAATAGTGTTAACAAAAAATGTGATTATTAATATTCAAACATATAAATTACTTTTTGTTATCTCATGGAACTTTAAAAAGTATTTATAATTCACTCTAAAATTGACTGTTTCGATAAAAGAATATTATATAAAACAGAGAGAAGCCATAAAACTCAACCACATGAATAAATACGAGAATAGAGACAAATGGATAAGGTGATGATAATATTTTGAAATTGTTGATAATGGTTCGAAAATATGTCTTAATATTAATGTACATTCTCTGTGACAAAATCTTTATATATAAAAAGCTTAGTCGACTAATCACATTTTTTTTGATAAATATCAAAATATTTATATAATTAATATATTTTTTATTTTTTATACCACTAAATAATAAAATATCTATATATTAAATATATTTTATAAATAATTATTTTATACAATAAAATTATTTTTATTAAATTTAGAATAAAAATTCATACAATTAATATTTATCGCTTGATTAATTCACTTATTAGCATATTATATTTTTATTTATTCTACTTTTTGTTAATTTTTATACCAATAAATATCAAAATATTCATATAATAAATATATTTTATGTTTACTAATAAATACCAAAATATCCATATAACAAATACATTTTTGTATAAATATTTATACAATTATTTTTATTACATTCAGAATGATAATTCATATAATTAATGATTACATATTTAATGAGTGCTCGATCAATTCACTTGAGAGCATATCATATTTTTGTTGAATGTTCATTTAATAAATATATTTTTTATGAATAATTATTATATATAATGTAATTATTTTTATTATATTAAGAGTGTCAATTAATATATTTAACATTAAGCATTTAATAAGTATTTTTTTAATTTATTTATAAGCACATAATATTTTTTTTAAACTAATAATTTTATACCGAGCTTATATCATATCTCATATTAATTAAAAAATAGTATACTTAAATAAATTATCTTTAAGTAAAAATGCTTATTAAATTCAATCAATTTATGTCTATCATTTATATAAAATTAACTTCTTAACTAATGAAAATATTAATTTTTCTATTATATTTTATTTATTTATTAAATAAATTTCTATAATTATTATCAATATCGTGATAAATCACTAATATTTATATTTTATTTTGATTATATTACTCATAAAAAATAATTATTATATATATATTTATCACTAAAATAACAAATCAATTAAATATTTATTTTAAGAGTATTTTTACAAATCAATTAATAAAAACATTTAATATTACTTTTTCTAATTATAACAAAAGTAACTTAAAAATTTATATCGAAGAAATTACTTTTTTTTATTTTTTTTATTTTATAAAATAAATAATTTGAAATAATAACAATTATTATTTGATAATTAATATTATTTGATAATTAATATTATTTGATAATTAATATTATTATATATTTATTAAATTTAAATAATCAATTATAAAGAAAAATTGATATTATAAAATGTGATGAAATTTATTTGTTTTTAAAATATTAATTTTAATTTTATCAATTGTAAAATTTTATCAATTTAAATAAATATTTTAAATATTTTAAATATTTTAATTATTTATTTTATAATTTTTTGATTTATTAGTTTAAAAAGTATTGAGTAAGACAAATAATTTTTATTTTTTTATTTTTTTAAAATTTTCATAATTTCATTAATCTAATATTTTCATAATTTTTTATCTAATATTATGTAAAATTCCACCGAGCAAATACAAAATTGGGCTCATGATGCTTCCAATCAGTGGGTCCTTAAATCTCCAAAATAGATTTTCCCTACGCAATATAAATCTTCATTTAAGATATAAAAGATAGACATTCCAAACTCATTATCATCAATTTTAAATACAAACAGTTAGCAGAATAAAGGAAACTATACGACAAAGAGCAACCAAAGCCATTGCTGTACCCAAATTGATGAGAAATGCAATGCTTGGTATTTTCCAGTAAAGACTTGGATAGCACTTGCCTCTCTCTCTCTCTCTCTTATTTTCTTTTTACAATCCAAGGTCGATCCAATATTGTTTAGGGTACTTTAATATGTATGTATTAAGAGACATTATTAAAATGGTCATACAGTCATACTCATACTTGTTATTGATACTAAAAAGCATACAATTACTAGGGTTAGGGTTAGGGTTAGGGTTTAGGAAGATACATATATACTCACAAATGGTGAACAAAACCGTCGTAACAGCGTAAGATAATAAAAAACAAAAAACAAGCAAAAGGAAAAAGTATAGAGAGATGTCAGGATGAAGGTAAGAGAGAGAGTGGCAGGTGTTTTAGGGCGACAGATGGGTTTGGGGCCCCTCTCTCTCTCTCTCTCTCTCTAACTCAAGCAAAGCTTTTATTTTATTCACTGATTCACTTTATGTCAAGTCAATGAATAGTAGAATATAATGGAGTAAAGGCATACAAATTATTTTGATAAAGGAACAAATCAAGGTGCTAGCTAGCTAAGTAGCTATCCATATTATGTGATCAGTAGCTCACAAGTCACAACCCTAAAAGCCAGTTGAATTCAATAATCATATTCTCCATTTTTTAAATCTGGTTTTAATTTTTTATTATAAACTTAAAAACTATACTTTACATTGACTAATAATCTAATACTAATCAAAATGTATCTAAACTAATATCATTATTTTTCAGTGGGACATTTCCTTTTAGCATGTTAATTGCTTATCAGATCCTTTCGACCAACTTTTTAAGTGTACTTTATTAGGCAGTTTAAACAAAAGTGAAAACTTAAATATCTTATTTTTTAATAAGATATTAACTTTATAAAAATTAGTAATATATATCAATTTGAACCCAATTAAAATAATTTATACTAAAAATAAAAAATTGCAATCATAATAAAATAATTTTAATTTTAAATTTTAACCCAACCAAAATAATTTTAATCAAAAATAAAAATCACAATCACAATCACAATAAAATAATTTTAATTTTAATTTTAAATAAATGCTTGTTATATTTTCATATTGATTTCTATTCTTACAGAACAAGAGAGAAGAACGATAATTTATGCCAAATAAACTCTAATGTTTACTGGGGAGAATATTATTAGAATATGTAGTATGGTTTTGCTTAAATCACGTATTTATTGTATGTGAGCGTTGTCCATTGATCATTAACTAATCAATTTATAACATAGATGAATATTATCTCTTCAAGTGTATATGATACAAAACCCTCCACCAATGCTTTTATATTTTAAAATAATGATATATCTATATTTTTATATTTTATTTTAAATTTTAAAAAAATTAAGGTAACTACATTAAATAAAATACTATTATATTATTATTGAGCTTACTCTTAATTGCCGTCATATTCATGACCTAATTAGTCAACAATTTATGATACAACATTATAAATAAATGTTATTAATATAAATAATTTTATCAAATAATTTCAATTTTTTTATTATCCACTCACAATACGAATTTCAAACTTGATAATGATTTATCTGTATTTTATATTGTTGTTTTGTACTATTTTATTAATGGTTTGAAAGTTATTTTATTTTTAACTTTTCATATTTTGAAGTGTATTTGATATATATTTGATGTTATACATAGATTATATCAATCAATACATTACATTTGCTTCACTTGCCAGTTTATACTTTATCTATATATTGTTTATTTTTTTGAATTTACTTTTAGATTTTACATGCATGTTTGTACTTATTTTGAGTTATTATAATTTATTCATATAATAAAAAAAAGGAGAAAAAATGAAATATTAATAGAAAAATTTACAAAAATAAGAGAACTAATTTAGGGGAAAAAATACTTTGAAAATCCTTTATAGAGATATTACACATAAGGGGGTATATTTAAATTTTCTATATGATGATTATTTATTTTTATGAATATTATTCACTTTTTTTATTTCTGTATAAACTGATCTATTAAACAATGAGACTTTTGGGATAAGTTGCATGATTGTTTATGTTTTTATTTTCATCGCATACATGAGTTGTCAAGATTCAAGCGAATACAATTTCATTGGACCGTAGGATAGTTTTCTCTATGTAAAATGTATTTTGTATGAGTTTAATGTAATATGATAGATATGTTTTGTTATACGAATATGCCAAAAATGGAGATTGTAAGTTTATGAGCATTAACAATATTCGTAAATAAAATATTTAAATATAATTTAGTTTTTAGACAAATCTTTTAAGAATACTTTTTAAGCCGAAGAAACTATCTACCTCCAAACGAACATATATTTGGTATATCTATGTTCTTATGCATGTTATATTTTATATTAAATACATAGAAATATTTTGCACTAAAGTTAATAGATCGATCTACATTGAGTCATTGATTTAATTTTTAACTATGGTAGATCGATCGAGGTTTAATGTTCGATCGATTGAGTACTAGATCGATCAAAAAATGATTTACTTATCTCAAAACTTATTTTTTAATATTCTAGTTTGATCGAGAATTAGTCAAATCAATTGATATTTTGGATCAATCGATCGAGTGGCTAAGGTTTTAACTTTAACCTAATTGTTTACTCGAGTAAAACATATCAATTATTATTTTTTCCTATTATTTACTACTTTATGAATTGTTTAATGAACATAATTGTAATTGGAATTTAACCTAGCATTATGACTTCAATCTCCCCCGTATAAAGAACCTAATGCTCTATATTTTAATTAACCACAATTGAATCAATTTTTACAACCTATGCTTTCTATCCATATCTATTTTGCAAAAATCTTTCTATCAAGCGTTTTTTGTTAGTTAATCTATCAAACATTTTGTGGTGGTGTTTGATTGATTAATAAACCTACAATATTTGTGTTATTATGCTTTAATATCTGTTATAGGGTTGTTAGTGATTTTGATTTATCTATTCTTTTTTTAAATTATGTAGCTAGAATTTTTCATTGTTTAATCCTCTCTAAAGCACACATTATACTTGTGTTTTTGAGTTAATGTTTCAGATGCTAGTTGAACGAGTTCGATAAATCATATGACTCGAGTTTATTAGAATGTTAGTTCGGATCCAAACACCTTGTTTGTGGAGATTGCATGCGAAAGAAAATAAAAAGCTTATAAGTAGTTTACTTGATATATTACCCTAGTAGGTAGTTTCAGTCATAACTTTATAATCGAGTATTATTTTTATTATAAATGTTAGGTGGTAGTGTAGATTAGTAATTTTTCTTTTATATTATTATTGTGACTTATATTGTTTTCATTTAAAAATCTATTATGCTAGAGATGTTTTGACGAGTCATAACAAATTAGTCAAGGACCCATGTGCTTACAGCTCACACATATTCTCTTAAGCTAACATGAACTATCCTTTTAAGGTGGGTTTTTCTTTTTAATTGAATTTGGTGCAAGTTTTGTACGGTGATTATAATTATAAGTCTATGACCTACATAAGCCATAATTCAAAATCATAAAAAAAATTATATGAAGATGAAATAATTTTTCTTCTGTAACCTCTATCAATTTTTTACATTTTAATTTTTTTCCCCCTCTTTGATATATTTATGCAAGATTTTGGTTTTAAAGAGTTCATGACTCATGAGTACTGAAGACATTGAAAGTGAGAAAAATCTGATGTGTTGGTGGCAACAAAAATAGGGCTAATTGACAAATGTAGCAAAGTTACGTGGGCACAATGTTTTGAAGTACTATGGGTTTAACATTGCTCTTGCGTTTTTGCATTTCATGTTGCTCTCAACTATAACAATTAAAAAACAATTATATCGACAATACTTTTAACTGACTAATGTTTTTTTATAAATAAAATATTACATAATGCAACATGTAAATTGAATTATAACTTAATATTTGATGTCTTAAACAGGTTCCGTTAACATCTCATTCTATTTGGTTTGATATAGAAACCTAATAATCATTATTTTAAATTTAGTCTAAATATATAATCTTTTTTTTAGTTATTCAAATTTTGATCAAATTATACAAAAGTATCTGTATCTTTATCCCGTTTACACATATTTTCTTTTTTTGTAATTAAGTTGGATCTTGTGCATTAATTAGCACTAATTTTACCAAATCAATTAATTAACACTAATTAATTAACGTGAGAGAATTTTATGTACATGAGATAAAAGTTTAAGTATTTTTGTATATAAAAAAAATCATACATTTTAGTGTAAAATAAATTAAAATTTAAATATCTTAAAAATTATTTAGCCTTAAACTTAATATATCTATTATATATATATATATATATATATATATATATATATATATTTATCATGTTACTTTTTCTATTGTTTTTATAATTTAAGTAAAGATTAAAGAGACAAATGTAAAATTTTAACTTGTCAAATCTCAGTTCAAAAGTGAAATAAAGTGATAAATTAAATTATAGTATAATTGTAAGGTAAAATGAATAAGAAAATATAAATATAACTATTTTTTGGATTATCTTTTTCAAGAATTATATATCTTATTTATATATTATACAAAATATATATGGTATCCAAACGTTAGAGGAAGATTACAATAAAATAGAAAAAAACAAAATTGATAAAAGTAGAATAAAGAAATAAAATAGAAGAAAGAATAATATTGAATATCATGCATTAATTGAATATCTCATCACAATTTATACTATTCATTAATATATCAATAATATAGACAATAGTAACACATAATAAATATATTTTTGATAAATAGAAGTAATTAATTGATATGATATACACATAGATACGAATCACTTGACTTTTAAGCTTCAAAAATAAAATCTACACAAATATATTTTTATCATCAACAATTGTTATGAAATATCTATCACTGGTATACACTTATTAAGAGGGACTCAAATGTCTAAATTCACAAAAAAAAGACCTCTTAATTTTAGCACGACTAGCTACAAATGGTAACTTATGAGTCTTAGAAATTCACATTGTTTACAAAAAAAAAATTTATTCAAATTAATTACATAAATTTGACATTGTTTCAAAGCCTTTTTAGTTGTATCAAAATGAGGATAACCCATCCACTCATGCCATTGATACAAAAAGGCATGGAAAAACATTGACACTCTCAATCTTGGACAGTGCTCGACTAGAACAACCTTTATTGTTGATAGCTCTTTGGATCTTGTACAGTCTTTTCTTGCTTTGTCCTTGAAGAATCACCTTTGTCGTAGTAAGATCTTTAACATAAAATCTAGATGAGTGAAATTCGATAAAAAATCTTATTATCTGCACATAACTTATTAACTGATAACAAATTAGTGGCAACATGAGTTGTGTGTAGAAGATCAGTTAAGGATAAGTTTTTTTACGGTTAATACCAAAGAAGAAACCTTGACCAATATTAGAGACGGAGATTTTGTCACCATTATCTAGGAAAATACCCTCATCACCACCATAAGGAACATAATTAGGAACTTCAGAATCATCAATGGTTATTTGATGACTAACCCTTATATACAAAACCCAATCACAAGATTGATTTTCAATAGAACAACCATTTTTTAGCAACATTTGTTAAAACAACAAGACAGAAGGTGACACTTTCTTTCTAATAAGCAAGTCTCTAAACACAAAACATGCATTAGCCATATTCTTATAACTTCTAGAATCAACATTATTTCTTGAACCACTAGAGACAAAATTGGTTCTAAAAACTTGATTATGACCATTAACATTTTTCTCATATACCATTTTATTATAACTTTTCAAATGATTATACAAAACATCTATTGTAGGTCTTGCTTCTCTCATGTTCACCAAGGCCACAATAGACTTGTAATTAGGTCCAAGACCACCAAGAACATATAAGAACAAATTTTTAGATTCAACAGGCTCACCTGCTATTGCAAGGTGATCAACAATGTTCTTTGCTTTACTAATATATTAAGAAACTATCAATCAATCTTTGCTCAAATTTTGCAATTGAGTTCTCAAATCCATTATCTTGGTTGAGAACCAGAGTGAAACACTTGTTTCAACTCCCTTTATTAATTTAAGGCAATAAGTTTTTGAGTCAAATTAGTGTATACATAGAGCCTCGATTTCTATCAATAATTGAGACTATAAGTTAAACTACAAAAATTACTTAAATATAAACAAATAAACTTATATATCCATGATTTTTAAATAAGTGTGATCTAATTAAAATAATAGAGTTCCCATTATTTTTAAAACCAAAATCAAATAATATATTTTGTGGGTTATTCATTTAAAAAAATGACTTTATAAATTTTTTTAGTTCTCTATTAGTTTAATTTCATGTATTTTTTATCTTTTACACCACATCAAATTTCTTTAGCAATTGTTTTTTATTTTTTTCTCTTAATTTTTTCCTTCTTTTCCTCCTAGATTTTTTTCTTTTCCTCCTCATTTCCCATATTGCGTGATCTGATCCCAGTCTTTTTCTTCTTGTCCTCTAGCGTACCCTTTCCTTTCCATGTGCGGTAGGTCATTTCTTTCCTTATCGGTCGTGACCTACCTTCGACCATATCCCTTTTCTATTTCTCTCTAGTCCTAGTTTACTGTGGAAGATCCAAGAAGGATTTTTCCTCTCTAGTATTACCCTTATTGGGTTGTCTTTTCTCAGGGTTAGAAGTTGAGTATTCATTTTCTCTAATGGCTTCACATCATACTTTTGTAACTTTTTTTATGGGTCTAACATATTTAGGTCTTGTTTCCTTTTGTATTTGAGTTGGCTTAACTCTCACTTAAGCAAGATCTAGCCCTATGTTGATCACGTAAACATATTTGAGATCATTGGTATTTACTTTGTTTTATCCTTTATTTTATTTTCATTAAATTGATTTTGGGTTTTTAAATTTAGTGACTTAGGCAACGTTTGAGATGGTGAATATTATGATTGAGTCAATTCTCAAACAATATGGACCTATAGTTTTGGCGTCTCTAAAATTTTCTAAGTTTACACTTGGAACTGTGGCACCACAATCTACAGGTTTGTTCAATTTTGGGTTTCTAGATGTCTCCCTATTATACATATTTTTTTGTTCAAAGTACTTTGTTAATATATGGCATATTGAGGAAATGAGTGAGTGAAAAGTTTAAAATTTCTCATGTATTTAAGAAAAGTTTAAAATTTAGATTTTTCATCCCAAATAATCACCATTCCAAAAGTTGAGGATTCTTCTATTATTCAATTTTTGGTTCTTTTTTTTTAACTCTCTATTGTATAAATTGATGTAGGTACCATTGGATTTTAGTTATGTATGAGCCATTAAAAGTATCATATATTATTTGGATTCAATTTAGGGTGAAATGATCTGCAATTGAAAACATTATGAATGCGTTAGTGCATTCTAGAAGCTTTCTATGGCCATGTTATACATTGATATTCTTTATTCAGCATTGTAGATACTGCCAAGGAAGAATATTTTGAAGAAAATCACGACAATGTGCCATGCAAAATATCTTTTATATTGATTTAGATTGTGGACAATTTGGTTAGTATTATTATTGGTAAATGTTTTGCATGTATTTCACAGTTTGGAGTACTTTAATTAGCTAGCTAGTAAGGTTTTATTATGTTTTAATGCATAAACTCTCAAACGTAATTACATTGATAGTTTTAATATAATAACTTTTAATATTTTCAATTGATAAATTTATTGTAATTTATATTGAAAAATGAGGTTATTTGATATGTTTCTGGTCACAGTTTAAGTATAGCCAAAACAATAGACATATCATTTGGTCTCGGGCTTATAAAACACTAGATCAAATGATATGTTTGTGGCCTTAGTCTTTTATAAGATTGTGACCAAATGATATGTCTATGTCATCAATCTTTTATAAGATCGTGACCAAATGATATGTCTATGGTCTCGGTTTATATGTAAGAATCTATAGTCTTTCTCACTTAGACCTCGGTTTTTATAACCGTGGTCATAGACCTACGGTTACAATTAAAAATTGAGACCATATATCAATTTGATAGTAGTAATTAATAGCTCATTCCTAAAGCTCTGACATCATTTAGAACTAAGCAACACTTTAGCAATAAAAAAGAAGAGAGAAAATAAATTCTTGTATTGTATTGAATTGTAAAACGATTGGTTGCATAAATAGAAAGGTACTAGCACTATTTATACCATCTTATAACAAGTAGAAACAATACACGTGTAACACTTCTCTAACAAACTCTAACAACCACTTGTAGCTATTTCATGAGTTAGATGTGGTTTTTTGTCATTTTTATTTTTATTTTTCTTATTCTAAGAAGTTAGATATGGTTAATGGCTTCTATTTTGGGCAGTGCCATTAATATATAGTGTTCACTTGATATTAATTATATTATTATTCAATTTATTTTAATACCAATTTAATTAATGATTTTAATTTAATTAAATTGAGAATTTTATTAGGAAAGTTATGTATAATATATGTGATAAAAATGAATGGTAAGTTTTTCTTTAATTTTTTTTTGTTTTTTTCTTCTTATTATTTCTTTTGTAGTATCTTGAAAAATATAGAAAAGGAGGAGAGGGAAGTAAGAAAAGGATAAGAGAGAAAAATAAGAAAAAATAATAGAAGCACAATTTGATTTTGATCACATTTAAGTGATAAAATGTATAAATGTTACTTTAAGTTTTCAAAAGAGTGAGTTTTCTAAAAAAATATTAACATGATATCAGAGCTTGTAGTCTTGTGTTAAAAAATCAATAACTCTAATTGTTGATTTGTAAATGTTTAACTTACATGGTGCATAATTTCAATATTTATGGGAGAGTGATAGAATGTGTAAAAGAATTGTTAACATTTCTTCTAATATTTCAAGTTTTTAAAGGAGTTGCTTTCCGACAACTTTTAACATATTGTCAGAGCTAAATATTCTATATTCAAAACTCATTAATTCTAGTTGTTGATTTACAAGTTTTTAATCTCTATAGTGCATAGAGCTAACACTTATGTAGAATGATAGAATATATAAAAATATTGTTAGTTTTTCCTCGATGACTTAAGCTTTTGAAAGAATTGATTATAACTTCTTCTGACACTAACATATATGAATAAATTTTCAAATTAAGTTCAATTTGAATTAAATTGGAACAATTTCTTAGTGGAGTCAACCATGGTTTTCCACAAAAGGAAATAAGAAAGCCCTATATATGTATGACTAATAAATATTTTTGGTCAAATATATTAATAAACAATGAAAGGAGAAAAAAATATAAATAAATAAAACAAAGAATTAGCTATAAATTAATGAATTATTTTACTATACTATTAATTAATATACAAGTACGAGACAATGAGAATGGTTTAGATCATATCTTGGGCTTCTTTGATTGCTTGTGATTTTATTAAAAATAATTTCTTTGACTTTAGACATGCAATTTGAGGAAAAAATATATTATATGTGATTTTTAAGCATTAAAAGCACTTTTGATAATACTTTTTATAATCATGAAACATCTTTTTATTATCAAAAGTGTTTTCATAATATCTAAAAACATAAACAAATAGATCCTAAGTCATTATGTAATTACAATTATCTTGTTTTATTTTCTCTCTCTAGATCCACGTATTAATATTGTTGATTCTGAATGCTAATGAAAGTGTAACTCAATGGTACATAATAAACTTAAATATGTAAAATGTTTAAAATTTAAGTCTCAATTAAAGTATAAGTAGTATAATTATTTTAAAGACATTGTTGACTTTTAAGGGAGTAACTAAATTAACTCGTGATTATATATTATGTAAATTAACTCATGTCATGTGACATAATATAAAATCTTAGTCAACATATGACTCATAGATCAATTTAATCATTATTGAATCAGCAAATGAATATAATTATAAGATAAATATCTAACACGATAATTAACCAATAATTATCCAACAAAGAGTGTTATAATTAGATAAATTTCAACATTAAGATAACTATATCATAATGTATAAGGGTCATAATCTTTTCTCTATATATATTCACCATTTACATTTCATACATGACGTAAATAAAAAATTTCTCCTTAAATCTCTCTAAATTACAAGGTGACACATTAGTCTCCTCCTTTATTACAAATCACCTGGACTTACTTAAGCATTAGAGAGTCCAAGGAAATCATACCTTGTGGTAGTCCAAGATTTAAACAATGTATAATCTATTTTCAGGTTCACAATAAGAAGTGTAATAAATCATCAATGAACTTATATGTACTTTAAAAATAAATAAGTGACATATAATACACTTTTTGAAAAATTATTTACTAAAATGCATATTCTAAATGCAAAGAATCTCTAACCTTTTTCTAAATATATCATGTGATAGTTTATCACTAATTAGGCCTATAATGTAATTATAAATAATTATTGTGTTGGTAAAAAAAAGGTAACTATCAAACACAATTTTTAAGGAGGAATAAAATATTAAGATATTAACAAAGATAATTAAAAATTGTATAAATAATTTATGTTATATGAGTTTTAAATGACTAAACAACAGTCATATTAACTTAAAATAAATTTATGTATATCTTTAAAATAAGTAGGTGATTTATAATGCATATTTTAAAACTCGAACTAAAATATACTTTTGTTAAAAGTATAAAGAAGTATTAGATACTATTTCTCTCAAAAACTCATGTTTGTGTTAGATAAGTCCAATAATAATTTCTACTCTTTAACAAAATAAGGAATTTATGTTATTTTTTTATCTTGTTATCACAAATTTATCATGTATAATAATACTATAATTTTATCCACATAATACAAGTGCCTGTATATTTATAAGAAAAAAGGGTAGCAATCATCCACTAACTAATGGTTACATAATATGAAAATTTATTAATTTTTGAATGAGATATTATAAGTTAACTAACTATTGAAAAATAGATTAAAAGTCCACAATTTCAAAAAAAATATCAAAATAGAATACATGAACAAACATGTATATATTTTTTGAATTGTTAAATGTTTCTTAAATTAATTACAACTCAAAGAATATAAATTTAGATAAATTTAAATACATAAAAATTGATTTAATAACATATAATAACTCAAAAAAGTACAAATATATATTCACCTACTCTATTATATATATATTTTAAGCTTTTTAATTTTTAGTTAGTTTTCCATTAATTAATAAACTTGCATTACTTCATTTAAAAATTAATAAAATTTTATACACTTTTATCGCACTTAATAAATCATTACTATCCTTCGTCATGTTCAACAAATACACATTTTTGGAATAAATTTCAAGATACGTGTCCATAACCATTGGTCGGGGCGTAAGCTTTGTATATAATACTTGAAAAATGTTACGTGCACGAGTATGTTTTGAAACATGATCTATCTTATTCATTAAATTTAGAAGAGATAAAATAAAAAGTGATAATAATAATAATAATAATAATAATAATAATAATAATAATAATAATAATAATAATAATAATAAATAATAGTGCACAAAAAAATTATTTAAAGGTAAAAATTTCAAAATTTCATAGAAATTTTTTATTTCTATCTGTAAAATCAGAATTCTCTCTTATTATTATCATTCAAAGACACTATCTATTTATATACAAAGATAGAGACAATCTTAGGTGACATACACCTAATACACAACTCACACCACTAAGACACCTAGTGTTAGACACCTAATACACACACTCATAAATTATCTTTAACACACACTCATAAATTATCTTTAACACTCCCTCTCATAGCATAGATATTAATCATGCCCAACTTGTTACAAAGACAATCAACCCGAACCTCACTTAAAGCTTTCGTGAAGATATCTCCTAGTTGTTCTCGAGTCTTCATATATCCTGTAGAAATCAACCCTTGTTGAATTTTCTCGCGAACAAAATGACAATCAATTTCAATGTGTTTAGTTCGCTCATGAAACACAAGGTTAGAAGCAATATGAAGAGCAGCTTGGTTATCACACCACAATTTCGCCGGTACTGAAGTTTTATGACCTACTTCATCCAAGAGCTGATATATCCATATTATCTCAGACGCAAATTATGCCATAACCCTATATTCTGACTCTGCACTCGATCGTGACACAACATTCTGCTTCTTATTTTTCCATGAGACCAAATTTTCTCCAATGAAAATACAATAGCCTGATGTGGATCTTCTATCCACTTTGGAACCTGCCCAATCTGCATCTGAAAAACATTCAATATGAGTATGTCCATGATTTGCATACAAGATGTCACATCCAGGTGCTCCTTTTAAGTAACACAAAATTTGCTCTAACGTTGCCCAATGATGAACTGTTGGGGATGACATAAATTGGCTAACAACACTGACTGAATATGCAATATCTGGACGAGTCACGGTAAGGTAATTCAGCTTTCCAACCACCCTTCGATATCTCTCAGAATCTTTAAAGGGTTCTCCATCTCCTGTAAGGTGGATGTTCGGAGTCATTGGAGCACTACAAGGTTTTGCTCCTAATTTTCCTGTCTCAGTTAATAAGTCCAGGACATATTTTCTTTGAGATAGAAATATACCTTTTTTACTCCTTGTGACTTCAACACCCAAGAAATACTTTAGCATCTCTAAATCCTTCGTGTGAAACTGAGTATGTAGGAAAGACTTAAGAGATGAAATTCCCGTACTATCACTTCCAGTAATAACAATGTCATCTACATACACAACTAAAAGAATGATACCAGCTTCTGATTGTTTGTAGAACACAGAATGGTCAGACTTGCTTTTCATCATACCAAACGTTTCTATAGCTTGACTAAATTTTCCAAACCATGCACGAGGACTCTGTTTCAAACCATACAAAGATTTGCAGAGACGACAAACGTGCCTAGTGCCGGCGGTGAGAAAAAATGTACACTCCAAAAGGGTGTTCCGAGTTAGAACTCAAAAATGCACCAAATCCTAATTTGTGTTTATCCAAAATTTGCCCCCAATTTGAACGGGAAAAAAAAAATTTCTCAAATTTTGTAACCCAAATGCTCTGATACCATGTAAAATCAGAATTCTCTCTTATTATTATCATTCAAAGACACTACATATTTATATACAAAGATAGAGACAATCTTAGGTGACATACACCTAATACACCACTAAGACACCTAATATACAACTCACACCACTAAGACACCTAGTGTTAGACACCTAATACACACACTCATAAATCATCTTTAACACTATCATTTGTTTATTTACATTAAAAATTATGTTATTTAATCCCTTAATCTTATAAAAAAATCAATTAAAGATAAATTATATTATTTTAATAATTTTTTTATTAAATGATTAAATGCGATTAAAATATGAATATTTTATAATTGTAAAGTTATTAACAATGAATATTTGTTATTAATATTTTTTAATTTTTACTATTTTATTATAATATTTCATTAAAGTTTAATAAAAATATATATTTAAACAACTTTTTGTTTGAATATTATTATTGTTAATTTTTTTTAAATAATTTCATATTAAATCTTACTTTTATATTTGTTAAAAATTCTTATTAGTTATTTGATCAAAAATAATAATATTTTTTAATAATAAATTATTAAAATAATATAATTTATTTTTAATTTACTCTTTTTAGATAATAAAGGAAAGAGTTTATGATGTAAGTGATTAATCACGTAAATAATTTAATTTAAAAGATTTCTATAACATCTCAACCTAATTTAGATGTCATGAAACAAAATAATTAAGTACTATAGTTTATTTTTAAAAAAATAATTATAAATAAAGTCCATGTTGCATAATATTTTCAATTATTGTTAATAGTAGGTTGAGAGTTAGCTAGGATTAGACGAAGGAGGGAAAAAGTCTGAAGTGAGGATAATAGTGAATGAGTACTAGTACATTATAGCATATGAAGCTGGGTCCTTGGTGGAAGAAATTAGAAATCTCAAGCTAGAATTGAAAAGCATGTTGTAAAGAGGGGGATATAGGGAAGGATTAATAGTAACTGTGGCCGACAATTAACAAATGGCTTTTTCGTAGTCCAATATATGCCACTTTCCATGGAGGTAAACCCTGTTATGCTGAGAAGATGATGCCATGCCTTCTTAATAATAATTCTATGTCTTGTCATGAAACAATTCCAATCCTCTTTAACATGAACATTTATGAATTATTCTTTTACTATGTGAGGTGATGCTCCACCAATTATAATACTTGTTTTTTTTTTTTTAAGGAAGTGACTGATTTTTTATTTTTTATTTTTTTAAAAAAAATTATTACACTTATATTCCCCTTAATTTATTTATAATATCACATTATTAATAATCTAAAATAATAAATATATTTTATGAAAAGAAATCTTTCTTGAAAAATTACTTGTGTGGGGTTCTTACTTTTATACAACTTTCTTGTGGTTGAAAAAAACTTGAAGTCATGAATAAGTAAATTTTCTTTATCTTTTTTAAGGAGCATATATACTATCTAGATACACTGCCTATCATTGCACATGCCTCTTAACTTTATAGATATCAAAAATGTTCAAATTGGTAGCTTCAACTACAAAATTTAATGGTCAAACTAATGGTTTTAGTCATATAATAAGAAATTATGTAAACTTGAACCATGATGAATAATTCACCGTTAAATTCAATTATTGACGACGTTAATTTGGATATTGTACCAAATTAATTGTCCATTTATAAAATTTTGATCAAAATGAATTTTTTATTATTGAATTTATTAAATTAAAATACAACTAACAATAATTATATTTACTTAAACGAGTGTAATGTGTTGAGGCCAAGAAATAGGCATGAACATATTTCATGATAAATGGAAGTAAATTTTCAATTTATACATATATAAATAATTTTAATCTTTAACTTCACCTTCTATGGGCTCTTCTTCTAGCATAAATTTTTAGTAGTAGCGGATAATATACCATAAACTTACGATAAATAAGATAATATTATATAATTAGATGTTATTTTATAAATTTAATTATATTTATAAATAATAAATTATCTTGTAATTCGATATATATTACATATTTTTTTAATTTTTAAAATTTAAAAGTTAAAAGTTAATGTTAAAATTTTAAAGTTTATCATCACACAACATAGCTAGGGTTTAACTTTAAAGTTTATCATCCATAAAGAACAACATAGCTAACATATCAATCATATATATATATATATATATATATATATATATATATATATTCCATTTTACAATTCATTGTGTTTCCGATTTTATCTCTTTTTTCCCTGCCATGTAAGGGCGAGAAAATAACTTATTTTTGTTTCTTTTGGCGAGAGAATTAATTCGAACACAAAGCTCATAAGGTGCACTTTAGTAAAAATAACAATTTATCTTGATCAAGTGGTATAGAGCATATAGAAGATGGAAAATAGGATAGAGGATAGATGGTCGAGACAATAGATAAAATCGAAGAATAATTAGATAAATATAATATAAGAGAGATAAAATTAATCATAAATAATTAAATGATAAATTTAAATTTAAATAATAAATAACTAATAACTATTCTAATTAATCTATTATTTGTTTTGTATCAATCTATTACTTGATTTTAACTGTTAGCACAAATGAATATACTTGACCTATGAAGCATTACCATAAACATCTTTATAAGTTTAAATATGTGTGATTAGGTGGATAAACATAATGAACCTCTAGTTATAATTGAAAAATGTGTTATTGATCAAACATCAATGTACGACTATGGTAACGAGAAGCGATATAACCATTGGTATAAAAATGGTGACATTTAATTTAGGATCTAGAAAGGAACAATGGACTCTTTTGGGAAAATATAGCTTTAAGGTTAGGAATTGATTTGTGATCAATTTAGCCTCGTTATATTAGACTTAAGTTTGAGTCTCACTTTTAATGTTTCTTTTATTAATAAAAAGAGATTTTAGAGCCTTTTTAAAATGTAGCTTTAGGCACAAGGGAGGTATTAATAGTATTTAGAGGTTGATTGGGTTTATATTTGTGTCGTGGGGTTGAAAGTGACTTCTTAAAAAGAATATATTTTTAAATTTCTTGAGTCTTATGGTAAGTCTCGTCCACTAACTTGGACGAAAGCAACATAGCTTCTCGTTTAATTTCATTTTGAAGGCCATGGATAAGCCAAGTAACATCTAGTAAATATTCTTCCTATATGTCACAACGAAGGTAGAGTTCTTCAAATCGAACCATGTAATCCGAAAACATTAAAAGATTATTGTTTGAGACCCAATAATTGATCCATCAATTGACCTCTATGGTAGGCTTGTAAGAATTTTTCCTTTAGCTTTTGTTTGATATATGATCAAAGTGAGATTGGGGAAAACCAAATGTGTTGTGTAGTCGCTAGCTGGCACACTACGAGTCATACATGTTGTACCATTAAAAAATATCCACATTGATAATCCAATCAATGAATGTATTAGGATCATGTTTTCTATCAAATTTAGGAGCATCCAATCTAACTTTTTGATGATCTTCATTAAACTCATTGTAGCCATGATTAAGTTGGCCAATTACATGTTGTGTGGCATTGGGATGACAAGACACATTTAGGTAATTTGGGTGGATGCATGAATTATATTAGTGGGGTGTGTAAGAGTATTCATAAGGAACACAATAATTTTCAAATTGGAGTGGTGATTTCAATTCATTAGTTCAAGACATCTTGTTTAAGAGGTTGTTGTGTACATAAGTGAGAGCTATTATGTTAGGTAAAAACTCATCATTACTTTCAGCTTGGATTATAGGGTTTGATCAAGATTTTGGGTCATACAAGATTCATCATATCCCTTATCTTTTTTGCTTACTATTGATGGGCAACTATTGGACGAGAAAATGAATTTATGCTCGAATTTATGAATTGTTTTGGTAATATAAAGTGAATAACCTATAAAATAATTTTTTTAAAGATTTGATTCTTTTTTTTAAGGTCAATTTTGTTAAGAGAAAAAAACTGTAGTGGTGAATGGAGGTTATCGAGGGATTTAGGAGGCATGACCACTCAATATCAACCTATCAGTGTCTAGGGAGGATGCATACATCGACAGTGTCAAAGATTATCATCGGGGTTAGTGGTAGTAGGATGGATAGATTCGACCTCTTATTTGGGTCAAGATTGGGGCTCCAAGAGGTGCCAAAAAGTTAAAATTATTGCAACGGTGGGTTCGAAAACTGGGGTTGTGGTTTGTGAGGGGAGATAATTGTTTGAATTTATTTTTGTAGTCAGATTTTTTTTAAATAAGAATAGGATATGATTTTATTTAGGAAAAACAAAATCTGGTTGCTCTTATACTAAACAATGTAGAATAGATATAAAATAGTAGAGAGAATATACGAAAAATGGTGAGATAATAAATGGAATGTGAGAATAGTTAGACGAGTATAATATAGGAGAGATCAGCCTAATAATTAATATTCAATTTCTTAGAAGTAAAAACAATGATTGATTTTATTTATAAGATTAAAATAATAAATTAGATAAATATAAAATAATTAATAATAATTGTAAATAATAATACAAATTGTGAAATGGAGACCGTAAAACATGGTGCCTTTAATGTAGGCAAAAAGAAGAAGATTAGACTTGTTGGAGAAGTGGAGACCGTGAAACATGGTGCCTTTGATGTAGCGAAGAATGCAAAGAATCGCAGTGTAATGGGTATACCGTGGAACATACATGAATTGACTAACCTAATGAACAACATAGGCAATGTCAAGACGAGTGATTGTGAGATAAACAAGACTGCCTACTAGTTGTCTGTATAATGTGGCATCTAAGAGAATAGTACCATCTAATGGAGTAAGTTTGACATTTGTTTCTAGAGGTGTTGATGCAGTTTTGCAATCAGTAAGGCCAACCTGATTAAGAATATCGGAAGAGTATTTTTCTTGAGAGAGATAATATCCTTGAGAATTAGATGAGATTTCTAGGCCCAAGAAGTAGTGGAAATGACCAAGGTCTTTTATTTCAAATTGATGGCTCAAAAACTACTTGAGATCAATAATGCCATTAGAGTCATTCCCTGTTATGATTATATCATCTACATAAAAGAGTAGAAGTGTTACACTAGTGGGAGTCTTCCGAATAAAGAGGCCATAGTCATAAGAACTGGAAGTGAAGCTAAAGTTAGTAAGTGTAGAGTTGAATTTAGCAAACCAAGCCCGATGAGCTTGTTTGAGGCCATAGAGAGCATGACGAAGTCTGCATACTTAATGAGGTGAATGAGTGTATTCAGGAGAAGGTGTCATATAAACTTTCTCGATTATGTCTCCATTGAAAAAAAACATTTTTGACATTCATTTGAAACATGCTCTAGTTTTGGGCAGCAACAACAACAATGATACTTCGAACAGAGGTGAGACAAGCTACATGTGCAAAAGTTTCTTCATAGTCGATTGCATATTCCTATGTAAAACCCTTTGCAACCAACCGAGCTTTATAACGTTCCACAGACCCATCTGAATGAGTTTTGATTTGGAAAATCCACTTACAACCAATTAGAGATTTATTATATAGAAGATCAACAAGATCCCATATATGTGCTTTTGTTAATGCCTGTAATTCATCTGTCATAGCTTGTTGCCAATGAGGGTTAGAAATAGCTTCTCTATAGTTTTGGGGTTCATGATGAGACAAAATAGTATAGAAACATTGGTAATCACGAAGATGAAAGGAAAGACTACTTACACGAGTAGAACGACGAAGTGATGACTCTAGAAAATTAGGTAGTTGGTCTTTAGAGGATGTTATTATGGTAGGATCAACAGAAGGAGCAGACACATTAAGAGAAACCGTAGTAGACGATGGTAAGGGTAATGGAGCAATGTCAGGAGGAAATAAATCAATAGTTGGGTCATTAAAAAATGAGAGTGAGGTAGGAGATGAGACATGAAATGAGGAAATAGAGGAAAATATTTTATGTTCCCGAAGGATGACAGGACGAGATATACGCAATCGTTTAGAGATAGAATCCCAACAACGATAGCCTTTGTGTTCTATTCCATACCCTAAGAAACAACAAAGATGAGCACGAGGTTCCAATTTATTACGTTCATGAGGGTGAAGAAGAACAAAACAGGCATGACCAAACACTTTGAGCAGTTCATAAGATGGAAAAGTACTATAAAGATGCTCATAAGGGGATTGATTATGAATAATAGGCATGGGAACACGATTAATGGTATAAACAACTGTAAGAGATACTTCACCCCAAAAGCATTCAAGATAAGAACTAGAAATGAGCAGAGTGTGAACAATATTAAGAATATGTCTGTGTTTTCGCTTAGCTATTCCATTTTGTTGAGATGTGTCAGGACAAGAATATTGAGAAAGAGTCTCATTTTGTCGAAGAAAATTAAAAAAAAATCTTTTTATTCCATAGCATTATCAGCTCTAAGTACTTTGATATTTTGAGAAAATTTGGTTTTAACCATTTGGTCAAAATCATAATAAATTTTGGGTAATTCAGATCTATGTTTCATGAGAAAAATCCATGTGAATCTTGAATAATCATCAATAAAAATGACAAAGTAAACACATCCCCCATAGTAGGATGTGGGGATGGACCCCAAACATCAGAATGAATTAAGTCAAAAGGAGAGATAGAAGTAGAATCACTTTTATTAAAACATAAAGTAGGTTGTTTTCCCAATTCACAAGGCAAACAATTTACATAATCAGAAATAGAAACAAATCCTAATTTACCAGAAGATGCTAAGGGACGAAGATGTCCTATAGACATATGGCCTAGACAAGCATGCCATAGGTTGATAGGAGTAGTAGAAGCAGCAATGAAAGTATGAGGAGAATTGGGTAGATGAAGGTTGATAAGTTCAAATAATCATCCAACCTTACGACCTATTCCAAGGATCTGTCTTATCTGTGGATCTTGCACATGACAACCAGAAGAGGAAAAAGTAATAGTAAGACCAAGTTCACATAATTAACCAACAGAGATAAGATTTAGAGTAAGGTTGGGAATATGAAAGGTATCAGAAAGTGATATAAAAGATGTAGAAACTTTTCCTACATCATTAACATGCATATGTGAACCATTGGCAGTTTGAATTAAAGGTTTGGAGATGGAAGATTGTGTGGGAGAAAAGATGTGAGTATCATGAGTCATATGGTTACAACAAGCAGAATCAAAATACCATAAAGATTTACCTAATGTGAGAGACAAGTCAGAAGGAGGAGGATTATTAGATTTTGAGAGAACATATTTAAGAAGACCTTCAAGTTCTTGAGTGGAAAAGGTAAATTTGTTATGATTATCTTCAGAAATAGCAGCAATGATAGATGAATTATTATTTTTACTTGAAGCATATTGAGAGAAATTCCGAAAGCAATCTCTGTGAAAATGTCCTGGACCCTTCTTGTGACAATATATACATACCGGAATGGGACATGTAAGAAGCTCATGATTGGGTTTGTGAGAGTAGGTGTAGCCTTGATGTTTGAAGCCCTCTTTAGAACCTCATTTAGGGCGATAAGAAGGGGTGGTAAGAACAAAATCTGTATAATGAACTTTGAAAACTCCCATCCTTCATAGCGAAGCTCGGTCACAACAATATCTAAGGATGGAAAAGGACTTTGATGGAGTAAGGAAGCCCAAGTAGGTTCAAATCGATCATGGAGAGCCATGAGAAAAATAACAAGACGCTGATGATTATGGTAAGTTGCAAACATCTCAGCATCAATCTTGTTCATCCAAGTTGGTTTAGAGAGAGCGAGTTGATCCCAAATATTATGTATTTCAGAGAGAAATTGGTTAATGGTTTGATCAGCCCTTTGGCGTTTGGTATGAAAAGTTGTTAGAAGTTTATATTGGTTAGCCAAATCTGTTGTAGTGAAGCGAGCCTCAAGATATTTCCAAACTTATTTGGCAGTGTCAAAATGCCAAATTCACCATGAATGAAGGGTAAGGTGGTGTTACGAAACCAGGTAATAATTTGATGATGTTTACTTTTCCAGTCTTCAAGACGGTCCGCAAATAAGGTGTTGTTTTCAGTGATTTCTTGGATGGGTATAGAGATATCACCAATTATGAAATGTCATAGCTTACGTCATTTCAATAAATTTTTCATTACTTTTACCCAAACTAGGTAGTTAGTATCATCAAGAGTGGTAGAGATTGGCTTTTGGACATCATTTCGGTCAATTTTAATGAAATAATGGAGGAAATATAAAACAAATATATAGAAATAGTATAAAAGAGTGTATATAGGTCACAAAAATCCTTAAAAATAAAAAGAGGAGTTGAAAATAAGCTTGGAACCTGGTCTGAGATGAGCCGGATTGGAGTGAGCCGAGTTGAAGTGAGTCGGGTTGAGGTGAACCGGGTTGGAGTGAACCGGGTTGAGGGTGAACCGAGTTGGCTATGATGAAGGGAGACGAAATTTTGATAGAAATTCTAGAGGTACATGAGAGGCTCCGATACCGTCTAAAGAGTATAGAGAGATAAGAAGAAATAATGATTTAATGTTGTATTGGTGTATTTTAGAATATATATAAAGAACCTTATTTATAGGGTTGTAAGAAGTGTAGTACAAATGTAATAAGTGAAATAATAAAAATGTAGTACAAGTGAAATAGTGAAAGTGTAGTACAAATAAAATATAAGTGAATTGAAATATCAAATATAACTTAACACAAATAATTAAATAATAAAAAATAAATAATTATTTCAAATAATCTATTATTGAATTTATATAATGAATAAATGTAATTTTTATTGCAAAATTAATAATTATAATTTGAACTAGTAACTTGAATTAATATTTTTTTTAATAATCTTATCCACTGTATCGGCCGACAACCACATCAATTGAAATGCGAATGCAAGGGTGGGAGACAAGGGGCTAGCTATCTAAGCTAGTTAACTAAAAGGGTAAACTATATAATATTTTTCCCCAACCGTTTAGTTTGACTGTAAATTTGTTCACAATTTTTATTTTTTAAAGAAATTATTACTAAGTAAAGGATACTTTTAAACCCTTTATAGATTTATTTTTACCTATTTTTAATAAAAATAGCTATGTTTATTTTTTTCCTGAATATATGTTTTAATATTTTAGAAAATTAAAAATATTTTATTTATTATGAATTAAAAATAAAATCATTTGAATAACGAAATCATTTATGCATTAAAAAATTAAACATAAATGCAACACAAATTATTAAGTTAGAAACATTTTTCTTAATAAATTAAAAATTGAAGATAAATTTATAACCGCCATAATTTAGCCTATAAGTTAGTGATGGGCTAGTGAGTTACAGGCTTACAGCCCACAGCTTATATCCTATTTTTTATTTTATTTTTGGCCTTCATAGCTGATATCTTATTTTTATTTTTATTTTTGGCCATCCCAGCTGATATCCTATTGAATTCAACAGTTTTACTACTTTTTTTTTCTTACACCAAATATTATATAATTACAATTTACTTTGGATATATGCTTATTTATTATTTTAAATTATGTAGTGTGGGATTCAAAACAATGTCTAAAAAAATAAAGAAAATACCTTGACCACCGTACCAATCAAATAATGAGCCCTTGATGTTGTTTGAATTATGGAAGAAAAGTCATTTAACTCTTATACTTCGTAGAAAAAAACTACTAATTATTATATGGTTTTTTTAATTCTTTTCTTTTTTAAAATATTTTTTACATTATAAAAAAATATGTATACAGTATTTTTTAAAATAAAAAAAATATTTTTTTATGCTATACAAGAAAAAATATATACGTGTATTGCATTGATAGGGTTAAAAATAATTTTTTTTAAAGAGTTATATAATATAATTAATCCAAAAATTATTTTTAACAATTTGTTGAGTACAATACACGCATGTTTGTTCACATATTTATTCTTATTATTATGTAGGCATGAAAACTTCTCTATTTTTTGAAGTTATTTTATCACTTAACGAGCCTAAGTAAAAGATTCGCATTAGAAAAATTGTACAAGCGACGTATATATTTAGAAATGTTAAGTTTGCTAGTAGGAATCAAATTTTAGGATCCCATTTTTTCTTATAATATCTTTTAAAATATATTATTGTAAAATTTTAGAGTTATTAAATAAATTTTAATTAAAAATAATATTTTGATCAATAATCAGTACTTTAATATAAAACGCTAATATTATAATTTAAATTTAAATACATAACAGTACAAATTTATTTAAATTTAATAAATACTTAAGCTATTAAAGATTTAATTAATCATAATTTATTTATTAATAATAAATTCATATCTTTGTAAAATACTCAAAAAATTCCTTAACACTCCCCAGTCCCCACAATATCTAGATGAGCATTGCAGCTCCGCACAGTTAATATTTCTAAATATGTTTTTGAATATTAAATATTTAAAATAAGTGTGAATTAAAAAAAATAAGAAGAGAAAAAAATAATCTCTCAATTTGTTACACGTGGTTTTTTTACATCATTTTAAAGATATTAATAAGGTTTTATCTTGGGACTTGGTTGGGCCCAAAGAGTACCCGTTCTTGTGAAGAGGTAATGAGACAAACAACTATTGATTTACCACATATATATGCGATATTATCATAGTCCTATCGATTGAGTTCATGTGTGTTTTACTTTATTTTTTATTAAAAAAAATAGTTTTTAAAAATAAGTCCCTCTCAACCCACGTTTCTTTTAACGTTTGTTTTTTTATTGAACTTTACTCCCACGTTTTTCTTTATATTTAACTTCCGTTTTTACCTATAGATAAAAACATTTGACTCAATAATTCGACATAACAAAAATGAACTATCTCTAGCATTTCTTTTTATTCTTTAGTTCCAAGTAACCTAGTTTCAATATAGATGTAACATTTCAATTTTTTACAGTGCATTAGAATTTTGAGGTATAGTAAGATTTTATTGAAACTCAAATTAAGAATTATCAATATTGAATAGAAAATGACTTATTGTGTAACAAATTTATCCTTAATGATTTGACTGATGATTTGTATGGTTACTATAACTCTAATAAGTTTGCTAAGAAAATTTAAGATGTACTTCAAAAGAAGTATGACACCGAGGATGTTGGAACAAAGAAGTACGGTATCAATAGATACTTGAAGTAGCAAATGGCTAATGATAAATCTAAGGTATGTCTTTAGATGAATGTTTTCCTAAACGTTCGTGTTTTATATATTACAATAATTCATACATAAATTTCAATATTATTCTAACCTTATCTGATCTAAAAAAAATTGATCTTCTCGGATTCAGATCGATTCGGATTGATTATATTATTGGATTGAATTTGCATTAAAAATCTTCAAATTTATTCAAATTTGATGAAATTCATATCGATAAAAAATGGACAGTTTCGATCCATTACTCATCCCTAATATGTGTGAATGCATGTACATGTAAGTCTTTTTTAGATAAATATTATTTTATTTTTTATTTAAAAATAATTTTTTAACTAGTAAGAGAAGACTGAATTTGTTAGAATAAGTCTCTCTCTTACCACATTTCTTTTAATGTTCATTTTTTTATGAATGTTACTCCCACGTTTTCCTCAATGAACACTACAACCAAGTTTCCCTCAATGTTTCTTTTCTAATGTTTCCTCCCACGTTTTCCTCTATATCCAACTTCAATTTTCACATATAAATAGAGGTAATGACTTTAGTAATTTAATACAGCAAAAACCAACTATCTATTTTATCTTCTTTTTATTCTTTGATTCCAAACAATATAGTTTCAATATAGGTACATCATTCCAATCTTCTACAATGTAGTAGAATTTTGAGACAAATGAGACTGATAATTACTTATACAATTTGAAAAGAGCTATCAAACATATTAAAGATAACGACCTAATTTGACTCAACTCAAGCAGTAACATTGGTAACTTCGTTTCTTTTTTTATTACTTTTACAACAACAATAAATACGTGAATAAAAATTTCATTTTCTATAATAAATACCTATACTTTTAGTAACTTTGGAATATCTTAAAATGGGATAGAAGAAATGAACTCATAAATGAATTGTTTTTTCTTTTCTTTCTAAACACAGGTATTGTTGACACACCCATGGCCCAAAAGCACTACCTTGAACAACACGCGCTATTCTCAATCCTTAAAAGTTCACTTCAGTCGTATAAACCTTGAACTAAACAACACTCTCACTCGCAAATAAAGCAAAGTTGAGATGACATACTAAAAATTAATTTATCAGGTAATGTAAGGAAATTGAGATGACATCCCAAAAAAAATTTATCTGGTGGAATACCTCAATTTTTTATTAACCCATAAATCACCCTAAATGATCTCAAGTCTAGTTGAGCCTTTCTTTGCACATATTCAACACCCCTCTTTAAGAATTCATCAGATGGTTCTCCTTTCCTTCAATCAAAGATACACGTTATTTTCTCACTTTACACTGTAGTTCAATTTCCTTCAATAAAAAATACACATTATCTTTGTATTACATTATGATTCTACTCCTTCCAAGCCTACAACAAACCTTGCATTCACACAAACGAAGTCCGCAATAAACCTTAGGTTCACACATAGAACTCATGCCTTCGTTGAAAGATTCACAAAGGTGCCCACAATGATTAAGTTTGAGATTGTCTATAATACCATTTATAAGAAAATTGAGATTTCATCCTAAAATGTTGACATATTAAATAAAACTGCCTAACTCGTGAATCACCCAAAATCTAATCATGGGATTTTTTTTCGCAAATACCCAACATGTAACAAGTACAACTATTTACTGGATGACAAATTTAAAAGTATCCTGATGCAATACTTCGGTCACTTTAATATAACGAAGGAAAATCATAATAAAGAAGTCCAGCAATTTTTTTTTCATTTAGAAATTAGAACTAATGCCAAGTTCTAATCTTCGGTGCTTGAAAAGGGTTTTCATGCTTTAGCTAGTAGGCCAATCTCCAAAGCAATACTTTCACACTCAACTAGACAAAACATGAAACACTAGCTAGCTTAAGGGAAAGAACTAAATATCTGCAGAGAATCTTTTAAAAAAACACGACAATTTAAATCCCCAAGCACTCTTTACAAATATTGTCTTTAATTTGACAAGGAAAAGGGCAGTTTTATGGCAATGTTTATGTGTCTCATGAAAATCGACCCACTTTTAGTAAAGGAAAAAAACCAGACCTTGACTGTAGATGGAATTGGTTCAGTAGTACTCGTCACAATGTGCAGATATCTAAAACT
The DNA here is from genome assembly GCA_037013495.1 of Hippophae tibetana. Lineage (NCBI taxonomy): Eukaryota > Viridiplantae > Streptophyta > Magnoliopsida > Rosales > Elaeagnaceae > Hippophae > Hippophae tibetana. The sequence continues at coordinate 29,991,727 of CM072802.1, read as the reverse complement.
TCTGAATAACTACTGAGTTGGCAAGACCAGCTTGATCTATGGTTTGAGTTGGATCACTTAGAAGCTTGGGAGGGAACCCCATGAGTTGCAGCTGATAGTTTCCAGGATTCCCTGGCCTAGATGCATCAATGAAGGCACGGATGTCACCAACAGTATGGAGGTAATTGAAATGTCCAACCATGCGGGTACCATCAGCCAACCTAAACTGAATTGAGGTCTTTGGCAGAGATTCATCCACAACTGGAGCTGCCGAAGTGGCTGAAGCAGTGCTGTGGGAGGAAGTATTGCTTGGGTCAGGTGCAGCTGGAGCAGAGCTACCACCAAGAGTCCTTCCGACTCCCTGAAATGAAACATGGTGCTTTTCGGGTTCCTGAAAGCACAAATACATTGAGTAAAGCTGAAGGTTGAAAAATTCATTATTACTTTCATTATGATTTTAATATGAGAGCCAACAACTATAATATCCAGGAGTAGGGTACATCTAAATATCTATTACTGCCTACAAACTTTATAAAAATATGAAAGTTGATCTCTCGTTTACATTATGAAGGTGCGGAGGAAATACTCACAGGGCACTTCTCACTCCTCCTTATCAGGTTGACATGAACTGAGGACCTCCTATCAGTAGGTTCCAGCTCTCTTGGACACTCAGACTTTTTGATGCTCTGAGTTAAAATATAAAGCAAATAATATGATATCAGTGTACCATGGCCATAGATCATACAATCAAATAAAGCAAGAGCAATAGACATATTCAACAGTAAGTGTAATCATATGAATTTTTTGCAATGTAAACAGTTATTAATAAGTGCTCTATTAAGGGTCGTCAAGTTTAATTCATTGACAAGAAGTACTTAATACAAATACGCAAAATGAATCAGTCAAATTTCACAAACCACCACCTCAAGCAGGAGATTAATGGAACAGTCTCAAAGAAAGCACTACGTCTTTTATTTACCAATATATTTGTCCTTTATCATTCTGCAAGATTCAACACTTTTCAGCATTATTACCTCTAAGAAAGATGCATTTTCAGGATCATCCAAACTCCTCAATGGTCCATCATTTACAGTGAAACCATTGCTCCAAAAAACAATGTTGTGAACAACAGTCTCAGGCTGTTGCGGAGTTGCTTCTACAGGTTCCCCTGAAAGTAGTCTGCCAGTCCCAGTAAAGCTTCTGGAGCTTGAAGGAGTATTAACAGGTGCTTCTACAGCTCCTAATTGTCGAGCTTGATCAAAGATTGCATCTACGTCATTACCCTTTGAAGGATCTTGGACAAGCATTCCACTGTAAATCATAACGATTGATGTAAATTATCCTTCAAACATCTCAAAGAAAGAAAAAACAGAGAGAATTGGTAACTCCTGCGAGTAAAAGCCTAGTGAAAACCAATATAAGCATCTTAATAAAAGTTAGCATATCAGTTAAAGAAAGAATTAGCTACAGCGCTGTAACATTTTCCAATTACCAAAAGAAGAGGGAGAAGAAAACAAAGGTATAAACAAATTGAAGGCTTTACAAGTATTTTACCCCATAAAAAGAAAAATGTGTCAAAAATGAAGAAAAAGTTCGAGTAACTCGTATCATATAAAGACCAACTTCAATCATCTCGGGAACAAATGTAGCCCAGAATCCCGTTCTTTTGATGAGAATAATACTCATGACTTACAGCTTAATTTTTTTTTAAGCAAAAAGTGATAATAAACAATAAGCTCCTTGAATAGCACATTCAAGATGGGCTTAATCCAAGTAAAATATCCAAATGCTGCTTGACAATGTAGGTTTCTATAGATTATATGCCCACAAGTTCTCCACTTTTCAGAACAGTCATAAAATTACTTTTTCCCTCTATTCTATTCATTTGTATCAGTGGCGGAAACTGCCAGCGGATAAACTTGCAAAGAAATTAATTTATAGCTGAACTTTATCTAAATGGTTCTCCAATATGGCACACCACAAACCATAAAACTTTTGTCGTTTATCAAAGTTTCAATAATAAAGTTCTCTTTCACCATGGGAAAAAGAGATTCGGTACTTAATAGTACCATATTTAACAAAAGGTATGTATATGGATCCATGTTTTTATAATAATACTCTAATAATCCCTAAATTTAATTTTAGATACATCAGTAGTTCATAATTAAATCTAATTGGGATAGACAGTCTTGAAAAAACCTTAAAGGAATCAATCTTGTGAAAGATGATGGCTTTACGAAAAAAACGAGAGTCGGATGGATAATTTTTTGAGAAAAATTTAAAGCTTTTATCTCAAATTAGTGCTTAACAAAATTTATAATAGTTTTAATGCTTTTAGAAATAACGAGTTGAAGATTGAGAGAGAGTCAATGGCGGAAAATAATTTTAAAGACGAGTTTGTCATGAATTTTTCGCCTATGTGCATGATACATGTTGAAATCTTCAATTAAATCTTAATTTTAAACTACTGTTTGTATTTAAAATCAAATATAGTAACTACATATATACCTTTTATTGAATAAAGGTTACTAAAGTACCGAACCCTGAAAAAAGTCTACATTCCCAAAACTAAACCCAGCCCCCACAAGATGTAATCCTCTACTTTAGAGTACTCTTCTGCACACTGACCTGGCAATCTCCAACTCTAATAGAACAAATACTTCCACCATATCTTTAATAAATGCTTTTTAAATGCCATACACACTGACCAAGCCCACACGAGATGCAATTTTCTGCACACCATATACAGGAACTTCCAAAAATGCTGCTGCAAAATTCTGTAACAGCTTTTATAACGAGTTAAACTTGTCCTCACCTGAACTGCAATCATAAAAACCTTTTCATATCCCCGTCACTTTTTACCATAAGCTACTTGAATCACGTTCTCAATTCCCATAGACATGGTTTCCCAATTTACAGTCTAGAAAATAAGTCAGTTTAAGTGCATATTCCCTCCACATATGTTTAACGCATTATTCAAAAATGCAATGTACATATGATTTTTATTTTTTATAACCTAAAAAACATATGGGTTAAAAGTCAAAGTTAACAGGATCATATAAAAATAAGGCAAATAAATCGAGAACATAGCTGTATAGGTACTGTAACTTTCAGAAAGATACACCTTAGTACACAAATTATTTAATTAAGTAGACATGATACACTAATTTAATTGAAGTCCTCTACAAATATAAAATACCATAAAATCTCTATAATTAAAATGTACAAGGGAAGTTTTCAAATATAAATAACCCAATCAAAAGATGCCATTCTCGAAAATAACCCAACCTTATTAAAACATGTTAAAAATACAATTTTTAAAATATTAAAATATTTGTGCATTTAACTGTAACTTTTTGAAAGTTACATTTGAAATCCTCATCTCAATCCCTAGTATCCAAAAAGACCACACAGAGTAGTAACCAACCACTATTTCTAACACACCGAAATGGAGCTACAAAAGATACAATTACCATACATTGCTTGTGGAATGAAAATCTCAGCTTGCAATAATGGTAAATTCAGCAAGACTGCAACATTTTCAATGGCAGACTGTTTAATTTTGATAGAAATTGATATTAATTTCTCTAGAATAGTCTAAAAATATCTTAAATAATATATCTTTTAGAGATATATTGAAATGCTTGGAGAACAAGTAAAAATGTATGATTAAGATTAAAAGGATAATTCAACATAATCTTGATCCCCAAGTGAATCCGTGGACAATTCAATAATCATTAATTATAGGTGGAATTGTTAATAACCTACTTGCTCAACTATAAATAGTCATGTTCATCACTCACTTAATCAAATTGAGCAACCAATTCAATACAAGCTCTTCTAATATCATTTGTCTTATCTTTAATTCGAAGTCTTTTCACTTCTCTTACTTTGAACAGCTACCACCAATACAAATCATATAAATCAAACACCCAACTATTTAATATTATCCAAGCAAATCAATACTCATTACTATCAAAATACTATTCAACTTCAATTTCTACTAGTTCACATATTCTAAAAAACCATCCGTAGTATTAGAGCTCATTCTAAATTCTATAAGTGGTATTAGAGCATTTTTAGTTTTTTGTTGGGGTCAAGTTACTCTTTTCATATAACACAATGGTCAAACACACTATTCATAGATAAAACTATGATTTTTGGGCTATTAAAATGAGAACGTTTTTTCGTTCTCAAGATTTGTGAACTATTGTCAGTGAAGGATATAGGGTCCGAATGAAATTATCACGTTAAATGTTGCCTAAAAGAAATAGTTGAAAGAGAAGGAGCAAAAGAATTTCCAAGCTTTATTCGCTCTATAACAAGCTATGATTGATGAAATATTTTCAAGAATTATAGGAAATAAAAAACTACATGCTATTAAACTACAATATCTTAGAAAAGATTTTGAAAATATTAAAATAAAATAAAAATGAGATCATAAAAGATTATTATTCAAGAATAAAAGAAATAATAAATCAATCGAAAACCTACGTGAAAATATATCTGAAAAGAAGGATGTAGAAAAAAATCCTCCTATATGGTACTAAAAAATACGATCCAATAGTTATTGAGGAAACAAAAGATCTAATAACCTTGATGGCAACTGAATTAATGGAGAAAGATCAAAAGTCTTCGATATATTTAAGAAATTTATGGAGAAACAAAGTGGTCACTGCTTGAAGATTCTTAGAAGCGATAGTGGAAAAAAATAAATCTCCAACATGCTCAATAAATTTTGTAAAGATGAAGGAGTTGAGCATCAACTCACTGTTTGATACGTGCCAATAAAAAAAGGAGTATTCAAATGGAAAAATAGAATAGTGATGGAGATAGCTCGAAAAGACTTTCCTAAGTCCTTTTGTACAAAAGTTGTATACACAGAAGTGTAAGTCCTTTTGTACAAAAGTTGTATACACAGAAGTGTATCTTCTTAATGCTTAAGTGTCAAAAATAAGTCAAAAATGTTGTATGAAAATGACCGAATAATTGACCTTGTGATTTCTCTCAATTATAAAGATTGTACAAAATAATTCTATATATGAAAACAAATCCCAAAATAAATAAAATAAAAATAGACAACAATGGACAATGAATATGGATAGCAAAATTGTCTATGGACAGTCAAGGAAAGTTGTCTACGGACAACTATGGACAACTAAAATGAATATGGACAATTAAACTGTCCATTGACATCTCCCTTCAAATTGATGTGGGTTGATCAACAAGCATCAATTTACGACTTAGGAAGTAATGTCGATGACGAGTGAGAATCTTAGTGAAGTTATCAACAATTTATAGTTCAGTGAAAATGTGTGAAAGAGTGATAACACGAGCTTCAAAAGCTTCACAGATAGAGTGTCATTCGACTTCAATATGCTTTGTGCGCTCATGATAGACAGAATTGGTCGTGATCTGAATAGCACTTGTATTATCAGCATGCAAAAATGTAGGATCAATCTCAGAGAAGTCTAACTCATCAATCAAACCTCGAAGCCAAATAATTTTAGAACAAACAAGAGACATTATTCGGTATTCAGATTCTGTAGATGACGTAGAAACTTTGTCTTGCTTCTTACTCTTCTAGGAGATCAATACATCACCTAAAAACACGCACCAACCAGTGATGGAGCAACGTGTATTAGTACAACCAGCCTAATCAGCATCGTTATAAGTAACAAGACGAAGAGAATTGCCTGAAAGAAAGAATAAACTACGGGAAAAAGTGTCCTGAACTTAACATATGATCCGACAAACAACAGTCAAATGAAGATGACGAGGAGTCTGAAGAAATTACCTGACTTGTTGTGCAGTAAAAGAAATATTTGGTCTAATGATGATGAGATAGACAGGTGTCACGACCTTAAATTTCAAATAGCGATTGTGCGACACTTAGCACGGCCTGTTGCACTAAGCCTGCCTTTCACCCGAACGAATTCTCCAAAGAGATTGAAAGAGACTTAGAGATTGGGAGGATTCAAGAGCAAAGCAAGAACTAGAGAGAGAGTTTGTAAAGAATGCCTTGTATTGCTCTAGAGAGAGATTATCTTACAATTTTCCAAGATTTCCTAAGATGAATACAAATGAAGACCAATGGGTCTATTTATAGTGTGACTCCAAGCTTAAGGTTATGCCACAACTTTCTAGATCATTCTAAGTCTAGAATGTACAAGAGTGTTTTAGTTTTATCTACAATATGTCACAAGATTGTAGGACCTTCTAGCCAACTCTAGAGTCTTCTAGGAGTGTCTAGTTCCTTCATGCACGTTCTAGGATGTTCCGTAAGCTTCTAGAGACTCCCACATCCTTCATGAACCATCCAACACGTTCTAAAATATTCCAGCCCATTCTAGCACCTTCAAGTGTATTCTGGAGCATTCTAGGGTCTTCAAGGCTTGAGTTGAGTCCATCCAACTCTAGCTTCTTCTAGATATCTCTAGGCCACTCTAGAACTTTCCAATGTAGAAAAGTCTAGATCCTTTAGACAACTACCATTTATTTGGATTTTGCGGAACAATTCGAGCGGGACGTAACACAAGGCTACCTACCAATTTTCGATATAAACTTGGATCAACAAGTAAGTCACCCTCCTTTTGCAAAGCTTGACATTTAATTCTGTGGGAGTATCGACATAGGTAGTTTCCTACAATCCAATTGTAGCCACCAAATCACTAACATACTTGTGTTGATTGAGTGAAATATCAGAAGGACTGCGATGCACCTCAAGACCAAGAAAATAAGTAAGAAA